>JAPVLO010000138.1:4800000-6209888 GCA_027257055.1 Cephalopachus bancanus
TGGTGAAGCATTAAGGTCGTGAAACAAGATAACGCTAAACCCCAAGAGTTTGCCCCTGAAATTCAAAGTACAAAATGCATTGGAATTTCATGATTCAAATGCAACATTTTATTATCATCATCACTAAGATTCTTTTCTGGTTCAGAAACTCAGTCTATGATGATGAAAAATCCTAAAGGTCTTAAGTCTGAAAACGTGGATGTCTGTGACTGGGTTTGTTGGTTGTACTCGTGACTTATTACAAAACAATCTCTAGGTCAATATTCCTAAAATCACCTTCTGAAGACTCAGTCATGAAAAACTCAATTTCATGCCTAGTTCTGGGAGAGATGGTACTAAAACCAGTTGTTCTTCCTCTAAGAGCTGTGTTCCACCCCAGTGAAGCAAATACAGAGGGATAAAAACTTGGGGATGGGAGGGAAAAAATTGGGGAGACGTAGGTTAGAGGTTACCAAGTAGCAGATATGTAGAATTAACTAGCCTAGGTTGAATGCACAGCATGAGGACTATAGGAAATACAACTGTGCCGTATTTGGAATGTCTACAAAACAAATAGATTTCAGCTGCTTGTGCTACAAAAAAAAAAAAATTGGGGGGGGTGGTGACTATGTGAGATGATGGAGAGATATATTAATTTGCTTCACTATAGTAACCATCTTGCTGTCTTCATATATTTGATAACATCATATTGTAGATCTTAAATATACGCAATAAATTTTTTTAAAAGCTTCGTCTGCTTCCTAGTTTAATTTGTCTTCTACCTTTAGGTCCTTAGACCCTTTTACATATTAACGTTTTTTGCATAAAACTTTAGAGCTCTGTGGAGATGCAGTTTTTCAACATTTTCTGCTGTCATTGCTACTTAAGCAAAAGAATAATTTTAATTGGCTACTTTTGTGTTTACATCTCATCAGAAAATGTGAAATTTCAATGTGAATTATTCTTTCAAATAATAAATATTTTTACTTGATCCAAAATTACATTTCTTAAGAATGTTTTAGATCATTGTTTCAAAACACTTTAGAAACTCAAAATACAATCCAGCCAAAAATAAATACTTTTCTTTGTTCTTTAAGAGCCCTTATCTGAAAAACAAAGGCCTACTAATTCAGCAATGTGTTATACCAATAATATCCTAAATAATTTAAAAATATACTCTTGCAATTTGAAGTGGAATGGATAAATCTCCTTAATAAACTAACCAACCCTTTCATCTACATTACTAGCAAGAAAATAAATAAAAAGAATGTGTAATATTTCATTCACCAGGAATAACTAATTAAGATAAAGCTGAGTGAGAAAATAGAATCAAAAAAAAGAAAGAAAATGGAACAATGAAATCTAAGATTTGTATAAGAGTTTTATTTTCATAGAAAAGGAAAAAAAAGTGAATACAGACTTTAGGGATACCAAATCATATCAAACAAAGTAAATTTGACCAAAGCATAAGGGATGGACTAATAAAACATGAAAGAGACACCAGAAGACAAAAATATTTTTACCTAAAATGCGTATTTTTCCCTATTTTTCCCAGGGTTCCCTCAGAAACCCTGATTCTCCCTTGTTTAAATGTCATTTTTTTTTTCCTCCTTTTCATTTGATTTCTAAGGGAGCAAGAACAGATTGCTTTTGTTATCTTTCCGGGGTGGTAGGAAGAAATCCTTACAAAATAGGAAGAAAGAATATACAAAAAAAAGATACCCCCCCCAAAAAAAAACTTCCTAGATAAATTTGAAGGAGGAAATATACAGAATCTGGGAATTGAAGGAAGGAATACATACGTGGAATGGGGGCTGGATTCAGAGAGGCCCAGTCGCCTGTTTGATCATCTCCAGTAATGACTAATATCAGTCACTGCGGGTCCTGCAAAGCCTCCAGGCCTCCAGGTAGCCATCTGAGAACTGAACCAAGTGACCCTCCATGATTCTCAAACACTGTTGTAGATCAATTGTGTTTTAAGCGTTCGCACAGCTGGTTATTTGGTTAAACGTGGGCAATTCCCCAAGTTCTCGTTTGATTTTGGAATGTATCTGTTCACTTGAAGCACACTGTAATGTGCTGCCTTGTACAGTATCTTTGGACCAGGGGAATTAATTCAGCAATCCTGTGCTCCCACAAACAAAGCATCTCTCCTGAAGAAATGGTTTCGCTGATCAAGTCCTACATGGACACTCTATGATGATGGTTATTTTTAAGCCAAGAAGTTATTAAGATTGGTAGGAGAATAAAAAGCAGAGAGAGAGCGAACCACGGGGCAAAAATAACTCCCAAATGATGTATGATCCAAAATAAAAGATATCAGTCGTACCCAAATTTCAGTGCTATTTAAGAACAACCCCCTCAAAAATTTGGGTCACAAAATACAAGAAAAATTGTCCACACATGCTAAAAAACTTTAGTAGGTCAGATGATGAGACTTGTTACCAATAAGTGTTAATGTATGGCATTTTAAGCTTATCAGAGAGTTTTCAAGTCCTTTTATTTTAAAAATGTATATTCTTTAATCCTATGTAAGGATTTCTTCCTCCCATCCAGAGAAGATAACAAAAGCCATCTGTTCTTCGTTCCTTAGAAAGGAAAAGTGATGAGATGATTGAATCGGCTTAATCCCATGAGCCTTCCATGGTTGCTCCCACCAGCAGGCCCCAAGACTCTTCTGCTGCTGCTACTCAACAGCTCGTTCCCTGGTCCCAGATGCCAATTTCCCACCCCCCAAGACAATGGTTGCAAAGTCTTCTTCCTCCGTTGCTTTAGCATCAGAACTTTTGCTTAGAGAAAAATAACTAGATGTTGCATTTGTTTAATTATTCTTCAGGGCGCACTCTCTAAGTGATGTGTATACCCAATCTTTCCAAGTCCCTATGTTTTCCTCTGTAAATGAAAATTATTTAAAAATCTAACTCAAAGATTTTTTTAAGAAACAAGAGCTAATGCCTGTAAAGGGCATGACATGACACAGCACCTGGCCACGAGACCATGTTCCGTGGATGTTAACTTAATATCAAGTGCCCTACTACAAGACAGAGGCACACGAAAAATCTTCAAAGGAATGTAATGTCTAAAGGCAGGAAGAAAGAAGAAGAGTAAAAGGGAAGATGGAAAAACACAAAAGGCAAAAGACACTTTCATTCACTTTACTTTAACTTATGGTGCCATATCTGTTTCATGTTCTACTTAGTTGTTGAAAGACGAAAGTTGAGTTGCTTCTTCATTCCACTTTTTTTTCTTTACAGACTATTCTATCTACGTCAAACAGAGACTACAAAAATATTCTATTTCTGAACATAATGGAAAGTGGTTAACACTATGTTATTTTGTATTTGTTTATGTCTTAGATACCTTAAAGTAAATATCTAGTACGAGGAAGGAGTGGAAGGCAATAGAGTGGATTTCTTTTAGTGAAAATCCTTACAGAATTGACGAAACCATGCCTAAAAAACTCCAAAAACAATCTGAAATGGAGAGGGATGTGCATATGAATGAGTCTTTTGTATTTTTAGGTGCTTCCAAATTCATTCTTTAAGAAGTGATTAAAAAATGAACACATGTATGGTTGCATGAGTACACAGCGAAGAAAACTACAAGTCAAAGAAGCCCTCCCTGGATTCATCTCATTATTTGTGTCTTTCCAGTTTTCTAGGAAAGTCTCAAAATTAACTTTGCCAAGAAGCAAGGAAGAAACAGATAGCAGAGAAGCTGGAACCAACCCCAAGGGGTTAATGAGGGTGTGGAAGATGGGAGAGAGACAGAGAGACAGGGCTAGGTGGCCTACAGCTGGGGATCGTTAATAGCAATCAAGGGCCACTATAAACAAATCATCAGGAAGCGGAAAGGCTCTCCATTTTCCTGGCTTGGTAGCGGGAGCCATCTGGACGGAGGGAATTTGGCTTAAAACCCTCATAAGGGACTGGGTAGTTGGTTGGGTTTTTTTAAACCACTCCTGCATAGTAGGTCACTGAAGTAAACAGATCTGAACCTGCTTCTGCTATAACAGATTAAATTACTGTTGCAAAATATAAAATCCACCATGGATTATGACTAACTTAACACAACAATATAGGAAAAAATTTACAGCCAGGAAAAATGGGTATAGTTTTAAGAGCAGTAAGGGAAAATTAAACAAAGAAAGAAGGAAAAAAAAATATTGGTATGTGTATATTATACTCTCCAGGGTTTAAAAAAGAAATCATTGGTTGTTTCATAGTATTCAAGTCAGCAGAACTGGTGACTGTGATCAAATCTGCTTGGAATCATCTTGTAGGCAGTCCTTCTGGGGAAGCTGGAATGAGGGTGGAAGGAAAGAACAATCTGGAAAACAGAGCGTGAAAGGCTTTCTCTCCAGCAAAAGGCATGGCTAGACACATTAAAAGGAACCACCAGCCACTCACAGTGGTTCCCAGCACTTTGGGAGGCAGAGGCGAGAGGATTGCCTGAGCCTAGGGGTGCACGACCAGCCTGGGCAACTTGGTGAGACCCTGTCTCTACAATAAACCAAAAAATTAGCCAGGCATGGTGATGCACACCTGTGGTTTCAGTTATATGGAAGGCTGAGGCAGAAGGATGGCCTGAGCCCAGGAGGTGGAGGCTGCAGTAGTCGGGAGCATAACACGGCACTCCAGCCTGGGCAACAGAATGAGACTCTGACACAAAAAAGGAAGGAAAGAAGGATGCCAGGTAGGGAGGCGGGAAGGGGGGGGAACAACCAACAACCATTGGTAACTTTGTCCGAGGTCCTTTCTTCTGACTCTACACTCACAGCTCTCCATCATCTCTGATCCACTTCCAAATGTTTGCTGCACCCAGATCAGACTCCAAACGTTTTATTATGGTTTTTTTTCCAGCTTGGCATTTGCTGTACTACCCTGTGGCTCCATTTCTTCCTATCTGAAGATGTAACATCTCACTGTCAAAAGGACAGATAGGGGATTCTCCATCCACGAATCAAAAAGGTTACTTAGCTGTCTCTTAACTTTCTTTCTCTCTCTTTTTAAATTGTCAACTCTTTGTAAGCACTACTCTTCCAAACATTGAATCTAGTCAAAACTTTGACTTCAAACTCTGATAAATTGACTAAGGAACTAGAGGCCAGGCACAATGGCTCATGCCTGTAATCTGAGAACTTCGGGAAACCAAAGCAGGAGGAGTTCAAGACCAGTCTGGGCAACACAGAAAGATTCCAGCTCTATAAAAATAAAAAATAAAGAACTAATGCTAATTCAAGACTCTACATTTGCCACAACTTGAAGTTCTCTGCTTCTGATGACTATGAAAAGCGGGATGTTAAACTACTGCTATGAGCTGCATGAACCATCAGTATCACATGGTAACTTGATCCCAAGTGATACTTGGCAGATGTTGGGATAGCCCATCGAGTTGAACTTAAATAGCCAAAAGCCATTAAGTTGAGCATCCAAGTTACAGCCTCCATGTACAGCAGTACACTGTGTAGTCAGGAGTTAGGCACAGGTGGGGTGAATTTCTGTCCTACCACTTAGCAACTATGTAACTAAGCAAAATGCATAAACCCTCTGAGATTCAATGTTCTCATCTGCAAAAAAGAAAAAATAGTGGTGGTGAAGGATTTAGTGTGTTAATGCATGCAAAGTTTTTAGCCTAGCGCCAGGCATAAAGAACATGCTCTCTCATGAGTGAGAACATGTGGTGCTCAGTTCTTTGTTTCTGTGATAGATCACTCAGTATTACAGACTCTAAGTCCATCCAAGTTGCTGCAAAATTCATGATTTTGTCCATTTTTATGGCTGCATAATATTCCATCGTGTATATGTACCACATTTTTTTTTACCCAGTTCTCTTTCGATGGGCAGCACAGTTGGTTTCGTGTTTTTGCTATTGTAAATAATGCTGCAATAAACATGCCTTGAACAGTTATCATAATACTATAAGAGAGGGATTGGCAGTAGTTGGAAGCTGCCAGGGGAGGGGGAGGGTGGGATTGACAGTAGTGAGAAACTGCCAGAAGAGGGGGTCACACCTCATCAACAAGGGTACCTGTATAATGAACATTTGTATACCTAATCCTGAACTGTACCCCATATCTTCAAAATAAAAAATAAAATAAAAAGAACATGTTTTCAAAAATATCAGCTCTTATTAATATTTCTAGGAACTGCTTTTGAAAATGGTCGTGACTTCTTTTCATTTTAGGCAGACTCATATTTGACTTGTACCCAGTTGTGAAATTATAAATATTTTGCTGTGAATAGCTCTACCTCGACATTGTCTTTATTTTTTGTCAGGTGTAATTGCGACCACAATTCCCACCAAATAAAAGTAAAAATAATTTCTGGGTTTTTTTTCTCTCCTGGGCAGCAATTATAATTTGCTTGAAACATAGTTTACTATAAGTCCTCAAATACATTTCTCTGTGGTGCCATTGCATACCACCTACCTAAATATTTTTTCTGCTGATTTAGTTATTTATTCCTCAGCATAAAAATAAAAAAGCCATATGCCAAAGAGTTTAATTTACTTATCCAAGGATCTTACAAGAAAATGCTTGCACATTTTTAATGCATTGACCCTCTATTTACAATGATGATTTCAAATATAACTAATGCTAAAAACTCTTAAATTCTTCAAAAAATTCTTAGTTTGGGCTTCTAGGCAGAAGAGATTTACATTCAGCAAAGACTACCTTTGAAGAAGGAAAGAGTTATTTTTCCAGACATCATAGTATATTATTTTTTCAATCACTGTTTGAACAAACAGTTATAGAATACTTAGATGTGTCAACACACATGTGATCACGAATGAAATACCTTGCTTTCATGGGAGCTTAAATTGTGGTGTAGAGGATAGAAAATTGATCAATCGATCATAGCTGTGATGTGTTAGATTGTAATCAGTGCTAAGGATAAAAGGAAAAATCAGGGAAAGAGGAGTGTGTGGAGAAGGAAGAATGAGATTTTAGCTGTTGACCAGGGTGGCTCACTGTGGAGGTGAATTTTGGTGAAAAATCTGAGAACACGAAGAAATCATCTCTGTTGATCTCTGATGGCATGGTATTTCAAGGAAAAGCAAAAGCCAGAGCAAAGTCACTGAGTCTGGAGTTTGACTGCTTGAGGAAAAACAAGGAGGAATATGACTTGCATGGAAAAAATAAAGGGAAAAGAAGTAGGAAGAATGAGCAAGAAATGCTGGAAGCTGGCACACGTAGGGTCTGGCATCATAAATAAATATTGTCTAGAACATAATGGAAAGTTGTATTACCCTGCCAAATATGAACCCCAGATTAAGACATCCTAAATAGGATATTTTAAAGAAAGAGGTAGTCTTTCATCATACCAAATGTATTAATATATTACCTGTAGTGAGTCTTTTATATACATCATCTTTGATTTAATCTGAGGGTGAAGCAATACATTGAAGAAATTATAGCAGTTGAATTTTCTTTTTATCTTCTAAGATAAATCACCGTGTTAACTATTCGATGATCTGCCTTTAGTTTAACATTTTGGGAGAGGTCAAGAGAATTCATAAAAAAGGACTGGTCTCCAGCTTTGCCTAGCTGAAAGAACAGCATACTCCTATATTTAAGGAGTCTAAATCCAGAATGCTCAATAAAGAAGATTCCTTCAGAAACTCCCTGAATTTACTGTTGGTGAAAATCATTAACAGCAGGGCGTAGACAGGTCTACAAAACGATGTAATTTCTTTACAACTTCAAGACAAAAAAATACTCAAACTGAGGCATGAGAACTTTTAAAGACGAAGAAGTTTAAGTACTGAACTAACATTAAAGACTGGAGAACTAAGAAGAATCCCATTCAACTGACGTCAATTAGGCGAAGTGGAGACCAATGCTAGACATGCAGAAAAGAAATGGCATTATCATCTCATGGGGAAGACATATATTCTCAACAACAACAACAACAATAATTTTTTTATCCAAAATGAAACTAAAGGTCTTCAGGATTATTTTTACAGCTTCAAGTATAAATCTATTAAGTAGAAATCTTCAATTAGGATATGTGAAACATACATAACTTCATCTAACAATACTATATTTTTCTTACCATTAAGGAGAAAGCATGTTTTGCTTTGATTATTTTTATTTCAATATTTCTCTGTTTTATAGCCATTAGGAACTATACTCTTTCCATATCTGATTGCTTTGTACCTAAAACAAAAGTCATATTTATTAGTAGAAATATAATTATTTTGATTTGAGAATAATTATGCTGACCTTTGAAAGGGAAAAAAGGTGTAAGAATAGGTTGAGATGTTTCTCTCCTTCTGACTAAAAAGACAAACCTTTCCAAGATGGAAGCACAATTTGGTTTCTATCTTTCTAATTCTTCCATTTTATGGGGATAGTAGGGCCATACACTACACCCATCACCTCTATTACTACTTCCTTTTTCCTGATTGGCACCTATCAGAACAAATATTATTCAACCCAGATCAGCCAGTGACTTACTGCAAGCCTAACCTAGTGGAAATTTATCAATCTGCTCAATGATGGCAAACAAAGTCTAGAGATGGTCTAATACACTCCTGAAATTTCTGCCTATACTTGAGTTGAAAGAGCCTGACTGCCCCTACAACACGGCAGCCTTCTCAGCTTCCATCACTATCCATCACTATCAGCCATGTGTTACCAACGTTTCATTTGCATCTCAACGTTCCAGAGGTTCTTATGAGAGTTCAAGGGTAGATAGGAAAAAGGGAAGACTACTATTAGCAAAAGGGCATCCTTAGTTCTAGCAGAATCCTAACCTAGGTTTCTGATTGCTGTTCTTATCTACATGGGGTGTGTAGGTGAATATCCTATTAAAATCAGGACTAATGGACCACATTTTTGTTTGGACATCACTTTTGACAGCCAGTCATTCCCCAGTCGTCTGAGGTTCTCTAGGCTTCGTATAATTCACATCTTTCCCTTTTGCTCAATGCTACTCTACTGCACCACACACAATGTGGAAACAGTTCTTAATATGTCACTGCAATTAGCCTCTGAGAAACAGATGGTCATTAGGAAATACTCCATCCTAAGTGACAACTTACCTCTTTACAATGAAGAATTGTTGTTTCCCACCAATTAAAGTCCTTTGTCCAATATAATAAGATTCAACCTAGGCCATTTAGAAAAATGGAAATAAAGTTATATTCACTTGCCTTAGCCTTCGAACTTCTTAACCAGCGCAGAGTGTCAATCAGAGAACCTAGGAGTACAGGAAACTCTGTGGATCAGTCTTTAAAAGTAGCTTCAATGTATGTCTTTGTTAATTTTTGACAGTTAAGTGGTCTTGTCATACTAATATCAATAGGTAATTTATACAAAACACAATCTGGTTCAATTATTTTAAAATTCAATGACTCAATTTTTGAAATATATTTCCCCAGCAAAACCAGACGAAAGTAATTTTATAACTTACCAAATTAAGCCACACTTATCAGGATATTATAACTTTTTTTTGGATATCTTCACTAACAACAAAAAATTAGTAAAGGTCACGAAAACAGTATGGTCTCATGGTTTCTGCACGATGAAGTTTGGGTTTGTCTTTATTCAACTGATGTCTAGGCTTAATCCAGTTGGCTTTGTTTTCCTCTGAAGTCTAAGAAATAAGAGTTACCAAAAAGTCACTTCTAAATAAATTGACCTTAAAGTCTGATGAATAATTGTCCTTATCTAGTATATGCATATATTATACACACAAATATGTATACATAATATATATTCATATATAGAATATGTCCACATATATGCAGAATATATATTCATATATACATATATATTCTATTGGCAAATTCTATTATTTTTACATATGTACTCTACCCTAGTAACCACTTCCTCTCACACCCAAATCCTCTCTCTTCTTTGCCCATGACTCATTGTACTCTAACGTTCTAACTTAAAATGGCCTCCCATGATATTTTTGATTAAAACTAAAACCTTTTTACATATGTCCCATTTGAATGTATGCTGATCTCTCTCTAGTTTTCAATGCCTAATCTTTTTTATTCTCTTTTCCATAAGTTCTTCTCAGCAGCCTACAATGTCACCCTTCCAAGACTTTCTTTTTCCTCCTTAAAGCTTTCCATAGTTATTAGAAAGCATTATTCCTCTCCCCCACAGCTGTGACATAAAAGCCCCATGATTTTCCTTCTGTCCTCTCCACAAGATCATGTACTAACTCCAATGTTTGGTACATCATAAATGTCAAGGGCTTCTCTAAGCTACTTCTTAAAAATGAAGTGAAAGTTTGCACATTTCAACATGTCAGCTTATTTAATCTTCACAACAACTTCATAAGGCAAGTACATTGTGAGGCCCATTTTACAGGACAGGAAACTGAGACACAGAGTGATTAACTGCCAAAGGCCACACATGGTATGAGTAGAAGGGCTGGGATTTGAATAGAAACATTACAGCTCCATGGTTCATGATCTTATCCAGTACATTAATCTGCTCTTTTGTCTTCAATATGCATCTTTTTATTTATATTTTTAAAGCCCATGCATCTGTGTTATCTGTTCTGGTATACTAAAAAGTCTACTGTTACAGAGACAATGCATGCTTAATTCAAACTATATTTGGTTTTTAAAAATTTTTTTAATCATCAGAAGTTGATACATTCAGAGACTAACTAAATTGGACAGTGCCATACAAAATATGAATGCATCAGGAAAAAAAAGACAAGGAAGTGATGAGAGAAATATGATGAAGCCATATAAATAATATATTTGCTAAGATTTTCTTTAAGAAATTAATCATCTCCCTTCAAAGTTGTCTACTGCCTCAAACCATTGCTGAAAGATTAATATTCCAGTCTCTTCAAATGGATGACTTGCTTTGTCAGAGGTGTTTGTGGGCTTGGGGTGTTTTTCTTTTTTAAAATCAACACAGTATTCTAAGTTTTTTAAGTGTGTTGCCATTTACAGTGTACTTTTACATACATGTTTACACTGAACTCTACCAGCAATGACCTCTTCCTTTTTTCCTGACATGGAGTAAGTAAAAGTGACATAAATATGAGACTGAATTGTTTAGGAAATCCCTCATTTTTAGCAAGTGAAAGCAATTCCTCATGATATACATACATCTTCCCTTTTCTTAGAACTAAAATTCTATCTTAACCTATAAGAAGGTTCATGCTACCATTGCAGGAGCATCATTTTGTGCTAGTTTCTAAATAGTAATCAACATAAAGAAATGAGAAAGGTTTGACAGTCAAACTTGTCCCTAAATTAAGAACTAAAACCTTCTCTCTTATTTCTTCTCTCTCTCTCTCTCTCTCTTCCCCCCCCCACACAAAATAACAAATACAAAAGTAAAATAAGCCAGGAACAGAAAGTTAAACACTGCATGTTCTCACTTATATGTAAAAGCCAAGAAAATGTTAATCTTTTAAAAGTAGAAAGTAAAAAAGAGGATACCATGTACTGGGAAGGGAGAAATGGGAAGAGATTTGTCAAAGGATACATAATTGCAGCTAGATAGTAGGAATAAGTTCTAGTGTTCTATACCAAGGTAGAATGACTGTAGTTAGCAATAATATATTATATAGTTTAAAACAGCTGAAAGAGGATATTGAATGTTCCCAACACAAAGAAATGATAAATGTTTGAGATGATGGATATACTAATTTCCCTGATTTGATTGCATGCATTGTATATATCGAAATACCACTACATACCCCATGAATATGTACAATTATTTGTCAGTTCAACATTTTTAAATTATTTTATGAATGTATAAAGTTCTTTCCTTCTATGAATTTGTTTATAAATTAATAGCTAATAAAAAATAAGTAGGTGGTCTCCTATCTAGTATCATTTGCCCCTATTTCAGAGACAATATGTTAGGTTTAACAAAATGATTGCAGGTAAATTAATTGTGAGAGTGAATTTTCTTTGTGTGTATTGTACTATCTTAGATTCCTGTTATTTGGGGGGAAATTTTACTTTTCTTTTTTATATTTGATACTTTAAAGGCACTGCTCCACTGAGTTTAAAACAAAAGCAATAATTTAGATTTGTACTGGTCAGCAAATAAACAATAGATGAAGTTAAGTTGATTAAGGAAAAGACCACTAGTAGTATTCTTTATTCTGCAACCAATAATTTTACAATTAACAGGAAATCGGCCAGCTGTTTCTTTGATATAAATTTTTTCATAGGAATTTTTGTGATGTGATTGCCAAAAATAGATTTCTACATCTGCCTAATGTACATTGAAGAACTGATACATTTTCAAAGTAAACCGATCAATTTTTTCAGTCTCTTATTTTATTAAGACAAAACAAAATATTTAACCAAGAATTCTAAAGCACTTGAAGGATGTTTCAAAGTATGTTACACCCATAACATAAATAAGCATAAGTACCATTTTAAAACTGGAAAAAAATTATTTCTTCTGACTTTGAGACGAAATAATTAGATAAGATACATACTAAGCTTCATGTCTGTGAATTTCCCTTTTACAGAAAGGAAATTACTCAGCAAATTTTTACCACCCAGCAACACAGAAAGCCCACAATTATATGTAAGACAAATCCATATTGTGGAATCAAACAATCATTGTTGCATAAAAAAGGCTCAAGTAACACAAAGATCATGCGAATTCACAATCTCAATCAGATTGATGTTTGAAGTCCACAAAGAAGTCACTGTAGCTGGTCTTCAACTGTTCCTTTGATTTATTTTTTTGCTTCCTTCTCAAAAGTCAAGGCTCTGATACTGGCAAGTTGAATTAAAAACCTGACATAGAGACATCTGTAAATGATACTATAACCAATGGCCATGGCAGGACTCCAAATTTAATTATGTATAAAATGACAAATAAAACAGAGAAAGTTCCAGACTTAATTAACATGGTGAACATTAAATGGATTCAATGGGTATTGACTGTTTTGAAAGTCCCAAAACTTAACAGGCATATAACGCAAATCCAGTATTTCTCTTTGCCTCACACACACTAGTCATGAATGAGAGCCTGCAACAATTGAATTAAAATCTTTTTGAAACCGTGGGTGTGTTTTTCTCTACACAAATACATCATTGATGATACTACACAGCTCCATTAATGAAGAAGGGAGACCACGCCAAGTTAATAATATGAATCGAAAAGATGTCTCTCCTAGTCACTAACCAGCATCTGCTTATATTTTGTTCCTCTGGGCTTAACACAAAATAACTTTTCTCATCATTTGGATTTTTTTCTAGTTTGAGATATTTTCTAGAGGCCTATTTTTGCTCAAATGCTTGAGGAGTGACGACTTATGCCCTGGCCTTGGGTTAGCAATCTCTTTTAAAGCCTGTGTAGACCACTGATAGCAAATTAACAAGAATCACAAACACCAGCATACCTCAAGTTGTGAGCCGATCGCAGCAAAAGCATCCTTGCAAGGATATCAGCTAATATTTACAGGGTAGTGATATGTACTAACAAAGAGCCTAAGCCCTGGAGCAGAATCCAAGGTCAAGTCCAAGTTGTTCTCTGTTCTGTCACTGAGACTTTTGCCAAGTTACCTAAACTTTCTGCATCTCAGTCGCTTCCACTGCAAAAAGAGGATAATTACAAGATGAGGATTAAATGAGTTACTATGTGTATGTTAAACTCTTAAAAATACTGTATATGCTAGTTATTATTTTTGTATTTCTTTTTTATGTCATGCTTATTTACAAACATATCTAGTACGAGTTCTAGAGTTTGATCCAATTTTCAAAGAGACAAACTGCATGTCTTTCTTTTCGTGGTTTTTTTTTTTTTTTTTTTGAGTACTGTCTCATTCTCAGCCAGACTGGAGTGCAGTAACATAATTATGGGCCACCGCAGCCTTGACCTGGGCTCAGGCGAACCTTCTGTCTTAGCCTCCTGTGTAGCGTTGCTTCTTTTTATTTCTTTCTCTTTCTTTTATTTTAAAGATGTGGCCCTGAACACCTATCATAATTCTCCTTACCTACATGGAATGCCTCTGGAAAATACAGTCAGAGTGAGGTTAGAGGTAGCTGATGCTAATTCATAAACTTCCCTATGGCCTATAACAGTCGTCTGAGACCATTCCTGCTGCAGTAACAAAATACCATAGGCTGGGAAATGTATAAACAATAAAAATGCATTTCTCATTGTCTTTGAGGTTAGGAAGTCCGAGATCAAGACAACAGCAAATTTGTTGTCTGGTAAAAACTCACTCTCAGCTTCCAACATGGTGCTTGTGTCCCCACATGATGGATCGCAGGGGGCAAAAAAAAGGGTCTGGCTCATTCCCTCTTGCCCTTTTATGAGGACCCTAATTTAATTTATGAGGGTGCAGCCCTCGTGACCTAGTGACCTTCAAAGACCCTACCTTTCAAAACTACCACTCTAGGGTTTAAGTTTCACTGAATTTTAGACGGACACATACGTTCAAACCATAGTGCTAAATCCGATATAACAAAAATAACATTTCATATTCAAATCTCTTTACAATTATAAATTATTATTTTTAAAAGTTTAGATTAATTGATCATGGTAGAAACAATAAGAAAAATTGAATGGTCCAAAGTGATTGCGTTTGGCCTTAATCAGTGACAAAGATGTCAGTGGACTTAGTGACCCAACAGGAAGGGCTTTCTAAATAAAATTTTGAAATACTTATGAAAAAATAGACACAGGCTTCACCTGAGGTGCAGTTATGAAGCTAACTCCTTTTTTTCCCCAGCAACTCCTCCATACAGGTGGTAGGGCCCCAACATGGTGTTAAGCTCTCTAGGTTTTCCCATTGTCTTCACCAAAATATATTTGTCCTTTGTTCTGATGGCAAAGATTCCTAACCTTAGCTATAAATTTAACAACAAATCAAACTCAAGTATTATTATGTCATCAGGTGTAGAGATAATTTGCTGTCACTGACTGATTTTTATGTGACTTGATATGACCAAACTCCTACTAACATTATTTTTCCAGGGCCAAGCGTGGTGGCTCATGTCTAAAATCCCAGCACTTTGGGAGGCCAAGGTGGGCGGATTGCTTCGAGCCCAGGAGTTCAACCCCAGCCTGGGCAACATAGCGAGATCTCATCTCTACAAAATATACAAAAAAAAAAAAAATTTAACTGGGCATGGTGGTAGGCCCGTGTAGACCCAGCGACTCTGGAGGCTAAGTCAGAAGAACTGCCTGAACCCAAGAGGTCAAGCCTGCAGGGAGTCGTGATGTGCCACTGCACTCTAGCCTGGGCAACAGAGTGAGACTCTGAGTCAAAAACAAACATATTTTCCCAAACAGCTGCAAATGAACAGCACAATCAAGCACGTCAGAAACGTATTTTCTAACACTGGGGTCTATTGTAAGGGGTAGATTTGGTGAGAGAGCTTTTGCTAAACGTATGCTCTGTCACTATGCACACAGGATGCATGAATATTCCCAGTGACGGGATTTTTCAGATAATTGAAATGAAACCCCTTCCCTCCTATCAGTGTTGCAGTCCTGTTGGTGTATTAAAATCACCTTGTGAGTTTTTATGGTGTACAGATGCCGGGGTTCTTCCTAATCCAATTAAGGAAGAACCTCTATGAGACTGGGGACATCCATGGGTTGCAAAAGCTCCCCAGGTGTTTCTAAACTGCAACCAAGGTCGAGAACCACTGCCTCGTATTCCGAAAAAACATAAACCATGAGGTCACTGTGTTTGTGAGGAAAAGGGACTAAACAATTTACCATAAAGCAAATAAAACCTTTACAGTATCAGTTTTACAATATACAGTTACAGGCATTACGCTTTGAACCAACTGAAGTTAGACACATAGGAGGAGGCTAAGAGAAAAAACATACAGCCCCACCAAGAACGTTTTAACTTATGCTCTCAGCTTTATAATTGACACTCACTGAAATGAGGCTTTTTTTTTTAGTGGTTCTGTAAATATGCAATATACCAGGTTCTTAGGCATAATGATAATTTTTAAGACAAGATCATGATTTTAAATAGTTATTTTTTCTCTCTCTCTCCCTCTCTCTCTTTTTATTTTATTATAACGATGTGGGGTACAAGCCAGGATTAGGTACATAAGTAATATGTGCTGGTGAAGTTTGGGCCTCCACTTGTTCCTCACTTCCTCTGGTTTAGGTCAGGTACACTTTGTGTTGTTACATGCTCCCCCGGAAGTGCCCGGCGACTGCCAATCCCTCCCTTGTGCTATTGTGGCTAATAATGTCGAGGTCCCACTTATGAGTGAGAACATGATGCTGGCATAAGAGAGGAGAAAAGGAGATGCTTCATTTCTGTGGGTGGGAGTGCAAACGAGTCCAACTCTACGGAAAACAGTGTGGCAATATCTAAAGGAACTAGAAATTGGTCTTTCATACCATCTTTTCTTCTTTACCTGGGCTTTTGTTTGCTCCTCGGAAGAGCTTGAAAGAGAGCCCTGCAACCATTCTGAAGTTTTCTTGTAACATTTAATCAACTAGAGCAGGGACTTCATCCTAAATCAATTCCAACCCACACCGGAGCTCAGTGAGTATTTATTGATTGACTGACATAGGATGAACTGTTTTAACGCGTGTTTATTTTTATTTCTAAGGTATTACACACACACACACACACACACACACACACACACACACACACTTTTTACTACATGTATTTAAATAAGATGCAAATACAGAAGGTACAAAAAATGTATACACATTTTAAGAAAGGAAAAATTATATACTGGTAACAAAAGATAAATACAAGTCATGTTTGACTTCTGCAATTAAAAGAGGTGCTCAAAGTGGTTACCATCAGCATCCTGACACTTCTGAAAAGTACTTTGAAAAGTAATACATAGATAACATCACTTTAAATATGTATACTTTTTTTTTACATCCCAGGTATATATACTTTGATTTTAGAAAAGCAATGTAAATCTTCAGAGAACGTTTATAGCGCAAAGGTGTCTGTCAGTCTCTTTTATTTGTTTATTTTTATATTTAGAGACAGTGTCTCACTATGTTGCCCAGGCTGGTCTCAAACTCCTGGTCTCAAGCAATCCTCCTGCCTCAGCCTCCCAAAGTGCTTGTTTTACAGTCATGCTGGCCAGAAGTGTTTGTCAGTCTAAAAGGGGTAAATTAAAAAAAAAGACTAATGAATACAAAATATCGTGAAACTCTTACTTCCAAAGTGTTTTAGATTTTAGATGTAAGAAAATTTTAGGTACCTGAAAAAAATATTGTAGCTGGTACAAATCCTTATTCAAAGAAGGCAATCTACAAATAAACAAAACAATGCAAATGTGAAGTTGTAAGTAGGCACTTATAGTCATATTATAGCAGTAGCTGCCATAATACGATAACGCCCCCTCCATCAATTATGACCGAAATGCCACCAGTGCTGTTGAACGTGACTTTAAGCATTGATCACTTGCAGTAAATACTCCTGAGAAAACTAGCAGTCCCAGTGAATTACAGAAATTTTAACAGAATAGAACCAAAAATAGTTGGCATAAAGAGCAAGACAAGAGACTTCAGGACACATTGTCCATCTTTGTCCACATTCCCCAAATTGAAATTAATCACTCACTTTGACCTTCTCAGGTATCTCCATCTGAAAAGACACAAATTATACTGTAGAACTCCGCAAAGTTGAAATTACTTACAAGTTGGTGTATTTGAACATAACTTTTATAGCTGAAAAATCCAAAAGTAGATATATTTTTCATGTAACTTTAAATGTAGAAATAGAAAAAGATTAACAAGAGTAATATAGTCCATAGACTTTTAGGGAAGACATTAGGGTAATTAAGCTGTTAACAAGAGAAAAATAATTGAAAAGACTTTACCAGAATGCCAGGGGCTAGTCTACAGTAAATATGAGAATCACATTTAAATTATTTCAATACATTTTAAGATAACATGGATCATTAATATGAGACTTCTAAGTTGTGATATTGATTAACAATGTTGCATTCATTAATTTATTTAACTTTCCAATGTTTTATTTTGTCTATAAATGAGTCATAACTAAAATAATATGCAACCAGATTTATAAATAGAAAAATAATGTCACTTCTCAAAAGAAGATAAACGGGCAGCCAACAGACACAGGAAAAAGTGTTCAGCCTCACTCATCACCAGAGAAATCCAAATCAAAACCACACTGAGATACCACCTAACCCCTGTAAGAATGACCATCATTAATAAAACAAACAACAACAGATGTTGGCGAGGATGCGGAGAAAAAGGAACGCTTCTACACTGCTGGTAGGAATGCAAACTAGTGCAACCTCTTTGGAAAACAGTCTGGCAATTTCTGAAAGAACTAGAAATTGACTGTCCATATGACCCAGCAATTCCCCTATTGGGAATATACCCAGAGGAACTCAAATCATTCTACAAAAAAAAAGATACCTGCACCTGTATGTTTGTTGCAGCTTTATTCACAATAGCAAAAACATGGAACCAACCATGCTGCCCATCGAAGCTGGACTGGATTTTAAAAATGTGGAACATATAACAATGGAAAATTATGCAGCCATTAAGAAGGACAAACATTTGAACTTCACAGCAACTTGGATGGATTTAGAGTCGATCATACTCATTGATCTATCACAGAAACAAAGAACAGAGTACCATATGTTCTCACTCATAAGCGGACCTTGAACAATTATCATAATACTGTAAGAAAGGGATTGGCAATAGTGGGAAACTGCCAGGAGAGGAAAGGATACACCTCATCCACAAGGGTACCTGCATAATTAGCATTTGTATACCTAACCCTGAATTGTACCCCACATCCTTGAAATAAAAAAAAGAAAAATAATGAATGACATTTTAAATGTGATATAATATTAATATCAATTATGTATATTATACAAGTAATTATATATAATAATATTATTATACAATAAGTTATTATGTATAATAATATATGCATAATTCAAATGCAAAATACTAAAATTCATAAAATGTCAGCTTTTTACCATGTTATACGTATGCGTGACTTGCAACAAATATATGTAACAAGTAAATTTAATGTTAACATTCTAATTCTGCCCCAAATTTGCAAAACAAGTTTTTTCATTTAAAAGGCCATTAAGAAACATAACATTTAACCATTGCACTCCCAACAATCTCTTTAGAAATAAAACTAAATTAGGAATAGAAAACATTATTTAGTTTAGATTTTATATTTTCGAGATGTATACTAAAATGGTAACTGTAGAATATGTAGATTTATCTCAGCACTATTGCAATAGATAAGCAAAACATGGTTTATTATAAGTTGAATGAATGTTTCCAATTTTAAACCTCTGCAACTATATTCACAATCTCAATCAGTGAAAATACATAGATTGTCTTTTAGAAAATACGAACAGAATGCATCTTACTATTGCTTAATAGCCATTAATACACTACTCATTTTCTTTTGCTGCGAAGTGCTAGCCTTGTTCTAAAACCTCAAACTAAGGTATCTTTGGAAGGATGAGAAACACCATTGGTCAGACAAAGCTTGGAGCGTCCAACATCAATTGTATGACATTTGGGAGGCACAGAGAGGGAAGAGAAGCTGATAAACTAGTTTATAATTCAAGCCATTATTTTTATATTAAGTCAAATACTGATTCCATAGATATAAGAATAATTTTCCAGGATTATTAGGATTAACAAGAGCATCAAATCTATATAACATGGCTGCTCCAACTCTAGTTCAGTCACCCAGGCTCTCTACACCCTCTTTTCTCTGCTTCCAGGGGTACTTCAGAGGAAAGCGTTGAGATGTGTGGCTATATTTCTTTCTCCTTGTTCATTGAACTGTCAATCGCTTCTTTTACCATGAATTATACAACCAAAAATTTGCCTCTTTAATTAAATTCAACCAGTAATGAGAACTTACAATAAATCAAGCACTTTAATATATATACATTCAAGGAGGTATTCAAGAGTAAGACACAGACACTGAAGAAAGAAAACATAATAATTTTTATAGCTTATGAACTCAGCATTTAGGACAGATACACATGAAAATAATGCGTTGTAACAAGCCCCACAATACCTCCCACAAGAAACACAACAATCACTAAACATATGGGATACAGACAGTGAACAAGAACTAGAGAGAGGAGCAGAGACTACTTTAAGACTGGAGACTTACTTAGGCTCTTAAAAGATTTGGACAGAGAAGAAGGAGCAGTCATCTCCATTTGGAGGGACACCTTGAATAGCATCACATCATGGGCAACCATCAGGACCTGGAAAATATTATAAAATAAGAAACTCTTGATCATGAAGGATTGGATAAGAAGGTAAAAACAAAAGATTATTTCTAAGTTCCGAACCTGGGAGTCCAGGAGAACAATGCCAAAAGAAGTAGAGGGAAAATCCCAGGAGAGAAAAGCCTAAGTTCAAGTTTAAATACATGGACGGTTTAGTCATTTTTGACAGCCAGAAGAAAACGAACAGTAGTATGAAAGTTTGCCCAACCTGAGAATGAGGACAGGAGCAGATCACTGCCACCAGTTCTACTACTGGAAAATACACAATCGCTAATATCATTAACGATCTTGGCCACAGCCTCTCTTCCTTCAGTATGAAACACAGAGCAACTGATAGTATCGATGAAGGTTTTAGTGAAATTCCTAGGCCTCTCCCGGGAATGCAGTTGAACTCAGAGGCATTGAGTCAAGCCTCCTTTCAAGGCGTATTTTTCTACACTTACCAAAAGTTTTTCCAACGCTTTCAAAAGTCTTATAATTCATGAACATGAACTTTACTCCAAAGATGAGGAGCCTAAGACGTCAACAATGAGAGGAGCATGATCACACCTTTATTTTTGTACTGTCTGAAAAGCTGGCAAGCTCCAAGCTCACCACCAGAAGAGCAGCAAAATCATAAGGACTGTCGACATCCAGTTACCTGACGTCTTCCACAAATATAGAGTAATCCAAGTAACAACCAGGCTCATGTGAACCAGGCTCAGCTCCGACTTGTGGTGAAAGAAGCACAATACCGTAGCCAGAAGTAATTAACAGACATGCAAATCATTGAACAATGTCCTTTAAAAAATGACAAGATAGAAATATACTTTTAATTAAGCATCTTACCTATCCATTCTCTCCATCCGTCTTAGTCCATCTTGTGCTGCTGTAACAGAATTCCACCGACTGGGTGATTTATAAACATAAATGTATCGGTTCACGGTTCTGGAACTCAAAAGTCTAAGGTCAAGTTGCTAGAAGGTTCGATGTCTGATGAGGTTGTTCTCTGCTTCCAAGATGGGGCCTTGTGTGCTACATCCTTTGGAGCCGAAAAAGGCTGGACTCTCACAAGGCAGAAGGTAGAAGGGCCCAGAGAGTGAGAGAAAACAAAATTGGGCCAAACTCATCACCCTTTGATAGTGGCACCAGTCCCACCTATGAGAGTAGAACCCTGGTCCCTGTATAAGGTTCCACCTCTTAATTCTGTTACAATGGCAATTGAATTTTAACATGTGGTTCAAACTATGGCACTATCTCTGTAACTCTGAACATTTCCCACGGGGATGGCAGAATCTTCTGGAACCAAGCACTCTACTCAGCCTCACCATCCCACGAGGGCTCTTGCCTTTCCTTCCTCTCTGATTTTCCTTCAATCCTATTCTTGTTTCTGTTCCCAAAGTAAATACCCCATCTTCCCTTTTCCGGTTCTTTTTTTAATTCACTGGCCCAAAACAACATGAATATAATACAGAAACTGAAAGCATCATCCTTAGAGGTCAGGAGCAAGCATAAAAGAAGGGACATTACAATTTTTCATTCCCATCGTATGTAAATGCTTAGTTTCCAAACAATTTACTGCTATTATGTTTTATTTGGTTTTCAAACTCCAAGCTCTTCAAAAGACAATTAGAATTCCTATGAAGTCTCTGGATCATTCTTATAGGATCCCTTGGGTTCTTGGAATAATCAGTGGGAAACTGAATAAAAAATCCCCACCATTATGTCAAACCACAGGTATTTCTAGAATTCTCTAACCTTGGACACGCCAAATTCTTTGATGCTTCTCTGGTCCCTGGCATTTCCATGTTGCCATTCTTTCTCACACAGACTTTGCTTTTATTCCTCTTCCTTTTAATGGGTAAGGAGAAGTTTGATTCCATTATTGTTTAAATATATTTTATTTTAAAGATGTGATGTGCGGCCGGGCTCGGTGGCTCAGCCGGTAATCCCAGCACTTTGGGAGGCTGAGGTGAGTGGATTGCCTGAGCCCGCGGGTTCGAGACCCGCCTGGGCAACTTGGCCAGACCTCATCTCTACAATAAATCAAAAATTAGCCGGTCGTGGTAGCGCGCACCTGTAGTTCCGGCTACTTGGAAGGCTGAGGCGGGAGGATCGCCGGGGTCCAGCAGGTCGAGGCTGCGGTGGCCGGGAACCACCACTGCACTCCAGTCTGGGCGACAGAGTGAGACTCCAACTCAAAAAAAAAAAAGATGTGAAGTACAATTTGGGATTAGGTATACAAGTGACCATCATACACGTAAAGTTTGGGCCTCCCTTTGGTCCCCACTTTGTTGATCAGGAACCCTTACTGATGTCATGTGCCACCCCTTTTCCTGGCAGTTTCCAGCTACTGCTAATCCTCTTCTTATAGTATTATGGTAAATGTTCAGAGTCCGCTTATGAATGATGATTCCATTATTAATTAAATATTCTTTAATGTTGTATCAGAGTACTACTCAAAAAAGAGAAACCTTATAAAAATATAAATTATACCTCATTTTTTCTAAAATGTCCAAGGAATTTTAGGTTATCAATAATTGGACATCTAGTGAACCAGAGATTTTTATATCATGTACTAACTTAGTTTATAAAGCTTAATAATACAAAAATAAGAATGTGCTAAAAACAATTCAAGATATCCTTTGGCACCTAGTGGGATCTCAATAATACTCATCAACAAATCATTCTTCAAGACACTGAATTGTTGAAAGTGGTTGCAGATAACACTTCCTTTACTAGAAAACTAAAACACGTTTTTTTCTGAAAAACAAATATTTTTAAAGCTAATTTGCTCTTTTAAAAGGGTCCATACCATGATGACAACATAATAATCTGTTCAAACAAATGTATTCTAAAGAAAAAAAAAAGGGTCCCATTCTAGGTAGTTTATTCAAATAATGTTCTCTGTGACAATAGTTGCACACATGTTAGCAATTGCCATAGATGTATTAGGGGGTGCTACGTAGCAGAGTGAGAGAAATAGGGGCCATCACTGAGGTAGAATATATACTTCCTATTCAACCCTCAACCTAACACTGCCCCAGTTATATAACACATAACTATCTATTATACCTACTTAACTGTTTATTCAGCTGAGTGGAGAGACATCAACCTATGTAGCTTCAGATTCTACCTGAGTGCTAGATTAAAGACATTCCGGAATGATAACTACATACAAGATAGCAATTGCATGAAATAAATGAAAACCCTTCAGAATGAATGAATTCCTATTTAAAGCTCATTCTGCACCACTTATGAGAAATGACAAATGCTTGAGCTGGAATGAAATAAAATTTGCAGTAAACTTCCTCAGTTCTAGATGGCAATTCTGTGAATGCATATGTTTAACAGCATTATAAAATATCCCTTCCAAGGCACCCTCATATCGGCAGACAGCATGTTCTTCAGTCAAAAAGTTATGATTCATATATATCAAGTCACTTAGCACGGCTGGCAAGTGTTGCCAGCCCGAAATATAAAACAGAGAGGATAATAAAACTTTAACAAGCAGCAATAAAACTAATGAAATATAATCTCGAATATACTACTCTAATTCATCCCGAGAGGAAACACAATCACCCAATCCTAAGGACGAGGAAATAGAGCCAACTCCATAAAAACACATATTCATCACGGTAACGTAGATCATTCTAGAATTAGAACTATAAGGAAAGTCAAGCTGGTTATGGTAGTGTAATTATCAGGGCTGGCTAGCTGGGGATGACAGGATGAAGCAACAGTTCACATATGCTTATTTTGGCTCCATATTTAAAGCGATCAAAAGGAAAATATTGATATTATTTTTAATGGGGATAATCTTTCATGCTGAGGATAGAGACATTGCGCGATGGTCAGACTGAGCAGCATTTAAGAAGTTAGGTCTGACTTCCAAGATCAATATGTAATTGGGTCACAAGTTTATTTACATACGGTTTGCATGTGCCTATAATAACCATGCAATCTAGTCCCAAATAACTTCAGACGGATGTTTATGACTGTGTCCCTCGAGGTTATAATTTGACAATTGTGCGTTTCCCCCTCTTATTTTCTATCATCCTCATCTGTTTGTCAGAACCAAGAATTCCAAACTGAGGAAAGAGGGAGGAAGAGAAGAAGAGAGGAAAGGAAGAAAGAGGCAGGGAAGCAGGCCCAGGAAAAGTACGATTTGTTGGGAGTCCTTTTCTCCAGCTTTGAGGTTCTACACCCAAGAGTGATTTAAAGGAGCGAACTACACAACAGAGAACAGACTTACGCAAAGATGAAATCAGAAGAGACAAGATTTCCTTTTCTTTTCCGAGACTCTGCATATGGTACAGTTTATGCATCCAAGTAAATCAGTAAAAGGAAACAGATCTAAAGTTGTCCATTCTCAGAAGCCTCCACGAGACAGCCTGGGTTTCTGTGCTTAGCTGACCACTGCCAGAAAGATTTTTTTTTTTAATTAGAGGAATTCATATCAATGATCGACTTCCCCAAGGAGGCTCAGGAAACACATAAAGTCAAGTAGGGTCAAACAGTGAGCAAGACAGGATATGGAATTCTGTCCAGGCTTCAGATAAGCAAAACTAATGAAGAAGCACAAGATAACATACAGAGATTACAGAGAAATTTGGAATTCCTGTTATTCAAAGGGCAGCCTAAATAAACCAACAGAGGCCGGGTGTGGTGGCTCAAGCCTGTAATCCCAGCACTTTGGGAGGCCGAGAGGATTTTCTGAGACCTCATCTCTACAAAAATCAAGAAAAAATAGTCATGCATGGTGGCGAGTGCCTGTAGTTCCAGTTACTAAGAAGGCTGAGGCAGAAGGATCACCTGAGCCCAGCAGGTCGGACAGTGTGAGACTCCAGCACGAAAAAATAAAAAATAATAAATTAACAGAAATATTTTTCCAGTAAATGAACTCATCAACAGTGATGTTGCCTGCTGCAGACAGAATCAGCTGAAGCATTTTAAAAACTTGAGCTGATAAGTTGCTTGAAAGCATAACAAAGGAAAGAAAAAAGTGTCATAAAAAATATATGAATAGTAATAAATTTTTTTACCCTATATTTTATGAGTAAGAAATAGAATGAAATGTAACTGTACCACAAATAATTAAATACATCTTACTTTCTATCATCGCATTTATTTTTAAAAATACATGTAGTCCTACCTATTGGTTTTATTTAAGCATAGTTGATAGAAGTTCAAATATTGGTCTAAAAATTGTCCCCTTTAAAAAGATAACTCAGCCGGGCTCGGTGGCTCAGCCTGTAATCCCGCGCCTTTGGGAGGCCGAGGTGAGTGGATTGCCTGAGCCCGCGGGTTCGAGACCCGCCTGGGCAACTTGGCGAGACCTCATCTCTACAATAAATCCAAAAATCAGCCGGGCGTGGCAGCGCGTGCCTGTAGTTCCGGCTACTCGGAAGGCTGAGGCGGAAGGATCGCCGGAGCCCGGCAGGTGGAGGCTCCAGTCTGGGCGACAGAGTGAGACGCCAACTCAAAAATAAAATAAAAGATAACTCTTGTTTTCCACCGGTACTGAGATTTTAATATCTAGGTAACATTTTCCATCATTAAAATTGTAATTTCGTTTATTACTTACCTCTTAAGGGTGTCCTGAGAATTAAAAATGTCGTAAAAAAACACTTTATAGAGATGAAATAATGAATTTTGTAAGTTATACATTAAGTAAGCGTTAATGCTACTTTTCTTCCTACTGGATATAAGTGCTTGATCATTCTTTCAACTAAAATATAACCAAGGAATACCTTTAACATATATCTACTTTCACTAAATCCTATCAGTCTGTGGGAAAAAAATCTCAAATGAAAGGCTAAATTGACGATATTTTTAACATGAATAATATTCCACGGACTAGAAGAACTGAGTTTGGTTGCATTCACATTTTAAGTGGATAATTTGTATCATTATGCACTTAAGTTTTTTTCATTTTCTTTTATGTAAATATATTTATATATTATATTTACATATGTTTTAGATATATACATTTTATTTATAAGGCACGTACTGCCATCTTGTGGTAAAGCTTAGCACATACCAGCTCATTTGAAATGGTCTGCAAAGTCCCATTAAAAAAAGGAATGTGCTATTTGTTTTGGTTCATGCCAGCAGCCTTCAACTTGTTAAAAACAGTCTAGCAAGAGAGTTAGCTTCAGTAATTTCATACCATAGCTCGAAACCCAAGCATTTATTTATCAGAAGTCCCAGGGTGCGTTTGAAGTCCGAACCCAGTCAACCTAGCTGATAAAACCACAGGGAACAAATAACATTTCCCATCTCAAAACTTTAATATTCTGGGAATCTTACACAGAAGATCTATCAAATGCTTAAAGTTGTGTTTCTTATATAATTATTTCCAGAATCACAAGTTAAAGTTAAAATAATATTTTATAGCTGTAGTGCCTTTTTTAGCTAAATATAATCAGGGTACATAAGTGGACACGAGCAAGTGCACATATGGGGTGAATCAGAGCAATTTAAACTGGAAATGTCAAACATACC
Organism: Cephalopachus bancanus; assembly: GCA_027257055.1. Lineage (NCBI taxonomy): Eukaryota > Metazoa > Chordata > Mammalia > Primates > Tarsiidae > Cephalopachus > Cephalopachus bancanus. The sequence goes on from JAPVLO010000138.1 coordinate 4,826,683, forward strand.
ACACGACATTGTACTGTTCTCATTTAGATAATTTGCATCCATTTTCAAGAGTACAAGATCAAACTTGGGTCCAACTCCCTTCTACTTAATTTTCAATGTCATCTTTAGTACTAAGGGAGAGTTGTAATCATGCAAATCATGATTACAAGGAAATTATTTTAATTAATTTATATATTATTAGTTAAAATTTTCCTTCCAAGGTCAAACATGAAAATTAAAAACTCAATTTGATAAGGGAGTGATGTGGGACTTAAATACAGAAAATAAAAACTTCCCAAAATTTAAATATAGCAAAATTACATGCCTCATCAACAAGAGTACCTGCATAATCAATGTTTGTATACTTAACCCTGAATTTTACCCCACATCTTTATAATATAAAATAATAAGCTGGGCTCAGTGGCTCAGCCTGTAATCCCGTGCCTTGGGAGCCAAAGTGAGTGAATTGCCTGAGCCCACGGGTTCGAGACCCGCCTGGGCAACTTGGCGAGACCTCATCTCTACAATAAATCAAAAAATTAGCAAGGCGTAGTAGCACGCACCTGTAGTTCCAACTACTTGGAAGGCTGAGGCGGAAGGATCGCCGGAGCCCAGCAGGTCGAGGCTGCGGTGGCCGGGAGCGGCCACTGCCCTCCAGTCTGGGTGACAGAGTGAGACTCCAACTCAATAATAATAATAGAAAAATAAAAAAACTACAAGGAAGCATAATTCTGTTAATGACTTCTCTTACCTTAGAAAGTATTAAGTGAATGGATTAAAATTTTGCCTTTAATTGATAAAGAGAGAGAAATGTGATCATGTCAAGTATTTTTGGCATTATACATTGTTTCAAGAAATACCAGATGCTTTTCAACACATTGTCTCAGAGTGCAAGATTAAATGCATCAATCAACTTCATGAGACAAAAATCTTAATTTACTTTCCTCTTTTAATTGAACACCAGTCATAAATATCTTATTAGATGAAAGATATAAAATTATCAACAAATATAAAATCAGGATAAACATCACTCCATATCTAAGTTATGGTCTTTTTTTTTTTTGAGTTGAAATCTCACTCTGTCACATAGGCTGGAGTGCAGTGGCACACTCATGGCCACCCAGCTAATTTTTTTTAATTTATTGTAAAAATGAGGTCTCACCAAATTGCCTGGGTTGGTCTTGAACCCACGGGCTCAAGCAATCCACTTGCCTCGACCTCCCAAAGTGCTGACATTACAGGCTGAGCCACTGAGCCCAGCTTAAGTTGTGCTCTTAAACTGTCAAGAATTCTATAACTTCTATAACTTCCTTCCATTTAACATAGTGGCTTTCTATGGCATGTTTGTGACCTTATAATAGTTTCATATAAAAAAATTTTGTTCTGATGACCTTTAGGAGAAAAGAAAAATATCCATATAAGAAAGAAAAAAAGGACCTAGTAAGTAAATATCCTAATATGGAAAGAAAAACTATATATTGAGTTGAGATATAGATTATTTGACGAAAGATTAGATAAGCACTATTATTTTTGTCATTAGTTTCTGTTATTAAAAACAAAGCAAACTCAGTAAACAGACCCAATAAAACAAGTAAGAAGTCTAGGCAAATCTTAACACTCTTAAAGGACTTAATAATTAAGGGAGGTGGGACCACAATTAAGTCCAGTCTGCAATTTGTTTAACTACCTGCCGATCCCAGAATAACTTAGTACTCATGGGTTTTGTTCAACACGAACACCAGGGGCAGCTCAGGGATCGTCAGCATAGTTACTGGCTACCCATATAGACAATCTGACTGTGGGTAGCATCGAGGAAGGAACACTTGTCGGTTTCACAGACCCATCTCTATTGTCTCAAGGAAAAGGAAGAATGGAAGCAATTCTATCAAACCCTTTTGACTGTAAGTAGAGAAACTCATTTGGAATCGTTTCAGCAAAGAAAGGGCATTTGTTATATAAAGGTAGAGAGTTCTACACGAAAAGTGATCTAATGGCCATAACAAGATCAGGGATAGGAATGGAGATGAAGTATTTAGAAAATTACGAGGAAACTGAGAGTGTACTCTTTTGCTCTTTTGGTCAGCTGATTCTTCAACAAAAAGTCACGGCCCTCTTATCTGTAGTCATACCCTATGGCTACTGTAACAAATTACCACAAACTTCGTGACGTAAGATATTAGAAATGCACTCTCCCACAGTTCCGAAAGCCATACCAGCCATCCTCTTTGAAGGGAATCCCTGAGCTAATGAAGCGTCTTTGTCAGCATAAACAGAGAACGGGGAAACGCTTGGAATGTATATCCACCATGCCTCCCAAGATGGCCACCAGAGGATGACTGATGTGCAGGAGAATGTGAGAGCTCAGCTCCTTTGCCTTGACTCAGGACAAACAGTACTTTGTAAGTTACATTCCAACATCCCCTACTGGATCAGGCTGTCATCACCCTCGCCTGAAGAAATACCCTTGCCTGTTCAGCTGGGAGCACCTGCTTAATAAATTATTTTCTTGTGACTTTGTTGCTTAATGTCTCCTTATTTTGAGGAAACTGACCTAACACAAAGGGTGTCTTTCAGACACTTTGTTTAATGTTCCTTTAAACTGGGGAGCCCAACCTAAGACAAAGACTATCTCATACCAACTAAAGGCTATATGAGTAGTAAGAGTTATCTCTGCATACATCTGTCTCTGCTGTATTGTACGTGACCATAACATGGAATCTAAGTTTTTTGGTCTCCATTTATAATTTCCTTCCATTTAACACAGTAACTTTTCACAGTCTTTTAAAGAATTTTACAATAGTTTTATAGGAGAGAAATTAATGTTAATGAACTGGAATAGGAAAAGACCACTCTACACAGCTGTAAAGATTACAAAGTGTTTTATAGTGCTATACCATATTAATTCTTTCTTAGTACCCTTCAGTTGTGGAAAAAGATTGACCCAGATTATACTGAGTAAAAGTGGAAATGATGCTGGTAAAATCGTAGAATTATTTACTAATGATTACTAAGTTCCATCCCTTTCAGAAGGTTCTTCTCTTTTAAGAGAAAACGTTCATGGTATTGTACATGGTATGGTGCATAGCCACCCAAGGGAATATCTGGTGGAAGATGTGAAGAACCTTTTATTAGACCTTGAGAGAAAGACAGAGAAACACTGGCTGACAGAGAACCGTGTCCTGAACCTACAAAGTATTTGTCTTTGAGAACAGAAAGAGCTTAAACTGAATATGACATAGGGGAAGATTATCAAATTACACCATTTATTGAAGAGTAAAATCTTAATTTGGCCTTGGAGAGTCATCAGCTAGAATAATTTAAGGTAATTTCTTACTATTATGATTAAACATAATATTACCATTATTATTTAAAAGGTGACTACCATTTACTGATACTTACGATGTATCAGGGATTTTATTTACAGCTCTACACACTGTAGCTCATTTACTTGACACATTGATACTTTGATGTGGAGGTTATTCCCATTTTAAAGAATCCAAAACTGAAACTCAAAGAATCATAATTCACTCAGAGCTAATAATCTGGAAGGGGGACCTAGATCTTTCTTACCAAAGCCCAAGTCATTTCCACACCCTTATGCCATCTTAACCTGCCGTCTCCTGTCTAAGCTAGTGCTTCATTCTGTCACATCAGTTGCCCAGTTTTACTTCCGTCTCTCTCAGAACTGTCACCCTTCCAAGTCCCTGTTGTTCAAGGAAGAGACTCATGAAGACTGAAGGGCATCTCACACATGCACATTGTTCCATGGCAGGCCCTGTCTGGTGCCCCGAATGTACACGCAGGTTCTCTGCCGGGCATTGTGAGCCTTCATCTGGGTCCACGTGAGAAGTTTCAAACAAGCTTAAGTATTCCTGTTTAGAACGAATTAAAGGCAATTAGGCAGCACACTCCCGTGTGCCAAATGATCTCTCACTCCATTGTGGCTGTTTGAGAAAAAAAAAACTTGATTGTAAAATAAGCCCTTAAGCAAAATTTTAAAAATGGGAAATCATTCTTGGTTACCCTCGGCAAAAATCACAAATGAAAATGACTTTGTCAGCCTGGCTCCGTGGCTCAGCCTGTAATCCCAGCGCTTTGGGAGGCTGAGGTGTGTGGATTGCCTGAGCCCGCGGGTTTGAGACCTGCCTGGGCAACTTGGCGAGACGTCATCTCTACAATAAATCAAAAACATAGCCGGGTGTGGCAGCGCGCACCTGTAGTTCCAGCTACTTGGAAGGCTGAGGCGGAAGGATCGCCGGAGCCCAGCAGGTCGAGGTTGCGGTGGCCGGGAGCGGCCACTGCACTCCAGTCTGGGCGACAGAGTGAGACTCCAACTCAAAAAAAAAAAGAATAAACCATACTATGGAAATATTACTCTCTTACGGAAAAAATCAGAAAATAAAAACATACATTTTAAATGAAGATAAATTAAGACAGGCAAATTAGTGAAAATAGGCAAAATTTAATTACAACATGCATTGTAAAGTGATTTTATTATTTGTACTTTAATTGATAAATTTGGACCACACATACAAATTCCTAAACACCATGAGTCTATCACAGACTTCACGTCCTATGGTTGTATTTACTAATTAAAACCTAATTCAATACGGTATCCCTGAACTAAATGTTTAATTACAACTCAGGCAATTTGTTAGATTCTGAAGATAGCAATATGAGGGAACCATGGGTCCTGCTCTTTCAGGGAAACACTTACAATCTTCCTACAACATAACATGAAAGTTATTCATTCAGTGCTTACTATAACATTACATATAAGTTATTCACTCAATACTTGTTAATATTCACTCAATATTTATTAATTGAGTGTATTATTCCAGGAACTGGGACCCAAGGTGAGAAAGAAAAAGGATACCATAACTGCTTTCATGGTATACACTACAGTTTCACGTAATGCATGGTGTATACTAGTAAGTTAGAGCGATATTAATACAAGAATCACACAAATGAATAATCATTAAAAATGGGTCAGGCCGTGAAAGAAAGAAACATGGTGTCATGTGAGTGTGTAATAAGGGCGATAGATTCATCTTGAAGGGCAGAAAAGGCCTCCCTGAACAAATGATGACTCAGCTGAGACTAGGATGACAGAGTCGGGGGGATTTCTACCTGTGAGGAATTAATATATGCCAAAGCCCTGTGAACAGCTATTTGAGAAACTGAATAGCATCCAGAGAGAGTGGACAGCAAAGAAAGGCGAAGAGAAAAGTAAGAGATTAGCTGGTAATGTAGGCCAGGCCACGCAGAGAGTTGGATGCTAAATTAAGAATGTTACTCCTCAACTAAGAGCCAAGACAGCCACTGAAAAGATTTTAATAAGAGAGCAGTGACTGGATCTCTCTGGCTGCAGGGATGAGGACGGATGGACAGAAGCAAATGTGGACAAAGGATAGCCAGGCAGGACAACATTGCAGCAGTACAGGTGGAAGGTGATGGTGGCTGTGTCAGGAGTAGTAGTGTTGAAGATGGGAAAAAATAGGCAAAAGCTTAAAGATATTTGGCCAGAACACAGACAGAATGGTTCATTCTTTCTAGAGCTTTTTTGTTTGTTTTTTAAAAGTCTTCATCGAAGCTGCATTTAGTGTGAATTTAAACAATGAATAGAAGTTTGCCAGGGCAAAAGTGAGGGAATGATGCTTTAGACAGTAGAGAAACCAGCACAAATGTCTTAACTTGTTTTTTGTTGCTTATAACAAAAATACTGGAAACTGGGTAACTTTTAAAGAAAAGGAACATATTTCTTAGTTATGGAGACTGAGAAGCCCAAGTTTGAGGGGCTGTGTCTGGTGAGGGCCTGCTGGCTGACCTTCTTTGCAGCGTCCTAAGGGAGCACAGGGCCTCACACGACCAGGGGGCTGAGGGTGCTAGCTCATATCTTTCTTCCTTTCCTTATAAAATCATCAGTTCCAAGCCGGGCGCAATGGCTCACGCCTGCCATCCCAGCATTTTGGGAGGCAGAAGCGAGAGGATGGCCTGAGCCCACAGGTTCGAGACCAGCCTGGACAACGTGGCAAGACCTTGTCTCTATAATAAGTCAAAAAATTAGCCAGGCATGACGGCAAGCACCTGTAATCCCAGCCACTCTGGAGGTTGAGGTGGAAGGATCACCTGAGCCCAGAAAGTCAAAGGCTGTGGCTCACCATGATGGTGCCACTGCATTTCAACCTGAGTGACAGAGTGAGACCTTAACTAAAAAAAAAAATTACCTACTTCCAAGATACAATGGTAGACAAGCACAGAATAGACATTCCCGTTTGAAAAGAGAGAAATAGGCCAAAAGGATGGGGTAACAAGCAAGTTCAAAGCCAAAAAGGCAAACATAAAGTCTTAAACCTGGAACATAATCACCCTTGGCTCCACGGCAGCATTCTATGCACACTGGTGAAAGGGTTGGGCCCCAAGGCCTTGGGCTGCCCTGATTCCAAGGCAGTCCACACTCAGGCTCCTCCTTGCACCCTAGCAACTCTATAGTTCTGGGTTCTCCATGGAAATCCCCACTCCCAGAGGAGGGGCTCTCTGTAGTGGCTCCTCCCCTGCCACAAGTCTCTGCCTGGGCCAACGCTGTTTGACACATCCTTTGACACTAGGCAGAAACTACCAGGCATCCACAACTCTTACAGTCTGTGGATCTGAAGAATAACATCACATTGATGTCTCCAAGGTCTGCACCTTGTAGAGGAGTGAGTCTAGCCACACCTGGAACCACTTGAGCCACAGCTGGCGTGACTGAGGCATGAGGGGCTGGAATCCTGGGAGCAGAGACCTGAAAGATCCCTGGGAAGGAATCCCTGGAGAACCCCCAGGTCTGTACCCTGAAACCATTGTGCCCTTCTAACCATCTACCTAGGGCAAACTCACAGATCTCTGGCTGCTTCTATCCATGCTCATAGCTTTAGCAAGCAGTTGCTAGACTTCCTTTTTGGTTTTGTCTCCTGAAAACACTTTTATCTCTATGTGGCCACGCTGAGAATTTTCCAGATCTTTCCACTGTTTCCTTTTTAACTACAAATTCTGTCTTCAACGTGTTACTTTGCTCCTGAATCTCAGCTTAAGCAGCTCCTCGTATATTTTGCTTAGAAATTTCTTCTGCCAGGTCCCCTAGTTCATCACTGTCAAGTTGGGTCTTCTTCAAAGCCCTTGAGCATGGGCTTGATTCAGCCAAGTTCTTTGTCAGTTTAGAACAAGGATGGCCTTTACTCCAGTTTCCAATACCTTGCTCCTTGTTTCCATCTGAATTCTCATCAGAAGGGCCTTTATTCTTCATATTTCTATCAGTACTCTGGTCACCACCACTTAGCCAATCTCTAAAGAGTTCCAAACTTTCCCTATTTGATCTTGTGTTCTAATCTCTCGCCAGAATCTGGGTTTTTCTAGCCTGCTCCTCCAAAGACTTTCAGCCCATTACCCAGTTCCAAGCTGCTTCTACATTTTCAGGTACTGTTATCAGCATCAATTTTCTGTCTTAGTTCATTTTCTGTTGCTTATAACCGAATCCCTGAGACTGGGTAATTTTAAAAAGGAATTTTTCCTTGCAGTATTGAAGGCTGAGAAGTCCAAGGTCAAGGAGCCCCATCTGATGTGTCTTCTTGCTGGTACAAACTCTCAGCAGATTCCCAAGATGGCACAGGCATCACAAGGTGAAGGAGCAGAGTGTGCCCATGTGATAGCTCAGGTCTCTTCCTGTTCTTTCAAAGCCACCAGACCCACTCCCATGACAACTTATTAGTCATTAATCTACTTGTGAGTACAAAACCCTCATGACCCAATCACCTCTTAATGGCTCTAACTCTCCATACTGTAGGAATTTTGAAAAAGAACAACTATTCAAATAATTGCAATGACTAAACTAGTGAAGTCTCAAAAGACTCCTTGCTCTCCTTGAGAGCAGAAAACCAGTGGTGCATTTTTTTTCTATCCTCAGCATGTATAACAATGTTGGGCATATAGTAGCTGCTCACAAATGAATGTGTTCAGAAAATAAGTGCCATCCAGAGTAGCTGAACTGAAGAAAACATTAAAGACAGAGTATGTAAAGAACAACAAAGAAAACTCAGGCAAGAATAAAAGGAGTTTGAACTACCTCCTCTAGGCAGTGAGAAATAGAAGACAGTTTTAAGATACAAGAATAATTTAAGAGATCTTTGCATTCAAAAAAATAGGCCAGAAGGGGTGGCTCGTGCCTGTAATCTCAGCACTTTGGGAGGCCAAGGAGAGAGGATTGCTTGAGTCCAGGAGTCCAAGACAAGCCAGGGCAGCATAATTAGATCTAGTCTCAGCTACTTGAGAGGCTGAAGGGGAAGGATTGCCTGAGCTCAAGATGTCACCATGATCATGCCACTGTACTCCAGCCTGAGTGATAGAGTGAGACTCCAACTCAATAAATAAATAAGTCTTTTTAAAAACCAGGATGAATACAAGAAGATTAGAAAGTTGCAGCAGAAAGACATTTAAGAGGCAAAAGCATTCATTCAGGCAAGTGCAAATGAGCCTAAAACAAGAGCACCCAGCACCAGGAGAGGTGACAAATTCCCAAATCATTTTAACAGTGGAATTGACAAGACCTGGTGAATAAATGAAGACATATATAAGGGAAGCAGGGGAAGAAATAAGCATGAAGTTACACACGAATGAGCATTTTAGAGAAGTGCTCAAGTGAAAAACGAGCCTTCCATTTAAGATTGAGAACACAACAGGCAAAACAGACCTGCAGGTGTTAATAAAAAGTGCCATTTTGGGCAACCCCTTCAGGTCTCCTCCCACTGTGGAAGCTTTTCTGTCCTCTCAATAAATTCTGTTTTTAAAAAAGTGCAACTTAGGACTCTTTTAATTTTGAAATGCCAGGTATGCATTGGGAATATTCTAGAGATACAGATGAACAACTCGACAGAAATCAGAACCAAAGATCAATCTTGAGAAGCCATCTCCAAAGAATTTGAACGCTCAAAATAGAACACAATGCAAAGTATCCTCAGCGGTGTGGCAAGTTTATACTAAGTCTCAGGGTTTACAAGGGGTGTCCTCATCTTTTTTTTTTTTTTAGTTGGCGTCTCACTCTGTCACCCAGGCTGGAGTACAGTGGCACGTTCACAGCCACCACAGCCCCAACCTGCTGGGCTCAGGCAATCCTTCCGCCTAAGCCTTCCAAGCATCTGAAACTACAGGTATGTACCACCATGCCCAGCTATTTTTTTATTTATTGTAGAGACAAGGTCTTATCAAGTTGCCCAGGCTGGTCTCCAACCCCAGAGCTCAGGCAATCCTCTCACCTTCGCCTCCCAAAGTTCTGGGATTACTGGTGTGAGCCATGTGCCCGGCAGGGTATCCTCTTAAAGTATGCTTTTTACTCCATGGTAAGTAATTTCAAGCATTTGCAACAAAGAAAGATTAAAAACTAAACTCACAGTACAGGTTGGGTATCCCTTATCTGAAATGCTTAGGACCAGAAGTGGTTCAGATTTCAGATTTTTTCCCCACATTTTGCAATATTCACATATGCATAATAAAATATGTTGGTGATAAGACTTAACTCTAAACTAAAATATTTTTGTTTTTATATACCTTATACACATAACCTGAAGGTAATTTTATATCATATTTTTAAAAATTTTGTGCATGAAACAGTTTTGACTGCATTTTTACTGTGACCCATCACATGAGGTCAGATGCGGAATTTTCCACCTGAGGTGTCACATAGGCATTCAAACACTTTCAGACTTCAGAGCACTTGAGATTTCAGATTTTCAGATTAGGAAGGCTCAACCTGGTGCTACAACTTACTGGAAGAATTTGCTTTCCAGGAGTAGCTTAACAGGATAGTTCTTGCTGTTTATTATAGATGCAGAAAATCTTTAGGGAGCAGAGGCTGAGGCGAATGGAAAATGACCCATGATGTGATAACTGAGATATAAACGAGAGTGACTAATATCAATTTGTATTTACTTTATTAAGGTACACTTAATTACCAGCTGGTACATGAAATCTTTAGTAAGCCTGCTACACCCACAAATTCTTTGTGTCAGCTATGTTTGGGAAAATTTGGAAAAAAGAGTCCTTCATTCATACCTGGAGTGACAGAAAAATATTATATGAGTGACAGATATGACAGGAATGGATAATCCCAAAAATGGATTATTTTTTGAAGAGCGAGCCCCTTGTAGTATATTGGGAATTTGTTCCTTGGGATCAAATGGTCAACCAAAGTTCTGTCTGGAAGTTTTGAGAACGTTGCATCACAATTTGTGGAAGAAACATCCTAAGTCGTGGCAAACAAGTGACCAGTCTTCCACCATGACAACATACCTGCTCACATGATGCTGAGTGTTCAGCAGTTTTTGACCAGAAATGGTATGACCCCACCCTCCCTATTCACCTCATCTCACCTCATCTCATTCAAGCAAACTTTTTGTTTGTCAGTTAGTTTGTTTCCCGGGATGAAAAAAATTCTCAAAGGGAATTGTCAATGTGGAAAAGGCGAAACAAAAAATGGCAGAAGCACTAAGGGGTATCAAAATTGATGAGTTCAAAAACGATTTTAAACAGTGAAAAAAGCATCTTGATAGGTGTATTGCATCAAACGGAGAGGACTTTAAAGGTTACCGAAGTTTAAACATGTAAGAATAAATACACAATTTTTCATAAATAAATTCTGGAGTTTTAGGGGTTCTCCTTTGTGTAAAGTAAAATACATCAGAAGAAGCAGAAAATCAAAATCAGAGGTGACTAAGGAAAGCTGAAACTACACCCTTTCCTGCCACATGTACACACCAAGTCCCCAGATTCTGGAGAGATGAGGAGGGACCAACAATACATAGGATGAGGTCTAAGAAAAGGAAATCAGGGGTATCCAAAGTGAAAAAGAGGAAGTTAAGTTATCCCTCTTTGCTGACAAATATGATCCTATACCTTGAAAACCCAAGAGAATCTTGTCAAAAACCTCCAAGCTCTGACCAAGGACTTTAGCAAACTCTCAGGGTACAAAATCAACATGCAAAAGACAATCACATTTTTATACACCAACAACAAACAGGCAGAGAACCAAATAAAAAGCACAATCCCATTTGCAATAGACACACACACACACACACACACACACACATACACACACACACACACACAATACCTTGGCATCTCTACCTAACCTGAGAAGTGAAAGATCTTTACAACGAAAACTATAAAACACTGCTCAAAAAAGTCACAAACAAATGGAAAAATATTCCATTTGGAAATATGGATTGGAAAAATCAACACTGTTAAGATGTTCATCCTACCCAGGTCAATTTACAGATTCAATGCAATACCCATTAAATTACCAACATCGCCGGGCTCGGTGGCTCAGCCTGTAATCCCAGCGCTTTGGGAGGCCGAGGTGAGTGAATTGCCTGAACTCGCGGGTTCGAGATCCGCCTGGGCAACTTGATGAGACCTCACCTCTACAATAAATCAAAAATTAGCCTACCGTGGTAGCGCGCGCCTGTAGTTCCAGATACTTAGAAGGCTGAGGCGGAAGGATCGCTGGAGTTCAGCAGGTCGAGGGTGCGGTGGCCAGGAGTGTGCCACTGCACTCCAGTCTGGGTGACGGACTGAGACTCCAACTCAGAAAAAAAAAAAAAAAGAAAGTGAAAAAAAAAAAAATACCAACATCATTCTTCTCAGACCTGAAAGCGACACTACAGAAATTCATACGGAAACACAAACAACCACAAATAGCCAAAGCAATCCTCAGCAAAGGAAACAAAGTGGGAGGAATCACACTACTGGACTTTAAACGTTATTATAAGGCTACAATAAACAAAACAGTTTGGTATTGGTACAGGCATATAGACCAATGGAGCAGAATAGAGATTCCAGAAGCAAAACCTCAATTTCTCACCCAATTCATCTTTGACAAAGCCTCCACCAACAACCACTGGGGAGAGGAGAACCTATTCAGTAAATGGTGCTGGGAAAACTGGCTGACCACATGCAGAAGATTAAAACAAGATCCCTACCTATCACCATACACAAAAATCAATTCTAAGTGGACCAAAGACCTAAATGTAAAACCGCAAACTATAAGAATCTTAGAAAAATGCAGGAGACACCCTTATAGAAATTGGAATAGGCAACCAATTCCTGATCAAAACCCCAAAAAGCCCATGCCATAAGAGTTAAGATAGACAAGTGGGACCTCATCAAACTGAAAAGCTTCTGCAAAGCAAACTAAAACATCAAGAGAGTGGTGAGACAGCCCACAGAATGGGAAAAAATATTTGCCAACTGTATATCTGACAAAGGCCTAACAGCCAGGATCTAAAAGGAACCCAAACATGACTAATTTTAGATAATGCCCATTTCATTGATGAGAGAGGATGGTCTTTACTCTGTCTACTTATTCAAATCTAACCCCTTCTGGAAACACTCTCATAGATACATCCAGCAATTAGACGATGGGCATTATCTAATTCATTATGTACCCAAATAGGACAAAATGGCAGAGGGTAGACAAACTCCTTCTCTCTCCTGGAACCGGGGCATTCATCTTCTTCTGTCTTTGGACATCAGAACTTCAGAATCTCTGGTGTCTGCAAACTCCAGGACATGCATCAGCACCCCTAGGTTCTCAGTCCTTTGTCCTCAGAGTAGAATTTACACCATGGACTCTTCTGGTTTTCAGGCCTTCAGACTTGGACTGAATTATACCACTGCTTCCTTAGCTTTCCAGTTTGCAGACAGCATAACATGGGAATTCTCAGCCTCATAATCATGTGAGACAATTTCCACAACAAATCCCCTCATATCTATATGTCTTATTGGTTTTGTTTCTCTGAAGAACGCTAGTATAAGGAATCAAGCAAAGAGAATTAAAAGAGTTGGTGTGCATATTGTAAATTCACTAAATGCTACTGAATGACTTCAAAATGGCTACAGTTATACTATAGGAATGTTGCCTCAACTAAAAAACAACAGTGGCCAGGCCCAGTGGCTCAGCCTGTAATTCCAGCACTTTGGGAGACAGAAGCAAGTGGATTGCCTGAGCCTGCAAGTTTGAGACCCGCCCGGGCAACTTGGCGAGACCTAGTCTCTACAATAAATCAAAAAATTAGCTGGGCCTGGTAGCACGCTCCTGTAGTTCTGGCTACTTGGAAGGCTGAGAAGAAGGATCGCCAGAGCCCAGCAGGTCGAGGCTGGGATGGCTGTGAGCATGACACTGCACTCCAGCCTGGGCAACAGTGTGAGACTCCAACTCAAAAATAAATAAATAAATAGTGAGCAAAAGTGAGAAACTGGAAAGCATGAAATCAAGGTCAGTGTGGAGCAACAGGAAGGAAGAAAAGGAGGGAAGGAAAGGAGGTATGCTCACAGCCCATGACCTGTATTATAGTTCCGTTTTGACATGAACGACCCGAAACAAAATGAAGACTGAAATATGAGTTTATCGTCAAAGGCAGACAGAGAGAAAAAGCAGAATTTCTGGCAAAAATATAAAACATGCCAAAAAAAGGATTTGGATATTGGACTCTTAGGTCTAGGGGAAGAAAACAGATCTGTTAAAAGTAATTGTTTTTGTTTTCTTTTGTGACTTAGTAGAATTCATTTGAGTCGTTCCCAAGAATGTCAAAGCAATGATGAAACACTCCTTTGGCAAGAGTATTCGAAAAATACTGCCATGTCCAGATTGATATAAAAGGGGGGGATTTCCTGTGAGACAGTTCTGGCCCGATTTGCAGACGTGGGATGCTCTGCAGTAATATGAGTCATCTGTTTTGCTGGGACATGAAATTCCAAGAATGAGAAGAAAAATAGGTGGCGTGTTTGCCTGTCAATATCTTCCTTTAGAGGGGAACGTCTCTTTGGAGTGCAGTGGCTTTTACCCTAAATCATGTATTGTGTTCTTGAGTAGGGACGGCTCCTTCTTGTCTCTTCATAGACAACACACCAACACAGAAGACTTTGATGTTTTCTTTCATCTCCTGTTAAAGTTCAACTATAAACACTGAAAAATTTCACTGTCTTCTTCTAGAGGACATGATAGTGAAGTATATTATAGTTCGTTTGATCATGCTAACATTGTGCCCGTGGAAAATTGCATGCATTATTCCTTTTTACTTTATTTTTTATTCTACTTTTGGATGGTCACTAGGAATTCATGATTCTAATGAACCAAGATTTGTTACGTGTCCTTGTAGTCATTGGTATTCTAGGAGGCAAAGAAGCAACTATAGATTTAAAAAGAATAGGCCATGCGCAGTGACTCACACCTGTAATCCCTTCACATTGGGAGGCCAAGGCAAGAGGATCACTTGAGTCTAGGAGTTTGAGATTAGCCCAGACAAGATAACTACACCTCATCTCTACAAAAATCAAAAAATTAGCCGGGCATGGTGGCACACACCTGTAGTCCCAGTAACTGGGAGGCTGAAGCAGAGGGATCACCTGAGTCCAGAAGGTCAAGGCTAGAGTGAGCCGTGATTGTGCCACTGTACTCCAGAATGGGTTAACAGAGTAAGACTACCACTCAAATAAATTAAAATAAAATAAGAGTGATAGGTATTTTCCCTTATTAAACGTTTGCAACCTAGTTAGTAATGAAGTACAGCAAATGTATATAAACAATAGAATTTATTTATTGATCAACATATATGTACTGCTTATTAAATGCCAGCTACATCCAGAGAATGTCCATCCTTTCATTAAAAAAATTATTATCACACCTCATCAACAAGGGTACCTGCCTAATGGACATTTGTATACCTAACCCTGAATTGTACCCCACATCTTTAAAATTTTTTAAGAAAAAAAACCATTATTTATGGAGAGAGACATATTGTAAGCAAACTGTACACATGAAATTATATACAAATGTGGTTACATGCTACAAAGGAGAATGGGTGGATTGATTTGGGAAAATCTGAATAAAGTTAGGGAAGATTTTTCTAGTGGCACAAAAATCTTAATAGGCAAAAGCTAAATGATGAAGACAAATGGATTCAATGGCACTTGTGAAGGGCCACAAAGTCACTGACCTGAAAAGACAGAGAGGATGTGAGAGGACAGCAAGTAGGGAGAAGTGTGTGGCGGACTTAAGAAACCCTCCAGAGAATGTAAATGTAAACAAAGCAATTAGTGGCCAGAGAAGGAGTCAGCTTTTAAAATGAGTTCAGCCACAGGACTAGCCCCTGTCGTAAGTTCATAGTTGAGGAAAAAGGTTGGAGTCAGGAAAAGTCATTGAGGACTTGTAGGAGCATCTCACCTTTGTCTCTAATTACCTTGGGTCCTACTTATGCACTGAACTGAAAGTGTAAGTGAAGACAAGGTGGTTGCCAAGTGCTACTTGAAAATCTAAGTTGTTGTGTAGTCAGGGTTCTCCAGAGAGAACAAATGAAATATATATAGAGAGAAAAGAGGTTTATGAGAAGGCGTTTATTAGGGGAATTGGTTCATGCGATTACAGAGGCTGGGAAGTGCCAATCCATGCTGTCTGCAAGCTGAAGACCCGGGAATGCCAGTAGCGTGACTCAGTCCAAGCCCAAGGGCTTCAGAACAATGGAAGCCAGTGGTGTGATTCTCAGTCTGAGATCGGAGGTCTCAGAACCTGGAGGGCTGCTGGCTCAAGTCCCAGAGTTCAGAGCCTGGAGTTCTTGATGTCCCTGCTCCAGAAGAGAGAAAAATTCGCCCTTCTTCTGCCTTCTTGTTCCATCCCAGCCCTTAACCCATTGGATGGTGCCCACCTAGTTCACTGATTCAAATGCTAGTCTCCACCGGGCCCAGTAGCTCACGCCTGTAATTCCAGCACTCTGGGAGGCAGAGGTGAGAGGATTGCGTGAGCTCAGGGGTTCAAGACCAGCCTGGGCAACTTGGCGAGACCTCATCTCTACAACAAATCAAAAAATTAGCCGGATGTGGTGGCATGTGCCTGAAGTTCCGGCTACTTGGGGAAGGCTGAGGTGGAAGGATCGCCTGAGCCCAGCAGGTTGAGGCTGCAGTGGCCTTGAGTGTGCCATTGCACTCCACCCCAGGTGACAGAGTGAGACACCAACTCAAAAAAAAAAATAAAAGCTAATCTCTTCCAGAAGCATCCTCACAGACATACCCAGAAATAATGCTTTACCTGCTGAGTAGTCCTTAATGTAGTTGACACATAAAAGTAATCATCACAGTTGTCAAGAACAATCAAAAGCATCTATTCAAATTAATAACTCATAACAAGCATTTTGAGTTTCTTCCTCAGCCATAAAGGATGCTTTATATAGTGTAAATCTTATTATTCAATTGATAGAGCTAAATAATTCCTAAACTTGAAGTATTACTAAGTCCCCTAACGACAGAGTATTACAGAACAGGCATTATATAACTGCCTATAAATGACCAGATCATGAAATTGAATTTTTCTTTAAATGAATCTATGGTCTACAAATGAAGGCCAAATTAAACTTAAAATCTAGAGTCGTTTTTTTTTAGAACTGTCTAAACCACACCATCAACTATCTGAAAATTATATGAAAGAACCACAATATATCAATGCTGTAAAGTAATTCTTTCAAAAAGCAACAAAGACATTTTAATGCTTTCAGAGGAAATACATCAAAATGAATTATGCTGATGAATTACTTCCTGCGTTCTTTACTTTTCTTGTCACATAATTTACAAGCAAGTCAGAAACTATTTCTCTTGTTAAATGACCATTAACATGAATGCTTAGAGGGTTAGTATTTCTGTCTATACACTGCACGGGTCAGAATGTATGTTTTAAATGATGTTGGTGAAAATTGTGACAGTGGAAACATACCGAATAAATACCTATTTTAAGGTTTTCAAGTTTTACCTTTTTCTTAAATCTGGCAATGTGAAACCAAGGGATGGATCTGAACCACTTCTGATCAAGTGGAATGTAGTCTCTTATCTTCAGCACAAAATTTGAACCAAAAAAAAACCCAAAGCACCCTGTTCCCATTTTCAAGACAAGCCTAAGGAAAGATTGAAATGCATCAATACATGAGGCCAGATCTTTAAGAATGGCTCCTTTCAAACCTAGCTTTTAGACTTCTATGTAGCAAGTTACTGCTTTTGCAAAATAGAAGGTAAGACTTTAGGCTGGGCACAGTGGCTCACGCCTGTAATCCCAGCACTTTGGGAGGCCAAGACAGAAGGATTGCTTGGCCCCAGAAGCCTGGGCAACATAGTGAGACCTCATCTCTACAAAAAATATAAAAAATAATTAGCCGGGTGTGGTGGTGTGCACCTGTAGTCCCAGCCACTCTGAAGGCTGAGTTAGAAGGCTAGCCTGAGCCCAGGAGGTCGAGGTTGTGGTAAACTCCATGCCACTGCACTCTAGCCTGGGCATAGAGTGGGACCCTTACTCAAAAAAAAAAAAAAAAAAGACTTTCAGACATTGTGACATCACTACTTTAAAGAATCCTGGAAATCCAGCCAACAACATTTCTTCTGCTTCAGCCTCCCAAGTAGCCGAGACATTCCACCACACCTGGCTAATTTTTTATTTTTATTTTTTGTGGAAACGAGGTCTCAATATGTGACCCATACTGATCTCAAGTTTCTGGGCTTAAGCAATCCTCTCGCCTTGGTCTCCCAAAGTTCTGGGATTACAGACAGGCATGAACCTCTGCACCAAGCCACATTTCTCTACTTAATAACAACAGTCATAATAGGAAACACTTGTATATTATTTTCTATGGGCAATTTACTCTTCACACCAATTCAATAATCTAGGCACTCGCATTATCCCATTTTACAAGTGAGGAACACAGAGGCATTCAGTAACTTGCCCAAGTTCTCAAAGCTAGTTAGTGATGAAACTGGTGTTTAAACCAAATAGTCTGGCTCCTGTATTCATGCTGATAATCATAACAGGATATTTCACTCGTTTTCTATTTCTGTTCTTTCAGATTTTA
The DNA here is from genome assembly GCA_027257055.1 of Cephalopachus bancanus. Classification (NCBI taxonomy): domain Eukaryota; kingdom Metazoa; phylum Chordata; class Mammalia; order Primates; family Tarsiidae; genus Cephalopachus; species Cephalopachus bancanus. The sequence goes on from JAPVLO010000138.1 coordinate 4,844,571, forward strand.
ACATCAATTTGATAGGTAATATAAATCTTACACATACAGTCATGTGTTGCTTAACATCAGGGATACATGCTGAGAAATCCGTCGTTAGGTGATTTTGTCATTTTGTAAATGATGTGAAGTAACATAAACCTAGATGACAGAGCCTACTACACACATAGTGTATAGGATAGGCTGTAAACCTGTACAGTACATGACTGTACTGAATACTATAGATGGTTATAACTCTCTTTGTTTCTCTCATACATACAGGAGTCCCCCCGCAAAAAAAAAAATGCCGGACTTGGTGGTTCAGCCTGCAATCCCAGCACTTTGGGAGGCCGAGGAGAGTGGATTGCCTGAGCCCACAGGTTCGAGACCAGCCCGGGCAATTTGGAAAGACCTCGACTCTACAATAAATAAAAAAATTAGCTGGGCGTGGTAGTCCGTGCCTTTAGTTCCAGCTACTTGGAAGGCTAAGGTGAAAGAATCGCTGGGGCCCAGAAGGTCAACACTGGTGTGGCCGTGAGCTTGCCACTGCACTCTAGCCTGGGCAGAGTGAGACTCTGACTAAAAAAAAAAAATGTATACACATTTCAAGTATGACGTTCACTCAAAAGATGGTGTTAATCAAATGAATGCTAATATCACCATGAGACCTGTAGGAAAGTCAAAGAAAATGGCGGAAGCATGGTTGAGGGAACATCATACTATACTTTGCTAACATAATTTAATTCAACTTCAAAAGTAATACATGAAGAACATCTCTTAAAATGTGTATACATTTTTGGCACCTCCTGTATACACACTTCTACTCTATTTAAAGTTAACCGTATAATTTTATAGAATAATTCCAAAAATTGGAGATTCTCAACCCAAAAGAATTTTTAAGTCAAAATCTGGCATATAGCAACTACAAAAAATCTATAATGATGCCTCTATCGTCTGAATGTCTGTTAATTTGGCCTACATTTTTTCTTTTCTTTTCTTTTCTTTTCTTTTTTGTTTTTTGAGTTGGAGTCTCACTCTGTTGCCCAGGCTGGAGTACAGTGGCACACTCACAGGTCACCCCAGCGTCGACCTGCTGGGCTCCGGCGATCCTTCCGCCTCAGCCTTTCAAGTAGCTGGAACTACAGGCACGCACTACCATGCCATTTTCAGTTTATTGTAGAGATGAGGTCTCACCAAGTTGCCCAGGCTGGTGTCAAACCCACGGGCTCAGGCAATCCACTCACCTCGGCCTCCCAAAGTGCCAGGATTACAGGCTGAGCCACCGAGCCGGGCCTATTTTTTTCTTTTCAAATAAAAACTACCTAAGCCCCAGCTACAGTAAATCTATTGTCGATTTAATTGTGTTCCCCTCATATAGTGATGTCTAACCCCTAGCACCTCAGAATGTGACCTTATTTGGAGATAGGCTCTTTATACAGGTAAGTAAAATGAGGTCAATAGAGTGAAAATAATCCAACATAACTGATGTCCTCCTAAGAAGGGGAAATTTGGAGTCAAATATAGAAGAGGGAGGTTGAGTGAAGACCTGAGAAGGCAGCCATCTACAGGCCTGGAGAGAGGCCTCTTCTCCTCTCCTCACCACCCTCAGAAGGAACCAGTTCTGTGGAGACCTTGATTGCAGACTTTTCACTTCCAGAACTACGCAACGATATATTTTTGTTGTTTAAGATATTTAAGGAGTAGGAAACTGTCAGGGCACTCGGGGGGGTGGTGGGATTGGCAGTTAAGGGAAACTGCTAGGGGAGGGAGGAGCACACCTCATCACCAAGGGTACCTGCATAATGAATATTTGCATACCCAACCCTGAATTGTACCCACATCTTTTTAATAAAAAAATAAAAAAAGACATTTAGTTTGTGGCGCTTTGTACAGCAGCCCTAGCAAAATATACCTTCTGTAATTCTTTCAACCTCCGAGAATCATTCCCTTACCTCTTCCTCTCCAGTCTTCTTTCTTTTCCTCTTCCCCTGCCTTTTTACTTAAAGGATTGGATTTATTCTTCAAGATATGATATTCTGAGTAGCATAATTGGATGGGGACAGAATAAAAAAAATCTAGTCTTCTCTTACTTATGAACGGAGAAGTGTCCAAATATATAATAAAGAAGAACCCTTTATTTGAGGAATGCTTAGATGGTTCAACCTTAGGAAATCTACTGTTGTAACTTACTATAGTATGTTAAAGTAGGGAAAAAAAGCCAGGCACCATGGCTCATGCCTGTAATCCCAGCACTTTGGGAGGCAAAGGCAAGTGGATTGCCTGACCCACGGGTTCGAGACCAGCCTGGGCAACTTGGTGAGATATCGTCTCCACAATAAATCAAAAAATTAGCTAGGCATGGTGGTGCACGCCTGTAGTTCTAGTGCCTGGGAGGCTGAGGCAGAAGAATAGCCTGAGACCAGCAAGCTGAGGCTGTGGTGCTGTGAGCATGCCACTGTACTCCAACCTAGGTGGTAGAGTGAGACTCCAACTCAAAAAAAAAAAAAAGTAGAAAAAAACCCTCAAAAGACACCAATAGCATCTTCAGTAACCATCCAGAGGAAAAAAAACTAGAATAAAATATTATTGATAAGTAATTTATAAGTAAATTGGTGAGTAATATTTGGAAATCAACAGCAAATGTCAACTTACTGGAAAAAATACCAAAAAAAATCTCATTGAAGTCAAGAGCAAGACAAGAATGATGGTTAACAGTCAACAATATTCTGGAAACCTTGGCCAATATAATAAATAAGAAAAACATTATGGTTGCAGAGTATTCCATAAAAATAAAAAAGGAAAATGTAAATATATAAAAAAATAAATTAGAAGGTACAGAGAAGAAAAATTGTCATTATTTTAGTAAGAGAAAGGTAGTAGACAACCAAATAAATACATATATTCCAATGAAATGGAACATTCAGGGAGGTGGTGACTTAAGGTAAATATCAGATCATGCTTAATATCTAGAATACATAGGCAACTTCTAGATTTCAATAAGAACAGCAAAGTATCTAGTAGAAAAATGTGCAATAAATAAGCAAGCCCTACTCTCCAAACAAAACACAACAAAATTCCAATAAATATATGCAAAGTTGCTCAAACTCATTAGTTATCAGTGAAATACATATAAAAGTAATTATAAGAAATCACTTTTTTCCCCATAAGATTCACAAAATATTACAAATACTAGCAACAGCAAGCATTGATAAGGAAATAGACAGAGGATATCTACGTAAATTTGTGGGACTATAAATTGGTCTAGAAATCTGAAGGTAATTTGCAATAGCTATCGAATTTTTATTTTTATTTTTTGAGTTGGTGTTTCACTCTGTTGCCCAGGCTGGAGTGCGGTGGCACATTCACGGCCACCCCAGCATCAACCTGCTGGGCTCATGCGATCCTTCTGCCTCAACCTTCCAAGTACCCAGAACTACAGGCGCGCACTACCACATCCAGCTAATTTTTTATTTATTGTAGAGACAAGGACTCACCAAGTTGCCGGGGCTGGTCTCAAACCCACGGGCTCAAGCAATCCACTCACCTCAGCCTCCCATAGTGCTGGGATTACAGACTGAGCCACCGAGCCCAGACTTGAATTTTAAATTAGCATTCATCTTTACCCTGAAATTGCATCTACTTACAAATAATTAATTGTAAGTTTCTGCATTTTGAATTTTTTTACAAAAAGCATATATAGTATCTGTGAGTTTTAACAAAACAAAATATGTATTTTAAAAGTATGATTTTAAAATGCTAGGTTTCTAGCACAATGGAATTGGTGCATTCTGAGGCATAGTAACATTTACTAGATAAGTCAATTGGCTGAGACTAAGATCTGCTAGTCTAAAAAAAAATACTATAAGATATACAAGAATTCAAGATCTAGTGTGTTAAAATGGAATCCTATTGTGATAAAACATAGGAAGTTGCCACACATTATATTCTCAATTTTTAAAAAATTGGTAGAAGTATAGAATTTTGCTTAGTTTTTCCCCAATTTTAGGACATTGGGATTTACTAGAGATTATTTAAAATAATATATCTCCAACTACAGCTCTGTCAACAACAGATTTGAGATACTTCATATCTACATACTAAAATCTTTAAAATCTGATTGTTGAGTTTCTGATACATTTACTTTTAAATCATAAAAATTTTAACAACATGGCCCTGTCCATCAGAAATCCATGCAGATATGTCTACACAGTATTACAGAGAGTGCTTGTTTATAATTCAGACTTCTAATCTAACTAAATAGGACAATAAAACCAGAAAGTGTAATAATTTTCAGAAGAAGTAATCATTTAAACAGGTTTTTCCAGGAATCTCTGAATGCATATAAAGTTAAATTCAAGAGAAAATTTGATATTTTAATCTAACACCTTTAAGGGCCATTACAGGTGCGGCATAAAACTTATAGACGAGTTTGACTCAGCAGCTCTCAAAGCCGAAGCAGTATTTCCTAAACAATGGAAGATGGTTCAGAAAAAGAGGGACCTGCCAGTGTAACTTTTATGCCAAAAGTTTGGTTTGTTTTAGAAACATCCACATTTTCAAACTGTTATTTTCTGTATGAGAAGTGTATTTGGATGGAATTGGAGAGCATCATCCTGAGTAAAATAACTCAGGGACAGAAAACCAAACACCGCATGTTCTCATTTATCAGTAGGAGCTAGACTAACGATCTGCAAAGGCAGAGAGAATTGTACAAGGGACACTGGAGACTCAAAAGAGGGCGGAAGGAAGGGTGGAGGGTTGAAAAATCACCTATCAAGTACAATGTGCACAGGTGGGAGAGGTGGGTACACTTAACGCCCAGACATCTTTGCCACTACATAACGCAACCTGTAACCAAAAAGCTATTTATATCCTCTGAAGCTATTGAAATAGGAAAAAAATTAAAATTAAAAAGACAACTGACCCAGGCGTGGTGACTCAGCACTTTGGGAGGCTGAGGCGAGAGAATTACCTGAGTCCAAGGGTTTGAGACCAGCCTGGGCAACTTAGCCAGACCTTGTCGTGACAATAACTCAAAAAATTAGCCAGGCATGGTGTCACATGCCTGTAGTTCCAGCTACATGGAAGGCTGAGGCCAAAGGATCACCTGAGTCCAGAAGGTAGAGTCTGCAGTGGCCTTGGGCGTGCCACTGCACTCCATCCTGGGCAACAGAGTGAAACTCTGACTCAAAATTTTTAAAAAAGTATTTAAAGTGAGGTTTTCTTTTAATTTTTTAAGCTATTGAAACATGATTTACATTTAAAAAGCTGTACATATTTAATGTATACAACTCAGTGAGGTTGGAGACAAGTATACATCTATGAATTGTCACCACTGTCTAAGCCATAAACTCATCCATTACTTACCAAAGTTTCCTCCCCTCTCCTTGATTATCCTTGTTCTTCTCTGTGTGTATGCTAAGAGCACATAGCATAAAATCTACCCCTTTGGCAAATTTTAAGTACACATTACGGTATTGTTAGCTATTGATACTGTGGTACAGTAGATCTTTAAAACTTATAAACTTATTAAAAACTTTTTAAAAATGGACAAGTTCTGGATTTACACATAATAAGTTGCCATTTTTTATAAGGTATATAGTTTACATATATTTTCCTATGGTAGAAGAGGAAATTTTGAGGTGTTTTTAATACAATTTTTACCAAAAACATAGCAAAGTTAAAACATACTTTAAAAATGGGTTTTAGAAACATAGCTTTTACTGAATTATGTAGATAAGAAGACTCTTTTTTTAAATTGTATTTTATCACCCCACATCAACAAGGGTACCTGCATAATCAACATTTGTATACCTAACCCTGAATTGTACCCCACATCTTTAAAATAAATAAATAAAATTGTATTTTATTATAGAAATGTGGGGTACAAGTAAGGATTAACTACACAAGTAGGCTGCACAAAGGTAAAGCATGGGCTTCCAGTTGACCCTCACTCCCCCTGGTTTGATACCAGGTACCCTTTATGTTGTTAAGTTAGGAAGACTCTTTAAAAACCAGAGAATGTTGTTTTTGAGTTCCTCCAGGTATATTCCCAATAGGGGAATTGCTAGGTCATATGGAAGGTCAATTTTCAGTTCTTTCAGAAATCTCCAGACTGTTTTCCAGAGAGGTTGTATAAGTTTGCATTCCCACCAGCGGTGTAGAAGCGTTCCTTTTTCTCCACATCCTCACCAGCATCTGTTGTTTGTTCTATTAATGATGGCCATTCTTACTAGGGTTAGCTGGTATCTCAATGTGGTTTTGATTTGCATTTCTCTGATGATGCGTGAGGCTGAGCACTATTTCATGTGTCTGTTGGCTGCCTGTATATCTTCTGTTGAGAAGTGTCTATTCATGTCTTTTGCCCACTTTTTAAAGGGGTTGTTTTTTTTTCCCTTTGGTGTATTTGAGTTACTTATAGATCCTAGATGTTAGGGCTTTGTAATTATTCTACAAAGAATATACCTGCACATGAATGTTTATTGCAACCTCTATTCACAATAGCAAAAACATGGAACCAACCATGTTGCCCATCGAAGCTGGACTGGATACAAAAAATGTGGTACATATACACAATGGAATATTATGCACCCTAAAGAACGACAAATATATGGACTTTGCAGCAACCTGGATGGATTTGGAGTTGATCATACCCAGTGATTTATCACAGAAACAAAGAACAGAGTTCCATATGTTCTCACTCATAAGAGGACCTTGAACAATTATAATGCTATAAGAAAGCGATTGGCAGTAATGGGAAACTGTTGGTGGGGGTGGGGGTGCATTGGCAGTTGAGGGAAACTGCTAGGGGAGGGAGGGGCATACTTCATGATCAGTGTTTGTATACCTAACCCTGAATTGTATTCCACATCTTTCCAATAAAAATTTGAAAGAAAGAAAGGAAGAAAGAAAGGAAGAAAGAAAGAAAGAAAGAAAGAAAGAAAGAAAGAAAGAAAGAAAGAAAGAAAGAAAGAAAGAAAGAAAGAGAAAAAGTTGTTTTTACAGTGGGCACCTGCAGGCGGTTATCAGGACTCTTTCTTTGCAGTTTCCCCTGTTCCTTCTCCTTCCCATCCACCTTGCTTCATGTTTCTGTGATGCACAGTAGAATCACTTGCCCAGACCATGCATCACACCAATTAAATTAGGATCCTGGGCTTCAGGCTGGGGAGGGAGCTGTGGAGCAAAGATTAGTCGGTGGTTTCACCATCCAACCAAGTTCTAACACTGGCCTAACGTAAGCCTGCTTTGCCTTTACACTATTGTTGATTGGTTCAGTATTGAAGACGTGACCCAGGCTGGGCCAATCAGATCTTTCCCTTGGAATTCTGGAACTGGAACTGAAATAAATGATTATTTCTCTGGCATGACTGAGCTGTGTTTGACAGGGACACGTAAACAAGAAGAGGTTGGCAGCCATGCTCCACAGAGGAAGCTGAAGAGTTCAAGAAGCCAGGATATACTGGAAGAGTAATATGCAGTTACTTGGAGGGAACTAGCAATGAGAAACAAAATGAGAGGACTTCTTGAGTTCAGTACAGTACCGGAACATTCTTTCATCCCTTGAATGCCGTAAGTTAACCAAATACCTTTGTAAACAATTCCCCTTTTGCTTAAGCTAGTTCAAATGGGGTCTCTACTACTTGCAACCCATGGAGTCCTCACTCCTGTCATTTCCTGTCAATAACAGAGGGGGTTATCTCAAACCTGGTGACGTGCAGCCCAAACTTTACCTGTACAATGACCATTTGTATGCCTGACCCTGAATTGTACCCCATATCTTTTAAAAAATAAAAATAAAGCCACTACCCATCTGCTTTCAAAAAATGATAATAATAACAGGGGGTTTTCGTGCTGAGGACAGAGATTCTGCTTTTGGTTGAATCCAAAGAGTTATCTCATAGCCAGAGCTGTCTTGGCAGACTTGGAAAGGGCATAGTCCACTTTCAAGAGAACCTCCAGAAAGTATGGCTGACCACAGAACACTTGTTACCCCTCTGTACACACCAGGATTGCTCCCCAGCCAATGACTAAGCACAGTGAGGTGCTTATGCTAGACCCTTCCTACCTGATGCAGTACTCTTCCAATGGGTGACCTTTTCCAAGAGTTCCTCATCGACCTAGCTGAAACTGTCTCAGAACTGCACTGAGATCTGAGACCTCCTATCAGTCTACTTCCTTCTCTCCTTTCACAGGTGTCAGATTTACACGGCTACCTGAAGATTTTCCCTACCCATTCCTGACCCTTCTCTTTCCTTCACAGAGGTTTCTCCCAATAAATATATTGTCTTTTGTATTAGTTTGCTAGGGCTGCCAAAACAAAATACCACCAACTAGAGGGTCATTGCTTTTCTCACAATTCTGGAGACTCGAAGAGGTGTGGGCAAGGTTGGTTTCTTCTGAGGACTCTCTCCTTGGTTTGCAGATGGCCGCCTTCTTGCTGTGTTCTCACATGGCCTTTCCTCTGTCTGTGAACCTGCTTGCTGTCTTCTTATAAAATGATGCCCATCATACTGGATTATGGCCTCACCCATACAACCTCATTTAACTTTAATTACTCTCTTAAAGGTCCTATCTCCAAATACAGTCACATTGAAATTTAAGTTCAATATATGCATTTGGGGGGTGGGGTGCAGAGACACAGTTCAGTTCTTAATATCTGTCTAATTCTCCCCTTGGCCCCTGCTTCTTGAGAGTCCCAAACTGAGGCGGTGAACAAAGAGAAAATGGGTTGTCTTTGGCAAATAGCAAGCTATACATGAGTGAAGGTAGACACACAGAGCCTGAAAAATTACTGCTCAGGGGTATCAACATGTCCTACTTACTAGGTTTTTACTCTAAATTCCATACTCACAGAACTTTTTTGGTTTTTTATTGAAAAATAACAGTAAAAAGTAACCTGGAATCCGTTAGCCTGATACTAAAGTAAAAACAGATTAAATTAGCCTCTATCAAGACATGATACAAGAAGAGTCCTAGAAGACGCGTTTGACTTCTGGGTGGGTCATGTCCATGACTATTTGTACGTAGGCACGTGGATATTTGTGCTGTGTTCATTCACATAGACCAAGTGCCCAGAGCAGTGTAGTGTTTGGCACATTGTGTGTGTTTCCCAAATAGTTGTTGGATTAATGGATTGATCAATGGTTTCCCAGCACGGTTACTGCACCTGGTTGGCACTCAGGTACTGTGTGTTAGAATGAAGTGAATTGGAGGGAGGATTGTGATGATTATGAAGCAGACAAGAGACTTAAGATTAATAATTTTACTAATTTTTCTTCCTTTGGTGGCTATCTTAAAAAGTTCAGCCTGGAGGACAGAAAAAGTCTTCCACAAGTCTTCCCACAATGATGTTTTAGTTGCATGGCCCCCAAAGTCTCTGGGGTAAACAGTCAGGTCACCAGGAAGAGTCTATTATGCCAGTAGCTTTCCAGTAATAGGGAACATTAAGGCTCAGTTTTCCTTCCTCAAAAAAAAAAAAACAGAGAAGAAGGATTGGATGCCATTTTCCACGCACAGAGTTTTTGTGAGGCTCAGATGAGCTGCTGAGTGAAAAAATCATGAGTGCTTAAAAGCTAGAGATCCCTAGACTCCTAGGGCATTTCTAGAGAACATTTTCAACATCAGAGAAGAAACTACAGATACTGGAAAACAGGAGAGCTCCACTCACATTGGCTTGGCACAAAATAAAAATTTCTTCGAAAGTGACTATTTTTGTTTGGGAATACATTCGCCAAAGGATTTCAAGAGTCTCAAGTTTTGAGCTTTGAGCAGATTATTTTTAAAATGGCGTTTGCAGGAAAATACATATATTTAAAACTTCTAGAATTATTGTTCTACGTGTTTCTTGAGCTATATCAAAGTCAGAAGAATGAAACTGAGAAAACGCTTTCTCAGAAGGTGTCGAGCACATATTGAGGAGGGTAGCCACAGCATTATTTCAATGATTGATTCTATCACAGAATGCTATCCAAGCAAGCTTCTTTCTTCATGGAATAAAATAGAAATGGCGCCCGCCCTAATCCAGGAGTCTTCAGATGCAAGTCAATTTGGCATCCTACTGGATTTTCTCTCTTGCCATCCCAGGAGCTGCCCATTTGTATTTCCAGGTCACCATTTTGTGAGCCAGTCATAGCCAGTGATGCTTGGGCTTGTTATGTGAAAGTAGGTTTAAAAGTTGTCACAACTCTACTCCAAGCATCAAACTCACACCACATTCAGGAGAGTCCTTCTTACTCTGCACTTCCCAAGATGTGATCGAATGTAATCACTGACAGCTCCCTGTGGTATGAACTGGCTGAGCCTCAAAGAAGTCAGGAACAAGGCAAGAAAATGCCAGAGATTTGTGGCTGCAAGCTCTTCCACTCATTCCTAGCAGAACCTCACAAGGTCATCATCCCTGTCCTATCCTCCTCCAACACCAAGGTCAGAGACAGTTTGGGATGCATGCTCTCTAACAGCATCTTGGCCAACAGCCCACCTCCAGGGTGTTAGGGCATCACCTCCACAACAAGCCAGGGTGGCCGTCCTCACCTCATAAACTAGCTGGGCACCGTCTTCCTGCCCACTCTCCATTTCTCTCTTTTCCTTTGTGCTTGTCCACTGTCTCTGTCTTTCTCGTCATGACTTTCCTTCTCTATCTTTTTTTCAGTGTTCATCATTTTCTATTAGTTCCTCCTTTTTCTTTCCAGATATATTCCTCTCTCCTTAAAATAAAAAAAATCTCTGTATCTGCTTCCTTCTTGTCTTTTTCTGGCAATCTTTTCCTCTGTCTTTTCATTTATATTTGTTCTTTCTGTCTGTCTCCCTTTTGCATGTTTGGTGTACTCTCCCTCATTCTTTTCTCTTTTCTTTCTTATATGCTCATCTGGTCCTTTTTGTTTGTTTTTTCTATCTCCTGGCCTTTCTTCTTTCCTAGCATTTTCTTTTTTCACTGTGTTTGGATGTTCTTTTTAATTTCTACCTCTATTTCATGATTTCTGTCCCTCTTTAATCTCTCTCGGTCGGCCTCAATTTGTCACTATCTAATCCTATTTAATTGTTAGGAAAGTAATTATTTTATTTAATTTCTTTCTCTTTTTTTTGTAGAGCTGAGGTCTCACTATGTTGCCCAGACTCGTCTCAAACTGCTGACCTTAAGCGATCATCCCACCTTTGGGCTCCCAAAGTACTGGAATTACAGGTGTGAGCCCCGTGCCTGACCTATTTTTTTCTTCATCCCTACCTCATCCTCTTCCCTGAGTCTCTTTCTGTATTCTTTTCTTCCTTTCCTTTTCTTTCTTCTTCCTCATTCTTTATTTTATATCTTATCAAATTTTTCACTAAATTTGTTTTCATCTTCCTTGCCTTATTTTCTCTTGTTGTCTCTTTCTGTCCTCCTAGTTTTGCGCGCGCACACACACACACACACACACACACACACACACACACCATTCCTCCCTATCATTCTTCCTGCTATCTCTGTTTTTCACTCATTCTTTTGTGTTATGTCTGTCCTCTGTGGGTGTGTGTATGCATGTATGCACACATCTACTCACATGTGCACAAGGACAGGAGGGGCAGGGAAGGGAACACATGACAATGGAGAGTTATCCCCAGAGGTGGAATCTATAGTTTCTAACTCTGGTTTCCCGTGAGAGTCCTCTGATTTAGTTGGCTGGAAAGGGGCCAGTGAAACTAATAAGCTTGTGTTGAGATCTCCTGTTTAATGATGAAACCACTTAAAAGCTGGAATTAGTGATTTGTACTTCATGCAATAATCAATAGGGAAACAAGGATTTTTGAAATCAATTTTGTTTTCTTTTTCATACGACTCGTGTTTCTCTGAATAAAAGATTTTTGAGCTGGGCTCAGTGGCTCAGCCTATAATCCCACGCCTTTGGGAGGCTGAGGTAAGTGAATTGCCTGAGCCCGCGGGTTCGAGACCCACCTGGGCAGAGAGACTTCATCTCTACAATAAATCAAAAAATCAGCCGGGCGTGGTAGTGTGTGCCTGTAATTCTGGCCACTCGGAAGGCTGAGGCGGAAGGATCGCCGGAGCCCAGCAGGTCGAGGCTGTGGTGGCCGGGAGCGGCCACTGCACTCCAGTCTGGGCAACCGAGTGAGACTCCAACTCAAAAAAAAAAAAAAAGATTTTTGAGGGATATAGTGAAATAAGACATCGATGTGAGAAGGAGAGTTTGAAAGTATTGTGGGACTGGTTGCAAAGACAGGACTTGGAAGTAGGGAAGCTCAGAAATTCATAGCAGTCTTACTGAATAGGTTCAAATAGCAACTCAGGAAGCTTCCCTTTAGAATCCATCTCTCCTTTCCCAGAACCCTCCACAGATTTTTCTCTGTTGCAGCCATTACCAGATCCAGGCTCATATTTGAATTGCTAGCCCATGTGTCTGTGGTCCCCTAGAGTAGGACATTTGCTCCATTGTTTTTCTGGGCTAATTTCTAACCCACAGTTCTAACTATATAGGTGTTCAGTGTCAGCATTTGCTTCATTCAATCAAATAATATCACATTTATCTTTAAAACCATTAAATAATATTATCAACTAAGACTTAATGACAGCCAGTTATATATACAGCTGGAGATAGAATTAGTCCTATCCAGAAATCATTAGATTTGTTGGAATTGTTCACATCAGCAATATACCCTTTACTAAGGGCTGGGATAACTGGTAAGAATATAGGAATAGTGTCAAGTTTTCACTTTGGGCATGGACTCTTGAGTCAGACATTCTGGCTTTGAACTCCAGCTTTGCAACTTACTAGTGACATATACAATGCAGGCTAAGTTGCTGTTGACTGTGGTGGCTCTGTACGTGCCAAGTTGGCTCAGAAAGATACTATCCTTCGAAGCTCAAATTCTACCTTTTGAAGCTCAGCTCCAGTGTTCGATCTGGCATTATTTAGATTAATTTTTTATATGTGCTATTTGGGACCCCTGGATAATGCTGCTGGATTCTTCCTGTGTTCCCTAGGGATTCGCCCACTCTCTTTTCTCTTCAAATGGACTTGAGGAAAGATCCGATGTACTGAGTGGTTCTTCCACCTGGAGATCAAGGCCATCCCAGTCACGGAGTAAGGTTTTATTTTATTTTATTATTTTTTTGAGTTGGAAGCTCACTCTGTCGCCCAGACTGGAATGCAGTGGCACGCTCCCGGCCACCCCAGCCTCCACTTGTAGGGCTCCAGCGATCCTTCTGCCTCAGCCTTCCAAGGAGCCAGAACCACAGGTGCACGCTACCATGCCCAGCTAATTTTTTTTTATTTATTGTAGAGATGAGGTCTCGCCAAGTTGCCCGGGTGAGTCTCGAACCCGCGGGCTCAGGCAATCCACTCACCTCTGCCTCCCAAAGTGCTGAGGTTACAGGCTGAGCCACCGAGCCCAGCCCAGAGTAAGATTTTAGGTGCCACGGTTTAAAATTTCAGCAGGAGAGAGAATTAACCATTAATAAATTGCAGATTTTATAGTGCTGCTTCTCACCCGTGAAGGTAGGGTTATCTTTGAGGAGGGCGTGTTGTGACTAGTAGACTCACTGAAGCTGAGTCTGTAAACTCGCTGGATGCTATTCTAATCCTCAAGGAAAGCCAGCTGATACCCTTCGGCCGATCGATCAGAGCACTTCAGAGTAGTGAACTGTGGTTCAGGAAATGCCTCCCAGCCTGCCGGTCTGCCACCTCTTCCCGACCTTCCCAGACTGAGCTCCTCTCTGGCTCTGAGCCTCTTAGCTTCACATCTTGACTCAATCTTTTCCCATTGTCAGTTTTCCATGGTAATTTGGCCTAGCACTGTTTATATTACTATGTATCAAAAAACCTCATAGGGCTGAGCGTGGTGTCTCATGCCTATAATCCTACCACTTTGGGAGGCCGAAGAAAGAGGATTGCTTGGGACCAGGAATTCAAGACCAGCCTAGGCAACATAGCAAGACCTCGCTGAGACCAAAAAATTAGCTAGGCACCTATAGTCCCAGCTACTCAGGAGGCTGAGGAAGAAAGACAGTCTGAAGAGGTCGAAGCTGCAGTGAGCCATGATCGTGCCACCACACTCCAGCCTGGGTGAAAGCAAGATTCTGACTCAAACAACACAAAACAATTCATAGGATGCCGGCCTAGGTCATTTCTGTTCACTTTCACCTCCTGCAAACACAAATATGAGACAGCCAGAGGCTGGGACTAGACCCCACTACAGCACTAGCTGAACCGATATCTCTTCTTTAGGAGAGATCCAGTTTTCAAATATAAGTTCTTGAAGCTCGCTATAGCAAGAAATCCATGTGAAGGATCACCAACAAAGCAACCTTGTTGGCCAGGCATGGTGGCTCACCCCTATAATCCCAGTACTTTGGGAGGCTGAGGCGGAAGGATTGCCTGAGCCCAACAGGTCGAGGCTGTGGTGGCTGTGAGCATACCACTGCACTCCAGCCTGGGTGACAGAGTGAGACTCCAACTCAAAAAAAAAAAAAGTAATATGAAGAAATCTGAAATGAAATTATTTCAAATATTCCAATCTTCTATATTAGTTCAGTTCCCATTAACCATATTAAAAGAAATAAAGCAATCATTTTGTGAAAAAAAATCCCCCCACACGCAAAAGTCCTCTTTTTAGTAGTCATACCAGATCCTTAATTCCAGAATGTAACTAAAATTAGAAATACATTCTTATACTCACATATGGGGACTGAGGCTAGAATTGCACTTTCAGGCAAGATAAATGAGGTTAGTGGCCTGGCCTCACAGATCAACCATTGCTTCTAAGGATCTGTCACCTATTGCTGCAAAGGGTAAGTTAGTTCTATTGCCATGTCACATAACATGTTCAAAAACTAAGAAGTGAAATAAAATGAAAAGGCAGCTGTTTTTGTTTTTTGAGCTGGAGTCTCACTCCGTCGTCCAGGCTGGAGTGCAGTGGCAGGCTCATGGCCACCGCAGCCTTGACCTGCTGGGCCCAGGCGACCCTTCCGCTTCAGCCTTCCAAGAAGCTGGAACCGGAGGCATGTGCCACCACGCCTGTCTAATTTTTTTTTTGATTTATGGTAGAGACGAATTCTCACCAAGCTGCCCAGGCTGATCTTGAACCCCTGACTCAGGTAATCTTCTCACCTCTGCCTCCAAAAGTGCTGGGATTACAGGCGCGAGCCACTGCACCTGGCTGAAAAAGGTAGGTTTTAAGAGACTGTGTAATGGTCCTGTTTAGATTTTTTTTCTATACAAAGCTGAAATAGCATCAGATACTCACTTTACCTTTATGAAACCACTCTTTTCTACTAACTCTTTAAAAGTAAGGATCTGTATTTCTTGGCAAAGATCAAAGATTCGTAGCCACGGGCCTAGCCTTTCCCTCTCTCACCATATGTGAATGTGTCTCAGAGATAGATGAAACTTATAAATGGGTCTCTGAAGCCTCTACAGACATCACCGCACATAGGAAGCTTTCTGCTGTGATGTGAAATGTGGACTGGATCCCCAGAGCGTCCTTTTATGGTGGCATAATTAAATGACAAACAGAGAACACCTCCCCAGAAGAAATTCATTTCTTCGCTTTCTTCTGCTCTTTTTTCTTTTCTCATATTTTCTCTTGGTTTTTCTTTTTCTTGTTTTTTTTACACCAACATAACTATCAACAGTCACTTGTTGATACTCAACACTCACAGTACACAGTAGCAGTTGGTGGCGAGTAGGAGAAAAATGATATCCAATAAGATGATCTAGTATAATTTCTGGCATGTGTCACACGCGATACATGGTGCTTCTGCTTTTCTTCCACTTTCTGAATTCCGGTCTCTAACCCAACCATAACTATTCATCAAATATTTGGGCATTATCTTCCTTTCAACCCAGGAACTACAGTACTGCACGAAGAGTGAAATGTCCACTATGTAAAGTTCTGTTCAAAGAGTTGACAGAATAAAGATACCATTCATATACATTTTAAAATGATACACCGATTTATTGTGTTTTATGTGATATAAAATATCTATAGTGAAAAAAAGTTTATTTTCTAAAACTGCCAATGAAACATTGATACACACCTGATATAAAGGGTAGATTCCAATGATAAAGCTGCCCCTTGAAATGCGCTGCAGTGCATGCAAGTATGTAGCAATCTTACCTTCTTACTTCTTTGAGTAAAATGACATAGTATTCACAGCCAACGGTGGTGGCTCATGCCTATAATCCCAGCACATTGGGAGGCTGAAGCGGGAGGAATGCTTGTGCCCAGGAGTCTGAGACCAGCTTAGGCAACATAGCAAGACCTCATCTCTACAAAAAGATCAGAAAATTAGCCAGGCGTGGTAACACACTCCTGTAGTTTCAGTGACTCAGGAGGCTGAGGCAGGAGGATCACCTGAGCCCAGGAGGTTGAGGCTGCAGTGACCCATGATCATGCCACTGCATTCAAGCAGGCTGGGTGACAGAGTTAAGACCCCGACCTTAAAAAAAATTGCTATATCCATCCGTGGTTATCCCTTTTAAAAATCGGTTCTAGTTTCCATAGTTTCTTTTGTCCTTCAACAGACACATTCTGACAACTTACTCTGGTAACTACAAGTTGGATTGAAGAAAAACTAAGAATGTCTACTTTTGTTCACCCTCCTTTCCACCACTAAAATCTGCCTTTTCTAATGCAGAGTTTATATGACCCACACAGTCAAATTTAAGGAATGTATCCATTTCAGATTTCCACTCCCCTTCCTGAATAATTCAATGTCTCATCCTCTTAGACGGAAGTTCCCAAGATGTAAGATTCACACGCTACTCTCATGAATATCTGCCACACGCATTTTCTAATTCAGTAAAGCCACTGGTTCAAGTGCGAAGCCACATAGGAGAAAGATAAAGCCAAGGCTGATCCCCTGAGCAACTGCTTTGAAATAAAGCTTTAAGGCCTTCCATTTAATTCATATGTAATGGCCACCATCTCTTTTGTCTTCATTAGGAAAAAAAGTAGTACCTGGCTGTGCTCAATAGCATTTAATTGCATCACTTTTGTTTGGGTTTCCTTCTTTGCCTCTGAGAAAAATAGGTATTTATACACTAGTTCAGTATGACAAAATTGAAATTTAGAGTTACAAACAGAAATTGAAGCAATGTCATTTGTAGCAAAAAAAATTCAAGTTTAAAATCTGTATGTGTCTCACTATTTAATTTCTAGATATCGACAGAAGTAATGCGTTTTTATCACTTCATGTGACTTATTTCACAACAAATTTTGTTTCTTAAAAAGGACCTCAAAATTCCAGGAAAGCATCACAAAAATAACCCAAGACTGACTGCACATTCATAGATAAAACCCTTCAGCTGCTGTTGGAACATAAGTATAATTATACACAAGAAAAAGATATTATCAGCACAGAAAAGATGCCTTAAGAGCTCTTTGTGTTTTTCCGAACGGATGGGCAGGAGTGAGCTCTAATGTCGTTATATTTAGAAATGGCTTCATCCAGGTCCAACTGTACACCATTGATATTCACTTCCATGCAGCCCCTATAAAAGGCGTTCACTGGTGTGGCACTGAATGGAACATCTGTAAAAACAGAATAGTATACTCTTACTCCAAGACTTTTTTAGTAACTTATTTGTTTACACTTAAAGGAGTCACTCAGACTTCCCAATTCCAACCAGTTTTAGGCCCAAGGAAAAGTTACAATATAACTCTATTCAATAAATAAATATTAAGTGACTCCTATATATCTAAGGTACTATGCTTGGCACTGAATTACTTCCATCAAAACTTAAGATTTAAAAAAACACATTTAAGCCGGGCTCGGTGGCTCAGCCTGTAATCCCGCGCCTTTGGGAGGCTGAGGTGAGTGGATTGCCCGAGCCTGCGGGTTCGAGAACCGCCTGGGCAGCGAGACCTCCTCTCTACAATAAATCAAAAATTAGCCGGGCGTGGTAGCGCACAACTGTAGTTCCAGCTACTCGGAAGGCTGAGGCGGAAGGATCGCCGGAGCCCAGCGGGTCGAGGCTGCGGTGGCCGCAGCGGCCACTGCACTCCTCTCTGGGTGACACAGTGAGACTCCAACTCAAAAATAAAAAATAATTAAAAAATTAAAAAATAAAACCATCCGTCTCTCTACTTGCCTCCTCTTGTTCGGCATCTCCTCTCCATATATTTTAATTCATTTTTTTACTAAAAGTAAAAAATTTAAAACTTCAAATTTTCCACTTATAACAGGCCAACACAGTGCAGAAAGTTCAGACTGTTCTATGAACTCAGAGAATTTGTTAAGACTCCCTTTCAAGTCTGGCCGAACATCACAGATGATGCCACTATTTTTAAAAAATTCCTCAGAATCATCCCTTTCCCCTGAGTTTTAATTTTTAACATGCAATCTAACATACATACTTTGCATGCAATTCATAATTTATTCTCTTAATATCTCAATTTTAGGTCCTCTCAAATTTCCCTCACTCTTTTTCTCAACACATCTTGCCTGAACTCAGTCCTTAGTGCTATTGCCAAAGTCCTAGGACCGCTGACATTTGGATATTTTTACTTCTTTTAAACTCTTTTATTGATTATTTGATTTTCTAAAATTGCATTCAACTAACTTGTGAAGAAAGTAGTAGGTGGATTTTAACATAGGATTAAATCATTTGAACTGTAATTATACTCCCTAATAATTAACCATGCCAACTAACTACTTAACTAACAAAATCTATCATCTATGTATCTGTGTACCTCTCTCTCTCCAACTTTTAAAACCTATTTACTTGTATTTCCCAGAAGCCCAGATACAATTTCCATAATGGGAAATCAGGATCCTGAGCAATTAAAGTCATATAATAAAGGTTACTAGAAGTTCAGATACCAAACTCAGAATTCACTTCATGAGAATAATCTGCGAATGGTACCTGAAATACTTCTAAAAAACTTTCTAGCCAGGTGTGGTGGCTCACACCTGTAATCCCAGCATTTTGGAAGGCAGATGCAAGAGGATTGCCTAAGCCCATGGGCTCGAGATCAGCTTGGACAACATGGTGAGACCTTGACTCTACAATAAATCAGACAATTATCTGGGCATAGTGGTGCGTGCCTGTAGTTCCAGCTACTTGGGAGGCTGAGGTGGAAGGATCGCCTGAGCCCAGTAGGTCGAGGCTGAGGTAGCTGAGATCATGTCACTGTACTCCAGCCTGGGCAACAGAGTGAGACTCTGACTCCAAAAAAAAAAAGAACTTTCTGCCTCATTTTTTGGTCACTAAAAGTAAAATATTGGGGCCCAATTTCAGACTTTCCAATATTAAGTTTAAGATGAATCTGCTTTTTCCTGTTTTCCCCACTTGGTCAGTGTCTTCTCCATCCATGCAACTGTTCATGCCGGAGACCTAAGAGTCTCCCTGATACCTGTCTTCCCATCAAAAACCCTACCAGGCCAGGTTCGGTGGCTCAGCCTGTAATCCCAGCACTCTGGGAGGCTGAGGCGAGTGGATTGCTTGAGCCCATGGGTTCAAGACCGGCCTGGGCAACTTGGCGATACCTCATCTCTACAATAAATCAAAAATTAGCCAGGCATGGTAGCATGCGCCTGTAGTTCCAGCTACTCGGAAGGCTGAGGCGGAAGGATCGCCTGAGCCCAGCAGGTCGAGGCAGTGGTGGCCGTGAGCGTGCCACTGCACTCCAGCCTGGGTGACAGAGTGAGACTCCAACTCAAAAAAAAAAAAATTCTACTAATTTGGTTTCTCATATAGATCTCCAATCCAGTCACTGCCATCACCCTAGTCTAGCAGGTTCCTCAACTTCCTCTGTAAAATGGGGATAATGGTAGTACTTACCTCACAGCACTATTTTGAAAATTAGATACATTGACAGGGTTGACACTCTCTCAGCAGTGCCCAGACTGTTATGCACCCATTGCCGGGAGTTTGATTACTGTGGCTATCATTACTACTTCTTCATCTGAGTCTCCAACTTTTTCTTGATTCTTTTTTTTTTTTTGAGTCGGATTCTCACTCAGTCGCCCAGGCAGGAGTGCAGTGGCACGCTTACGGCCACCGCAGCCACAACCTGCTGGGCGCAGGTGATCCTTCTGCCTCAGCCTTCCAAGTAGCTGGAACTACAGGCATGCATCACTACACCCGGCTCATTTTTTGATTTAGTGTAGAGATGAGGTCTCGCCAAGTTGCCCAGGCTGGTCTTGAACCCGTGGGCTCAGGTAATCCTCTCACCTCGGCCTCCCAAAGTGCTGGGATTATAGGCGTGAGCCACCACGCCTGGCCTTGATTCTCATATTTCTAGTAATAAGACTTGGGACTCTGAAGTAGGTCTACAGACCCTCAACCACCCACCCAGGTCACAGCCTCATCCCACTCCGCCACCTTCCTTGCTTAATACGCATTAACCATATCGATCTAAAGATTCCTCACACGTGTCATAGCCTCCCCACTCTGCCCACATGTGGGCCTTTTCAAATGCGCACCAATACCAACTCCCACTCTTACCACCCAGTTAAATTCATTTCCTCCTTCAAATATCAGATTTATATTTTAGTCTCTTACTCAGAGCGGTTGTTCCCGGCCACCTCCATTTTTCAGGCTCTAAAAGCAATCCATACTTTTCCTTGATAAAAGTGATCACAACTTTAACTATTTGGATATTTTCCCAGTAAGTTCTTTAATGCCTATCTCTGACATTAGACTGTAAAAGCTTGAACCTCAGGGATCATATCTATTTGTTTATTACTGAGTCCCTAGTTCTTGGGGTGCAGGTTCTCAATAAAAATTGAATAAATGACAGATGAACTGAACATAACAGATGAATAAATATTGCATAAAAGATGGATGAATTGAAGAATAACTTACAAGATGACTCTGAGGATGAAATGAAATAATATATCTTTTCTGGCTAGAATAGTCAATACAGCAAAACTTGGACAGTTTCAGTTCAACATTAAAAAAATAAATGAAACAAAAATATGCCAGCACCAGCTCCCAGCAAAAGAATAATAAATACCGGAATGTTGTCTTGTCTTCTGATGCCTTTTTACTAAAACTGTATATTTAAAATATTATCAGTTTGATTAAAAATATGCTTTTTAAGGTTAAAGAAAACGTAAGCAAGTACCTGGAAGGCCACCCAGGTAAGTGGCCACTGTCCCTGTCATTGCTTTGTCCAAGATGGCGAGTTGTCTTTGAAGGTCTTCGGAAGAGATGGTTTCCATTTTAAGTGGAGTCGAAATCTCCAGCCTGTTTTTGTTGACTTTGAATTCCAGATGGTGTTGTCGGTCAGAACACAGACTTAGGGCCTCTATTCGATATATTACTGTTTCTTTAACAGATACCAGAATATCCTGACAGACAGAGCAAAGACCTACTATAAAAAAGCGCAAATAGAAATGCCACTTAAGAGATACTTTTTGAGTTTTCTTGGTTTTTATTTTGAGTCAAGATCTCACCCTGTCACCCATGCTACAGTGCAGTGGCACAAACACAGCTTACTGCAGCCTCTACCTCTTGGGCTCAGGTGGTCCTTCTGCCTCAGTCTCCCGAATACCTTTGGGACTAAAGGCATGTACCACCATGTACCATGTACCATGTACCACCATGCCCGGATAATTTTATACATACGTATATATCTGTAGAAACAAGGTCTCATTATGATGCTCAGGCTGGTCTTGAACTCCTGGCCTCAAGAGATCCTCCCACCTAAACCTCCCAGAGTGCTGAGATTATAGGCATGAGGTATCACACCTAGCTACTTTTGAGTTTTTGAAATTCAAAATCTAAATTTCAATAAGGGAAAAAAAGTGTGATAGAATCTCCAAGTTTAAATGAAAAATTACCCGGTATTATAAGAATCATAATTTTAAATATACATTAGTTTCAGACAATCCTCAACACCTTGGTGTTGTGATGCTTCCCAGATGGTAGAAAGATAGTCCAAAGTGTTTATTAGGAATTCAAGATATCTACAGTAAGTGAAAACTCTGTAAGTTGCAAACGTAGGCTATTGGAGGAAATCTGCTATTGTATCGTACATGCCCATATCTTTACTATTATTCTTATTATTATTATCATTATTTTGGAGTTTGAATCTCACTCTGTCACCCAAGCTGGAGGGCAGTGGCATGCTCCCAGCCACTGCAGCCTCGACCTGCTGGGTTCAGGCGATCCTTCCGCCTCAGCTGTCCAAGTAGCTGGAACTACAGACACGCACCACCATGCCCGGCTAATCATATCTTTAAACTCATTAAAAGAGAGAGTCAATCGGGAAAATGTCCCAGAATGATCAGTGGTATGCAGAATAATGTTATAAAATACTTTACATAGATCTTAAGAAGAGAATCTGACATGCAAAAAAAGAGCCATGGAGACAAACACAGAAAGGATAAAATAAATATCAAAGATGTGGCAGGTATTAACCTCTTCCACCGTGTAAATGTAGTGCTGAACACAGGAACTCATTTTGCTTCAAAACAAACAAGCAGAGAAAAATACTGAAATCCAAGTGTAGAAAGCTCTTCCAGATGAGAGAGAAAAAACAGTGGGATCTTTTTAGGTTACTTAAGGTTAACCACTAGAAACTACCCCTCTTCTGTCCCTGAGTTGCAAACAGCACTCTTTTTAAAAATTGTTATAGGAATTATTCAATGATATGTCTCTTTCCAAAAGCTACTGAGACCACTCAAGTCAAGCCTGACATAAACATAAGCTTCTTGAGATAACTTGTTGGAGTCCACTGTCAATGACACATGGACAGAACTATTATCCTCTGATAGAAGCCTGAATAATACAGATATTCTGGTAACGCTCCTGTTTTCTTTTATGCAAGACATTTTCCATTCTTCCTCCTAATTGCAAATAAGAGTTACCAGTAAGAAGTCAAGAGGACCAGTTTTATTTTTCTCGTCTTTCCTAATTCACTCACGCGAGAAAAGATTCAGAGTACAAGAGAGCACACAGAACACTGTATTAATCATTAAGCACCGAGTAGCTGGGAGTGGACTGTTACTACAGACTAATTCCCAGGATGCTTCAAGGATTCTGAGTGAGAGAGAATCTGTAAGTACTCTGTGATGGCTCCAAGCAGCCTGTGTGCCAGTCTGCCTAATCTTGGTAATAGAGGCAGTAGAGTTTTCAATCTCCCTCCTCTTACTTCTTGGTTCAGACCTTGGAAATAAGTCAGCAAAAAAAAAAAAAAAAAGTAACAATATTGTACACGTTTTGAGTCCTTAGGAATAGGCTGAAGATTGTGTGAAATGCTTCACATAAGTGATGTCCCTTTGAGACAAATACTGCTATTATGTCTTTTTTTTTTAATGAAAATGAAAACGAATGTTTAAAGTTACCTGCAAATTTTCAGAGGTGGAGTCCACCAAGGACAAGGCAAAGGGCACTGTGTTACCAGAAACCAAGGCGAGCATAACACCAGTGCCCATGGTCGGGCGAATATTCAAGGTCACGTTGATTTGCCAACCCTCAGTACTGGATACGTTATCTGTTTAAAACAATGAAATAGAGGCAGGATCAATGTACGCCGAAAGTGCACCAGAAGGAATTCTAACAATCTGATTAATACTCAAAGCCATCTTTGTGTAATACTAAAGATTCTCTTTCTCAACCTATATGATCTATACGACCTAGGCTATTTTTAAATGCAGGCAAGAAACATGCAGATAGAGCATTCTTCCTAGAAGAGAATTCTGGACTGTTGTGTAAAGGAGTATTATGAATGTTCACTGTTTTCTCATTCTTCTTGCACATTCTTTCTTCCTTGCACATTCATCAATGCTCAAATCTCAGAGTGGTCATATTTTACAGCACAAATCTAGAGGAAAGTTCAACAGATTTATCATAGTATTTAAAAGGGAAAATTGAGGCCAGCCATGGTGGCTCACGCCTATAATCTCAGCATTTTGAGAGGCCGAGGTAAGAGGATTGCCTGAGCCCACAGGTTCAAGACCAGCTTGGGCAACTTGATGAGATCTCATCTCTACAATAAATCAAAAATTAGCCAGACATGATGGCGCATGCCTGCAGTTCCAGCTACTTGGGGAAAGCTGTGGCGAAGGAACGCCTGAGCCCAGCAGGTCAAGGCTGCAGTGGCCATGAGCATGCCACTGAACTCCAGCCTGAGCTACAGAGTGAGATTCCAACTCAAAAAACAAAACAAATAAAAGGGAAAATTGAGGTATGGCTGTCATCATTACCCCCCAACTCCTCATTTTAGAGCAGCAAGAAGGAGAAATATGATTTATATACATAGGGACACTGGATGGTTTGATAGTAGAGAAATACTCTGATGTCAGCACTTAGTTTAGATACTAGAATAAAACTCTTGTTATTCTCTTGTCATAATACTTAGCATTCTTTTCCTGATTACTAGTCAATTGTCTGCCCCAATATAGTGCAAATTCTAGGAGACATGCATGTCTCTGTCATCACTTTGTATTCTACAGTAATCATTCAATAAACACTTGTTGAATTAGTATGTTTACAAAGTAGTTGGTTTCCTAAAAATATTAGCTCACAATTGGAATCAAATCTTCCTCATTTAATATGATGCAACATATAACAAAGACCAGATACCATGTGGAGCCTTTGAAAGGGTGAATGTGAAGCCGGGCTCAGTGGCTCAGCCTGTAATCCCGCGCCTTTGGGAGGCCGAGGTGAGTGGATTGCCTGAGCCTGCGGGTTCGAGACCCACCTGGGCAACTTGGCGAGACCTCATCTCTACAATAAATCAAAATTTAACCGGGCATGGTAGCGGCGCCTGCAGTTCCAACTACTGGAAGGCTGAGGCGGAAGGATCACTGGAGTCCAACAGGTCGAGGCTGCGGTGGCCGGGAGCGGCCACTGCACTCCAGTCTGGGTGACGGAGTAAGACTCCGACTCAAAAAAAAAAAAAAAGAAAGGGTGAATGTGAACGGAAAACATAATTTTCCTTTGACAAGATATTCTTCCATTTAGCCGCATAAAATGTCACCACATTTTTCATCATTATAACTCTATAAACCCCATCCAGAAGAAAATATATATAATCATTGTGAAACAAGAATTTTTAAATTGCTCTATCATAGTTGTACATATCTGAGGGGTACAGGGTATTTTTTGATACATGCATTTGCACTGATCAAATCAGGGTAATATCCAAATCAGGGATATCCATCACCTCAAACATTTATTTTGAAATAAATAAATTTAACACAGGATATGAACAAATGCAAATGCACATGCAAATGTATAGGAGTTATAATTTAATATTAATTATACTAATATTATTAGGTTGATGCAAAAGTTTGCAGTGTTTACTTTTGACATGGAAACACTGTACTGTAGGGAGTTTATCGTTTGTCATTTGGAGTGACAATATTGTGTTGTGAATACACCTTGCATTTTGCAGATTTGAAGAAAGTTAGTGCTATTTGTGAACTAAAGAAGATGGAGTGTGAAGTGGAAAAAACAAACACTTCCAACATATTCTTCTGTTTGAGCTTAACAGAGGAGTAAAGGTAATGCAGAAGGCTCAAAACATTTGTGCCATGTACAGGGAGAATGCCATAGGGAAAAACATGCAAGAAAAAATTTTTCTTTTCAAAGAGGACCATTCTGACCTGAGGACTTCACATCCAGGAAGATCATCGGGCTTTGATGAAGACCACTTGAACCCTTTGTTTTTTATTTATTTATTTATTTTTACATTTTTTTGAGTTGGAGTCTCACTCTGTCGCCCAGAATGGAGTGCAGCGGCCGCTCCCGGCAACCACAGCCTCGACCTGCCGGGCTCCGGCGATCCTTCCGCCTCAGCCTTCCGAGTAGCTGGAACTACAGGTGAGTGCTACCATGCCCGGCTAATTTTTGATTTATTGTAGAGATGTGGTCTCGCCAAGTTGGCCGGGCGGGTCTCGAACCCGCAGGCTCATGCAATCCACTCACCTTGGCCTCCCAAAGCGCTGGGATTACAGGCTGAGCCATCGAGCCCGGCCCATTTGAACCCTTTAATCAACGATGATCCTCATCATTTAGCCCAAGAACGGCAAATGTAACTAACTGTGACCAGTCAACCATCGTGTGACGTTTGTATTCCATGGGCAAGTGAAAAACGCTACAAGCTTATGCATCAACCCAATAACTCTATAGTAGGTCACTTTCATGCAATTCATGCAATAAAATTACTTAAGAAAGTGATTTTTTACACTGGGTGTGGTGGCTCATGCCTATCATCTCAGTTTTTTGGGAGGCAGAGGCGGGAAGACTGCCTGAGCCCACAGGTGCAAGACCAGCTTGGGCAACATGACGAGACCTCATCTCTACAATAAATAAATAAAAATTAGCCAGGCATGGTGGTGCATGCCTGTAGTTCCAGCTACTTGGAAGGCTGAAGCGGAAGGATCACCTGAACCCAGCAGGTCGAGGCTGCAGTGGACGTGAGCTTGCCACAGCACTCCAGCCTGGGTGACAGAGGGAGACTCTGACTTCAAAAAAAAAGAAAGTGATTTTTTTTTCAGGCAAAATATAACTTTTCTTTTCATTACCTTTTCAGGAATTATTTTTCTCTGAACAAATAAGTATGGGCTTAGTTTTATCTTTATATTTAATAATCATCCATTTTATAATATTTTCTTAATAATTCTTCATATGCAGAACAAAGCAAAAGTTAAAGGCATTGTACTCATTTATGTCAGAAAAACAGAAATCACTGGTAAGAATCTTCCTTAAAAATGCAATAAATTTTTTTTAGGTTACAAATAAACACATTCAAAGACACATTTTTCTTAAAGCAGAACTATTATATTAACAATAACTTAATTTACAATGCAAAGTGTGAGTAGCTCAAATAATAAACTCCTAAAACAGAAAAAGACAAAGAATTCAATAAAATAATTAAAATACACAAATAGCTAATAAACTATGGGGAGATATTCAAGTTCAGTAAAAATTAGGATGATAATATTTAAAACAACAAAAATTTAAATTTTGAGCTATCAAATTGGAAACAAATGTCAAGCATAAACTTTCTCGTTCTGTTGGTAGTAGTGTTAATATAAGATTTTTTTTTTAAATGCAATTTAACCTGTAGTAAGTATATATTTACATAACCTTGGATGGAAATAACCTAATTCTAAAGTTTTCTTCTATGGAATTGGTCACATAAGGGAACAGGGATGTATTTTTTTACATGTCCACAGATTATGTGTAAAGATAAAAACCTGGGAGTCTGGCAAGACTTCCTTCTCACCTTAGGCTGTAAAAACTGGAAGGAACGCTACTCCTACCCTTACAACAACAAGAACAAAAGCCAAACTACTTACATAATCACAACCTCTCTTGAACTATCAGCGAGCTGAGGTTGTACAGCAAGGAACTAACCAGAAATTTAAAGCAAGACAGTGCTTCCAGGGAGAGCCAGGATGAGAACACATTCTTACCCAGGGCAGACACCAGATGCCATATAATTTGATAAAAATAATGTAGGTAAAACCTAAAATAAATTGCTAAGCCCATCAAGAAAGTTGTGTACCAATAAGACAGGTGCCTGAATGCTTAACCACCCTGTTCTTCAATGATCTCAATTTGACCTGCCTAAGAAAACTTGTCTAGCTACATCTAAGTCACTTGACCTAAGAAAACTTGTCTAGCTACATCTAAGCCATTTGCTATGCTAACTGCTGGCAGTAGGGAGAACATTCTCTGACTAGCTCATGTACAGATTCAGTCTGTGTGAGCATTTAGAAGTCCTAAAAACCACAAGCACAGAGAAATTCATGCTCACTCACAGGCTTTTCTCCACAGACCTTACTGTGTGTGCGAGAGAAAAACTGGGGGCAGGGAAAGAAACCAGAAAAAGCCCCCTTCTAGTGCAGTCCTGAGAGAGCACAGCTGCAAGAAAGTCACAAAGCACCAACCAGATCCATCTTTATCTACTCTATTCAGCAAAATCCTGAAAGCATTGTGAGAAGGGCAGCAACTCTTGTCTTTAGGACACAGGATGACCCACTGCACGTATAGATTAGGGTATAGAAACAGGAAAAACTACAAAAAAACTACCTACCACAGAGGAGGAGCAGAAAAACATCTGTGTCCTGATCATTAGACATCTCCTCTACGGGTGAGGGTGGGGAAGAGGAATAATAAAAAGTCCACACTCCTGAGATCCAGGGATATAACACCTGCCTAAGACTGAATCTGTACATGAACTAGTCAGAGAATGTTCCCCTAATGCCAGTAGTTAGCATAGCAAATGGCTTAGATGTAGCTAGACAAGTTTTCTTAGGTCAGATTGAGATTACTGGTACGCAACTTTCTTGATCAACACCTGACTGAACAGGCATATCAGACCTGACCACCTTGCAGGTTGGAATGTGGAGCTGACAGTGGAGTAAATCACAGAAACAATGAGGAACTGCCCAAAACTCAGAGTAATGGTGTTCTAAGAAAAGCCCAGATCTAGTTACATAGTAACTTTCTATTATTTAGAGGGTCCTGGTGACACTGTAAACTTAAAAGGTTGAGAAATAGTAATCAAAACTTGTGATCCAATACCTGCAGCCCTCTACTCTTAGCTTATGAAATTGTTTGCTTAATCACTGTTGTGGACTTATATAAAGCTTCTTGTTAAAGGCAAGCATGTGTCTTTCTAAGACACCCAGCGTTCTCCCTTAAAAGTGTTTTCTGCTCTATAATAAATTATACTTGGATTCTGTGACTTTCTCTTAAATTCTTTCTCATGGTGAAATCAAGAACCCACAAAACAACTGCACCCCATGTACCCTGACATCACCCTTACCTCGAGGTCTTCTTTACCACATAAGCAAATGTCAAGTAGCAAACAAGGGAACTCTGTTGGGAGTGGGCAGAACACTTAGGAGACATAAGTGGAAGAGACACTTTTCTAAGGCATAGCATAAAGGAAATACCTAAAGCTGAGCTGCTATTAAGAAAAATTTAGTAGTTCATCAGCTATTAAGAGAAACTCTCTAGCAAATCATTCCCTTACCCTAAGCAGAAAGTAGTAATAGAGGCATTTGAAATCTGTCATACACTAAGGGTAATTCTGACAATAACTCAAGCAGCTCTACTCTACTAGATTGTTCAATCTCCCTCATGAAAGGCTTAGCAAAAGAAGAGAGGTACTCATTTCCAGACATAAATATTATTTATCTTAGCCTTTACTGTTCTACATAAGATGTCCACCTCTACACAAAAATCGTCTAACACGCCGGGCTCAGTGGCTCAGCCTGTAATCCCGCGCCTTTGGGAGGCTGAGGTGAGTGGATTGCCTAAGGCCGTGGGTTCGAGACCCGCCTGGGCAGCGAGACCTCATCTCTACAATAAATAAAAAAATACAGCACATGCCTGTGATTCTGGCTACTCGGAAGGCTGAGGCGGAAGGATCGCGGAGCCCAGCAGGTGAGGCTGCGGTGGCCGGGAGTGGCCACTGCACTCCAGTCTGGGTGACCGAGTGAGACTCCAAATTAAAAAAAAAAAAAAAAATTGTCTAACACACAGAGGCAAGGAAAAAAAAAAAAAACAACACTCAGTCAAGAGACAAAGCAATCAACATGACCAGACTCAGATATGACACAGTTGAAAGAAACTATTAGATGAGGAATTTAAAATTATATAATGAGTATGTTGAAGGTTTGGGTGGACAAGCTAGACAACATGTATGAACAGATGGGGAATTTCTACAGAGAGAAATTTTTAAGAAAAGATCAAATAGAAATTCTAGAAACAAAGATAAATCCTTTTAAAGCATGAATTGGTAGACTCCATACAACTGATAAGTCAGTAGACTTTAAAGTAAGTCATCTGAATTCACCCAAAATGAATCAGGCTGCGTATCAATAAGCTTTAAATATTAACATAAGTAAATTCAATTGCCTTTATTTGTTTTCCAATATACTGAAAACATTTTGTAAAAAGTATATTACAGCATGAATAAGCTAAAGACTATGGTGGTCACATAGTAGATACTCAATAATGTTTATTGAAGAAATAATTGCTATTTTTCAGAAATACATTTATTCATTAATGAGAAAAGAGAAATAAGATGAGAAATCACGTACTGTAATCTATGCTAAATTGAGCAACTCCAGCACCAGGATAGTAGGAGCCCTTCTCCACAGTAATGAGGCAATGCTTATTTTGTTTCTCTTGAATAATTTCCTTTACTCCTGAAGCTCCTTGATTCATCAAATTCCAACCTCGCATACATCCGTCTAGACGAGAGTTAATCTAACAAATTAAAACACAGGTCAAGAAGTGCATTTTAAACTTAAAGAAGTGGATTAATCGATAATGGGTGTAGGCTTCCATCTAGAGGGAAAATTCTTAATGATATTTTTATATATTTTGAATTGTATCTAAATTTTTCCTTTTCAAGTATTCTTCAGAAGGACAGTCTTTTTCAGTAAAAATGAGATTTCACCATCCCACGCCCTCCATGGGATCTTAATGATTTTAACACCTGCAGCCCCACCTGCCCTTCCTATATCATCCAGTGGTAACTTTTCTGCTCTTGAGTTTTATATTTATTCTAGCTGTGGTCCTGGGCTCTAAACTGCTTTCTGTTCTTCCTGAATTGCATTTACAATATAGGTTCGCCTTGCCGATCAGACTCAAAGTCCCTTCAGGAAGAAAAGTGTTTTCATTCTCGGGCAGGGCTCGGTGGCTCAGCCTGTAATCCCAGCACTTTGGGAGGCCTAGGTGAGTGGATTTCCTGAGCCCGTGGGTTTGAGACCAGCCCCGGCAACTTGGCAAGACCTTGTCTCTACAGTTAAAAAAAAAAAAATTAGCTGGATGTGGTAGTGTGCCTGTAGTTCCAGCTAGTTGGAAGGCTGAGGCGGAAGGAATGCCAGAGCCCAGCAGATTGACACTGGGGTAGCCGTGCAGTGTGCCACTGCACTCCAGCCTGGGCGTCACAGTGAGACCAACTCAAAAAAAAAAAAAAAGAAGTGCTTTCATTCTTTAATCTCCACCAAAGCATCCAGACAGGCTCAAGTATGTCATAGTCATTTCATAAATGGCTGATTCTCTTTGATTAATTTATTTAACTTTTAAAGTATCTTGATTTATCTCTTTCAAAGAACAGGTAAATTCATTCTGACATAGTTAGCTACTTCAGTTTCATATCACATATCACAGAGGTATTTTAAAAGTTAGAATAAGCCAGGCACAGCGGTTCACGCCTGTAATCGGAGGCGGAGGTGAGAGGATTGCCTGAGCCCAGGGGTTCAAGAGCAATGTGGGCAACCTGGCAAGATGTCATCTCTACAATAAATCAAAAAATTAGCCAGGCATGGTGGTGCATGCCTGCAGTTCCAGCTACTTAGAAGGCTGAGGTGGAAGGATCACCTGAGCCCAGCAGGCTGAGGCTGCAGTGGCCATGAGGGTGCCACTGTACTCTAGCCAGGGTGACAGAGTAAGACTCCTACTCAAAAAAAAAAAAGTTAGAATAACTATGAACTACCATGAATGAAAGATGAACATAAAATAGTAAATATTTAAATTAAATCAGCATGTGTATCTGGCAGGCTCATGATTTCAAATGAAGATTTTAAAACTCTTTGAGGACAGTACCTAATCTCTTTTATAAAACCTATTCCACAGTTATTAAACAAACATCACATTCAGAAAATCATCTATTATATCTCATTCCAATTTATGATGGGCAATAGTCATACCCCCAGTAAATGTTTTTTAAAATATTAAATTCCACAGTATGTGCTATCTTTACATTCTCAAATTTAAGTCCTAAAACTGGACCTGAGAAGATCCTTTGACTGACTTCTACAAAATCACGTAATTATATAGCATTGCACTCAAATATATACACTTAGTTTAATGGTTGGTTATGGACTATTATGACATTAACACTGAGCTGACACTTGAGAATTTAAAGATCTACTTCTCTAGGAGTAATGCAGGGGATTTAAGTGAACACAAAACCACTACGTTCATTTTCTTATTTCTCTCATATAATTTCAAGGGCACTAATGTTATTTTTCCATGTTCATTTCAAGTTGTGTTAGTATGTTTAACAAAATAACTTCTGTTGACTCTTAGAAAAAAGCATCTTCAAACCTACTACAGATAAATTCATCCATGATGAATGACAGAAGCTTGGTTCATTACCGGTTTAATGAGGGCATTTTCCATGATCCGAGGGAGTCCTGCAAAGTATACTTTGGTTTCCAGAAATCCATTTGTAGGCTTAAAAAGGCTTCCAGGTTTATTTATATTCATCACAGCTTCTTTAGCTATTTTAACACTAATACTATGTTCTAATTCTTCCACAGACACCTACAATTAAAAAGACAAAAATTAACATCCTAGCACTACTATATGTCATCTGAAACGCTGAGATTGAAAAATTCTGTTATTATTCCAATAAATTATTTTCCAAAATAATCATTTTAATAAATGATTAATTTGTTACATCCCATTTGGAATGTCAAATTATGATAAATGTAATACAAATGTATTTAAGGCAGGCGCGGTGGTCATGCCTGTAATCCCAGCACTTTGGGAGGCTCAGGCGAGAGGACTGCCTGAGTCCAAGAGTTCAAGACCAGCCTGGGCAACTAGGAGAGACTTCATCTCTACAATTAATCAAAAAAATTAGATGGCTATGGTGACTCGCATATGGTGACTGAGTTTCAGCTACTTGGAAGTTTGAGGCAGGAGGATTGCCTGAGCCCAGAAGGTCGAGGCTGCGGTGGCCATGATCGTGTCACTGCATTCCAGCCTGGGTGACAGAGTGAGACTCTGACACACACACAAAAAATATGTTTAAGGTGATAGTGCTTGATCACAAATTAAAGGCACAGCATATTTTAAAGTTAATCACTATAATTCTGCTAGGCATGATGGCTCATGCCTGTAATCTCAGCACTTTGGGAGGTGGAGGCAAGATTTCCTGAGCCCAGGGGTTGGAGACCAGCCTGGGCAACTTAGCAAGATCTCATCTTTACAATAAACTTTAAAAAATATTAGCCAGGTGTGTTGGCATGCGCCTGTAGTTCCAGATACTTGGAAAGTTGAAGCAGAAGGATCACCTGAGCCTAGCAAGCTGGGGCTGCAGTACCTGTGACTGTGTCGCTGCACTCCAGCCTGGGCAACAGAGTAAGACTCTGACTCAAAAAAAAAAAAAAAGAAGAAGAAGAAGAAGAAGAAAAGGAAAGAAATCAATATAATTCTGTTAAATTTAAACATTCAATTAGATATCTTTCAATCCCAGTATGCTATAAAATTAATGGTTTTCAAAAGTGAGCCATTCTATCTTAGGAAAATTTTAAGTGTTCATATTTTGCTGCTGTTTAAAAAAGCATATGGGCCAGGCTCGATGGCTCAGCCTGTAATCCCAGAGCTTTGGGAGGCCGAGGTGAGTGGATTGCCTGAGCCCGCGGGTTCGAGGTCCGCCTGGGCAACTCGGCGAGACCGCATTTCTACAATAAATCAAAAATTAGCCGGGCGTGGAGCACGTGCCTGTAGTTTTGGCTACTCAGAAGGCTGAGGCGGAAGGATGGCCGGAGCCCAGCAGGTCAAGGCCGCGGTGGCCGGGAGCGTCCACTGCACTCCAGTCTGGGCGACAGAGTGAGACTCCAACTCAAAAAAATAAAATAAAATAAAATAAAAGTAAGCATATGGAATCAATAATGCAAATAAGCTCTTACTATTAACTAAATCAGTATGTCCAGTATTGTGCTTATTGCACACAAGTTGTTTTCTTCCAAAATTAAAAAGTGACTGAGTACACAAGGAAGGACATACACAAAACTGGGATTTTCCAATTTTGGAAGTGTTTGGGTTTAAAAAGAATAATAATGGAAGTGAGAGCAAACTACACTAAAAGAATCCTCCCATTCAGACGGTTTGAAAAACCATGGCTGCTATTACTTCATGTGAAACCACCAGATTGAGAATGCAAACTCCACTTACCAATCGATAACTGAAGCCCAACAATGGGCATAATTCAGCACCATGACCGAAAGGGAAAGTCTCGCCCGTAAAGTAAAATAGGTTTAGCAGCACAGATGTAGAGTTGGTCAACACTCTGTCTGTAACATGGTCAAGCAGCAGCCCTGTACCCTGATGTCAACTCCCTCCTTCACAGACTTTCTCATCTTGGCCTTCTTGACCTACCTCTGGCTGACTTCTGCATCTCCAGTATAAAACCCCAGGGCTCAGGCACCAGACCCTTCCCTCGAGTCATGCAAGTATTTTACATGAGACTCTCTGCCTCGCTCTAGGGCATTTGGAGAATTGGGAGTTGGGAAACACTCTTATTTGTCCCAGTGAGTCAGGGCCATGCTGGCACTGCAAGATGCTAGACACTGCAATATGCACATGAACTAGTCATGCACAGCAAGTAAGGGATGTTCAGTACCCTGGAGACCTTCTGAGCATTCCTGCTAGATATTCCTGTCGGGAATACTCATGCTGATAATTATCTGATCAGGAGGATCACCTTTAAAAATGCAAATTATTAACCCCTGTAAGAATGGCCATCATTAATAAAACAAACAACAACAGAGGCTGGCGAGGATGTGGAGCAAAAGGAACGCTTCGACACTGCTGGTGGGAATGCAAACTGGTACAACCTCTCTGGAAAACAGTGTGGCGATTTCTGAAAGAATTAGAAATTGACCTTCCATATGACCCAGCAATTCTCCTATTGGGAATATACCCGGAGGAACTCCAGTTATTCTACCAAGAAGATACCTGCACACGTATGTTTGTTGCAGCTCTATTCATGATAGCAAAAACATGGAATCAACCGTGTTGCCCATCGAAGCTGGACTGGATAAAAAAAAGTGTGGTACATGTATACAATGGAATATTATGCAGCCATAAAGAAGGACAAACATATGGACTTTGCACCAACCTGGATGGATTTGGAGTAGATCATACTCAGTGATTTACCACAGAAACAAAGAACAGAGTTCCATATGTTCTCACTCATAAACGGACCTTGAACAATTATTATAATACTATAAGAAAGGGATTGGCAGTA
The DNA here is from genome assembly GCA_027257055.1 of Cephalopachus bancanus. NCBI lineage: Eukaryota > Metazoa > Chordata > Mammalia > Primates > Tarsiidae > Cephalopachus > Cephalopachus bancanus. The sequence continues at coordinate 4,879,491 of JAPVLO010000138.1, forward strand.
GTGGAAAACTGTCAGAGGGAGGGTGGGATTAGCAGTTGAGGGAAACTGCTAAGGGAGGGAGGGACATACCTCATCAACAAGGGCACCGGCGTGATCAATGTTTGCATACCTAACCCCGAAGTGCACCCCACATCTCTATAATAAAAATTAATTTAAAAAAATGCAAATTCTATCACATCACTTCTCAAAACCATTCAACTCTTCCGCTTGGCATAATCCAAGTCCTCACCGTGGTCCCCAAGGCCCCAGATGATCTTACTCCAGACGCCATTTCTGACCTCATTTTCGAGCTACTTTCTCGTTCTGTCACTCCACTGTATCTACACATGATTTCCCTTGTTGTTCCTCAAACACATGATTTCCCTTGAGACTCTGTACTTGCTGTTCACACGGTGCAGATTCATCTTATATCCCCCGTATATTATTCACGACTTGTGTCCTCAAGTCTCAGCTGAGATCTAACCTCATCGGAGATGCTGTCCTGATTCTATATGCGCCCTATTGTCATTCTCTAGGCCCTGCCTTGCCTGCTTTATCCTCATAGCATTAATATTAATAACTACCTGGCATATTCATTTTCTCATGCAGCGCTTGTTCACATCTCCCCACTAGAATGCAAGCTCCAGAAAGGCAGTGCCTTTGTTTTATTCGTTGTATCTTTATCACCTAGAATAAGGATTGGCACATAAAGTGCTCAATAAGTATTTTGTTGAGTGGATTATGACATAATTTCATATTTCCAACCAATATTAGGATAGCATTACATTGCATTTAGTTCACAAAGCAGCAACACATCAGGCGTGGTGGCTCATGCCTGGAATCTCAGTCGTTTGGGAGGCCGAGGTGAGATGACCACTTGGTCCCAGGAGTTTGAGACCAGCTTAGGCAACATAACAAGGAGCTGTCTCTACAAAAAATCAAAAAATTAGCCAGGAGTGGGAGTGTGTGCCTGAGTAGTCACAGCTACTTAGGAGGCTGAGGCAGAAAGATCGCCTGAGCCCAGAAGGTGAAGGCTGCTGTGAGCCATGATTGCACCCTGACTCAATTAAAAAATTAATAAAGCAACAATAGTCACTTATCTGTGGAGTACTAAGCTGAAGAGTAAGGAAAGGCTGGGCATGGTGGCTCACATCTGTAATCTTAGCACTTTGGGAGGCGGAGGCTGAAAGATCACTGAGCCAAGGAGTTCAAAATCGGCCTGGGCACCATAGCGAGACCTCCTCTCTACCAAAAATTAAAAACTTAGCCAAGTGTGGTGGTGCATGCCTGTAGTCCCAGCTACTCAGGAGGCTGAGGCAGAAGGATTGCCAGAGCCCAAGAGGTCGAGGCTGCAGTGAGTCATGACTGTGCCACTGTACTCCAGCCTGGGTGACAACAAAGTGAGACTCCGACTCAGTCAATCAATCAACAGCTGATTATCTATGAGGTACTAAGCTCAAGAGCAAGAAAAATCTCTTGCTGGAGTTCTTGAACTTGGGCACCTAGTACTTTAAAAGTTCTCGCTAAAAGAGGATTGCTTGAGCCTAGGAATTTGAGACCAGCCTAGGTAGCATAGCAACACTTCATCGCGACGAAATATTTAAAAAGTGAGCCGTGTGTGATAGTAAGCGCCTGTATTCCCAGTTATTTGGGAGACTGAGGCTGGAGGATTGCCTGAGCCCAGGAGGTTCAGCTGTGATCTTACCAATGCACTCCAGCCTGAGTGACAGAGTGAGACCTCAACTTTAAAAAAAAAGTGATTGTACCCCACAATTTCAAAATAAAAAATTTAAAAGTTAAAAAAAGGTGCTTGCTCACTAAAAGCTTATTGAATGAATGCGTGCAAAGGTGGATAATAAAGAAACTAACTCAGCGATGACTTCACAACATGGCTTCTCAAGCCTAATCTCTAGTTCCTGTGGGCATAGATGGTGTCCCTTTGGGGCACTGTGTTCTCAGGTGGAGATGATCTGTCAGCTACCCTCTACTGACAGCAGCAATGACTCTACTGCAGAAAAGACTTCTTTCCACTGTTTGTTGACCAACAGTAATCCCTTCTCCAAAAAAGAAGTCCCATTTTAATCCAGTTGATTAAAGGGCTGTACTCCATTATTAAAATAAAGGCTCTTTGTAGGATTAAACTAAAATGCGAGTTTCTAAGCATGCTGATTGGTACCTGCTAGGGTATGCTGTTTGTTCAAAATTGATTACTTATCTATTTCCTTGTATTTAAAGTTGAATTCACTTTTTTGGCTTTGTAATTACATGTATTTCTCTTCCATTTTAAAATTGTTGGTGTCAAGTGGGGAGTGGTTTCTGGATCAGTGATGTCTTTGCATAAGCTGTTAGGCTCCTAATAATCCCTGATCTATAGGAGAGACACCATTGTCCATCAAATGACAGCCACTAAAAAAGGTAAAATGTGCCAGGTGCAGTGGCTCATGTCCGTAATCCCAAAACTTTGGGAGGTGGAGGCGAGAAGATTGCCTGAGCCCAGGGGTTCGCGACCAGCCTGGGCAACTTGGCAAGACCTCATCTCTACAATAAATCAAAAATTTAGCTGAGCGTTTTGTGGCGCACGCCTGTGGTTTTAGCTACTTGGAAGGATAAGGCGGAAGGATCGCCCGAGGCCAGCAGGTCGAGGCTGTGGTGTCCCTGAGCATGCTGCTGCATTCCAGCCAGGGCGACAGAGTGAGACTGAGACTCAAAAAGAAAAAAAAGTAAAACATCAAAGACAGAGTAGATCAAGCAAATAACTAAAAACAATTTTAGTTATGGTAAGTTTTAAATATGCTAAGTGAGGGAATTGATTCCGAGGCTGTTACAGGGATTTACAGTGTTTAGAATATACTTCATATACCATACTGCATCAAAGTGAGAAGATATTTAGAAAGTCAGCAGAACGTACCATATTCCATTGACCATTATTAATAACTTTGCCTCCAACTGTGATTTGACTTGTATACTCATTCTTGAGCTGAATTTCAATCTTTCCATCACGAAGAGCAATCAGGAACCAAGCTGAGTGATCGAGAGATTCTGCAAATAGTATAACACCTTCTGAATCATATGTCCGGAAATCAAATTCAGCTGAAAATCTAAAAAATAAACAAAGAGAGATCCTTCATAGTGAGAAACAGGAAAAGGCTCAATGCATTATTTTTTTTTTCTAGTACTGGCAAACAGTAATATGTAGAAAGGGTCAGCTATTTATTTTTGTTCTCTGGAATTAATAAAAGGGCAGAATTAGACTGTTTATGTATGGTCTCTGGCTCCATGTGTGTTTAAAATCAAGTTATTGTATTTTCTTGCTTATTCGGAATCTTTTCCCCAAAGATGCTTTGGTAATTTTTCATCTTTTTTTGGCATACGTTTTGAAGGCATCTTTCGAATGCTGGAATTAATGCACATGTACAAATATCAGGCATACTCTATCTCTCCCGGAGCCTTTTGTACACTACCTAATCTGACATTAAGATGTGGTGGGGTTTTTTTTTTCTGTATTCATAAGTGATTAATAAAAGATGTTACCATTTAATGATTGGTTTATCCATCAAGATGCGTATTTTTCCCATGATTTCACATATGTCAGGAAGGAATCACTCACAGAGACCTACAAGATAGTATCTGGATGACTGCAGACATAATTAAGCCATCATGTGTGGCAAGAAAAATAAAAAACTTGAAAGTGTGTCTGTGAGCTTGATTTCATTGCATAAATCACTGCAGGAGACTATGGAGAAGGAAAACTTAAAAGCTATTGTACAGGTTATCCATGTGTCTGAGGGTGTCTGAGCTTTGTTGCTAGACATATATGTAGCTATGACAGGGGAGAAAAAGCTTAGGGATGCTGGATTAAAAATAATGTGTTGATTCAGTATTCTTAGAACACTGTAATGAGAAGCAGCATGAAAGTTTCAAGGGACCAGCAAATCAAAATAATTGAAAAAAGACAGACAGAAAAAAAGAAAAATAGTTGCATAACTATTAGTCACCTGAGTTAAGTTAAAATAAAGGTCACTTAGGTGACACAGTCAGGACTTCAGATAACTGCTAACTAAGGCGGGAAGAAATCCCATACTCTTATCCCCAAGTGTAGCAGTAATAGTCATAGAGTCACTGTTTGCAAAGGGGCAATGATCTCTCACAAGTGGAATTCAACTTTTCCATCTTTAGAATTCCAAGGAAATAGTCAAAAAAGGTAAAATGGGGAGTAAAGCATGTTGGAATGCACTGAACTCAGATTCCATAGAAAAGAACCATTTTGTTTGGAACAAGGACAGCTATCCTCTTTCATAATTATCTGAGCATTTTGCTGGTGTGAGGCATGCATTACCTTGCCAAAATTCAAATCTGCATATGCTCAGGAGCTTCCAGAAGTTGATCCTATTATGGAGATAATTTCCTTCTCTTTGTAAAATTATGCTCAATTGGTATTTCAAAGAGTCCTGTTCTGCATATTTTGTTTCTGGAATACATCATCAGGACACTGATTCATTACACTGGGGAACAATTCATCCTTTTTCAGAATATTGTGAAGTGGGAAAAAAAATGAATTTGTTAACATTTGGGTAAGGGAATTATTTGATCATGGGAAACAGAGATAAAAGAATTTGAAAAAAAAAAAATCACTTGCTGTTCTTATGTTAGCTACACAGGAAGTTTATAAAAATTCATCAAGCTGTACGCTTAAATATACGTGTACATTTCTGTACATACATTATACTTCAGTTAAAAGTTTAAACTAAATGAATCATAAACACACTCTGGATAAAAATAATTATTTGGTCAATTCTGATTAAATGTTAGGGATCAAACTACTGTGAATGATCAGTGAGAAATGAATATACTCATCCCTAGGTATCCACAGGGCTTTGGTTCCAGGATGCGAGTCAATACTATCATCTACAGATGCTCAAGTCCTTTACATAAAATGACACAATATTTGCATATAACCTGTGCACATTCTCTAGTATACTTTAAATCATCTCTAGAATACATACAATGCCTAATATAATGCAAATGCTATGTAAACAGTTGTTATACTGTATTGCTTTTTATTTGCATTACGTTGCTCCGTTGTATTGTTTTATTTTTATTTTTTAATATGGTTTATCCGAGGTTTGGGTGAATCCATGCATGAGGAACCTCAGGACAGGGCACTGTACTCCTTCCAGTATCTGAAGGTAACCGGGCATAGTAGCTCCTGCCTGAAATCCCAGCACTTTGGGAGGTGGAGGCGAGAGGATTGCCTGAGCCCAGGGGTTTGAGGCCAGCCTGGGCAACATGGTGAGAACCTGTCTCCACAATAAATCAAAAAAATTAACTGGGCGTGGTGGCATACACCTGTGGTTCCAGCTACCTGGAAGGCTGAGGCGGAAGGATCGCCTGAGCCCAGCAAGTCGAGGGTGTGTTGTTGTGAACATGCCACTGCACTCCAGCCTGGGCGACAGAGTGAGACTCCTACTCAAAATAAATAAATAAGTGTCTGAAGGTATATTATAACTAACATTTTTTTCTCTCCCATTCTCATTATTTTCACAGCTAGACAGGGTTGTCTCCAGTCGACATCATTAGAAGATTTGCTCTGAGATGTTAGCTGGGAAAACCAGGTATTGGGGGAAGTGGAAGGTCGCATTCACACAACTGTAGAAGTAAACCTCAAAATAACTTTCAATGCTCTTCAATAATAAGATGTCTATGAATTGAGTTGAATTATTTAATGAATGATCACTCATGTAGTCAACAAATTCTAGATAATGCATACTTATTTAATTAAAATATTTTAAAATTTGGACTGTATAATAAGTCTCAAATATTTTTTCCTTCCCGTATTCTAACAATATTACAATTTCTTTCTTCTACTTCCAACAATGTGTGATTTTAAGAAATGCTGATAACTAAACTAGAACCATGACTCAAAATCATAAGTGAGTACTCCCTTCCTAAAGCCAATCTAATCACAGAGATGACAAAGTATTCAACCGACTAAAATTACGTAATGTATGTCTTCAAAATACCACTTAAGCAACCTTGTAAATTTTCCTTAATAATTTGGCATATAATGATAGTCTAAAAGCTGGGTGTGATGGCTCAGGCCTGTAATCCCAGCACTTTGAGAGACAGAGCCGAGAGGATTGCCTGAGTCAGGGGTTTAAGATCAGTCTGGGCCGGGCTCGGTGGCTCAGCCTGCAATCTCGCGCCTTTGGGAGGCTGAGGTGAGTGGATTGCCTGAGCCCGCGGGTTCGAGACCCGCCTGGGCAGCGAGACCTCATCTCTACAATAAATCAAAAAATCAGCTGGGCGTGGTAGCGCATGCCTGTAATTCCGGCTACTTGGAAGGCTGAGGCGGAAGGATCGCCAGAGCCCAGCAGGTTGAGGCTGCGGTGGCCGGGAGCGGCCACTGCACTCCAGTCTGGGTGACAGAGTGAGACTCCAACTCAAAAAAAAAAAAAAAAAAAAAAAGATCAGTCTGGGCAACATGGCGAGACCTCATCTCTACAATAAATTAAAAAATTAGCCGAGTGTGGTGGTGCACGCCTGTGATTCCAGCTACTTGGAAGGCTGAAGAGGAAGGATTTCCTGAGCCCAGCAGGCCGAGGCTGCGGTGGCCGTGAGCATGCCACTGCACTCAAGCCTGGGTGACAGAGTGAGACTCTGAATCAAAAAAATAAATAAAATAAAAGCAATACAATAAACATTTTTTATTACTTAGTTTTCATAACAGGTATGAAGAACAATAAAACTTCACAAGTACCTTAAATCTACTTTCCCAGCTTCGTAAATAAGTATTTACTACAAAAGAATGATAAAATGAGGTAAAATGATAATTGAGAAGACCAGCCTAGAATGACCCCAAAAGTTTTGAGCATGAAAATTACATGTGTGAAGGAGCAAATTAACTTTAGAGTCCCCCATGACATGTGATGGTAGCATACAAATAATCTAATTGGGAACACAGTTTTACACATTTCAAACCTTTTCAGTCAATTTTTTTTCTGCTTTTACCCACTTAACCTCTAGAAATGATCGCTGGCGTTGTTCCTCACCTGGTAATTTCAGGCAAACGAAATTTTAAATATAAAACGACTCCTGCGAAGTGCTCTGCCAAGTAAAGTAACTCATAATTTTTGTCCTGGTTCAAAGGAAGGCACACTGGAACAGTCTGGAAAGAAACACGAAACAAACCAACACAATGAATTAGTTATTGCTTGGTGTTTGTGTCAGTTTGCTCTTTCTTTATCAGGTTCCTATTATATTTTCTGTGATACACTAAAATAAATTAAGAATACCTTTAATAATAATAAAGTAACATCTTCCACTTCCTTGTATGGTCAAACAGCAAAACCTCCAAGAATATATGTGTTTTTAAGTCTCACTCCCCTGGGCATAGCGGCTTTCACCTATCACCCCAGACTTTGGAAGGTGAATGTAAGAGGACTGTCTTGAGTCCAGGGGCCCGAGACCAGCCTGGGCAAGTTGACAAGACCTCATCTCTACAATAAATCAAAAAGAAAGACAGACAGAGAGAGAGAGAGAGAAAGAGAAGAAAGAGAGAAAGAGAAAAAAGAAAGAAAGAAAGAAAGAAAGAAAGAAAGAAAGAAAGAAAGAAAGAAAGAAAGAAGAAAGGATTGTGAGTCCAGGGGTTCGAGACCTCATCTCTACAATAAATCAAGAAAAATTAGTAGGGCATGTTGGCACATGCCTGTAGTTACAACTACTTGTAAGGAAGAAGCAGAAGGATCGCCTGAGCCCAGCAGGTTGAGGCTGCGATAGCAACGACCATGCCACTGCACTCCAGCCTGGGCAACAGAGTGAAATTCTGACTCAAGAAAAAATAATAATAAAGTTAGGTGGACATGGTGATACATGCCTATAGTTCCAGCTACTTGGAAGGCTGAGAGGGAAGGATCACCTGAGCCCAGCAAGTCGAGGCTACAGTGGCCATGAGCATGCCACTGCACTCCAGACTGAGTGACAGAATGAGACTCAAAATAGATAAATAAAATAAATAAATAAAATAAAGTCTCACTCAATGTGTGTGGCTTAAGATTTATCTCAGTCCTAAACGCAATCTTTTTCTTCAAGTACCAACATGTATTTTTTATATTGTCAGGCGTGATACAGTCCATGAATTACGTCTGAAAATTATTTTTATTTGGAGTCGAAAATAGGTGGAAGAATGAATGAACTAATAAGCAACATCTCATTCATTCACTCATTTATTAAACAAAAATTTTCCGAGCAAGAATGGGTAATCGAGATAGTAAAGGGAATACTAGAAAACACGGAGGAGATGAATAGAAGATATCAAAGTCTCCAAGAAATTGACAAGAAAATGATTTAGAGTCATATATGGTATCAAGTATTTTTTTTCCTAAGAGTGAAACCAAAAATTAAAATGGAAAGTTTTTAAGGGATAAGTTCTTGGAAACCTACAGATATACTTTGAAAGGAATTGTGTACATAGCACTGTATTAAATATATAGGCCCAGGAATAACATTTCATTTCCTCTTAGAACTTTAATAAATCGATTCAGATGGTGATATGTTACTACAACACATACTGAACTAATAAAGGGCTAAATTACAAAACAAACATTCACACAGCATGGCATTTCAATTAAGTGGCACCAAAGTTACTATACATGCCTACTAGTCTACTATTATGTCACCAAGTAGGTGACATAATATTGAGTGTTACCCTTTCTTGGACTTACACAACTTTGCCTGGGTAACAGATATAGACTTATGTGTATACATGTAGCTAAATCATCATTTAGAACATTTTTCTGGTCTGCCTCGTATTCATATATAATTTCATATCCACTTATTAAAAAAAAAAAAAGAGATGCAGGCCAGACACGGTGGCTCAAGCCTGTAATCCCAGCATTTTGGGAGGCCGAAGAAAGAGGATTGCCTGAGCTCAGGGGTTCAAGACCAGCCTGGGCAACTTGGTGATACCTCGTCTCTACAATAAATCAAAAAATAAGCTGGGCAGGGTAGTGCGAGCCTTTAGTTCCGGCTACTTGGAAGGCTGAGGCAGAAGGATTGCCTGAGCCCAGGAGGCTGAGGTTGTGGTGGCTGTAAGCTTGCCACTGCACTTTAACCTGGGCAGCAGAGTGAGACTCCGACTCCAAAAAAAAAAAAAGATGCAAGAATTGAAAAGATCACCAAAAGCGATTCTTATTTAGGAAAAAAAAAAAAGAGAGAGAGAGAGAGCTTCAGATGTTGACATTTATTTCATGAAGGGAAAAAGTAGGACCTACATCCAACATTCAATTTCTGGATCAATTATACATTAAATCTTAGTAACTAAAAGCAAGTCTGAGAGACACAAATTAACAAAACCAACATCTCTGAATTTTGATATACTTAAACTCCACTAAGTTGTAGTTTGACAAAGCTATTTCCATCTGAAAGTTTATGAGCATTTTTACAAGTACTAACATGACTAAGGCGTGATCAAACTTGTCAGAGTAGAATACAGAAAAGTAGACACTGGAAAATGTTTTCACTAAAGTTTCTGTGGAGGATTTTTTTTTCAAAAAGGAGTATTAACCTCAGCTTTTCTTGGTTTCTTAAGTGAGCATACACTTTGCATTTTACCAGTGTACAGGCTACAGGTGAGTACGCTCTAAACTGTCTCTACAGCCTTTTTTTAAAAAAACCCAGCCACTAATTATCCAATGTTATGACTCACATGACCATAATTAGTAAATAGATCATGACTCATAGCTTACTTATAACTACAGTAATTGTTGTAGAACATCTGTATTTTCCTAACTTACCTCATCTATGTTAAAGTAAGCACCTGGCACCAGGCGCAGTGGCTCACACTTCTAATTCCAGCACTTTGGGAGGCGGAGGCAAGAGGATTGCCTGAGCCCAGAGGCTCAAGACTAGCCTGGGGAACTTGACGAGATCTCGTGTCTACAATATATCAAAAAATTGGCCGGGCGCGATGGCTCATGCCTGTAATCCCAGCACTTTGGGAGGTAGAGGCAAGAGGATTGCCCGGGTCCAGGGGCTCGAGACCATCCTGGGCAACTTGGCAAGACCTTGTCTCTACAATAAATCAAAAAATTAGCCAGGTGTGGTGGTGCATGCCTGTAGTTCCAGCTACTTGGAAGGCTGAGGCAAAAGGATCACCCAAGCCCAGCAGGATGAGGCTGAGGTGGCCGTGAGCACATCACTGCACTCCCACCTGGGCAACAGAGTAAGACTATGACTCAAAAGATAAAAAATAAAAATAAAAACAAAAGTACCTGGATCTCTCATTTTAGAAAAGAGACGAGAAGTTTAGCATTGTAAAATGTTTACCTCACAACTCTTCTGATCTGGTGCAAGTTTGAACCCTTTCTTCCCATCACAGTAACAAGAGTAACCTCCAGGGTAATTGACACAAAGTTGAGCACACATGTTCTCTGAACACTCGTCTATATCTGGGAGGGAAAAACAAACAAACAAACAAACAAACAAACTTTAGCAACTTCCAAATGTGCAATCTAATAGGCAGAGGGATATTCTGATTTTAATATGAGATAATCCATGATAATAGATCCTTAGGGAAAGAAATTCCTGTGGCATGAAGTCACGTTTAAACACTTGACATGGAAATTTAAATGAGTTACGAGTGCAATTTTTATTTATGTACACACTTGAAGCAACAAATTTAATTTATAACTTTCCATGATGAATAATAAAAGTATGACAATTAGGGTCATTTTCTGATTTTTAATTTGAAAAAAAAAAAGCTTGAGTCTCAACTTAACTGTCATGTCTGATTATTTGAATTCCATTGAGATTAGCTCCTAATTCATTGCTTCGAAGAAAAGAAAAATGAATAAACAGGAAGAGGAATGGTGAGGGAGGGGAAAGATGGAAAGAAAAGAAAAGAAAAGAAAAGGTAGGGAAGGGAAGAGTCCTTTAACTGAGGTTAATATGACAATATCAAGAACATTTGACTTCTCATAATGCAATCATTAATGGTGGCAGTAAATTCAAGAACATATCTTTATTTTATTTTTCTTCTTTTTGAGTCAGAGTCTCACTCTATCACCCAGGCTGGAGTGCAATGACACTCTCACAGCCACCACAGCCTGAACCTGCTGGGCTCAGGAGATCCTTCCGCTTCAGCCTTCCAAGTAGCTGGAACTGCAAGCACACACCACCATGCCCAGCTAATTTTTTTGATTTATTGTAGAGACGAGGTCTCACCATGTCACCCAGGCTGGTCTCGAACCCCTGGACTTAGGCAATCCTCTCACCTCCACCTCCCAAAGTGTTGGGATTACAGGCGTGAGCCTCTGTGCCCAGTCATATCTTTATTTCTTAATATACCTTTATTTTTAAAAAAACCTCATTGTGATATGATCTCCGATATTATCCATGCCCTCACTCCATATTTTTCTTGAAAGTTTGTAATATCATGTTTAAGTTAAAGTCCCCTTCAGAGCTACATTTTGGCATTTTAATTGGGTGTACCCTGTGATCTTTAAAAAATTCCAAATTCATAAATGCTATTACTGAATATGTTCTCATAAAAGGATTTAAAATCGATCCCCCAAATTAGTGATCGTTCAGTCGCATTAAAATTGCATGATATATGATTAAAATCAGATAAACATATAGTCATATGTCTTTTTTAAAAAATCTGTCATTCAGTGAATAAAACTGCAATATAGATGATGAAGTCTGCTAATGATAAATTGTCAAATGTCTAGGGTTCACCACATTAATTTCTGTCTGAAGTGGTGGGAGAGTAGAAATGGTATGTGTGGGGAGAGGATATTTTTGGTGTGTGCACAAGAAGGTAAAACATCACAATCTCACAAGGAACATTTATACTTGAACAAAACCTAGTCTAAAATGATTATTCATTTAGGCAACTTCATCAAGACAGAAAAGTAGATTAGCAGTTGCTGGAGTTTACCTCTAACAAGGTAACTAATAAGAGGAAATTCTCATTGCTTAATGGTTACAGAGTTTCTAATTGGGGCGATAAAAGATTTCAGAAATAAATGACAATGATAGCTGCACAATAGTGTAAGAGGAATTAATGGCACAGAATTTGACATTTAAAAATGGTTAAGGCCAGGTGTCATGGCTCATGCCTGTAAGCCCAGCACTTTAGGAGGCCGAGGACAGAGGGTTGCTTCAGCCCGGGAGTTCGTGAACAGCCTAGGCAACATAACAAGACCTTGTCTCTACAAAAATAATAATAAAAAAAATTAGCCAGGTGTGGTGGTACATGCCTGCAGTCCCAGCCACTTGGGAGGCTGAGGCAGAAGGATCACCTGAGCCCAAGACATTGAGGCTGTGGTAAGCCATGGGTGCAGTAAGCCATGGGTGGCAGAGTGAGACCCTGACTTGAAAAAAAAAGGGTACATTAAAACTACATTTGTACCCCTAAATCTATTTTTTAGAGTGTACATTATATATTATACCTGTTTTGCCACAATAGAAAAATTATTATTGATTGAGGTTTAGCCATGGCATTAAATCGTGAAATTTTAAAAAATTTGAACAAGGGTGTGAGATCATTTGTGCATATTATTATAAACAAACAAACAACTCAAATATGTTTTGAGCTACCCAAGGCACACGGGGCCCCACTATAGCTAAATCAAGTAACAGTACTCCAAAAGGCTATCCCAAATCCACAGGCACTGACTGTACTGATCAATACTTCCAGATTTCTAGAGTACCGTTACCATTTGGTTATCATGAGATAATACAACAGTGTCATTGCCCATGTTAGAATAAATGACATATGCACAGAAGATCATTGGAAAGCTTGGACTAAAGTTTTTAACCATGCTCAATGGTTTTTGATTTTGGGGTTTTTTGTTTGTTTGTTTGTTTTTTGATCCAGAGTCTCTGCCTCCCAGACTTGAGCGCAGTGGTGTGACCATGGCTTCCACAGCCTTGACCTCCTGGGCTCAGACGATTATTCTACCTCTGCCCTCCAAGTAGCTGGAACTACAGGCACGTGCCACCACGAACCCCTGGACTCAGGAAATCCTTTTGCTTTGGCCTCCCAAAGTGCTAGGATTATAGGCATGAGCCATCTCGCCTGACTAATTCAGATAATTTTTAAGCTTGTGTCTTTCTTTTGTACGAATGTGTTCTTCCTTCCAAGCTGAAATTCTCATTATGTGTGTGAATATTATGAAAATATGTTTATCTTGCTTTTATCACACATGGAGGTTGCCAACTCATATACAGTTTTTAAAGCAGGGGTGCCCAACCTCCTGGCCGTGGATCAGGACTGGTAAGTTGCCTGTTAGGAGCTGGGCCCCATGGCAAGAGGTAAGCAGCCGGCGAGCGGAGCTCTGTCTCCTGTCACATCAGTAGCGGCATTAGATTATCACAGGAGTGTGAGCACTATTGTGACTTGTGCATGCAAGGGATCTAGGTTGAGTGCTCCTTATGAGAATCTAATGCCTGAGGATCCCCCCTCTTCCTTCCTTCTCCCTCCCCATGGAAAAACTGTCTTCCACAAAAACGAGTCTCTGATGCCAGGAAAGTTAGGGACCACTGGCTTAAAAGGCCAATTGGAGTGCATAATGAAACCTAAAATATGCATAAGTATGCATGTGTCTTGCATACTTTTACTCTGGCAGGAAGTCAACGATTACCCAATTGAAAATGCTAGCTATATCAAGAATTAAAAAACCTGATTGCCAATGTCAAACAAAGCAAAACTTATGTATTTATTTTTTGAGTTGGAATCTCACTCTGTCGCCCAGGCTGGAGTGCAGTGGCACGCTCACAGTCACTGCAGCCTCGATCTGCTGGTCTCAGGCAATCTTTCCACATCAGCCTTCCAAGTAGAAGGAACTACAGGCAATGCGCCATCATGCCTGGCTAATTTTTCTTGGTTTATTGTAGAGTTGAAGTCTTGCCGGATTGCCCAGGCTGGTCCCGAACCCGTGGGCTCAGGCAATTCTCTCACCTCGGCCTCCCAAAGTGCTGAGGTTATAGGCATGAGCCACCACGGCTGGTCAAAGCTAAACTTTTAAGTATCAACTCGGGGTTGCAACCCACCCTCTCCACCACCAACAATGACACCTCCAGCATTCTACCTTCGCAAGACTTTGATTTGGGATTGTATCTGTAGCCTTCAGGGCATTCACATTCAAAGTCTCCTGGGATGTTCTTGCACACAGCTGTGCCACAGATGGTTGGCTTCACAAAGCATTCATCCAGATCTATAAATGAAATCAATATATTAAAAAAACTTTTCCCCTCATACCTGCAGACACAGGCAAAGAACCTTGAATCGTGTTCCCTGGATCTAGTTTAATACTGTGATAAGACAACAAATTGGCTTTGGAACAAAAATATTAAATCTATCATCATATTGTAGTTCACTAAATATGATTTATTTATACAAATGCATTGGGAATTTGTTTGATGTTTGCCACCCTCCTTTCTAGTTATTTGAAAGGAGAGGGCTTTAGTTATTTTCTTATCTGCCAGGTTATAGTATGAAAATAAATGAAAGAGATTCAACCATATTCTTCAAATGCATATGTAAATATATGCTTCTGAAATATGCTCTTGAAAATAAGATTCTACTTCATATCACCACAAATATTTTTTTAAATGAGATGGCTCATCTGTTTTACCTTGTTCCTTTGGAAATGGACAAATATCTAATCTGTACACTATAATGGTTGCCTAGTCAATTGTGACTCAAATTTAAAATGAGATTAAGTTCTCAGAGTACCTAGACATCTGTAGTTACTCCAATATTAATTTAGTGCTAAATTAATATTCCAGAAATTTCAGATGCATTTATTACATTGCATAATGAAGTAAGAGACACAATTTTGATTGTAACTAGTTACCAGATAAGCACCTATGAAGAAAATAAAGCAAGAGACAGAAAGGGTTCAATGGAGATGGAATTATTAGTGAACTTTTCTCATCTGTACTCTCTGGAGAAACACAAATTCAGAACGGAAATGGAAAGCACATTTTCTTTTCTTTTCTTCTTTTTTTTTTTTTTTTTTGAGTTGGAGTCTCACTCTGTTGCTTAGGCTGGAGTGTAGTGGCACACTCATGGCCACTCCAGCCTCGACCTGCTGGGCTCCGGCGATCCTTCCACCTCAGCCTTCCAAGTAGCTGGAACTACAAGCGTGTGCTACCACACCTGGCTAATTTTTTTGATGTATTATAAAGACGAGGTCTCAGCAAGTTGCCCGTACTGGTCTCGAACCCGTGGGTTCAGGCAATCCACTCACCTCGGCCTCCCAAAGTGCTGGGATTACAGGCTGAGCCACCGAGTCCAGCCAGGAAAGCATATTTTCTATCCTAAAAAGTTAAAGCTTTTTTCCACAGACTAACTGCCAACATTTCAGACATCACTCAATTTAAAATAACTTGCACAAAAATAATGGAATCAGTTCCCTTGTGGGAACTTTTCTTTCTCTTGACTATATCAATGTCAATATCCAATGTCAATAATATGTGATATTATACTATAATTTCATAACACGTTACCATTAAGGAAAATTGGGTAGGGAGCATATGGGCTCTCTCTGTAATCTTTCTCACAACTTCGTGTGAGTCTTTAGTTAATTAAAAATAAAATATTTAATTTTCTAAAAAGATCTATAAAATCCATATTTTTTAAATAAAGTAAAAACATATGACTAAAATCCTTTGGTTTCAGGCATATTGCAGGGAATTATTTAGATCATATGAGTTTAGGTTACAGTACACTGATTTTATGACTCTACACTGACATCTAATGTCTGAGGAAAAGCTGTATTCTTTCCTTCATAGACCAGTCCTGACCACTTGATCGCAAGCATATCCACATCTTGGCAAGGGTCCCATTGCAATAGTGTTTTACATATTCTTCTGTTTTGTACTCTAACTCTTAAGGATCATGGATAAAGGACTATGCAAATGAAGAATATAAAAACAAACGTTCTGGTCATCAGAAATATTTTTATATATAAGAGAATGTTTTGTTGTCATTTATACATATGTGCATGTAATAACCAGTGAATAAGAATAAAATATTTTTTAATTAAAAAAAGTCACAAATTATTTAGACTCTTCAAGTGTTTGAATAAAGATGTGTGAATGGGTATTATTTGTGTAGGGGGTGCATACAGTATCCAGAATTACAATGGTTTTCCATAACTGGTGTTCTAATGATGCCATTATTCTAATTATTCTAAATATCTGCACTCAAACAGACCTTCAAATAGGCAGATGAGAAAGACATATGGTCACACGTTGGATACTTGTTTAGAAGAAGTTGTTAGTTAATACAGTTCAGTTTAGTGTCATTTAACTGCACTTTAAATTGTATTAAACTACATCATAGTAAACACTATTATACAGCAAGATACAAACCATCTGAATATGAATCCTATTTTGGGCTTTACCGAAACAAATATAAGTAAGGAGTTGAATAAGAAGTTTACATTCTGACTTCTTTCTTTTAACCTCTTAGCAAAACAAATGGTGGTGGACTTCTATGTTAACTGTATTCAGTTTCTAAAAGCAAGATTTAACTCCAGGTTGGGAAATTTTGTTTTTAGTTATTCACACACATAGCATGAATATTAAAAGATTTAGTTACAGCAAGTAAAACAGTCAGACAGAAAGGACAGTGTACAGGGACAGAGAAGAAAAAAAAGGCAAAATTTGGGATAGGGAAACAAAGAAATATGCTAATAAAATGACTTGTTAGAAAGTTAAACTGAGAGATATTACTTAAGTTTGAAGAAAAAAAAAAGCAGAGCTATAAGCGATGATGTGATCTTAAGTGTATACAGAAAAAGAAAACCAGATCTTCTTTATCTTTCCCAAACTAAAACAGGAAACGAGGTGCAAGATGAGGGTTTTAGATTAGAAATTAGAAAGATATTTCTGAAAAGGAAAAATAAAATACAACAGAAAAGGTTATTAAGGATGTGGCATATTTCTTTGTATAGCTACTTATATTACTGAAAAAAGAAAAAGAAAAGAAAGGAATGAAACAATAAAATAGATTCTGCAAAGAAAAAAAAGAAATAATATGCTAGTGTCTGAAAACAAAGGATGAACGATAATTTTGCAAAGTCTGTAGAATGTAAAGACCTACATTGAAACCTCACTTTATAATGAAATTCTTTACTGGAACACACACACAATAAGAAAACAACAATAAAATATCCTTGTTCTCGGTACTGTAAACTAAGAGGCAGCCCCACAATATCAAAAGTCTTCAATATGGATGAAAATGTGTGTTTACTGTAAGCACTTACAACCAGAGAAATTTCCAAGAATTTCCTGGGGAAACTCTTTAAATGAATTTTGTTCTCACATAATAAGTACCTCTTTATTCTATCTTTTTGCTCTTACCTTTACAGTCTTTTTTATTTGAAAGCAAATAAAAACCACTTTTACAGGAACAGTGGTAACTTCCAGGTGTATTATCACAAATCTGACTGCAACCTCCATTTATATTTAAGGGATCTTTGCATTCATTGACATCTAAAAAGAGAAAAATAAGTTATTTTCTAAGTAATATAACCTTCAGAAAATTTTTCAGCAGGCAAATCCAGAAGAACCAGCAGGGTTTATTATACATACCAAATTCACACTTTTCTCCTTCCCAACCTGATTTACAAATGCAAGTAAAGGTCGCTTGGCCATCTTTGCAGATCAAATATCCATCTTCATTGCAGGGCAGAGGATTACACTGGTCTGGAATGGCTGAAGGAAATAGACATCTATTTAATTTTACTTCAGTTCATGATAAAATACAATTATGCTCCTTTTTTTTTTTTTTTTTTTAGTTGGAGTCTCACTGTATCACCCAGACTGGAGTACAGTGGCTGCTCCCTGCCACCGCAGCCTCAACCTGCTGGGCTCTGGCGATCCTTGCGCCTCAGCCTTCCAAGTAGCTGGAATTACAGGCATGCGCTACCACACCCAGCTGATTTTTTGATTTATTGTAGAGATGAGGTCTCGCTGCCCAGGCGGGTCTCGAACCCGCGGGCTCAGGCAATCCACTCACCTCAGCCTCCCAAAGGCGCGGGATTACAGGCTGAGCCACCGAGCCTGGCTTATGCTCCCTTTAATAAAAATTCTAGCTAGGCATGGTGACTCATGCCTGTAATTCCAGCAATTTGGGAGGCAGAGGCAAGAGGACTGCCTCAATTCAGAGGTTTGAGACCAGCCTGGGCAACCAGGCAAGACCTCGTCTTACAATAAATCAAAAAACTAGCTGGGCATGATGGTGCACACCTGTAGTTCCAGCTACTTGGAAGGCTGAGGTGAAGGATCACCTGAACCCAGCTGGTCAAGGCTGCAGTGGCCCTAAGCATGCCACTGCACTCCAGCCTGGGCAACAGAGTGAGACTCTGACAAAAAAATAAAAATAAAAATACACTGAGGTGAAAAGTAAATTATTCATGGCAGAAGAAGAATGAACTTGAAGACATAAAAACTATCCTAAATCACAGCCAGGCATGATGGTTCATGCTTGTAATCTCAGCACTTTGGGTGGTTGAGGCAACAAAACCACTTGAGCCCAGAGATTCTAGAACAGTCTGGGCAACATAAGACCTCATCTCTACAAAAAAAAAAAGGAAGGAAGAAAGGAAGAGGGAGGGAGAAGGAAGGAAGGAAGGAAGGAAGGAAGGAAGGAAGGAAAGAAGGAAAGAAGGAAAAAATTAGTCAGGCACACTGGTGCATGAATGCAGTCTCAGTTACTGGGAAGGCTGAGATGGAAAGATCACTTGAGCTCAAGAGGTTGAGGCTGTGATGAGCTGTGACTATGCCACTGCACTCCAGGCTGGGTGACAGGGTGAGTGCTTGACTCAAGTGAAAACAAACAAAAAAATGATTCTAAACCAAGAAAGAATCATTAAAAGAATCAATTAATAAATGCACAACCAAAGTATGAAAGACTTGTTGAATAATATGAAATGGCCTATAGTGTTACTGAAGTCTCAGCAAAAGAGAAGATGTGGCTAGAAAGAAAAAAAACAATTTTTGAATCATAGTAAATGATTTTCCAAATTTGATAAAAACTATGATACTAGAGATCTAAGAAGTTCAGCAAACCTCAAGCAGAATAAAGAAAAAAAAATCATTTCAAATGGAAGAAAACTAGTAGCAAAGAAAAATAGCCTGTAATCCTGCGCCTTTGGGAGGCTGAGGTGAGTGGATTGACTGAGCCCACGGGTTTGAGACCCACCTGGGCAGTGAGACCTCATCTCTGCAATAAATCAAAAAATCAGCCGGGCATGGTAGCGCACGCCTGTAATTTGGCTACTCAGAAGGCTGAGGCGGAAGGATTACCGGAGCCCAGCAGGCGAGGCTGCGGTGGCTGGGAGCGGCCACTACACTCCAGTCTGGGGGTGACAGAGTGAGACTCCAACTCAAAAAAAAAAAGAAATGCAGATAGAAAAAAATACAGTCCACATATATGGAATAAAAGCTAAGAAAGACAACAGATTTCTCACTAAAATCTATTCAGGTAAGTGGACAATAGAGTGATTACCTTTAAGGTACTAAAAGAAGAATACCATCAACACGGAAGTCTTTACCCAATAAAAAAGATCTTCCAAAATCTATCTTCATTAAGCATGCACTATAAGAAATATTAAAGATAATTCTTCGGGCAGAAGGAAAATGTTGCCACATGGAAATTTTTATTTACACAGTGGAATATGGAATGCTAGAAATGATAAATACATGAGAAAATATAAACCAATATTTTATTATTTGTTAATCTATGTATTAATTAATGTGGAGTTTTTAACGTATAATATTAAAATGTGTGGCAGAGACAGCACAAAAAAGTAGAAAGAGGAAATGAAATTTTATCATTGTAAGTTTCTTATACCAGGGGTCCCCAATCCCTGGGCCATGGACTGGTACTGGTCTGTGGCCTGTTAGGAACCAGGCCGCAGAGCAGGAGATGAACAGCGGGTGAGCAAGCGAAACTTCACCTGTATTTACGCCACTCCCCGTCACCGGCATTATAGCCTGAGCTCTGTCTCCTGTTAGATCAGTGGCAGTATTAGATTCTCATAGGAGCACAAGCCCTATTGTGAACTGTGCGTGCAAGGGATCTAGGTAGCATGCTCCTTATTAGAATCTAATGCCTGATGATCTGAGGTGGAGCTGAGACAGTGATGCTGGTGCTGGGGAGTGGGTGCAAATACAGATTAACATTGGCAATTAGGTTTGACGGCATATCCCTTACCCAGTCTGTGGAAAAATTGCCTTCCACGAAACTGGTCCCTGATGCCAAAAGGTTGAGAACCACTGTCTTACACCATATGTACAGCACAATATTATCCAAGTGTAGATTATAAAAGTTAAAGATGTACATTGTAAACACTAAAGAAAAGAGCAAAAGAAGCTTAAAGGGTATAATTAATAAGCAAATATAGAAGATAAAATGGAATCTAGGAGTGGTGGCTGCATATTGGGAAGCTGAAATTGGAGAAACACTTGAGGCCAGGAGTTCAATACCAGCCTAGACAACATGGCAAGACACCTATCTCTACAAAAAATAAAAGTTAATTAAAAATTTTAAAAATACAATGGAATCAACTCCCTCCTCACACCCCCAAAAAACACCCTATTAATCAATACAATTGCAGGAAGAAAGGAGAAAATAAAGAACAGATGGGATCAACAGATTTAAACCCAACCATATCAATGGTTACATTAGATATAAATAGCTTATAATCTAACACTCCAGTTAAAAGACAGAAATTGTCAGGTTGTATAAAATAGCAACATAAAAACACACATATGCTAAAAGTTTATAGGTGGGAAAATACATCTGGAAAACACAAATCCAGAAAAAGCCAGAGTGACTATATTACCATAAAATAAAAAAGATCTTAGAATAAGAAATATTACCAAAGAAAAAGAATATTTTTTAAAAATACCAAGTATAGCTCAATTAGTGTCCTGTTTATTTTCTTCATGTCATAGTGCTTCGTCACTATCTTAACCTTTTTTTTTTTTTTAGTCACACAATTTATTTGAAAATAAGTAGAAATCGGAGGCTGAGAGGGACCCATCCATAGCACATGAACTAAGGAATGCTAAAAGGGTACCCTCTGACCCCTGCCATTTGCTGCTTTCCTTATTTGTCATCTCTGTTCCCTTCCCAGACCCTGCAACACACCTTTGGTTTCTGCATATTTCCATAGCAGCTTCTCAAGCCTTTCTAGTCAAATGAACAAGCTCTCTCTCCTTCCTATTCTTCCAATCCTCCCAGTACTTCCAATCCTTCATCATCTTGCTCATACTAGCCAGAGAAAATTTCTTTTGTTTAATAAGTATATAAATAACCAACCTAGCTAAAGCCTAGCTAAAATTCACTTTGAGTAAAACAGCAACAATTACAACTAAAAACCATTCTTTTAAATGCAGTCTGAAAATACTTTCTTGCTGGGCCTACAACCCATCCAGGGTCCATTTGTTGATTTGCAAACACTAGTTGATAGTTACATGGGTGAACTTTACTTGCAAGTTTTCTGTTTTGCTTTGCTTTGCAGAATTTCTCAAAAAATGTCCTCATAAAATTACTAAATTTAAAAAAATTAGGTAATAGTCAAAATGATAGAAAACAAGCTAACAGAAAATTACTATAGGCCATTGCTTTGGGGACGCGAATCTCCTCTCTTTCTCTCTCCCTCTCTCCAATTTACTTTCTAAATAAACTATATTTTCCAAGCTAAAAAAAAAAAAAGAAAGAAAAAGAAAATTGTTATCAAAACTTTTATTTTCCTGTTTTTCGGTAATTGTTTTAAAGTATAAACTAAATATATATGTTCAGGTAAACTAGTCTACCTGTATAATTAAAACCACTTCAAGTGAGAGAAAAACACAGATAAATGAATATCTAAAGAATGCCAAAACTGCATGTGAAATATTATCTCAAGAAACATCACAATTTATACCCTCCCGTTGTAACTTTTGCATTGACTCTCAGTTGGAAAACTGGTATATTAGTAAAAAAAAACTACCAGAAACATCATTAGGCCCTATGTGGACTTCAGAGCAAGAAGGCTAATCTGATTCATTTAACATTTTCCACATTTATGTGACTAATGCCAAAAGTTAGAAGAATAAACACACTCCACTCTGACCTATTAATCAACTGTAGCATTGGTCATATTACATGATTATGCAAGAACAGCCAAAATAAAGCTGTTGGGAACAAAAATTCTGAAGTCAATGACTAAAATTTACTAAACAAAGAACATTGTTCAGTTTAAACAGTAAGTGAAAAATTCACTTTGAGTAAAACAGCAACAATTACAACTAAAAACCATTCTTTTAAATGCAGTTTGAAAATACTCCCTTGCTGGGCATACAAGCCATCAAGGGTTCATTCGTTGATTTGTAAACACTAGTTTATATTTACAAGGGTGAAGTTTACTTGCAGGTTTTTTGTTTTGCTTTGCTTTGCTTTTATTTATGTATTTATTTGAGTCGAGGTCTCATTCTGTTGCCCAGGCTACAGTGCAGTGGCATGATCATGGCACACCAGTTTCAAATCCTGAATTCACGGGATACTAATGACTCAGCCTCCTGAGTAGCTGGGACTACAGGCACGTGCCACCACGCCTGGCCATTTTTTTTTATTTTTTGCAGAGATGAAGTCTTGCTATGTTGCCCAGGCTGGCCTTGAACTCCTGGGCTCAAGCAGCCATACCGACTCAGCTTTCCAAAGCGCTCAGATTACAGGTGTGAGCCACTGTGCCCAGCCTGTTTTTGTTTTTTTAACTGATAGTAGAAGTGCTTACCACTGACACAGCTCCTTAGGTCAGGATAAGCATTACTTGACTGACGTGCAGGAGAAAATAATCCAGCCCGAAAAGAGCCAAGACAACCTGTAAATGAAAACAAATTTATCTTTTTAGGGTAGACACACTGATTTGATCTGCAATTATGGCACATATTATGGCAAAAAGTAGGATATTAATGTTCCCATTAATTCACACGATTCAGTCTTCAAAATTCAGCCCTAAATGTTTCCACCTGCCTTCTTGAAAAAATTAAAAATGTACAAGTAAAAATGGCAATAAATACAGAATCGTGAAAAATAAGTTTGTGGCAGTTTTTCTCTGGAGAAAAGCCTTAAAGTCAGAAGTGAAAAGAACCTTGGATTAGCAGGGAAATTTATTGTCACATAAACCTATGTTTTTAATTCTGTAGCAGAGATGTAATATTACCCTCAAATCTGTACGCCACAGCCTGATTTGTAAATTAAGTCAATAGAATGAGGTAAATGAGGTAGTGTTTCTACTTGCTACAGGCAACTTCTAATTATTCTAATATTGCATAGCAACTAATATCTGTGCAATGCCTCAATATTACAAAGCAGGTTTACTTCGTTACTTTCATTCTTCACGACAACCCTGTGAAATCAAATTTAGCAGCCTGGCAGATACTGCTAGCAAACTAAGAAATAACAGCTGAGATAATAGACATGAACTACTTGGGGACTTCAAACTAATGGGGGGGGTCACTTAATGCTAAAGACATATTTCTTAATAGCCACTGAAGACATTATATATATACATATATCACTTCATTGTTCAGATGGTCACCAGCTTACCCAAAAGGGTGGTCTGGGGCTATCTTTTGCTGAATATCAAACAACCCCTCTAAATTTGCAGCTTAAATACTCATTCTTTTGCCTCATGATTTGTGGGTGAAATACTTGGGAAGACTTCGGTTGGGCTGTTTGTCTCTACTGCATGTAGAATCAGCCATGAAGTCTGGTCCTGGAGGACCCACTTCCAAGATGGAGCCCATGCTCCTCTCCATGTGGTCGAGTTTCACTTAGCATGCTGGCCTTAACACGGTTGCTTCTTTTGTGGCTGCGAGCTTCCAAGAGGAAGAAAGCAGAAGCTACCAGGGCTTTTAAGGAACACCATATCACTTCCATCATATTCTAATAATCAAAGCAGTCCCAGGGTCCACCCAGATTCGAAGGAATAGGCCGGGGGGATGGAGAGACCCTACCTCTTGATAAGGAAGTAGCAAAATGACATTGCTACTACCATTGGGATGGGAGACAGTTTTGAACCATCTTTGGAAAAACGCAACTCATCATAGATAGATTCAAAGACTCATCTAAAGCCAGTATGTGTTTAAGTTACCTACTACCGCTATGATAAATTATCTCAAAAGTAGTAGCTTTAAACATCACAAATATATTGTCTTATAGTTTTGAAGATCAGAAGTCTAAAAGCAAAGTGTCTGCAGGGCTTCATTCCTTCTGGAGACTTCAAGAAAGAATCCATTTCCTGGCCGTTCTTAGCTTCTAGAGGCCGCCTGCATTCTTTGGCTCCTGGCCTCATCCTTGCATCACTTTTAATCCTTTCTTCATCACTTCTTTACCCTACTATTGACTCTAATCTGGGCCACACATTCATGAGGACCATGATAATCATACAGACAATCCAGGATAAGGTCCCCATTGAAAGACCCCTAACATAATCACATCTGCAAAGTCCCTTTGCCATAGAAGAAAACATTCACAGGTTCTGAGGACTAGAACATGGACATCTTTGAGGGGTGGACATTATTCAGCCTACCATGGTGGGTTAGAACATTTCCCCACAGAAATAATACTTTACATATAGAGAGGGAGTTTCTGGAACCCCATCTTAGTCCAGTTAGTATTGCGATAACAGACGATCACAGACCGGATAATTTATAAAGAAAAGGCATGTATTTCTCACAGTTATGGAAACTGGGAAATCCAAGATCAAGGTGCATCTGATAAGGGCCTTCTTCAGAAGGCGAGAGTGCAAGAGGGAGAGAGAGCAAGAGGTTGGACTTGCAGCCTCAAGCCCTTTTTTGTGTTTTTATTATTTTATTTTTTTGAGTTGGGGTCTCACTCTGTCACCCAGGCTGGAGTACGGTGGCACAATCATGGCTCACTGCACCCTTGACCTCCTGGGCTCAGGTGATCCATCTGCCTCAGCCTCCCAAGTAGCTGGGACCATGTCCTGCTAATCCTTTTTATATTGTTGAAGCACCAAGTTCTCGCTATGTTGCCCAGGTGGTCTTGAACTGTTGAATTCAAGTGATCCTTTCAACTTAGCCTCCCAAAATGCTGAGATTACAGGCATGAGCCATCACACCCAGCCTCAAGCAATTTTACACTTGGTGTCAATCCATTCCTTGAGAGTGGCGCCCTAATGACCTAAACACCTCCCTAAACACCACCTCCCAACACTGTTGTATTGGGGATTAAGTTTCCAACTCAAGCTTTTTGGGGAACACATTCAAACCTTAGCATTTTCCCCTGGCCTCCAAAATTCATGTCCTGCTCATGCAAAATACATTCATTCCATCCCAATAACCTCAATGTCTTAACTTGGCCCAGCACCAACTCAAAAGTCCAAAGTCTTATCTAAATCATATGTGGGTGACACTCAAGACTTGATTCATCCTGAGGCAAATTCTCTTCATCTGTGAGCCTGTAAATTCAAAATAAGTTATCTACTTCCAAAATACCATTGAGCAAAAGATAGATATTCCCATTACAAAAGGGAGAAGTAAGTAAGAAAAGGAAGATGACTGGTCCCAAGTAAGTCCAAAACCCAACAGAAAAAGAAAAACAACATTAAATCTCTCTTTTTGTTTGTTTTAGAGTCAGAGTCTCAGTCTGTCACCCAGGCTGAAGTGCAGTGGCATGCTCATGGCCACTGCAGCCTCGACCTGCTGGGCTCAGGTGATCCTTCCACCTCAGTCTACCAAGTAGCTGGAACCACAGGCATGAGCCACCACGCCCAGCTAATTACAGTGGCTCACACTTGTAATCCCAGCAATTTGGGAGGCAGAGGTGAGAGGAGTGCCAGAACTCAGGGGCTCAAAACCAACCTGAGCAACATGGTGAGACCTCATCCCTACAGTAAATCAAAAAATTAGCTGGACGTGGTGGTGCGTGCCTGTGGTTCCAGCTACTTGGAAGGCTGAGGTGAAAGGATCACCTGAGCTCAGCTGGTCAAGGCTGAGGTGGCCGTGAGTGTTCCACTGAACTCCAGCACGGGCAACAGAGTGAGACTTCGACTTAAAAAAAAAAAAAGAATTAATGCTGCTTTTCTTTTTTTTTTGCCCAGGCTAGTCTCAAACCCCTGGGCTCAGGCAATCCTCTTGCCTCAGCCTCCCAAAGTGCTGGGATGACAGGCATGAGCCCTGCGCCCAGCCAACATTAAATCTTAAAGCTCTAGAATAGACTTGACTTCCATCTTCTGAGGACACGGGGTGAGAGTTGGGCCCCCAAGGCCTTGGGTCGCCCTACCCATGTGGCTCTGCTGGGCCTAGGTCATACTGTAGCTCTCACAGGTTGGAGTCTTGTGCCTGAAGTTCTCTCAGGCAAGAGTGACTTGCTGGCGGTCCTATAGTCCTGAAGTCTCGAGGGCTGCCCTGCTCCCATGGCTCCACCGGGCATTGGCCTAGTGGGAACTTTCTGCAGTGGCCCTGCCCTTGTAACAAGTCTCTGCCTAGGCTCCCGAGGTTGTCCACCATATCATTTGAAATCTACATGAAGGGTGTCATGGCCTCACAGCTCTAGTATTCTGCATGCCAGCAGAATTAACACCATGTGACCACCATCAAGGTTTATGGCTTATACATTCTAGAGTGGTGAGTTGAGATGCACCTCGGCACACTGGAGCCATGCGTGGCATAGTGGAAAGATGCTTCACTGGAATTCAAGGAGCAGAGGCCTGAAGTGGTACAGGTCCTCCAAGTGACTCTCTGCAAATCTCGCACCAAGTTCCAGCTCTAGGCCAGTGATAGCAGGGGCAGTCTCAGAAATCTCAGATATGCTTTCCGGGTCTTTTTTTCCAGTGCCTTGATTAAAAGCACCTGGCTCCTTTCTGTCTGCTGCAATCACTTTAGCAAATGGTCACTTGGCAGCACCCTTGGTTTGCTCGCCTAAAGACTTGGTCACTCTTTTCATAGCCAGGCCATGAATTTTCCAAATCTTTTGGCCCCGCTTAAAGATACCTATAAATAGCATCTTTAAATCATTTCTATCCATTCACATTTTACCTTATGTGATGGAATATAGCCACAGAGCTCCTTCAATATTTTGTCTGAAAATTTCTGGTATCCTACTTCATCACCCTTAAATTCTGCCTCCCATAAAATCCTCTGGCATGGACACAATTCAGGCAAGTTCTCTGCCACCTTGTACTGAGCATGGCCTTTACTCTAGTTCCCAATGCTTTGTGTCTCGTTTCCATCTGGGACTGCATCGAATGGCCTTTACCATCTACGTCTCTGCCAGCATTCTGATCACAACACTTAAGTCATCTCTAAAAAGTTCCAGGCTTCTTCCACACTTCTTTTCTTCCTTGGACTCCCGACGAGAATCACCCTCAATGTTCCATTCATGGCAATCTAGGCTTTTTCTACCCTGCTCCTCCCAATTCTTCCAGCCTCCACCCAGCACTCATGTCCAAAGGTACTTCTACATTTTCAGGTATCTGTGATAGCAACAACCCCACTTCTGGTACCAATTGTCCATCTTACTCATTTTTGTTGCTATTACAAAATGCCACAGACTGGGTAAATTTTAAAGAAAAAAATATTTATCCCAGTCCTGGAGGCTGGAAAATCCAACCTCAAGGTGCTGGCATCTGGTGAGGGCCTTCTTGCTGCATAACCGCATGACAGAAGGTAGAAGAGTGCACAAGAAAGGGAGGGAAGGGAGTCAGACTCAGTCCCAGGGAAACGTAAGCAGTTTTAGCTCTTGAGTGGTCCTACCTTCGGCTCATTCGTTCCTCCTTTTGAATCATCTACTCCCAGATTTAGTTTATTATAGTGTGAAGACTTCCTTAAGATCACCATTTTTGAGAAAGTCTCATTTTTCACCTCTGAACAAATTTGTCAGTGAACAATAGCCACGAGGTAAAATCCCTGAGGCTGGAAGCCCAGAAGAAATGTTTCATATGGGATTAGAACTCTAGGCCAGACTTCAAATTAGGGTGTGTGCGTGTGTGTGTGTGTGTGTGTGTGTGTGTATGTGTGTATGTGTGTTCTTTTTTATCTCCATTTCCACTCCCATCCACTCCTTAGGCAATAATTCTAATAAGTTCATGTGTATTTTTAAAATTTGCATGTGTTTTTATAAAACATATATTTATAACTTATGTCCATTTTTAATTTCTGTAATTTTTTTGTATTATATATTCACCATTTTTTGCTCAGCATTGTATCTTTATGACTTATCCATGCTGCTTCACGTAATTTGTTGTTTCTAACTGATAAACATTACTCCATAGTAAGCAGCCAGTCAAGTCAGGCTTCAGTCTACCCAGGCGTTACTTATGCTTCTTATTGTTTTTCACTTTATTTTGTTATTTTTAGTGCCTGAAGTCTTATGGCTTCTCTAGAGATAATGTGAAGGGAAGGAGTCAGCGGTCTGGGCTAATTCACCAACTTGACAGGAAATAGAAACTACATATTATTTATTTATTTATTTTTCTTTTTGAGTCGGAGTCATTCTCTCACCCAGGCTGCAGTGCAGTGGCACCCTAAGGGCCACCGCAGTCTCAACCTACTGGGCTCAGGTGATCCCTTCTGTCTCAGACTTCCAAGTATCTGGAACCACAGATGCGTGTAACCACACCCAGCTGATTTTTTGATTTATTGTAGAGACAAGGTCTCACCAAGTTGACCAGGCTGGTCTCAAACCCCTGGACTCAGGCAATCCTCTTGTCTCCACCTCCCAAAGTGCTGGGATTACAGGCATGAGCCACCACACCCAGCCCACGTGATTACTAATGTTGATATTTAGGCTCAGAGTTTGGTATCCTTGCCAAGAAGTTTCTATCTCATTAATAGAATCATGCACTGTATCTGGCATATTTTCACAGGCTTATATAGATAGTAATTTATATCATTTTCTAAGGAAGAAAAGAATACAATTTAAAAACTTGTGTTTGTATAGTGAAACTCAGGGTATTTCTTTTCCAAATCATATCTTCTAGACAGAACATGGAATATGAAGATTGACTAAAGTGCTTTATGAACTCCTGAATTCTAAGCCTAAATATTGCCCATAGCGTATAGGTTACAGGGATCTAATTTTTTGGTGACCTTATCTCACTATAAGGAGCTCCCTGCATGAGTATCATAATTAGTAAAACTGCTGTTAGATTTTCCAGAGACAGGATTATACAGTAGTCTGCTTGTTTTCAAGTTAAGGCCATTGGCCTATAGAATATGCACGTCAAATGACAAAAAAGTTTAACTTAGGTAGGGCTTTCCCCTCCTGTTTTCAGCAGTGGCATTCACCACATATGCCTATGTATAAATAAAGACCAAAATACAAAACTTAAATCAAAAAATAAAGCATAATAAAAAGCAAATTTTTTATCATATGATGGTTGATTATATAATATCTTACATTTGAAGAAAGTTTGACACAGTAAAAAAAAAAAATCTATCTACATATACATATGTATTTAGTATTCCCAGAGCTCTGAGCAATATAGTTATAGTATACATTCAA
This sequence comes from Cephalopachus bancanus, assembly GCA_027257055.1. Taxonomy (NCBI): domain Eukaryota; kingdom Metazoa; phylum Chordata; class Mammalia; order Primates; family Tarsiidae; genus Cephalopachus; species Cephalopachus bancanus. Next base: position 4,909,003 of record JAPVLO010000138.1, read on the forward strand.
AAACATAGAACCTGAAAAGTTAAATTCCTTGATTAACCTGAAACAGCTAGAAATTTTTAGGTCTGGGACTAGAGCCCACATCTTGTGATTTTGTTTTGTCTTGTTTTTGTACTTTGTTTTTTTTTACCATGTTGCCAGATAAGACAAACGAAGAGAAGAGAATGTTGGGTGGAGTCAGAAAAGGAAAGCTGAGAAGGATAAAGAAAAAAGAAAAACATCTTATCTGCTGAACTTCCCCAGAATACATAATACTGTATTAAAATGTTATTTATCCCTATCTGAATGTATACTATGATCAAAGAAATGTATCTTCCAGAGGGTTGCACATGCAAAAACACAGCCTCATTATGTGGCCGTAAGAGGCAAAGGTTAACATTACATTTTAATACAAGCTTATAATTTTTAATAGCTAAATATTGTCTGTTTTTATTATAAAATACTTAAATTCCTACATAAAATGAGGAAGCTGAATTGTCTTGATGTTTTATCTTTTCTCCACCTTAATAGTACAAACCCTTGGATTTTAACAAGTGAGGAATCACAAGCAACTTTACAAAAAAAGAGATTTTTTTCATGTATGTATATCAATATTTCACTGTTCTTTGATGATATGATAGCTAAGGATTTTCAGAAATCCAGCTGCACTTTCATATCTATTGATATAAATAATTTCACCTCACAATTTTTAATGTCATCTCCCCAAATTTAAAGAAGATTAAGTTTTATATTAATAGCTACAGAAGGAAGGGAAAGAAAGTAAAGAAAATGGAAACAGAAGAGAAGTTGGAGAAGAAAAAGGGAGAAGACTGACACAACACATATTTTACTAAGTGCTTTGAAAACATCTCATTGTATTTCTTGCTATAAATATATTAGGTAAATTATTTCTATTAATTTGACAAATAAGAAAACTATAGCCTATGGGAGTTAAATAGCTTTAAAATCTTGCAGAAAATAAATGTCGGATTGAGAACTATAAAAACAAATTGTAATAAGCCAGTGAAAAATATCCAGCAGCCCACAGGACAGAAATGTATCATGATATGGTATTCTGAAGAGAAATGCCATGAGAGGGTGATCTGAGATGTAGTATTTTATAGTTGAGTCTCCTTGGCTTGGGATGTATCACAAATATAAGATTCTGATCATTTTAGACACTTGAAAAATGGAAGAGTAACTACTTCAGGATCTATGAAAAAAAGTAACATTCTACAAAGATCTTCTACCCAGTGGTCTTGGAGTCTTAGCCTGTTAACTGCCTAGAGAGTAAATATAAGTACAGTCATGAACCACAACATAATGACGTTTCCAGTCAACTATGAACAGCATACACAATGGTAGTCCCATAAGATTATAATGGAGCTGAAGAATTCCAATGGCCTAGTGATGCTGTAGCCATTGAATGTTGTATTGCAATGCTTTAGCTTTTCTATATTTAGATACACAAACGCTTAAATTGTGTTAAAATTGCCTACAGTACTCAGCATAGTAACATGCTGTATAAGTTGGTAGTTTAGGAGCAACTGGCTATACCTTATCACCTAAGTGTGTAGTACGCTATACCATCTAGATTGTGTACATACACTCCATGATGTTCACACAATGAAAAAATAACCCGACAATTTCTCAGAATGTTAAGCAACTCAGATAATCATTTCAATGTCAGGCTCCCTAAAGGAAAGGAGAAAGATATAAATATTGTCCTATCTCAAGATGGCCCTTAGACTCTGCATGAGTGTTTAGAAACAAAACAAGACAAAAACAAATAAGCAAAAAGTAAAGCCCTAAACTATAATTGAGCCCTAAAATTTCAAGAGAAATGAGTGTTTAATCAAAGCAATTATTTGTAAAATCACATTCATAATTCTAAGCTGCATCGTTATTATTGTATATCAGAGCTCATTTCTGCTTTTTCTTTTCCGAAGAAGACTTGTCATGTCAAAGTTGGATGGGATGGGGGTGGGGCTGGGAGAGGTGGGATTGGCAGTAGCAGGAATCTGCTGGGGAAAGAGGGGGTACACCTCATCAACAAGGGCACCTGCATAATGAACATTTGCATACCTAACCCCAAATTGTACTCCACATCCTTAAAATAAAAAAATGAAAAGAAAGAAAAAGTAGCCAGGCTCGGTGGCTCAGCCTGTAATCCCGCGCCTTTGGGAGGCTGAGGTGAGTGGATTGCCTGAGCTCGCGGGTTCGAGACCCGCCTGGGCAGCGAGACCTCATCTCTACAATAAGTCAAAAAATCAGCCGGGCGTGGTAGCGCGTGCCTGTAATTCCGGCTACTCGGAAGGCTGAGGCGGCAGGATCGCCGGAGTCCAGCAGGTCAAGGCTGCGGTGGCCGGGAGCGGCCACTGCACTCCAGTCTGGGCGACAGAGTGAGACTCCAACTCAAAAAAAAAAAGAAAGAAAAAGTTGGGTGGGATGAGAGTGGGGTGGAGAAATGCATAGATGAGGGATATTCTGAACCTAAAGAAAGAGGGGGAACACGCCTCTGTGTTCGGGACTTATACAGAATCTTATCAGAGAGAGAGGTACAAACTATACTCACTTTCATCGTCTGGAAATGCTAACAACTCTCCCAAGTAATATTAATATAAAATACTTCTAAATTTGCTTAAAGCAAACAGGAGTCTTGTTACCTTTCGTTGATATTTTATTGAAATTATTTCACATATTTGGGTGAGAAAATACTACCTGACTCCTTGAAAGCCCAGAATCAAAAATAGAACATGGATGGGATACTGCAGGGAGTGGTGAAATGGTGTGTGTTATTAACAGAGAAGCTGTTAGTGATTTCCATGAATATTTAAATGATGATTATTTACATCATAATCTCTGAAGAGTTTAGCGATCTCTCCTTTTATTAAAATATAACCCATGAAAACTCATATATTTACCAAGTATGTCTTGATACCTAAATATAATTAAGCATCAGTATGAAAAATAAATGAAATGAAAAGATTAAAAGTCAAAATGTCACGTGATAATTAAAGAACCATTCCAAATTTGTCAGCATGTCTTCAAATAAAAGAATAGCAAAATTACATATAGAATGAAATCTCACTCTCAAGGGTAATAAAATTATATTAGATGGAATATATGAGTGGAGAATTAGATGTAAACATATCAAAGTTTCCTTCCATCTCTAAAATTATATGATTGAGATGCTTTGAACTTACCTAAGTATTTTGGATAAAAATAATCCTAGAAAGAAGAAAAAAGAAAAATATATATTTTAGCAAACCTAAATTTCATCATAGAGTTAAAACTTAATTTTAAAAGGTGTTTTTATATTAAAGCTACAAAGAACTTTCTTATAACTTTCATGTTCATATTATAACATAGTATTTTTTCTATGTGAAATATGCCAGGAGAAAACTAATTAAAATTAAATCAATAAAGTGATTAGGCTTAAAGAAATATTGATCAATTAACCATGTTTCAAAGTTTCTATTTAAGTTATTAAATATAGTCATATATCCTCCCTTTCTGTAAATCCTTTAATTTTTCCCTAATGAGTAGATACCCATTTGACACACATTATGTCATTTTACCTATACCAGATTCAATGTTGAATCACTGTGACATAATTTGAAATGAATTAAAGTGGACATTTACCTTGTAGCGTCTTATGTACATATAATAATACCCTACTTATAAATCGGTTGGATACCAAAAGTTTGTCTGTAAACCAATAATTTAGACTAAGGAATGTATCTTACTAAAGGGAGAAAAATGCTAAAAATTTCTGACAGTAAAGTTCTCATGCTGGTTCACAGAGCATTCCTATATATCTAGCCATAATACATCTACCATGGAGCATTAATAGCACAAGAACACCTCACGAAAAAACAGAATTTCTGCACAAAAACATACACAATGTTACAACTTAGTAAGTACAGACATATCTTCACGTCTAAGTCCCCATGCACTCACCAACCCCCATAAGCCCTATGTACTCAATGTCCATTCTCATGACTTATCTTACATTTAGATAGATATGGATAGATGGATAGATTGATAGATAGATAGACAGACAAACAGGCAAACAGACTGATATCCCCTACCCACTCATCTGCCTTCTGACCCCGCAATCACTCAGACTATATACATACATTCTTTCCTCCTCTTACGTATAAACCTACACAACACTTCGAAAGGTGATGACATGGTGGTGAAAGGAATGTATCAGGGACAGTGGAGAGGTTTGCAAAAGCGTGAAGATAGGAAATGTGGTCTTGCATCTTAGGGATGTGTACAGGGAGTGACTGGGAAGGGGTAGAAAACAGTAAACAGTAACAAATGCTTCTTTTCTTCCATTTCTGTCTTACTCTCTGTCACCCCCTTCTCATCTGTCAATGAGACGAATGCTAGAATTAGTGGTGAAGAAGAAGCTCTTTCATGCGTTTTCCTTCTTGACTCTCTTTCCTCCTGTCACTGTGTTCTTCTCCCTTATTTTTGCTCTGTAATGGTTAAGCTCTAAGAAAGTATCTACAATGTTAGAAATACATATTCAAGTATTTATGGATGATGTAATTATACACTATCTCAGGCATGCCTTAAAACATTCCAGGAAAACAAAACAAAAGTTAGAATGGATGGGGAAAAAAATAAACAAAGACAGACAGATTGTTGAAAATTGCTGAAGGGGAGAGTGGGTATATTGGAGTTTATTACATTGTTCTTTTCTACTTTGATATATATTTTAAATTTTCTTAATAAAAAGGAACGTGTATGCATGTATACATACACTATAATGTATATGACACTATACTATATTCCTTTATATTATGAATAAACATAAAACTTACAGTATGCATGCATTTCTTTTTATTATGGAAATGTAAAATGTGTAGAAAACATATATATATATCTACTATATTGTATGGAATAAAATACCTTTGTCTTGTCAACTGCTTATCCACAGAAAGCAACATAACATGGAAACATTTTGATTTTGAGAGTATTAAAAATTAATCTTTGCGTACTTTAGGGAAAATTCCCTTTGTGCCTATTAGAATAGATGGAAATAAACAGGATTAAACAGCAGCCCCAGAGAACACAAGTGCTACAGTTTTGGACACATATTCTAACCACAGACAAAGGTCTACTCATTATCTTGTGTCTACTCTCCAGGTCCTGAGAGCCATGGCAGAGGTAAGGCAGATACTTTGTATACAGATTCTCCCTCTTTTCCTCTAGCTTATTGAGTTCATCTCAAGAAAAACATCTGAGGTAACCATGAAGGTGATCAGATCTGAATTCTCAGGGTCACCCTCACACTAATTCTTAGAGAAACTATTTATACCTCTGATATCCACAGGAGATGCTAGAGAACATCCTTGCTCGGAAAATTAGGGAACTAAAGATAAAGGCAAAGAGAGTCGAATAATAGACATTGGACACTCCAAAGGTAGAGGCTGGAAGAGAGATGAGAAATCACCGAGTGAGTACAACGTACACTATTTGAGTGACAATTACACTAAAAGCCCAGACTTGACCACTGTGAAATATATCCATGCAACAAAACTGCACTTGTACCTCTAAATGCATACAAATGATTTTTTAAAATTAAGAACTAGGGGCTCTGTGTTCCTATACAATATTTAGGGGGCCTTTATGATTCAATTTTTCTAGATTAGCAAGGAAATTTTTATACACTGAAGGTGTACATTCTAATCTTAGGGATTATTGTTTATATAAAGTGGTCCCAGAAAACTTTCCAAAGGTGTATGTCATAAACGAAAGCACACTCAACATACACAGTAGCAAAATGAATTCCTCATTCGGCATTCACTGAGGGCCTGCTACGTTTTAAGCTCTGGATTACACGACCCTGTTTTCTAAAGCCTGGATAAATGCCAATGAAGAAATTTAAGGAGGTGTAGTGGTAACAATCCAAACTAAAACACACACACACATTAATACTTGAGACTTCCTCTCCCCTCCTCCTAACACTGTCAGATTTTTGTTGAAGAAAGTATTTACAAATCACAAGGTCAACACTATTTGCCGATAATGAGGAATAACTGAATTATAGTTTTATCAGAACAGATTGTTCTTGGCGATGGTGTCTTCCTAACAAGCCCACCTTCCTTAGAAGACACTTCCTCCTAAAATGAAAGTAGTCATGTGTGTAAGATGATAACAGAATCCTTGTGTTCCCTTTCAAGCTGGAAATGCTCAGTCCGTAATTGTGTGTCTAGGTGACCAAACTTGACAGTTCCTCTGAATTCTTACCGTTTCAGGGTCATTTTCGAAGACTTCTCTGGCTTCTTCTTTATTGCACAGTTCTTCGATGCATTCTCGTTCAAGATTACCCTGTTTGGTTTCTTCAAGCATAGCATTTGCACGACGTTTCCGAACCAGGACTTGTGAAGCATGTTGCTTTGACAAAACTGAAGGAAAAAATAAGGGTATATAAATAAGTCATTTCCCCATCTAAAATAAATTATTTTATTAAACAATATGGGTTAAAATCATTTTCTGTTTATGAACTGCATAACATTTGAACTCAATATGGTTGAACTAAGAAAAAAATGCAGGCTGGGCGCAGTGGCTCACGCCTATAATCCCAGCACTTTGGGAGGCCGTGGTGAGAAGATTGCCTGAGCCGATGGGTTCAAGATCAGCCTGGGCAACTTGTCAAGACCTCATCTCTACAATAAATAAAAAAAAGTAGCCAGGCGTGGTGGCATATGCCTATTGTTCCAGCTACTTGGAAGGCTGAGGCGGAAGGATTGCCGGAGCCCAGCAGGTGGAGGATGTGGTGGCTGTGAGCGTGCCACTGCACTCCAGCCTGGATGACAGAGTGAGACTCCAACTCAAAAAAAAAAAAAAGGCAAAGATATAAGGACTTTGGTTAACTCAGCAGGTTTGGTGTGCAGCTACAGCATTTGTATAATAATCTATGCAAGTTACTCAAGTTCATGTTTGAGGTCAAACACATCAGATGATATTGAGTATTTATCTGATTATGATGAGTACATTGGAAAAAACATCATGATGAAATGCCTATGTTAAAATTCATAATCAGCTGGGGCACAGTGGCTCACACCTGTAATCCCAGCACTAGGGAGGGCCAGATGAGAGGATTGCTTTAGCCCAGGAGTTCAAGATCAGCCTATACAACATAGCAAAATCTCATCTCTATAAAAAAGAAAAAAAATTAGCTGGGGTGTGGTGGCTCACACCTATAATGCCAGCTACATAAGAGGCTGAGGCAGAAGAGTCATCTGAGTCCAGGAGTTTGAGGTTGCAGTGAGCCACAATGGTGCCACTGTCCTCGCCTAGAGGACAGAGTAAGAACTCAACTCAAAAAAAAAAAAAAAGTTATACATGCCACTTCTAAAGCAAGAGCAATAAACTTTCTCAGTTTTAATGAAAAACTTTTGTGATCTCTATGGAAATAGAGAAATGCAAGACTACAGTCCAATCAGCTATAGGAGAGGCACTTAATACGCTAAAACATTTGATTATTCATGTAAACAGAAAAGCAAAAATCCTTAGAAAAAATAAAACCTTAGCAAAGCCCAAAATACAGAAGGCAGAGAGAAAAAATTGATAACTTTGACTTCATAAAAATTTTTAAGTTGAACAACAACAAAAATAACATAACAAAATTCAATATCAAGCAACAGATTGGCATCGGTTAGAATGGAAAAAATTACATCCAGAATTTATAAACAACTTTTGCAAACTAAAAAACAAACAAATAATAAGCCAACCAATGCAGGAATGCGTGCTAGACTGTATACAAAATCATTTAAGCAATACAAAGTATAAAGAAAAAAATAAACATATAAACCATCACTGTAGAAAAAGACAGCCAATAAATGTATTCAAATCAAATCACTTTTAAAAGTGTAACAGTGGCTTATGCCTGTAATCCCAACACTTTGGGAGGTGAACCCATGGGCTCAAGACCAGCCTGGGCAACTTGGCAAGACCTCATCTCCACAATAAATCAACAAATTAGCTGAGCGTGGTGGTGTGCACCTGTAGTTCCAGCTACTTAGAAGGCTGAGGCAGAAGGATCGCCTGCACCCAGCGCCCAAAAGGTCGAGGCTGTAGCGGCCATGAACATGTCACTGCACCCAGCCTGGGAGACAGAGCGAGACTTCGACTCAAAAAAATTATTTTAAAAGTTTTGTTTTTGCACATTAGATTTGCAAAATTTTAAAAGACTGATAATATCAATTATTGGTGTGGGTAAGGAATTTGTGTCTTGAACTCTAGCGGTAAAGGACAAATTGGTAGGAATTATTTGAAGGTAATTTGTTAAAACTTAGGGCACATATACTCTTCAACTCAACAACTTTGCTTCTAAATGTGTCCTACACATATGCGCATATGCTAAAAAATTATAGACTATTGAAAGTTGTAAAATGAAAAATTTAGAAGCAATGTAAATGTCTCTCGAGAGGAGAATAGAAAAATAAACTATAAGACATCTGTACTGTGGAATAGTACACAGCTGCTAAAAAGAAGATACTCCTGTGCTGAAGATCTCTAAGATATTAAGTTAAAATGCAAGTTGTAAAATGCCACACCCGTCTGGGCGCTGTGGCTCATGCCTATAATCCCAGGACTTTGGAAGGCCAAGGTGAGAGGACTGTCTGAGCCCGTGAGTTCGAGACCAGCCTGGGCAACTTGGTAAGACCTCATCTCTACAATAAATCAAAAAAAGCAGCTGGGCATGGTGGTGCACACTGAGTTCCAGCTACTTGGAAGGCTGAGGCAGAAGGATCACCTGAGCCCAGCAGGTCGAGGCTGCAGTAGCCATGAGCGTGCCACTGCACTCCAGCCTGGGCGACAGAGTGAGACTCCAACTCAAAAAAAAAAAAAAGCCACACCCATGGCATAATCTTATGTATACCAGTCAAAGTTGTGGCAATATAAACATGATGTGGAAAGTACATAGGAAAGAAGTTGGAAAGACATCAATATAACTGCTAATATAACTATTTCATTTAAAGAAAAAAATGGAAGGCACAGTGGCACATTTCTGAAATCCCAGCACTTTGGGAGGCTGAGGTAGGAGAATCACTTGCGATCAGGAGTTTGAGACTATCCTGGGTAACGGCAAGACCCCAGTTCTAGAAATAAATAAAAATTATTATTAGTTACTTATTTTTAAGAAGAAAAGAAAGAAAGAGAGAGTGTAAAGTTTTGGCCTTATTATTTGAGTATGTGAAGAGAACATCTTTTTTTAATGAAAAATTTAAAATCACAGATAAAAATCTACAATTTTTATTTTATTTTATTTATTTAGTCGGGGTCTTACTCTGCTGTCCAGGCTGGGGACCTCACTCTGTCACCCAGGCTGGAATGCAGTGGCACAGTCATGGGTCACCGAAGCCTCAACTTCCTGGACTCAGGTGATCCTTCTGTCTCAGTCTTCCAAAGTTCTGAGATGACAGGTGTGACCCACCTTGCCCAGCCAAAATCTACAATTTTTAAATTCCGATTTTTAACTACAATGGTTCTTTTCACTTGGAAGATAAACAAGTAATATAAATGGTTTAATTTATTTTCCTTTTATTGTATCTTATAACCTGGTAAATAAAAAGCAATAAATACTCAAAAGTTAACAATAGAAGGAAAAAAAGAAAAAGGAGCAGTTAATCAACAAGTTACAATACTTATTAGTTGAACAATTAAAAATTCTTCAAGAATGAAGTAATGTTATTTCTCTAACTTGCCAAAACAGAAGTTTAAATGTGATAAACAAACAGCTTAAGTTATGTTTATTACCCTATCTCTTACCATAAAATAAAGATTAAATCAAGGCTGTGTGTGTGTCTAAAAGATGGAATTCTGTGAGCATGCTACAAAAGATTTTTTTTTTATTTGAGTCGGAGTCTCACTCTGTTGCCCAGGCTGGAGTGCAGTGGCACACTATGGCCACCGCAGCCTCAACCTGCTGGGCTCAGGCGACCGTTCCACCTCGGCCTTCCAAGTAGCTGGAACTACAGGCATGTGCCACCACACCCGGCTAATTTTTTTATTTTACTGTAGAGACGAGGTCTCACCAAGTTGCCCAGGCTGGTCTCGAACCCCAGGACTCGGGCAATCCTCTCACCTCAGCCTCCCAAAGTGCTGGGATTACAAGTGTGAACCACTATGTCCGGCTCAAAAGTATTTCTGACAAATGACAGCCCTGTTGCAATGGAAGAGCCTTACATGGGCGATTGCCTATCTTATTACCTACTTATTCGAAGTAGTTTTAGCATGCCACTTTGTAAAAAGCATAGCAAAAAACTGGATCCCCTAAACTTCAAAGCAAATATGTGATTCTTTCTGGAGAAAGCAATAACACTTTCATTGAATGATGAATGCATTGATTCAATAACAAAAAAAGTCAAGGTCAAATGCACTTAGGGAATAAAAAACACCATAATCATACACGTCTTGACATTTCTTCCTCACAGAATATTAAGTTTTGGAGTTAAGAGTTTGACATTGATATTTTAAAATATCTCTTTTCCTGTAAAGGCTCTCACTAAAGGTCACAGACCAGGTGTGATAACACTAACCATATTCATGTTTGTGAAAGAAAAGGTCTCAGCCACCCACGGGGAGCAAGGTGGTGGTTTAAAGGAATGTCCACCTAAATTTATTTATTTCACTTTTTGAGTTGGAGTCTCACTCCGTCGCCCAGGCTGGAGTGCAGTGGCATGCTCCCGGCCACCGCAACCTCGACCTGCTGGGCTCCGGCGATCCTTTAGCCTCAGCCTTCCAAGGAGCTGGAACTACAGGCATGTGCTACCATGCCCAGCTAATTTTTGACTTATTGTAGAGACGAGGTCTCGCCAAGCTACTCGGATGGGTTTCAAACCCACGGGCTCAGGCAATCCACTCACCTCGGCCTCCCAAAGTGCTGGGATTATAGGCTAAGCCACCAAGCCCTGCCATCCACCTAAATTTATAAAAGGAAACATCATAACTGGTATTATTTTAGAGATGATAAAATTCAGGTAAAGAGCATGCAATATATTTGTTAATAAATAACAAAACTAGGGCGAGATCACAGGTATTCCAGCACTCAGACTGCTCAGATACTTGCTGCTTCCAGAAAATAGAAGCTGCAATGTCGCCATTAATGACAGGAATAGCAAAAAGGAAAATTGTTCTACTTTTGACCTAAAGGATGATTAAGCTAACAATAAAAAACTAATTTTGTCTAAATATGTTTGTATCGAATTTGGGCATTTATGTTTTATTTAATCTAGATTCAGTCCTACAATGCTTTCTTTTTTTTTTAATAGGAGTCTTACTCTGTCGCCCAGGCTGGAGTGCAGTGGCACATTCATGGCCACCCCAGAGTCGACCTGCTGGACTTCGACGATCCTTCTGCCTCAGCCTTCCAAGTAGCTGGAACTACAGGTGTGTGCCACCACAACTGGTTAATTTTTTTTATTTATTGTAGAGATAAGGTCTCACCAAGTTGCCCAGGCTGGTCTCGAACCCCTGGACTCTGGAAATTCTCTCACCTCAGCCTCCCAAAGAGCTGGAATTATGGGTGTGAGTCACTGCACCAGATTCACAATGCTTTAAATTGGCCTGAGACCTAATAATTTTCAAAGTATATATTATTTCATTTGCTCTGCAAATAAATAAGCTATAATTTTATTTCTATATGATAGAATTATCAGCCGGGTGTGGTGGCTCACACCTGTAATCCCAGCACTTTGGTAGGCAGAGGCAAGAGGATTGCCTGAGCCCAGGGGTTTGAGGACAGCCTGGACAACTTGGTGAGACTCCATCTCTACAATAAATCAAAAAAATTAGCCTGGCGTGGTGGCACGCGCCTGTAGTCTGAGCTACTTGGGAGGCTGAGGTATATGGATCGCCTGAGGCTAGCAAGTTGAGGCCACAGTGGCTGTGTGGGTGATAGAGTGAGACCCTGACTCAAAAAAAAAAAACCAGAACCATCGAAAGAATTATTCTATAGGATAGAATTATCATCTCCATTTTCCTATTGAAAAAAATTGAAGCTGACAGAGGTGACATGATTTGTCTAAGCTCACAGAACTGGAGGGTTGTGTCAGTGGAATTCAAATATACCCATCCTCTTAGCCCAGTGTGCTTTTCTTCTGTGTATTCTACCACTCAAATGTCCACAATGTACTTGATTTGGCTTTTTTCATTTACATATTTTTATTTGGAAACATTAGTATCAGTAGAGCAAAACTAAATTTTAGAGACATTGGATGTCACCGGTTTAGATATCATTACTTTATAATAAAAGAGAGATGTGGAAATAATTTACATGATGAAAGATTACAGAATGTCAGTGGAATGGGTAACTTCATGTTGGTGCCATCTCAAGGGCGACTTATTTTAGTCTACATACTCTCCAAGAATGTCACCACCTCTAAATAAGAAATAAATCCTTGTAGTCTAGAACCAGTTTGATGACTCCAAATTCTAGAGAAGGATTTTATCTCCTTCTTCCTTCCTTCCCTTCCTTCCTTCCTTCCTTCCTTCCTTTCTGAGTTGGAGTCTCACTCTGTTGTCCAAGCTGGAGTGCAGTGGCACACTCATGGTCACCGCACCTTTGACCTACTGCACTCAGATGATCCTTCTGCCTTAGCCTTCCAAGTAGCTGGAACTACAGGCATGCGCCACCATGCCTAGCTAATTTTTGATAAATTACAGAGATGTGGTCTCACCAAGTTGCCCAGGTTAGTCTTGAACCCATGGGCTCAGGCAATCCTCTCATCTCGGCCTCCCAAAATGCTGGGATTACAGGCTTGAGTCACCGCGCCCGGCCTTATTTCCAACTTTCATGCCAACTGATTGGTTCTCTCTTTCATGCCAACTGATTGGTTCTCTCCACTCTTTGCCAATCCAACAGCTACTACTGTTGCTGACAATAATGTTCCTGAGATTCTTCTGGAAGAATAATGGCTCCTCTGATTTCTGTTTTGGCTGCATGACTCTCAACCAACCAATACTTGGTCAAGGAGCTGAAGAAACTTTGTAAATGCTTTATCTGTCACGACTCCGGCTACCACAGCTTATACTTTGCTCTCCCACGACTGCTGTCGATTTAACTTTTTAAAAGCTGATATAAATTTTTAAAAGAGAAATTTTGTGGTTGTGCAGTGGATAAGTTTGATATCTTAAAAAAAACATGTGCTGTCCTTTACAAAATAAACCTATCCATCTAACAGAATGGCTTTCGATGGCGTCTATTGCTTCTAATCAGAAAGATATAAACCTGACATTACATTTCCAAATTAAGAACTACAGGGCATGGTGCTCACCTCTATAATCCCAGCCCTTTGGGAGGCCAAGGAAAGAGAACTGCCTGAGCCCAGAAGTTCCTGGGCTTCCTCACCAGCCTAGGTAACATGGTGAGACCCTGTCTCTACAATAAATCAAAAAATTAGCCAGGCATGGTGGTGCATGCCTGTAGTCCCAGCACTTTGGGAGGCAGAGGCAAGAGGATTCCGTTAGCTCAGGGGTTCAGTCCAGCCTGTGCAGCATGGCGAGACATCGTTTCTACAATAAATCATAAAAATTAGCAGGGTGTGGTGGTGCACGCCTGTAGTTCCAGCTACTTGGAAGGCTGAGGTGGAAGGATCACCGGATCCCAGTGGGTCCATGCTGGGGTGGCCATGAGTGTGGCACTGCACTCCAGCCTGGGCAACAGCATGAAACTCCAACTCAAAAAAAAAAAAGAAGTTATTTTACCAGTTGGCTCAAAGTCCTTCTGCCCAAAATTATCCACCTGCTGGCCCACAGGAATGTCTCACAAGTTATTTGACTTATCATAAAATAACCATGACATAGCTGTGCACAGATACTGTTTTGCTTTATCACCTTTAATCCTAATTACTACTGTTCTGAGCAGAATATCATTTTCCATTTTAGGGCTGAATAGGCTAAAACTCAGAAAAGTTCTTTTTATTAAGTTCCACAGGAGAGAACAGAGACAAGCCTGACCCAAAAACCTGTTCTTTTGTGTTACCACCCTGTCCCTAATCATTTGTTTCACTTCTTTGTACTGAGAAGTATTTCCAGAAAGTCCTTGTTAAAAGCTAACTGTGTTGCTTTAAAAAAGTTACAACTGGATTCAAATGTTTAAGTTACAATGTTGAGTTATGAATCTTTTAAGTACTGTTGAGTCAGTTTGATTTTTTTCATCAGAGTTATCTTTCTTCAAAATAGTGACCATGGCAGGTGCCAGAATCCTCTTTGAAACTGTCTTCACAGACTTCATATTTTCTTCATTGGGGAGAGAGTAAATCTGTGTTTTTTTGTTTTTTAGTGTAAATCTGATTGTCTTGTCTCCAAGTAAGTAAATTATAGCTATCAGTTTCGTAAGAGCACTTGTAGTAAAGTTAGTGGGGTTAGTACTTCTTCTGCTCACAGGCAAAAACCCTCCAGTTTCTTCAATTCTGTCGTGTCAAGGGAAATCCTTTCCTCAGCTGCCCTTCCTCACTCCCCACTGAGGTGTCCAAACCTGCCACCCTCAGATCTGCAGTCTGTCCAAGACAGATGTGGGCGAGGAGACAGATGGCAGAGGGTCTAAGCTTTACGATAGCTCACCCTCTCAAGGCCTTCCATTTTGCTCCCTTATCTTTTGCAAAGATGGGTTTCACATTCCTCCCTCCAAAAGCTCATCTCTTTTTCAATTCTGCTTTCTGTTTCTTTCTCTCCTTATCTAGACTCTTCTTATTTGGAAAAACAAAAACTGCCCCTAAAAAAAAAGATGTGCTTGAGAAGAGAGTCTGGTTAATATTTGGGTTGACAGAGTGTTTTTATCTTTGGGCTTCCTTGTTGTATAGGGTGAGAAAAAATGGCTTTTACCATGTTGGTAAAGAGAATTGCCAGACAAAGCTTCACATTTCAACTGTTAAAATGACATGTTTTCTTTAAACCAAGTTTGAGAAAATAGAATTGCATATAATATTAAAATAAGAAACCTCTATTTAATGACAGGAAAACATATGGCTGGATATTAGAAATTTTATCTAAATAATATATTAATTAACTATAATATATTTGAATACTTTTTTTTTTTTTCGACTTGGAGTCTCATTCTGTTGCCTAGGCTGGAGTGCAGTGGCACATTCACAGCCACCGCAGCCTCAACCTGCTGGCTTCGGGCAATCCTTCAGTATCAGTCTTCCAAGTAGCTAGAACTACAGGTACACATGACCACGCTCAACTAATTTTTTGATTTATTGTAGAGATGAGGTCTCACCAAGTTGTCCAGACTAGTCTCAAACCCGTGGGTTCAGGCAATCCTATCACCTCAGCTTCTCAAAGTGCTGAGAATACAGGTGTGAGCCACCATGCCCGGCCAGTGCTTTTTCACAAAGTTTTCTACTACAAAGATCTCCAATTGGGAGAAGGAAGTAATTAAAAACTGTGAAAGTTGCAAGAATTAAGGAAAAACCAAAGATAGATTTTTAAGTAGGCATTCACCAAACTCCAATTATTACCAAGTTTCAGAAAAACTTGTTAGCTTTCAGGAAAGAAAAAAAAATGCAATGTTTAATTTTTTTTTAAAAGAAAGGCTATCAAACTTGCTTTTCTCTAAACCTCACATTTCATTTCATATCAAAGACTATGCTGCTGAACAACTGTTTCTCTTCATACTGTTGTGTTAAGGCCTAGAAAGGGTTAAACATATTCTGTATAGGTGAGGCCCGAAGAGAAACACTTTGAGTAATCCTAGCATTTTGAAAGGC
Organism: Cephalopachus bancanus; assembly: GCA_027257055.1. Taxonomy (NCBI): domain Eukaryota; kingdom Metazoa; phylum Chordata; class Mammalia; order Primates; family Tarsiidae; genus Cephalopachus; species Cephalopachus bancanus. Next base: position 4,924,716 of record JAPVLO010000138.1, read on the forward strand.
CAAGGCAGGAAGATTGCTTGAGTCCAGGAGTTCAAGACCAGCTTAGGCAACACAGCAACATAGCAAGACCTTGTCTTTATAAAAAAAAAAAAATTAGCCAGACATAGTGGCGCATGCCTGTTGTCCCAGCTACTTGGGAGGCTGAGGCAGAAGGATCACCTGAGCCCAGGAGTCCAAGGCTGTGATAAGTCATGATCATGCTACTGCCGCATACCAGCCTGGGTGATAGATTAAGACTCCAATTCAGAGAGAGAGAGAGAAAGAGAGAGAAAGAGAGAGAGAGAGAGAGAGAGAGAGAGAGAGAGAGAGAGAGAGAAAGGGGGGGAGAGGAGAGAATTTATCGTAGGTCTGAATAAGGATATAAATCCAGAAAAGAACAAGAAAAAAAAAGATGAAATAATCTGTGAATTTTATGTTGTACATATAAAGGTGAGCTCTAAAACATTTAGATTAGTGGAGTGAGGGCTGGCATTCATTTAGAAGTAGGAAAGCCATTGGTGGCATTAAAAAACTGTGATCAATAGCCGGGCTCAGTGGCTCAGCCTGTCATCCCGCGCCTTTGGGAGGCTGAGGTGAGTGGATTGCCTGAGCCTGCGGGTTCGAGACTCGCCTGGGCAGCGAGACCTCATCTTTACAATAAATCAAAAAATCAGCCGGGCATGGTAGCGCATGCCTGTAATTCCGGCTACTCGGAAGGCTGAAGCGGAAGGATCGCCGGAGCCCAGCGGGTCGAGGCTGCGGTGGCCGGGAGCAGCCCCTGCACTCCAGTCTGGGCGACCGAGTGAGACTCCAACTCAAAAAAAAAAAAAAAAAAAATGTGATCATTGACCCCCTTTCTGCAACAGACCACTGAATGAGTAAGGAAACAATGCCTGAACTGTTTAGCCACAACAGAACTGCATCTCTCCTTACTCCAAGACTTAATTATAACTTTAATTTACAGCCCTTATTCCAGGAAAAAAGAATGAATGAGTATCGCTCTGCCATTGTCTCCACAGATAAAAACCTTTGATTTAGCCAGAGAAAGCAGTACATCTTCGTTATTCCCTCCTAAGCAACAAATATCTCTACTCAAAAGATAGAACAGACAGCTTTATTACCCAGGAAAAAAAACTACATTAGCGGTTTTAAAAATTTGGTTTGTTTGTTCCTGGTGAGTGACAACTGAAAACACTTCATTTGAAGGAATTCAAGAGTTCAAATATTGGCAAGGTATAAGGAAGGAATTTTCTGTAACCTTCTCTTTTTTCCTCCTGACTGACTACTATATTACACACTGGTTATGCTTCCTAGGGCTACCACAGATACCTTTCATCATGTGCTTCAAGATATTCACACAGTCAGCTTTTTCTGTCTTGTTTTGTTTTTTAAATCTCCTACCCACCAGGACACCAAAACACCACCTGATTCTGACGTCATGTATCAAGAGGTTACTGCACAGGAAATGTTTTGTTTTTGTTGTATTTGACCTATTTTGTTATATTGGCATCAATATTATTAGTTCTCTGTCCTGGGTCTGTATTCATGTTTGGGAAATCAACAGGCAAAGTTTTCCTGGACATTTTTAAAGGCAACAGGAAAAGTGCTAGCCAAATTTTGCAATATCCCACTTCTTGTAATATCCCTCGAATCTTTGAAATGAGCAAGGAGTGTGTTTAGAGGCTCACAAGGACTCTATATCTCAATGGCTTGTCTTTGACAATCAGAATATTATTTATTTTTAAAGTGCTTATGTATAAGTGAGATTATTTGGAGTATTGGTATATCATCAAGTAGGTATTTATAATTCAATACAGTTTCTGGTAGCCTCTCAGAATTCTCTGTTGAATATCCAAATGACTGTAAAACACAGTCCAAATGACAGTGAAATAAAAATGAGGAAATAAAATGATAACTTCTTAAGGAAAAGAGAGAAAATGATTGGGAAAATTGATGAAAAGAAGGAAAACAAAACAAGAAATAAGAAAACTTACAGAAACTCAGAGAACATATAGAAACTCAGGTCCACATCAGAAAAAAATAAGTAAAAGCAACCACAGACCAGATGACACCTACCTGGTCTTTCATAGTAAGTAAAATAATAAAATGAGCATTTGTGTTCTACTTGACAAGGCATTATGAAGTGAATGTTTGTTCCACCCCTCAAATTCATATGTTGAAGCCCTAACACCCATTGTGACTGAATTTGCTGAGGATCCCTTTAAAAATGCAATTAAGCCAGGCTCGGTGGCTCAGCCTGTAATCCTGCGCCTTTGGGAGGCTGAGGTGAGTGGATTGCCTGAGCCCGCAGGTTCGAGACCCGCCTGGGCAGTGAGACCTCATCTCTACAATAAATCAAAAAATCAGCCAGGTGTGGTAGCACGTGCCTGTAATTCCCGCTACTCGGAAGGCCGAGGCGGAAGGATCGCCGGAGCCCAGCAGGTTGAGGCTGCGGTGGCCGGGAGCGGCCACTGCCCTCCAGTCTGGGCGGCAGAGTGAGACTCCAACTCAAAAAAAAATAAATAAATAAATAAATAAATAAAAATGCAATTAAGGTAATAAATGAGGTCATAAGGGTGGAGACCTGACCTCATGAAATTAATGCCCTTATAAGAAGCACCATGGTTTGGGTGCAGTGGCTCACATCTATAATTCCAGCATTTTGGGAAGCCGAGGTGAGAGGATTGCTTGAGTCTACAAGTTTGATACCAGCCTGGGCAACTTGGCGCAACCTTGTCTCTACAAAAAATTAGCCAGGCATGGTAGCGCACACCTGTAGCTCCAGCTACTTGGAAGCCTGAGGTGGAAGGATCGAGGCTTCGGTGGGCGTGAGCATACCACTGCACTCCAGCCTGGCCAACAGAGTGAGACTCCGACTCAAAAAAAAAAAAGGCACCAGAAGGCACACACTCTCTCTCTGTAGCACTCTCTCCTCACACACAAGTACCATGAAGGCTATGTGAGGACATAGCTAGAAGGCAGTCATCTGCAAGCCAGGAAGAGAGCTCTCTCTAGAAACCAAATCATCCTGAACCTTGATCTTGAACTTTCCAACTTCCAGAATAGTGACAAAATAAATTTCTATGGCTTAAGTCACACAGTCAGTGGAATTTTGTTAAAGCAGCCCAATACAGATTAATACAGATTTTGGTATTGAGAAATGGAGTGATGCCATAACAACTACTAAAAGTGTGGAAATGGCTTTGGAGCTGGATGATGTGTAGAGGCTGGAAGAGTTTTGAGATGCAGGCTAGAAAAATCCTAGATTGCAGTGAAAGGAATGTTGGCAGAAATATGGCTGTTAAAGGCAATGTTGGTAAGGACTCAGAAAGAAAAGAGGAAAGACGCCGGGCTTGGTGGCTCAGCCTGCAATCCCAGCACTTTGGGAGGTCGAGGTGAGTGAATTGCCTGAGCCCTCGGGTTCGAGACCCACCTGGGCAACTTGGCGAGACCTCATCTCTACAATAAATCAAAAAATGAGCCAGGCGTGGTAGCGCGCGCCTATAGTTCCAGCTACTCGGAAGGCTGAGGTGGAAGGATCGCCGGAGCCCAGCAGGTCGAGGCTGCGGGGGCCGGGAGCGGCCACTACACTCCAGTCTGGGTGACGGAGTGAGACTCCAACTCAAGGAAAAAAAAAGGAAAAGAGGAAAGTTAAAGAGAAAGCATCCACCTATTCAGAGAACACATAAATCATCATGAATGGAATGTTGGTGGAAATATGGACATTAAAGGCCATTCTGTTAAGATCTCAGACAGAAATGAAGAACAGATTGTTGGAAGTTCGAAGAAAGGCCTTCTTTATTATAAATTTGCACAGAACTTGGCTGAATCATGTTCTAGTATTCTGTGGAAGATAGAACTTGCAAGTGATATAATCGGGCATTTAGCAGAGGAGATTTCTAAGCGAAGTATGGAAAGTGTGGCTTCAGTCCTCCTTAGTGATTACAGAAAAGTACAAGGAAAGAGATGACTTGAAGAAGGAATTTTTATGCAAAAAGGAACCAGAACTTAAAGATTTGGAAAATTCTCAGCCTATCCATATTGTAAAAAATGAGGAAGCCTGTTTTGTAGAGAAACTAAGGGTGTGGATTAACAACCATTTGATAAGGAGAATGATATGGGTGGGAACCACAGACTTAATCAGCCATCTCAGCAGATGCTTGCAATAGAGATGGGATTATACTAGCAAAAACACTGCTAGCTGGGACCAAAGAATACAGACAAAATAAGATGGAATGAAGGAAGGCTTTGAACATGTATATTCAAGGAAAGAGAAAATTGAAAGTGATTCAGAGATTATCAAGCCTGTTCCTCCCACCACAGGTCCAAGAATAAGCATCATCAGGCATGGTTGCTCACACCTGTAATCCCAGCACTTTGGGAGGCAGAGGAGAGAGGACTGCCTGAACCCAGGGGTTCGAGACCAGCCTGGGCAACTTGGCAGGATCTCGTCTCTACAATAAATCAAAAAAATATTAGCCAGGCGTGGTGGTGCACGCCTGTAGTTCCGGCTGTTTGCAAGGCTGAGGTGGGAGGATCGCCTGAGCCCAACAGGTCGAAGCTGCAGTGGCTGTGAGCTTGCCACTACACTCCAGCCTGGATGACAAGAGTGACACTTCAACTCAAAAAAAAGAGCAAGCATCAGATTTGTTCTAGAACTTTGCTCAGAATAACCAATTGGCATTTTCCTGTCTTCCTCTTCTGTGTCCAGAAGAGAATAAGCCGTGATTTCTGCCCTTAAAATAAAACCTGAAAACTACTCCCTTATGATATTGCTTAGGAAAGTTCCATATACAGGTCTGGGATGACAAAGAGCAGAATTTCCAGTAATTTCAAACCTCATCTCAGTTACAGTGTGGGAGAAGACCAGTGAAACAACTACAAATAGTTATTTTCAAACAGTAAAGCCCTGCTGGGCATGGTGGCTCATGCCTGTAATCCCAGGACTTTGAGAGGCCAAAGTGGGGGAATTGCTGAGCCCAGGAGTTTGAGACCAGCTTGGCAACACAGTGAGACCCTGTCTCTATAAAAAATTAAAAATAAATAAATAACTGGGCATAGTGGCATGCACCAGTAGTCCTAGATAACCAGCAGGCTAAGGGAAAAAAGTCGCTTGAGCCCAGAAGGTCGAGGCTGCAGTGAGGTGTGATTGCACCCCTGCAATTCAGTCCAGGCAACAGAGAAAGACCTGGTCTCAAAAATAAAACAAAAACAAAGAAATAAAACAAAAACAAAGAGTAAAGCCCTCTTTATGCTAGTAATCGCCCTTGCCCAATTTCCACGTAGGTCCCTAAATAGAAAACTAGCTATTGGTACACACCTGTCTGCTTACGTAGGAATGATGGTAGCTTCCCAATGAAAGGAAAGCCTTGTTAGGAAAACAGACTTAAACACCCACTGAAGAACCCAAGCCAGCTACCTAGTTAATCTAATTAACTTGAGGTTTTCTTCCAAATACATAAACTAACAGCTAAAGGTCACCAGATATTTGCATAAAGGTAATAACATGAAAGAGATGGACACAAATTGAACCCAAGGAAAAGAGAGGTAACGAAAGATATAGAAGATAACTTCCTTTTTTTTTTTTTTGAGTCACACGAGTCTCATTCTGTCACCCAAGCTGAAGTGCAGTGGCACACTCATAGCCACCGCAGTCTTGACTTACCGGGCTTAGGCAATCCTTCCGCCTCAGCCTTCCAAGTAGTTAGAACTACAGGAGTGTGCCACCACACCCAGCTAATTTTCTTTTTATTTATTGTAAGGATGAGGTCTTGCCAAGTTGCCCAGGCTGGTCTCGAATCCCTGGACTCAGGCAATTGTCTCACCTCTGCCTCCCAAAGTGCTGGGATTATAGGCGTGAGCCACCATGTCAGTCGTTTTTTGGTTGTTATTTGCAGGATTCTTTTTGGAGTTGAGGTCTCACTGTCTCCCAGGCTAGAGTGCAGTGGCACGATCACGGCTCACCAAGCCTCAGATTCTTGGGCATAAGCAATACCTGCTCTTCGGCCTCCAGAGTGGTTGGGACTACAGGGTCACACCACCACGCCCCACTAATTTTTCTTTTTTAAAAAAAATTTTTTGTAGAAACAAATTCTCACTATATTGCCCAAGCTGGTCTCAAATTCCTGGGCTCAAGCAATCATCCCATCTTGGCTCCCAAAGTACTGAGATTACAGGCGTGAGCCACCACGGCCAGCCAACTTTTTAAAAATTAATTCTGTTTCATTTTAGATTCAAGGGGTACATGTGAAGATTTGTTACATAGGTATACCGCATGATGGCAAGGTTTGAGTTTCCAATCTCCCACCTATCCGCTATGGTGAGCACGCTAACCAAATTTCGGAGACTGTGGCATCCATGAAACAAAAGTAGCATGCAATGGAAAAGAAAAATTGAAGAATGAAAATATGATTTTGGAATAAATAAGTTAATAGATAAACTCAAAAACAGAATGCCTCATGCTAAATACCTGTCTTCTGACATGGAAGATAATCAAGAAAATATTCCATTACATAGAGAAAATTATAATAAACATAAAATCTGAAAAGAAGAAAATATGAGACACAGTAAAAAGTTCCAGAATCAACAGAAGTTCCAGAGATAAAGCAATAGAGAAAAGGAAATAATTAAAAATAAGATCATTAAATCCCTAATCAGTATGGAGGCATAAAGGTCTGGCTGGGCGTGGTGGCTCATGCCTATAATCCCAACACTTTGGGAGGCAGAGGCGAGAGGATTGCCTAAATCCAGGGATTCAAGACCAGCCTGGGCAACTTGGCAAGACCTTATCTCTACAATAAATCCAAAGATTAGCCGGGCGTGGAGGTACACACAGGTAGTTCCAGCTACTTGGAAGGCTGAGGCGGAAGGAGCGCCTGAGCAGGTTGAGGCTGTGGTGGCCGTGAGCGTGCCACTGCACTCCAGCCTGGGCAAAAAAGTGAGACTCCGACTTAAAAAAAAAAAAAAAGACATAAAGCTCTAAAGTATACTAATTATTGATCAAGAGAAATGGGGGAAGAAAGATTCACATATAGATACTTTTAAATAAAATCTTAGAACTCCAAAAATAGAGATAATATTTTAAAATTTTATAGAGAAAAAATGTTATTTACTGTCACATTGAGACAGAGTTGAAGAAAAGAAGAGTAAAATTTATCATCTTTCCTATTAGGGAATCAAATGATAATGTCCCAAGTTATTAAATAAAAAGAAAAAGAAAGGAAGATAAAAATATGGAAAAAGGATCATATCCGAAATCAATGGCATTTTTTTACCCAGTCTCAAGTATTCCTTTATCAATATCATTTTGATTCTAATTAAAGCTCAGTTATTTAGTATCCTACATAGCTTTAGATCTAACATCTACAATCTAAAAATTTGTTAGTTAAAATAATGGTACCAACCAAAACATGATAAAGATAACATAGAAGAGAAAACACATACATTGATCTGACAGGAGTGTAAATAGGCCAAATTCTAAAAAAAATATTGGCTACTTTATGATGAAAATGTATAAAAAAACAAATACACACATACCCACAACATGACCAAGTGGATGTTATTCTAAAAATATGAGAATGATTAGGAATTATGCAATGATTACAACATCAAGTTAGCTGCCTAAAAGCCAGTGAAAAAACTGAGAACACTTTTGATTTAAGAAAAGTTAACAATAAAACTAAAAGTGTCAGGAATCTAGAGAGAATAAGCGTCCTCTTTTACATGACAAAGAGTATATAGCACAGAGCAACAGCAGAAAAGACATTAATCAATGAAACACTAACTACAAACCCGTTAAACTCAGAATCAAAATAGAAGCACAAAATCATCATTCTCATTTACCACGGTTCTAAATTTTTTAGTTAATCAATAGTTGAAGAAAAGGAAATGAATTTTAAAATATTGCCGGGCGTGGTGGCTCACGCCTATATAATCTCAGCACTTTGGGAGGCCGAGGTGAGAGGACTGCCTGAGCCCACGGGTTCGAGACCAGCCTTGGCAAGACCTCATCTCTACAATAAAGCAAAAAATTAGCTGGGCATGGTGGCACGTGCCTGTAGTTCTAGCTACTTGAAAAGCTGAGGTGGAAGGATCGCCTGAGCCCAGCAGGCCAAGGTTGTGGTGGCCGTGAGCAGCCTGGGCGAGAGTGAAGCTCTGACTCAAAAAAAATAGTAAAAGTAAAAGAAAATAAGTGAAAATAACTTTTTCAATTTGAAAACCCTATTTTAGGTCTCTAATTTTCTTTTCTCAGAGCAGCCTACTTTTGTTTTATGGATGCTAGATCCTCTCAAATGTATTTAGGCTATCAGGTATAAGTTTTTTAAAGTTATATTCTGTATCTTCAATCACCTCTATTTTCTCTTACCCTTCTCTTTGACGCTATTAATTTTACTCAATGACTTGGTCATGTTTGGCTGTTATTACAAACGTGCTATAAAGCCAGAGAAATGAAAACACTGCAAGCGTGGCACAGATCCCTGGAACATGTGTTCACAAGGCTCCTGTTTTTCCAGGGCGTCTCTAAGTGGCCCTGGAAAAACAGGTTCTCAATAAGCAGGAAACTCCTACAACAGATGCCTGCTCTCCTTGGAGCCCCAGTCAGAGCCAGGACCAAGGATCTTTCTCATCAACATTTACCCTGAGCAGAACAACGGCCGTGCCACACTGCAGCAGGGACCAGGACACTCTAGGATCTTGCAGCCAAACTCCAAACACAGCCAGCTGGCTACACAGGTTCACTTGTCATTTTTATGAACCGGCAATCAATGCAATCTATTTTTTTTAATTGCGTATTTTGTACCCCACTAATCACATTTGGCAAGATTTCACAATGTTTAGACATCGCTGGGGTGGGTGAGTCATTCCTTTTTATCATACTAAAGCCAAAATCAAAGAGAAAAACACAAAAACAGATATGGCTCATAAATAGCAAAATGTCTGTCATCCCAAAATGCAATCTGTACCAGTAAAAAAAAAAAAAAAAAAAAATCAAGATGTAAACTAGAAAAATGAAGCAACTTATATGAAAGAGGTTTAATTTTTGAAAAATTATTTTGTGTAAACTCATAGGGTAAGCTGGGCACAGTGGCTCACACCTGTAATCCCGCACTCTGAGAGGTGGAGGTGAGAGGACTGTCTGAACCCAAGGGTCCGAGACCATCCTAGGGAACATAGTGAGACCTCATCTCTACAATAAGTCAAAAAAATTAGCTGGGTGCAGTGGCACATGCCTATAATTCCAACTACTTGAAAGACTGAGGCAGAAGGATCACCTGAGCCCAGCAGGTCGAGGCTGCGGTGGCCATGAGCATGCCATGGCACTCCAGCCTGGGCAACAGAGTGAGATTTCCACTCAAAAAACCAAAAAGTTCCATAGGGTACAAGTGCCATTTTGTTACATTCAGAGATTGCATAGTGGGCTTTTGGTAACACTTTTAACAAGACAAAGAATTTACAAATCCATAAGAAAAAAACTCTGCTAGAAAAATGGATAAAAAATCAATAGGCATTTCACAAAAAATAGAATAAAATGACTAATAAGCATATGAAAAAAGCTGAAAGAAATATAAATGTTAGCCGGGCTCGGTGGCTCAGCCTGTAATCCAGGGCTTTGGGAGACTGAGGTGAGTGGACTGCCTGAGCTCGTGGGTTCGAGACCTGCCTGGGCAACTTGGCGAGACCTCATCTCTACAATAAATCAAAAATTAGCCAGGCGTGGTAGCACGTGCCTGTAGTTCCAGCTACTTGGAAGGCTGAAGCGGAAGGATCACCAGAGCCCAGCAGGTGGAGGCTGTGGTGGCCGGGAGCGGCCACTGCACTCCAGTCTGGGTGACAGAGTGAGACTCCAACTCAAAAAAAAAAAAGAAATATAAATATTATCAGAATTCCTTCAAGTGTCACCAGACAGTGGGTAAGCATAAAGTTACATTAACATTTAGGGCTGAATTTCCTGGTCTCCTCACCCTCACTTTGTGATTCAGAAACTCCAGTCTTTGCCAAGTTTTTCTTAAGCATTCTAGGCTAGTCTGAAGCCAATCTAAGACACGCACTCCCTCGATCACCCCAAAAATCACTCTTTTTTTTTTTTACTATTGCATTCACAAGGATTTAAAAAGAAGTTTATGCTAATATTGGCAACAGTGAGATGAACTAGACACCCTTAAAATCTACGTGTATTTATTTATTTGATTGTTTATTTATTTATTTGAGTCAAAGCCTCACTCTGTTTCCCAGACAGGGGTGTCGTGGCACGTTCATGGCCACTGCAGCCTTGACCTGCTGGGCTCCAGTAATCCGTTCACCTAAGCCTTCCAAGCAGCTGGAACCACAGGTGTGTGCCACCACGCCCATCTAATATTTTGATTTTTTGTAGAAACAAGTTTTTGCTTAGTTGCTCAGACTGGTCTCAAACTCTTGGGCTCAGGCAGTCCTCCGCCTCCCTAAGTGTTGGGATTCCAGGTGTGAGCCACCATGTCAGGCTAAAATCTACTTTTAAAAGCGGATTTCCAGGAAGAAAGCTAACCATATGTATCAAAAGCCTTCAAAATACACACACTGTCTATTCAGTTAAGGATTCTCTTTCTAGGAAATTAATCTGAAGAAATGAGCCAGGCTCAGTGGCTCAGCCTGTAATCCCACACTTTGGGAGGCTGAGGTGAGTGGATGCCTGAGCCTGTGGGTTGGAGACCAGCCTGGGCAACTTGGCGAGACCTCATCTCCACAATAAATCAAAAACTAGCCGGGCGTGGTAGCGCACACCTGTAGTTCCAGCTACTTGGAAGGCTGAAGTAGAAGGATCGCCAGAGCCCAGCAGCTCGAGGCTGCGGTGGCCGGGAGTGGCCACTGCACTCCAGTATGGGCGACAGAGTGAGACTCCAACTCGAAAAAAAAAAAAAGAAATCTGAAGAAATGAACATGGACGTATATAAAGGATATATGAATGAATACAGTCATCACAATATTATTGATATAAGCAAAATATTGGAAATAATCTAAATGTCCAAACACATAGTTTTGGTTATGATAAACACGTATAAAGGAAAATTATGAGTCTATTTTTTTTTTCTGAGTTGGAGTCTCACTCTGTTGCTCAGGCTGGAGTACAGTGGCATACTCACGGCCACCACAGCCTCGACCAGCTGGGCTCAAGGGATCCTTCCACCTTAGCCATCCAAGTAGCTAAAACTACAGGCACACACCACCATGCCCAGCTAATTTTTTTATTTATTGTAAAGACAAGGTCTCACCAAGTTGCCCAGGCTAGTCTCGAACCCCTGGACACAGGCAATCCTCTCGTCTCAGCCTCCCAAACTGCTGGGATTACAAGCAAGGGCTGAGCCAGAGTCTATTTTATTTTTTTTATCACTTATTTTTTTTTCAGTAGGATTTATTGAGTGGATAGAAAAGCTCCCACAGTAGGAGGGGAACTGAAGGGGCCCCAGAGTCTATTTTAAAGGGGCATATAGATCTTAATTTATTGATATAAAATAATCATCAAACTTTTAGGGTATAAAATATTGTTACAAATAATATGTGAAGCACAATTTCATTCTTGTACTCATATATTTTAATTTCTAAGAATGTATATCTGTGAACTAAGAAGATCAAAAGAATATAGGGCAAAATGTTACACTGGTCTCTGGTTACTGGGAGCACAGAGATATTTTCTAGTACATATCTGTACTTCTCAACGAGACTGCATTAAACTTGGATTACTTCAATGGCTTTATTTTCTTTCTTTCTTTCTTTTTTGTCAGGATCTCACTCTGTCACAAAGGCTGGAGTGCAGTGGCATGATCACAGCTCACCATATCCTCAACCTCCTGGGCTCAGACAATCCTCTCACCTCAGTCTCCGAGTAGTTATGACTACAGGTGAGTACCACCATACCTAGCTAATTTTTTTAAATCTTATTTTATTGTTTGTAGAAATGAGTTCTCACCATGGAGCCCAGGTTGGTCTTGAACTCCTGGACTCAAGCAATCCTCCCACGTTGGCCTCCCAAAGTGCTGGGATTATAAGAATGAGAATGATTTTTATAATTTTAGGGAGTCAGTGGACCAGAGCTAGTAGCTTATGCTAAGGAAAGATGTCCAATGAGGCCAGAAGGTCTAAATGGAACCTCAGGTTAGATAATAATGCACTGTATATTTCAAAACAGCTAAAGGAGGATTTTAAATGTTCTCACCATAAATAAATGATAAATATTTGAAGGATGCTAATTAGCTTGATTTGATCATTCCACAACATGCACATATATTGAAACACCACATTGTACCCCATAGAGTTGTTCCTCACTATCCTCCGCAAATTGGTTCCAAGACTCTTCAGATACCCAAATCGAAGGATGCTCAAGTCCCTTAGATAAAATGATGTCGTGTTTGCCTATTACCTACACATATCCTTCTGTATACTTTAAAACATCTCTAGATTGCTTATAATACCCAGTGCAATGTAAATGCTGTGTAAACAGTTGTTAAACTGTATTATTTAGGGAATAATGACAAGGAAAAGAGGTCTGTGCCCGTTCAGTACAGATGCAGCCATCATAGGGTTAACTACATTTTCCATTCACATTTGATTGAATTGCAGAAACTGCAAATATAAAGAGCCGGCTGTATAGACTATTACTATTTGTCAACTAAAAATAGCACTAAATGAAGTTTAAAAAAAATCAGTAGAACATCAGGAAGCTCTAACACTTACGGGAAAGCAAGGATCATCCAAACACAGAAGCAGAATTAGGAACACATACATAGAGAAAGAAAATTGAAGAACAGAATGCGGATAGTCATGAAAAGACAAGAGAGTTTCCAAAGTACCAAATTTTGCAAAGAAGTTACTAAGAGCAATTACTATTACATAGGATGAGAGCTAAAATGGATGGCTGACGTTAAAAGAAGACCACCCTTAACATTCTCAGGTGCCAATATCAGTGGGAGGGTGAGAAGAGAGGAAACAGATCTCCAGAGTAGACTATTTCTTCAAGAAGTTCAGGCTGGGTGTGGTGGCTCAAGCCTGTAATCCCAGCACTTTGGGAGGCCGAGGCGAGAGGATTGCCTGAGCCCGTGGGTTCGAGACCAGCCTGGGCAACATGGTGAGATCTTGTCTCTATAACAAATAAATAAAAAATTGGCCGAGCACGGAAGCACACACCTGTAGTTCCAGCTACTTGGAAGACTGAGGTGGAAGGATGGCGTGAGCCCAGCAGGTGGAGGCTGCAGTGGCTGTGAGTCTGCCTCTGCCCTCTAGTCTGGGCACAGAGTAAGACTCCAACTCAAAAAAAAATAAAAAAAAAAGGAAGTTCGAAGGAGAATAGAAAGCGAAAGAGGATGTAATAACTTCAGATGGAGGCAGGGTAAAGCTAACATTTTCCTAAAACTGAAAATATGTGTCACAGAATAGTTGTGACACTCAATGGGAAACGCTTCTTTTGAAAGAAGAAAAACATCACATAAATGTGGGAAGTCATAATTTTATCATTTTTATAAAGAAATACAAGTCATTTTTTTTTTTTGCTTGTTTGCTTTTTTTGAGTCAGAGTCTCACTCTGTCGCCCAGGCTTGAGTGCAGTGGCACACTCACAGCCACCTCAGACTTCATCTTCTGGGATCAGGTGATCCTTCTGCTGCAGCTGGAACTACAGGTGTGCGCCACCACACTTGGCTAATTTTTCTTGATTTATTGTGGAGACGAGGAAGTCTCACCAAGTTGCCCAGGCTGATCTTGAACCCCTGGACTCAGGCAATCCTCTTGCCTTGCTTCCCAAAGTGCTGGAATTACAGGCGTGAGCCATTTTTCCTGGCAAGTCATTGTTTTTAAATGTGTCTTGTTAAAAAGTGGCTCAGCCTGTAATCCCAGCACTATGGGAAACCAAGGCAAGAGGATTGCCTGAGTCCAGGGGTTCCAGACCAGCCTGGGCAATTTGGTGGGACCTTGTCTCTACAATAAATCACACAAAAAAATTAGCCAGGTGTGGTGGCATGCATCTACTGTAGTTGCAGCTACTTGGAAGGCTGAAGTGGAAGGATCGCTTGAGACCAGCAGGTCGAGGCTATGGTGGCCATGAGCATGCCATTGCATGACAGCCTGGATGACAGAGTGAGACTCCAACTCAAAAAGGAAAAAAAAAAGTCTATTCCAAAAGATAGACAAGAAAACTAAGAAGAATTATACTGATGGCCTAGAGCTGGTGAGAGCTGGATCTTACTGCTTTATGCATCTGTGGAAATGCCCAGAATCTATTCAACTAAATTATCATTTCACTTCCCTCAAGCTTGGAGGATTCACTCACTATTTAGAACAGTGCAGTATAAGGCTGGGCATGGTGGCTCACACCTGTAACCCCAGCACTTTGAGAGGCTGAGGCGGGAGGATGGCTTGAGCCCAAGGGTTAGAGATGAACCTAGGCAACATAGCAAGACCCTATCTTTATGAAAATAAAAAAGTTAGTCAGGCATGGTGGTGCATGCCAGTATTCCCAGCTACTTGGGGGGATCGTCTGACCCTAAGTGGTCAAGGCTGCAGTGAGCCGTGATCATGTCCCTGCACTCACTGATAAAATGAGATCTTGACTCAAAAAAAAAGAGGAGGGAGGAAATTACCTGTGGTCTTATTAAAATGAATCAGTACATCTGGGGTGGTGACAGATACACTTAACTTTTTTTTTTTTTGAGTTGCCCATGGTGGAGGGCAGAGGCATGCTCACGGCCATTGCAGCCTCGACCTGCTGGGTTCCCGCGATCCTTCCGCCTCAGCCTTCCAAGTAGCTGAAACTACAGGTGCACACCATCACGCCTGGCTAATTTTTGTGATTTATTGTAGAAACGAGGTCTCACCAAGTTGCCCAGGCTGGTCTTGAACCCCTGGGCTCAGGCAATCCTCTCACTTCAGCCTCACTGAGTGCTGGGATTATAGGCGTATGCCACTGTGTGCTGGCACCTTATATATAGTTTTAACTATCTCAATAAAATTTGTGATAGAGAAAGGACATAATTAACTGTGCCTGCTAACACGCCAGCTGGGACTTAGTGGGTTGGCTATTAATGTACCAGAGTGAAAAAATATGGAAACAGCTGATACTGAAATTATTCCTATGGTGAGAATTGTTATTATTTTAGAAATTACCTTGAAACCCAGCTTTAGATTTGGAAATGAAGCCCTAAAAACATGCTCATACTTTGTAATATATAGGTTTAATAGGCAGTGTTTACACTTCTACCAGTAGAAGAAATGTTAATTTTGACCTTAGAGGAAAAACATCTGTAGTAGAGACTGCTGAGAGAATATTCCATGTGCTTCCTTGTGTTGTGGCTGTTTGAACTAAGGAGAAGTGAATTTGTCATGTCCTTACCAAGACAGTTGAGAACAAGTATGCCAGGCGTGGTGGTTCACGGCTATAATTCCAGCACTTTGGGAGGCCGAGGTGAGAGAATTGCCTGAGTCCACGGTTCGAAACCAGCCTGGGCAACTTGGCAAGACCTCATCTCTACAATAAACCAAAACCAGCCGGACATGGTGGCACGTGCCTGTACTTCCAGCTACTTGGAAGACTGAGGCAGAAGGATCACCTGAGCCCAGAGGGTTAAGGTGCGGTGGCCATGAGGGTGCCACTGCACTCCAGCCTGGGCGATGGAGTGAGATTCCAAATAAAAAATAAAGAATAAGAACAAGAGCACCTGCTCCATTGCTTCTTGCAGGAACACTGGAGGCCATAAGTATTAGATGGCATAACCAAAGATTGAAGTAGGTGAACCACTGTACTCAAGCCTGGGTGACAGATCAAAACCGTATTTCTAAAATAATTTTTTTTTAAATGGCTGAGCATGGTGGATCATGCCTGTAATCCCAGCACGTAAAGAGGTCAAGGTGTGAGGATCACTTGGAGCTAGGATTTCAAGACTCGCTTGGGCAACATAAACTTCACCTCCACCAGAAAAAAAAAAGGCAAAAACTGTTATTTTGCAAGACCATTAAGACTGGAAATTAGGAGCTCAATTTGGAGATTTAAGAACAAATGTGAGCCGGGCTCGGTGGCTCAGCCTGTAATCCCGCGCCTTTGGGAGGCTGAGGTGAGTGGATTGCCTGAGCCTGTGGGTTCGAGACCCGCCTGGTTAGCGAGACCTCATCTCTACAATAAATCAAAAAATCAGCCGGGCGTGGTAGCGCATGCCTGTAATTCTGGCTACTCGGAAGGCTGAGGCGGAAGGATCGCCGGAGCCCAGCAGGTCGAGGCTGCGGTGGCCGGGAGCGGCCACTGCACTCCAATCTGGGCAACAGAGTGAGACTCCAACTCAAAAAAAAAAAAAAAAGAACAAATGTGCTGTCACTTTATAGACTATCTTCTCCTAATGAATATTAAATTATGAAAAATCTAACTAATGCTTGTAACAGGTTATTCAATAATGTGCTAACTTGCTCCTTTGTTAATTTTAAATATCAGAGGGCTCTAATGAAAGCAAAAGCATGCAGATAAAATAGAGTAGTTCCCGCTTATTCCCTGAATGGAATAATCAATCAAACAAAAGCATTTTTTTAAAAAGCAAAGAAGCCCCAAATGAGACTTTTTTTTTTTTATTGGAATCTCACTTTGTCACCCAGGCTGGAGTGCAGTGGCATGCTCACAGCCACCGCAACCTCGACCTGCTGGGTTCAGGTGATCCTTCCTCATCAGCCTTCCAAGTAACTGGAACTACAGGCACATGCCATGACGCCCAGCTAATTTTTTGATTTATTGTAGAGATGAGGTCTCACCAAGTTGCCTGGGCTGGTCTCTAACCTGTGGGCTCAGGCAATCTTCTCGCCTCAGTCTCCTTGAGTGCTGGATTATAAGCATAAGCCACCACACCCGGCCTATAGGCTTTAAAAGTAGTAGAGAAGAGGTATTGAGAATATAATGATTTTCTTAAGTATTTTAAAATATAAATGGGGACCTAAGATCCTACAAAGCTTTATCCTACTCCAATCCATGATTCTAAAAGTGTTCCGAAGTCTAAGTAGCCTTTGGACAGATGACCTAGGATGATGAGGAGAGGGTGAAAGAGAAATGGTCATCCAAACAGAAGGGCCAGCATGTGAAAAGGCCACAGGGAAGAAGAAATGGAGAAGGAGCCTTTTTGAGAAGAGCGGCAGCAAAAGGTCAATGTTGGGAAGAGATAAGGTTGGAAGCCTTCAGAGTTGGGCTTTATATGCCAGGTTCAGACTTCACAAGCAGAGGCAAGATACAAGAAGCTGCAACAGATGTCTTTTTTTTTTTTTTTAGATGGAGTCCGTCACCCAGGCTGGAGTGCAGTGGCACACTCACAGCCACCCCAGCATTGTCCTGCTGGGCTCCATCGATCCTTCTGCCTCAGCCTTCCAAGTAGCCAGGACTACAGGTGCCTGCTACCACACCCAGCTATTTTTTGATTAATTGTAGAGACGAGGTCTCACCAAGTTGCCCGGACTGGTCTCGAACCCGCAGGCTCAGGCAATCCACTCGCCTCCGCTTCCAAAGTGCTGGGATTACAGGCTGAGCCACCAAGCCCGGTCAGCAGATGCTTTTTTATTGACCATGTCAAAGTACATTGTCTTGCTATGGAGAGGAACACATGGTGGTAATGCTGGGAGGCCTCAGGGGCTGACGGACTCAGTCCCAGAGTTCAGTCCTAAAGCTACAAGAAACACCAGATCTGATCTCTACAGAAAAATTTTAAAAATTAGCCGGCTGCGGAGGTGCAGGCCCGTAGTCCCAGCTACTTGGGAGGATGAGTAAGAAGGATAGCCTGAATCCAGGAGGTCGAGGTTGTAGTGAGCTGTGATCCTGCCATTGAACTCCAGCATGGACAACAGACTAAGACCCTGTCTCAAAAAAAAAAAAAGTAGGCGGGTAGGCAGGCACAATCACTCCTATAATCCCAGCACTTTGGGAGGCAGAGGCGGGAGGATTGCTTGAGCCCAGGAGTTTGAGACCAGCCTGAACAATAGAGGGAGACCTCCTACCTACAAAAAATAAAAAAAATAAGTCGGGCAAGGTGGTGCATACCTGTAGGCCCAGTTACCTGGAAGGCTGAGACGGGAGCGTAGCCTGACTCCAGGACGTCAAGGCTGCAATGAGCCATGGTCATGCCACTGTACTCTAGACCGGGGGCAGAGTAAGACCCCACCCAAAAAAAGAAAAAAAAATAATTCTGCAAGCTTCAAATGAGTTCTCAACCACCATCAACTCCTTGATTTTAGCTTTGGGAGAACCTGAGGGGTATCTCTGGATTTGTGTACTTGGACTTGGGATCTAACACTGCAAGATAATAAACTGTGTTTTTTTAAGCTGTTAAATTTGTGGTCATTTGTTATGTAGCAATAGAAGACTAATACCAAAAGATAACATAATTTTGAATCAGTCTGAATGTGTTAATGTTGCTGCTTTCATTCTGTGTGCTAACTAGGGCTGCCAGCTTCATTCCAACAGTTGGGTTGATTGGGTAATGCCATCCTAGGCCAAAATTTGGCACACACTAAATGACATTGAAAAGCCAGACATTCCTTGGCATAATGTGACAGAAAGAATTCACGAAGACTAGGAGACAGGACGCTGGCTTGAATCCTTCATGCGCTTCCCACCTATTCACTCTGTCACTCATCTATCCCCTCCCCAGGGTAGAAGAGAAATCCATCATCTCTTTCATGATTCCTCAGATGCAGTGGTGCTCAAGCTTTGCACAGAATAACAGCGTCCTCTTTAGAGACTGCAGTAAGTCCCAGAAGAGAAATTTCAGGAGAGATCCCTATGATTTGTGAGCAAGTCATCATGTTTCCTTCAGCAAGTAATTAGCTTCCTTTTTTTCAGAGTCTTACTCTGGTGCCTAGGCTGGAGTGCAGTGGCACACTCATGGTCACTGCAGTCTCAACTTGCTTGGCTCAGGCTATCCTTCCACCTCAGCCTTCCAAGTAGCTGGAACTACAGGCATGCACCACCACACCTGGTTAAGTTATTTGATTTATTGTAGAGATGAGGTCTTGCCAAGTTGCCCGGGGCTGGTCTCGAACCCATAGGCTCAGGCAATCCTCTCGCCTCAGCCTCCCAAAGTGCTAAGACTACAGGCATGAGCCACCGCGTCTGGCTCAAAAGTATTTCTGACTGACAAATGACAGCCCTGTTGAAATGGAAGAGCCTTACATGTACATGCCACCACACCCAGCTAATTTTTAAATTTTTTTGTAGAGACAAGGTTTCTCTATGCTGCTCAAGTTGGTCTCAAACTCCTGGCCTCCAGTTATCCTCCTGCCTTGGTCTCCCAAACTGCTGGGATTACAGGCGTGAGCCACTGTACCCAGACAAAATTCTTCAGTGAGTGTTTCACACACAAACCCCCTGGGTTAGCAAAGAGAGGCTGTGCTTCAGTTACAATACAGAGAAACTTGTACCGCTCCTTTAACTACCAACCTTGAGCCAGTCGACTGATCCAGACAGAACCTCTTGAATCAGAGAGAGATGCTCTTAAAGAAGCATCATTCTGCAACAGTTCTATATCCTTGTTTATAATTTCCACACTGTAAACTTTTCTCCTGAATTCTCCAAATAAAATACCTTGCTTGGGTAACCGCATTAAGGGAAGAAACTCCAAAATCCTTTAGTGAATATTAGACATTGGCCTCTGAGGAAACAAAGTATATCTAAGATCTAAGATATGCTGGTTAGAACTAAGGTGATGGAAGTCAGCTGATAAGCAGAATATTGTCCTAAAATCAGCTAAGTACAGTCCCAATCAGACTCAAACCCCAAACCATGATTCCTTCCCTATGCCTGAGGGCAGTGGACTATTTTCAGCAACACTTTGGTCACATTGGAATATTCCTGCGTGTTGGTGGACCACTTAAATCTGAGGCGTATTCCATTTTTAGGTGTTCTACTGTGATCTATTTACCGTAGGGGTCCAAAAGCGGCCAGATGCAGACGGAAACCAGAATGCTCTCTAGCTAGGTCAAAGTTCAATTCAAGCAGTCTGTCACTTGGCCAAGCTAATGACCCAGCAGGTCCAGCCATGCTCAAATTTTCTATGAAATAGCAGGGTCCTCCTGAGAAGCTGCAGCATATCCTAGGAGATAAATTTCAGTAGAGATCCCTATGATTTGCAAGCAAGTCATGTTTCCTTCAGCAGTCAGTAGTTTCCTTTGAGAAACTGCACCTGGTTTCCTTTTGGACTTACAGAGAACCTGGAGATGTGACCACAGGACACCTGGTGTCTGTGTGATTTGAATGGTTCATCATAACAGGATGCTACCTTTCCCATCTAGCCATACATTTTGTTTTGACAGCACATGGTCACATGGATGAACAGGAAGAGTCCAAGGGCATCACAAAGTTGCCAGTGCGGGTTGCTACTCTCTTCACTTGTTCTCCACCCTCAAGCCCCCTTTTAATGGCCTCACGAGGAGAGATCTATGAGGTGCTAACTGAAACCCACGGTTTACAGATGCTTCCACGTGATGCACCAGCACGAGGCAGGAGTTGACCTACTATAAAGCTACAGCCAGAAACTAACGAACAAACTACGGTCTCTTTCAGGGGTGCTCCTGAGAGGCGCTGGAGAAACAAAACTTTCACAAGGGGCAAACGTGTAAGCGGTATTTCTCATTATCCACTTTGCCTGGAATAAGAAATTGCCTGAGATGGTTACAAGTGGCCTGTCCGGTTGATCACAGACTTGTAGAGACTAGCTCTCAGGCCTAGGGACAAAGAAGGTTGGGTACAAATTAGCCCAGAGCCGAGAATGTGTTCCAGGGGAATGTTCGTAAGCCAGCTCCATACCAGAGAAGGTCTTAATAATGAGGGCAGGATGACCTATGAATAGTTAATGACTATAAGTTGTGTTTCTTCTCGAGACAATCTAGTGCAAAGGCCTCAGAGTGTCAGGTAGGTAACACAAAGAAAGAAGAGAATTTGGCAGAAGACAATGGGTGACCCTTAGCATTGCGGCAAATTGGACAGGGAATATTTATCTAAAGAAGGCAGCTCAGCTGGGTGTTGTGTGGCTCTTGCCTGCAATCCCGGCACTTCGGAAGGCAGAGGCTGGAGGATCACTTGAGGCCAGGAGTTCAAGTTAGAGACCAGCCTGGCCAACACACTGATACCTCTCCTCTTAAAAAAAAAAAAATTCTGGGCATGGTGGCATGTACCTGTAAACCCAGCTACTTGGAGACAGAGGCAGGAGGATTTCTTGAGTTCAGGAGTTTGAGGCTGTGGGAGCTGTGATCATACCACTGCACTACAGCCTGGATGACAGTGTGAGACCCGTTAAAAGAGGGGAGGGAGGTTGAAAGGAGAGAGACAGTGAGAGAGAGAAAAGAAGGGAGAGACGGAAGGAAGCAGGGACACAGAGAGGGGGAAAGGAGAGAAGGAAGAAAGGGATGGAAGGAGGAAGGAAGAAAAAAAAAGAAAGAAAAAACAAAGAGAAAGAGAGTTCGTTTGGAAGCGGCGTTAACTGAATCTTATCACATTGGGATGTGGACCAGTGTTGCCAGATCTTCCTTTATTTGTTTTTATTTTTATTTTTTGAGTAGGAGTCTCACTTTGTCTTCCAGTTTGGAGTGCAGTGGCAAGCTCAAGGCCACCGCAGCCTCGACCTGCTAGGCTCAGACAATCTTTCCACCTCAGCCTTCCAGGAAGCTGGAACTACAAGTGTGTGCTACCACACCTGGCTAACTTTTTTATTTATTGTAGAGACGAGGTCTCGTCAAGTTGCCCAGGCTGGTCCCAGATCCCTGGGCTCAGGCAATTCCCTCGCCTCCACCTCCCAAAGTGCTGGGATTACAGGTGTGAGCCACCATGCCCAGCCTTTATTTTTCAAGAGAAACCATAAAAATAATTTTTTTAATGTGAAATTTTGGATTTTTGAAAGGACATGGGGGCCAAACACACAAGTCTGTGGGTCATATATGGCTGCCAGACTGGCACTTGACACTGACACTCAGCTAATGTTTGTTCAGTGCTTGTAATAAAGGCGGCCACAGTGGCAGGGACAGAGGCTATGCATGGACTCAGCATGTGGACTTTCCCTCACGCTGCCACTACCAAAGTAAAAACACCAAATTTGTCTGCAGAGCTGCTATTTCTTGAGCACTAGAAGTTGAACATATTACAAAGTCTGTCAGGTGCCCAGTGGATGGTTGATTAATCGGGGCTCTTCTATCATAGAAAAGCAGCGATTTATACTCATGGATAGAGACATTTACTCTTGTTTACATTTTATTTGTCTGTCAGCACCACTATTGGTAGACTAAGTCAATGCTTTCTGATAAGCCACACAACATTACCTCTAAAAACTTAACACCACATATATACCCAAAGGAACACAGTTCATTATACAAAAAAGACACTCTCGTTCGTATGTTTATCACAGCACAATTCACAATTGCGAAGATGTGGAATCAACCATTAACTGATCAGTGGATAATGAAAATGTGGTATTGGCTGTGCGCAGTGGCTCTCACCTATAATCCCAGCACTTTGGAAGGCTGAGATGAGAGGATTGCCTGAGCCCGCAGGTTCAAGACCAGCCTGGGCAACTTGGCAAGACCTCATCTCTACAACTAAAAAAAAAAAAAAAGTCGGGCACGGTGGCGTGTACCTGTAGTTCTAGCTACTTGGAAGGCTGAGGTGGAAGGATCACCCGAGCTCAGCAGGTCGAGGCTGCGGTAGCCGGGAGTATGCCTCTGCCCTCCAGCCTGGGTGGCAGAGTATGACTCCAACTCAAAAAAAAGAAAAGAAAATGTGGTATTATACATTCATTATCCACTGATCAGTTGTTGGTTGATTCCACATCTTTGCACGGTAAATAATATATATATATACCATGGGATACTGTTCAGCCATAAAGAATGAAATGTCTTTTGCAGCAACTTGGATAGAACTGGAGACCATCATCCTAAGTGAAGCAACACAGGAATGGAAAACCTAATATTGCATGTTCTCGCTTATAAGCAGGAGCTAAACTAAGGAACTGCAAAGGCCTAGAGAATGGTATAACGGACACCAAAGACTCAGAAGGGGGAGAAGAATGAAAAATCACCTATCGCTACAATATGCACAGGTGAGGGTGGTGGGGACACTTAAAGCCCAGACTTCTTTGCCACTCTACAAGTGACCAAAAACTATTTGCACCTCCTAAAGTCACTGAAAAAACAAACAAAACAAAAACACAGTTAAGGAAATAAATCACTGGACCAATTACACCTTTCATTGGTCTAACCCTATACTCTAATATCTAAAAGGATGTTATGGAATGATGAGCTGACCAATTATTGGGGGCCCAGTCACTGCCCTTTGAGGCATAACACTATCTTTCAAAATGCCAATAAACTAAAAACACGAGGGAGGCACACTCAACACAGAATTTATTGATAAAAATTTGTGTATTTATTCTTACGTTTCAACTTCAGTCACCTTCAACGTGCTCTCCCTTTCATGCAACATACCTGTCGAGATGCTTTTCCCACTGCTCAAAACAGTTTCTGAACACCTCAATTTGATGCCTTTTAGTGCTTTTGCTGTTTTTTGGTTCCACCTCTTCCACATTGGTAAAAATTTCCCTCTGAGGACTTTTTTCATTGGAAAACAAAAAAAAGTTGCTCATGGTGAGATTAGGAGAATAGGGAGGGTGAGGCATGGGGATCATGCCGTTTTGGGCCAAAAACCACTGAACAGCCGGGCTCGGTGGCTCAGCCTGGAATCCCACGCCTTTGGGAGGCTGAGGTGAGTGGATTGCCTGAGCCCATGGGTTCGAGACCCACCTGGGCAACTTGGTGAGACCTCTTCTCTACAATAAATCAAAAATTAGCTGGGCGTGGTAGCGCGAGCCTCTAGTTCCAGCTACTTGGAAGGCTGAGACGAAAGGATCGCCAGAGCCCAGCAGGCACTCCATTCTGGGTGACAGAGTGAGACTCCAACTCAAAAACAACAACAACAACAACAACAAAAACCACTGAACACTCAGTGTAGTGTAAGAGGTGCACTTTCACTCATCATGAAATGGGCATTGAAAGAATCTCCAAGAAAATTCACTGAAGCCGAATGCAGAATTTCACAACAACGCTAGCTGGTGGTATGCTGGTGCTTGATGGGTTCCTAGAACACTTAATCTAGTGGGGGAAAGCCTGTACTACAAAGAGTCTACCCTCTAAACACTAATTCTGATGTTCTTTGGGTCCTCCCTCATATGGTGTGTACTAGTAATCATTAAAATATATGGCTGTTTTTCTTTTCTTTTTCTTGAGTCAGAGTCTCACTATGTCACTCAGGCTGGAGTGCAGTGGCACGCTCACGGCCACTGCATCCTCAACCTGCTAGGCTCAGGCGATCCTTCCGCCTCAGCCTTCCAAGTAGCTGGAACTACAGGTGAGCGCCACCATGCCCAACTAATTTTTTGATTTGTTGTAGAAACGAGATCTCTCCAAGTTACCCAAACTGATCTTGAGCCTGTAAACTCAGGCAGTCCTCTCAC
Organism: Cephalopachus bancanus; assembly: GCA_027257055.1. Classification (NCBI taxonomy): domain Eukaryota; kingdom Metazoa; phylum Chordata; class Mammalia; order Primates; family Tarsiidae; genus Cephalopachus; species Cephalopachus bancanus. Next base: position 4,949,171 of record JAPVLO010000138.1, read on the forward strand.
CTTTGCCTCCCAAAGTGCTGGGATTACAGGTATGAGCCACCATGCCCAGCAGGAATACAGAAGTCAGGAATAAAGGCAGAAAGGGAAGAAGTACCTGTCATGATTTGATGCTTAATGACTATTATGAGTTAAACTAGATTCCCCGAAAGCTGCTGAAGTCCAATGCCCCCCCAATACCTGTGAATGTGACCTTAATGGAAACAGGGTCTTTGCAGGTGATCAAATTAAGAAGAGGTCATTGAGAAAGGCCCTAACCCAGTAAGCCAGGCTAAGCCCAAACGATCAGGCTCTCCTAGGAACTTGAATTGTGAGCAGAGACACAAAGGACTAGAACGCAGTTAGAACAGAGTCAGCTGACTGGCAGTTCCTAAGGAATCTCACCTGAGTTTCCACTCTGTAGATCAACTAAATGCTCAAATCCTTAGCACCTCTAGGCCTTGTTCGGCACGCTATTCAGTAGCTACTAAAATGGTATCCTGATAAAATGGGGAAATTTGGACACAGAGACAAATAATGTCTGTGTGAAGACACAGGAAAAATGCCATCCACAAGCCAAGGAACATCTGAGGTGACCAGAAACTAGAAGAAAGGCATGAAAGGGATTCCCCCCACAGACCTCAGCAGCCACTCACTTTGCTGACACCTTGACCTTGGACTTGCAGCCTCCAGAATTGTGAGACCACACATTTCTGTCGTTTAGGCCACCCACGTTGTGGTACTGCAGGACAGCAGTCCTAGGAAACTAACAAGTTACCTCTCCTCAAATGTTTTGCATTCTTTCCTCACCACTGGGTTCTCATCTAAAAATCTGGAAGTCAAGAAGGAATGCATTCACTAGGGGACTGAGTATATTTTCCAGTAAATTAGAAGCTGAGATTGCCATGTAGCCATTTGAAGTTCTTTACTCTTGTTGAAAAAAAAAAATAAGAGGATTATGCTGGAACGATGACAATAATCCAGGCAAAATAGTGTTGTTGTCACGTATTAGTCAGGGTTAGAAGGAGTGCGGCCCTTCCAAGAAGACTATTTTTTTTTTTTGAGTTGGAGTCTCACTCTGTACCTAGACTAGAGTGCAGTGGCCGCTCTCAGCCACCGCAGCCTTGACCTGCTGGGCTCCGGCCATCCTTCCGCCTCAGCCTTCCGAGTAGCCGGAATTACAGGCGCACGCTACCATGCCCAGCTGATTTTTTTGATTTATTGTAGAGATGAGGTCTCGCTGCCCAGGCGGGTCTCGAACCCGCGGGCTCAGGCAATCCATTCACCTCAGCCTCCCAAAGGCGGGATTACAGGCTGAGCCACCGAGCCCAGCTCCAGGAAGACTATTAAGCACAGTAGAAATAAGAGAGGAGGCCATGGATATACCATCCACAGGTAGAGATACTAAGGGCTCAGATTCTTCCAGAATGAGGCTGTGGTTCCTCTCATGGATCAGACACAAGCATGAGAAGGTTCCTGAGGGCAAGAGAGATAATGAAACCGGCAGTGAAAGAGGCATACATACCAGCTCAAGACCGGTAACCAAGAGAGGGAAGCCCTAACTCTAGTACCTGTATTCTCTTGCTTTATTTGTTTGGGGGGTTTGGGCATATAAAATGTGTTGGGGCCGGATGAGGTGGCTCAAGCCTATAATCTCAGTTACTTTGGGAGGCCGAGGTGAGAGGATTGCCTGAGCCCACGGGTTTGAGACCAGCCTGGGCAACTTGGCGAGACCTCATCTCTACAAATAATCAAAAAATTAGCCGGGAGTGGTGGCGCGAGCCTGTGGTTCCATCTACCTGGAAGTCTGAGGCCGAAGGATCACCTGAGCCCAGCAGGTGGAGGCTGCGGTGGCCGTGAGCATGCCACTGCACTCCAGCCCGGGCGACAGAGTGAGACTCCAACTCAAACAAACAAACAAAAAAGATGTGTTGGTATACGACAGTGTATCCGTTTATCTATAAAGCATAGCCCAGAACTAGAGGAAGTATGGCCATCACCTGATGATCCTAACCTAGGAAATGGTAGCCTCAAGCCTTCCTCTCTGGATGTGGTGACTTTGGGGACTTTGGGGACTTTACTTTCTCTGTGTAGTAATGTGTATTATTGTGATAAATCTTTTCAAACGGTGTTTATGGAAAGAAAGGCATGAGTGTATGCTAGCCAATCATTAGAACGTGTGGACTGTTCTTATTTCCGCTCCTTCTCGGCATCCACTCCTTTGTGGGACTTGTCCTTCTGGCATTCTACACGATGCTAGTGAGCTGTCAATCACAAGACTCCAGAGCCAGGCTAAGCCAAAATGATCAGGATAGCCTCAGCATTTGAATTGCGAGCAGAGACACACAGGATGGGAGTGCAGTTACAGTGGAATTAACTGACTGGCCATTCCTAAGGGACTGTCACTTGAGTCACCACTATAGCGATCACATAAATGCACGGATCCCTTGCTTTCCTAGGCCCTGTTTAGCATACCATTCAGTAACCTGCCAATAAATCATTCAGCTTTTTCTCCTTCCCTCGTTCCCTCCTTCCTTCCTCTTTCTCTCTTCCCTGGTTTTTTTCTTCACCTTTTTTTAAAATTTAAAGCAAGAGCTCATAGCCGGGAGCGGTGGCTGTGAGCATGCAACTGCACGCCAGCCTGGGCAACAGAGTGAGACTCTGACTCACAATTAAAATAAATAAATAATTATTGGAAGACCGAGGCGGAAGGATCCCCGGGAGCCCAACAGGTCGACGCTGGGGTGGCCGTGAGTGTGCCACTGCACTCCAGCCTGGGCGACAGACAGAGACTCCAACTCAGTAATTAATAATAATAATAATAACAATAATAATAAAAAATTTTTTAAATAAAAAATTATAAATATTTATATATAAATTTATAATATTTATGTATTTATTCACTGGATCACTCAAGTCACAAAAAGGATATTAAACTTGATGAACAGAAAAGGTCGATTATAAAAAGCATTGCTGTGTTCCCTAGAACTGATGGCAAGAGATTATTGCATAGAGTTTGTTGTTGCAATTGCTGAACACCAGAAACTGTTTATAACTCTGCAGCACAAGCCCCAACTGTAACCTAACTTTGATTAAAAAAAAAAAAAATCTCTCCATCAGTATAAGATTTTGGACTTTATTTTGTTGTTGTTGTGTTTTGTTTTTTTGCATCAGAGTCTCATTCTGTCAACCAGGCTGGACTGCAGTGACACTCTCATGGCCACCGCAGCCTCGGCTTGCTGGGCTCAGGCGATCCTTCTGTCTCAGCCTTCCTAGTAGCTGGAACTCCAAGCACGCGCCACCAAACACACCTAATTTTTGATTTACTGTAGAGATGAGGTCTTGCCAAGTTCCCCAGGGTGATCTCAAATCCCTGGGCACAGGTAATCCTCTTGCCTCTGCCTCTCATGGTTCTGGGATTACAGGCATACACCACTCCCAGCTTGGACGTTAAAGTAAAGAGAATTCAGGAAAAGACAAGGCCCGCACACAGTGGCTCACATCTATAATCCCAGCACTTTGGGAGGCTGAGGCGGGAGGATCGTTTGAGCTCAGGAGTTCAAGACCAGGCTAGGCAACATAGTGAGACCTCATCTCTACAAAAAAAATAAAAAATTACCCAGGCGTGGTGGTGCACACCTTAAATCCCAGCTACACAGGAGGCTGAGGCAGAAAGTTCACCTGAGCCCAAGAGGTCAAGGCTGCAGTGAGCCTGGGCAACAGAGTGAGACTCCAACTGAAAAAAGAAAGAAAGAAAGACAAGGATACATAAATAGTCAAAGGGATAGCCGGCTAAAGAAGATAGTGCAAAAATAGAAGACATTATGAGTCAGTATCGAACAGGATAGATTGCAACCACAAAGAAGTGGAAGTCTGTCTGGATAAGGCCAGCCTGGGCAACTTGGCACAGTCAAAAGGGAGCGCCCCTTTTTCCTATTCCCCTTCACCACAAGCCTCCAGTTGGAAATTATTAAAATATAGAGACTATATATATATATATATATATATATTATATTATATTTTATTTTTATTTTTTTTTTTTTTTGAGTCCGAGTCTTACTCTGTACCCAGCCTGGAATGCAGTGGCACACTCACGGCCACTGCAGCCTCATCCCGCTGGGCTCAGGTGATCCTTCCACCTCAACCTTCCAAGTAGCTGAAACTACAGGCATGCACCACCACGCCCGGATAATTTTTGGATTTATTGTACAGAGAGGTCTCACCAAGTTGCCCAGGCTGGTCTCAAACCTGCAGGCTCAGGCAATTCTCTCAGCTCGGCCTCCCAAAGTGTGGAATTATAGGCGTGAGCCGTGTCTGGCCTGACAGTACATATTTTAAATATGTAGATTATTGCCAGGCGCTGTGGCTCAAGCCTGTAACCCAGCACTTTGGGAGGCCAAGGCAAGAGGATTGCCTAAATCCAGGGATTCGAGACCAGTCTAGGCAAATTGGTGCGACCTTGTCTCTACAATAAATCAAAAAATTAGCCGGGCATGGTGGCGTGCACCTCTAGTTCCAGCTACTTGGAAGGCTGAGGCAGAGGATCGCTTAAGCCCAGCAGATTGAGGCTACGGTGGCCGTGAGCATGCACTGCACTCCTGCCTGAGCGACAGAGTGAGACTCTGACTCTAAATAAATAAATAAATAATAAATAAGTAGATTATTTCTCTCTGTCATATACTTATCTCATTATATATACATGTGTGTGTATAAATAAAATATCTGAAAAGTCAGTTAACACCTCCAAACAATCTTTAAATTTTTAAAACGAATAAGTTGCCGGGTGTGGTGGCCTGTAATCCCAGCACTTTGGGAGGCCAAGGTGGGAAAATTGCTAGAGCCCAGGAGTTCAAGACCAGACTGGGCAATATAGCGAGACCTTATCGCTACCAAAAAAATAAATGTGTGTGTGTGCGTGTGTGTGTGTGTTTGTGTGTTTTGGTGTGTGTGTGTGTGTGTGTGTGTGTGTGTGTTACCCAAGCATGGTGGTGCATGTGTGCGTGTGTGTGTGTGTGTGTGTGTGTGTGTGTGTGTGTGTGTTACCCAAGCATGGTGGTGCATGCCTGTGGTCCCAGTTACTTTGGTGGTTTAGGCAGAAAGATTGTCTGGGCCCAGGAGGTCAAGGCCACAGTGAGCCATGACTGTGCCTCTACATTCCAGCCTGGGCAACAAAATGAGACCCTAACTCAAAACAAAGAAAAAAAAAGAAGTTGAACTAGATTTCTAACAACTCTTGCAAAGGAAAACCATGTAAACTTCTTTCTTTAAATAGCAACTATAAACCGGGCTTGGTGGTTCAGCCTGTAATCCCGCGCCTTTGGGAGGCTGAGGTGAGTGGATTGCCTGAGCCGGTGGGTTCGAGACCCGCCTGGGCAACTTGGCGAGACCTCATCTCTACAATAAAAATCAAAAGATCAGCCGGGTATGGTAGCGCGCACCTGTAGTTCCAGCTACTCGGAAGGCTGAGGTGGAGGGATCGCCAGAGTCCAGGAGGGCGAGGCTGTGGTGGCTGGGAGCGGCCACTGCACTCCAGTCTGGGTGACAGAGTGAGACTCCAACTCAAAAAAATTAAATAAATAAATAAATAAATAAATAGCAACTATAAGCTGGACAGTAGTACACACCTGTAGGCCCAGCTACTCAGAAGGATTACTTGAGGCCAGGAGTACAAAGCTGAAGTATGCTATAATAGTGCCTGTGAATGGTCAATGCACTCCAGTCTTGGCAACGGAGCAAGGCCTCGTTTCTAAAAAGTTGTGATGTTGTTTTTTTATAATAACAACTATATTTCTGTGGACTAAACAATGAACTATAAATAAAGTATTAAGCCAGGCACAGTGGCTCAGCCTGTAACCCCAGCAGTTTGGGAGGCCGAGGCGAGTGGATTGCCTGAGCCTGCGGGTTCGAAACAAAGCCTGGGCAAGTTGACGGTCTTTATAGCAAAAAAAAAAAAAAAAAAATTAGCCGGGCATGGTGGCGCACACTTGTACTTCCAGCTACTTGGAAGGCTGAGGCGGAAGTATTGCTAGAGCCCAGCAGGTCAATTCTAGGGTGGCCGTAGGTACTCCAGCCTGAGGCGACAGAATGAGACTCCGACTCAAAGAAAAAAAGTGGTTTTAGGCCGGGCTTGGTGGCTCAGCCTGCTATACCAGCACTTTGGGAGGCCAAGACGAGTGGATTGCCTGAGCCCGCGGGTTCAAGACCTACCTGGGCAACTTGGCGAGACCTCGTCTCTACAAGAAATCAAAAATTAGTTGGGTATATACCTGTAGTTCTGGCTACTTGGAAGGTTGAGGTGGAAGGATAGTCGGAGCCCAGCAGGTTGATGCTGGGGTGGCCCTGAACATGCCACTGCACTCCAGCCTGGGCGACCAAGTGAGACTCCAGCACAAAATATTAAAATATAATAAAATAAAATAAAGGATTTAGAGTTCTAATTATATCTCCAATTTAAAATCTTGTTGCTGGGCTCGGTGGCTCAGCCTGTAATCCTGTGCTGTAGGAGGTTGAGGTGAGTGGATTGCCTGAACCTGAGGGTTCGAGACCCGCCTGGGCAACTTGGCAAGACCTCATCTCTACAATAAATCAAAAAATCAGTCAGGCGTAGTAGGGCATGCCTGTAATTCCGGCTACTTGGAAGGCTGAGGTGGAAGGATCGCTGGAGCCCAGCAGGTCAAGGTGGCAGTGGCTGAGAGCGGCCACTGCACTCCAGTCTGGGTGACAGAGTGAGACTCCAACTCCATAAAAAAAAACCCAAAAAATAAAATAAAAAATAAAATAAAATCTTGTTGAGTAAAAACATCCCATCTGTGTCTAAATTTCCTAATCAGTAAACCAGAGATGATTTTGAATCCAATTAAGCAACCAAAAAATTGTAAGTGAAGGCATTACAGGGCCAATTATTCTTTATGTGATATACTTGAATAATGAATCTATTCGGTCAGTATTTATATATAAAAAATAGAATTCTCCATATATTATATACATATATATGCAAAACACACATACATAGACACACATACTTTTAACTTTGCCTAGAGTCATTCAAAATTCAACAATCTCTACAAAAAGAAAGGACCTAGAAAATTCCTGTAAAATTCCACCTCCTTCACCTCTCCAAAACACTAGTTACCAAATATTTCTTTTTTTTGAGCTGGAGTCTCACTCTGTCGCCCAGACTGGAGTGCAGTGGCCGCTCCTGGCCACCGCAGCCTCCACCTGCTGGGATCCGGTGATCCTTCCGCCTCAGCTTTCCAAGTAGCTGGAATCACAGGCATGCGCTACCACGCCCGGCTGATTTTTTGATTTATTGTAGAGATGAGGTCTCACTGCCCAGGCGGGTCTCGAACCCGCGGTCTCAGGCAATCCACTCACCTCAGCCTCCCGAAGGCACGGGATTACAGGCTGAGCCACCGAGCCCAGCTCAAATATTTCATTGTTCTAACGAACTATATCGGCTTAATGACAGAGTTTTGAATGTCAAAGTTTTGCAATTGTAGCTCTTTAATATAAAATCAACATATAATGCTTCAGCTTTTAAATTAGAGTTTTAAAAATACCCCCTTCATCCTGATCACTAACTAATAGAAACTGGTAGAATGTTGGTGAACTGCTTTATGATTTTCCTGAAGTTACCATCTTGAAAAAGTTTACTTTGAGCCCTAGGCAGCCTAAAAGTTATTTGTTATTCAGAGTTCTCTCTCGTGTTCCAATTCCTGAGAATAAAACATAGCCCAAGAAAGCATTTTAACTCAATGAAAACAAACACATGAACTGGCAAAAGAAAACTCCTTATCCTGTCTTGAATCCGGGCATAAGGACACAAAGAACTGGAAAAACAAAAAGTACAAAGAATTTCATGCCACCGCCTAGATCAGTGGCACGCAGTGTCAAAAATCCTCAGGACAAAATGATCTGAGAAACACAGTCCGGTATTGAACACTCCTTTTGATCTCAAGGCTAGAAAATGACAACTGCCTGCTGCAACGCAAACCCCCAGTCATCCATCCTAAAACAGCTCGTCCACGTGAAACCAGCAAACCCAGGTCAAAGTCCAGGCGTTGCGAAAGGGAGGTGGGTTGCAGGAGAGGGGTGCGGGCCGGGGGGGGGTCGCTTGGACACAGGAGAGACGCCGCCGAGGGCTGCCCTTCCTTCCCTCCCCAGGCTGCCATCTGCTCATCCCTGTCCCCGGATCTTGGACCTTCGGCTGCTGGGGGGACACGGGCAGGTAGTCGAATTCCGTCACTGCCACCCAGCGTCACCCAGGTTCTTGCGTCCGTCCTGGAGGCAACACGTCCTCGCGGCAGGGCGAAGACTGACCCTGCCCCACCACGGCACGGCCCGCCCGACGCACGCTGCTTCCACGGGCTGGGCGACCGTGACCGTGAGGACCTGGGGAAACTTTCTGGAAAGCAGGGGGTGGGGGGGTGCAGGTCTAGAGGAGAAAACCCAGCCACCCCGAGCGCGCTGGGGCCGGGGGAAGGCAGGACGCTCTCGATTACTCACAGTTTGCCTCCAAGACGGGAAACACGAGGGCCAGGCACGCCAGCAGCGCCCCGCAGCGCCCACCCGGGACCCTCATCGCGCGGCGGGGGCGGCGCGGGCGGGGACGGCGGCGCGGGGCGGGGGGCGGCGAGCCCGAGGCGCGCGCGCGGGGGGCGGGGGCGTCGCTCTCCGGGCGGGGCCGCGGGCGGGGCGCGCCGGGCAGGGTCGCCGCGCGCCGGGCAGGGCCGCTCCGGGGGCAGGGCTGCGCGGCGGCGCCTGCGAGCCAGCGAGCGCGCGGAGCCGCCGGGGGCGGAGGGGACCGCCCGCTCCCAGCCCCCAGCCCGCCGGGGGACGGGAGAGCGAGGACATTTCCAGGAAGCTTCTCGGAGCGGGGGGAGGGGCTCGGGGACAGGGTCGGAGGCCTGGGCCGCACGGAGACGCGGCGCCCCGCCGGCTGCGAGCGACCGCGTGGGTCCCCCCCGAAGGCGAAGCTGCCCCGGGGGACGGGGAGGGGGGCGCGGCGACCCCCGGCCGGCGAGCGGGGGTGGGACGCTGGGTGGCTCCGGGGGAGATCGGGACCTCCGACTGGCCCGGGAGGATATTCACCAGCCCCAGCAGGGAAAGCGGGACTTTGGGGAGAACGCAGCGGGCAGAGAGAGTAAAAGCAAATGGGACCGTTTGGGTCATCCACATTTTTGTTTTGTCTAGCATTTATGCCGGGGGGGGGGGACTATGGCAAAAAGGAGGGGGGAATAGACAATATATCAAATTGCATCTCCTTCAAACAGCTCATTTTGTTTTGCATGCTACGTCGAGTTTTTGTCCTCGGGCCCAGGGGCACGTTTGAGAGATGTTCAAGGCTGCCTTTGGACCTAAGCAGCCCACATTCACATCGCGACACTCTGCCACTCCCAGGAGTATGCCTGAGTCAGCGGCTTGAGCTCATTTGTGTCACCCCTAAACTGGGATAATGGGTTTCCACAGGGTTTGATGTAAGGGTTTCAAGACGTAATATATAAAGCAGTGAGTGTGTCCAAGAGTAGTACTTCTTGAAGCCGTCCTCACGGGTTGACAAGAATTCTAGACAAAAATAGAGTTATGATTAAGCACTAATCAGGCGGCACTTTGACCCCTTGCTTGTAGCTGAAAGTCACTAGGCCTATTTGCAACCCTGTTGTTCCTATAGATCGGATTTCTGACGTCAGGATCACAGGGCTTTTGTTCAAGAATTGCTTAAGTTGCTTTTCAGATCCCAATTCCGGTAAAACAGCTGACACCGACCCGCCTGAAGACCCCCCACAGAGGAAATAAATCAGCATGAGAATACTGTTTCCCCGTCTCCTGGTCCCATGACTTAACCATTCTTCAGCCAATCAGCTATGTCTACTATGCTCCAAAACCCTGCAGGACCCTAACCTAACTCCTTGGGAAGGTGGATTTGACATTTTCCCTTCCTCCTTCGGTGACCCTGGTATTAAACCTTTCTCTGTTGCATCGTGGTGTATTGCTTGGCCTGCTGACTCGCTGAGGGCATTGGGCTTGGGCAGTGAACCTGTGATGCTTGCATACTCAGTGCATATTTACTATGATTACTTCCTGTATTTTTGCCCAATTGAAATATCAATTGTACTCCTGTGTGTGTGTGTGTGTGTGTGTGTGTGTGTGTGTGTGTGTGTGTGAGAGAGAGAGAGAGAGAGAGAGAGAGAAACTCAATAGCGTCATATTTTAAGGATCAAGGATTTCATCCAGCTCTGCCTATTCACAGTTCTGTGATCCAGCTGGATGGAAGTTGATTAATATTAGAGGCACTTTTTCTGATAGGAACATGGGCTTGGGGCCAGGCATGGTGGCTCATGCCTATAATCCCAGCACTTGGGGAGGCTGAAGGGGAGAGATCACTTGAGCCCAAGGGTTAGAGACAATCTGGGCAATACAGTGAGACCTCCTCTCCACACACACAAAAACAGTTTGCTGGATGTGGTGGTACGCACCTGTAGTCCCAGCTACTTGGGAGGATAAAACAGAAGGATCACCTGTGAACCCAGAGGTTGAGACTGTAATGAGACAGAATCACATCACGCATTTTAGCCTGAATGACAGAGTGAGACACCATGACAGAAAAAAAGAAAAGAAAAAGAACATGAACTGGGGAATTCTCATTCCTGGAATTCCTGAAGAGAGAAAAATGCCTCCTACTCTCTTCTAGGTTCATAGATAATAAACAGCAGAAACAGACCAGGCATGGTGGTTCACACCTGTAATCCTAACACTTTGGGAGAACGAGCCAAGAATACTGCTTAAACTCAGTTCAAGACCAGCCTAGGCAACTTAGTGACATCATGTCTCTACAAAAATAAATCAAAAAATTAACTGGGCGTGGTCGCGCGTGCCTGTAGTTCCAGGTATTTGGGAGGTTGAGATAGAAGGATTACCTGAACCCAGGAGGTTGAGGCTGCAGTGAGCCGTGATTGTGTCACTGCACTTCAGCCTGGCAACAGGGTGAGACTAAAACACACATCAAAAAAGCAGAAAAAAAGTTTAACTATATATGTATGAATATGAATGGGAATTTCACAAAAATATAAGACTCAAGGAGGTAGCCAGATGATTGAGACATGTCATCCTGAACTACAGAAAGAAATACAGGTTTGAGGCTACTGGGAGGTGAGGGGGCAAGTTAAAGAAAGGTAAGGAGGCCTGGCTTAGTGGCTCACACTTGTAATTCCAGCACTTTGGGAGGCCCAGACAGGAGGATTGCTTGAGCTCAGCAGTTTGAGACCAGCCTGGCCAACAAAGGGAGACCTTGTCTCTACAAAAATAAACAAATTAACTTAGTGTAGAGACACATGGCTGTAGGCCGAGCTACTCAGGAGGCTGAGGCAAGAGGTTCACTTGAGCCCAGGAGTTTGAAGCTGCCGTGAGCTATGGTTGTGCTACTGCACCTCAGCCTGGACAACATAGCAAAACTCTGTGGAAAAAAAAAAAAAAAGGCAAGGGAGGAAATATAAGGTCAATAAGAATTGCCTTGTTTTGCTGGTCTCTCAGGCAATTAAAATTGTTCCTAGGAGTGTCTGTCTTCCTAGTCCGTTTAGATAACCTTTACTAATGGAAATTTCTTTTATAAATGCAAATTTCCTTTACATAGAGAAATTTATGTTGTATTTTAGGCCATTGAGGAAGAAGTAAAAGCTTTCTCTGCTTCTGCTGGTTCTTGATTGCCTTTAGTCCACCATAATCCATAGACCTAAATGGCATATTTCGGGGTGGCGTGCTTTGAGTCTCTTTAACTCATTCAATAAATAATTTTCTTTTTGAGTTAGAGTCTCACTCCGTTACCCAGGCTGGAAAGCAGTGGCACGCTCGTGGCTACCCCAGCGTCCACCTGCTGGGGTCAGGCGATTCTTCCACCTCAGCCTTCCAAGCAGCTGGAACTATAGGCACATGCTACAGCGCCCAGCTAATTTTTTTGATTGATTGTAGAGATGAGGTCTTGCCAAGTTGCCCAGGCTGTTCTCAAACCTGTGGGCTCAGGCAATCCCCTCAACTTGGCCCCCTAAAGTGTTGGGATTACAGACTTGAGCTACTATACCCGGCCTAAGAAATAATTTTTGAGTATATATATGACCCCCCCTTTAAATTCTCTTTTGTCTTGGTATGTTTGACTTTACCAGGTCTGTCTGTTTAGCACTTTGTTCTGAGCCCCAAGCAATTTAAATATAAATATAACTCTAATCTCTGTAGAATTATTTGGATTATATTAGACACAATAATCTTTAAGTGTCACATTTAATTATTAAATGTTTATTTATTTATTTATTGAGTCGGGGTCTCACTCTATCACCCAGGCTGGAGTGCAGTGGCATGCTCACCGCCACTGCAGCCTCCACCTGCTGGGCTCAGGCGGTCCTTCCACCTCAACCTTTCAAGTAGCTGGAACCACAGGTACGTGCCACCACGCCCAGCTGATTTTTTTGTTTTATTTTATTTTATTTTTTATTTCATTTTTTTGAATTGAAGTCTCACTCTGTCACCCAGGCTAGAGAGCAGCGGTACGCTTACGACCACCACAGCCTGGATTTGCCGGACTCAGGAGTTCCTTCCACCTCAGCCTTCCGAGTAATTGGAACCACAGATGTGTGCCACCACACCTGGCTTATTTTTTGATTTATTGTAGAGATGAGGTCTCACCAAGTTGCCCAGGCTGGTCTCAAACCTGTGGGCTCAGGCAATTTTCTCATCTTGGCCTCCCAAAGTACTGGGATTATAAGCATGAGCCACAATGCCCAGCCTGATTTTTTGTTTAATTGTAGAGGTGAGATCTTGCCGTGTTGCTCAGGTTGGTCTCAAATCCCTGAGCTCAGGCTATCCTCTCACCTCTGCCTCACAAATTGCTGATATTACAGGCATGAGCCACCATGCCCGACCAATTATTAAATATTTAAATGCACTTAGACCAAGAGTCATGCAAATAAAAAAAGAGCCCCATTTGGAAATGTCCTTATCTTGTGAAGAGGAAATAATGGGAGAAAAGCAACTTATCAAGGAGGGGAAAGCCCCTAAAATCATGAATCAACAACATTCATAATAAATCATTCAATGCAGACATATAAAAAATAAAGAATATGAAGAAAAGTAGAGAATGTTAGGAAAACATAAGGTACCTAAAAAAACCCTGCTCCTCCAAAGACTTCAGTGGAAAATAAATATCATTTTAATACCATAAATGTGCATCACACTGCCAGTAATAGTCATCGATGCTGAAAAATAATGTATCCCACACTATAATGTCAAACTCTGAAAAACCATCTGAAATGTTTATTAATACAATTTACCCATACATCTTTGGATAACATTTTCAAGTTTTTAATTTATTTTAGAAGTCCACTGTGATGGTGATACCTGGCTTTGGCTCAATATTGATGAACACCTGGTCAATCTCATTCAGCCAAACTTGCGTTTTGGTACTTTACTAAATATACAGCTAAAACCTGTCCAAAATGTAACTCTTAGGTTCATCCTATTTCTAATACAAATCCCATTCGTTTACTCAGTTTTACATTTCTCCATGTCGTTGTATTATATTCTCTTAATATACTCTCTAATGTAGGATTCACAGCTAGGTGCAGTGACTCACACTTGTAATCCAAGCACTTTGAGAGACCAAGGCAGGAGGATCATTTGAGGGGAGTTTAAGGCCAGCCTGAGTAACATAGCAAGACACTGTCTCTATTATTTTTTTTAAAAGAGAGAAAGAGAGAATGTAAGATTCATAAGAGCAGGAATTTCTTTTTTTTTAATTTTATAGTCAAACTGGACACGGTGGCTCACATCTGTAATCCCAGCACTTTGGGAAGCAGAGGCGAGAGGATTGCCTGAGCCCAGGGGTTCATGACCACCCTGCACAACTTGGTCAAACCTCATCTCTACAATAAATCAAAAAATTAGCCAGACATGGTGGTGCACACCTGTGGTTCCAGCTACATGGAAGACGGAGGCGGAAGGATCACCTGAGCCCAGTAGGTTGAGGCTGTGGTGGCCATGAGTGTGCCACTGCATTCCAACCTGGGCAGCAGAGTGAGACTCCTACTAAAAAAAAATAATAATAATGTATATTCAAGGAATACACGTCTAGGGTGTTGCATGGGTATATTGTGTGATGGTGAGGTTTGATCTTCTACCACCTAAATAGTGAGCATGGAACCTGATAGGTAGTTTTTCTACCCTAGGTAGGGCAGGAATTTTTTTTAATGTTTTCTTCACAACATACTCCTAGTACCTAGAACAGTGACATATACATTCACTTCAATTTAATCTAACAATGTGAGCCTGGGAATATTTTTGCCAAAATATCTTCAGTGATCATGAAATGACAGTCTTAACTAGAATCTAGCAGCAAGACTCTTCGTTATTCAAAATGTACAAGATTATACTGTGGTTACATAGCCACACAATTATAGTGGTTTAGATAACAAGAATTTATTTCTTGCTCATGGGAAGTCTACTACAAGTCTGCACGACAGCCTGGGCAACATAGCAAGATCTTGTCTCTAGAGAAAATAAAAATAAAAAAATTACCTAGGCGGGGTGGCACATGCCTGTAGGCCCAGCTACTCAGGAGACTGAGATGAAAGGTTCACCTGAGCTTAGGAGGTCAAAGCTACAGTGAGCCCGTGATCGTGCCACTGCACTCCAGCTTGAGTGACAAAGTGCGACTCCGACTCAAAAAAAAAAGTCTGCATAACCTTCCAGGCATGTAATCCCAGCACTTTGGGTGGGGAAGCAGGATTGCTTGAGCCCAAGATTTCGAGGCCAGCCTAGTTAACATAGCAAGACCTTGTCTCTACAAAAAGTCAAGAAACAGCCGGGCTCGGTGGCTCAGCCTGTAATCCCGCGCCTTTGGGAGGCTGAGGTGAGTGGATTGCCTGAGCCCGCGGGTTCGAGACCCGCCTGGGCAATTTGGCGAGATCTCATCTCTACAATAAATCAAAAAAAAATCAGCCGGGCGTGGTAGCGCGCGCCTGTAATTCTGACTACTCGGAAGGCTGAGGCGGAAGGATTGCCGGAGCCCAGCGGGTCGAGGCTGCGGTGGCCGGGAGCGGCCACTGCGCTCCAGTCTGGGTGATGGAGTGAGACTCCAACTCAAAAAAAAAAAAAGTCAAGAAACTAGCCGGCATGGTGGTGTGCATCTGTAGTCCAAACTATTTAGGAGGCTGAAACTGGAGGATCACTTGAGCCCAGGAGTTCAAAGTTGCAGTGAGCCATAATCCTGAAATCTCCAAAAGAGCTTGTTTTTGTTTTTGCTTTGAGTCGGAGTCTCACTGTTGCCCAGGCTGGAGTGCAGTGGCACGCTCATGGCCATTGCAGCCTCGACCTGCTGGACTCAGGCGATCCTTCCACCTCAGCCTTCCAAGTAGCTGGAACTGCAGGCACCCACCATGCCCAGCTAATTTTTTGATTTACTGTCGAGATGTGGTCTTGCCAAGTTGCCCAGGCTGGTCTCGAACCCCTGAACCCAGGCAGTGCTCTTGCCTCTGTCTCCCAAAGTGCTGGGATTATAGGCATGAGCCACTGTGACTGGCGAGAACATTTTTTTTTTTTTTTAAAGCAGGCTGGGCTCAGTGGCTCAGCCTGTAATCCCAGCACTCTGGGAGACTGAGTCTGGTGGATTGCCTGAGCCCACAGGTTCGAGATCAGCCTGGGCAACTTGATCGTCTTTATAGCAAAAGCAACAACAACAACAAAAAATTAGCCAGGCGTGGTAGTGCACACCTGTAGTTCCAGCTACTTGGAAGGCTGAGGCAGAAGGATTGCTGGCTGTGAGCGTGCTTCTGCACTCCAGCTTGGATGACAGAGTGAGACTCCAACTCAAAAAAAAAGAAAAAAGAAAGAAAAGCAGAGGAGGGATAAGGTCAGATCTTGGAGAATACATTCAGGAAGCTGGAGTAAGAATGTCCAGGGAGATCAGAAGAGAGCCAGAATAGCGTCTAATCATGAAAGACCGAGGCAGGAAAGAGTTTTAGGAGAATTGACTATATTAAATATATTATAAATTAAGCAAAAGAAAAGAGAACTGATTTGGTAATTAGGAAATCATAAGTTATATCCAAAAAATGTATTTTTCGTAGTTTGATGGAATAGAAGCCCAATTACAGTAAATGGATGAAAGAGTGAACATCAACAATAGAGCTTTAGAGTTTGCAAACCACTAGTTTAGAAAGTGGGTTGTGAAAGTAAAAAGTCAGCAGAAACTGTACTCATTGGAATTGTAGTTAAAAGAGAATTGTGGCGACCCTCTCCCGCCCTTGTCCTCCTGTCCCCCAGCATGAAGATTAGAGGATACGTGCCATAAATGTTTATGGGATGGGGGGCAACAACTTCAAAATTTCCTGTTATTTATCAGATATTGCACTTGAACTTTATTTCTCTCATTGGGTCCTCTCACCAATCCTGTAAGTAGGCATTTTCATTTCCAATTCGCACAGGAAGCAGTTGAGACTCAGAAAACAATACCCCAAGATAAAGGCCTCAGAAATAAAGTTCCTTCCTGATCTCCTCCTGCTCCCCTTACCCTGCTTCTTGCCTCTCACGCTCCCCCTAAGCAAGCCACAGGAACTAGAATTCCTCTTACTTTTGGCAGGTTATGGAGACCAGAATCTTTTCCCCTAAGTCACACATAAAACCTGAACTATTAACTCGAACCTTCTTTCTTTCTGTGTAATAGCTGGCCATAAAAAAAAATTCTCTGATCAGCCGGGTGTGATGGCTGTCACACCTGTCATCTCAGCACTTTGGGAGGCAGAGGCAAGAGGATTGCCTGAGCCCACGGGGTCGAGACCAGCCTGGGCAACATGGCAAGACCTCGTCTCTACAATAAATCAAAAATTAGCTGGGATTGGTGGTGCACGCCTGTGGTTCCAGCTACTTGGAAGACTGAGATGGAAGATTTGCCTGAGCCCAGCAGGTCGAGGCTGTGTAGGCCGTGAGCATGCCACTGTACTCCAGCCCGGGTGACAGAGTAAGACTCAGACTCAAAAAACTAACAAACAAAAGAGAAATTCTCTGATCTACTTTGTTTGATGGTAGGTCCTGAGACACCATTCTAGAAGGGTCCCTGCCGATACTTGAGTCGAAGGAATACTGCACAGAGAGGCCAAGAAGCTTAACAGAAAGGCCTTACTGAGTATCCCTATTCAGTCTATTCTTATTGGGTCTCACTGTTTGTCCAATAACACTTCTACATGACTGGCTGTCCTTTCTTCATTGAACCTAAGCATAAAAATGGGTGGTTTTATTTTTTTTGAGTTGGTATTTAAGTATTTAGGTAGAAAATGAATGGACACACAGATCTCCATAAGTGGTGCACACAGTTCCCCGCCCACAAAAACGTAATTGCCATTTTTTTCTCCAAAGCATACAAAAGAAATGCAGATATCACACATATTTTTTATCTCTTCTTCTTATTTTTTTGAGTTGGAGTCTCACTTTGTCACCCAGCTGGAGTACAGTGGCATGCTCACTGTCGCTGCAGCCGCGATTTGCTGGGCTCAGACCTCCCAAGTATCTGGAACTACAGGAGTGTGCCACCACACCCAGCTAATTTCTTGATGTATTGTAGAGATGGGATCTCGCCAAGTTGCCCAGGTTGGTCTCGAACCCTTGGTCTCAGGCAGTCCTCTCACCTCAACCTCCCAAAGTGCTGGGATTGCAGGTGTGAGCCACTGCACCTGGCCACACATCTTTTTTTTGTTGTTTAAGCATTACAAAGCAGTGACTTGATCACAGTCTTTATGTTTCAGAAACCAAACAGCAGCATCAATGTGTCTAAAAACTACGAAGCATACATTAAAATGTTAACGCTGGTTATTTTTCAGTGGTGAGTGTAAACTCTCGCTTTTTTCATATTGTTCCTTTTTAGTGCTTTTCACATTTTCTACAATGAACCCTTTTCTTTCGCAATCATAATTCCCCCACCACAAATATCCTACAATTCCATTTCACATATTATGTAACAAATAGTGATAAACACTACAGAGATTAAAACTTCATCCCCATCTGAAATGTTGAAAAATATTTAGCAAATGAGTTTCTCCTTTGCCCTTAACTTATAATAATTGCCTCAGTGTATTGTTCCTGTAGTTGTGCAGCCTGAGTCTGTCACATCCCAGAGGATCCCCCATTCCTGCTGCATTAAAAAACGAAACAAAGCAAAACAAAAAACAAAACAAAGAAAACCTCTATGCACAAGGCTCTTTATCTCAGTTGGGGATATTGGACACAGACAAGGAGCAGCACCCTTGGCTGGACACATATTTCGTATGGGTATAAAATCTGTCCGGAGGCCGGGGTCGGTGGCTCAGTCTGCAATCTCGCGCTTTGGGAGGCCGAGGTGAGTGGTTCGAGACCCGCCCGGACAACTTGGCGAGACCTCATCTCTACAATATATCAAAAATCAGCTGGGCGTGGTAGCGCGCGCCTGTAATTCCGGCTACTCGGAAGGCTGAGGCGGAAGGATCGCCGGAGCCCAGCAGGTCGAGCTGCGGTGGCCGAGAGCGGCCACTGCAATCCAGTCTGGGCGACGGAGTGAGACGCCAACTCAAAAAAAAACAAAAACAAAACATCTGTCTGGAATCCCTCGGCTTATCTCCGGACGCTACGGTTGCCTGGTTACGGAAATTATCTTCCCCGAGCTCCGCCTCCTCCTCCTAGGCCACGCCCCTTTCCCCTTCTAGCTTTCGGACAGGGGCGGAGAACCCCGTCCCTTCAGCCACTCAGAGGCCCCCACCGCGAGCCCTCGATCGGTGATTGGGCAAGCGCAACACGGGCGGGGCTTGGGGGCGGGCCTTCCGCGCCTCGGCTCACGTCAGCACGTCGACGCGGGGGTTTTCCCCAGCCGCGTCCCGCTAACTGCGCTCCGCCGTGTTGTTGCCGGTGGTCCCCGCGGTCCCCGGGCCGGGAGGGCAGCCGTCGTCGGTTCGCGGGGCTCGGGGCTCGGGCCGGCCTCCTTCGCCCCGCTCCCGGCTTGTCCTCCGGGCGTCTCCGCCTCGGGGGCGCCTCAGCGCGGCGGAGGCCCCCCGGGACCCGGCCCGGGCTCGGATGGGAGGTGGCAGGAGGAGCACCCTGGGATGTTCAGTCTGATGGCCAATTGCTGCCGCTGGTTCCAGCGCTGGCGGGAGCCGGTCAGGTAGGCAGGGGCGGGGCGTCGCGGGGCCGTCGGCGGGGATGGGGACAGCCGCGTCCCCGGGGCGGGCGGGGCGCCGCTTCCGCCCGCTGCGCCTGCCCGGCCCGGCCGTCCCGGGCCGCAGGGGATGCTTTCGGTCCCGGCGTGACCTGTCCCGGGAGGGAGAGGCTGGAGGGGTCTCGTTTTGGGGTCTGATGCCCTTGACGTTCTGGGCAACAGTGCTGCTTATTGTTGTGTTTTAAGCAGATCTGAATTTCTTCAAAAGTTGTGTGTGTGTGTGGGGTGTGTGTGTGTGTGTGTGTGTGTGTGTGTGTGTGTGTGTGTGAAATTGGAAACTATCCGTTGTGAATTTTTCCTCGGAAGCTTTTGTAATAGACATTCTTCTAAAAAGAGAGGGGCATAGAATATTAGTTTTCATGATATCCAGACGTCCCATTCCAACTCACACCCCCACACCTCCACCCACCCACACACAGTTTTGTTTGAGGACGTGGGCTTGACATCTGGCTCCACCGCTTAATAATTATGTGACTCAACCATTTTTTGGCCCCACCTTCCTCTTGTATTAAATGAGGGTGATGATATCTGTGCCTTAGAAGTGTTGTAGTCAGTGAGAGTAAGTGATGGGGGGTAGTGTTTTCTTAAACGTAGCTTCTGTTTTCGTAGGGAAGAACCTTGCCATGGAAAGGGTCCCCCTTTTATCATGTTATTTGGAAGTGCTAGATGCATTAATATTCAGGGCTAGATGTATTAATATGCAATACTTGATACTCATGGATTCAGCAAATATTTGGTAAGAAAATATCATATGCCAGGCACTGTGTTAGAAAGGAATTAGTGAAAATGATGCTTTTGAAACGGAGAGGCCCAACCTATAAAAGAGACCTTGAGTTTGTTACTCTTTACATAGTTCCCAGTCTGGAATCCGGCCAAGGAATTGTTAACATTTCAGATATAATATTTGCCATGGGGATAAACTATCCTTTATTTTTTATTTTTTAGGGAGTTCCACTCTGTCGCCCACGCTGGAGTGCAGTGTCACACTCACGGCCACTGCAGCCTCAACCTGTTGGGCTCAGGCGATCCTTCCCCCTCAGCCTTCCAAGAGCTGGAACTACAGGCATTTGCCACCATACCTGGCTAATTTTTTGATTTACTGTAGAGATGAGGTTTCACCAAGTGACTCAGACTGGTCTCGTACCCCTGGTCTCAGGCAGTTCTCTTGCCTCCACCTCCCAAAGTGCTGGGATTACAGGCATGAGCCACCACGCTCCACCTGGATGAACTGCCCTTTAAAGAATGAATCTGAAAAGCTGCATTTACTCATCCTAAGGAAAAATACATGTTTATGTTTGGAAAAAGAAAAAAAAACTTGCTTTAAATGAAACTTTTAGGTATTCCCCATTTTTATCTTATTATTTTATATTTATTTATTTATATTGAGTCAGAGTCTCCTCTGTTGCCCAGGCTGGAGTGAGTAGCATGTTTACGGCCACTGCAGTCTCTACCTGCTAGACTCAGGTCATCCTTCTGTCTCAGCCTTCCTAGTAGCTGGGACTATGGACATGTGTTCCCACGCCTGGCTTTTTTTTTTTTTTTCTGAGTTGGTGTCTCACTCTGTTGCCCAGGCTGGAGTACGGCGGCATGCTCATGGCCACTGCAGCCTCAACCGGCTGGGCTCAGATGATCCATCCACCTCAGATTTCCAAGTAGCTGGAACTACAGGTGAGTGCTGCCACTTTCAACTAATTTTTCTTGATTAATTGTAGAAATGAGGTCTAACCAAGTTGCCCAGGCTGGTCTCAAGCCCCT
Source organism: Cephalopachus bancanus (assembly GCA_027257055.1). Taxonomy (NCBI): domain Eukaryota; kingdom Metazoa; phylum Chordata; class Mammalia; order Primates; family Tarsiidae; genus Cephalopachus; species Cephalopachus bancanus. The sequence goes on from JAPVLO010000138.1 coordinate 4,970,121, forward strand.
GGGCTCAGGCAGTTCTCTCACCTTGGCCTCTCCAAAATGCTGGGATTACAAACATGAGCCACTTTGCCAACCTAATTTTTTTTTAAACTTTTATTACAAAGATGTGGAGTATAAGTCAGGATTAGGTGCATAAGTCGTCTACGTGTAGGTGAGGTTTGGGCCTCCAACTGGTTCTTATTTCCCGTGGTTTAGGATCAGGAATCCTTAGTGATGTTATGGCCCATCCGCCTATCCCCCACTCTCCCATGTGGCACACTCACGGCCACCCCAGCATCGACCTGCTGGGCTCCTGCGATCCTTCTGCTTCAACCTTCCAAGTAGCCAGAACTACAGGCGCACACTACCACACTCGGCTAATTTTTGATTTATTGTGGAGACTAGGTCTCTCCAGTTTGCCTGGGCTGGTCTCAAACCTGTGGGCTCAGGTAGTCCACTTACCTTGGCCTCCCAAAGTGCTGGGATTACAGGCTGAGCCACCAAGTCTGGCCCTTCCCCACTCCTAACTCTTAACTGGATTTGAATGTTTTAAATATAAGCCGGGTAGTCGACTCTAAAAGTCACAGATGTGCTTTGGGGTGTATAGATTCTGATTTATTTGTTTTAATCATGTTCAGGTCTGATTCCAGAGCCTCTACCAAGACTTGAGGATCATCCATAATACATTGGTTTCTCGTGTTTTTTTGTCTCTCTACTTTTAAGAAATATATATGATTTTTATGAGAGCATTTAGGACATGTCCTTTTATCTGAAAACACTCAAAAACACTTTCAATCCTAAGGAGTATTTAATAATTCATCATTTTTTAGTCTTTGCTTTTCTTAGCAGTTTTTGTGTGATATCTATGATGATTGTTTAAAGAAAAGACAGTTCAGAGAAAGGAGAATGTATTGATTTCCAGGTAGAACAGATAATTTGAAGTTTATCAATAAAGCAGTATTGAAATTCAGCCCAATGTCTCAGAGCGTATTTTCTTCTTAAAAAGAAAGCACTTTCTGAATGTGTACTGTCCAGCAGAGGAGCAAAGAACTACATGTGTCTGTTGAGCATTTGAAATGCAGCTAGTTCAAATTGAGATGCTATGTGTTTAATACACAGTGGATTTTGAGGACTTATTGTGCAAAAAGTCAGTATCTTATCAGTCTTTTTAAAGTTTAACTATGGCCCGGGTGCAGTGGCTCATGCCTGTAATCCCAGCACTTTGGAGAGCCAAGGTGAGAGAACTGCCTGAGCCCATGGGTTTGAGATCAGCCTGAGCAATTTGGTGAGACCTCATCTCTACAATAAATAAAAAAATTAGCTGGGTATGGTAGTGCATGCCTGTAGTTCTAGCTACTTGAAAGGCTGAGGTGGAAGGATCGCCTGAGTCCAGCAGGTTGAGGCTGCAATAGCCATGAGCATGCCACTGCTCTCCAGCCTGGGCAACAGTGAGACTCCAACTCAAAAAAAAAAGTTTAAGTGTTGAAATGGTAACTTTTGCATATATTGGGTTAACTGTAATGTTAAAATTAATTTTACTTGTTTTTGGTCTTTTTAAAAGTGCGATTACTAGAAAATTTAAACGTATTTTTCTGTTGGACCTTGCTGATATAGATCTTAGCTAAATATAAAGGACATAAATAAGCATCTCTTAGTGTTGGAGAGAGTTAACCATCAAAGGATTTTGAAACAAAGGTGAATTACACTTATCTTTGACGTACTCTTGCTCAATGTCTGATTTAAAATAGTGGCTGAATAAATATTTGCCAAATGTTATATGTAGTTTGATTGTTCCTTAGCAATAACCACACTTAAGTAAATGATATAGCAAGTATTTATTTTACTGAAATGAATGAGAACGAGCAAGCTAATTTTAAAAACATAAATTTTTGTGCTTTTATGATGTTCTTAATTTTTTCCAAGGATATAGTACGTGTATTTGTTTTCTGTAGAATTACGTTTTAGATTACGTTGTTGATTCTTGAGACTCCTCTTCTGCTTATGGTTTACGAAGTTGTCTTTGCAAATGTGAGACGTGAGTGTGTAAGAGAAGATGATGCTTGTTAATGCAGTCTGTTCTGAGGTATTTTGCTGATTTATCTAATATATTCTGTTCCTTTCATTCACCCACCTCTCCTCACTTAGGTGCTCTACCAATGAGCATATTATTCTAGAGATTTGTTTGATCAGGACAAGGCAGGAGGCAGAGGTCAATGTTAAGGCAGCTGTCTAGGTCAGTAGTCAGGAGCCAGATGCCAGGCAGTTCAGGCACCCAGCCAGTGTTTGGACCATACCTGCTTTCGTTAACTGCAAGTCAGAACCTGAACCTAGGCTTTCCAGCTATGCAGATGAATCTTGAGTAAAGTGTAATGCTAGAACCACAGACAAGTAATATGCTTCAACAGAAGCAGTGCATGACAGTGGGGTTTTAAAAAACTTTTTATTTTGAGACCATAGTACAATGATCAAAATTAAGAAATTAACTTTGGTACAGTATTATTAAGTACACTTCAGACTTTATTCTGAGTTTACCAGTTTTTCAACTGACATTCTCCCTCTTTTTTTTTTTTTTTTTTTGAGTTGGAGTCTCACTCTGTAGCCCAGACCGGAGTGCAGTGGCCGCTTCAGGCCACCGCAGCCTCGACCTGCTGGGCTCCGGCGATCCTTCCGCCTCAGCCTTCCAAGTAGCCGGAATTACAGGCATGTGCTACCACGCCCAGCTGATTTTTTTGATTGATTGTAGAGGTGAGATCTCGCCAAGTTGCCCAGGCGGGTCTCCAACCCGCGGGCTCAGGCAATCCACTCACCTCAGCCTCCCAAAGGCGCGGGATTACAGGCTGAGCCACGGAGCCCGGCTGACATTCTCTTTTTATGTCTAGGATTCAATCTAGAATCTCACAATGATGTCTCTTTAGTTTTCCCTTGGTCTGTGACAGTTCCTCTTTCTTTTCCTCACTTTTATAACCTTAAGTCTTTGAAGAGTACCGATCTTTTGTTGTGTAGAATACCCCTCAGTTTGTCTGTTGATGTTTTCTCTTGATTTGACTAAGGTTTTTCATTACTGGGCAGTAGAATACCCTAGAGGTGATGTGTCTTTCTCAGTACCCCTTATCAAGGGGTGCATGATGTTGATATGTCTTATTTGTGGTGTTGTTAACCTTGATCCTGGTTAAGGTGGTCTCTGCCAGATTCCTCAGTATAGTATTTGAGTCAAATAGACTTGGGTTTGAATATTAGGAGTTTTGGCACTTTTCCCTCAATCAAATGTTGGTAAATTTTGTCTTGCAGCATTTTGAGAGAGGAAGTTTATACAGACGTGAGCTACCATGCTCGGCTCAATTCATATTTTATACTCATCTGCGTAGATAATCTTTCCTTCTTTTCTGTATGAAGGGAAGGAAAGGTTAATTTTTCTTTCCAAGATTAATTCTTATGTCTGTACCATATATTCCATTTCTTCCCTTCAATTGTTCAGCTTTTAGCCATCCTAAAGTATAAAAATCAATGCACAGCTGAAGCTAGAGACCACAGGGAGAACTTCATGGCCGGGAGCGGCCACTGCACTCCAGTCTGGGTGACAGAGTGAGACTCCAACTCAAAAAAAAAAATAAAGTAAAAATAAAAGAATAAACGTAAACTTTTATCTGAAAATCTGTTATTAAGTTTTACTATCAAGACACAAAAGCTCTTTTGTGTCATCAGCGCTACTCTTGTATTCCTTTTTTGTATGTAAACATGCTCGACTCTGTTCAACAAACCAAAGAAATTGGATTAGTTTTCTATCGCTGCTGTTGTCCATTACCATACACGTAGTGACTTAACACATGGCCAGGCACGATGGCTCACACCTGTAATCCCAGCACTTTGAAAGATAAAGGCAAGAGGATTGCCTGAGCCCAGATGTTCTAGACCAACCGGGGCTACTTGGCAAGACTTTGTTTCTACAATAAATACAAAAATTATCCAGACATGGTGGTGCATGCCTGTAGTTCCAGCTACTTGGAAGATTGAGGCAGAAGGATCACCTGAGCCCAGCTGGCCGAGGCTATAGTGTCCGTGAGCATGCCAGTAAACTCCAGCCTGGGTGACAGAGTGAGACTGGCTCAAAAACAAAGCAAAACACACACACACACACACAAATTTATTATCCTACAGTTCTGAGGTTGGAAGTCTAAAATGGGTTGGCAGGATTGCATATCTTCTGGAAGCTCTAGGGCACAATCATTTTTTTTGGTCATTCTAGAAGTTGTCTGTATTCCTTGGCTAATGGCCCCTTTTCTCCATCTTCAAAGCCAATAGCATAACATATTTTTTTCCCCTCGTATCTCCTGCTTCCTTATGAGGAACCTTGTGAACACACTGGGCCCACTTGTGTCATCCAAAATGAGCTCCTTGTCTCAGAATCTTTAATCACATCTGTAAAATTCTTGGTGCTGGGTAAGGTAACACAACACAGGCTCTAGGGAGTAGGATGTGGACCTCTTGGGAGGCCTTTATTCTGTCTGCCATGCTAAACAGTCTTCTGTCCCTTTTTTCCTTCATGCTTTGCAGTTGGCAGTGGTTCACTGGCCTTGACTCAACTTCCTCCTGTCCTGCAGTCCCTGACTCCCTGCTTTGGAAGCCTTCTGCCCTGATCCTTTAGTTAAGTTGTCCCAGCTACATCAGGTACTCATTGATGCTTAAGACCATTTTCTTCTTGAAATTCTCTATTTCTTGTTCTTGAATGCTTATTTATTTATTTCTCTTACTGCCTGCTTCCTCTTCTCTCTTTTTCTTAAGTAAAAAGCCTTTCTTAAGTTTTCCTCAGGGGTCTGTCTTCAACCTGCTTTTCTTCTTCAGCATATTCTCCCTGTCTGATCAAACTCGTATTATTATACTTGGCATTTCAGTTGCCACTTGAACACTGACTCTCAAGTCCATGGTTCCGGCACTCATCCACCACTTCAAGACTTACACATCTAATTGTCACGGAAGCCTCCGTCTAGACACATAAAAATCAAGCTGACATCTCTTATTTCCACATGTTCCTGTTTTTTCTCCTGTATTTTTTCTTTCTTTCTTTCTTTTTTTTTTGAGTTGGAGTCTCACTTTGTCTCCCCGGCTGGAGTGCAGTGGCACGCTCACAGCCAGCCTTGACCTGCTGGGCTCACAGGCCCGAGCCACCGCACCTTCTTCCATGATTTCCTCCTTTCCATATTCATTGTCTCTGGTCAGGCTTCAATTACTTCTCTCTCAGATTTCTTTCACAGATTTCCACTATTCTCCAATTAAATCACCACACTGTTACCAGTGGTCTTTCTAATATGTAACTGATTTTAAATTGTCCAGTATTTTCTAATTGCCCCCAAGATAATGTCTATACTTCTTACAAGGGCTGGTGGTTTGCCCTGCGCCTACCTGTAGGGTCTCCCAGCAAGCCCTTCCCTCTCCTCCTGTCGTATCAGATTGGGGCCTCTTAAGTTCTCTAGTCCCACCCTGCCTACCTGGAGTGCCCTTCTCTTCTTGGTGCTCCTAATCAGGCTTCAAGTCTGAGCTGGGAGAGTCTCTCCTTCTAGAAGCTTTCTTTGAATTCCAGGCCGCTTTTTACCCATTCTTTGTGTTTCCTTAGCACCCTGTGTTTGTTTCCACATACTGTAAGGAAATGCTTGCTGAACTCCCTGCTAGCCCCCAAGATGGTTCCAGGACAGAAACTGTTGTTTTTTAAACACATTTAAAGGTAATGTGTGAATATTGTGATGCAAAAGTCATGTGTTTCTTGTAGAAAACTGAAAGCACAATTCAGCAAAAAGAGGAAATTTTACATTACTCACAATCTCATACCCCAGATAACTACTTTTGCTGTGGAGTCTCTTATATACATGTAAATTTTTAAACAATAATCAGATAATGGAGAGCTGTTTCACAAATTTTTATTTCTTGCTTTAATGTATTATTAGCATTTTTCTGTAACATTGCACATTTTCCAGTATCTTTATTTTTAAAATTTGAGACAGGGTCTCACGATGTCTAGGTTGGAGTGTAGTGGCATGCCCCTTGTTCACTGCAGCCTTGATCTTCTGACCTCAAATGATCCTCCCATCTCAGCCTCTTGAGTAGCTGGGACTACAGGTGTGCACCACCATGCCCAGCTAATTTTTTGATTTTTTTTTTTATAGAGATGAGGTCTCACTATGTTGTCCAGACTGGTCTTGAACTCCTAGCATCAGGAGATCCTCCTGCCTCAGCCTCCCAAAGTACTGGGATTACAGGTGTGAGCCACTGCACCTGGCCCAACTCTTTCTTGTTGTTTTTTGGTTTTTGAGTCAGAGTCTCACTCTCTCTCAGGTTGGAGGCAGTAGCTTGATCACACCTACTGCAGCCTCTACCTGCTGGACTCAGTTGATTCTTCCGCCTCAGCCTTCCAAGTAGCTGGAAGAACAGGTGTGTGCCACCATGACCAGCTAATTTTATTTATTGTAGAGACAAGGTCTCGCTACATTGTCCAGGCTGGTCTTGAATTCCTGGGCTCAGGCAGTCCTCTCGTATTGGCCTCTCAAAGTACAGGGATTACAGACATGACCCACTGTATCCAGCCAACATCTTTTTCTTTTCCTTTTTTTTTTTTTTTTTGAGTAGAAGTCTCACTCTGTCGCCCAGGTTGGAATCCAGTGGCATACTCACGGCCACCACAACCTCCATCTGCTGGGCTCAGGTGATCCTGCTGCATCAGCCTTCCAAGTAGCTGGAACTACAGGCGTGCACCACCATACCTGGCTAATTTTTTTTATTTATTGTAGAGACGAGGTCTGGCAAGTTGTCTAGGCTGGGCTTGAACCCCTGGATTTAGGTAATCCTTTTGCTTCCACCTCCCTAAATGCTGGGATTATAGACATGAGCCACCATGCCCAGCCCCAATATATTTTTCATAGTAGCAAAGTCGTGTGTTATAAAGAATTACCAAAGTGTATTTATTCATTCTCCTGTTATTAAATATTTAGTATGTTTAAACATTTCACTATTATCAGTAATACTTTGGCAAGCATCCTTTATATACATTTGGAAATGGAATTCTAGTTCAAATGGTATGAAAAGGTTACATTTAGTTAAGTTAATTAATGAGGAATCGTTATGCTGAGAAAGCTCCCGGCCTTAAGCAAACCAAAACCCAACTCATTGTAAACTGTGAAAGGAAATCAGCTTAGCCAATTAGATGGCAGCTAACCACTAACTAGGGACTTTGCTAATCAGAAACGCTAACTAATCTCTCCCTATTGACTCTCCACCTTAACCGAACACATATTTTCTTTGTCTTGTTTCTGCGAACAACTTACAGAAGTTTTCCCCTTGAGCTCCCTTGTGGGGTGCTCAACTGCTTGTGGTTCAGTGCTGCCCAACTCATGATCAATGAATGCTCAAATAGACTCCTTAAACATTTCTGTTTTTGTTTATTTTGCACATGAGAATTGATTATTCTAAGGGTTGCTTTACATATTGGTTGATTTAGAATGAGTTTACTCATCGTATTTGAAGCAACAGCCACTTTTTGTGTGCTTTGTCATATTTCAGTCAGTAAACTATGTGCAGGAAGTACAAGATTGAATAAATGAGTTGGATATAATCCCAGGGACCTCTTAGACTATACCCAAGGGGAGACAAACAGGTATATATTATTAAATGCTATAGATGTTGTGACAAAAAGTCAGAGTGCAGTTGGATCACAAAGGAGGAAGTAGGTGATTGTACTGATGAAAGGAATGGAAGGAAAAGCATCACAGAGGCTACTTATTAAAAGACAGATGGGGAGCCAGGCTCGGTGCCTCAGCCTGTAATCCCGTGCCTTTGGGAGGCTGAGGTGAGTGGATTACCTGAGCCTGCGGGTTCGAGACCTGCCTGGGCAACTTGGTGAGACCTCATCTCTACAATAAATCAAAAAATGAGTCAGGCATGGTAGCATGCGCCTGTAGTTCCAGCTATTTGGAAGGCTGAGGCGGAAGGATCACTGGAGCCCAGCAGGTCAAGGCTGCGGTGGCCGGGAGCAGCCACTGCACTCCAGTCTGGGTGACAGAGTGAGACTCCAACTCAAAAAAAAAAAGACAAAAAAACACAAAAAAAATAAAAGACAGATGGGAAAGAATGTAGAAAGGTAAAAGGTGTGAAAGAAGGTGGCAGTTTGGGAAACCACAATAAATTTGGAAATGCTGGGGCTTGCATTGTAAATTGGGGTGGGGGAGAGTGAAGCCCTCTATCAACTTTTAACATGTCTAAGTTTGTCTTTTAACTGTATGTATTGCCAAAATCTTGGCATGGTGGCTTATGCCTGTAATCTTAACACTTTAGGAGGCTGGGGCAGGAGGATTGCTTGAGGCCAGGAGTTTGAGATGAGCCTGGGCAACATAGCAAGATGCTGTCTCAAAAACAAAACACAGCCAGGCGTGGTGGCTTACACCTGTAATCCCAGCACTTTGGGAAGCGGAGGCGAGAGGATTGCCTGAGCTCAGGGGTTAGAGACTAGCTTGAGCAACTTGATGAGACCTCATCTCTACAATAAAAATTAAAAATTAGTTGGGCGTGGTGGCACATACCTGTGGTTCCAGCTACTTGGAAGGCTGAAGATGAAGGATCACCTGAGCCTAGCAGGTCGAGGCTGTGGTGGCCATGAGCATCCCACTGCACTCCAGCCTGGGCAACAGAGTGAGACTTCAACTCAAAAACAAAACAAAACAAAACACAGGGTTTAGGGTCACAGACCCCCTGTGTGGTTAGAAATTCATGTGTAACTTGTGACTCCCCAAAACTTATCTACTAATAGTCTACTGTTGACAAGAAAAGTCTTACCAATAATGAACAGTGAATTATTCCACATATTGTATCTTATTTGAATTATATACTGTATTCTTTTTTTTTTTTTTTTTTTGAGTTGGAGTCTCACTCTGTCACCCAGACTGGAGTGCAGTGGCATGCTCCTGGCCACCACAGCCTCAACTTGCTGGGCTCAGGCGATCCTTCTGTCTCACCCTTCCAAGTAGCTGGAACTACAGGCACGTGCCACCATGTCCAGCTAACATTTCGACTTATTAAAGAGACGAGGCCTCTTCAAGTTGTCCAGACTGGTCTCAAACTCCTGAACTCAGGCAATCCTCTCGCCTCCATCTCCCAAAGTGCTGGAATTATAGGCGTGAGCCACACACTCAGCTGTTTACTGTATTCTTAAAATTAAGCTAGAGGAAAGAAAATGTTATTAAGAAAGTCATAAGGAAGAGGAAATACGTGTACTAGTCATTTAGTGGAAGTGGATCATCATAAAGGTCTTCACGTAGAGCAGGCTGAGGAGGAGGATGCAGAGGGGAGGGTGGCCTCGCAGTCTCGGGGGCAGAGCTGGAAAGATGGAGGATTGCAAGAGAGCTGAGAGGCAGGCACGTGCAGGTAGCCTTTACTGGGAAAAATCTGCATGCAGGCAGTGGACCTGTACAGTTCAATCCTGTCTTGTTCAAGGGCCAAAGGCGTAATGTTGCAAGTATTGTCCTTCAATTTGTTATCTTTTTTTAAAATGGTGTGGTTTTAGAAACATAGACTTTTAAGACATCCTAATTCAAATATTTCACTCTTTTTAGTGTAATGTTTAGTAAATTTCTCAACATTTCAAGATTATATTCACAATACTTTTTTTTCTTAAAAGCTTTTTTTTAAAGATGTGGGGTACAATTCAGGGTTAGGTGTACGAATGTTCATTATGCGGGGACCCTTGTTGATCAGGCGTGCCCCCCCCAACTCAAGCAGATTCCCACTAATGCCCATCCCCCTTCCCCGCCCCCCTCCCAGCAGTTTCCCGCTACTGCCAATCACTTTCTAACAATCCTTTTTAATGGTACATTTATATTTTAATTTTTAATATTTGTAATTTTAATCAGCTGCAATTTACTTGTGTGTAGGGATCAGCCTTCATACTGGTACGCCATGCAAGGTCGGCTAGGCTGTGATGCTCAGTCAGCATCTGGACCCTGTAGCAGGTTCTCCCCTTGCGTATTGCCATTTACGCACTTTGAGCTCCTGTTACTTATACCAAGTGGCATCTTGGTGAAGAATAATGCTTATAAAGTATCATGATAGAATGTGCAAGAGTTGAAGGATTATTTCCAAGATTTTTAGCAGGAAACAAAAGACAGAGATTTTGGAAGAGATACAATTTTACCTGGGTCTTAAAGAAATGTGTGCATTCTAAGGTATCCATGGGCAAGATTTCAGGAGTGGCCCCCCTTAGAGAAGGATAAAATTAAGACTGATTCAGATGAAAGAATTTTGGCAACAGGAGTTGCATTATGATTTTAAACAACAAAAATATATATGCCATTTATATTTTGAGACAGGTTCTCACTCTGTCACCCAGGCTGGTGTGTAGTGGTGCGACCATGGCTCACTGCGGTACGGACCTCCTGGGCTCAGATGATCCTTCTGCCTCAGCCTCCCAAGTAGCTGGGACTACAGGTGCACACCACCACGCCTAGCTAATTTTGTATTTTTTGTAGAGATGATGTCTCACTATGTTACCTAGGCTGGTTTCGAACTCCTGGGCTCAAGCAGTATTCCCACCTCGGCCTCTCAAAGTGTTGGGATTATAGGCATGAGCTACCATGAGCAGCCTAAAATCACAGAAGATATTTTTACTATTATTTAACAGAAAGAAAATTTTAATAAGTACCCATGTGCTTGCCAGGTTTTATAAATATTAACTTTTAGTCTCTCTCTCTATATATTTATTTTAAAGAAATAGGTAACATGACTTTTTCTTTTCTTTCTTTTTCTTTTTGAGTTGGAGCCTCACTGTGTTGCCCAGTCTGGAATACTGTGCTCATGGCCACCGCAGCCTCGAGCTGCTGGGCTCAGGCAATCTTTCTGCTTCAGCCTTCCAAGTAGCTGGAACTACAGGTGTGTGCCGCCACGCCCAGCTAATTTTTCTTGATTTATTGTAGAGACAAGGTCTCACCAAGTTGCCCAGGTTGGTCTCGAACCCCTGGACTCAGGCAATCCTCTCACCTCTGCCTCCCAAAGTGCTGGGATTACAGAAGTGAGCCACCTCCCCTGGCTGATAACACATTCTTGAAGTTTCCTGCAGCCTCTTCCATCTCCCACCCTTCTTCCTCAGAGATAACCCCTATCTGGAACTAATTCTTGCCCATCTGTGTTTTTGAACACCACAATTCAGTGTATCGAAGCTTTGTTTCAGATTTCTTAGGAAGCTGTTGTTCACTTTGACCAAGTCTAAGAGAAGAGGCTGAGATGTTTACACCAGGTGGTGTGGACTAGTCCTACCCGGACTCAGTTTAGTTTCTGGTCAAGCCTACTAGGGCGTGGTGTGTCATCTTTGTTGTGAAATTTTTTCAATATAAAAGGGATGATAATTGGCTCCCTAATACTACCTTTCTTGGTCTGAATAAATAATAACTGCAAATCTAGACCATTTATAGAAATTGCTGAGCTCTTAATTTTCTAATTAAGCTGCACATACAGATTAGCAAGGATTAACTGTTGTGCTGTATGCCGGATTGGAACATCCTACACTTATTTTTATCCCCCTAGTGCTTCCTGTTTATGCATAGTAGGAATTGCAGAATTATAGGATACAAAGGGACTTAGAGACATTCTTATCTACTCCTTATATTTTAGAGATAAAAAACTGACCCTAAGGATTTGACTTGAACAAGACTTCGAGTGAGGCTATGACCCCAAGTTTGGTCTTCTATTTATTTGTACTCAATAAATTTAAATAGTGATTTTGATGTAAGATCATATAGGGTTCTAACATCTGAATTAAAATGTTAGAAAATAGTGTACCTGTGCAAGAAAATTGCACTTTTTATGGGTAAATTTTTTCATTTTATAAATTTTTTTGTGGATAAGTTTTTTTTTATTGTTGCGCACATATAAACAGTGTTTCCAAGCCTCTTTTCACGTATGTGTTTGTGTTACTTTTAGAATTTACATATGTGTTTATGTTAAAATTTAAAACTTGCTCCATGTAGTTTTAAATATTTTAGATACTAGTTTTGATGTTTAAACTTTGCATTTCGATGTTTTTAGTAAAATATTTTATCTTTGACTTGCATAATATTTTTAAAGTTAGAAATAGCTTTCGTGTAATTATCTTTTAAAATATTATCTTTCTTTTATATCTATAAATGTAGATATATATAGATATATATTAAAGATGTGGGGTACAGTTCAGGATTAGGTATACAAGTGGACATCATACAGGTAAAGTTTGGGCCTCCTTTTGGTCCCCACTTTGCCTGGTTTGAGATCAGGTACCCTTACTGAAATGATGTGCCTGGCTGGGTGCAGTGGCTCACACCTCTAATCCTGTCACTTTGGGGGGCTGAGGTGAGAGGATTGCCTGAGCCCATGGGTTCGAGACCAACCTGGACAACTTGGCGAGACCTCATCTCTACAATAAATTAAAAATAAAATTAGCTAGCCGGGCTCGGTGGCTCAGCCTGTAATCCTGCGCCTTTGGGAGGCCGAGGTGAGTGGATTGCCTGAGCCCGCGGGTTTGAGACCCGCCTGGGCAGCGAGACTTCGTCTCTACAATAAATCAAAAAATCAGCTGGGCGTGGTAGTGCATGCCAGTAATTCCGGCTCCTCGGAAGGCTGAGGCGGAAGGATCGCCGGAGCCCAGCAGGTCGAGGCTGCGGTGACTGGGAGCAGCCACTGCACTCCGGTCTGGGCGACAGAGTGAGACTCCAACTCAAAAAAAAAAAAAATTAAAATAAAATAAAATAAAATAAAATTAGCTGGCAGTAGTGACACGTGCCTGTAGTTCCAGCTACCTGAAAGGCTGAGGCAGAAGGATCGCCTGAGTCCAGCAGTTCACGGCTACAGTGGTTGTGAGCATTTCACTGCACTCTAGCCTGGGCAATAGTCTACTACCAAAAAAAAAAAAAAAAGTACCCCCCCTCCACCCGAGCAATATCCCGCTACTACCAATCCCTTTCTTAGAGTATTATAATAAATGTTCAGGGTCCACTTATGAGGGAGAACATGTGGTACTCAGTTCTTTGTTTCTGTGATGGATCACTGAGTATTATGGACTGTATATCCATCCAAGTTGCTGCAAAGTCCATATGTTTGTTCTTCTCTATGACTGTGTAATATTCCACTATGTATATGTACCACATTTTAAAAAATCCAGTCCAGTTTCAATGAGTGGAATGGTTGGTTCAATGTTTTTGCTATTGTGAATAGTGCTGCAATAAACATGCGTGTGGTATTATCTTTCTTAAGTTGACAGATGAGGAAGTTTAGACTTGTATGTGTTCAAATGACTGCGATAATGTCATTCAGAAAAGATCCAGATTTAATTGTTTTCTAAGTTCAATACACTCTAAAATCATGCTGCTTATATTTCTGATATATTTGTGTATTTGTTATGTAAAAAGGAACCCTAAGATAAAATATCCTCATGAACTCCCTTATGGATCTATTATATATAGGACGTTGACTTGAATGAACAACATCAAACATTAGCCCTTAGAGTACTGAAGTCTTCATGTAGTGAGGCACATAACTAAAGTGAAAAAAAAGTGGACCTTTGGAATCTTACTCTACCCTTTTTAAAAATAAGAATTATTTCAGGGTTTTTTCCTTCATAATGAAATTTTATTGGTTGTGCTGAGGATGGGGTCACAGACATTTCAATTTATACACAGTTCTTAACATACATAATGAAAATCTAAAAAGTAATTCCTTATAATTCTTTTATAAACAGTTATCGCAGTGATATTCCAACTTAAAAGTTGGAGGCAAGCCGGGCTTGGTGGCTCAGCCTGTAATCCCACGCCTTTGGGAGGCTGAGGTGAGTGTATTGCCTGAGCCCGCGGGTTCGAGACCCGCCTGGGCAACTTGGTGAGACCTCATTTCTACAATAAAAAAAAAAATCAGCAGGGCATGGTAGCACATGCCTGTAATTCCGGCTACTTGGAAGGCTGAGGCGGAAGGATCGCCGGAGCCCAGCAGGTTGAGGCTGCAGTGGCCGGAAGCAGCCACTGCACTCCAGTCTGGGCGACAGAGTGAGACTCCGACTCAAAAAAAAAAGTTGGAGGCAAATTTTTCTTAAGAGGACATCAGGTGCCAATGTCTTTAAAGGGTGCATGTGTCCCACCAAGTCACAGTTTAATGGCATGGACACTCTGTACTCAAATTTTCAGTCTTTCACAGCACGTTAATGAGGTTATTCATAGCTAAAATGGGCTACTGTGACCAATGATGTTAGAGAGTGCTCGCAATTCTGACATGGCAATTGAGCCATGATCAAGGAGTGGTTTCTTTAGGAATCAATTCTGCAAAAAAACAACACGGGATTAGAACATTTTAAATAATTTAAAATGTTCAGAAATACATGAAGTGCAGGACTGCGATTCCATGTTGCTATTTGGTGTGCTTTGTATTATAGGAGCTAAAAACTAACCCGGTCTCTGGGATGTCAGGCTGACACCTAATGCAGCCAAAGCCTCCCTGTGATTGAAGACCCCACCCCGTTTTCCGGTTGTATGAAAAAGCAAACCACCAGCTGATGGTTTCACCACCTCTTTAAAGAATGCATTTACACTGTACAGATGGGATGAGGTGGCATGGCCTCCTTCGTAAGCATGCCACTAGAGCCACTAACAAACTTACATTTCTGCAGTAGTTGATAAAAAGACTCCTCTGGACTGTGCAAGGAGGGAGACAGGGGCCGCTGGAATCATGGTGGATGATTTTAATCAGACTTGGCTTCTTTCTCCTGCTTCATCAGAGGCTGGACTCTGCTCAGGTGTAGTTTCTCCGTTTTCTGCAGGTAAATCTCCTTCTGTTTCTTGGTTGGCCACTTGGGCTGCTTTCCCTCTGCTCGCCTTTCCTCTTTTGTTTGCATTTTCTGATCTGAAGATTTTTCTTTCCTGACGCCTTGTTTGGCTTCGTTTCCACTTTTGCAGGAGCAGGCTCAGCCGACCAGCCGCCGACCTCCTCTCGGCTGTCCTTCAGCGCCCTTTGGCGAGCTGACCTTCTTTGGGCCTCTTGGCAGGGCAGGCGCTGCGGGGCCTGCGGGCCCAGTGCCCAGAGCCTTCGCGAAGCTGGGCTGCCTGGCCGCCTCCTCTTGCCACCCCGGGCTGCTGAGACCCCTCTTTCAGTTTAAAAAATCTTTCTGTTAATTATTTCCTTGAAACCATGAGCATGTAAGCTTTTCAGAAAACTTCCACCGATTTGATATATGTGATTTAATTGAGTTCTCTAATATGGAATTGTTTTGATGTGAAGATTTATATAAGTTAGCTTCATTGCAGAACTTTTTCAACTTAAAGTTATTTATTTTACGTTAGTATTTACTCAGCAAGTGGGGAAGAGAAAAAATATTTATGTTGTTTCATTCAGAAAAGTTGCTTACTGTGTGCCTGGCATGTAGGAGCCTGTGTGGTAGGTAGCATGGGATGTCGTGAAGGGCTGGAGATCCAGCAGTGCAGGCCTGTTGCGTGGGCTTCATTCTGGGTAAGGATTTTAAGCCAAAAAAAAAGTCATGGTCAGATTTTTATAAACATTATGGTACATTTCATCAACAGCATGCAATTCACAATGATAGTTAACCTCCCTGTTATTAGGTCACCTGCCTTCTGTTAGGTGCAGGACCTATGTTGTGACTTGTGGTGGGCCTAAACTGGAGAAAACTTCCAAGATATCTTGATGAAAAAGAGCAGGCTACCTGGCCACCTGACTTGTTGTGTGTATATAAATGCTAGTAAACTTAAGATAAACAAGAGTTCAAATAAGCCTATAAAGTAATAGTAATTATTTCTACAAGCCATTGGATTTAGACTTCCTATTGAAACTGCTGTGGACTGCCTTCTTTATAAACACTGAAACCTTGAGTAACTTGTACCTGGTCTCCTTGCAGGGAGAATGTGATGATGAATGAGAGTCTAGCAGCTTTGAACTGTCTGGACACATCTATACACTCAAGCAGTGGTTATTGCAGGGTTGAGAAAAGCCGAGAGCATTCACTCCTGAGATACTTAACTTGAGTTAGTTACCAGAAAGGTAGTACTTTTATTTACACAATTTTACACTTTGATATTGTTCATCCATAACCCTTCTATAAATGTTCCCAGTGCTGCCATAGCTTTGGTCTCCATTTTTTTTCTGACCACAGTGTTAGGGTTTTCCTTAAAGGTTCTCATTAGGGTTCCATTCATTCCTGTTTTCTGGCTTGTCTCTCTTCTGTGCTTTCCCTGGGCTGTTTCATCTATTCTCATGGTTTTTCCTCTTCTTCTTCCTTTTTAAGAGACAGGGTCTCACTCTGTCTTCTAGGCATGATCATAGCTCCCTGCAGCCTCTACCCCCTGGGCTCTAGAGATCCTCCCACTTCAGCCTCCAGAGTAACCGAGACTATAAGTGTGTGCCACCATACCTGGCTAATTTTTATATTTTAGAGACAAAGTCTTACTGTGTTGCCTAGGCTGGTCTCAGACTCCTGGCTACAAGTGGTCCTCCCGTCTCAGCCTCCCAAAGTGCTGGGATTACAAGGCATGAGCCACTGCAACCTGCTGTTTTCTCATGATTTTGGCTGCCACTTATATGACTCATAAATCCAGTCCAGATCTTTTTCTCCCTTCAGACTTCAACAGTGAGTCCAGCACCCCTGTCAACATGTATGAAAATTATTTAATCCTCTCCCATAACCTGGTCCCAGCCGACCTCTCTGGTCACATCTCGTGGGTTTCCTGTCTTGAACTTTGTGCTATAATAGGGATGGCTGTTGGTTGAGC
Source organism: Cephalopachus bancanus (assembly GCA_027257055.1). Taxonomy (NCBI): domain Eukaryota; kingdom Metazoa; phylum Chordata; class Mammalia; order Primates; family Tarsiidae; genus Cephalopachus; species Cephalopachus bancanus. Next base: position 4,986,863 of record JAPVLO010000138.1, read on the forward strand.
ACCCATTGTATGCCACAAGCATCGTGAGCTGCACTTGCTTTGTCTTATTTAATTTTCACCGCATCCCTTTGGGGTGGCTATTGTTATTATCCTATTTTACTGATGAAATTCTGAGAAGTTAGGTAATATGTCCCAGGTCATATAGCTTGGAAATGGCAAATCTGGGACTTGAACCCAGGTCTCTAACACCAAGTCTGTGACTCTGTGTCAGAGTGTCCATAATCCCTATTATGTTACTTATCACTAGTACAACATACTGCAAGTGTTTTAATAATACAGGTTTTTTCTATCTCAGCTTTTCTAGTTTGATATGTAATCAAAGACCTAGGGATAACAGTAATATTAGGAGGGAAATTGTCACTTTCAACTTCTGGGAAACTCATATCATTAATATTTGATAAGATAGTTTAGTAACCATTACCTGAAATGCTTGGGACCAGAAATTGGATTTGTTTTGGATTTTGGAATATTTGCATATATACAATGAGGTATCTTAGGGAGGGTACCCAAGTCTAAACACAAAACTTATTTATGTTTCATATACAAATAGCCTGAAGGTAGTTGTATATAATATTTTAAATAATTGTGCACATGAAACAAAGTTTTTGGTTGTTTTGCTTTTTTTTTTTTTGGTAGAGATAGGATCTCAACATGTTGCCTAGGCTGATCTTGAATTCCTGGGCTCAAATGATCCTTCTTCCTTGGCCTCCCAAAGTACTGAGGTTACAGGTGTGAGACACTGCTCTTGGCCAAAACAAAGTTTTGACTGCTGCCTGTCACATGAGATCAGGTGTGAATTTTTCCACTTCTGGTGTCATGTTGATGCTTAAGACAGTTTGGATTTTGGAGCATTTCGGATTCTGTGTTTTCAGATTAGGGATGGTCAACATATGCTGGTTCCTTAAGTAGAAGTATGTGACGGTCTCTTTAGACTCAATACAGAGTTGTATTGAGTTAGGATTATGTTATTTTGTTTAAGGCTGCTATACTGAGATGTGCTCTTAACCCCTGGGTTTATCAACTCATAACACAATGCAGTCTTCTCCTGCAGTGTTCTCAGTCTGAAATCGTTTTACTTCTTCCTCCTATTTTTATCTTCTTGTTTAACAAACTTCTTTCCTTAAGGACTTAGATCAAACTGGGCAAGATGGCTCACTTTGGGAAGTGGAGGTGAAAGAACTGTCTGAGCCCAGAGGTTCAAGACTAGGCTGGGCAACTTGGAGAGACCTCGTCTCTACAATAAATCAAAGATTTAGCTGGACGTGCTGGCACACGCCTGTGGTTCCAGCTATTTAGAAGGCTGAGGCAGAAGGATCGCCGGAGCCCAGCAGGTTGAGGCTGCGGTGACTGTGATTGTGCCACTGCACTCCAGCCTGGGTGACAGAGTGAGACTCCAACTCAAAAAATAAAAAAATAAAATAAAGAATCAGATCAGGTGTCTGCCTGGTGTGGTGGCTTGTACCTATAATCCCAGCACTTTGGGAGGTCAAGGCAAGAGGATTGCTTGAGTCCAGGAGTTTGAGACCAACCTGGGCAACATGGAAAAACCTCATCTCTACAACAATTTAAAATATCAGCCAACATGGTAGTACACACCTGTAGTCCCATCTACTTGGGAGGCTGAAATTGCTTGAGCCCAGGAGTTGGAGGCTGCGGTGATCCATGATTGTGCCACTGCACTCCAGCCTGGGTGACAGATTGAGACTTTGACCCCAAACAAAACAAAACAAAAAACAAAAACAAACAAAAAAGAACTCAGATCAGGCATCACCTTGTTTAAGAAAGTTCCCTGACCTCTGTCTGGGCTGGATAAAGTCCCTTGTTCTGTATTCTTTTACCATCTTGCATGTATAGATGAATAGCTTACATATATAGACTTTAAAACTGTCTTAATGTCACAACGTATTTACATTTATGTTTTAGTCACTCTCACTAGAGCATTAGCTTTGGGACAGAAATCATGTGTGAGGCATTTTTGCATTCATAATGTCTAATGTACTTTTACTGAATTAGTGTCTGACCGAATGACTAAATGATTGATTTTATTGCTAGTGTCAACTTTTCTAGACATTGTAAACCTAAGAGCATTGTATATTTTTTCAATTTGGAGGGCTATTGTATTTGGTCAATAATCATAAGACTGAAAGACACAGGTGATCTTCCATCTTTCTGTTGTTGTATAGTACCACAAACTGTTCCCAGTGATCATTTACCATATTTTAAAAAGCCATAGCTACACATACATTTTAACATGGATTAAATAGATTGTACATCTTTATTACTTAAAGAGTTGCATAGAATTTTGAATTTTAGGTGAATGCTAACCTTTTAAACCCATTCTATTCTGAAAGTATAAATTTAGTGCTTTGTTATCAGGTATTGTGGTTATTCATGCTGTGATTTTTATTTGTACTGCTTATGTTTATTCAGGAAGGCTTTAATGATTTAAAATATTAAATATTAAAGCTTTTTTTTTTTGATTTGGAGTCTTTATCCATCGCCCAGGCTGGTGTGCAGTGGCATGCTCCCGGTCACCACAGCCTCTACCTGCTGGGCTCCAGCGATCCTTCCGCCTCAGCCTTCCAAGTAGCCAGAACTTCCAAGGGTATTAGCTGTGACCTTAAGCACCCATTATAGAGTAGCCAACAAACATCCACAATTCTTAGCCCACATAACCACATCCGCGCTAATTTTTGATTTACTGTAGAGACAGGGTCTTGCCAAGTTGCCCGGGCTGGTCTCGAGCCCGTGGGCTCAGGCAATCCACTCGCCCCCCCAAAGTGCTGGGATTACAGGCTGAGCCACCGAGCCCGGCTCTTTTTTTTAGTGTATGGCATAATCTTAAAAAATAACTGGTTAAAAGAGGTAGTAAAAGTGAAAAGAGAAGTACAGAGACTTATTTGTGCCAGTCTCAGCATTCTTGTAATTTGCCAAAGTGATTTTCATCGTTTGAAGAACTTTTTTGTTGGTTCGAATATGGTAACCTATTTAAAAAGATAGGCTCTGGCAACCCCTTTGGGTTCCCTCCCACTGTGGGGGCTTCTCTGTCCCCTCAATAAATCCTGCTTTCTCAAATAAAAAAAGGTTCTTAAGGTCAAAGCTAATACCCTTGGTTGCTTTAAGAACATTGTTTTAAGATGCATAATAGATGCGTATTTGGAAGTTTTAAAAAAAATCTAAAATCTTAAAAGAATGGAGAAAACATAGCATGCCATCTATTTAGTAGAGAATAAGTGGTCCGTTTCCTTAAAAAGGTGTATTTGGAACTTGACTTCTAAGGCAGTGAAAGACTTCACAGTGTTTCTAGAAGCTGCTGATGCAGGTGGTGTTTATCTGTGGTGTGGTCTTCTCTGGCTTTCTGGGAGGCTCTGCTGTCCGCTTCCTAGCCCCGGCTGCTGTCACTGTCCCTTTATGTCAGTTATCATTCGTTACTGCGGTGACCTCACCAGCGCCTTTCTTGCTAAGCTGGAAGGGTTATGCAGGCTAAGTATTGTGGATGTTTGTTGGCTACTCTATAATGGGTGCTTAATATTTATAGAATGAATGGTATAAACAAATAGAAAACAAGGATTTGTCCCCAAAAGTAATTGTTTGGGTTCATGGTGATATTTAAAGCACTGTAGATCTTCAAATACATTATGACTAATTGAAGAACAGTTGAATTTGTTTTAATATTAACATTATTTTAGTGTAACTCATTGTATATCTAGTAACTTGAATTATCTAAAATATTTAAAAGAGGTGCAGTGGCTATCGCCTGTAATCCTAGCACTTTGGGAGGCCAAGGCAGGAGGATCACTTGGGCCCAGGAGTTTGAGACCAGCCTGGGAAACAGCGAGACTTCATCTCTACAAAAAAAAAATTCAAAGAATTAGCCGGGTATGATGGTGCTCACCTGTAAGTCCCAGCTACTCAGAGGAAAGATTGCCTGAGCCCAGGGGATCGAGGTGCAGTGAACCATGATTGTGCTACTGCACTTAAGCCTGGGCTGACAGTGTGAGACCCTAACTCAAAAAAATAAAATATTTATTAAAAATACTGCATTATCCATCTTTTATGGATAGTCATATACTGAATTCCATTTAGAAAATTATTCTGTGGCTGAGTGTGGTGGCTCACGCCTGTAATCCCAGCACTTTGGGAGGCCGAGGTGAGAGGATTGCCTGAGCCTTTGGGTTCGAGACCAGCCTGGGCAACTTGGCGAGACCTCATCTCTACAATAAATAAAAAAATTAGCTAGACCTCGTGGTGCACACCTGTAGTTCCAGCTACTTGGAAGACTGAGGTGAAAGGATTGCCTGAGCCCAGCAGGTCAAGGCTGCGGTGGCCGGAAGTGTGCCATTGCACTTCAGCCTGGGTGACAGAGACTCTGACTCAGAAAAAAAGAGAAAAAAATTATTTTGTACTTAAATATTCTTTGATATTTGATAATTATGCAAAATATTTAATTTGTAATTATGAATTCTTCAAACAAAATAATAAAATTATATACTCATTATCTCACAACTTCCTTGGGAAGTAAATTCGTATTTTTCAAAGTTGGTAATGCAGGTGAATTTCCATATGAGAGAGCTACCTAGACCTTACATACCACATCCTCTCCATAAATTCATAACCCTCTGTGGATCTCTGGCACTTGCACAGGCCTTGCCGTCAGCCGATTGGGTGTGGGGCCAGAAATGCCGCCTATGTGATTTACCTTATTCTTGTGTTGAGTTGGGCATAGGTGTAACTTCCATTTATTTCCCCTGGTGAGTATGGGAAGGTTGAAACATTTAGAAAAGACTTCGGCTCCTGTAAAATAAAGGAAATCAATATGGAAAGCAAATTCACTTTACTCACAGTACATGTCAAGGTCCTCACTGTGGCCCGTGAGACCTTGTGTGATGTGGCACACCTCTGACCTGTCCTTTTCTGCCCCTTTCTCACTTTGTTTCATCACGGTGGCCTCCTTGCTTACTTGGGCCTTTCCGCAGGTCCCTGTGTTCATGTTGTGCACAGCTTTTTTCTCTTGCTCCAGGTACATGTGTGACTAACTCCCTCGAGGCCTTGCTCAGACCCTTGCTCAGACCCTCGCTCAGACCCTCTGAATGAGGTCTGCCCCATCACCCTATATAAAACTGTGCCCACCCCCAGCGCCCCTGCTTCCCTTTACCCTGCCCTACTCTATCCTTTTTCTTCTACAGAATTGAATCACCTTCTGACACACTATATAATTGACATGACTTATTTATTACATCATTAGTACTTGTCTCTTGCCACTGAAATGTAAGCTTACTAAGGAAGAGTTTGTTTTTGTTTGTGTTTTATTGTGGTGGTGGTTGCTTTAATCACCAGGTGTATCTCAAGTACCTAGAACACTGGTGTCTGGAGTAACTTGGAAGATGGGCAGTGATTTTTTTTTTCCAAGTTGTAGTCTTACTCTGTCACCCAGGCTGGAGTGCAGTGGCAAGCTCTCGACCACCACACCTTCAAACCGCTGGGCTCAGGTGATCCTTCTGCCTCAGCTTTCCAAGTAGCTGGAACTACAGGCATGTGCCACCATGCCTGGCTAAGTTTTGTATTTGTTGTGGAGGTGAGGTCTCACTAAGTTGTCCAGGCTGGTCTCAAACCCATGGGCTCAGGCAGACCTCCCAAAGTGCTGGGATTATAGGTGTGAACCACCACACCAGGCCTGACAGATTTTTAAAATATTTCTGGGTTTATGTTTCTTTAGTTGCAAAATTGAATTAGGTTGTATTTTTTTCTCTATAGATTCAGCTGTATCATCAGAAACATTTTAAGCTTTATAACTGTAATAACCCTTTTTCAAAATGTTAGCACTTATGTTAATAATCATATATATATATATATATATATATATATAATTTATATTTGGTAAGTGCTGCGTATCTAAAAACAGAGTTGAGCCTAGGGCCTAGCTAGAGTTCTTTTTTTTTTTTAAATGCACTTTCATAAGATAAACATATATGATTTGTGATAACACCTAGAATTCAATTAACTAGAAAATTAATTGAGTCTTTAGCCATAATTAATTTTAAAAAGGTTAGATGGACTCTGTCCTCGTACTTCCCTCCGGCCCTCCTTCCTTCCTTCCTTCCTCACCTTCTTTCTTTCTTCTTTCCCTTATTTCTTCTCTGTCCTTTGGATTATCTGTTGTACGATTTTTTTGTTATTTGCTTAGAGAGCAAAAGGTTGGCCCTTCAAAGTTATTCTCATAAATTTTGCTTTTGAGTCTATATTTTATTCATCATTGTATTCCCTAGCATCCAGTAGATTATCTTGTACTTAAAGGTGCTCCTTAAATGTTGATTGAATGAATACATTTGTTTTTAATTTTTCCCCAATACTAAAATTAACAAAGAAAGTGATTTTTAAATTTTTATTATTTTAAGAAAGGTGACTCTTGTGATGGTGGGACTTGATAATGCTGGTAAAACGGCAACGGCCAAGGGAATCCAAGGAGGTAAGCTGAAAATATTTCTATGCTTTCTGAACTCTGTTAAGTTATTCTGAATTATTTGCTTATTTATGTGAAATTGCTTTACTACATGTTAATTGGGTACAGATGGTATGCACTCTATTACTTTATATTCTTAGTGTACTTGAGAGCAATGTGGTGAATAGGCTCTGGCTTAATGGTACCATTGTTGAAACCATTGTTGGGTTTCAGATGTAGATAGTTGCAGAGATGCAGAGGTTCCTTGTGGGCTTTGGTTAACTAGGAGGGATCATGTCTGTGTTCTAAACAACAGGAAGGAAAATTATTTTAAAAGAATTATATGCTTTTAAGGATGCTCATCTTCTCCTTATGTTTTCTTGGCCAGAAATTTGTCACATGGCTACACTTAGATGAAGAGAGGTGGATGTGTAGCTCACCAGCATGGCTCTCTTTGTACCTCTTGATGCTTTTTTCAGTATGATTTGTAATTTTTGTAGTTATGTTGAAGATAGGGCATCTATGTCATTAAAGGGCTTTATATTATGTATGTAACCTCTCATTGAATGTATTTAGTTGGGTAGTCTTAATTTACGCTTTGTATTACAATATAGCAGTGTCTGCTGAGGTTAGATCTATCACCAGTCAGGCATCTTATTGGTATGAATTGGGAGAAAAGGCTAACATGTATTTGTTCCTGAAAATAGATGGCTTGCAACAAGGTACTATGCATACTATATACCATATAGTTGGGGTTCTTTTGTTTGAACAACTCTCTGTTGGAGAATAACATTTTGTCACATCCAAATTCTGCTATGTAACATTAGATGTAAATTACTGTCTATGGTTTCTTCTAAAGCTTTTTCATAACTGTTTTGTAGGTTGTATCTTCAGAGTACTCACTGTCATCTTCTAAACCAGGGGTCAGCAAACTTCTGTAAACAGTCAGAGCATAGCTATTTTAGATCTTGAGGCCATATGGTCTCTTTCTGAACTACACAGCCCTGACATTGTGGTGCAAAAGCAACTGTAGACTATGTAAACAAATGAGCATAGCCATGTTCCAATGAGCATTTATTTAGGGACATTGAAATTTGAATTTTGTGTAATTTTTCTGTTATGAAATATTCTTTTCCTTTTATTTTTTTTCAATCATTTGAAAATGTCACACACAGTCTTAGCTTGTGGGCCGTACAAAAACAGTTGAAAAGCCAGATTTGACCTGCAGGCCATGACACAGCATCTGAACTTCTTCCCGGCTTCCATTCCTTCGAAGTATTACATTCAAGGGAGCAGGCACTAAAAATCTGTTAATCAGGTTATCTAACTTGTGTGTACGTAGAGTATCCTCTTTTTGGTAGACCCTTTGTCTTTTATGTTCCACCTCCGTATATTCATCAGTTCCTTTTTCTGAGTCTAGAAAATGCTTGAGCTATCACATCATAAACCAAAAGTCAGAGCTGCTTCAGCTTTGAGCCCCCTTGTTTTCTATTTCTGTTCTTCATTTCATATTTCCTCTTCTGCCTACTCCAGGGATTTTTAAAAAAAATTCTAGTGTTATAGAACCTCAAGTTTTCCAAAGTAAGCCTTGTCTTGCCCTTATATGTTTGTTTATGTTGTTATTACTTATCTTACAGAGAGACTGTCTACTTATCTTTAAAAAAGTATTTCTGTTAAATAGTCTCCTCTTTTAAAAAGTTCTTTTGAAACCCTAGCTGCCCCCAGCCATCACCACCCAGTCAATAGAATTGATCATGCCCTCTCTTTTGGTCTACTCTTGCCAGTGCTAGTTGTATCACTACTTTAATTGCACTTTGTTTGTGTATCTCTCCAATTCTCCAGACTGTCAGTTCTCTGAGGGCAATTTTACTCGCTTTGGTGTCCCAGTTGTGTACTTCATGCCCCTTAGGTGTAGCAGGCAGCCTTCTTAAAACATCTCTCTCATGACGTCTAGTTTTCTACCGATTGCTGGTTTTTTTCTTGCCTTTTGAACTTTTTTCCCCCATGGGAAATTGAGAAAAAGGTATTCACTAGTTTCTTTTAAGATCTTAGTGGTTGGTTATTGTAGTCTTTTCACATGCCTAGATTAAAAAAATCTAGGATTCTCTGACTATCCAATAGTGTTTCCTAATCTTCTTCGTGTGAATTGTTCCCTAGCATTGGAGGCTATGAACATGTCTTCATTATATTGTTCTTAGTTGTTGATATATATTTCCCCAAGACAATAAGAGGATGGATCTTATTAATCTTTGTATTTCTAGAAGCTTGCACAATACTTTACATATAACAGATGCTTAGAAAAGAACTATCAGTTAGATATTTGCATTTTATCTTGGCCTTTCTAGAGATTATGTCTTACCACATATATTTTACTGAAATTCTCAGGATTGGGGACCATGTATCTTTGTACTCCTGGTTCTTATATGATGACTCATCTATAATAGGCCCTCGATAAAAGATTGAAAGGATGGGTGGACAAATACATGAAAGGACAACAGTTTGGTGATTAGTATTGAGCCCTGTATGCTATGTGCTGAGTGCTACGGACACAAAGATGTGGTCCCACCTGTTGGGAAGGCGTAAGGTATTGCAGAAAGTAGAATATTATGATAGAGGTGAAGGTAATAGTGGAAATGGGAAGGAATCATCAGGAAAAGGTTTATAGGGGGAGTTGTACCTGGACATTGAGTCTTAAGCTTTGAAACACAAATGCTGAGTAGAAACCGAGCAAAAGAATCAGACCTTTGAAGTCCCAAAGAGCTCTGAGTGCTGGCTCTGCCCGCCATATAACTTTGAGTCAGAGTCCTTGATCTTAATTGGTTTATTGGGAATATTGCCATCATTTTAATCTGTGCTTACATCACCTCCCTCTGCCTAAAACATTGTTCTGTCTTCTCTGTTACAATTCTCAATCCGAACTTGCTCCTCCTCCTTTTTACACTGTCCACTTGAATTCCCTCACACTCCCCTTTCCGGCTGTTTAACAGAACATACAAATTTTGTGTTATTTCCACTAATATTCTGTCTCTCTGTGTTACACTGTTTGTTCTTTGAGGACAGCAACCTTATCTTATTCATCTTTGCATCTTGATGCCAAGCAAAGTCTGGGTGCCAAGTAGGTGCTCGATACATGTTAGTTCCCTTCCCTTATTCTTACTCCAACATAGTTGGCCTGTTTTCACGGATGATTTCCTGGGGGTCCTCCCTATTTATACTCAAAGGCAGCTGCCTATTTTATCTCTGCAAACCAGTCTGGCTAGGACTAGATCACATTTTAAAATGTCTTGTGTAATCCTGTTTCTGGAAAATCTGGCTACTTATATTAGGTCTAACTTTGCCCTTTTCTCTTTTTAGCTGATCAAAGTATCAGCAAAAATGTGACTGTGAGCCGGGCTCGGTGGCTCAGCCTGTCATCCCGCGCCTTTGGGAGGCTGAGGTGAGTGGATTGCCTGAGCCCGCGGGTTCGAGACCCGCCTGGGCAGCGAGACCTCATCTCTACAATAAATAAAAAAAAAAATCAGCCGGGCGTGGTAGCACATGCCTGTAATTCCGGCTACTTGGAAGGCTGAGGCGGAAGGATCGCTGGAACCCAGCAGACGAGGCTGCGGTGGCCGGGAGCGGCCACTGCACTCCAGTCTGGGCAACCGAGTGAGACTCCAACTCAAAAAAAAAAAAAAAAAAAATGTGACTGTGGTGGTTCTGCTGACTTTCTTGGGAGCTATGTAAACTGCATGAAGGTGCTTACTGAAAGGGTGGTGTGTTGCAAGTCTATTTCAGTCACACCTAAGCCTAGTAAATGCCTTTGATCTTTGTAGCAGCAAATGTTTTTGTTAAATGTGGGAATAAGATTCTCTAAACCAGTGTTGTTCAGTAGAACTTTTTGCAGTGATGTTCTGTTGGCTGTGTCCTGTAGACTGGGCTACAAGCTACATGTGACTTTGAACACTTGAAATGTAGCTGATACAACTGAGAAACTGAATTTTTAGTATAATATTAATCTATTTAAATTTTAAATGTGTCATGTGGCTTGTGGCAACTGTTTTGACCATCCAGCTCTGAACAGAGTCCCATGGGCACTATTGATAGTGGATTCCAGTGATAAAGGGAGAATGAAAGAGATGAACATGAAGCTTGAACTCTTCTTGATAACCATGGAGTCAGTAGGTGCATTAATTGTTCATGAGTTCTCTCTCTTCCATGTCTTTCTTTTTATTTTCATACCACTCTGAAAAATGGCTATTATTTTCATTTCCAGCCAGGCTAGAGACTTTTGCAAGATGAATCATAATAAGGCACTACTTTAGTCACCTTAATTATGTCATTGGTCTGGTACATAACTTGAGTGGGTCCTGTTCTCAATCTTCAGAGCCCTCTTCAGTCTGCATTCGTAATCTTAAGGATTTCCTGCAGCCACAAAGTTCTATTTTTTCGTATCCCTGGGCTTTGCCGTTTCCTTTACTCAGATCACTCTTCTGGCTGTTTAAATCCTGTCTAGCTTTAAGGCCAAAGTTTCAACTCTCCTATGAAGTCTTTTATGACCCTCAGGGATCTTTTTTTTGGGGGGGGTGGTTGGAGTCTCACTCTGTCACCCAGACTGGAGTGCAGTGGCTGCTCCCGGCCACGGCAGCCTCGACCCGCTGGACTCCGGCGATCCTTCCACCTTAGCCTTCCAAGTAGCTGGAACCATAGGTGTGCGCTACCATGCCCGGCTAGTTTTTTTATTTATTGTAGAGATGAGGTCTCGCCAAGTTGCCCAGGCGGGTCTCGAACCCGTGGGCTCAGGCAATCCACTCACCTCAGCCTCCCAAAGGCGCGGGACCACAGGCTGAGCCACCGAGCCCGGCCTCAGGGATCTTTTAAATCTCTTATTGTCATTACTACTCCTTGGCAGTTATAATCGTATATTTCTTTTGCTTTTGTTTTTTGAGTTGGAGTCTCACTCCGTCGCCCAGACTGGAGTGCAGTGGCTGCTCCCAGTCACTGCAGCCTCAGCCTGCTGGGCTCCGCCGATCCTTCCGCCTCAGCCTTCCAAGTAGCCAGAATTACAGGCACGCGCTACTACGCCCGGCTGATTTTTTTGATTTATTGTAGAGATGAGGTCTTGCCAAGTTGCCCAGGCGGGTCTCAAACCCACGGGCTCAGGCAGGCAATTCACTCGCCTCAGCCTTCCAAAGTGCAGGATTACAGGCTGAGCCACAAAGCCCGGCTATAATCGTACATTTCCAGTGCCTTTTTCCTTCTTTATGTATGGAAATTTACTGGAACATCCAAAAATGTGCTATAGAAAGAATGAAATCAACTTTCAATTTGTAGGCTTCTCTCAAAAGTCTCTTTATTCCATATATAGCTTTAATTCAGCTAATTTAAAAAGAGTGGTCTTACTCTTTTTCTTATTCTTTTACTCTTCTAAACTTTCCTATTCTCTAAATATTCATAGTGTTCTTTGTAATTCACAGAAGTTGTAACAGTTTCTGGGCATGGCTATGGTGTTGAAAGGCTGGTTTTTTTATTGTTTGTAACTTGCAGAATAAATAGTCTGAAAAGTGAGAGTTCATTCATTTATTCATTCAACAGATACTTATTAAGTAAATATCATTATATACTAGATGCTAGTGTTATATCAGAAAAGAAACCCCAGAAGTTCTTAATCTGCATGGAGTTTAAGTTCTAGTTGGATATTCTTTAGTGTTTAACCTCTCCCCAAACCAGTATGTTCAGATGTACTGTTTATTATATAAGTAGATGATGACCATTTCACTTAGTACTAAGGTGTGATGATAAGATTTTTGTGTCATTTAAGTTGTATAGGTAAATTAATGTTACTAATTTAAAGTCTAAAGAGTGTTTTTTGTTTATTTGTTTGTTTTTTCTGTGTCATTTGAAACAGAATCCCCAGAGGATGTAGCTCCTACTGTTGGATTTTCCAAAATTGACCTTAGACAAGGAAAGTTTGAAGTCACCATCTTTGATTTGGGAGGTGGAAAAAGAATTCGGGGAATCTGGAAGAATTACTATGCTGAATCCTATGGGGTAATATTTGTTGTGGATTCCAGTGATGAAGAGAGAATGGAAGAGACAAAAGAGACAATGTCAGAAGTACTAAGACATCCTAGGATATCGGGAAAGCCTATATTGGTGTAAGTACTGTCAGTGTCATTGTAAATGGAAGGGCAGCGACATGCCAGTGAAGAAACACATCTGTTACAAGGCTGGGTGTGGTGGCTTACACCTGTAATCCCAGCACTTTGGGAGGCTAAGGTGAGTGGACTGCTTGAGACCAGGAGTTTGAGACTAGCCTGGCCAACATGGTGAGACTTGGACTCTACACACAAAAAAAAAAGTTTAGCTGGGCATGGTGGCATGTGCCTGTAGACCCAGCTTCTCAGGAAGCTAAGGCAGGAGGATTGCTTGAGCCCGGGAGTTTCAGGTCACAGTGAGCTATGATTTGTACCACAGCACTAGTCTGGAAGAGAATGAGACCCTGACTCTTTTTTTTTTTTTTTTGAGTTGGAGTCTCACTCTGTCGCCCAGACTGGAGTGCAGTGGCCGCTCCCAGCCACCACAGCCTCGACCTGCTGGGCTCCGGCGATCTTTCCACCTCAGCCTTCCAGGTAGCTGGAACTACAGTGCGCGCTACCACCCTGGCTAATTTTTTTGAATTATTGTAGAGATGAGGTCTTGCCAAGTTGCCCAGGCAGGTCTCGAACCCGCAGGCTCAGGCAATCCACTCACCTCAGCCTCCCAAAGCGCGGGATTACAGGCTGAGCCACTGAACCCGGCTGAGACCCTGACTCTTAAAAGAAAAAAAAATAAAGAAAGAAAAGAAATTTACCTGTTACAAAATACTGAATAAGCTAAAATAGTCATGCCCTAGTATAATAAAATGTGTATAAGCTGGGTGTGATAGCTCACGCCTGTAACTATCATTATCCTAGCACTTTGGGAGGCAGAGGTGAGAGAATTTCTTGAGCCTAGGGGTTCGAGGACAGCCTGGGCAAGACCTCGTCTCTACAGTAAATCAAAAAAATTAGCTGGTGTGGTGGCATGCGCCTGTAGTTCCAGCTACTTGGAAGACTGAGGTGGCAAGATCGCCTAGCATGTTGAGGCTGTGGTAACTGTGAGCGTGTCACTACACTTCAGCCTGGACAACATAGTGAGACTCCAACTAAAAAAGAAAAAAAAATGTGTATGTAATTAACTTGGACTTATTGGTATAATGAGGTTTTGTTATAATGCTGTCTGTAGGGATAAAGGGTTATGGATATATGAATAGAATATATGGGTATTGAACAAGTCTTAAAATCAGGTCTCCTGGATATTCAGGTATAAACCCATTGTTTTATTTGATGATTTACTTTTCATTGAATTTTGCATTTTGAAATAGTCTATTAACAAGGTTCTAGAATATTTTTTATTTTTTTCCTCTTGCGATAACTTATATTTTACCTTTGCCTTTGTCCTTTTTTTCTTGACAAGTACTGTTTGAAAGTTATTTAAATGGTTTCTTTTCTTTCTTTCTTTTTTCTTTTTTTTTGAGTCTAAGCCTGACTCCGTTGCCCAGGCTGGAGTGCAGTGGCACGCTCACGGCTACCACAGCCTCGACCTGCCGGGTTCAGGTGATCCTTCCGTCTCAGCCCTCCAAGTAGCGGGAACTGTAAGTGGCTAATTTTTAATTTATTGTAGAGATGAGGTCTTGCCACGTTGCCCAGGCTGGTCTCCAACCTGTGAGCTCAGGCAATTCACTTGCCTCGGCCTCCCAACATACTGGGATTACAGGATGAGCCACCAAGCCCGACCCTAAATGGTTTATTTTCTAATACCGCATTGATTTTTCGGTTTTCACTTCTACATTTACATATTGGACACGTGACCTGTGTTATCAGCTTAGACATACACTTACATCATTTTCTCCAGGTGCCTGAAATTTTTTATTTTATCATTTTTATTTTAAAGATGTGGGGTACAGTTCAGGGTTAGGTATGCAAATGATCATTGTGTAGGTAAAGTTTGGGCCTCACTTTGGTCCCCAATTCACCTGGTTTGAGATCAGGTATCCTTTTTGAACATTTTTTAAAAACAAAGTGACAAAAGAGTTCTGCACAACAGGCCGTCACAGCATTTATATGTGGTAAACACCAGATGGCACTGTAACTGTGATGGCACTGTAACTTAGACCCTACTGAATGTGTGCCCTTGCCTTCTTGTTCCTTTTCCCTTGTTCTTGTGGTTTACCGTTAAGGATTAAAAAAAAAAAAACCAACCTATCATGTGGTTAGATGAAAAATTGTAGGTAGTGTTTCTCGGTGGTCCTCAGCAGTAAATGAACATTTAAAATTTTTTATTTTAATTTTTGTGAGTCAAAGTCTAACTCTGTTACCCAAGCTGGAATACAGTGGAACACTCATGGTCACTGTAGCCTCGGCCTGCAGGGCTCAGGTGATCCTTCCACCTCAGCCTTACAAGTAGCTAGAACTACAGATGTGTGCCACCATGCCCGGCTAATTTTTTCATGTATTGTGGAGATGAGGTCTTGCCAAGTTGCCCAGACTGGTTTTGAACCTCTGGACTCAGACAATCCTCTCTCCTTCGCTTCCCAAAGTGCTGGGGTTACAGGCATGAACTACTGTGCTTAGCCTAAATGAACATTTTCAAATGAGTTATTTTGGAAGTTCTAGAGGGTAACTACACAATAAATAAAATTAATAAATTATATCATCTATTAGGTGGTGGGTGTATTGAAAACTATGCCGCAGGTAAAAGGATATAAAAAAGCTTGTGGTGGTGACTACCCAAGCACATTGCTCCTACAATTAGGATAGTCACATTAGGCCTCATTGAGAAGCTGCCGTTTGAGATGAGGGAGTCGGTCATGCAGGTAGGTATGTGTGGAAAAGCCTAGAAGTAGGAGCATGTAACTGGTTGTGCCTATGGTGATTACTGAGTAATCAAATAACTGTCAGCAAAATACCTGGTTTCAGTTCTGTACCTTTGCCAGCTAGTGAATTTCCTGAATAGAAAAAAAAAATACACAACTAGGTTGATTCCTTCACCATTATAAATCTGTGGTCAGTGAGACCTCCCAAAGAAACAAGAATTAGTTATGGACAGCATATATAGTTACGAAATATAGACTGGTTTGCCACATGATTAGCTTTTTTCAAAGGAGTTTTATAACCATAGAATTTTTATTAATAAATGTAAGATGCTTTTTGAAATGCATGTGCTTCAAAATATACAAAATGTACACAAAAATACACATTCTTAATAAATTTCAAAGATGTAAGGAAAGGATTTTTCTGTATCTTTAAAAATTGGTGTATAATAGTTGTACAGATTTAGAAAAGAATGTTTTTAAAAAATGATTGACTTGCCATCCTGAGCTCAGGGGTTCGAGAACAGCTGGGCAAGACCTCTTCTCTACAATAAATTTGAAAAATCAGCCAGGTGTGGTGCACGCCTGTAGTTCCAGCTGCTTGGAAGACTGAGGCAGAAGAATTGCCTGAGTCTGCAGGTCAAGCCTGTGGTGGCTGTGAGCGTGCCACTGCATTCCAGCCTGGACAACAGAGTGAAACTCTCAACAAAGTAACATTTTGTATTCTCTCTTTATTTGTTTGTAAACACCTCTTGTATGTCTGCCCAAGCCCCATGTTTAGAAGTTCTCTGTTTACCTTTTCCTCTCTGGCCTACAGTTAATTTCTCGTTGGTACTACTGTCTTAATGTCGTTTGTGTCTCTTCCCTACTCTTTATTTTATAGTGTTACCTCCCTGCAACCTGTCTTCCCTTCTCCCTGTTACTGAGAGCAGGTCTCCTACTGTCTCTTGCTACCAGTCTTGCCCGTCCTCTAGCCTCTCTTTTTTCATTGCCAGCAGGAGTGCTTTTCTTTATTTGATATTTTTCACATTGCAAAGCCAGTACACACTTGTTGTTATAACAAGTGAAACAATGCCAGAGTAGTAAAGAATATGGAACTACTTATAAAAATACCCATTTGGTGATTTTACTATTTCTTTGTTTAAAGTCCTTTAGGTTCCCTGCATACCTCCATGCAGACAGGAAGTTCTGTTTTCTAAAATAATCCTAGCAGCTAGAATAGTGCCTAGCATGTAACAGGTCTGGATTGACAGAGCCACTGGACAGCAGGTGCTAAGCTCAGTGCCGGAGATGGCTGTGGGGAGGTGAGCAGAGGACACCTGTGTGAGGAGTCTGGCGATGGTACTCTTTGTTGTGCAGCTGCATCCTTCCTGCCCACAGAAATCTGGACCACTCATCTGCCAGATACATTATCAGCATCTAATTTCTTCTGTTCACCCCTCATCTGACCTAAACTAATTGATGTCGGACCTGCAAAACCTGTCAGAACTCATTTTAATACCCTCATAACTTTCTCCTCTTGCTCCCCTAATCATGAGCAAACAGAAGACTAGAGACCTCTGAAAGATTCAGTCATTTAGTAGAAGAAAATAAACCTAAAGAGTTAGATTCTTGCCTAGAACCACAAAATTACAAATTTGCTGGAGCCAGAATTCACCATTACTTGTGGGAAGCTGAGTGGATGTCCTGTGCTTGGCGTCCAAATACCAGCTTGATGGCATGTGATTGCAAGGGATGCCTTGGCCAGGTTTCACTTGCTGTCATAGACTTGAGTTGTTCCTTGAAAAGTCAGATTCAGAATATCCCTTGCTCAGAAGTTATCTCTGGTAGTTATGTAGCATTTATTTATTAGCATAATATTCTAATTAAAAATATCCTGAAATAAGTGGTGAAAAGTTGAAAAGCTATTGGGTTAGGGAGAGAAAAGTGAGTCTGGAACCTGGTTTCTAAGAGCTGCTGTGAATTTCTTTATAATTTTGACAAGTCACTTTTCTACTTTGAATTTAGTGGTTAAATGCCTCTTTTGTAATACAAGTAACTGTAAAATATTCTAGTTATTTGTATTCAGCTGTATATAGTGACCTGAACCAGAACCAATTTCAATAAAAAGGTGAAAGTGATTTGCATTCTAGCTAAAGAGAGTAAAAATAAATGCCATGCTTTGTGATCATGTTAACCTGTTTACTTAGAAAGTCCTTTTTCTCTCATATTGACTTTAGAAATTAACTTTAGTCTCTACTCTGATTAACTAAGGTGTGAATTATGTTGTCCACCCTCTCCTGCTCCCTACCCACATTCTCATCTTA
Organism: Cephalopachus bancanus; assembly: GCA_027257055.1. Taxonomy (NCBI): domain Eukaryota; kingdom Metazoa; phylum Chordata; class Mammalia; order Primates; family Tarsiidae; genus Cephalopachus; species Cephalopachus bancanus. The sequence continues at coordinate 5,004,480 of JAPVLO010000138.1, forward strand.
ATCATTTATAACTTGATTTTTTTTTTTTTTTTTGAGTTGGAGTCTCACTCTGTCGCCCAGACTGGAGTGCAGTGGCCGCTCCAGGCCACCGCAGCCTCGAGCCGTTGGGCTCCGGCGATCCTCCCACCTCAGCCTTCCAAGTAGCTGGAACTACAGTGTGTGCTACCACGCCGGGCTAATTTTTTGATTTATTGTAGAGATGAGGTCTCACCAAGTTGCCCAGGCGTGTCTCGAACCCGCGGGCTCTGTCAATCCACTCACCTCAGCCTCCCAAAGCGTGGGATTACAGGCTGAACCACCGAGCCCGGCATAACTTAATTTTTTAAAAAGTGCCAGTGCACTTGAACTACTAGAGTAGTACCACTTTCTCATTACATACTGTCTGCTTTTTTGTGGCATTATATGATCTAACTTTCCTTTTGGCCAGACCTCACAAATTGAATGCTTACAACAAAAGTGATACGTGAGTGGAGTTTCACTCATGAAAGAAAGTGTAGTATCCCTGATTTGATCTTACTAGGTGTTGTGAACATTCCAGTAAAAAGTTTCTTGACCCAGGGTCTTTGCTGCCATGAATGGCCTCCCAGGATCCTCTGAAATCATATCCACAATTCCAGTGCCATGTGCATTTTTCTTGGGAGCAGATCCTAGCATGTGCATTTTGTGGGGATCAGGTCCTATAGGAGTTTGATCAAAAATGTTAAAAACTCACTTTCTATATTAGGAGAAACATTAACCAGGCTTTTATTATTACTTTTTCAATGTGGGATTTTTTGATTCCAACCTTTATATGCTTATTGGACTCACCTTCCTTTCTAGGCACTATTATAGGAAAATGTTAATTTGCAAGTTTCTTTGAGTCATAATTAGGTTAGGATTATCCTAATACTATTCTCAGAAATTGCATCAAGCATACTTTTGCTAAATTAGACCTTTAGTTAATAAATAGGAGAATCTGTGTTCTCTTTTAGAACTCAGGAAACCCGTGAGCTATAATGGTGATTCCCCTAATTTACTAATTTCACCCTCTGAAATCCCTACTCACTGAATTAAGAAGGCCTTGTTGGCTTAACATTTCCCTTCGTCAGTGGTGCCTTACCAAACTGTCATCTTCATCATGCCGTTGGCTCACACTGTTGACTTACCGCCAGACTTTCTCATTGAGGGTTTCCTTTCGTCATTCAGTTGCATTCGACTTCATAGCAGCTGTAATTTACTGTAAAGTTTCTCAGCTTCTTGTTGTTTTTTTTGAATTGGAGTCTCACTCTGTCACTCAGTCTAGAGAGCAGTGGCATGCTCCCGGCCACTGCAGCCTCGACCTGCTGGGCTCAGGCGATCCCTCCATTTCAGCCTTCTAAGTAGCTGGAACTACAGGCATGCACCACCACGCCCAGCTAATTATTTATTTATTTATTGTAGAGATGAGGTCTCACCAGGTTGCCCAGACTGGTCTCGAACTTGAGGGTTCAAGCAGTCCTCTTACCTCAGCGTCCCAAAGTGCTAGAATTCCAGGCATGAGCCCCTGTGCCCAGCCAGCTTCTCATTTTTGTAGGTATTTAAGATCTGGGTGCCTGCAGAGGTTCCCATCCCTGCCTCCCCTGCCAACCCCACCAGTCTGTTTAAAAACAAAATAACACATAAAACTGTTCAGCAGTATTGGTAGGCAGCAAGATGCTTTCCATGGACCATGCGCGTCAACATCAGGCCAGACCTCTGCAATGTTTGAAGGTGAGATCAGGGATGCTTTGGGTTTTTTCTCACATGTTCTGCAGATCATTCTGCTACACAGCAAAAACTGAGAACCACTAGTGTAGGAGAAAGTGTGAGTCAGACAGGCCTTAGGTGGTTACTTAATCTTACTAAGCTTCTATGTTGCCACTTGTAAATAAGGATTATAATACCTGTGTTGCCATGTGAATTAGAAATAATGTGCTTAAAGCATCTAGTGCGGTATGTTGCTAGTGTTCTGTAAATGTGATGGTAGATATGAATTTTGTTACTGTAGATGATACACTGTAGATGTAGATGAATTAGGTAGATGAATTAGGAAGCCAGTTTCAAAGTATCTCATTTTAGGAATTTAAGCTCCTTGAAGCTTGTGGTTACAGAAAATGGCATACTTTAGTAGTTTGAATATGATCTTTAGTGCTCATAGTAATTTTGATTATTTTTATTGCATATTTTCCAAATTGTGTTTTCAACTCTTTTAATTATTGTTTTTCACTTTAAAGTCATTATTTTAAGAAAAAATTTTAATACCTATTAAGTTTGTAAATAACATATACAAAATGTTCAACAACTAGTTAAATATCATATTATTCATTTATTTATTTTTGCTTAGGTTAGGATGATGCTAATCGGTTTGAAGATAGAGCAGTGAGAATTATATAAGATACCTTGCTTTTTGTGCTTAAATCTTGCTTTAAAAGCACTACGAGTAGGTATAGAGTGCTACTGAAAAAGAGCCGTTTTATAAATTCATCATATAATCAGATAGAAGATTAAATAGTACTTGATTTTCTCAATTTTCATGATGAACAATTTAGGAATAATTATAAAGAGGTATCGCTAAGGCTCTAGATAAATTTTTAGAAGAGACAGGAGAGATGTGTATCACTACTCGGTTGTGGAGTTTATCATCTGTTTCAAATGTATGTTTCTTAAACATCTGATGCTGAGCTATGCGCAACATCTTTTTCTCTAGTGATGCTTGATGATTGATACAGCAGAAAGCTCTCCAATTTTTTTTTTTTTGAGTTGGAGTCTCACTCAGTTGCCCAGACTGGAGTGCAGTGGCCACCTCAGCCTTCCGAGTAGCCGGAACTACAGGCACGCCCTACCATGCCCGGCTAATTTTTTTTTATTTTATTTATTGTAGAGATGAGGTCTCACCAAGTTGCCCAGGCGGATCACGACAGTTTTTTTATATTTTGTAAATTAGACATTATTTTATAGTATTTGTGATATAATATTTTACATATACAAAATCGTTCCTTTCAAGTACCCCAAGCTTCCTTAACATATTTTTCCTTCATTGCAACTGCCTGGAAAAGCTGCCATCTTGGCTAGACCCAGTTATCTGCCCATTTTGTACTAGCACCCAAGCAGCTAAACACTGATAGATTTAAAATACAGGACTGTGCTGGCTGAGCTCACATTAAAGTTACACCACACATTTTAGAAGGGTCCTAACCACCACCTGGTTGTCCAGCTCCCCTCCCCTCTCCCCCGGCCCCCTCCCCGCTTTCCCCTTCCCTTCATTCCTCCCTTCCTCACTCTCCCCACCTTTTCTTTGAGTGGGAGTCTCACTCTGTCACCCTGACTGGAGTGCCGTGGCACGCTCACAGCCACCGCAGCCTCGCCTGCTGGGCTCAGGGGATCCTTCTGTCTCAGCCTTCCGAGTAGCTGGAACTACAGGAGGGCACTACTACACTCGGCTAATTTTTTGATTTATTGTAGAGATGAGGTCTCACCAAGTTGCCCAGGCTGATTTCGAACCCCTGGACTCGGGCAGTCCTCTCACCTCCACCTCCCAGAGTACTGGGATTAATGAGTCTAGTTTTCTTTCTTAACTCCTCTTCTGCTTCGAATCTAAATTTTGGAATACCCTAGGCTCTTTTCTGGGCTTCCAGTTTATAATTTATCTACTTAGATTTATGTATAATTTCCGTGCCCCCGTCATCTCTGATTGGGACTGCTGCATCAGCCTCAAATTGCTTTCTGTACCTACATGCTTGTCCTCTACTCACTGCCCCCAAACCCATTTTAACCAATTCTTCATACAGTGCACAGAACTGTCTTTTTCAAGTAAAAATTGTATTACTCTCAGGCCTGACACAGTCTGAGAGCTTTGCATCGATTACACTTGCTGTAAACATGAGGCTCTTTCCTTGGCTTACAGAGCCTTAAATCTAGCCCTTGCTGACTTTTCTTAACCTCATCTCTTACCCCACTGCTCTTTTCCCACCATGCCCAGTACACTGTCATTTTTCTTTGTGCTGAGTAATAATATTCTCCTCAGGGTCTTTGTACTGTTTGTTTCCTGTGCTTGGAATACCCTTTCCCCTGTCCTCATCGTTCAGGTCTTCACATACGTATTACCTTTTAGAAAGGCTCTTAACCTACTGCCCAACCTAAAGAAGTCCCCAGCCATCTCTCCCATTTCAGTGCCCTTATTTTAGGTCTTTGCCCAGAACGTAACATTATCTAATATTTGTGTTTATCCTTTGCTTTCTCCACCAGAATGTGAATTCAAAAACTCTCCCTGTGTGAGTTCAAACTGTATCCCTGGCTCACAGCATGTTTCCTTGCACCATCAAAAAGTGATAGCAAAGCGTTCAGGAACACAGCTGCCTTTGCTCTGACCTTATCTGCCAAAGCCCCCTGACCTGTAATGCCGTGTCTTGAATGAACCCGAGTTCAAGAAAGCAGTGCCTTAACTCGCCTTCTTATGCCTTAAGCTGGACTCAGCTCCCAGTTACCAGTTAGATTCTTCAGATACATAGTCGAGTGTTCCCAGGATTCGCTGACCTCTGAGTTAACTTACCTTCCGAGGACAAACAATTTGATACAGGTTCTAGTTTGATTTTGCTTTATTGTTGCACTCTTTGAGGTCTTGTTTTACATGTCTTAACTACCAAAATATTCTCAAATGAGTCAATGACATTGCTTAAGTAGTCATCCCTTAATTGAGAATTCATCCTGTTAAAGCATTGGAAGTTAGAAAAATGAATAATAGAACTTAACACCTGACCAGAAATGTAAGATCATTCATCTCCTTTTCAGAGTGACCCTGTGAGTTGAAGATAACCTACTATTTTTTAGCTTAATTAAATACAACTTGTCGTATGTAACTGGCTTCAGAAGTTTCTGTAATTCGAATGGGTTAGGGCAAAAGGGGAACTTCATGACTTAATAGTGATGAAAGATCTGTGAATGGATCCATGAAATGAAGAACAATATAAGACACTGAAATCCAGGACATCCTTTACCCTAAAGTTGGAATAGTTTCTAAAGTGGCTTCTTTATTTTGAGCTACAGCATGGACAGCACCAACAGCACAGTACCCTGCAAGGATTTCTTTTTTTGTATTTTACAGCTAATCCAAATTTCTCTTTAGTATTGTTAACATACTCTTTTGTACTGTTCACTGTCATTTCAATGTTGTTGATGTTTTCTCCTTGTTCCTCTGCTAAAAGAGACATCTGAATGAAAAGATCCCTTAAGTCTTTTATTTGGTTCTCCAAATTAACCAGCTCCTTGTGTCTCTGTTCAATCTCTGAAAGTTGTGCTTTAGTGATATTGATTTCCGTCAGTAAGCTTTCATTAAAAACTTCCCATTTTCCTTGATGAAGCATATCATTTACTTCTTCTTCAGGTACCTCTTTCCCAGCAACTTCAAGCTGACGGAAAATAAATATCTTGCACTTCTCTTGCTTTGCTGCTGTTGTGTCATTGTATATAAACATGGTTTGTTGAAAATGGCGGAACATTGCAGCATGCTGAGATTTAAGTATCCTTGTGACCACTGATGATGGACCATTTTCAGCCTCTGATTTTTTAACCTCTTTAACTAAATCTTCCAAACTTCTGTTGATATGTTCTGCTTGGATTTTTATCTCCTTTGTAATACCAGACTCCTTCTTAAGTAGACTAAACCTTCTCATTGAAGCCACCAGACTTTTCTGTTGCTGCCCAAATTTTTGAACATTATCTGCCAAATTGTTAATATTCTCCTGTAGTTTTTGGATTTCATGGAGGTATCTCTCAGCTACAGGCTCTCTTTCATAAATAACAGCTTGCTGCAGAAACAACCCTTGTTCCTCTGCTTCTGTAGTTGATACATGACTGTTTCTAGAGAGCTCAATTTCTTTCGTTCTCTGCTTTAGTTCTTGAAGTCGGTCTTTCATCTTCCGGTTCCTCCTGTGAAACAAAAATGATGGTATTGAACAAAGAGAAATTTGGTGTTTTTCCCCAGTAGCAGTTGACTTCATATAACTGTTTATCTCCCAGCAAAAATTCTCCTAGTTTTTTAAAGAGTTTAAAAAAAAATTAGAAAAATCAGTAATAATTTTCTCATAAAACTACTGAAATAGAAAAATAATGTAGTGAGAGGATTGCCTGAGCCCAGGACTTTCAGACCAGCCTGGGCAACTTGCCAAGACCTCATCTCAACAGTAAATTTAAAAACTTAGCTGGGCATGATGGTGTATGCACATGCCTGCCGTTTCATCTACTTGGAAGGTTGAGTAAAACAAAGAATTGTCTGGACCCATTCAATTTCTTTTGTTCTCTGCTTTAGGGTTAGTCTTCAGACTCTGAAAACAGTCTTATTACTAAAGATACTGTTTTTGGTTAATTTGGTTTATGTAATATTAAAAATACACTATTTAACCAGGCTCGATGGCTCAGCCTATAATCCCGCACCTTGGGAGGTTGAGATGAGTGGATTGCCTGAGCCCGCGAGACCCGCCTGGGCAACTTGGCGAGACCTCATCTCTACAATAAATAAAAAATCAGCCAGGTGTGGTAGCGTTTACCTGTAATGCCGGCTACTCGGGAGGCTGAGGCGGAAGGATCGCCGGAGCCCAGCAGGTCGAGGCTGCGGTGGCCAGGAGCGGCCACTGCACTCCAGTCTGGGCGACAGAGTGAGACTCCAACTCAAAAAAAAAAAAAAATATATATATATATATATATATATATTTTATTTTATTTTATTATAGAAATGAGGTCTCGCCAAGTTGCCCAGGCTGGTCTTGAACCCAGTCCTCTCACCTCGGCCTCCCAAAGTGCTGGGATTATACTGTACCCAGCCAAAATAAATGATTTTAAAATTTTTATAAATTTTTTTGAGTTGAGAGGTCTTACTCTGTTGCCCAGACTGTACTGTCACAGCTTACTACAGCCTACAACTCTTGGGCTTAGGTGATCCTTTGGTCTCAGGCTCTGGAGTAGCTCAAACTTCTTGAAATACTTTGAAGAAAAGTGTGTCTACTGGTTTTCCTTTTACCTCGTTCGCTCTTCCTTCATTGCCTTTTTTTCCTGGCTTCTCCTCATCTCCCTCACCTCTGAATACTGGAATGCTTCTAGGCTCAGTCTTGTTTTTAACTCATTGCCATTTTCAGTCTCATGGCATTAAATGCTGTTTGTTAGTTGACAGCTCCAATTTATATCTTCAGTCTAGGCTGCTCTTAAAAAGCTGTCTACATGGCAGTTCCTCTTGAATGTCTGTGTCTAAAATGAGTTCACAGTCTTCCTCTGAATCCTCTAACTGCCAATCTTGGTGAACAGCAGATCTGTTCTTTCAGTAGCTCAGACCAAAAACTTGGGAGTCATCCTTGGCTTTTCCCCTACATTTCATATCTAGACTAATAGCAAATCTTGTCAGCCTCGCTTTCAGATGTGTTTATTTGGCCACTGTTTGCCTTCCCCTTGCCACGCCACCATTGTCATCCCCTGGATTGTTGCAGTGAGCTCCTGAGTGCTTTCCTTGTTTCCTCTTTTGCCCCCCTCCCCCTGCCACCTTTAGTCTTTACAGAGTGTAGAGTTAAAATGCAAGTCCGATCATGTCATTCCTGTGCTTACAACCCTCCCTTGGCGGTATCTCTTAGAGGAAAAGCCGAACCCTACAGAACCCTGCGGTGACTTCTGTGGCCTCTCTCCCTCACCTCCTACATGTAACTCCCTGCCCAGCTCCAGGCTCACCACCCTCTCTGCTTCTCACCCAGGCCAGTTGCCATTTGCCCTTAGGGTTTTGGCATTTGCCGCTTCCTGTGTGTGAAGTGTTCTCCCCATGTGATACGGGACTTACTCCCCAACTCTTCTCACTAAGGATGTCCTTGGTCACCCTGTCTAGAACTGTACCTCCCTCAACTCTCTGGATCTTCCCAGCTTTATTTTTCTTAGCATTTTTCACTATTTAACATATTATACATTTTACTTGTCTGAACTAATTGCCTGCTTTCTCCTGCCAATATAAGCTCCATGAGGGCACGGGTCTAATTAATCCTGGTGTTCCCATCACCTTGATGAATTTCATATTTGAGTTCTCGTGTTGATTTATTGATACCTTATGTTTACCTGAGCTCTTGATATGTGCCAGACACTGTTCTAAGTGCACTGTATGTTTTTGTGAGAACTTTGATTTAAGTATTATCATAATCTCTGATTTATAGGTAATGAAATTAAGAACTGAGCTGTAAGTAATCTAACCAAGGTGACAGGTAGTGGTGGAGTTGAGATTCAAATTCTAACTGTCTGGTTTGAAAGACTCAATTGTTTACTAGGTTAGAAAACTCAGTGTGTCAGATGATAAAGAGAGATCATCTAGGGTAAGTTCTGAAAAGAGGCATTTAGGCTAGTGAAGAGATGGGAAAGGAGCCAGAGATATGACCCTGAAATCTGTTTTTGTCTGAAAAAGTGTTTTTTAGATATTAAACGTTTATTCAGAAACATTTGCTGTGTAGCTGTATTGCTGAGCATTTTATTTTATTTTTGAGTTGGACTCTCACTCTGTCGCCCAGACTGGAGTGCAGTGGCCGCTCCTGGCCACCGCAGCCTCGACCTGCTGGGCTCCGGCGATTCTTCTGCCTCAGCCTTCCGAGTAGTTGGAACTACAGGCGCGCGCTACCACGCCTGGCGAATTTTTTGTTTTATTGTAGACACGAAGATTCGCCAAGTTGTCCAGGCAGGTCTTGGCCCTGGACTCAGACAATCTTCTCACCTTGGCCTTCCAAAGTGCTGGAATTACAGGCTTGAGCCACCACGCTTGGTCTTTGCTGAACATTTAAGTATTGGTTGGAAACATTTAAGAGCAAGTTTTTGTTGCCTATAATTCACTTAGATTGTTCTTTTCATTTTCTATGTTTAATTCAAATAGCTGGTGGTCTTTTTGTTTTTTCCTTCAGATTTGCTATGGTAAAAGTGAAAAAAGTGCAATTTATGCAAATCAATGACATCTAAGCTGGGAAGGGCTTCCATCACCCCTCCTTCCTCACCTTTTAATTCTCTGTGTTCTGCTTTACTTGCTAGGCATGGTGTCTCTACCTTCAGAGTAGAACTCACCAAAGCCAGTGTCTGAGGATCTGAGAGAAAACAATAGGCTGGGAATGTCATTAAACCTGAAACATTTATGAAAGGAAGATTAATCAAGGAGGAATACTAGAAAGTAGTATAATAGAACTGCCGACTTTAGGTTTTAGGAAAGTTGCAGGTCAAAGTAAAACAGTCGTTAAATTGATCCATATGATAGACAAGTCTTCTGGAAATATATTTCTTTCTTGAGTCATTGTCTCTGTCACCTAGACTAGAGTGCAGTGGCACAATCATGACTTACTGCAGCCTCAGCCTCCTGGACTCAGGCAGTTCTACTGCCTCAGCCTCCAGAGTAGCTAGGATTACTGATGTGCACCACCACACCAGACTAATTTTATTTTTAGAGACAAGGTCTCGCTATGTTGCCCAGTCTGGGCTCAAACTTTTGGGCCTCAGCCTCCTGGACTCAGGCAGTTCTTCTGCCTCAGCCTCCAGAGTAGCTAGGATTACTGATGTGCACCACCACACCAGACTAATTTTATTTTTAGAGACAAGGTCTCGCTATGTTGCCCAGTCTGGGCTCAAACTTTTGGGCTCAAGCAGTCCTCCTGCCTAGGCCTCTCAGATTGCTGGGATTACAGGCATGAGCCACCTCACCCGGCCCATATAAATGTACTTCCTGGTACTTTTTTTCATACAAGTAGAAAATAACAAAATCAAGGGAATATATGTGATAGTATGTGAGTATGAGTATGCTATTATTTATGTCCTTTATTAAAATGAAAGGAAAGTGATTTTAATGGGGAAATATTTTAGTACTAGAGCTTACCAGTTAAATACACAGAAATTTGATATTCTCATTTTTTATATTTTCTCTTTTAAACTGTACTAAACAAGTTAATGTATGTTACATGTAGTTGTTCTTTATAATTAATTACTGCTTACTGTAATTATCCTAATGTAATCCTAATGTAAAAATTCAGATTTCAAGAAAGGTAAGTTGGAGAACTTCTTTTCTTTATAAAATAATATAACTTGGAATTTCTTGTGAGTTTTAAATTTTTGTTTTATGAAAAATTCTGCCCATTTTTATTTGATCAGTCAGGTTATCTTTGATTATGCTACAGTAATAACCAATTCTCAGATTTTGTTGACTTAAAACTACAAAGAGCATTTCTTGGCTCACATTTAATGTCCATGATGGGTGTGCAGGGGTCTCCATCTTGGGCACTTGAGACCTGAGCTTCACCTCTCCAAATGTGGTGGTCACTATGTCAGGGGTTGAGAAGTCCTGGAGCGCCTCTCAGGCATGGAATGCTGTAGTTCTGCTGTGACACATGCCACTGTTCCTGTACAGCAACTCAGCCACTGGCAGCGGGTGGCAGTGGAGTGTAAGCCTTTTGCATAATATCTTTTTAGATCTCTTTTAATGAAATTCTTGACTTTTTTTATTCCTGGTGTTCTGTAATTTCACAATAATGTGGCCTGGGGTGAGTCTTTTTGTATTTATTTGCTAAACACTTAGTGGATCTTTTCAATCTGGAAACTCAACTCTTGTGTTTATTTTTTTGGTATAATTTCTTTAAGGACTTTCATCTTCTTCATTTTCTTTGTATTTTTTTTCTTTACTTTAGAAACTAAAAAAATTAAAGGTACAGTCCAATCCAAGAAAGCCAGCAACTAAATGAGGGAAATGTTAAAATAATTTGCCAGAGGTCACACGACTAAAGAGTGGCAGAGCCTACAGCTTGACATCTGCCTGCGTGCACATCTCTTCTCTTTCCCCTGTTGTGTAGGGAGTAAAAATAGATTATGCCAGTGAAATATACTGCAAATGAGCCTGATCTGTAACAAATATTGTACTATGTTATTAATAGACTATACTTTTTTTTTTTGAGTTGGAGTCTCACTGTCGCCCAGGCTGGAGTGCAGTGGCACACTCATGGCCACTGCAGCCTCGACCTGCTGGGCTCAGGTGATCCTTCTGCCTCACCCTTCCAAGTAGCTGAAACTACAAGCAGGTCCCACCACGCCCGCCTAATTTTTTGTTTTATTGTAGTGATGAGGCCTTGCCAAGTTGCCCAGGCTTGTCTGGAACCCCTGGGCTCAGGCAATCCTTTCGCCTCAGCCTCCCAAAATGCTGGGATTATAGGACTGAGCCACTGCGCCCAGCCAAGTATATATATTTAAAAGAAAAATTTATAGCAGGATATAATATAGCTTACCAGATCTAAAATAATTCTGTTGTTTGCAGCCTTATTAGGTTTTTTAAACAAAATCAGACAAAATTGACTAGTTTACAGTATAGAAGGAGAAAAATAATTAGTTTGAGTCTCACAGACCTATATGTAAAGAAAGTCTCTGAGGAATTTTGAATCATATCATTGACACCATGTGGAGATTGGGATTCTTGCAGGGTGAGACAGAGAGCGAGAAAGAGAGAAAGCAATATCAGACAACAAGTTAATGAGAATTAAGTCCTATCTCATATTTCTATAATGACTAAGAAGTTTTTAACAATTTTTAAATTTCACATTTCTTTTTTTTTTTTTTGAGTTGGAGTCTCACTCTGTTGCCCAGGCTAGAGTGCAGTGGCACGCTCATGGCCACCGCAGCCTCGACCTGCTAGGCTCAGGTGATCCTTCCTCCTCACCGTTCCAAGTGGCTGGAACTGCAGGCATGTGCCACCACGCCTGGCTAATTTTTTGATTTATTGTAGAGATGAGGTCTCACCAAGTTGCCCAGGCTGGTCTCGAACCCGTGGGCTCTGGCAATCCTCTCACCTCAGCCTCCCAAAGTGCTGGGATTATAGGTGTGAGCTACTGCGCCTGGCCAGTTTCACATTTCTTATGAACTACAATGTCCTAAACTTTCTCTTTGGTTTCTTGGTTTGGAACAAATCCCAAAACAACCCTCTCTAACATATTTATGACTGGATAGATTTTTATTTTTTAAAATTTAGATAAATTATCAATGTCCTCAAAGCCTTTTTCTGAAGCATTGTAGTTTATAAAATATTTTAAGAAGTAGAATATTTCTAATTGATATTGTGACACAGTACACCTTTGCAGAGTGCCTTTGGGAAGGTAAATTTTACTGCCACTGATATTGAAAACCAAGATATTTGACACTGACCCCTATAGAGGTTGTTTTTACCTGGATTTTTGTCCTTGGAAGAACAGTTCTCTGAATGAGTACCACATTTTTATGTTTGAATCAAACATACTTTAAAGAACTCTTTAAATATATATTTTATTTTCATTCAGCTTAATAAATTTACTAGCACAATACAAGTAAATATTCTGCCTTTTTTGTTTTGTTTAACTGCTCCATATGTTATTGACACTAAAGGAAAAATATAGATTGGAAATAGAATTATGTTTCCTTTCAGTGTTATGTATCATGACGTGCATATTATATAAATGATGTTTAAAGTTACCTATAAAGTTTATACTGTGCTCATCTGGGTTTACGAATACTATGTCTTCTTTTATTTCTTTGAACATTTGAAGCATATTTATGTTACAAATCCTTTACATTGGTAAGTTATTTCTGGTTTCTCAGGAATAAATTTATTTGTTTGCTGTAGCCGCTCTCTTGGGGGTAGGCAAGTGTATACAGTGGAATTTGCAAATTTATCTTCATTGGGGAGTTACGCAGGAATGCCCTGATTGTCCAGCTAAATTATGGGGCATTCTGAGACTATTTTTATAGTTGTCACCCCTAGGGCCCCATGGAGTGTGCCAATTATGGCCCAGGTAATATAAATATAGGCCTCAATTTTCTCTAGAGATTTTTGTAGCCTGAGTGTTTATCTCATTTTTGCTGTAATCCTGGGCAGGTCTACAGAGTTATTCCTGTTTTCCCACAGATTGTATTTTTCTTAGTTTACTACTTCATGGGAAACTAAGTTTTAGTTCCCTTAAGGAACAAACTCAGTAGATCTCAGCTTTTAAGGTAAAGTATTTGCTTCTGGTGTCCCAGTGGAATGGACTTTAATCCACTATTCTTTACTTTGTACATTTCCTCTTCATTTCTGCTACCTGTACTTTTTTCTTTCCTACTTTAAAATTTAATGATGTAGTTTTAAAATTTGTTGATTTTTTTTTTAAAGATTATAGCAAACACTTCTGTATGTTTAGAGAAAGAGGGAGTAGTTTCTGTATCTGTGCATATTGATTGAAAGTCATAGTTGATTATCATATAATTCTGAATGTTCCCCCAAGTCCTTGTTCATCTGTGCAGAGATTGACTTAATGTAGGTATCAGGTGCACTTACATGCTGCATGTAAATTGCATTTTCTAGTGGTTTTATCTTATAACTATAACTTTCTTCTTGATCTTATGTCTTCATAAATTAGAATATTAGGCAAAGTGAGACATCTAAGCATATTACGATTTAAAATCTGGAAAAGACAGAGTTCATGTAGGTATAAAATATCATTGTGCAGGCTGGGCTTGGTGGCTCAGTCTGTAATCCTGCGCTTTGGGAGGCCGAGGTGAGTGAATTGCCTGAGCCTGCGGGTTCAAGACCCACCTGGGCAACTTGGCAAGACATCATCTCTACAATAAATCAAAAAATATGATAGCGCGTGCCTGTAGTTCTAGCTACTTGGGAGGCTGAGGTGGAAGGATCGCCGGAGCCCAGCAGGTCGAGGCTGTGGTGGCTGTGAGCATGCCACTGCACTCCAGTCTGGGCGACAGAGTGAGACTCCAACTCAAAAAAAGAGAAATCATTGTGCAATAATTTAATTGCTTAGGCTAGGTGAAATGGATGAGATCACTGTTTTATGTAGTGTTTTCTATACCTAAATTTGTTTTCTTAATATTGGAAAAATGCTGTACAAAGATGAATTATCTTTTAGCATGCTTAGCTTACAGAATTGCTACACGGTTTTGAATTCCACTAGCAATAACTAGCTGTACCTTTGAGCTTAAATATGATGTTTGAAAACAGAAGTTAGAACATTCACTTGTACGTATGATAATGAACTTTGACAGTTTGTTCTGGGAAATAGAAAAGTAAACTTGTGTGACTCAAAAGGTTCTTCACCCTGTTACAGACAGTGAAAATTTCTAGAAACAGAAGCATGAATAAATGTTACCTAGAGTTTTAAAAAATATGCCCTGGGGTAGATACTTAATAGAATGAAAGTAAGACATTTCCTTCTATAGTTACTGTATTGATTAAATAAAATATTTCACGAAATACAACCAGCTTTTATCCAACAGAACATATTCTTTTGCTTTTGTATGTGAAGTCAACTTGCAACATTTCTCCAGTTCAAATGAAAGCAGAGGATCTTATTGTAATATTAACCTCTTTGGCTGCTTTAATAAAAACAAAATAGTAGTTTTTAAAAACAAACTAAAAATTATTACAAATTTTAGTTAGTCTAATTTTAGATTATCTGACAGTCTTTCAATACTTTTTTTCTAATTTTTTTGAGTGTAGATAAGTTAATAAACTAACTTGTTTAATTTTCTGTACATACGTAAAATGTATGTTTTTTTAAAAATTATTTTAATTAGAGACAATGTTTTGTTATGTTGCTTGGACTGGTCTTGAACTCCTGGCTTCAAGCAATCCTCCTACCTTGGCTTCCCAAAGTGCTGGTATTACAAGTGTGAGCCACCATGTCCAGCCAATAGAATGGTTTTTATATTAAATGTAAAATTGCATAACTTTGAAGATAATGTATTCTAGGTATTATATGACCAATTTTCAAGTTTACTCTTTTTTTTTGAGTTGGAGTCTCACTCTTTTGCCTAGGCTGGAGTGCAGTGGCACGTTACTGGCCACTGCAGCCTCAACATGCTGGGCTCAGGCGATCCTTCTGCCTCAATTTCCAAGTAGCTGGAACTACAGGCACACGCCACCATGCCCAACTAATTTTTTGATTTATTGTAGAGGTGAGATTTATTGCAACATTACCCAGGCTGGTCTCGAACCCGTGGACTCAGGCAATCCTCTCACCTCAGCCTCCCAAAGTGCTGGGATTATAGGTGTGAGCTACTGTGCCCAGCCTCAAGTTTACTCTTAAAACACTTATAAAAGTCATTATTATTTTGATTTGAAGTGGGATGTTTGTTAAATTTAGCATGATAGCAACTGTAAGGTAACTTTCAAAGTATCTGACCTATCTAATGTGTCGCATTTAAGTGATACTGACTTAAAAATTTCAAACTATCAAATAAATGTAATGTTTATGTTAAATTGTATAATTTGAGTATTTTCAATATATTAGCTGAAACATTAAAAAGATGAATGAGACCAGGCGTGGTGACGCAAACCTGTAATCCCAGCACTTTGGAAGGCCGAGGAGAAAGGATTGCCTGAGCTCAGGAGTTCAAAACCAGCCTGGACAACTTGATGAGACCTTGTCAGTAAATCAAAAAATTAGCCGGGCATGATAGCATGCACCTGTAGTTACTGCTACTTAGAAGACTGAGGCAGAGGGATCATCTGAGCCCAGCAGGTGGAGACTGCGGTGGCCGTGAGCATGCCACTGCACTCCAGCCTGGGCGACAGAGTGAGACTCCGACTCAAAAAAAAAAAGATGAATGAGCACTTTGATATTTTATGGTAGTCCTTTTACAATGAGATTCTTTTCTAATTTTCTCAAATTAATTTTTAGAAGATTGTGGGAAACAGTAATTAAACAAATAATTAAGATATATAGCAAATTTAATCTCTACTTTAAAGGTTATACATGTGTCAAATATGACTATAAGTTTTTTCAGAGTTAAATATAAAAGTATTCTCTAAATTAAACATGGAATGGTTAATTTATAGTCTGTCTATAAAAGAAATAATTTTACATTTGTTTTCATAGGATATGATTTTCTAGTGTTTCTAAATTGAGAAATTATTTTTTTAAAGAACTTACAGAATTTTCTTTCCTCTGGTTGACTTTTGATAGAGTAGTCTATTTTCAAAAGTTCAACACCCAAATTCCACTCAGTATGTCAGAAGTATACACGAACACATCAGCTGCCTGTAGCCCTGTCCAAATCGGACCAAAACAAGTCATTTTCATTATTTGTTGAGCTATTTCTAAATGTCGCGGTATAACCAGATTTCAATTTGTGGAGATTTCGCATTAAAAAGTACAAAAAAAAAGTAGTTTATTTACCTTTCTGTCTTGTTCCTTTCGCTGGTTTTCCACCTGCGGTGTTGGAGTCCTACCTTTGAGAGAAAATTTGAGTATCATGTAATACTTTGATCAAATTACTTAAATCTCTTTCTTATAGATCACAAGCTAATTTCCGTATGTTTTTCATATTGTTAATTGAAAGCCAAGTAATTAAGTCAAATACATTAAGAGATAAAGTTGTACTTTTGCTGTTAAATAGCAAGTGAGAACAGATTGCTTACTTCACACCTGGAGAATCTGGTTCTGCCTGTTAGACTCCTTTTCGCTGGAGCTAGTTGCTAACAGGAAATCCTTGTTAAACTGTCTACATAGACTATTTGGCACAGGCTCTGCAATTCAGTCCTATGTTATATATAAAATACATTACTACAAAAAAAAGGTCTGTATTTAAACAACGGTTACTTTCTTTTCTATTGATATCAAAACTTGCTAAAATATAAAATTAAGTAGGAATAAATAGGAAGAGAAAGAAGCTTGGTGTAAAGTCTTTCTGTTCCATTTACTTTAAAATGATTGAATTTTGTCCTATTTTAGGAAATCCCATAAGAGCTTAGCTTATAAAATCATAGAGTTTCAAAAGTAGAACAGCCGGAAAAGAGCTCATGGCTCTCTCTAAACCTTCTCCTCTGCTTATCTTTTTATTATACCTGCTATTTTTATTTTAGAATAAATTTATTCCATAATCTTCTATATAGAAGAAAGAACTAAATTATACAGCAATATATGTTAAACCATTTATTTATTATTTCAATGTAACAATAGAAAATTAATTTTTACCAGAGAGAAATGTTTATAGGGAAAATTGGAAATGAAATTTATCTCATAAACTAGTACAACCTCTATGGAAAACAGTGTGGTGATTTCTAAAAGATCTAAAATTCGATCTTCCGTATGGACCAGCAATCTTTTTTCTACGAATATACACCTGGAGAAACTTAAGTTAGTCTACAAAAAGGATACCTGTGCACACATGTTTATTGCAGCACTATTCACAATAGCAAAAACATGGAAGCAACCATGCTGCCCATTGAAAGTGTACTGAATAAAAAAAATGCAGTACATATACATGATGGAATTTTACACAGCCATGAGGAAGGACAAAATTTTGGACTTTGTAACAACTTGGATGGCTTTAGAGTCTGTCATACTCAGTGATCTATCACAGAAACAAAGAACTGAGTACCACATGTTCTCACTCATAAGTTGATCTTAGACTTTTATCACAATACTACATGAAAGAGATCAGCAGTAGCGGAGCCCTGCCAGGGGAGGAGTGGGGTCGGCACACGGCACACAACATTAACAAGGGTACCTGATCCTAAACCAGCTGAAGTGAGCACCAGTGGGAGGCCCAAATTGCACCTGTGTGATGGTCACTTATGCACCGGACCCTGAATTGTACCCCACATCTTTAAGGTAAAATGAAATTTCATTCTCATACTACCAAATTTCAGGACTCTTCCTATTTTTCTATATGAGCTGTTATTATTTGAGGGCATGAGAAAGGACATTGCTGTAACATCTTAAAGTAGCATTTATATTTATTCTTTGATTTAGTAGTCTTACTTCCTGATTCTGTTCCCAAGCTAAGAAATGACTTCTTCACTCACCTGTTCTTTACAGCACTTTTTGTCAAAAACAAAATACAAAACACAAAAACCCTTCAGTACTGGTTGAATAAGTGATGGAACGTCCATATTTTGGAGCATTTCACAACCATAGACAAAAATAAGATTTCCTTATGTTATTTCAGGGTAGCTTTAGGATTTATTCAGGTAAAAAGCAAAGCATGGTGCCAGAGTGTATACAGTAACTTTAGAGGAAGGAAGGTAGAGTGTGTACAATGTATATATACAAACACACATATATAAACGAGTCAATAGCAATTAATATCCATCGTGCCCAGATTGTGTTCTTTAAAATACTGTTTTCCACATACATTTATATTTTCAAAAAGAAATAATGGGAGGATGAACTGAACACAAGTGAAAATGGTTACCTATAGAAGGGAAGGACTAGGGAGGTGAAAAGGGACAGACACAGCAAATAGTTCTTTCTGGTTGCTTTTTTTATACAGTATTGAATTTGGAACTCTGCCAGTATTTTGAAGGTTAAATCCTAAAAAAACAAATCAACTGTCTCAGAAAAACAAAAGCACATGGAAATAAGTGAAACTCGCTCTGTAGGCGATGGCATAATCACACAGGGAAGCATTATTTCACATAATTTTAAAACTCAGTATTTTGACTGAGCATCTCTAGTGCAATATATTTTAGGGACAGAAATAACCACAGAAATCTTAACCTGCCTTTACTAGTCTTATATTTAGTAATAATACTGATACTATGTTGAAACTCCTATATATAGTTGGATAAAGCAAGTAGTTAATATCATCAGTAGCTATAATGTTCAACATAAGTGAAAAAGAGATACAAGTAACTTTAACTTGGTAATATTTTATTTGAAGTAAAAAAAATCAATATGATTGCACGATTAAGTTTTTTTTTCTAAATAACCTATGTATTTTCTAGCTTTGTGCACTGAAAGGGTCTAGAAGCAGTGACAAAATAATAGCAATGCATATTCATAACGCCCAGATCATGGTCTTTAAATGACTATTTCCTACTGAAAGGATCAGGACTCCTTAGGGAAATTAATGGTTCCAGATCTGAAATGCAGTTTCAGAGTAGAAAGCAAAGAAGCTATCAAATACTATTGTAGTTGTACCAAAAGGACCCAGGAGCCCACCTGAAGGGGACTCCCACTGACCAAAAATGTGTAACTTTGAGCCTCAAAAAGAACAGTAACTGCAATAAATCAAAATGCATTAAATATATTTTTAAAATGCATGAGTTCATAATGAGGCCTTCCCAAAATAAGGGAATAAGGAAAAAAAAAAAAGGCACCAAAAAACTCAGATAGCCAAAGCAGTCCTAAGCAAAAAGAACAAAGCTGGAAAACATCACATTACTGACCTCGAGTTATACTACAAGGCTATAGTAACCAAAACTAGTATAAAAATAGGTCAATGGAACAGAATAGAGAATTCAGAAATAAAGCCACATATCTACAGGCAACTGATGTTTGACAAAGTCAACAAAAACATACACAGGGAAACATCACCTTTTTCAGTGCATAGTGTTGGGAAAATTGAATTGCCATATACAAAAGAATGAAAGTGACCCATATTGATCACCATGTTCAGAAATCAACTCAAGATGGACTAAAAGGCCAGGTACAGTAACTCATGCCTGAAATCCCAGCACTTTGGGAGGGCAAAGTAGGAGGATTGCTTGAGTCTAGAAGTTTGAGACCAGTCTGTGCAAGACCCTATCTCTGTAAAAAAAAAAAAAAAAAAAAAAAAGGTTTAAAACTAGCTGGGCTTGGTGGTGTATACCTGTAGTCCTAGCTACTTGCGAGACTGAAGCAAAATGATGGCTTGAGCCCAGAAGTTCAAGGTTACAGTGAGCTGTGGTCACCCCACTGCACTCCAGCCTGGGTGACAGAGGGATGTGCTTTCTCTTTAATTACACACATATATATGACTTAAGTGTAAGACCTGAATCTATAAAAACTTTAGAAAACCTTATGGAAAACTCTTCTGGACATTGCTGTAGGCAAAGAATTCATGACTAAGACTTCAAACCACAAGCAACAGAAACAAAAATAGACAAATGGGACTTAATTACGCTAAAAACCTTCACAGCAAAAGAAATAATCAACAGAATGAACAGATATCCTGCAGAATGGGAGAAAATATTTGCAAACTATACATTTGACAGGGGGGACTAATATCCGGAATTTACAAGGAACTCCACACATACACACCCCACTAAGTAGCCCCATTAAAACGTGGACAAAGGGACATGAATGGACATCTTTCAAAAGAAGATGTACAAATGGTCAACAAGCATTTGAATAAATGCTCAATATTACCGATCATTGGAAAAATGCAAATTATAATCATAATGAGATATCATGTTACACCATTCAGAGTGACTATTATTTAAAAGTGAAATAATAACAAATGTTGGCAAGGATGCAGAGAAAAGGGAATGTTTATGCACTGTTGGTAAAGATGTAAATTAGTACAATCTCTGGAAAACAGTATAGAGATTTGTAAAAGAACTAAAAATAGAACTACTGTTCAATTTAGCAGTCCCACTACTGGGTATCTACAGAAAGGAAAAAAAAAAAAAAAATCTTTGTATCCAAAAAAAAGGCAAAAACCCTGCACTTGTATATTTATTGCAGCACTGTTCACAGTAGAAAAGATTTAGAATCAACCTGTGTCCATCAATGGAAGATAAAGAATATGTGTATATATACAATGGAATACTATACGGCCATAAAAAATGAAGTTATATCTTTTGCAGCAACATGAATGGAACTGCAGGCCGTTAACTATGAGTGAAATAACTCAAACAGGAATTCAAATACCACATGTTCTTACTAATAAATGAGAGCTAAATAATGTGTATACGTGAACACAGAGAATGGAATAATCAACATTGGGATCTTAGAAGTGTGAAAGGGAGGTAGTGGGTGTGAGATGAGAAGTTAATAGGTACAATGTACATTATTCAGGTGATGGTTACAATAAACGCCCAGACTTCACCTCCATCCAGTATGTCCATGTAACAAGACTGTACTTGTACCCCTTACATTATACAAATGAAATATAAGAAAAAAAGTAACCTGATCACCTTTGGAGGTTGCTAGGGCACCAATTCACTGTTATGAAAATTAGGAATTAAAAGCAAAGGATCAAACATTAATCTTCTTTCCATGAATTGTGAAAGTCACCAGGTAGTTGACAAAAGCTTATTTTTTAGCAAAATTCTGCTAGTCAATAAAGGAATATAGAACCAGAAAAAGTCACTATTTCATAGACTTAAAAAATAACAGAATTAAGCAAAGTTTATCAATAGCTGCTAAAATAATTGGGTGAATGGTTAATGAGGAACTTTATTTTGGGTGGATCAGGCTGACTCTAAATCCTGAGCAATTTTATATTACTAAAATAGGATAATATGTAAAAGAGATATTATGTGGCTCCTAAGTACCACCATTGCCTGTGAAATATGTTTGCCAGAAAGGATTTCAATCTGAAACTCATCCAGCCGCTACATCCAACATCCAGATATAGAAAATACAGGGTAGGTATGTTAAACGAGCTCATGAGGAAGAACTTAGCCCACTCGCAGTCATGGGAAATTCTAAAGAAAAATGACTTATGTTGCACATGAATGGGAGGAAAGGAGGTGGCGGTGGTGATGTTGGGGTGAGGGAGGGCAGGTGATACAGATTCAAGAAGAGGTAAGTGATGACTTATGTGGAATATGCGTCTGATTTGTATCTGCATGTGAATGTAACGCTTGAAAAGTGATATTGTAACGCTTGAAAAGTTGAATGAATTGAGTAATATTAAAGCCTTCCTGTTAATTTTGTTAAGCATGATAGTGGTGTTATGGTAATGTGTTTAAATTTTTGGGTGAAGTAATGTGCCTGATGGGGAAAAAATAGACGGTATGTAGATGAGCAAGAGTGACACAGCATTGACAGTTTTTAAAGGTAGGCAGCAGGGTTTCATTTATTTTTTATTATTCTGTGTGTTTAAAAAATATATTTCTGGCTAAAGAGTTTCTCAAACCCCAACAAGATTATTTTATTAAACATTTTGACCTATGCCACACAATAGGCAAATCGTAGTATACTGTGGTAATTTCTGTTTTTCTTTAGAACGTATTTTGGTTTTTTATTTTATTGGAATCCAGTGTGTCCCAATTGAGTATAATTTTTAAAAAATGTTCAAGGCCAAGCTTGGTGGCTCAGCCTGTAATCCTAGCACTTTAGGAGACCGAGGTAAGTGGATTGTCTGAGCCCCAAGGTTTGAGACCTGCCCAGGCAACTTGGTGAGACCTCGTCTCTGCAATAAATAAAAAATTAGCCGGTCATGTTAGCACACACCTGTAGTTCTGACTATTTGGAAGGCGAGGTGAAAGGATCGCTGGAGTCCAGCAAATTGATGCTGGGGTGGCCATGAGCTTGCCACTACACTCCAGCCTGGGCGACAGAGTGAGACTCCCAACTCAAAAAAAAAGTTTTTCAGGGTTCTGCCAAGTAAATTAGAAGTGGCCTTGTGTCTTCAGTAAATTGCATATTTACATGGACACATTCATACATTAGAAATGTAGGTGAGCTCAAATATTACAAGCTCAGAGAGAATATTTGGGCATTTAAAACTTGATGCAGTTTGTATTTTCAGAAGATAAGGACATATTTATGGTGGTGGGCTGTGAAAGGCCACTTCTGTTTTGCAGCTTTTTTGTCAGCCTATTGATCTATTGCTTATATTTCTTTTTTTTCTTTTTGAGTTGGAGTCTCACTCTGTCGCCCAGACTGGAGTGCAGTGACCGCTCCTGGCCACCGCAGCCTCGACCTGCTGGGCTCTGGCGATCCTTCCACCTCAGCCTTCCGAGTAGCTGGAACTACAAGCGCGCGCTACCACGCCCAGCTAATTTTTTTATTTATTTATTCTAGAGATGAGGTCTCACCAAGTTGCCCAGACGGATATCGAACCCACGGGCTCAGGCAATCCACTCACCTCAGCCTCCCAAAGCGTGGGATTACAGGCTGAGCCATGGAGCCTGGCTTTGTTTGTTTGTTTGTTTGTTTTGCTTATGTGTTTTTTTTAACACTTCTCTTTATTTAATATCCCTTTTATAGGCCAGTTCTTATTTTAGCAATAATACATAAGGCAAAATAATTAAATTTATACTACAATACTTTAAAAAACCTGTGTGTTCTGTAATCAGCAGATTTGAAACTTGGGAACAGAAGAATATGGTCGAAATATCCTTAAGTTGCCATCCAGTTACATATGTGCTATTAAGCACCTTTGTTTGCCTTTCTAGGTTGGCAAATAAACAAGACAAGGAAGGAGCTTTAGGAGAAGCTGATGTGATTGAATGCCTGTCTTTGGAAAAACTGGTCAATGAGCACAAGTGCCTGTGTCAAATAGTAAGTTTTTGGTCTTTTTTTCTGCCTTTTGAAATAGGTTTAGTATAACCTAGTTTTGGGAAGGTAATAGCAATTAGAAAACAATACTTCAAAGAAATTTTTTTTTTTATCCAAGAAATCACACTCATTTTTCTGTTGATATTACTTATATACTGTAATACTTGTTTTCATTTTGTTTGTCATTGGCTTTCATAAACTATCATTCCATGATTTCAAATATTTTCATATTTGCTTCTTATTTAAGATGATGCTGATAGGATCTGTAAGCTATACCAAGACATCATGGTATGAACTATGTGAAATGGGAAAGCAAAATATAAATACAAAATTTAAACATATGGGAGATGTATAATGAGTTTTGAAAAATCATATTAAAAGAATTATCATACATTCTTAAGGAAGATGAACAGAGGACTTAATCATTTATTTTAGTTTCAAAAAAATCATTAGGCCGTCAATCTTATGGATGCTTATTGCTGTAAATGTCAGTATAAGGAATTCAGACTTCCTGATATTTTTAATAATAGGGATATTTTTCTTATGGCAGTTCGATTTTTTCTTCCAGTAAGCTTGCTTTACAATTATAACCAGTTTTGTCAACTTCCTATGTCATAGTGTCTCTCAGAGCTTACAGATATTATCTGTAAAATATTTCAATTTCTATATACTAATGTTAGGAGTTACTGCAAAGGTGTAGTTTTGAAGTTAAATAAGCACATGTTTCATATCATTAATTTAATGGCATAAATTTGATTTGCTAGTAATCATACTTTACTAAATTAGGGGGGAATTGTGCAAATTTATATTTTGTAAGTTAAATAAGCAGGTGTTTCATATCACCAATTTAAATGACTTAAATTTTATTTGCCAATAATTATACTTTATTAATAGAATTATGGGGGGAACTTTTACTCTTTGAGTCAAATAAGTTTCTGTTTTAGGAACCTTGCTCAGCGGTCTTGGGGTATGGAAAGAAAATTGACAAGTCCATTAAAAAAGGCCTTTATTGGCTGCTACATATCATTGCGAGAGACTTTGATGCCTTAAATGAACGCATCCAAAAAGATACAACAGAACAGCGTGCTCTAGAGGAGCAAGAGAAACGAGAAAGGGCTGAGCGAGTGCGGAAATTGCGAGAAGAAAGGTAAGAAGGTTAATTATGCACAAAAGTGCCTCTGAAGCATCAAAATCACAACACATTTATGAATGATTTATTCTGTCTGTCCGGCTTCCTCTTTCTATATGAAGGAAGACACTAAATTTTCTATTTATAGAGTTCTCACTTTCTAGTGTGAAAGTAATTAAATGTATTACTCATGTAGTCGTTGTTTTCCGCAGTTTAAAATGTTTCTCTCTTATTTCTTAGGGACACTTTTCATGTAGTGGTTCTCAATGCAAAATGTGATTTTGTTTTGGGGGAACGTTTGGCAAGTTCTGGCGACATTTTTAGTTGTTACAGCTGGAATGGCAGACTGCTTCCAGCATCCAGGGAATAGAGGCTAGGGATGCTGCCAGCCTTCCCGTGATACACAGGACAGCCCCTACCACAAGAATGATCAGGCCTAACATGTCCATAGTGCTGACATTGAGGAACCTCTTTAATCTCCGCAAAATGAAAGGTTACTATTAGAGAGTTACTATACTCAAGCAAAATTTGATCCAAAGTTGCCTTCTTCGGCCAAAGTTATGTTGGCCCTCGTGTGTTTTAACATAGTCACAGCCTAGTAGATAAGAGCCCACTATCCCCGGTGATCTCTTTGTGGGGTGCTTCCTGGTATTGTGACAGAAATTCCCTGATAACTGGAATATTTCATTTAATTCAGAGATAGGACTTAAAGGAAAGAAGTATTTATAGAGATGGCTGTCCACCCCCAAGAGCTTAATAATATGAGCATGACTCTCCTTAGGTCTCTCTTGATATCAGAGAAAGAATGGGGTGCATGGTTTGGCAGCTGCTGACAGGAGGTTTTAGTTCCTGTGAGAATTTGGTTTTCTGTCCTAAACATATATTTTCATGATATAAAGATTAATACAACCAATCTTTTATGTAAGTATACCTTTCACATATTTATGCAAATTAGGTATATGAGTCAGGCATGTCTGCTGTAATCCCAGCACTTTGGGAGGTAGAGGTGAGAGGATTGGTTGAGTTCAGGGGTTTGAGACAAAAACAAAAGTGACAACAAAATATTTGAGTTGGATAAAGGAAATTTGATGTTAGGAATTTTTTAAAGTTTTGGCCTTTTCTGTACTGACTCTCTAGATCATGTCATGGCAGCCTTTCCCCTTTCTTCCTCTCTTCTTAACCAAGCCATTTGTAGTCTGAAACCTCTCCTATTGAGTTGATCCTCTATAATTAAAAGTAAATTGGCACCGGGTATGGTGGCTCAAGCCTGTAATCCTAGCACTTTGGGAGGCGGAGGCGAGAGGATTGCATGAGCCCAGGGTTTGAGACCAGCCTGGGCAACTTGACAAGACCTGACTCAAAAGAAAAAAAACAAAACAATAAGTTGGCATTCAGAAAAAAGCAACCTTTTTTCTTCACTACATCCAATCTGGTCATTTCTAATGTTTTTGAAAAACAGTGAAGCATGCTATGTGAAAATAGTATACCTGAAGGTATATACCTGAAATTGCTTACCGATAAAATGAGTAACATTAATAACAAAGACTATCTTATGAGTACTTTTACAGAATGTTCTCACAGATATTGCTTTATCTGATCCTTGATCAGAGACCCACGAAATGGTTATTTTTGTCCACATTTGTGGGAAACCTAAGGTTCAAAGATCCGAGTTCAAAGTCACAGAAGTAGTAAATTACAGATCCCCAAATTGTGGCTCCCTAGATTAGTAAAGAAAGGGTATATATTTCCATCTAGAACACATTTAATAAATGTCATAGTCATGGACATTCACATAGCTGTACTATACTTATAGTCGAGTTGAAGGACCAAAGTGCTCATTTTTCTGTCTTTGCTAGTTTTAGTAATTTATTAGTCTTCATGTATGGGGCAACATTAACTGTAAATCACAGAGATAGTAAATGTTTCAGCAGTCACTAATATGGAAATATTTGTTTAATATGAATGACATATGGCAACTTATTTTTATAGCTTCTTACACTATTATGTAACAATTGTTATCCAGTTGTCCAAATATGATATCCAACTTGATAATGTATATCACTTTTACATTACTACTTTGTCATATACTTCCATAGAATCACTTCATAGATGTCCTGCTATTTTATTTATTTATTTTTATTTTTTAAATTTTTCGAGGTGGGATCTTACCTATCACCCAGGCTGGAGTGCAGTGGCATGACCACTGCTTACCGCAGCTTTGACTTCCTGGGATCAGGCAATTCTTCTGTCTCAGCCTCCTGAGTAGCTGGAGCTACAGGCAGCCACCACCACACCCATCTAATTAAAAAAATTTTTTGTAGACACTGAGTTTGGCTATGTTGCCCAGACTGGTCTCAAACTCGTAGGTTTAAGCAATCCTCCCACTTCTGCCTCCCAGAGTCCTGGGATTCCTGGTGTGAGCCATTTTGCCTGGTCTGATCTTTTACTTTTATATAATAAGCAAGAAACATGTTTGCACAGAAATAGAAACATAGGTTAAGTTAAAGGAATGTTTTCCCAGTTTTGTTTTACAACAGAAGATGTAGCCCTTAAGAAGAGAGCTAACAAGAGGACTTATTTATTTGTTAACACCAGTAAAATCATTGATTTGGAGGTAATTAATAAGTTGATCAATGTACACCCTTGGCACATGGAAAAAATAATTTGCACATTGATATTAAGAAGTCAGTCATAGCCGGGTGTGGTGGCGTGCGTCTGTAGTTCCAGCTACTTGGAAGGCTGAGGCAGAAGGATCACCTAAGCCCAGCAGGTCGAGGCTGTGGTAGCCGTGAGTGTGCCATTACACTCCAGCCTGGGTGACAAGAGTGAGATTCCAACAAAACAAAATAAAACAAAACAAAACAAAACAAAACCAAGAAGTCAGTCATAGACAATGTCACTTTTGTCAGCATTTCTTTCTTTCAAAATTCAAATGGAATGATTAATCTTTACATGGTATAGAGGCCTATCACCTGCATAAGAATTTCTGAAATGCTCTCAGTAATTAAAAGCCATGTGTAAGGGAACTAGAAATTGACCTTCCATACGATCTAGCAATCCCCCTCCTGGGAATATATCCATAGCAGCATAAATTAGTCTACAAAAAAGATACCTGCACTCGCATGTTCATTGTTGCACTATTCACAATAGCAAAAACATGGAACCAACCCTACTGCCCATCCAAAGTAGACTGGATACAGAAAATGTGGTACATAAACACCATGGGATACTCCCCAATCATAAAGAAGAACAAAATCATGGACTTTTCAGCAAATTGGGTGAAATTGGAGACAATCAATCTTAGCGATCTATCACAGAAACAAAGAACCAAAAACCACATGTTCTCACTCGTAAGTGGTACCTGAACATTACTCACAATAGCACGAGGTAGGGATCGTCAGTTGTGGGTTACGACCAGGGGAGGGAGGAAGGGTGGGACATATAACAATATAGAGGGTACCTGATCCTATACCAGGGGATGTGAGGACCAGTTGGAGGCCCAAACTTCACCTACACATAAATTACTTAAATACCTACTCCTGACTTGTACCCTATTTCTTTAAAATAAAATAAAGTATTTTTACAAAGCCATGTCTAGATGTTTAAATTACTAAGTTTTGTTTTTTGTTTTGTTTTGTTTTTTGAGTTGGAGTCTCACTCTGTCACCCAGACTGGAGTGCAGTGGCCGCTCCCGGCCAGCAGCCTCGACCTGCTGGGCTCCGGCGATCCTTCCGCCTCAGCCTTCCGAGTAGCTGGAACTACAAGGCGTGCTCTACCTCGCCCGGCTAATTTTTTTTTATTTATTGTAGAGATGAGGTCTCGTCTGCCCAGGTGGATCTCGAACCTGCGGGCTCAGGCAATCCACTCACCTCAACCTCCCAAAGGCGCGGGATTACAGGCTGAGCCACCGAGCCCGGTTAAATTACTAAGTTTATTTGCCATAAACCTATTGCAGATGTTCTTAAACATGGTTCAGCACTTTCTCAGAATTTCATTTTTTCCCCCTCAAACAATAGAAAGCAAAGAGAAGAGGAGCAAGCTGAGCTCGATGGAACCGGTGGTCTGACTGAGTTGGACCCAGAACCAACTAATCCTTTCCAGCCAATAGCGTCTGTGATCATTGAGGTATGAATGGTGACAGATGTCATCTTTGTATCTTACATTATAACGTGGGAAGTTAGGAATGGAGGTGGGGAGTTGGGAAAGGAGACAGAGAACTAGAAGACTAGAAGTGTTTCTCCAGAGAGATTATTTTGAAAAGAAATTAAAGATGTGAGACTAATTAAAGGTTTACAGCTTTTTCTCTTCTTATCTTTTGATCTACTGTTAAACAGGAAATATGACTTCAGCATTAAATGACAATGAAAATCAAGGATGAATGAAACAATTGTTAGAGTTGCTGTGTTAGTAAATCTACATTTTGTCATTTATTTCTTGTGGTAGTAACGTATTTACTCTTACTTACATTGTCTGTGTTTTCATCATGCAAACTGTCCCTTTGCAATAGCATTTAGAGGCTTATAATGCATTAGAGTCCAGAAACTGTCTTCTGTTTTTTTAGGATACTTAAGGATGTTTCAAATTACAGTAAATCCTCCTATATCTGAACACCATTTATTTTCATTTTAAATCATCAGAAAATTTACCAACATTAATTTGTAGATTTTAATGATAAAGAAGGGGTCTTAGCTAGGCATGGTGACCCACGCCCGTAATCCCAGCACTTTGGGAGGCAGAGGTGAGAGGATTACTTGAGCTCAGGGGTTCGAGACCAGCCTGGGGAACTTGGCGAGACCTCGTCTCTACAATAAATCAAAAAAATTAGCTGGGTGTGATGACTCACACCTGTAGTTCCAGCTACTTGGAAGACTGAGGCGGAAGGATCACCTGAGCCCAGCAGGTCGAGGTTGCAGTGGTTGTGAGCGTGCCACTGTACTCCAGCCTGAGTGACAGAGTGAGACTGCGACTCAAAAAAAAAAAAAAAAAGAAGTGTCGTGTGTGTGTGTGTGCACGCACGCGCGTCTGTATTTTTGTTTTCATTTTCTGCTAGTGTTCAGAGTTTGTACTGACTCTGCTTAGCGACCTTCAGCAGCCATGCATCCCCCAAGACATTGCTTCCTAAACTTCCTCCATTTACTCAGAGCCAGAAAGGAGGATGGTTATTTAAACTCTGGGCTGCTTCGTAGGAAGGAGGCAGCTCCCACCACGGGTAAGAAGTTGTTTGGATAGTGTGGGTGATCCTTTATTTAATGCAAGCAATCTTAAGTTGCTTAGGTACTAGAAGGTAAGTTGTGTTCCATCTTTCATTAACCTCACTGCACTCACATGAAATAGGTGCTTTTCTAAGTATAGTAATGCCATCTTAATAGCATGACCTAATGTTTTATCTCCTTGCTACCAGATGTTATATTCGTTAAGTTTTGTTTTTCGTTCTTTTAAAAACGTTAATAGAAAAAAAGGAAATCAAGTTTTACTTTTTACTTTGAAACATTACTATATTCTGTGTGTCTAATAAAGCTCACTTTATAAATAATGACCAATCATTTCATAGTACTGTAGGTATAATTACTTATAAGACCCTACTGCTTCACCCAGCATTGTATTTTTCACAATATAAAGAATCAAACAATCCTGGTGACATATATAAAAAGTTCCTGAGTTAATACATGTCTTGGGGGAGATAAAGTTATTATGCTTTTAAGCCATGATAATTTTAAGAAGATGGTCAGTAAAGAAATGAAAACAAATTACCTGTACTCTCCTTTTATGCATACAAACCTTCTCTCTCTTTCTCTCTCTCTCTTTTTTTTTTTTTGAGTTGGAGTCTCACTCCGTCGCCCAGACTGGAGTGCAGTGGCCGCTCCCGGCCACCGCAGCCTCGACCTGCTGGGCTCCGGCGATCCTTCCGCCTCTGTCTTCCACGTAGCTGGAACTACAGGCACGTGCTACCACGCTTGGCTAATTTTTTAGAGATGAGGTCTCGCCTGCTCAGGCGGGTCTCGAACCCGCGGCTCAGGCAATCCACTCACCTCAGCCTCCCAAAGGCGCGGGATTACAGGCTGAGCCACCGAGCCCGGCTTCTCTCTCTTTTTTTTTTTTTTTTTGAGTTGGAGTCTCACTCGGTCGCCCAGACTGGAGTGCAGTGGCCACTCCCGGCCACCGCAGCCTCGACCTGCTGGGCTCTGGCGATCCTTCCGCCTCAGCCTTCCGAGTAGCCGGAATTATAGGCACGCGCTACCATGCCCGGCTAATTTTTTTTGTAGAGATGAGGTCTCGTCTGCCCAGTCTCTTTTTTTTTAAACAAAACTTCTCCTTTAGTCTGTTTGCATTGTGTAGAAGCATCAAGTGCGTCTTTGACAGAGAGATCAATGGAATGGATAGTAATAAGCCTAATTGTGTATGAGTATTCAGTATAAAATAAAGGTAACATTTAAACTCTCAGGAAAAAGAATATTGGAACAACTGAACGATCACTTGGAAAAAAGTTAAATTACCGAATACTGTATATCCAGTTAAATTTCAGAGGTATCAAAGACTTAAATGTATTTAAAAAGTGAAGTCTTAAAAATATTAGTAGATAATACAGGTAAATATTGATAAGCTTAGAGGAGGAAAAAGTTTCAAGCCCAGACAGTCAAGCTACTAATCAATCACAAAGTGAAATATGGTTGGTTCTTATCATATTCTATTTATTTATTTATATATTTCTTTCTTTCTTTTTGAGTCAGAGTCACTCTGTTACCTAGGCTGGAGAGCAGTGGTATGATCATGGCTTATTGCTGCCTTGATTTCCTGGACTCAGGCAGTCCTTCCACCACAGCCTTCCTAGTAGCTGGTACTACAAGCATGTGCCACCATTCTCGGCTAATTTTTTTTATTTTTTGTAGAGATGAGTTCTTGCTATGTTGCCCAGTCCGGTCTGGATCTGCTAAACTCAAGTGATTTTACCACAGCCTCCTAGAGTGTTGAAATAGATTATAGGCGTGAGCCACTGTGCCCAGAGCTGTTCTACAAAGTGAAAACAAAAATAAACATAACAAACCCTAGTGAAAATTAGGGCATATCATCCCATGTGACTAGTCCTAGTGGCACATAGGAAAACAAAATAACTCTTACAAGTTACTGTGAAAATAATGAGAATCCAATAGAAAAGTGGGCATTTGGTTACCAGAGGCAGTTGAAAAAATTAAAATGTCAATAAGGGTATTTAATAATTCAACTTTCCTAGTGATAAAAAAATTAAACTCAGTTAAATCAAATTAATTAAGACAACAGTAAGGTGAAAAGTGAAATATTGATTAATTTGGGAGAGAGATGTATATATACATATATATATCGTGCCAAATATATATATGTGTGTGTATGTTTTCTTCTTTCTTTCTTTTGACTTGTTTTTGGTAAAGATAGAGTCTCTCTATGTTGCCCAAGCTGGTCTCAAACTTTTGGCCCCAAGCCATCCTTCTTCCTCAGCCTTCCAAAGTGCTGGGATTACAGGCGTGAACCACGGTACCTGGTCTGGCAGAGACATATAGAAAGTCAGTAATGATATGCAGCATTGAAAAAAGGTAGAGCAAAGTCACTTTCCTAACCCTTTGCCTGGAGCATAAATAAGTTCAGTTTTTGAAGGGAAGTTTGGGACTATATGTTTCATTTAAAATGTGCTTACCCACTTATCCAACAGTTCTACTGTTAGGAATTTAATCTAAAAAACTATTAGGATGACAATTTTTAAAAATAATAGTATACAATTGGAAGTACATCTTCATCCATTGATAGGGAAATGGTAAAGTTAGTAATGCCATAACCTTCTAAAATAATTTATAAAAATAATTGATAATTGATTAAAATAATAGTAGCTAACCCTTAAATAGCATTTGCTATATGTGAAGTACTATTCTAAGCACTGCGTATATTCATTGATATGGAAAGAAATATATATTGTTAATAAAAACTTCAACGTTCTTTGTTTAGACAACAGACTCATAAATATGTATATATAGAAAGAATTGCATTTGTGTATGTTTGTGGGTGATGTATGTCTGTGCATGTGGGTGTAGGCAGAGAAAAGTACCTCTTGGTGATTATACACTGATAGTGATCATCCTAGATTGTGGAATTATTGGTAACGTTTGTTTTCTTTCTCTGTGGTTATTGAAAGCTTGGCAATTAGCATGTTTTAATGATATGTTCAACAAATAATTTTTAAACTAGAAATCTCACCATGCCTTGAAGTTACCAAATACTATTAAGGTGTTTGATTCCTCCATTAAAACTATCTTAGATATAACCTTTATAATATGATACTATGTTTTATTTTTTTGTTAGAATGAAAAAAAACTTGAAAAAGAAAAAAAGAAGCAGAAGATGGAGAAAGGCAGTGATGATTGCCACCTAAAACACAGAATAGAGCCTGAGCACATAGAGACCCAGAGCCAGATTGGTGACAGTAGCCAAAAAAATGATGAACTTGGACTAGTAGACAATTATAAGGAGGCCTTAACACAACAGCTGGAGAATGAAGATGAGACAGATCAGCGATCATCAGAATCAGGTGACACAGCTAGTTATGTATGGTGATTTTCATGTGTATTTATAAATAAAGCCTATATACTTCATTTAGCATGTTTATTTTCACCAAAAAGTACTATATAATTTTTTTGTCTTCAAGTGTCATGATTTTCTCATATTTTTAAATTACTCATTAGCCAATTTGTTCCTAAAATTTATTTTTTTTTATTTTTATTTTTTGTTTTTAGTAGGCATCTCACTCTGTCTCTCAGACTGGAGTACAGTGACACGCTCATGGCCACCACAGCCTCGACCTGCTGGACTCAGGTGACCCTTCCACCTCAGTCTTCCAAGTAGCTGGAACCACAGGTGCACACCACCATGCCCAGTTCATTTTTTTAATTTATTGTAGAGACGAAGTCTCGCCGAGTTGCCCAGGCTGGTCTTGAAACCCTGAACTCAGGCAATTCTGTTGCCTCTGCCTCCCAAAGTGCTGAGATTACACGTATAAGCCACTGCATTCGGCTAATATGTTTTTTTTCCATGATGACATAAAATGTGACTCATTGTAACCATAAAATTTTCAGCAGAAAATTCAATTTTATTTTTGTAAATTTGGAATACAGGATAGTGTTCAAATATCCTTGGAATGTATGGAACATCTCTAAAGCTTTTTTAAAAAAAGTATTTTGTAAGCCTTATAATGCTACTGCAGCATCATTTTCATTGTTGACTGGCTATTTCTCTAGGATGCAGACATCATTAGTAGAACGTGTTTTAAAAGTCTTGTCAAAAGTTACTTTTCTCTTGTTTTAATATCATGTAAGGCCAGGCATAGTGGCTCATACATGTAATCCCAGCACTTTTGGAGGCTGAAGCGGGAGAATTGCTTGGGGCCAGGAGTTCCAGACCAGCTTAGGCAGCATAGTAAGACTTTGTCTTTATAAAAATATCCAAATAGTTCACTGGGTGTGGCAGCATGTGTCTGTATTCCCAGCTATTCAGGAGGCTGAGGTGAAAGCATCACCTGAGCTCGGAAGGTTAAGGCAGCAGTGAGCTGTGATCATGCTACTGCACCAGTCTGGGTGACAGAGTGAGACCCTGACTCAAAAAAAAAAAAAGAAAGGTTAAAAATTAAAAAAATAAAATAAAAAAATCTTCAACCTACAATTGCTTTTTTTTCGAACTGATTATATGGTTTAATAGAACTTTCATGTCTTATGTTGCCAGAGAGATAGTCCACATTTGGAATCAGACAACCTGGAATAGAATCTTGACTCTCATCTAGTAGATATATGTTAAGTTATATAGCATTCTTCATCTCTAAAATGGGGATTAACATCATCTTTCTTCACAGAGCTTTTAGGGTGACATATA
This sequence comes from Cephalopachus bancanus, assembly GCA_027257055.1. Classification (NCBI taxonomy): domain Eukaryota; kingdom Metazoa; phylum Chordata; class Mammalia; order Primates; family Tarsiidae; genus Cephalopachus; species Cephalopachus bancanus. The sequence goes on from JAPVLO010000138.1 coordinate 5,038,704, forward strand.
AAATAGCTTTACAATGTTCCTAGCAGTGTGTGCCATGTGAGAGATGCCAAATAATTGTCACTTCCCTGCATTTCTAGTTAGTGATTTGACTTCGTGGAGATAATAATTTGTTATAGTATCACATGATATATGAAAATAAGACTTCAATCCTTGAGGTACATTGGCTAACATGAATATTTTGCTAGATGAAAAATATTAGACTTGAAAGTTATGCTTTTTGTCAGCTGGGAATTTAGGACAGTCATGTTCGTACTCATATACCTCTGTCAGCAGAGTTCAAAAGAGTGTAGATGCATTACAGTGGTCTCTTCAAGTTTGTAAAAAGTATGCTAACACTGATATATTGTTAAAGAACAAAATGGTTCGGCAAATGATTTGAAAATAAAGCATAGGGAGATCTAAGAGAGTAAGCAGTATAACTACAATAATAATATTACATTTTATACTTTGAAGCATGTCTTAAGATGCTCTGTATTATTCAACACAGCATTGTACTATTTAGCATAGCAGTCCTGGGTGTATTAGCCCCACTGCATAAATGAGGAAACCAAGGACTTGAGGTTGATAACTGGTTTAAGATCATACGTCTTATCTGTGTATAGGCAGAGACCTCAGTCCAGACCATCTGGTCCCATCTTCTGTTCTCTCATGACCCTGAGCTCTGCCCATCCTCAAGTACCTTATTTTGTGGAGCTCTCTTTGTATTCCTCCAGTTGTAAAACTTACTGTTTTAATGTAAAAAGACTTCTTTCTATCTGGAGTAAAATGTTTCAAATGACACGAATTTATATAGAAAAATAATTTGTTTCTAAATATGTTTGTTTTTCTTGCTTTGTAGGCTTCACAGATACTAGATAATTTTTACGTTACAGATAATTCCCATTTTAAATAATATATTACGTATAGAAATAAATTAAGCAGTTTGAAATTCTCAGTTGAGATACTGCAATAGGCTGGGCGTGGAGGCTTATGCCTCTAATCCCAGCACAGAGGCAGAGGCGAGAGGATCTCCTGAGCGTAGGAGACCAGCCTGAACAACATGGCGAGACCTCATTTCTATAGTAAATCAGAAAATTAGTTGGACGTGGTGGTGCGGGCTTGTGGTTCCAGCTACTTGGAAGGCTGAGATGAAAGAATCGCCTGAATCCAGCAGGTCGAGGCTGCAGTGGCCGTGAGCACGCCACTGCACTCCAGCCTGGGTGGCGGAGTGAGACTCTGACTCAAAAAAAAAAAAAAAAGAAATATTGCAGTAACTTTGATGTTCTAAATTTGATTACTACTGTGCAATCCTGGTTTACGTTGTTAAAATTTACACATTAGCATAGATATCCTTAAAATGCTTGTTTATGCTTAAGTAAGACTTTGTAATTTTTTTTTAAAGAAAGGACAGAAATTCAATTCTGCTGGTCTACTAATATAGTTTCAGTTACATATATTCGTATTGGGTATTCCTTGTTCTAAGCATCAGTGAGCAGGAGTTTTAGATTTGACTAGGATCTTTATTCACATTTCAAAGGATTGTTTGGGGACTCTTTATACCTAGAATCATTCTACATAACCCAGTGAGAAAATCAAATATACTATATGGCCCAGACCTGAATACTGTAGCCTTTGTCCCCAGGCTGTTCTGAGTTTTATGGAAACTGCTGCAATTAGACGATCATGTTTGTTTTGTATTACATTTGGAAGAAATGCAGTTGCTTTTGTAAATGTGACCTTTTCTTTTTGTTTTCCAAAAAACCTCTCTTAGAACTCAAAACACACTTTTGGCTGTTTGTATCATATTCGGTAATCATTCATTCATTCAATAAGCCATCACTTAAAACATTTATTCTTAGTAAATGCAAGTTCATATTTGGTTATTGATGACATTCCAAAGTTGAATAGAAGATGTTTCTGTGTTAATAATACCGATATTCTTGTTTTATTCTTTGCTTTCTATTATAAAAGTTCACTTTTCCCCCAAAGGTAAAAAGTTTCATGTTTATATTCTTGTAGATAATGGCAAAAGGAAAACTAAGAAACTAAGAATGAAAAGGAGTCACCGGGTAGAACCAATTAACCCAGATGACTCTGCTCCTAAGAGTCCAGCACCAGCCCCACCGCCACCTCCTAGTGAGTCATTTGATACTTACACTGAGTTTAGAAATGCTGCGTTAAACAATAGAGAACAACGAAGAAAAAAAGGGTATAGTTTTTATTCAGTATGCTCATTATTTTGTGGATTTCTGAAAAATAATCACTCTAATTTGTTCAAAATTTGTCGACATAAATATCAATTGCTTTTTTAAATCAGAAAAAAAATTTTATAAAAATAAAAAACAAAAGAAGAAACTATTAAGAAAACCTTACCCAGTACTTCCTAGAATATGTTGAAATTCTGTTTGAAATATCAGTACCCAGATTGCTGAAAATAATTTGTTTCATGGATGGGTGGCTAAAGTGAGCTTTTAAAAAATTGGACATTTTATCTTTAAAGTTAACATTTGAACCAGGATGTATTAATTTGTCTAATATGTTTCTAACATAGGTACCTACCTTCTAGGTTTTTATGAGGATCAAATGGAGTAATACACGTAAAATTCTGGGACATAGCTGTACCATAACTGTCACTTTTCAGTACTAAGCATAGTACCTCACTTACTATCGGTGCTCAATAAACATCTGATGACCAGATCAATGTGTTTATCGTGCCCATAGAGCACTGCTATAGGGTTTTAGATAGTGATGTTTTCTTTTAGAATGTTTTAAATACTCAATTCTAGTATTTCATTTATTTAAAAAAATTTAGTCTCTGCTAGGGGTTAGAATGATAGCCTGTGTTTAGTTATGATGGTAGTGAAGGTGTTTATATTTTTAATTAACGTGAATGAAACTTAAAGCATATGTTAGCAGCCTATAACTAATTTTAAAATAGAATTCATTTAAAGTAGGTTTATGGCTCTTCACGACTGTGGTGTCCTTCAGTTTATTTGAATTGACATTGAATGTTGTGCATACTTCTGCAAGACAGGGATCTCAACAGACCTAAGGCGACATTGTTTAACAGTGTTTTTAAATGTTTTTCTCTTTCTGTAGTTGGCTGGGGAACCCCTAAAGTCACTAGACTTCCAAAACTTGAGCCTCTTGGTGAACACGTCATAATGGTAATGCAAATGTCTGTGCATATCACATCCACTTCTCTATACCGCATTACTTCAGCAAACATGCATTTCACTTTTGGAAGCCTTTTAAATTCACAGCCATCCTTTTTCATTACACTTTTTTTTTTAGTTTTTTTTTCTTAAGTATGCTCTGCATCTGTATAATTTTGTTTGATGTTTACCATAGAATTCAAAGGTAAAAAGAATAGTTTGTGTTTATACATGATGTATTTATGGAAGTAGTTATGAAAAGGGTAAGCTTTTCAAACAATTCAAATGAGACATAGCAATTATACTTACAGTTAAAAAGCTGCAGTGTCCCCTATGTGCTCAATAATACAACATAATTTTTCTCTGTCTACTTCTTAGACACCCAGATGCATAATATTAAAATAAAGATCAACAGTTTGTAAAACCAGAGATCAACTCAGTAAACCAAATAAAATTTGGCTAAATAGAAAGTTACTAAAAGTTTTATTCAATTAAGAGAAGAATTTTATTTTTAAAATTTTCTTTTTAAATTTTATTTTTGAGATGGAGTCTCACTCTGTCACCCAGGCTAGAGTGCAGTGGCGTGATCATAGCTCACTGCAGCCTCAGACTCCTGGGCTCAAATGATCCTCCTGCCTCAGCCTCTAGGGTATCTGGGACCACAGATGTGTGCGACCATGCCTGACTAATAAAAAAAATTTTTTTTGTAGAGACAAGTTCTTGTGTTGCCCAGGCTGACCTCAAACATTGTGGCCTCAAGTGATTCTCTCATCTTGGCTTCCCTAAGTGCTGGGATTACAGGTGTAAGCCACCATACCCACCTGGAGAACAATCTTGTTTGAGTCATTTTACATGAAGTCCAGCCAGTATATGGCTTAAGAACTCCAGGTTGCAAAAACTAGGGAAAGGACAATTAGGAGTGGCCTAAATGCCTTGTAATACAGGTAGAAGTTCTGGTTACAGACCATTAGTCTGGGTTCTTTTAGTAAGATATTTCTAGAATGCAAAAGAATAATTTTATATAATTGTAGCCCAATAAACTTGTCCGCTGACAACTGAGTTCCCTTTTTGATGACTCTGTATTTACCTAATCTAGAACTTGGTTTCACTTACTAGAAAAAAAAAGTCAGTAGTTTACTCTTTAGAAAAGCATTATCATATAATTATTTGAAATATTGTGTATATTATGTAAACTATGTAAAGTATTTTTATTCAGAGTGCATAAATATAAATGTGCTATTTGCTTTTTTTTCCAGAATTATTTAAGTCAGTAATGAAATATTTCTTGATAATCATCAGTGATAACTAACCTTTTGTTTTTTGAGCTGGAGTCTCACTCCATCGCCAGGCTGGAGTGCAGTGGCATGCTTATGGCCACTCCAGCGTTGATCTCCTGGGCTCAGGCAATCCTTCCACCTCAGCCTTCCAAGTAGTCAGAACTATAGGTGCGCGCTATCACACCTGGCTAATTTTTTAATTTATTGTAGATATGAGATCTTGCCAAGTTCCCCGGGCTGGTCTTGATCCCCTGAGCTCAGGCAATTCCCTCACCTGGACCTCCCAAAGTGCTGGGATTACATGCTTGAGCCACCGCGCCCAACCTTTTTTTACATTTTTAAAGACATAAAAGTTTGTCCTTAGATTATATCAGAATCACTGAAATGGTCTTTCCATTGGAATCACATATCTCTGTTTAATTTACTGATTTTACATATGATGTTTATATTGAGTATAGTAGATTCGTTCCTGTTTTGTAATATGACTCAGCACACTTGTATACATTAGAATACATTGTTAATTTAAAGATTTACTGTGTGGTTATAAAAGCTAGGTAAGTTAGTGTGTGTATGTATGCATATACCAACATACATATAAAGAAAAAAATATTAATTTTCATATGACGGTTTTTTGTTTTTTTTTTACTGAGTCATCATTCAACCAGCAACTGTTTTATATTTGACACTATCTAAACCATTGGTCACAACAAGATGAATAAGAAATCCTTTCTGCCTTTGTGAGGATCCTAGTGTAATAGAGAAGATAGTATCTCAGTTCACTCTAGTGTGTATGGCAGTAAGTCCTGTGGTATACAGTTGTGTACGAGCTGCATGGGCAGCTAGAACTGAGAGTTCAGGGAATGAGAAGAGTGAGCAGAGAAACAGACTATTCAAAGGCAGAGGGATGGAAAGAATATTGTGTATTTGGAGAAGGGCATGAAGTTACTTGTGACTGAAGCTTTGGTTCTCGTGCACAGAGTGGGTAAGAAAGAGAAAATTTTAAATTATGGAGAGTGTGGAAATGGAATTCTGGCTTAGGGTCAGATTGTGTAAGTCTTCATATATATGTTAAGATGTCTGGACTTTCTATAATTTTCAAGGCATACTCTTCATTTTCTTTTTTTTGAGTTGGAGTCTCACTGTTGTCCAGGCTGGAGTGCAGTGGCATGCTCACGGCTACCGCAGCCTCAACCTGCTGGGCTTAGGCGATCCTTCTGCCTCAGCCTTCCAAGTAACCAGAACTAGAAATGCACGCCACCACGCCTGGCTAGTTTTTTGTGATTTATTGTAGAGACGAGAGCTCGCCAAGTTGCCCAGGCTGGTCTCGAACATCTGGGCTCAGGCAGTCCTTTCGCCTCGGTCTCCCAAAGTACTGGGATTACAGGCTGAGCCAGTGTGCCTGGCCTAAATTGTGTACTTCCTATTTCTTTTCTTTTCTTTTTTTTGAGATGAGGTCTTGCCAAGTTGCCCAGGCTGGTCTCGAACTCTTGGGCTCAGGCAATTCTCTCACCTCTACCTCCTGAAGTGCTGGGATTACAGGCGTGAGCCACGACGCCTGGCTACTCTTCATTTTCAAAAGGGAAAATAATGTTATTGGGTTTGCTGCTTAGGAAAGTAATTTTGGTCACAATGTAGTACAGACTTGATGGTGGCTAGAGCTAGTGTAGAATCCCTGTTAATGAGGCTGTTTCAGTGGTCAAAGTAAAAGCAAGGAATGTGAAGGAATGGAGAGTGAAAAAAATACATGCAAGGAATATTTTAACAATCATAATTAATATTTGATGAATGCTTGTGTGGGTTGAAGACAAAAGGAACAGAGTATAATTTGACTCAAGGGGCTGGAACACTGGTGCTATCTCTAAGACTGAAGATACATGAGGAGGAAGAAGAAAACCTGTTATGGAGAAACACATAGCAGTGTCTCTAAGCTTAGCTCTTTGGACATGCCAAAGGCCAGTACAAGTAAGATTCTGGAGCTCAGGAGAAATGAAGGGACCCAGGAGAGTAGGTGTCAGGGTACGTATGCGTAGGTGGTTCCCCTCCCCCCCGCTGTCATCACATAATGGAAGTATTTTGCCCATGAATGATGCTCTGTAATTGTTTACTAAATGGATGCCTTTGAGGGAATGATAGTTTGCTGTTTGTTGTTTCTAAGGGAAATCATGTCAAGTGAGAAGAAAAGAACTGGTGGCATTCATGGGGAACATTACAGTTAGGGCCAGTGGGAAAAGAGGTTAAAAATGGACTTGAGAAGCTTTCTTTTTTCTTTTTCTGTTTTGTTTTATTTGACTTTATTTTAGAGTCTCCCATGCTGGAGTGCAGTGGCACGCTCATGGCCACTGCTGCCTCGACCTGCTGGACTCAGGCGATCCTTCTGCCTAAGCCTTCCAAGTAGCTGGAACTACAGACACATGCCACCATGCCTGGATAATTGTTGGCTTTATTGCAGAGATGAGGTCTCCCCAAGTTGCCCGGGCTGGTCTTGAACCCGCGGGCTCAGGCAATTCTCTTACCTTGACCTCCCAAAGTGCTGGGATTATAGGCATGGCCACCACGCCTGGCCCTGTGTTTGTTTTTAAATTAGAACTCCTGTTGGGTGCAGTGGCTCATGCCTATAATCCCAGCACTTTGGGAGGCCGAGGAGAGGACTGTCTGAGCCCATGGATTTGAGACCAACCTGGGCAACTTGGCGAGACCTCTCTCTACAATAAATCAAAAAATTAGCCGGGTGTGGTATCATGCACCTGTAGTTCCAGCTAGTTGGAAGGCTGAGGCAGAAGGGTCACTGGAGCCCAGCAGGTCAAGGCTGCGGTGACTGTGAACCTAGCCTGGGTGACAGAGTGAGACTCCAATTCAATCAACCAATCAGTCAATCACTCACAGGAAAGAATTATAATAAATAAGTTAAGGCTCATGTCTATAATCCCAGCACTTTGGGAGGCCACGGTGGGAGAATCCCTTGAGCGAAGAAGTCTGAGACCTGCCTAGACAACACAGTGAGACCTGGTCTCTACAAAAAAATTAAAAAATTAGCTGGGTGTGGTGGTGTGTGCCTGTAGTCACAGCTACTCAGGAGGCTGAGGCATAAGGATCACCTGAGCCCAGGAGATTGAGTGTGATGAGCTGTGATTGTGCCACTGCATTCTAGCCTGGGCCACAAAGTGAGACCATGACTCAAAAATATAATGATAATAATGATAATAACAATAATAAAAAAAATTAAGGCCACTGTTTTCTAATATTTCATTTAGCTTTCAGTATATATATAGATATATATATATATAAATATAAATAAAATTTTAGCTTCCCTGAGCAAACACTATAACTTTGTAAGTTTTAAATTTTTTTTGTTATATTTTCCCATAAATCCTAAGTCAAAGTGTGACTAATTTATGAAAGCAGTCGACTCTGCTTTCATTAAATCAATTTTTTGGGTTTATAATGAGCTGTTCGTTATAGGTACCAATTGTATCCTCTTCTTTGCTTAACTTTCTACACATTTCTTTGTCTTTATATCCTGAGGCACATTGATAAAAGACTGATGGCAGGTAGACAACAGATATATGGTAAACCAGAGTAGATAATTGAAAGTCAATTATTTGGCTTGGTTTAAAATTTATTGAGTTGGAAAACAATTTGCGGTAGTCCGATTGGGCATTTTTAAGGCAGACATTTTTACCTTGGTAGCAATTTGATTCTACTTTTCCAATTGCTTTTATTGCCCACAAAGTTTGCTCAGTATAACAGGTAAGACAGATACATTCAGAGAAGGGATTTAAAAAGAGAATCGATACTCATTTCGTAAATACCCTCAAGTTGTACTTTATCACTATGTTAGGTATTAGGTATTATACACTATAAGAAATGAATCAGATTCTGTTGGTGAAAAATGCTGAATGCACAAACTAAAGAATAATTTCAAATCTTAAAATTATAAAAGAAAATAAAATTCTGCATATAGTTTTCCTGCTCTTCAGTTTTCATGCTAAAAATTTGAAGCCCTTCGTAAAACTGTGATGGCAGTTAAAATAGTCATTTTAGCTGAGCACAAAGATCAACTTGTGTCCTCTACAAGTAAGGCAAGAAGAAACTTACTTTCTATAGAATGATTCAATTTTATGGCAAAGAAATAGTACAAAATTAATTGCAGAGGTAAACTAATTTCTGGGGAGAGAAAATGACATTTCTTGCTTTTGCATTTTTTTTAAGTATTCTTTAATTCAAAATATAAAACCAGCCGGGCTCAGTGGCACAGCCTGTAATCCCATGCCTTGGGAGGCTGAGGTGAGTCGATTGCTTGAGCCCGTGGGTTCAAGACCCGCCTGAGCAACTTGGCGAGATCTCATCTCTACAATAAATCAAAAAATTAGCCGGGCGTGGTAGCACGCACCTGTAGTTCCAGCTACTTGGAAGGTTGAGGCAAAAGGATCGCCGGAGCCCAGCAGGTTGAGGCTGCGGTGGCCGGGAGCGGCCACTGCACTCTAGTCTGGCGACAGAGTGAGACTCCAACTGAAAAAAAATAAAAAATAAAACCTATTAGAAAACATATCCACTCTGGTTTAATTGTGAATTCTGTTAGGTATTAGAATTCTATTAGTTTTGAATCCAAGAAATTAAAGAAAACATACTTTAAATGTATCAAAATAATTGAGTGTCTCTTAATTATAGCAATAATAATAACTGCAGATACCATGTGCCTGGCACGTTGCTAAACACTTTAGGTATTTATCTCATTTTAATTCTCCCAAATAACCTGATGAGATGGGCAGCAATATTGCCATTTTTTGCAATGGGAACCAATGTCCCAAGGTCACATAGCTAATAAGTAGCAGAATCAGAATTTGAACTTAGGTCTATCCAGCTTTGAAACCCAGACCTTAAATTCATTATGTAGTACGATTACATTAAGACTTGCTGGGACATCGTAGCAGCTTAGCAGTTGCTTAGAATTTATAGTTGTTTTACAAATCATTTTACCCAAATATATTTTTAACATAGTTATTTTTTGTGATCCTGAGCACCTTTACTTGCAGGATAATTTTAAGGTAATAGACCACAAAGTAATTACTTAGTGAAGGCTTACATGTGTCATTGCATGTATAAGCCAATTTTTGATAATTAAGGAATAGAAATTTATTTTAAAGGACAAAATAAGACTTTTTATATAAAATATGTCCCAAATCACTGAACTGTATTAAAGCATTGTTAAAAAATTCAGCTTTCGCCAGGCTCGGTGGCTCAGCCTATAATCCTGCGCCTTTGGGAGGTTGAGGTGAGTGGATTGCCTGAGCCCACGGGTTCGAGACCCACCTGGGCGGCGAGACCTCATCTCTCTAATAAATCAAAAAATCAGCCGGGCGTGGTAGCGCATGCCTGTAATTCTGGCTACTCGGAAAGCTGAGGCGGAAGGATCACCGGAGCCCAGCAGGTCAAGGCTGTGGTGGCCGGGAGCGGCCACTGCACTCCAGTCTGGGCAACAGAGTGAGACTCCAACTCAAAAAAAAAAAAAAATTCAGCTTTCAAGAACATTAGAATAATTAATGCTTCTCCTAAAATACCTAGAAGTGACAGCCACTGGATAAGAACATAGAGTGAACTTATCAGGACTTTAGCAAGAGATTTCATAGATTTTGAATAATTTACGTTTGTTCTGTTCTAGTGTGCTTGTGTATTTCAAACAAAAAAGAATAAATATATCCATTAGATGTATCTCTTTATTAAGTCTAGTAGAGATTAATTTCTAATCTAGAGTTTATAAATTTACCCTGGTGATTATGCTTTTGAATTTCTTCAAGTTTTCTTGGATTCTAATTTTTTTTTGCTGTCTTTTCAACTCATTGTATCACCTGCCGACTTAGACTATCTTACTGTTTTAAAGGTGTGTTGGTTGGAAAATAGTGGACTGTGTCAAAAGTCTTGATTTGTCATAACTGTTTCGTGCTTTTTATTTCCCTCCTTTACGTAGATTTCTACGGGAAGCCGCTGCCTCCCCTGGCTGTGCAACAGAGACCTAACAGTGACGCTCACGGTACACCCTCCTAGCCAGTTCGTGTGGATGAGCTCTCTTAATACCAGCAAGGTGAACTGGGATGCTGTTTCTCAACAGAAGAGAAAGCCTGAACGTTGATGCTTGGGGCGAGATAACCATAGCGATTTCAGTGAGGTGGTTAATAGTCAAGGACCTGACCTGATAATTACTTATCCATGTTCTTCATGGTTAAAAAAGAAAGGCAGCAAAACGACCAGGAGATGGGATGGAGTTTTGCACTAAGCAAGATTAGTGTTGACTCTAGTTTATACATCCCCACTCAGGGGCATATTCCTCAAGGAAAATCTCTTCTGAAAAAGAGCCAATGGACTCTGTACCCTTTCTCTAGTATTTGTTTAATTGTCTGTATTTCTATATATGAAACATTTTTAATAAAATATATGCACATGGAAGGGGAACTTCTGGGCATTTATAACCTAAATTTGTAACTATTTTTATATTTTTCTAAAACTTTAAAAATTTTAATTATTATGATACTGCATTTGTGTACTTTTCTATAGATGCTTTTTAAAAATTGTGTCTGGAAAATAGAGTTGATTGCTTGATAGACATGAACTATACAAACAGGATATATTTATATGGCTTGAAGTATGTTTTGTAATAGCATTGTTCTTGAAGTGTACATCCAAACTTGACCAAATTTAAAAAGAATACCTTTTGGCTGGGCTCGGTGGCTCAGCCTGTAATCCCGCGCTTTGAGAGGCTGAGGTGAGTGGATTGTCTGAGCCCGCGGGTTCGAGACCCGCCTGGGCAACTTGGCGAGACCTCATCTCTACAATAAATCAAAAATTAGCCGAGTGTGGTAGCACGCGCCTGTAGTTTCAGTTACTTGGAAGGCTGAGGCAGAAGGATTACCGGAGCCCAGCAAGTCGAGGCTGCGATGTCCAGGAGCAGCCACTGCACTCCAGTCTGGGCAACGGAGTGAGACTCCAACTCAAAAAAAAAAAAAAAAAGAATACCTTTTTAAAACAATAGATTCTGAGATCTTTATTCTGCCAAATTATGTGATTTGAAAGCATTGGTGATGATCTCAGTAAATGAAAGTGACTAGAAATTCCTTCTGTTTCTAAATGCCTTTAAAGTTAACCAAAATATGTTCCATGAGATATTATTAAATGTCTCAGTAAACCTGTTTTCAAGGTTGACACTTACAGAGATCAAGGTGAGTCCCCCATTTCCTTGGAAGCTGCAGTGACTCTTGGATTATTCTCATTCTTTCAAGTCTTGACCTTAAAGGCAAAAAGCCTGAAAAAGCTACTGCAGTTTCCAAGGCTTGTGCTTTACAACTGAGAAATAGCTTTGGTAGTAAAGCAATAAGAGTAAAATGTTGGTTCAAAATTACTTTTAGAAAGAAATAATTCCAAAATAATTTCTCAATTTGAAATGATAGCACTTCTCTTGGATTTGAGGATGGCATTCATAAGAATCTCTAGTCTTCTGGCATTTAGACAAACTTTAGGTGTGTATTTTGAGTCATAGATTCATAAAATTGCATTTCATTGAAAACATACCTTTAACCCCTTATCAACAAGGGTGACTGAACGATGCATATTTGTATACCCAATTCTTAACTGTACCCCACAATTTTAAAATAAAAAATATGTTTATAAAAGAAAGAAAGAAGGAAGGAAGGAAGGAAGGAAGGAAGGAGGGAGGGAGGGAGGGAGGGAGGGAGGGAAGGAGGGAGGGAAGGGAGGAAGGAAGGAAGAAAGGAAGACATACCTTTATATCCAGGTGAAAATACTATAAAGATGATGATTTCCAGGCTGGGCTCGGTGGCTCAGCCTGTAATTCCCGCACTTTAGGAGGCCAAGGCGAGTGGATTGCCTGGGCCCGTGGGTTCTAGACCAGCCCAGGCAACTTGGCAAGACCTCCTTTCTACAACAAATTTTTAAAAAATTAGCCGGGCATGGTAGCGCACTCTTGTAGTTCAGACTACTTGGAAGGCTAAGTGGAAAGATCGATGGACCCCAGCAGGTCGACGCTGGGGTGACCATGAGTGTGCCATTGTACTTCAGTCTGGGCAATAGAGTGAGACTCCAACTCAAAAAAAAAAAAAGGGAATGATTTTCGTATCATATTGTAAAGATTGGTGCTTTTGATAGCTTGTACTGACAGCAGACATATATTTGTATGTGATAATAAAGTTAATAAATATGTTTAATGAAGTTTAATATCATTATTTACTTTTAACATTTTACTTTAAAGCACCACATTTTATTCATATTTTTTAACTCACTGAACTTTCATTAACAGGTCACTTATTTCCCTAGTCAGCATCGTTTTGTTTCTGTTTGTACGTGGGACCTACCTACCACATTGAGTGAGTAAAAAGCACTGGACTGCAGATATAAAATTTATAACAGCTTATTTAACTGGCAACTGAAACATGATGAACAGCAACACAGGAAGACAGGCTATCAATTTTGAAATGGAATTTAGAGGGGGTGTTTCACAACTCTCTCCTTTTGTAACATTTAATGCATTCAATTTTAAGACTAAACTCATACTTTTGCCATCTTTTTAATATCAGATTTTGGAGTGTAAATGTTCTTAAAATTTTTATTCCTTATCAATGTTTAGTGTAATTACTGACTCTATTTAATAAAAATGATTTTGAAATTAAATGTTATAAAATAGAATTTGTGTTTTATATAGCTCTCTCAAAATATTAATTTGTACTCTTAAAGCATTCTAAAATACTTTAACAGATATTTTGTAAATCCAGGTGGATTTTAACAGTTAAATGCCTATTTTGTTATATGCTACATTTTTATTCTTAATCATCATGAATTATGACATATTCACACAATAAAATTAATTTATATCAGTAAGCCTGTTTATCTTGTCATTTGGTAGATTTAAATGATTTTCCTTGGATAATAAAAAATAGGTAAGGAATTTTAAATATGTTCATGGAAATAATTTCAATCAGTAGATTAAAATAATAGACAAGAAATTAAAATAAAACTTTTTGTTATTTTACATGAAAAACTCTTTGCAAATTTTTATATATGTGGGAAAAATGTGATTTTAAATGCGACTAAAAATAGCATTTCACTGTATGATTCTAGATGATTTGACGTCTGTCTTTTGATGAAGCTACTGGTCAATAGATATAATTTTATTTGTTTAAAAGATAATTTTATATGCCTTTATGTGTAAGATACATATGTATATGCTATATATACACTATTGTACATAATTGATGTCAAATATAAAACTATGCATAAAACAACACTAGAAAGAAATGTTGCAAAGTGCTAATAGTAAATTTTTTAGAATTACTGCTTGTATATTCTTGAAATTTCAAATTATTTTTGTAGTTTGGTTTTGTTTTATAGTGGGAGAAGCAAATTTATAATTTTGCATAAATTAAGTACCATGTTTCCTGCAAGTTTAAAATTAAATGCTCTTTCAAATGCCAAATGAAGGACTAGATTTCCCTTAACATGAAAACTTGTGAACAGCCTAGAGCAGTTCGCCTATAAAATACACCATTATATTTGCAGCTGATCTTTTACTACATGTTTTCTTTTTTTTTTTGAGTTGGAGTTGCACTCTGTTGCCCAGGCTGGAGTGCAGTGACACACTCACTGCCACCACAGCGTCAACCTGCTGGGCTCAGGCAATCCTTTCACCTCATCCTTCCAAGTAGCTAGAACTACAGGCACATGCTACCATGCCTGGCTAATTTTTGTTTGTTTGTTTGTTTGTTTTAGAGATGCATCTTTCCAAGTTGCCCAGGCTGATCATGAACCCCTAGACTCAGGCAATCCTCTCACCTCGGCCTCCCAAAGTGCTGGGATTACAGACTTGAGCCACCGCACCCAGCCACATCATGTGTTTTCTTGCTGTGACAAGATTTGATACTCAGTTTGATGTGCTATGCTGTTCAGTTACTCAGTTTCTCCCATTTCAGTTAAAGAAAATAGAATGCTTCTAGGTAGAAGAGCTTCTCTCTCTCTCTCTCTCTCTCTCTTCTGTTGGAGTCTCACTCTATCACCCAGGCTGGAGAGCATGGTACAAACCTTCTGCCTCAGCCTTCCAAGTAGGTGGCACTACAGGCATGTGCCACCATGCCAGGCTAATTTTTTATTGTAGAGATGAGGTCTCACCAAGTTGCCCAGGCTGATCTCGAACCTGTAGCCTCAGGCCTCTCGCCTCAGCCTCCCAAAGTGCTGGAATTATAGGTGTGAACCGCCGTGCCCAGCAGAAGTGATTTTTTTCTTAAAAACAGTTTTAATTTTAAACATGTGGGGCACAATTCAAGGTTAGGTTTACAAAAAATGTCCATTATGCAGGTACCCTTGTTGATGAGGCGTGACCCCCCACCCCCTGCAGTTTCTACCACTGCCAATCCCTTTCTTATAGTGTCATGATAGTTGTTCAAAGTACACTTAAGAGTGAGAACATGTGATACTCGGTTCTTTGTTTGTGTGATAGATCACTCAGTATTATAGCCTCTAAGTCCATCCAAGTTGCTGTGAAGTTCATAATTTTGTCCTTCTTTATGGCTGTGTATATGTACCACATTTTTAAAATCCAGTACTCTTTCGTTGGGCAGCACGGTTGGTTCCATGTTTTTGCTTTTGTGAATAATGCTGCAGTAAACATGCGTGTGCAGTTATCTTTTTCATAGAGTGATTTGAATTCCTCTGGGTATATTCCCAGTAAGGGTATTGCAGGGTCATATGAGAGATCATTTTTTATATCTTTTAGGAATTGCCACACTGTTTTCCACAGAGGCTTTTTGCCAGAAAAGCTTTTCAAAAGTGAAACTGCTGTCAGACGCAGTGGCTCATACCTTTCTATAATCCCAGCACTTTGGGAGGCCACGGTGAGAGGACTGCCTGAGCCCATGGGTTCGAGACCAGCCTGGGCAACTTGGCAAGACTCTGTCTCTACAATAAAAAAAAAAAATTAGCCGGGCATGGTGGCATGCATCTGTGGTTCCAGCTACTTGGAAGGCGAGGGGAAGGCTCACCTGAGCCCAGCAGGTTGAGGCTGCAGTGGCTGTGAGCATGCCACTGCACTCCAGCCTGGGTGACAGAATGAGACTCCAACTCAAAACAAAAAAAGTGAAATTGCTTATACAGTTTTATTTGTATATAGTTTATATAAATAAAGCTGTAGCATATAAACTTTATTGTCCTTGGCTTCTCTAAACAGAAGATGATTCTGCTAATACAATTATTTAATTTATCAGACATATTCCAACTAGTGGGGACCAAAGGGAGGCCCAAAGTTTACTTGTATGATGACCACTTATCTACCTAACCCTGAATTGTACTCCACATCTTTAAAATAAATAAAACAAGTTAAAAAACAAGCCAGGCATGGCGGCTCACGCCTGTAACCCTAGCACTTCGGGAAGTGGGGGTGAGAGCACTGCCTGAGTCCAGGGGTTCAAGACCATCCTGGGCAACTCGGAGAGACCTCGTCTCTACGATAAACCAAAAAATTAGCTGGGCATGCTGGTGCTCCTGTAGTTTTAGCTACTTGGAAAGCTGAGGTGGAAGGATTGCCTGAGCCCAGCTGGTCGAGGCTATGGTGGCTGTGAGCGTGCCACTGGACTTCTGCCTGGGCAACAGAGTGAGACTCCGACTCAAAAAATAAACAACAGATATATATATTCCAACTGATCCAAAAAGCAAATTAGATATATATCAAAATTTCCAAAGAAATATAATATCAATTATCAAAAAAAATTGTAATGTTTTTAACTTTGTAGAAACAGAGTAATAGATGCCTGGGTTTTTTGAGGAAAAAAATAGGAAATCAGAAATGAATTTGCTGTATTGAAGTGGATCAGCTTATAATTAAAGGAATAATAAAAAAGATTTCCTTGTTTAGGGAAGTAATTGTAAATCCTTTCTGGGTGCTCATGAGGGAACAGAATTTATGACCTTGGTAAGTGAATAAGGTGTTTCCAAATTTTTATAAGAATACATCCTCCCAGTAGACATTTGCTTATGTATTTATATTTATCATATTAGTTTGCTAAGGTGCCACAACACAGTTCCATAGACTAGGTGGGTTAACCAGCAAATTTGTTTTCTTACCCTTATGGAGGCTGCAAGTCTGAGACCAAGGTGCTGGGGATTTGGTTTCTCATGAGGCCTCTCTCTTGGGCTTGCAGGTAGCCAGTGTCTTGCTGTGTCCTCACGTGGTCTTTTCTCTCCACATGTACCTCTGAGGTCTCTCAGTGTGTCCAGTTTTCCTCTTTTTATGACTTTTTCTGTCTCAACTCTTTAAAGGCCTCATCTCCGAATATAGTCACATTCTGAGATGCTGAGGATGAAGGCTTCAACATATACATTTTGGAGGGACAAGTTTCAGCCCCTAACAGTTATACACCTGTTATACCGCACTATGTACATTTTAATATATCACCCAAAGAAATGTAAAAAGATTAGATAAAACAATAAAAATAGATGTCATTATATTCACTTTCCAGTCACAGTGGGTTATCTGCTGGAGTCTGTACAGCCCACTGTGGAACGCTGCACTTTAATGAGAGCCTCACCTGAAGTTTAAGCTCAAGATTGCCAGTAAGTACACTGTTCTCTAGCATTCATCTCTGGTTTCCTGTTGTGTTATTCTGTCATATATTCTAAGGAGGCAAGGGCTCTTTGATGCTGAATTTTTTTTTGTTTGTTTTTTTGAGTTGGAGTCTCACTCTGTTGCCCAGACTGGTGGGCAGTGGCATGCTTCCAGCCACCACAGCCTCGACCTGGGCTCCTGCAATTCTTCCCCCTCAGCCTTCCAAGTAGCTGGAACTACAGGTTCACGCTACCATGCCCAGCTAATTTTTGATTTATTGTAGAGACAGTTCTCACCAAGTTGCCCGGGTGGGTCTCAAACTGACGGGCTCAGGCAATCCACTCACCTCGGCCTCCCAATGTGCTGGGATTACAGGCTGAGCCACTGAACCCAGCCGATGTTGGATTGTTTTACCACAAAGCCTGCCCTTTTGACAGTACAAACTTCTGTATGAACATGAAATATTTTGAGACATGTTTTATGTAAATGTGAAAATTCACAAAACAACTTATTTAGGAGGTCTATGAAGTGTAATTATTCTGAAACTTCTTAGGTCACCTAACTGTACAGTAAAAATTTGTTTCTAGGTATGTAAAACTTTGTTTCCTGCTCAGAGGCAAGTCCTTATTAAGCTGCTTGGTTCTTTAGCACTATCATTAAAAAATAATAATAAATGAATGTAATTTCTGGTGTTTGTGCCAGCTCAATTTCTTATATCTGCAGTGATTTACAACAAGCCTTCCTCTAACAGTTTCTAATTCTAAAATGCAATGTAGAGGTTTGTTTACTCTCCAGTAGCTATTTGGAGTGGGAGTGGGGAAAATCCATTAACATTCCATGATACACAAATATTGATTCTAGATAGATTAAGGTTCAGTATAAAAGATAAGGCTATAAAAAAAAGTATGGGAAATCAGAAGTGTCCTCCTGTGGGAAGAAATTTGTAAGCCTGAAAGCAACTCAACTGGCAATGCAAACAAATAGTTTCACATTTAAAGTCACATGGTTGTAATAAAAATCAAGAAAGTACTAAAAAGTGTGACATGGTTAACATCTCTAATAGAAACAAAATAGCACTAACACCTATAGATAAGTGGGCA
Source organism: Cephalopachus bancanus (assembly GCA_027257055.1). NCBI lineage: Eukaryota > Metazoa > Chordata > Mammalia > Primates > Tarsiidae > Cephalopachus > Cephalopachus bancanus. The sequence goes on from JAPVLO010000138.1 coordinate 5,056,810, forward strand.
TGAGCAGTAACTCAGAAAAGATATAGCTGGTAAGAAAACCTACCAAACTAAGGGCATAATTAGACATAAGAGATTATCGTAAATGCAGACAAAAATTCATGAAACGAGGTTTATCTGAAATCAGAAAATAGATGTTAAAAGTCACACGGCAATAAGATAGAATTAATATGACCTCTTTCCAAGTGTGACACATTTTCTTTCCCTCACAGAAATATGATTCTTACTACCTTCCTAAAGTTATTTTACATATCTACATTGCAAATATATTACTAAAGTATTAATTCATTAATTACAACATAAAAAATATAAATTATACAGCATAGAAAAATAAATTATATAAAATATCTTAGAGGCTGAAAGGTAGACTAGTGGCTTTTCCACATTCAACAGATGGCATGCATTTAATCATTTCACTCCTGAATACTTTATTTTTTTGAAGTCAAATCTAAATTTTTTTTGTGGGGGGAGCGATCGGGGTTTCAGTCTGTCATCCTGACTGGAGTGCAGTGGCACAATACACAAATATTGATTCTAGATAGATCAAGGAGATGGTTTATGGTTTGAGGCTATGTTGCTTACCATAGCCTCGAACTCTTGGGCTGAAGTGATCTTCCAGCCTCAGCCTCCCGAGTAGCTGGAACTACAGGCACATGACACCACACCTGGATCATTTTTAATTATTTTCTTTTTTTTTTTGTAAAGACAAGATCTTGCTAGTTTGCCTAGGCCGGTCTTGAACTCTTAGGTTTAAGCAGTCCTCCCTCCTTAGCCTCCCAAAAGTGCTGGGATTACAAACGTGAGCCACTACGCTGGGCCCAAACCTAAATTCTAATAAGATGCATTTAAAACCAACTACTGGGTATCTAGTCAAAAGGAACACAAATTGTTCTATTCATATTTATTGCAGCACTATCACAGTATCAAAGATATGGGACCAAACTAGGTGGTCATAAACAGTAGACTGGAAAAAAAATGGTACATACACACCATGGAATACTACACAGCCATAAAAAAATAATAAAATCATGTTCTTTGCAGCAACGTAGGTGCAGCTGGAAGCCACCATTCTAACTGTATTGATGCAGGAACAGAAAACCAAATACTGCATGCTCTCACTTATAAGTGGAAGCTAAACACTGGGCACACAGGGGCACAGGGATGGGAACAGCAGACACCAGGAACTCATAAATGAGGGAAGAAGGAAGTGGGACAAGGGTTGAAAAACTACCTGCGAGGGTGCCCTGGCTCACGCCTATAATCCTAGCACTTTGGGAGGCCAAGGTGAGGGGATTGCCTGAGCCCACGGGTTCGAGACCAGCTTAGACAACTTGGCGAGACCTCATTTCCACAATAAATAAAAAAATTAGCCGGGCCTGGTGGCGTGTGCCTGTAGTTCCAGCTACTTGAAAGGCTGAGGTGGAAGGGTTGCCTGAGTCCAGCAGGCCGAGGCTGCAGTGGCCATGAGCGTGCCACTGCACTCCAGCCTGGGCAACAGAGTGAGACTCCAAATCAAGAAAACGGAAAAACTACCTATTAATATTTGGTACCATACTATTTGGGTGACTGGTTCAACAGAAACCCAATCCTCACCATCGTGCCATAGACACCCATATGTAACAAACCTGCACATTTAAAAATTGTCTTTTAGATTACTGGGAAAGTTGACTAAATAAAATGTTAAACTTCAAATAACGTTAGTGGGAAAGACGTTTACAGTTTTACATGATCACAAGACTTATATCTATTATATATTTCCATATTGACATTCTGAGCATCAAGGACAGACTCTTCAAGGGGATGATGAGGCCTGATTTTCCCTGCTACATTTTGGCTTGCTGCTACCAGCAGTAATTACTGAAGACTAAAAAGAGCCAACAAACTGCCACTCCTATCAGGATGGGTGTTGGTATTTTTCTGAGGACCCTCAGCACCGCTCCTGTTAAGGGTGGACCGGAGGCTGGTGTGGAAGGGCGTTTGGGTCTTGAGGCGCGTGTTGGCAATCCCGAGGACCGTGATGGTGAAGACAGCAGCAGCCAACATCTGGCCGTTCTAATTCGGGATTAGGTATACAAGTGGCCATCCTACAAGTAAAGTACGGTCCTCCCTTTGGTCCCCACTTTGCCTGGTTTAAGGACATCTTAAAGCCATCGCACAATCTAACTCGGACTTAAATCTTTTCTCAACCTCCCTGCACACACTGCCTGTTCAACACAATGTGTGACTGTACACTTATGAATGAATGAATGAAGCGCTCACTGTCACCCAGGCTGGAGTGCAAGGGTGCGACCACAGCTCACTGCAGCCTCCAAATTCTGGGCTCAAGAGACGCAACCACCTTGACCTCTGCAGTAGCGAGGACCACAGCCTCGCGCACGTGGGACTTTTATAGTCCTGGCGCCCAAAGCTCCGCCCACGGCCCTCCCCGGAAGTCGCCGTGGGCGCAAGCGGCGTTGGATACATCCGCCTTCACCTACTACCCGCGGAAGTCGCTTTGCGCATGTCTCTCGCGGGACCTAAACCCTGGGGGCGGAGTTTTCTGTAGCGCCGGGAAAGCAGTATCTCGCGACAACTGGGACCGGAAATGCGGAGTGAAAGCGGATGCCGCCGGACCCGGAAGTCGGGCTCTTGTTTCAGTTCTCCCGCGGCTTTTTGGTGCGGGTTCTTGTATCTCTTGTGTGTGGAAGCTCCCAGCGGGAAAATGCTGACCCGGGTGAGGCCTGAGGCCGCCTCTGATGGACCCAGGCGCTTCTCTGCGCGGCTGAGGCGGCGAGGGCGAGGGCGGGATGGGGGACGTCGTCTTTGACCGCCCCTCCGCGATGTCGACTTTGTTTGGCTTTGCTGTTGGGCCTGGAACGACGCCAAGTGCGGTGGGCTCGCTCTGGCTTTCTCTGTGCTTCCCCCGAGGATAGCGGGTCCCCTCAGCCCAGCCCGCAGACTTCTTCCTTCCCCGCCCCCCATAATAGAGATGGGAATGCCGCTGTGGTGCGTAGGATGGTCTCGAACCCCTGGCCTCAAGCGATCCTCGCGCCTCGGCCTCCCAAAGCGCTGCGATCACAGGCTGAGCCACTGCGCCCAGCCTGCAGACCCCAAGGACCCGCGCCCTCCAGCTCCCCGGGAGCTGAGGTGTGACCTACGTTATTGCTGCGTCCGGGGAGCTTGGAACAGTGTGTTCGTGGGAGGCCCGCGGTTCGCTTGTGTTGGCTGAGTAAGTGGAACAGTGGCGAGGAAGTTTCAGGAGGAAGCTAGAGTGGCTTTTTTATTTTCGAGCAGCTTTAGATGGACAGAAGGGTAGCAAAGGTAGTACAGAGTTCTTACATACCTTTCACCAAGTTGCCCCGATGGTAACCAGGTGTGACTTTTAAAAAATAATTTGGGGCCAGGTGTAGTGGCTCACACCTGTAATCCCAACTGTGAGAGGCTGAGACTAGAGGATTGCTTGACCCCAGGAGTTCCAGACCAGCCCAGTCAAGAGACCGCTTAAAAAAAAAAAAAGAAAAAAATAATAAATAAAATTAATTTTGTTCTTTTAGGCACAGTTTCCTTAGCTGTTAGATTCTGCTGTAACCTTTGTTTTGCCTGTGGACGTTGGGAGAAACCCTGCTTTTTCATAAGTAGTAACATGTCGTAATGCAGTTTTTACATTAGGGTATTGCTTCCTTTTCAAGAACTAGTAATTAGCCAAAAAAGTGTTTTTACCATAAAAATGATGAAAATAGTAATGTGCTAATGTTGAAGTTAAATAAATTTGTAGATAATACCAGTGTGTGTCAGCAACTTTTTCTTATTGTCATAGCTGAAAGCAGAGTCAGAGGGGAAGCTTGCAAAACAGATTTGCAAAGTTGTGTTGGATCATTTTGAAAAACAGTATTCCAAAGAACTTGGAGATGCCTGGAGTACAGTCAGGTTAGTATAATTCGTCTCTTGATGCATTATGATAGAACAGAGAGAGAGGGAGGGAGGGATGCCGTGGGAATAAAAGGTAAAAGAATACAAGCCTGGCTGCCCTTTTTACTGAGGCTATAGGAAGGAAGAACTGGAAAGAAATAGAAGGATAACATGGTGGAAAGGGGAGAAAGATAACTTTCTAGTTTTACTTTCTAGTGATAGTAAGCAAAAATTGTTACGCCCTTGCCTTGACAAATCGCTTTTATCCTTGAAGCAAATGCTCACAACATTAATTATACTGTAAGAGAAAAAAAATTTAATTTAGGGGAATAATTAACAATTCTCTGAAATTCAGAAGCTCGTACTACAAATGTTTAAAGCCAGCATGACTTTGTTTTAACTAAAGTTACACTTTATTTGGTTATCGTATTTTACCCCTGTTAATGCCTGTGGCTGTCTGTATTTTAAACACATGCACCAAGTACACAACTCGTATTTATAAAAACAAATGTTATTAGCCGGGCGTGGTGGCGCATGCCTGTGATTCCGGCTACTAGAAAGGCTGAGGCAGAAGGATCTTGGAGCCCAGCAGGTTGAGGCTGCGGTGGCCCGGACCGGCCACTGCACTCCAGTCTGGGCGACTGAGTGAGACTACAACTCAAAAAAAAAAACCAAAACAAAACCAAAAACAACAACAGCAACAAACAAATGTTTAATGGCAGTGAGGGAAATTAGCTTGTGGTGAGCTTTGCTGTGGCAGAATGTTGCCGTTTGGGTTTTGGCTTTGAGTGCCTGATACAGCATGTGATGCTCACTGGAATAAAAAGAGCAGGACAGTCCCTGAGTTCAGTTCTTGTGCTGTCTGGTTATTGTTCATGGGAGAGAGGTGGGCTGTGGAGTGTGATGACAACTGCACGAACTGCTAATTTACATAGGTCTGGTCTATTTGACTAGCCTAGGGGTAACAGCAAAGGCCCAAGGAGAGGCCGGGTCTTGGTGACTTAAGAGAGTTACCTTGACAAAAGGAACCGAGCATTCTAGGTTGAGGGAAGAGGGCATGCTGCTCATGGAGGAGGGGCAAAAGTCCAATACCTTTTGCACAAGCCGAAGGTTATATGGCTCCAGAAAAAGAGATTATGTCTTGGCTAATAAAGATTATAAAACTGAGGTGGTTCTAAGAGAAATTTAGGACAGTTAAGGTGTTTTAGAAACTCGTAAATACTGTCATATGGAAGCATAGTTGTGGTTTTTATTTCAGAACTGAATTTTGAAATGGGTGTTTACTATCACAGAGAAGTAAGACTGAATAATAAAGTATGCGATAAGTTCATAAGGTCTTCAACATGCAAAGGTCCTCAAATATAGAATATTCAAATAACCAAACACTGCTTACATACTTGCTACGTGCCCCACGGTACTGACTTACGTGATCCTCAGAACAAACCTATGAGATCTGTTTCCCATTTTTCCCCTAAGGTTGCTGCATAGAGTTTAAGTAGCTTGCCTAAAGTTCACTCAACTAGTAAGTAGCGGAGATGGTCCTTTTATTTTGTCTCTCTGACTCAAAAACTCCCACAGCTAACCCTTGTCCTGTACTGCTTCCTATACCTGGGTTGTGATTTTTTAAAAAAGATCTTGAGGTATTTTTTTCTGCAGACTTTATTGTAGTCTGGCTGCACATACCCTGTAATGACTTATTTTTCTGCTTAGTGTGCTCAGACAGACATAAATTATTATTTGACCCTAAACAAAATGAGCAGTGAACCTCAAATCCATTTAATTAGCTGTGCCTTCTGCTTCATCTACCTTTTTGTTGGATTTTCATGGTAATTTAAGTTTTGCATAAACATGCGCTAAATTTGCCACAGGCAAAATAAAAGCTTTTGAGCTTGGAAAGAAGTCTGAGCATGGAAGATGGCATGGGGAAATAACAGAATTAAATGTATTTTTTAACTGTTTATTTGCAAGACATAATTGTGTGCAGAGTCTGTTTACTTCCAGAGAAAGTTGAGAGCTTTTTCTTTTTTTCAAACTAGAAAGTTTACTCCACATTTTTCATTTTCTGTAGTAGTAGAGAAGATTTAGTATTCATTGATTTTACTGTTTTTTTTTTTTTTTTTTTTGAGTTGGAGTCTCACTGTGTCGCCCAGACTGGAGTCCAGTGGCCGCCGCTCTCGGCCACCGCAGCCTCGCCTGCTGGGCCTGCGGCTCCGGCGATCCTTCAGCCTCAGCCTTCCGGGTAGCCGGAATTACAGGCATGCACTACCACGCCTGGCTGATTTTTTGATTTATTGTAGAGATGAGGTCTTGCTGCCCAGGCGGGTCTCGAACCCGCGGGCTCAGGCAATCCACTCACCTCAGCCTCCCAAAGGCGCAGGATTACAGGCTGAGCCACCGAGCCCAGCTTAATTTTACTGTTTTTTAATAACCTTTCTTGCCAAGTCATTATGTGAGCAGCCCTTTGAAGTTGGAGCCCACCCCGCTTCCATTTTTGCTCTGCTTGTTGTCCATGTGTTTTCATGTTCTCCCTCAGGTAAGCCCATTCATGACATGACTTCAAATTTCCAACCATATGCTCTCATATCAAGCTGTGCAGTCTCCCCCAAGGTTCACTTCCATTCTTCTAAGTTTTTTCTTGCAACTTCACTTAGTTGTCATACTTGGCTGACTCAAAAACATATTCCTGTTTTTCCCTTCCAAGTCTGTGTGGCCTCTGCCTCTTCCATATTTGTCTTAGTTGAAGGTGTTACCATCAGTCTGCCTGCCTTCTTTCTCCTCTGCAACTTCACTTCCTTTTTAGTAAAGAATGAGCATTGATTCAAAAACAGGGCTGGCATTGCTCTATGCCCGGAGAGGTGATCTCTAATACCTTGGCGTGTCCTTTCTGAAGAAAATGTCTTTGTTTACCTGGGGCTTGGTCCACACGTACTAATCTAACAATGTGACTTATGGTGGACAGAGATACCAGCTCAACTTCCAGAGAGGCTGGAGACTGAAAGTCAGCTGTGTGGGCCATCGGTCATGTCTATATGACCAAGCCTCTGTTAAAACTGGATACAATGCTTCAGTCTTGGACACATGACTGTTACAAGATTATTTAAGACAGGAACCAGGAGGCTTTGGGAAAGGGAAAGAAGGAAATGTACTATATGGGTCTTGTTAGGCTCTAACCGTCAGTGTAGGGTTTTTCTTTCCTCGATGATGGTAGAAAGAACTCATTTTCATAACATGCTTCTCTTGACATTTGAGAGTATGTTTAAAGATACTTTTTATTAAAGATCTCTTGTGAGGTATTTGACTGGGAGCTAGGAGGCTAAAGGGCTCAGGTCTGGCTCTTCAGTGAATTTTACGGTGTGACTTTGGGCAAGTCACTCGACCCCTCTGCTTTAGTCTCCTTGTCTTGTAAAATGGGAGTGATACCTACCTCACAGAGTTGTTCTGAGGACTAATTAGAAATAATGTCGAAAGCATTTAGGTTCTTGAAGGTACTATACATACAAAATAATGGCTATTAAAGTTGGTTTATTTATGGGGAAAAAAATCAGACACCACAGCTTTGGTGAGCGTCCTGGCTGGCAGTACACCTGTGCATACTGTCACATGTCATTGCCAGCAGAAGTCAGCCTTATTCGCTGTAGAACAACCGGAAGTTTCATGCTTTGAGTTTTTATGGACTGCGCCCACGAGTTTGTTCCCATGACTGATTTTAATCTGCATGCTTCTGCTGTAATAAACCGTAACTATAACTGTGATTATAACAGTTTTCAGTGAGTTCTGTGTGTGCTAGTGAATAATCAAACTTGAGAGCAGTCTTTTCCCTGACATCGGAAGGTCTTGAAGAACTAATATTTTAAGTCTTGGACAAGTCATCTGCTTATTCACAGTTTAGGCAGTGTTAATGCACCAGGTGTTGTGCTAAGCACTGAAGTTACAAAGGGGGTATATATCCTGCCCCGGTGTGTACAAGGGGGGATTAGCTGGAAGCCTATATGAACCTTGCAAATTTGATGCACATTTTATGGAAAGCCAAAAAAACAAAAACAGAAAACTTAAGTCTAGCCTGTCTGTAACACTTTTTAAAAAATTTGGACATTGTCCTCATTGACCTAGAGTTCACATACAGAGAGCAAAAAAAAATTATATAAATCGATAGTATCACCATCATCTGTGAAGGGAGTGGAATGGGGTGATTAGGGAAGTAGACCAGTATCTAGATTTCTATTTTGTCCCATGTGTTGGCTTTATACACCTTTTCTTTTCTTTTCTTTTTTATTGGTAGTCTCACTCTTGTCGCCCAGGCTGGAGTGCAGTGGCATGCTCACGGCCACCGGAGCCTCATCTTGCTGGGTTTAGGCGATCCTTCCACCTCAGTCTTCCAAGTAGCTGGGACTACAGATACACGCCACCATGCCCGGCTAGGTTTTTTGTGATTTTTTTTTTTTTTTTTTTTTTTTTTTGAGTTGGAGTCTCACTCGATCGCCCAAACTGGAGTGCGGTGGCCGCTTCCGGCCACGGCGCCTCGACCTGCTGGGCTGCGGCGATCCTTCCGCCTCAGCCTTCCGAGGAGCCGGAATTACAGGCGTGCGCTACCACGCCCAGCTGATTTTTTGATTTATTGTAGAGATGAGGTCTCGCTGCCCAGGCGGGTCTCGAACCCGCGGGCTCAGGCAATCCACTCACCTCAGCCTCCCAAAGGCGCGGGATTACAGGCTGAGCCACCGAGCCCGGCAGGTTTTTTGTGATTTATTGTAGAGATGAAATCTCGCCAAATTGCCCAAGCTGGTCTTGAACCCCTGGGTTCAGGCAATCCTCTCACTTCAGCCTCCCAAAGTACCGGTTTAGAAGCTTGAGCCACAACGCCCAACAGTATACCTATTTTCAACCTTAATCCGTGCAAATCCCTGTGAAGTAGTAACTTTTAGCCCCTTTTAAAATCAAAGGTTAGGCCAGACATGGTGGCTCATGCTTTAATCCCAGCAATTTTGGAGGCTGAGGTGAGAGGATCACTTGAGGCTAGGAGTTGGAAACCAGCCTGGGCAACATAGGGAAACCCTGTCTCTTTTTTTTTTTTTGAGTTGGAGTCTCACTATCGCCCAGACTGGAGTGCAGTGGCCACTTCCGGCCACCGCAGCCTCGACCTGCTGGGCTCTGGCGATCCTTCTGCCTCAGCCTTCCAAGTAGCTAGAACTACAGGCGCACGCTACCTCCTAATTTTTTTGATTTATTGTAGAGATGAGGTCTCGCCTGCCCAGGCGGGTCTCGAACCCGCGGGCTCAGGCAATCCACTCACCTCAGCCTCCCAAAGGCGCGGGATTACAGGCTGAGCCACCGAGCCCGGCTAACCCTGTCTCTAAAAAAAAAAAAAGAAAAAGAAAAATTAGCCCAGCTGGTGGTGTACACTTGAAGTCCCAGCTAGCTTGTCGGGAGGCTGAGGTGGAGTTGCCAAGACCCAGAAGTTTGAGAATGCGGTTAGCCATGATTGCACTTCAGCCTGGACAACAGAGTGAGACCCCATCCCCCAAAATAAAACAAAGTATGTGGTTTGATTAATTGCCAGGTGTCTCACAGTTATGGTGAATCCTGTACCTTTACAAGTCCTTACCTTTTCCTTTGCCATCTGCCCTGCTGTGCAGGGTCTGGAAGCAGTCTTGGGAGTGTATGCACAGATCCTGTCACATGGGGGACTCCTTATGTTCACTTGTCTAGCCTTTTGATGTCTCCAGCAGAAACACAAATCTTCATCAGGACTTCCTATCTGAGTACTGTGGACAACAGTCTGGACATCAGTTTCCTTTCTGTGGGAAACAAGGAAGAAACATTGCCAAAATAGAGGAGGAGGCCATCAGTTCATTGTCAAAATCACTGAAGAATGAAAATAAGGTGCCTCAAAAACATACTTTGGTGCATTTCCATGAATTGGTTCATTTGCCATTTCTAAACCAGACTTTTAAAATGGTTGAATGAGCGCCCTCTAGTGGATAATAATAGCACTAAAACAAGGGATTTTTATTGATTTATTTTTTTAAGCTATGGAAATTTAAATCGGTTCTTTGGAGGGATAAATCAATTGTGTGTAGCAATATTTAGATGAAACAATTTTTTAATTCTTATCTCACGTAGGAAGATGGAATGGAGACTAGAATAGAGGAGAAAATAATAGAAAAATTGAATGAAAATTGTATTATTGACTAACACATTGTCCAATGATACATTATGCATTTTTTCAAGATTTTAATTTAGCTAGACTTTAATTTTTTAATGCTTTAATTTTGTTAAAATAGCAATTAGGTCAGAGATCCTTGAATCGTCTTCAGATTTTTTTATTGAGGGGCTTAGGCCCCCGGCACTCAGCTAGGGAGACAGAAAAAAAAAATCGCTAACAAATTCCCACGTAAGTGAGTTGGGGAGATAGGTAAACAGGAAGACGACATATGCTATGATTCGTTTGGTGTGTATCTTCACTGACTGTTTCTTAGCGTTCAGTGACTCAGTTCTAATTAATATTTGCCTTTTGTTTTCTCATACATTTAAATATAAGCGAGTTTTATGTCGTCATCAGTAAACAGGTGTGCCTAGCAAATAATTGATACACAGTGTATATTTAGAGAAAGAATGAATGTTGACAAGAAGACAGTGCAGCCATAGCACCAGAAGCAGGCACAACGATGAGTTAGAGAAAGACTTTTGGGGGGAGGATCCAGTCTTAGGCGAGTGACAGCAGCCAGCTTCAGATCCTCAACCTAAGTGTATGTCCCTTCAGAAGATTACTCCACTCCCCTCTGTACCTAAGAGGTTGCTTATTCTCTTTTCCCAGTCTACCTTTCTCCAGTTGTCCTCCACCCTCTTTACAAAAAAAGGCACACTTTCCCATCCTGACCTGTGTACTGTGATACTCCAGGGTGTCAAAATCTGCACATGCTACAGACAAAGTATCAGTGTGAGGGTTTAGAAAGTGAGCAACTAACAGATTCCTTGACAAGTTGGGTTGGTTGCACCTTTTACTTTCAACAAAAATTAAAGAGCCTCCATGGAAGTGTCAGTTAGCGATTCATTTTAAATATTTTTGATGATTGGTCACTAAGTGATTTGGAGTTATAATTCAAAATTCAAAGAAGTGGGAAATATTGCTATAACAAAATATAGTTAGTTCTCATCCACTTAAGTGAATATTTTTCCCAGCCCTTATAAAAACACACAATAGGCATAAAACATGTTGAATCCTGATTCAATCTATTAAGAGTAATATTCATTCATGAATATATTTTGAAACAAATGCTTATTTCATTAAGAGAGCCATTTCTTACAATTTTTACTTTTTAATTATCAAATGTATACATTTGATTGATTTTGTACTAGTAATATTATTGGTCACTGAATCCAGAAATTACCATTTTAACACTTAAAGACTTAAGTGGTCTCAAACTCCTGAGCTCAGGCAGTCCTCTCACCTCGGCTTCCCAAAGTGCTGGGATTACAGGCTTAAGCCACTGCACCTGGCCAATAGTGAGGATTTCAACTTAAAATGTGTTTTTTTCAAAATGATATTAGTGATGTATTAGCAAACTTGCAGGTCACTGACCTTGTGGGACCCCAGTTCTGCTGGCTACTGATGTTCTTGCACTTCCTCTGACCTTAAAGACCAGTAAATGGAGCAGCATCAGACCAGTTATGACTCTTGGGAGGAGGCCTGGAGTGTGGTGCCTGCCACTGTCTTCTTGAGTCCTCTGATGTGTACTCCCTCTGCACTTGCTGGGCTACATGGATAGGTTGCCCCTCTATCAAAGCTTTGGTCCCCGTAGCCTCTCCCTTTCCAGCCTTGGCAGCGGCACGCCCAGTGCAGACATGGGAAGGAGTGTCCGCGCGTGTCTGTGTGTTGTGAGGGGGAGAATGGCGGCCAGTGGCAGGTGTGTGCTGGGGGCACCGTGAAGCCCATATTCATACACGGCTTTGCTGTCTCAGGGCTGGGAAGCAGCAACCTCAGCACCCTCAGCAGTCCCTCCCTTGAGCTGGTCCTGTTGCAGCTGGGTCGATGGGCAGGGTGTGGCCAGGTATTTCCATTTTTGAGACTGTGGGTCTGCTTCAGGGAGGCACTGCGTGAGGGTTGGGGTAGAGGTTCTGTATCCTGTGTACCTCTCATGCTGCAGACCAGGGTCACACACTTTGGGATCACTCTTTTTAGGCTTTAAAGCCAGCCTGACTTTGAATCAAATAATTCTACTTACTAGTGATATTTGGGTAAGTTACTACATTTCTGAAAGCTTTGGTTACCAAACCTCTAAAATAGGGTAATAGGTGCCTCTCTCAGGGTTGCTGGGATGGTTATATGAGGTAAACTTGCAAAATGAACATTGCAAGTTGAACCTAAGTGTTCATTACTGGAGGACTGGATACAGAAAATGCGGTGTATATATATATACTACTCAGCAGAAAAAAATGCAATCATGTCTTTTGTATCAACATGGATGGAACTAGAGGCCGTGATCTTAAGTGAAAAAAACTCAGAAGCAAAGTCAAATACCTCATGTTCCCACTTATAAGTGGGTGCTGAACAGTGGGTATGCTTGGTCATACAGAGTGGAATAACAGACACTGATGATTATATATGTGGGAAGACAGGGTGGTGAGGGTTGAAAAGTGGCCTATTGGGGGTAATATTCACTATTTTGTTATTATTTATTTTTTTTTTTTGAGGCAGAGTCTTACTCTGTCACCCAGGCTGGAGTGCAGTGGCATGCTCACGGCCACCCCAGCATTGACCTGCTGGGCTCTGACGATCCTTCTGCCTCAGTCTTCCAAGTAGCTGGAACTACAGGTGCATGCTACCATGCCCACCTAAATTTGTGATTTATTATAGAGATGAGGTCTCACCATGTTGCCTGGGCTGGTCGCGAACCTGTGGGCTCAGGTGATCCTCTTGCCTCAGCCTCCCAAAGTGCTGGGATTACAGGCTTGAGCCACTGCACCCGGCCTAATATTCACTATTTTGGTGATGGGGACACTACAAGCCCAGGCCACACCACTATGCAATATGTACCTGTACAAAATCTGCACTTTTACCCCTTGAATATATAAAAATTTTAAAAACATTTAAAAATATCAGGGTAAGGTGGAGCAGGTGAATTGGATGGTAGGTAAAAAGGCTTCCTTGGGGAGATAAAACACCTGCAGAGAGAACAGGTGGTTGAGAGAGGAAATTGTTCTAGGCAGGGGGCAGTTTATGTTGAGACCAGTAAAGGCTAAATAAACTTATTACAGGAAATACAGGTAGTTCAGTAGGGCTGGGTGTGGGTCCTGAAATCAGAAGTTTTATTTGTTCTAGTTAAGCCTTATTTTGTCTAGTTGTTAGAGAATGTGTTAATGGAAAAACCAAACAGTAATGCATATAGTACATATAAAAAATGTATACACATTTAAGTATGATGTTCACTCAAAAGATGATGTTAATCAAATGACTGCTAGCATTAACAGACAAGACAGTCAAAGAAAATGGGGGAAGCACAGTTGAACAAACTTTTTACTACAAATTGCTACCGTAATTCAATTCAACTTTGAAAAGTAATACATAGATAACAGCTCTTAAAATGTGTACACATTTTTGGCACCCCTATATATATACAAAAAATAAAATTATATATATATATAATTTTTACTTTTTTGGGTCAGGGTCTCACTTTGTCACCCAGGCTGTAGGGCAGTCTTGACCTTCTGACCTCAGGTGATCCTTCTGCCTCAGCCTCTTGAGTAGCTGGGACTACAGGTGTACACAACCATGCCCAGCTAATTTTTTTATTTTTGTGGAGATGAAGTCTCGCTATGTTGCTTAGGCTGGTCTTGAACTCCTGGACTCAAGCAGTCCCTCTTGCCTTGGCCTCCCAAAGTGCTTAGGATTACAGGCATGAGCCACTGCACTCAGCCCTCAGTAAGTATTTTAAAGAGATTTATTCTAACTGAGTTACCATGGCCCAGAGTAAACACAAACCCAAGAAGCCTTGAATTAGTGATCCTAAGGTGGTCAGGTAATAGTTTGGTTTTTTTTTTTTTTTTTTTTTTTGAGTTGGCGTCTCACTCGGTCGCCCAGACTGGAGTGCAGTGGCCACTCCCGGCCACCACAGCCTCGCCTGCTGGGCTCCAGCAATCCTTCTGCCTCAGCCTTCCGAGTAGCCGAATTACAGGCATGCGCTACCACGCCCGGCTGATTTTTTGATTTATTGTAGGGATGAGGTCTCGCTGCCCAGGCGGGTCTCGAACCCACGGGCTCAGGCAATCCACTCACCTGAGCCTCCCAAAGGCACGGGATGACAGGCTGAGCCACCGAGCCCAGTTAATAGTTTGGTTTTATATACTTTAAGGGGACAGCAGCTGGGTGTCGTGGCTCACTCTTGTAATCCCAGCACTTTTGGAGATAGAGACCAGAGGATTGCCTGAGCTCAGGGGTTCTAGACCAGCCTGAGCAACATGGCAAGACCTCCTCTCTACAATAAATCATAAAATTAGCCAGTGATGGGGGTGCACGCTTGTGGTTCCAGCCATTTGGAAGGCTGAGGGGAAGGGTTTGCCTGAGCCTAGCAGGTTGAGGCTATGGTGACCATGAGCGTGCCACTGCACTTTAGCCTGGATGACAAAGCGAGATTCCGATTCAAAAAAAATCGGGGGGGGAGGCGCAGCAATTGCAGGTACAATTATATATCAATACATGGGAGGTATACATTGGTTCAGCCTCAAAAGATCAGTTTTGTCTAAACTCTGAAAGAGACAGGGTATAATGAGGTGCATTGGACCTTTCTGTCGTGGCCAAGAACTCAGCTTTTCAGGTTTCTGTAGGGTCCCCTTGGCCAAGAAGGGGTTCATTTAGTCAGTTGGTGTGTTTAGGATTTTATTTTTAGTTTTCAAATGACATCTTGAATCAGAGGGCTTACATGTAGGTCATGAGTGGGTTTTAGGGATTCTTTAGTTGGCAGTTGGTTGAAGAGTTAAGCTTAGTCTGAAGACTTGAAGTCAGTACAAAGGAACACTTAGGGGGGTCTGAGTCAGGCCTGGTGGCTCTTGCCTGTAATCCCACCACCTTAAGAGTGGAGGTGAGAGGATTGCCTGAGTCCAAAGCTTCAACGCCAGCCTGAGCAACTTGACAAGACCTCATCTCTACAATATATCAAAAAATTAGATGGGCATGGTCACTCACACCTGTTGTTCCACCTACACTGGAAGGCTGAGGTGGAAGGATTGCCGGAGCCCAGCAGGTTGAGGCTGTGGTGGCCATGAGTGTGATACTGCACTCCAGCATGGGTGACAGAGTGAGACTCAAAAAAAAGGGGAGGGGGTTCTGCTATCTTTCATGTGATGCTACGGCAGAGTCAGGTTGGAATAAGCCAGGTTAATTTAAAAACTTGTTTAACAAAATTTTATGGTTTGTAGGGTGTGACTTAATCATCACATGGCATGGCCTTAGGTCTTGTTTATAATTTGGTAGCTTACTGACACTGAATGTCAATTTTGTCAGTCCGTGATCTCTGTTTTAATACCGGTCAGTTTTGCCTAAACTCAGGAAGAGACAGGGTATAATGAGGTGCATTGGACCTTTCTATTGTGACTAAGAACTCAGCTTTTCAGGTTTCTGTAGGGTCCCCTTGGCCAAGAAGGGGTTCATTTAGCCAGTTGGGGTGTTTAGAATTTTAGTTTTAGTTTACAAATGACATGGAATAATTTCTACCTCAGCCTGCCTATCATGTTTTAAAATCTGATTGGGCTCTCTTTCCCAGTAGTCTTTCGATGGCTGTCCATCACTTATAAGATAGAATTCAACACCTTTATCGTATTATACTTGGTCCATGTTATCTTCTGCCATGACCCACATCAGACTACTAATTTCCCAGGCACTGTTCTTCCTCATACCTGTGTACCTGTACACATGTATTGCCCTGTTCTTTCTCATTTCTCCCATGGATAATTTCTTTTTCTTTCTTTTTTTTTTTTTTTTTTGAGTTGGAGGCTCACTGTGTTGCCCAGGCTGGAGTGCAGTGGCATGCCCACAGCCACTGCAGCCTCGACCTGCTGGACTCAAGGCCATCCTTCTGCCTCAGCCTTCCAAGTAGCTGGAACTACAAACACGTGCTACCATGCCTGGCTAATTTTTCATTTATTGTAGAGATGAGGTCTCGCCAAGTTGCCCAGGCTGGCCTTGAACTCCTGGGCTCAGGCAATCCTCTTGCCTCAGCCTCCCAAAGTGCTGGGATTACAGACTTGAGCCACTGCACTCAGACTCCTCTTTAAATATTTTACAATTTGGTTTTTTTGTTAACAAGGGAAATCTGCAAATGCTACTATTATAAATCTTATGGCAGTTCATTCTAACTTTACCCTGCAAACCAGGTGAAAATCTATCCAGTATTGAGTCATGTGTAAACAGAGAAACCGTCAGAAACACAACGTAAATACCCAGGCTGGAATGGCCTACATCATGTGCCTACCCCTCCGCTAACAGAGGGTGGCACACTTTCCATTGGTTACTATCAGACAGTGCAAACCTCTGTTCATTCTTTTTTTCTTCAGGATTTTCAAAGCTATTCTTGAATGTTTATTCTTGCTGATGCATTTTGGAATTAAAGTTCAGTTAAAAATAATTTCTAAAATAGTTGTGTATGTAGATAGATATGGTAACCTTGACTAAGATTATATTAAACGTATTAAACTTGGAGATAATTCACATCTTTATTGTATTCAGTCTTTCCAATTTGACCACAATATGTTTCTCCATTTACTCACATTTTCTTTCTTATCTCTTGATAAAGGTTACTAATCACACATATTTCCTTCTAAGCTTATTATTTAAGAGGATTGTTCATTTAGGAGCACTACTGATCTTTGTGTATTATCCAATATGTTAAATCTTAAAGGATGAAGTAGAAATTATCCAAGGGCTGCTAGGCGCAGTGAGGGGCTTACAGATCATAGTTAGATTCAGGGATTTTCTGATTGGCAGTTGGCTAAGAGAGTTAAGCTTCGTCTAAAGACTTGAAGAAATGTTGGATTTAAGACAAGGGGGTTAGTGGACGCCAAGGCCCTTGTTATGTAAAGCATATTCAGGTAGCAGCCTTCAAAGAGAATGAATGGTAAACATCTCTTTACAGACCTTAAAGGTGTCAGTCTTCTAGACTTGGGAAAGACCTGGAAATAGAAGGCTTGGCTGCATTAATGGAGATTCTCTAAGACACAAATTTCCCCCATAAGAGATGGTTTTACAGGGCCATATCAAAATATGTCAGATATATTTTGGGGTAAAATATTTTGATTTCCTTCAGGATTTGCTGTCATGTGGTGCTGTATCAGAGTCAGTTGGAATTTGATATCTTACAACCTATTTATTTTCCCTCCCTCCCTTTTTCTTTTTTACTGATTGAGGTCTCACTCTGTCGTCCAGGCTGGAGTTCAGTGGCACGATCACGGCTCTTAAACTCCTGGGCACAAGGGTTCCTCCTGCCTCAGGCTTCTGAGTAACTGGGACTTCAGGCACATACCACCACTCCTGGCACATTTTTAATTTTTTTTTTTTTTTTTTTGGTGGAGACTAGGTATTGCCATGTTGCCCAGGCTGGTCTCAAATTCCTGAGCTAAAGCAATCCTTTTGCCTTGGCCTCCCAAAGTGCTAGGAGTACAGGAGCCACTACGCCTGACCTAGAACCTCTGTTTCAATGTTACTGCTGATCAGTTGCACCTAGACTCCAAAAGGGAGGGAGTATTATTGAGGTGTATCTGACCTCTCTTCCTATCATTGCTGGGAATTCTGCTTTTCAGGTTTTTCTGGGGCTCTCTCGGTCAAAGGAGGGTTAATTCAGTTAGTAGAGAGGCTTAGGATTTTATTTTTGACTTATACCCTTTGGGGTGCATTTTGTTTATTTTTTATTTGCCGTAGAGACAGGATCTCACTGTTTTCCAAGCTGGTCTACAGCTCCAGGCCTCAAGTGATCTTCCCACTGTGGTCTCCTAAAGTGCGGAGATTACAGGCATGAGCCACCACGCCTGGCCCAGGGGTCCATTTAAACTATATTCCTGGGGATCAGCTGCATCAGTATCACCTGAAAGCTTGCCAGAGTGGCAAGTGTCAGGCCCTACCTCAGACTTGCTGAACCAGAAGCTCTGGGTAGGGCCCTGCAGTCTTTTTTATAGACCCTGGGTGCATGCTTAAGTTTGCAAACCTCTTTCTTTCAGAAAGAGTTTGCATTCTCCAAGATAGCTGAAACAGACAGGTTAGGCTTCCATTTCACACCATTCCTTGTAGAGGCAGCAGTGAAAGGAGAAAGCCGTGTCACATATTGGCTCTACGTTGAAATTCCACATGGCACACTTCCAGTCGCAGGTGTTACGTTTCAATCCAGCCATTCCTCACATAGGCAACTCCAGGGTGAGTAGCAGCTGGAATTAATTGACCATGGTTAATGAGGCTTCCAAATAACTCAGCTAGAAAGGTCAGCTAGTAAATAAATTAAATATTTCCTGCTGTATCATCTGTCAGTTGACATGAGCTTGTGATTGTCAAGAGATCTAACTGTTGGACCGAATACAAATTTAGGAAAGTAAAGCTGCCAGGGAAAGCCTGCATCATAAGTGGTTTTTAAATCATCCTTGGTTTTTTATCATCTGAGCCACTCACTGCATCATTAACTCTGGTGCTGTAGAGTTCACTGTAGTTAGTTTCCCATACCTTTTATCTTCATCAGAAGCAAACATTCATTCCCTCTAACACCCTTTTATGATGGTAGTCTTCCCTCCAATATGAGTGGTCTCTGGTTTTAAGTTTTGTCTCTAAGAAAAACACTGTTTTCTGCAGAGAGTGATGGATAAAAACCTGTGACAGATTTAGGGATAGGTAGAGGCAGGCTATGTTTTTTTGCCAAGATATTCTGTAGGGGGAACTAAGCTGAATGTAGGCTGAGGCATGCATGCCTTTCTGGTGCAAAATTTAAGGAGCCTCAAAAACTTATAAATCGTAACAATATTTTAATGATCAAAATTAATTTCTAAAAAGCCACAAGGAGCAAAGTATTAATGTGAAAAATAAAGATGGGATTAGAACAGTGCTGGGTTGAGCCTATTGGAGCCTCATAAGGCAAAAGGAAGAGTCAGGAATGCAAATCCTGTCTCCAGACTCATAGGTGAATGAAGCAGAAAACTAGGACCACATTCACCCAATTCATAATATGAAATTGTATTGGTGTGTATAGTACTAATATTCCTTTATACATTTTAGAGAAATGCTAACATCTCCATCATGCTGGCAATATGCTGTCCTGCTTAACCGATTCAGTTATTCCTCCGAACTGGAAAAGGATTTGCACACAAAGGGCTATCGCACCCTCTTCCAAGGATCTTACTCTCCCACACCCATGAAGTGTTACCTTAGCAGAACTCCGGGCCGAATGCCTGCACAGAGACACCAGAGTGGAAGTCTGAAAAAATACTATCTTCTCAATGCTGCTTCTCTTCTCCCAGTCCTGGCTCTGGAAGTAAAGGATGGGGAGAAGGTTCTGGACCTGTGTGCTGCTCCTGGAGGCAAATCGGTGGCTCTGCTGCAGTGTGCCCTTCCAGGTAGAGTGTTTTTCTTTCAGTATGTGACAATGTGTTGATATCTATATGTTACAGAGTTCTTTGAGAGCCTATGGGGGAATACATAAGATTGAGTTTGCAAACTTAGGAAGCCTGAAGACCAGGACGTTATGGAGAAAAGTAGAAATCTTAGCTGAGGAAATCAGTATCAGTAACATCTTTCTACAGCTATTTAATCCTAGCAGGTGATTGGGAAGAAAACTAAAACATTTTGTGAATACAAATTTGCCAAATAATATAAATGCTTATACACCAATGGTAGGTATTCTTTAATGTTTCCATTTATACTTGAAAGTTTTGTATTGACATCCCTGTCATACTTCTTTGCAACAAAAACATACATTTAAGATTTTTTTTTTTTTGTATCATTAGACTATAAGTTTCTAAGACAGCTCTGTCCATAGAACTATAATGTGAGGTTCATACGTAATTTAAAATTTTTGAGTAGTCCCATTTAAAAACTAGACAGAAACAAGTGAATTAATTTGTAATGAATTGTAACCCAGTACATTTGAAATATTGTTTGAATATGTAATGAAAATAGTTTTTTAATGAAGTTTTTAAGGGATCTTTTCTTACAAGTCTTTAAAATTTATTATTTTACACTTACAGCACATTTTAATTCAGGCTAGTCACATTTCGAGTGCTCATGGCCACAAGTGGCAAAAGGATATAGTATTGAACAATACAAAAAGTTCTTTTGAAGTGACCTTATAGTTACCATTATTATTGGTCCAAAGTATTACACATTTTTATAAATATTTACTAAAAGGAGCAAGTCAACATTCAGTGTAAATTTTTTTCTTAATGAAATAGATGGGACTTTTTTTTCTAAAACGAATTCAGATTTCCCTGGATGGATACTACTTATTGCTAGATAAGGCAGGCTTCAGCATCAACTCTGTTTTTTGTGTGATGGCTTTATTCTTTTAGATACTGATGCTGCTGACAGAGTAAAAAAATGGAAGTGGTGGGAATTATGTTAGAATTGTTTTACTGGTTCTTTAAACTTCTGATTTATAGCCCCAAGTCACATACAATCTCTGATCAAGCATTATTTTAATCATCTATTAAGAGAGCATTCTTCAAGTCTGTTTTTGATTTTGTTGAAAGTAAAGAATTTGGAATCATCTCAGTTACAAAAGGCAGTGTTGCCTCATTGCTAGACTCATTCACTTTCTCAACCAAGACACCAGTGTGTTAAACTGCTCTTGTTTGTTTGATGTTCTGGAGGTTTCTACACCCAGACACTTTTGGCCATAATAAGATCCTGGATGGGTGGAAAGTTTGCTTTTCATTTGTAAAGTTGGTGAAGGGTCCAGTGAAAGGAAATGTCCCACTGAGGGATTCTCCTTCTTTAGAAAGTTGATGATCTGAAAATTGATTTTTTGAAACTATCCAAGCCTGCCCATTCCTTAGAAATTTGTTATATATCCCCAAGTCATGCTAATCTGAGTTTGAAGACTGCTAATTTATATCTTTCCCTGAGAGCATTCCCTGTTGAAATAGTTTAGAAAATGTTTTATAAGAAATGTGAGTTGTGTTGTACTAGCCATTGGCACAAATATATCTGTTTACTGTATATTCAGGAGAAAATATGCTATCTGGATTAGAATTCTGGTTAAAACTCTGCTGTTGAAGCTTGCTGTATTTTATTGTAAGGAATCACAAAAAAAGATTATTTTATAAGGTTGCCTTATTATCTAATTTGAGTTGCAGTTTTATGGAATTGTATGTTATAAAGAATATTTGTTTTTACTTCTACTCTGTGTTCTTTGGCAGTGTTCTTATAAGTTACAAGCCTTATCATCATTAATTCTGGGTAACACATTTTTAGTATTATAAAAGATGGAAGAGAAATGTCAAATTCAGTTACCATTTTGAAGAGAGGGGATTTTAATCCTAAATTATCCTCATTAGTAGGCTATAAATATTTTACACGTTTATGGTTGCAAAGTTGATTTGATTAGGAACCAAAGGCAAACTGATATATTTTAGGAGTTTGAAGTGGAGAAGAATCTTCCTGTTCTTATATCAAGGGCAATGAGCTACAGGCAGTGTTCCAAGTAAAGTAGCTTTTTATCTAAGTAGGACTAATGATAATGATTTACTAAGAAGTACAGATGTCTTCATGCTGATGCTTTAAAGCCCAAATTAGGTTAGCTACAGTGCTTGAATTTGGAATGCAGAAGCAATGCTAATCAAAGCTTTTGCAAGCAAAAAAAAAAAAGAAGATGGCTGCACTAAGTGTGCATTTGTACACCAAATTTTGTTAGATCAGTATTGGCATTTATTTGGGGCCAAGAGGCCCATAGCTTTGAATGATTAAAAATCTTGTGTTTTAGGATGATTTTTTAAATTAGTCTATTTTTTCTGTTGGTCCAGCCTCTCTCACCTTTTAGCATAGTGATGGACTGACCATGTTTTCTGTCAACACAGCCTTTGGAATGTCCTGATCTTGGAAGAAACAGAGCAAACAATTCTGGTTCTAAATAAGAAAACATTATTAATTAGCTAATGATGACCCAGTGGGCAGCTTGGCCAGGACTATGTCCCTCCAGGCATAAAAATCTCTTTGCTGTCAGTAATGACTTTGACATCTGGTTAGCTTTGGTAGTGGAGACTAGAAAGACTCCTTTCTCTTGAATTGCCCTTGCCCCCTTCCTGCTCCTTCATGTCTCAGGCCTTTTTACATATTCTACAGGCACCACTACGGCTAACCCCTTTCCCTCTTCAGGGTTTACCTCAGGAATCAACTCTCCTGGAAAGCCTTTTCTGAGCTGCATTAGGTGTATCTTCTTTGTGGCAATAATAAAAATAACCATTCTGGAACACTTTGTATGTTCCTAGGACTGTGTTAATCACATTGCATAAATCTGTGCATTTCAAATTTTTTTTTTAGTATTTTCTGCATTCAACGTCTTGTGTATATGTCCATGTATAAACTTTGCTGGGGTCCTAGGGCTCTGAGGAACACTGTCACTGGTAACCATTCATTTAACTCTACAACCCTGCAAGTTGGGTATTTTTATTTCTGTTTTAAAGATGAAACTGAGACAAAGAGAAGTTAACTAAATTGCCTAAGGGAAGTGGCACAGCTGGGATCTGAACTCAGATTTCCACTGTTCTGGCTGTTCTGCTGACTGTATTCCACGGTCTCCCAGTGATACTCAACTGCTGACTTGTCTAGTGTTCTGGACACATCCTCTGTCTTCTTCAGCAAAGGGACAGCCTCTTATTCATCTTTATGATTGTAGCAACTAGCATTCTGCCTAATCCATAACAAGTGCTTAATAAACCAGAGCCTTAAAATGGTTGTATTCTCAAATGTATCTTATTCTAATATCAACCAAATTTTAACAAATTTATTGTCACCATTTTGTTCTTTTATGAATTTGTAGCATTGTTTTCCGATTAGATCAAAGAACCTTACCATTAGTCTTCACAGCACTTTTAGTATATAAGATACTATCATTATTCTAATTTTGACACTGAGAGGTGTTAGGTCACACTCCCCAACGAGCCTTCATAATTTTAGGTCAGACCCACCGGGGGTGTGGGTGCCTGGTGTGCAATCTGGTGCTGCGTGAAAGATGCAAAGAATGTGCAGAAGTTAGATTGGAAAATATAGTTTATTTAAAAAGTAAATTAGAGAGAGAGAGAGGAAGAGGAGCTTTACCTCCCCAAGGTTGAGAAGGCGGCCAAAGCCAGGAAGCATGGCAACAGTGATGACTCAAAGAACACATGGCCACATCAGCATCTAGTAAGGCAATGGCAAATGGCTGCTTGAGGTAGTCCTTTTAACCATTCCCCTTGATGGAGGCAGGTTGTTAAGGTAGTTGAGTGGTGGTCTGCTCCACATCATCATGCAGGGGCAGGTAAGCACAAGTATTGACATCAGGTGATGGACAGCAGGTAGATAGGTGGGCTAGTCATGTGGTTGCTGCCATGGTGGTAGGGTCTGTGTCACAAAGGGCTGATAAGGTTAACTGGGTCTTATGGTAGAGGCAAATACTTGAAATAGAAAATCTAATTAGTTCTAAACAAGCTGGGGAGGAGGGTTGTAAAACAGTTATCAATAGCTACCTCTGAGAAATCGGTTCTGCCCTTGCCTAGTGATTAGAGTGTAAGTTAAGTGAATTACTAGAGAAAAATGAGATTTAGGCAATGTTAAAAACATAAGATTTAGGCAATGTTAAAATCGCTGCTCATTGACTATATTAAATCCGTGTTATATCCTTTCATCTCTCCCTCTCGTTATTTTAAAATCTTCTTATTTGTACCTGGGAACAGGGATGAAGGTCAGGCTTCTGCAACTATTTCCTGCCGAATAGGGTTGTAGAGATGTCCCCACCTGTCTAGAGTAAGAGGGAGTAATGGGGGGATAGAAGCTCAATGGAGTTGCCAACATCTTTAGTATCTGTATACAAAACACTGTGTACAAGTGTATACTATCAAAATTAATACCACTGTAATAAAGGCCATTATAGCCGCTGTTATGACATAGTCAGGCTTTGATGTCTGGTAAGATGTATTTATAGTTACCCCAATGAGCTTGATACTTGTTACAGGAGTAGCAGTTTCCACTGTTGTACCAGTGAATTCCTGAGTCTGTATGTGGATGTCCCCGCAGCTTGTCTTCAAGTTTCTTTGGGTTTTATGATAAGAATTCATAGACAGTTATAAGGGGTTTGTTAATAATGACTTTAACAAGGAAATTCAGTTACTTTGAGGAAATCTGAAGGAAAAAAATTGAAAACATTAGTTTGCAGACATGTAGTTAGGTTATAGTTTAAATTGTAGGAAATAATAATGAACAAGAGAATTTAAAACAGGTAGCATAATGATTGATGTGTTAGTTAAAGAAGGTGAAGCCCCGAAAACTTTCCCTCTGGAGTTTGGAGATTGGCATCTCTCTACATTTAATGGGAGGTGTGGGAGGAAAGATGGTATTGGCCTTCAACCTTTGACAGGGTAATAGTACCTTACATTTTAATAAAAATAATTAGTAATCCTGGAAGGAGATTTTAAAGTTGTCAGCCATTTGGCAGTGAAAAAGTCCTATAGCTGATCACAAACTGCTGTGAGAGAAATCAATTTACCTGATCTGCAGGCAGTTTAGGAGGAGGGTGTGGGGTAGGTGCGGTTCTTGAAGCTTTTGTTTCTTGCTCCCCCCTAGAGAGAGTGAATTGAAAACCTGAAGAGTTTAAGTATTAAAGATTTTTTTTTTTTTGAGTTGGAGTTGGAGCCCGGGTTGGAGTGCAGTGACATGCTCATGGCCAACACAGCCTCAACCTGCTGAACTTAGCTATCCTTCCATCTCAGCCTTCCAAGTAGCTGGAACCACAGGTGTAACATTACTATGCCTGGCTTATTTTTTGATTGTAGAGCTGGGGGTCTCACCAAGTTGCCCAGCCTGGTCTCAAACCCCTGGGCTCAGGCTATCCTCTTGCCTTGGCCTCCTAAAGTGCTGGGATTACAGATTCAGCCACTGCACCTGGCCTAAGTATTAAAGGTTTTAAAAGCATAGTGTTAAAACACAGGATTACAGATCATTGTAAAAAGTTACTTATTTAGCCAAAGTGATAGTCCAAGATTTTGAAAATGAAAAAAACTTCGCTTTTTAATAGAGAAGATTTTTTTTTTTTTTTTTGAGTTTGAGTCTCACTCTGTCACCCAGACTGGAGTGCAGTGGCTGCTTCCAGCCACCACAGCCTCAACCTGCTGGGCTCCGGCGATCCTTCCGCCTCAGCCTTCCAAGTAGCTGGAACTACAGGCACGCGCTACCACACCCAGCTCATTTGCCAAGTTGCCCAGGTGGGTCTCGAACCCGTGGGCTCAGGCAATCCACTCACCTCAGCCTCCCAAAGGCGCGGGATTACAGGCTGAGCCACCGAGCCTGGCCCAATAGAGAAGATTTTAAACAATGAAAACCAACAAACACATGGGAGGTATGGCTGCTCATTGAGTATATTAAATCCATGTTATGTCCTTCAAGAGGACCATAGAAAGCAATCATAATTACACCTTCTGTCTCCAAAGAGTACAGAAGCACTGGAAATGAGGCAAGATGGTTGTTTTCTGAGTTAGGCGTACTAAAATAAGTGAATGAATGAAGCTGCCAGTTTCAGTTCCTTTCCTTGGACAGATGCTGCTGTGTACAGATGTTCAAGCCTCAGTGACTCTTTCCGGGATTTGTGAAATTCACCCCATGTCCTGCTTAGATGGAAAAGTATTAAGATTTGGTTTATTTTTGACAACTTAAGCATAAAATTAGTTGCCTCACTGTAATAAGTGTCAATATATAATATTAGTATATATATGACATTTGCTTTGCGACACTTTCTATAGCGTATTTTTAAGTTAACCAACCTTAGACCATTTCAAATAAAATCTACATCTAAGCAAAACAATAATATAGCATAAAGCAATAATTCAGCTGGGAGCTATTTTAAAATGCTGAATTGAGAATCTTGACTCAAGCTATAATTTAATGAAAAGCTGCCCTGATTTTCAGTTGTAGTGATATAAATATTCTTTGTTATAATGCCATGTTTCAAATCAAGCACATGCTATGTGCAAGTCATTGGATGGTAGGTATAGAGGTGAGGGATAGAGAAATTATTAAGATGTCTGTGACCTTGGGGGCTGTCTTGGACCCGCTTTCACATCCCTGTAGATGTCTATGGCTTCATCTTTACTTTCATGCCTCACCTCAAGGCTGGAGCTGCTTGAACTGTTTCCAGGGACCGGAGAAACCCTAGCAAAGGCTCATACCATCCACACATTGTCTGTTGCTAATACTACCACTGCCATGAAGTATGGAGCCTCTGGCTGGGCTCCAGCTGACAAGCAGAGATGACCACACCTGGGTGCTTGTGGTATTTGGCTGTGGGTACTGCCTGGAGTTTTTAGCAGTTGCCTAGAGGGGCCAGGTACACAAACCCAAAGCAGGTGGGAGTTAGAAACTCTTGGAGTGGACTTTAGGCATGAGTGGAAGGAGACGAGAAAGACTGCAGATCGTTTGTGCTTCCTCCTGCTCCACTAACCCCTCCGTTTCTTCGAGGCTCTGTAATTTCAGACTCTACAGATATCCTGAGAAACAGCTCGATTACAAATTCTCTTATATCTGTGCACCCTCCATGATTTACTTTCTTTTATTTCTCTCACTTTTGCTTCCCTAAAATTACACTCCCTCCTTAACACAAACTTGTCTTACATTGTTTTCTAATGATTTCAGACTAGACACCTATTTAAGCTCCATTTGTGAGTCCTCCAAAAGCCACCCAAAATGATCATACAAACTAAATATAAAAATGTATACTGTTTATGCAAATGTGCTTTAAGATAGTTTCTACTCCTTTCCTCTTTCTAACAAAAGTGATGCCATCTCCTGAGCACCTCCCATATAGAAATTTGGAGCCCTGAGAGTAGAAAAGGTAAACTGTGCACATGAACATCTTTCCTATGAGATAAACAATATTAAGCACTTAAGGAGAGGTACTTTGTGCTACATACAAAGTATGTGAAATGCAATACTCAATCAAGTTTGGTGGAGCACAAAGTATGTTGGTGAAAAAGTGAGAGATGAGCATTGAAAGATTGTCTTGCCAGGCGCAGTGGCCACACCTGTAATCCCAGCACTTTGGGAGGCAGAGGTGAGAGGATTGCCTGAGTCCAGGAGTTCGAGACCAGCCTGGGCAACTTTGTGAGACATCATCTGTACAATAGATTTTTTAAAAATATCTGGGTGTGGTGGCACTCACCTGTGGTTTCAGTTACTTGGAAGGCTAGGCAGAAGGATCACCTGAGCCCAGCAGGTTGCCACTGAGCATGCCACTGCACTCCAGCCTAGGTGACAGAGTGAGACTCCAACCCCCCCAAAAAAGAAAGAAAGGTTGTCTTAAGGTCTCACTATTATGGACCTTGAATTAAAGATTAGCCACTTGAACCTTATTGAGTGGATGATGGGAAGTCATTAAAAGTTTTTTTTAACACTGCGGTGACAATCAGAAAAAAAAGTCTAATGTATAAATGCATATATGTATTTGAGCAAAGGCTTTACAAAAATTTCTTCCCTCGTACCTTAGATTTTGACCATCAGTTAATTTTGTAGCATAATTTTCTTGGTAACCTGACAGAGATTGTCACTGTGCTTCTAGGTGACATCACTTATGATAAAAATGATTCTGATTGGTAAATTGTAGGTGCCTTGGGAGAAAGAATAAATAAACCCCAGAGATGTGATAGAGATGCCATGCTTTGGTCTTCTTGGGTGCGGTGATTCTTATAACAGAGTGTGTCCCTGTGAGGATTCTGGAAGTTGTGCCTATGGTGTAGTTCAATGTTGGTTCCTGTGGGACATGAAGCTTTTAAGCCAGGAGACAGTTTCTGCATCTGCCCCAGCGTAAGCCTCATCTTCTTGCACCTGAATGACCTCCTGTGTGAACTATGTAAGGTGTTTTATGAAGAAAGAATGCCTCACCCTGCCCTCCTGGAAAACTGAAATTTCTGTCCTTTGTAGGATGATATCAAACGTAGCCTTTGAAAGTCTGAACGTTTAGTTAAATCAGACCTGAAAATAGTCGAGAAGATCACCTTAAATGATACCAAAAAACCTAGAAAGTGTGGAAGGGCGATATGATTGACTGTCAAAAAAATTGTGAAACTTATGTGTTATAGAAGAAACAAAGAAATCCAGAAGGCAGCTTAGAAAGCATTTGTATATCAGATGGCAGATAAAGGGTTACTATTTATAATATGAAAATGTCTTACGAGTTAATAAGAACAATATAAATAGCACAGTACAAAAAAATAGGCGAATAATAAGAATAGGCAGTTGCTAGAGAAAAAAGCCCAAATGGCCAATAGTCAAATGAAGAAGTGCTCAGTTCTGCTAGAGATCAAGGAACTGCGACTAATATACAGCAACATCACAGCCCATCTTATATCACAGTCACACTTCTTGTGGGATTTGGTAGAGGAACAAGGTAGTATTTATTGAAACTAAAAGTTCCCCTACTCAAACCTATCCACTCCAGTGGTGCTACTCCCTGGCCATAAAAGCACACCGTGAAAGGATGGCTGTGTAAAGGTGTTTGCTGAGTGTTTCAGTGACAAGTGTGAACACACAACTGCAGGGAAAGGGTTGAATAGAGGATGATGCCACGTCTACACCTGTTCATGTACTGTTGAGTGGCCTTTGAAGTTTATTTACATCTTTACCAGTTGTCCGCCTGGGAGTGTTTCCTCTGAGGTACTGATGTTGCTGGAGAGTAAGGAGGCAGAGAAGTGTGATGGCATCAGATGTTGAGGAATACGTGTATCAAGTTTATCAGGTTGATATCACAGGTTACTTTTGATGGGGCAGTTGGTAGAGGGGGGTAGATGGAAGAGTAAGGGGGAAAATGACACTATAAATACAATGATATAAGTCTGTGTACTTCAGATTTTATATGTGAGCATAACGAAAGATGGTGTGATTATTTATCAAACTAAATGGTGGTTATCTGAAGACAGTGGCTTCAGGTAAATTTAGTGTTCTACCTTTGTATTTTTGGGCATTTAAGGATATGCTTACACATAAATAGTGTGTGTGTATGTGTGTGTATATATATATATATATGTACATACATATCTGATATGTATTAGGTATATGTTTTAAATATGCATATTTAAATAAAAGAGAAACAGAACAGCTGTTTCTGGATCATCTGCTGTGGGTCGTCTGCATCAAGAAACCGCAAGTGTGGTGGTTAAAGAGTGGGTTGAGCTGTGGAACTGAGCTGTCTGGGTTACTTTCTGTGTGAACCTGGGCAAGCTACCTAGCCTCAGTTTCCTCATCAGTAAAAAAGAAAAAAAAAAGGAGGAGTAATAACAGTTTCTGTCTTTCTCATAAAAGATTACATTTGTTGGTACATGTAAGGAGCTTAGAACAATGCCTAGCACATAATGAAGATCGAAGAATTGTTAGTAATTATTATAAACATGTGTTATTGTAATGTTTGCAGAATTATGCTAGAAGTGTTGCTTAAGTTACCACATTTGATCTTAACAGCCACTCTGTAAGGTAGCTAGGCACAATATCCATTTTACAGATAAGGAAACTCTTGAAGAGTTAAATAACTTTCCTAAAGTCTCCCAGCTCATAATTTGAACTTACATTTCCCATCTTTCTGTATGTGTATTTATGTAATATATTGTTCACTCTTACAAGTTAGCACTTTAGGGTAAGATCTGTGTCTGAAGTACTGGTTGTATAGCAGAGCTTTGGAAATCCAAAATTCTCTGTAGGTTTTACCTCCAAAATTAAAGTTGGTTGATCAAATACTGACAGCTTTTGAGAGGCTGTGTAGGCACGACTGCTGTAAATGTTTTATGTAGTAGGTGTATTTTTGTTTCTAATGCATAAAACAATCATAATGTTTACCTCTGAACCCTATTTCTACATAATTATGGTACATTGATATCCTGCTGAAATTTATTTGCGGAAAGTAGAAATTTAATGATAACTTTGCCTCCATTTGAAACTTTTTAATCCTTTATATTTAGGTTATCTTCATTGTAATGAATACGATGGTCTGAGATTGAGGTGGCTGAGGCAGACACTAGAATCTTTCATCCCACAGCCTTTGATAAATGTAATTAAAGTGTCTGAATTGGATGGCAGAGAAATGGGAGATGCCCAGCCTGAAACATTTGACAAGGTACTTTTATTACATTGTGACAAACTGATGGACTCCCAATGATACCACTATTATGTTGCTTTGTTGCTGTTATTTTCTGTCTGCTCCCAGACAGAGCCTGATACGGTTTCCCAGAACACTGGGAGAGTTTGATAAAGTGGACACGGAAGCAGTTTTCATTTGATGGTTCACGTGGTTCAAAGGAAACGCGGCACTGGGATTGGGGATTATAGAATGTTTTCTATTTCCAGGTACCTCAGAGATACTCAGGAAAAGATCAGATATTATTTGGGTCAGTACACAAACATGGGCACTGCATTGCTTCAATTCAGTAACATTTCATATCAGAGTGTGACAGTTGAAGAAAAAAAGGTCATTTCAGTAAACTGAAATTGAATTATTAGTTCTTAAAAATAAATGCTGAGAATTCAGAACTATAGTAACTGTTTACAATGAGGAACTTTTGTAAAAGTTTTTGCTGTTGTCGTCAAGACTGTCAAATTAGTAGACATAGGTAGACTTTAGTTTTCTCCTCTTCCCACTACGGAAACAACAAACACTGAAAGGAAATTTTTCTGAAAAGTGTTAGTGAGGAAATTTCATAAAGAAGGACTTACTGTGGCATATTTTCAGTTTCAGAAGAAGGATTTTTATTCATTTGCTGTGTGCTTGTGTGTTTTACGTCGCTACTCTATCGACTTGGTGACTGAGACTGTATGGTCAGTATGTATTGGCCTCGTTTGTCTTTTTTGGTCCTAGGTGTTGGTGGATGCTCCCTGTTCAAATGATCGAAGTTGGTTGTTCTCTTCTGATTCTCAGAAGGCGGCCTGGAGGATAAGTCAGAGGAAAAATTTGCCTGTTCTGCAGGTAGAACTCTTAAGGTAAGGACCGTTAGGACAAAGGCTTCTTTTGGTTTTTGATGTAGAAAGAGGTGACAAGACATGTCAAGTTTCCTAATGGAGGGCTTCCTGTGTGGGTGTCAGTGATGATTCCCCCAAAAGCTACACTCAGAAAATCCACAGCCTCTTCCCTTTCAGCCCACTACCCGATGAAATGGAACGTTGCTGTGCATTGCCTTTTAGAGGATACAGACTATTTTTACTGTGGTTCAAAGTTGTTTGTTTACTGGGATCATCCCCAGCCTAGGATTCAGCACCATTCTTTCTTTTACCAGAATCTGAGCCGCTCCCCTATAGGAGTAGCTTTGGACCAGGAATTTTCCAGAAGGGTCTGGCCACTGAGAGATACTTGGTTTCCTTCAGTGAAGAAGTGCTTGAGAACGTCCTTGTTCTGCTTCTAAAAGACATTTCAGTTTGTAACCTGCTCCCAAGTAACTCCTGTTGTTTACTGCTCAACAGAAATTTCCTGGAGTATTAGGCTACAGTTAAATGGTGCTGTATCACTCTTCCCTCTTACTTGTAGAATGACAGTGAATGACAGCATGCACTTCTTTTATTTTAAAGATGTGGGGTACAGTTCAGGGCTAGGTATACAAATGTTCATTTTGCAGGTACCCTTGTTGATGAGGAGTGCGTCCCCCACCCTGACAGCATGCACTTCTGACAGCCCATGCTCTACTTGCAGCTTCTGATTGATGCACAGCAAAGAAAGCATGCTATAACCTAAACATGAGAACCAGTACTAATACATAGTCTTGTTATTGTACCAGATTATGTATTGGTTTGCTGTGGTGATTCTTGGTGGCACCTACCAGAAGGTGTTCTTAAACATTTCTCATTTGACCATTTGTTTGTATGCTTCTGATGTCAGCCTTTCATATAACACTACAATATTCTAAAAATTCTATACCTTTTTCTCTCGGGTTGTTAGCTTTGAAATGGTGCCTAGATTCCACTTTTAATCATTTTTCTCACCTAAACTTTATTGGTCTGACTTTTTTTTTTTTGGAGACAGGGTCTCACTCTGTTGCCCAGGCTAGAATGTGGTGGCACAATCATAGGGCAGCCTCTACCTCCTGGGCTCAAGTAATCCTCCCAACTCACCCTCCTGAGTAGCTGGGACTACAAGCGCGTGCCACCACACCTGGCTAATT
Source organism: Cephalopachus bancanus (assembly GCA_027257055.1). Taxonomy (NCBI): domain Eukaryota; kingdom Metazoa; phylum Chordata; class Mammalia; order Primates; family Tarsiidae; genus Cephalopachus; species Cephalopachus bancanus. Next base: position 5,089,030 of record JAPVLO010000138.1, read on the forward strand.
TTTTTTTTGCAAAGATGGGGTCTTGTTATGCTGCCCAGGCTTGGTCTGGCTTCTTAATTAATTATTCCTGCTCAGGACCAAAGACCTCTTTCTGTTTCAGGAAGCACAGGAAGAGGAGCAGGTCTAGAGATCTGCCAGGCCTGGGTGGACTTGCTCGTTGCTCAGAGCAGAACACTGAAAGTGCTTTCTGGCCTGGCACCTGTCCCAATGCCAGCAGGTTGCCCACTGTGGCGTGGACCTGAGGATCAGTACTGCTTGCTAGGTTGTTACTAGCATTCTGGTTATTGCCTGTTTTCTTTTTTGTCAGTTTTATTTTAAAATAAATAAATATTTTGAAATTGTAAAAAATAATAATAAAATAAAATCTTTGGGTTTTTTTTTTTTTTTTTTTTTGAGTTGGAGCCTCACTCCGTCGCCCAGACTGGAGGGCAGTGGCCGCTGCCGGCCACCACAGCCTCGACCTGCTGGGCTCCGGCGATCCCTCCGCCTCAGCCTTCCGAGTAGCTGGAACTACAGGCGCGCACTACCACGCCCGGCTAGTTTTTTATTTATTGTAGAGATGGAGGTCTCGCCAAGTTGCCCAAGTGGGTCTCGAACCCGTGGGCTCAGGCAGTCCACTCGCCTCGGCCTCCCAAATTGCTGAGATTACAGGCTGAGCCACCGAGCCGGCCAAGTCTTTGTTTTTTAAAAAAACAACAACAAAAAAAGGTTATTCCTGTTCTTCTGGGCCTTGCCATTGTTATGCCTCACACTTCATCACGTGATGGCTTATGAGCATGGCGTTCTCCAGTGTTTTCAAGCAGCAAGTAAGCAACCAGGCTTCCTGAGAGTATTATTTTTCTTTATCTCCTGAAAAATCTGCCTTTGACTTCCTTTTTTCTGTTCATTACCAGGTGTTATATTCTGTCTACTGGTTTTCCTCCCATTTTGTCTCAACTCATTGTATTTATTCTGTTTCCTTTATTTTTTCAAGGCTATTATTAAAGTTACTAAAGACTCACTAATTGATAAATTGATGTATTTTTATCCTAATAATATACTTGATTTTTTAAAAAATGTGTTTTACAGGATTTTTGAAATGCATTTTAATTATATAGGTAATACACGGAAACATTTTCATTGTCAAAAATAATCAGATAATGCCACAAAGCAAAGACCTTATTGGCCACATACCCAACCAAATACCAGTTTTCTTCACAGAGTTCACTATTAGACCTAAGTTTGCCTCCAGACTTTTCCTTTGCCTTTCCTTACAATTGTATATACACAGAGAAATACATTTTAAAAACTGCTATTATCATGTGTATATTGTCCTGTTACTTGTTCTTTTTTATACTTAATTTTTCTTTGTCTTTACCATATAGGTCTACTTTGTTCTCTTTAACTTCTCTGAAATATCCAAGAGGATCAGTCTATTATATTCATTTTCAATTCTTTATTTTTGGATATTTCCTTTTTTTATTTTATTTTTTAACTTTTACACATTGTTCTTTAATTTGTCTCATCAGACAGGTGAACTCACATTTTTCTTGATTAAATATAGCAAGTGGAATTGGCCGGGCTTGACCTGTAATCCCACGCTTTGGGAGGCCAAGGTGAGTGGATTGAGCCCATGGTTCGAGACCCGCCTGGGTAACTTGGCGAGACCTCGTCTCTACAATAAATCAAAAAATTAGCCAGGCATGATAGCACGCACCTGTAGTTCCAACTACTTGGAAGGCTGAGGTGGAAGGATCGCTGGAGCCCAGCAGGTCGAGGCTGCGGTGGCTGGGAGCATGCCACCGCACTCCAGTCTGGGTAACAGAGTGAGACTCCAACTCAAAAAATAAAAAAACGTGGAACTGAGGATCAAATATTTTAATAGTTGTTTGAATTCTCCAAAAAGGCTATACTAGTTTGCACTGCCTGCTGCACTTGACTCTGCTGACTGCTTGTTCCCTCTTAAAATATTCACTTGCCTTGACATTTGTGATAATATGCTGCCTTCATTCTCTCCCTCTTTCTTCAGTTATCATTCATATTTTTCTTATTTGCTTTAAATCAGCTCATCCTACAAATTTTGGTTTTCTTTAGGCTACAGATGTGGGTCCTCTTTTCTATCTGATGTCTTCAGCTGTTGTCAAGGGCTATCTCTTAAAAGTGTGTCTAAGATCAGAATTTTCTCCTTACTTTTAGATTAGTATATTCAGTGACCTATCAGATCTTCATACACATAGAACTCAGCTAGTCAAAATAAAACTGATAATTTCCAATTCTCCCCTAATCCCCCCTCTAAATCAACCAGGCAAAAAATTAGAACAGAAACCCCACCAACCTGCCTCTTTCTCCTCCCTCTCTTTTCTGTCTTAGTAAATGCCATACCACCATGTATTTGTTGAGGTCAGAAATCTACCTCCAGCTTCCTCTGTCTCCTGTATTCAGTCAGTTTAAGCCAGCAGCCTCTGTTACCTAAACAGTTCCAGCTGGCTCCAGACTGTCCTCCCATGTGTCTCCAGTTGTGAGCTCTGCTACTTCATTCTCCACAGTGAAGCCAAAGTGGTACATCTGAAATGTAAGTCTCATCCTGTCATTGTCTGTCTGGAAATCCTGCAATGCTTCCCCATTACTGGCAAGGTTTCACACTCTTAGTACAATAGTCAAGTCCTTTCTTGATCTGGCTCCTCAGACTTCACTAGCCTGGTTGTTGTCTGGTTGTTGACTCTTACTGCATTGTGTTCCCACGGAGCCGTTTCTCCGCACTCCATACAGTTTCTTGGTTCTGAGGCCAGTGCGTTTCCTGATCCTTGTGCTTGAGAGTTCTTCTCACTTGCCCTTTCTTCCTTTTCTCCTGGCTAACTCTGATTCTTCAGGCATCAGCTGATTCTTCAGGGATTAGCTCCGACACCTCATCAGATGAAGCCTCCCCTGACTCCCTAGGACTGGGATGGATAGTCCTTGCATGTCCTACCTTCATTTACAAATATGGTTTACTGTCAGTTTCTCTGCTAGACACTTGCCTTCAACAAGATTGTAAGTCCCATGGGAGCAGGGATTGTTTTATTTTTATTCCTACTGTGTAATTTGGTGCCTGGCATGTATATAGAAGGGGCTCAGTAAATAATTGTTTAAAAACAGTAAATTATAAGGGTTGAGTATTTAGAATTTACAGTTGTAATTAAATTGATAGGAAAGCTAATCTGATGTAATCGTTATTGTGCTACATGGTAATTAGGCATAAATGTAAAGTAATTCGCATAATTTATTTTGATTGGTATTGCTTTTACGTAGCCATAGCATGACTTTAGTTCTAATTTGGTTTTTTACTTTATTTAATAAACTTTTCTTGACATCATATTGCATTTCAATCATCATCACATACATACATATAAGATCATGCACATACATACACGTCACCTAAGCACCTTCTTGTGTCTTAACCGATGCTCTTCCTTCATGGTCAGTTCTCTCTTCCATCATCTTATCTCCCAAAAGGAATGGCTTTAGTAGCACATCACTTTAGTAGCAAATTGACAGGCCACAAAACTGACATTTCAATCATGATAAATGCAGGTTTTCAAGTAATCATGGTGTGTGATTGGGAAGAGCCGTTGTACCAGTCATCTCGCATTCTTTTCTTCAGCACCTGCTTCTGCTGCCCCATCTGTCTCAGAAGCTTTGGAGTGACTTGAAGCAGCTGAATTTCTGAGTCCCTTGCCTGTGTGACTACGATGATAAAGGGGAGACAGCAGGATCCCCAAGCTTATCCGCACAGAGAATGATCTGATTCCTGACATCTACAAGTCTTGGGGTTAAAAAGATAAAGGAAAAAAACGATAATACCAGACACAATCTCTCTTTTATCTCCTGCCCTTGACGTCAAAAAAATGAAAAAAATTTATCATCAGGGATAGCTCTATTATATCACTATATCACTTACAAAGAAGTTTCTCTTGTCTGTCTTCCAATCTTCCTCACCTAGTTATTGCATTATCTTCCTTTAACAAAAGCAGTCCTTGCTTTCCACAATAAGAAATAAAAGGTTTTAAATGCAAACATGCCAGAGGTAATTACATTGATATGAGTGAGTTTCAGTCAAACTATAACGGAGGGATAGCAGATCCTTCATTTGCATTTGCAAAGAGCAATACAAGCAAGCAAATACTGCCTGGCCTGATATTGTGGACTGAAGATGGTACTCAGAAGGGAGGTCAGAAGTGCATAGTGTAGAGAAGAGATAACTAAGGGAAATGCTTGGATAGTACTGTTTTGTCAAAGACTAGACTTGTATCTGCACTTGTGTGTTGGCAGATATGATGTTCAAAGCTACTTTATACACAAGAGAATTTATGCAGCCTTTAAAAAGAAGGAATTTTGTCATTCATGACAACATAGATGGAACTGGAAGACGTAATGCTAATGAAATAAACCAGGCACAGAAAGATAGATACTGTTTGACTTCACTTACACGTGGAGTCTAAAGATCAAGCTCATGGAAGTAGAGTAGGAAGGTGGTTGCCTGAGGCTGGCAGGGAGTTGGAGGGATGAGGAAAAGGAAGAAGTTGCAAAGGGTTAGCCTGGAGAAATACGTTTTAGTAATCTGTTGCCCTGCATGGTGACCACAGTTAATAATGTTATGTATTTCAAAATTGCTAACGGAATAGATTTTTAACATTTTCATCATAAAATTTAAGTTGATGAGGTGATGGATGTGTGCTTTCTACAATGTTATACATAGACCAAACATTCACATTGTAGCCCATAAATAGTCACAATTACTATTTATCAGTTTTTTAAAAAAGGTACTTTGTGCCCTCCATGGCTGTATATTCATTTACTTTACCAGACATTTTTTATATCTATATTCAATAAGCACTCTGTGTAGTGTTCAGAATTTTAGCTTTTGAAAAGACAGTATTCTACAACCAAATATTCTCTTACCCAATATTAATCTTGTACATTTTTGTGAATGTGATGCTTAAATAAAAATTGATATTACATATAATAGAAGGTTTTGGATGTTAAGTTTTTTAGAAGGAATGTTAGACATTTAAAAATTATTGTATTTACAGAACTAAATAATAAAAATAGTAATTTAACTTGCTTTTTTTTAAATCAGGAAAAGTTTATTGGAAAGCACAATGATGACAGGAGTAAGATCCCAAAACCATGTGAGTTTGTTGTATACTTTATAAGGACTCTTGGATTTATCCATACAGAAGTGGAAGAATTAGAATCTTCTATTAAATTTATAAACTATGAAGATATTAGTTATAGAAAGTTCTCTCACATGTCTGTTCCCAAAACTATTTTCAGAAGATGAAAATGAGGGCAAGGATATAAGGAACAATGAGCCAGTTCTATTAATGGAATGTCATTGAAAAGTATACCTTTATTAATTTTTCTGAAAACAATTTTTGAGCCATTAATTTCTGAGATATACTATGTCTGTTCATACTATATGAACATATTCTTTTACCTCATCTGTATTTAGATATATTAAGAAAAATCGAGTGGGAAAATATACTGAAAGTGATGTATTTGCAGTCTTTAGAAAGTGGCTATGATGTTTGTGCACGAGAAGTTTACGTGATTTTTAGGTGGGAAAGCACTAACTGAAGGGTATGATTTATAACAAAAATATAGGTATCTTATTGCAGTAATGTATCATGTCATCCATTTCCTGGGAGAAAATCAATCACATTTAAAATACTGACCCCTTCTGGTTTTCTTTTCTCACTACTTGACAAGTAAAATCCAATTTGTGAACTCACTGAAAAGGAAGCTTAGATTATTCGGTAACGTTTTGAAAATTTGTATAAATCATCCAGATAACAATGCTTAAAAAGTAGTGCTCTGACAGCAAGAATTGTGTTTTAAAAGAAACATTTTTTAAAAATCAGTAACTCCTATTCTCTCATGCCCTGGAGCCAAGATAAGGAATGCCTAGTGACTGTGGAGCATGGGCCTGCATCATTCAAGACAGTGGCCACAAAGCTGGTGTTCATATTGGAAAAAATATCTTTTTTGGGGTGGCTCAAGGTCTTATTCTGTCACCCAGGCTAGAGTGCAGTGGCAGGGTCACAGCTCACCGCAGCCTCAACCTCCTGGGCTCAGGCGCTCATTCCACCTTACTTCTCAAGTAGCTGGGACTACAGGTGTGCACCAACATGTCCAACTAATTTTTGTTGATTTTTGTAGAGATGAGATCTTGCCATGTTGCCCAGGTTGGTCTCAAACTCTTGGGCTTAAGCAATCCTTCTGTCTTAGCCTCCCAAAGTGTCAGGATTATAGGCATGAGCCACGGTGCCTAACCTGGAAAAAAATCTTTGGATGAGTCTCAGAATTGAAGATTTCTTTCTTTTCTTTTCTTTTTTTTTTTTTTTTGAGTTGTAGTCTCACTCTGTTGCCCAGGCTGGAATGCTGTGGCACGCTCATGGCCAACACAGACTCCACCTGCTGGGTTCAGGTGACTCTTCCACCTCAGACTTCCAAGTAGCTGGAACTACAGGCATGCACCACCACACCTGGCTAATTTTTTCGTTTATTGTAGAGACGAGATCTTGCTAAGTTGCCCTCGCTGGTCTTGAACCCCTGGGCTCAGGTGATCCTCTCACCTCTGTCTCCCATAGTACTGAGATTACAGGCATGAACCACCATGCCCTGCCAGAATTGAAGATTTCTATCACAGCTTCAACCATGTATATTCTCTTTTTAAAGGCCAAGGGAAACTGCCAGGGGATGGGGTTGGGATTGGCAGTTGAGGGAAACTGCCTGGGGAAGGAGGGGCATACCTTATCATTAAGGGTACCTGCATAATGAACATTTGTATACCTAACCCTGAATTGTACCCCACATCTTTAAAATTAAAAACAATAATAATAGCCAAATAATTCAGTGCATTATTTTATATACTTGTCACCATATGCTTAGTCGTATATTTGCAATCCGGGAAACAAAAGCATACTATTACTTCAGCCACTACTAATAATTCTGTTCCTGTCCCTCCTTGTCTTTCTTCTTCATCTTTTTCTTTCTTCTTTAAGTTAGGTGGCAAAGCTAGAGGTTCTAAAATTAAAAACGTAATTTTTGGGGGGGGAAGGTACACACTTCTTTTTAATAAGAGTTTACTAATCAAAATATTACACAGTAAATGAAATGATAAAAGGTTGAGGAGACATTCAAAACTATAATTTGTAATTATGTTTTTATTTGTAATGGGCAATATGAGTGCAATCTTGAAAATAAGATTTTATCAGCAGTTATTAACTTATTTAACATTTATTATCTACTTTGAATAGCAATTGTTTTTGCTAAGCACAGCAGATACTAAAACAAGTAGGAAATGATTCTTGTTCTCAAAGTCCTCAGGCCAATTATCATAAAGTTGGTAAAGGACCAAAAGAGGGAACAAACAACTAGGGTGCCGAGGGAGCGAGGGGGACATCTAACTTTGTTCATGTTAAGGATGGAGTAGGGGGAAGCAGCAGATCAACATGTGAAATGATAGTATTCTTTAGATAATTTTTCCTCATCATGAAAATAATAGAGTTTCAAAACGCATTTAGAAAGCACAAAGAAATATAAAGAAGAAAATAAGCCACCCATTGAAGGAAAACCGTTATTATGCTATATATTATATTATGTATTATCATACCGTATTGTATATTATTTTGCTGTATTATGTATTATCATCTTTGGCTGTATATAGTGTTTGTAATCATAGGAATCATAATGATATACAAATTGATTTTTTACACTTTATTATGAACATTTTAGTTATTCAGGAGTCTTTTGAAATGGCTACATCATATTAAATCATTCATCCTCTTTCCTGGCACAATTTGATTAATGCAAGAAATATTTACATATCCTAATGGAAATTAAAATAACAATTTTTTTTTAATGTTCCAGGCAAGAGCTTGATGACTCTTTGGGGAAGGAGTTCTAGCAGCTGGCCTGTGATCCATTTTACTTTTGATTTCCAGGGGCGTGCTCCCATGGAAAGAATGAAGGCAGGTGACCGAGTTAAATCTTTATATAAACACTTTGATAACTGACCTCCTTGGCAAATAGACTAATGAGTTTTGCCAAGACGCTAGTTCTTACTTATGGCATGCTTTGAGCAGAATGTCCCTGGTTAGGATTTGCCTATGGTAAACATAATCTAACATCTATATAGATTTAGGAAGCATGGCTTCCTGGAGAATGTCATGTATCAACTCCCTAAGGTATATTGTAACATAACCTAAATGCTCCCCATTGTGGGAGGTGGCCCGTGAATTTGGCTTAGAGAATTCATCTACTACTCTGAGCTAGAAAGCGCCTGGAAAACTACATCGGATGTCCCAGATCTTCCCCTGTTGCTTGATCTTGTGCCACTTGATTGCTTCTACACTTGAGATTGGTAGTAAAGCTTGATGGTAGGTGGACTCTCTGGTTCATGTGTGTCTGATTTGACAGTCAAATCGTTTGTGTTAGCTCACCCCTGAGCCACAGCCAGCCTCTGGGATGAAGCTGAAGTGAGGGACTCGGTTTGGAGCCCTTCATCCCAGTTCCACATCTCAATTTTGGGGCTCAGTCACCTCATCCAGCCAGCTGTTAGAAGGTGAGAGTCTGCCCCTTAGATCCTCTGCGTGGAAACATGAGGAAGAGGATGAGGGCATAAGACCTCTGCCCCTGATAAAGAGGGTGGGGGGAGGACCTGCTGTCAGAGCTCAGGCAGGTTCAAGGGAACAAGAGGGGTTGTGATGCACATAAAGAGAATGACTTTTTCCATCTGGATTTATCAGCTAGTAAAAAATAATATTAATGGATACCATTTATTGACTGTTTAAGCTGCTTATCATCTCCTTGTTAGCAGCAGCTCAAGAAAAATAGGTGGAGAGAGTTTTGAATTATATACTCTGGTAAGATTCCCACCTTCTTCTTGTGGGAAGGGGAGTCTCTTCCTTAATAGAAATGTGAGGCAATGATTATGAAGGTTCTTCACTGATTATTCTTTCAATGAGTATTTATTGAGTGTCTTTGCTGTGCCCAGCACCACTGGTGAATGGGCAGATTCAAACCTTGTTTGACTTAATTGCTGGTGTTGTTGTAATGAACTATCCATCATTTCTTATTCTGGAGTCTTCAGGCAACATCCATGAAATTGACAAACTTTTTCGCTTCTAAGCAAGGTGAAATATTAGACCCTTCTACAGCTGTTGACATTTTGGTGCAGATATCTTCTCCCATGGTGGCTTGCCCCTTTGTTCTCCTTGATGTTTTTTAGTTTTGGTTTTGACAGAGGTTATAACTTTTTATGTAACTCATTATATCCATATTGTCCTTTATGATTAATGCTTTTGTGTGTGTGCTGTTCAAGAAATGTTTACATATACCCATTATTCTGGGATATATGAGATACTCTGAGATATGTAAAGATTTTTTTTTTTTTTTGAGTTGTAGTCTTACTCTGCCACCCAGGCTGGAGTGCAGTGGCATGCTCACTGTCACCATAGCCTCAACCTGCTGGGTTCAGGCAATCCTTCTACCTCAGCCTTCCAAGTAACTGGAACCACAGCCATGCACCACCACGCCTGGCTAATTCTTTAAAATTTTATTTATTATAGAGACAAGGTCTCACCATGTTGCTCAGGCTGGTCTTGAACTCCTGAGCGCAGGCAATCCTCTCGCCTCTGCCTGCCAAAGTGCTGGGATTACAGGTGTGAGCCACTGTACCCGCTGTAAAGATTTTAATTTTTTTTTTTCTTTAAATGTTTGATAGAACCTACAATTGAAGCCATCTCAGTTAGGAGTTTTCTTTGTGGGAGGAATTTTGACCATTGATTCAGTTTATTTCATGGTTACAGGACTCTTTAAAGTTATCTTTCTTCTTGAATCAGTTTCATACATTTTAGTTTTAATAATTTTTTCATTTTTTGCAAGTATAAAACTGTGTACGATATTTTCTCTTTATCTTTTTAAAACGCCTCCCAGATTTATAGTGATGTCCTTGTTTTCATTTCCTGTTCTTCAACAGATATTGGTATTTGTATCTTTTTGTTGTTAATCAGTCTTGACTGAGGTTTATCTTTTTTATCATATGTATATTTTCTATTTCCAAACATATGGGGATTTGTGGTTACTTTTTTTTTTTTTTTTTGAGTTGGAGTCTCACTCCGTTGCCCAGACTGGAGTGCAGTAGATACTTCTGGCCACCGCACCCTTGACCTGCTGGGCTCCGGTGTTCCTTCCGCCTCAGACTTCCAAGTAACTGGAACTGCAGGCGTGTGCTACCATGCCCGGCTAATTTTTTTGATTTATTGTAGAGATGAGGTCTCACCAAGTTGCCCAGGCGGATCTCGGACCTGCGGACTCAGACAATCCACTCACCTTGACCTCCCAAAGTGTGGGATTACAGGCTGAGCCACCGAGCCCGGCTTATTTTCTTATTTTTATTGTAATACAACATCAGAGAACTGGATATCATTCCTCTGACTTACTTTGTAACTCAGATTAATTTTTGTAAATATGTGTGCTTGAGAAGAATGTGAATTTTACATTTGTTTATTAGTACAGAAGCCTATGTTCATTAAATGATACTTGTTAATTCTGTTATTCAGATCTTCTATAGTATTACTTTTTAAGACTGATTCTCATTTATTGAAAGAGGTGTGTTAAAATATCCCAAGTATGATTTGAATTTGTACATTTCTTCTTGTGGTTCTATCAAGCTTTACTTTGTATATTTTAAGGCCATCTTGGAAGCATGGATTTTTTTTTTTTTTTTGTCAGTGGTTTTCATACTATCTCCAGAACCTTTGGAACCATCTTATTTTTTGCTATTAAAAAGGAGGATTCTACTATCTATATTTACTCTTGAGCCAGACAATACTGCATCTATTTATTTTATTTTCCTGCATTTTTGAGTAATGTTTAATTTGAATAAGTTTTTCCATAACTTAACGCAACTGTTATATGTATACAGTGAGGAGCTACTGAAGTATTTTTAATAATGGAATGACATGATTACAGTTATTTTAGAAAGATTACTTTATTACATATAGAGGCTAGATACAAGGGAACAAACGTAGAAGAAAGCTAATTAGGAAGTAATGGAAATTTTCCAGGTGAGTGACGGTTATCAATAGGCTAAAGTTAGAACACAAAGGTCTTCAAAGTCAGATGATACTTTAAGCATTTCATTAATTCACCATAGTTTATTTAATTTGTAAAATATCATTGATGTTAGCAAGAGTTTAAATTATTTCTTAATAATTTGAAAAGCTTTAATGACATCAAAATGAAACTGAGAATATAAGTATAATAAGTGTGTCATAGGTATTTGAAACATGGCACATAAATTCTTTAATTTTAAAACATTTGAACTGTTTTGTTTTTTCCCAAGATTTCTATATATTGACTATTACATTTGGCAGAGAATGGCCCGGCTATTTTTGACTTGGGAACAAGTGCTTCTTTGTCATTTGAGCATTCTTCGTTCTCTTGATGTTCTATGTTCTTTTGGCCTCTTCAAATCTTCTCTCTGTGGGAACAGCTACTTTTATGATTCAGAGGATTGGACCTAAGGGTGAAAAAGCACGTTTAGTCTCGTCTATCCGTGAGGAGTCCCGTGACTCTTTCTTCTTCCATCAGAAAGGTTTCCTGGCATTTGGCCTTATTCTGGCACTCACTGCAGGTATTTGACCTAACTATGCTATTGACCTAAATGGAGCCACTAAAATGCCTTTGGTAAGCTTTATAGACTTTTAATTCTGTTATAATCCGGCCACTGCAAGAATCAAATGAATTCTTTCCTTAGGAGGAGATTCTCATTTTTTTCCTCCAGAGAATTATTGAAGACACTGATTGCCAAACTCTTCCCCGTGAAGACACAGGGGTTCTTTGGCACTGTTTCAGGAGCCTCCTTGAGGGAAGACATGGGACTGACCAGAGAGCCCCTTTGGCCTGACGAGAGGCTTGGCATCTTTGGATGGTTAAACCTGCAGAATTACATTTGAAGAAAGTCTCTTCTTACTTAAAAGAAAATTGCAGAAGCTCTTTTAAATAATTTGAATCAGTGGTAAGCAGCCTCGGTTCATTCATAAACATATTTGTCATGGCCAATTCTACTGGTCAATTCTGCTGGTTTCTTCAGGGTTTTTTATTTCTTTGTATGACTGAAGAGACTATGGTTGAGAGATCAAAGACTTTGCCTTGAAGTTACTATTGTTATTCTTCGCTGAGTTAAGCAACACAAAACTGGATTCCTTATGTTTAATTTTAGTTGAAAGGTTTTAATCCCTTCCTCTCATACCGATATTAATGAGGTAATGATCTGTTGAGAAAATGTACTAAGCGTGAGGTCTCTATGTGGAAACCAATAATAAATATGTTAAACTTGTCATTTATAATCTATTTCAGGAGTGTTTAATGTCATTACTCTGTTCTACTAGTACTGTATAAAAAGTATTCCTTCTTCAAAGTAAAAACTCACTGCTAGTGGAAAGAAGATAATTATCAGCATTGTTTTTGTTTCTTAGGCTGACAAAAGAATAGCCGCTGGCTATGGTATCTCTGAAAATAGCAAGCTCAGTCATGCTTCTTTATCTTGAATTTACAGAACTTCTTTGATAATAAGCAGTTTGAGATCTAGAAATTTGATGACTTAACTGTGAGCATAGTGAAGGGTACCCTCAAGGCTTGTAAAATAATACTTTTAAAACTGATGATGGCACTGGCTAACTATCAACATAGAAATATCTGTGTTTTAGATGCTTATAGTACCCTGACACTTAATTTTAAATCTGCATTTATTTGATAGATTGTACATGAGCTTCAACTTTTCACCTTAATGTTTTCTTTGGTCGTAGTACATAATAGTGGTAGGGATTTTTTTTTTTTTTTTTTTTTTGCCCAGGCTGCTATTTACCAGCAGAAACAGTAAAATGATACAAACAGAGTGAAATGATGAGAAACAGGCAGTGGAAAAATGAAATAAATGGGAACTGCTGAAAAGGAACAAAAATAGAAAAGTTGGAAAGGAATACTAGAAGCCAACAATGTAACATGAAAAAAAAAAAAAGAAAGAAATGGAAAGGTAAAATATATGAAAGAAATATTCCCAAAATGTGTTGGTGAAGAAAAAAATGAAATGTAGAGGAATTAGACATTTAGAGTTGGAGGTGGCAAGAGAGAGAGAGAGAGAGAGAGACACTATGGTTAGAGATAAGGTTTTAGCATTTGTTATGTTACATTGTATCAATTAAAGTCTTTGTATTACTATAACAAATTAGGCTGATACATTTTTTTTTTTTTTTTTTTTTGACTCAGAGTCTCACTCTGTTGCCCAGACTGGAGTGCAGTGGCCGCTCCCGGCCACCGCAGCCTCGACCTGCTGGGCTCCGGGGATCCTTCCGCCTCAGTTTTCCCGGGTTGCCGAATTACAGGCAGCGCTACCACGCCCGGCTGATTTTTTGATTTATTGTAGAGATGAGGTCTCGCTGCCCAGGCAGGTCTCGAACCCGCAGGCTCAGGCAATCCACTCACCTCAACCTCCCAAAGGCACGGGATTACAGGCTGAGCCACCGAGCCCGGCTTGATACATTTTTTTAAAACAACCAGATTTATTTTCTTTTAGCTCTGACTGCCACCCCTGCACCACCATCTCCTGTTAGGTTTCCCTTTTGTTACTAGAAAGGGAGGATCAGGAATAACTGACATTTTTAAATGTCTTAATGGCCTTTTTAGTCCCACATATCTCAGTTTTAAATAGTGGCTGTAGTTTTCCATACAGTCAAGTTTACTTACTAAAAGTTACCAAACGTTCCACTCAATCAGAAGTCAGATCACAGTTGCTAAGTCATAGGTCTCACTAACAGATTATTTTACTTTCTGTAGGAGTTGATTATTTAAAATGCATGTTGGCAAGAAGAAAAACCTTGTTTTGATAAATTACTTGTTAAGAAAAGCTTTATTCTTTTCAAATAAAGCCTCTGATATCTGTTGTTTTCATGTGTTCTATATCACGAGACTCTAAGCTTGCTTGATCTGTTCCCTACTCAGAATTATTGTGTGTCTGTTGCAATTAAGTTGCATATGTCTTTGCTGTACACTGAAAATTCTTTTTAACCTATCTCTTAATTAAGGTAGCTGTCATTCATTTAATAAATATATCTTAATAGCATACTTTCCAGTTATGCTGTACATCAAGATACAAAACGAATAACATAAACCCTGTTTGTAAGCAACTGAAAATGTATTGCTCAGGAAAAACAGAATAGGGAGCAATTCCATGGGGAATCAGCATAGGTTTCAAAGACTATGTGAGCTTTGAAGTAGGTCTTGACGGATGAACCGTAGTTCACCTGGTCAAAAGGAAGCATTGGTTATTTTTGTGGAAGATAATTTGTGAAAGGATTAGAATTTGCTAAGCATCTAGAAAGAAGAGACAGATAATCAATTTTAACTCTTTGGCTTGATAATCATACAACAGTGCATCTTGCTTTGCAGAAGCAGGGGTATTGCTAACTGTGTGTCAGAGTTTGTTCAGAGAAAAATCCCCACAAGTGGTATAAAGGATTTATTCTTAGAATTAGGTCTTATTCAGTTGTGGAAGCTGTTTAAGTCGTTCACATAATCTTGCCTCTACTTCTGGTGCTAGGCTTGAAGTGAGCGGGCTGGGCAGTCAGCGCATGAGTTGGGAGAGAATAAAGATGCACTTGAACCCACAAGGACAGAGAGGAAACATGTCTCTGCACATCCACCTTTGATTATGTGGATGATCTGCAGAAAATCACAGGCACCTGGTCCAGAATTTAGGGAAGCTGAAGGAAGATCCTGTGATTCCTGGAGGAGCTGTCCACACAGCTGCTGCCCTTTTCCTGCAAGTTGAGCCAGCGAACCTGTGGCAACATGTGTACACTTGTACTTTTCAAGGAGTTTTGACTGATTACACTGGATAGGCAACACTATCCAGATACAGAACATTTCTAGCACCCCAGAAAGATTCTTAGTACTCCAGAATCCATTTGTTCCCTTTACCAAAGTCAACTGTTATTCTGATTTCTTTGACCATAGATTAGTTTTATCTATTCTCAAACTTCATAACAACATGAGCTCTTTTATCTGAAAATTTTCTCTCAACTTAGTGTTTTGTGAAACTCATATTTATGTTTTGTGTATTGATAGTTTGCTCCTTTGTATTGAATGAGATGTAAAAGCAACATCTTTGCTTTTGGGCTGACTCCCTGTGTCCGGGAAAGAACATTTACTCAGAAGTGCTTGAAGAAGGCTGGAGGCCACTATCATCTGTAAGAACTGCCTCTTTAGAGACATTTTCTTTTTCTTTTGCAGTTGTGGGATACTAGGGAGGATTTACTATTTAAGTAGGTTCATATAGGAAAAGCTTGGACTTCTAACTGGTCCTCTCTACCCCGATAGTGGATCAGGTACCCAATGTGTTGCCACATGCCCCTCTCTTTCCTTCCCTCCCAGCATGCCCAGCAGCTACCAGTCCTACTCTTGTTCTCATGTGACTGGGGATCAGGGCCCACTGATGAGTAAGAACATGTGGTATTCAGTTCTTTGTTTCTGTGCGAGTTCACTTAAAATGATGGTCTCCAGCTGCATCCATGCTGCTTCAAAGGCCATGATGTTGTTCTTAATGGCTGCAAAATATTCCATCATGTATGTGTGCCACATTTTCTTTATCTGATCCACTTTCAGTTGGCATCTGGATTGGTTCCATGTTTTTGCCACTGCGAATAATGTTGCAGTGAACATACGTGTGCAGATATGGAGAGACATGTTTTAATCATTGCTCTCCTTTGGGGAACAGAATCATTTCAACTCTACAAGACCCAAATTGTTTAATTCTCAATAGACTTAGATTATAACCTGCTGGAGACCAGCTCCAGCTGGGTTCAGGGTACCCAAAAGGTGGAGACAGCGTCGGCGATTGGGGGGAAGAAGAAAGAGAGAGAGGAGAGAAAGAAAGAGACTGGACTCCAGTCTAGTGCAGAAGTGATGTGTGTTATTGGGAATTACAACGGGTCTTTTATACACAAAGTCAGATGTGGGAGGGGCGTCCCCCACCCACCAGAAACGTTAATCCATGAAAACTTAATCAATGATTGCCTTTAAACCCTTTTCATATGATAATCTTAAAATCCCATAACAAAGAATAACCTAATCTGTGACTGACATATTCTATAAACCTTTTTCATCCTAAGCTGATTGATTTATGCCAAGTTAAACAATTCTATAGAAGCTTAAGTATTTACTTTACAAATGAAAGTGGCCCATCCCAGAATGTTTGGAATGTGGCCCAGTCCAAAGTTCATAGTGGACTACCTGCAAGTAACCCAGCCGCATTCTTTCAACAAAATGGCTGTCTTCTAAAACTATATTCTACAATTTACACCTTCAATAAATCCTAAGATCATGACCCAGAAGCCTGTGACCAATACTAAGACTCTTAGATGTGATACAAGTTTGAATTATAAGTTGTGTGAAAGCCAAAACTGCAGTTTGTGGAAGAATGGGAGCAATGAGCTTCCAAAGTTAGCTTGTGTTCGTCCCGGTCTGAGTTTTTATGTTTTGAGCTCCCAGGAGCTTAATCTGGTTAGTGCTGAGTAGAAAGGGGGAGGAAATGGGGTCAATAGCTCCCGAACGCATCCTAGTGGTCTCGGGGTCAACGGCCCTTCCTGATCCCTAACGCTCAGTGGGCCTCCATGGCTGGCTCCCAACAATAACCCATAGGCAGAGAACCTTTCTTAGCAGTGTTCCTTCCATCTCTGCTTCTAAATTCTCCAGATCTTTCCTGAGCTTCTCTCATTAACATAAGCTAACATTCTGAGATTTTCTTTTAGTTACCTTAGAATTATATAAATGTCATTATGCAGTGTGTCTTCCAAGATATCATAACAATGATTTTATTGACTGTTTTGGTATGGCATAGTAAGGGTCCCTGGCTGTATTAGTTCTCCAGTGAAACGGAATGAATAGATGGGATGTATGTAGGTATATACACTTGCATATATACACTTCAGTCATGCATCACTTGATGATGAGGATACATTCTGAGAAATGCATCATCAAGTGATTTTGTCATTGTGTAAATGTCATAGAGTGTACTTAATGGAAGCTTAGGTAGCATGAACTCATTGCGCACCTAGCCTATATGGTATATAGCCTATGCTCTAAGCTATAAATCTGTATGACATGTTACTGTACTGAATACTGTAGGCACTTATAACACAATAGTAAATATTAGTGCATCTAAACATACCAAAGCAAGAGGTATAGTGAAAATATGATATGAAGGGTTAAAAAAAATGGTACACCTGTGTGAGGCACTTAGCAGAAACGGAGCCTGCAGGACTGAAGTCACGCTGGGTGAGTCAGTGAAAGAGCAGTGAATGAATGTGAAGGCCTAGGGCACTACTACAAACTAATTTAGGCTTTATAAGCCCTGTATACTTAGGCTACACTAAATTTATTTTTTAAAAATCTTTCTTTCTTCATTAATTTAACCTTAGCTTATAGTTTAAAAAGTTTTTGACTTTTGAAAATCATTTAGCTTAAAACAGACACGGTGTGCATCTGTACAAAAATATTTTCTTTATATTTTTATTCTATAAGCTTTTTTCTATTTTTAAAATTTAAAATTTGGGGGTATCTTTAAACTTTTTTTGTTAAAAACTAAGACACGTGAGCCTAGGCTTCCACAGTGTCAGGATCATCAATGTCACTGTCTTCTACCTCCACATCTTGTCCCACTGGAAGGTCTTCAAGGGTAGTAACATGCAGGAGATTGTCATCTCCTGTGATAATAATAACAGTTTTCTGATTCCAGACCTTCCTCAGGCTGTTTTACAGTTAACACAAATAAAAAAGAGTAGAAGTTCCCTCTAAAATAATGATAAAAAGTATAGCATAGTAAATACTAGGCGACTGACATATTTTAGCTCTGTTATAATCTTTGGGACTACTGTCGTATGTGTGGTTCATTGTTGACTTAAACATTATGTGGTATGCTTGATATATATATACCTCATCATAAATGCTATGTAGCTGCCCTGCAATATGTGGGGGTTGGGTACTCGACAAGATTCTCAGGTCATTGCTTCAGACCTATTAATTCTTCGTCTTTTTTATGGCCAAATTGCCTAAAGGTATATAGTTATTTTTTACCTTCAATGAGAATTGGAGACATTTGAGATGATAGAATGAATGTATGTGGCGTCCTATGTCTTACTGCCCCAGATTCTATCCTTATTTTAGCAGGTGTAATATTTGCTTCAGGGCATATAGCAGTGGTAAAACTTGCACTAGATTTGGGTGTTAGATTTGGGTGGCAGTCTTTGTGCTGCATTAAGTAGCTGTGTAACTTTGAGCAAGTCAGAGTCTTGACTATTGACTTGTGTGCCTCACCTCTTAAGCGTTTATTAAGACTCTGTGTGTGAAGTACTCTTTCAACAAAGCGCCAAGTAAGCATGAGGTAATATTATTTATTAAGCTGATTATATGTCTTACACTCAGTTAACACAGCAATCTCTCTTGTTTGATTCTTGCACCAAATCCTTCTTATTCAGAAATATTCTATTCTATTCTAAAGAAACAGTAGGAATTTCCTTATGAAGGAATATGTACTTCCTTCATAAGTGTGTCCAGTGTCCTCTGGAAGCAAAACATTTTCAGTTTGGGACTTAGTTTTAACTGTCGTTTGAGCAATGAGATAAAAAGACCGTTTATACTTTTCATCCATTTTTTGACATTATTAATTACCATAACTTTTTGTTTTCTACATATTGCAGGCCTTATAAAGTAGCCTTCCTTACATAGGACATCTGAAATATAATTGAATATTAAATGACTACAGTGGACCAATTATAAGCTCGATGGTCCTGTGCTTATTTTAAATTTTTTAAATCACTACTTGAACTTAAAAAAATGTATGCTGCTAAGATGAGGAAAAAACTTGCTAGTATCATGGCACCTTTTGCCCATATTTGCGTCTAGCGAGATGGTACTGCTGCATTCATACTCCAATGGCGAAGGAAGGGCTGTGAATAAAGATGAGAATAAAAATATTCATCATAGTCCTTTTTGGCTGTGATCTTCGTTTTTCAAGAGTACAAATATCCATGATTCCTTTGCTTCTGCACTAGAAATTGTAGGGAAGACAGTGACTGTAAGTTCAAACTTGTTACAAGGATGACATAAAAAGAACTTATTTATCTCCTGATGGTGAGCCATTAGGAATTAATTAAAGGGGGGGAAATCGGTTTCTGTTTTGGTCAAAAGATGGCACTGTTGCTGTGCTGATTGTTCTTTTCTGCAGTTTGGGCTCAGTCCTTTTTAAATGCAGAAAACAGTTAAGTTTAGTGATCTAATTAACACTGACCCTCCCAACAGAATGCCAAATTTTCTAATCAAGTACCAGAAGAATAGATCAGAGAAAGGGAATTTATATTTTTTAAAATGTGTTAGCATGTTTTAATAGCTGTTTACAAAAACAGCATTCTCTGTTTGAGATTTAGAGATTCACCATAGGAAAAATAGGACACCCTGTATTATGTTTTAAATTCTGGTTAAGTTTTGGAATACCCTCCCTTTTGGAACTTTGATAGCTGTCAGACATTTTAGGTTTCATTTATTTGTTTTAGATTTTTCAAGGTCGTTGAACTTATGCTGTCATTAAGGTAATGCTAGTAAAGGGTAATTTTAAGGTAGTGATAGCATTAAGGTAACTTTTTTTTCCTTCAAGGTGTTAAAGTCATGTAATCGTTTTTCTTTTGTTTTCTCACTGTGGTCTACTTGATAATATTGATAGTTGGAACTGTATGTAGACTAGACTAGAAGTATAAAAGATGGTTTTTCTTCTTGTCCTGGGAAAGCAACACATTCTCAAATTCTTTCTAAGCCAGTGTCTTAGATGGCTCTTGAAGCTTGATTCTGTTTTTCTTCAAGTGGATCTTTCAAGGATAGAGAACTTCAGTGAAAGGTGAAGCATTAGACTTTGGGAAAGACAAAATGAACACCTCAAAAAATTATTACTGATTTATAAACAGTTTCTTAAATATACAAACACATGGATTGAAACAGCTTTTTTGAGCAGTGGGGGAAGGGAGCCTGTGGTGTCTTGAGATACCACAAAACAGTCCAGTTTTCCTTCTTACCTGATGTTAGAATGAGAAAACACTGTTGGATTCCTGCACATAGATAGTCGACTGATGAGTAGATTTGTCTGCCTGGTGCTTTTTAAAGTTAACACTTAATGGTTTACTTTTGTGAAAAGTAATTAAATGAAGCTTTTATTAGATAACAATATAGCTAGTTTTACATGTAGATATATTACAGAATATTGCAATGTAACTCATTTGGATCTCAAATACAAGTCCACAATTTTATTTAAAACCTTAGTGCCAGATGTGTTTCAGAATTTAAATTTTTTTTGGATTTTCAAGCACTTATTCAGAATATGTTTTATCTCCTTTCGCACAGTAGAGTCTGTATCAATAGATTAATACTTTTTCAGCAAAATGTATGAATAGTTATACCACATGAGATAAATCTTGACCATAAATAGCCTTGCATCAGTTCTTTAGGTCAGATTTTGAGGACAAATGAATCTGCTACAACTTAACAAAAAAATCCTATAGGTTTCAGAACTCTTTGGATTTCACAATGAAATATAAGGGATAGTAGAACTGAATTACACTTGGGTATACTTTGTGAACTGCCAAAAATCCATTAGGGATGTTCTGTTTGCAAATGAGGAAAATTTAACATGTTAGATTTGATTTTTTTTTTTTTAAGAACATGTTTTATTTTTAGCTGCTTTAACTAGGTGGTCCAAGCACAAAATGCATTTCAGTCTATTCTATAATACACTGAAAGACAAGCAAAGACTTGGGGAAACTTGTCTAGCCAATGTCTGCCATACAGGAACGGGGCATCTGACAAACATTATGTGGCAAGATAACTGTCATATTTCCTCTGGTAGGAGAATATAGGGTAAAAGCATTTCCCACCGTATTTTATGGTACACTGTTAGTCAAGAGCAGCTTTGTTTCCTCCAGTAGTGCTGTGAAGAGAATCTTATTTCATATTTCCAATAGGGTTTAAGCCTGATCAGCACTTAGGTGGGAGGCTTCTGAGGGGCACATACATGTATTTCAGGGAAAAGATAGAGGTGTTATATTATGTGGCAGTTCTGCTTTCTTTAGAAGTACTTCCCCAGTGAAGAGAAGCTGGCAAAAGTACAGTTAGAGAGAAGGTGTAAGTTCTGGTATTTGACAGTTTAGTAGGGAAATTATAGTTAACAATAATTTATCATATATTTAAAAATAGCTACAGGGGAAGAATTCTACTCTTGCCAAAATTAAGAAAAGGTAGATGTTTGAGGTGATGAATATCCCAGTTACCCTGATTTGATCAGTGCACGTTATATGTATGTATCAGAACATCATATGTCCTCCAAAATATGTACAATTATGATATATCAGTCAAAAAAGTTGTTTCCCCAGCTTTGCATTGTAGTTGGACATTTGGTATTAAATAATATATAAAACCTGAGATAATGTTTTCTGGTTCCCTTTTTCAGCTTAGAGTATTAGTTAACATTCAACTTAGTGTGATCAAATGACATTCATACTTTTGCTTCTACTGTAGTTAGTCATGACGTCCTTTTTTGACTTGTATGTATGATTAGAAACTTTGCTGTTGTCATTATAGTTCAATGGTGCATAATACCAGTCTTAATACAACTCAGTTTGTACTTATTTCCTGCAAGATAGTTAGTGGGTATAGCACAGGTGAATAATATCACATTACTCAGGATCTTTTTAAATCATGAAATTTGGAGTCCTTGAGAATCCAAGGTACCATGGCTTGTTTGCAGAAGGTTAGCAGTGGATACTATTTTGCCAGAATGGATGTTAAATAGTTGGTTTTATTTATTCCTGCCTTTTATTTAAAAAATAAAAAGAATGCGCAGAAATGTACACAAGCATAGGAAACCCTTTTGCCTGGTACCAGATCCCAAATCCAACCTGACTTTGTTTTTCTTCTCTAATCCTAACTTTTCTTATATGGTCAGTACCATAGCTTTGCCAAAGCTTATTAGTACTATTTAAGCCTATCTAACTCCTAGATGTTTTTCTGCCTCCAGAATTTTAAGTTTCTTGGTGAACTTGTTAAGGCCCACAAATCAGTATCTTTCTTGTGTTCTGATTGGATCATTTCTTCATTTCACCTCAAAACAATTCTTCTCACAGTCCACTGTCTGACTTTTCTAAAAATACATATACAGTCTTCTGTTTATGATTTGGATGAAACCTATGATAATAATTACTTGTTTCTTGTGGACTATTTCAAAATTTGTGTGAATTGTTATAGAAGCAGATGTGATGTATCCTAGACACTACCTGAATGGGCAAGGGACTGCTTGTTTAGGTGCTTGTATTCCAAGAGTGTGTTAATTTTCACTTACTGTACTGTAAAACACATCTTTTTGGGGAGGGGGAGGGTTAGAGTCTCACTCTCTCGCCCAGGCTGGAGGGCAGTGACACGCTCCCGGTCACCGCAGCCTCAGCCTGCTGGGCTTAGGCGATCCTTCTAGGCAGCTGGAACTACAGGCATACACCACCATGCCCAGCTAACTTTTTGATTTATTGTAGATATGAGGCCTCGCCAAGTTGCCCAGGTGGGTCTCGAACCTGTGGGCTCAGGCAATCCACTCACCTCAGCCTCCCAAAGTGCTGGGATTATAGGCGTGAGCTACCGCGCCTAGCCAAAACATATATTTTAATTGTTATTGGAAAAACCAAGACCAGAAGTAGTATTGGTCTTTAAATCACTGGACTAGTCCGATTATAGAACTGTTGAATGTTCTAGCCTTAACAGATAGTATGTGTATTGATATATTTAGTTATAGAGATCACTTTATAAATTTGGTTATAGTGCAGTGGTGGACCTCAGTACGGGCTGACTCAGTTCATGAGAAAAAATGTCCTCGATGGCCTAAGGTAATTCTCAGCACAGAAGAATCTCAGCTACAAGCCCTGGGTATTGGGTTTGCAGATTGTCTCCTTTCTTGATTTTGATACAAATCTATGGTACTTTTGAAATTTATAACTACTAGAAGCAACAGGGTAAAAGTGATATTTAAATAATAACCAGCAGTAGCAAAACAGTAGCAACTGCTTGACAGTAATTCCTAACATTTTGCCTTAGGGTTTTGAGAGTTGTTTAAAAAAAAAAAAAGTCTTGTATTGCCACATACAATTTTCTTCTTCATAAATTTATGCAGGCAGTTAAGTTATACCAACCTAATTTTAGAAAGATAAATTATGAATGTTGGAATTAAAACAAAGTAAAGAATCAGCCAACATTGGCAATATTATAGAAATTAATTTAAATTTGCATTAAGCCAAGAGCATATTGTTTGTAAATGATGAGGCTTCTATGTCGTTTTGTACAACTTTAATGAGAAAGTCTTACGTACTTGATTAAGGATTGGCTTTGCTAATTGTGGAATTAGGACCAAAATAAGTCCTCTTAATGGGAGTTTAAAAATACCTGCTTTCAAATATTACATGTATCTCTTGCACAATCATCTAACATTTTATTTTATTTTAGTTTTTTGAGTCAGGGTCTCACTCTGTTGCCTAGGCTGGAGTGCAGTGGCATAATCACAGCTCTGTGCAGCCTCAAACTCTTAGGCTCCAGCGATCCTCCTGCTTCAGCCTCCTGAGTAGCTGGGACAACAGGCATATGCCACTATGCCTGGCTTATTTATTTATTTATTTATTTTTGAGTTGGAGTCTCACTCTGTCGCCCAGACTGGAGTGCAGTGGCCGCTGCCGGCCACCGCAGCCTCGACCTGCCGGGTTCTGGCGATCCTTCCGCCTCAGCCTTCCAAGTAGCTGGAACTACAGGCACGCGCTGCCACGCCCGGCTCATTTTTTGATTTATTGTGGAGATGAGGTCTCACCAAGTTGCCCAGGAGGGTCTTGAACCTGCGGGCTCAAGCAATCCGCTCACCTCAGCCTCCCAAAGCGCAGAATTACAGGCTGAGCCTCTGAGCCTGGCCTATTTTTTATTTTTTTGAGAGACAGGGTCTTGCTGTGCTGCCTAGGCTAGTGTTGAACTCCTGGGCCCAAGCCGTCCTCCTGCCTTGGCCTCCCAAAGTGCTAGGATTACTAGCACTTTACTAGCACTGCGTGAGCCACTGCACCCAACGCATCTAACATTTGTAGAAAATGATCCAAAATGAGTATATAACTTATACAATTTTAACAAAGTCTGCTTATGCCTTAGAGTGTGGCTGTGGGAAAAAAAAGCCATCACCAGGTGTGTATTAATTGTTTCCCCTTGCTGCTGTAACAAATTGCCATACATTTAGCAGCTGAAAATCCCACAGATATATTACTTTTGCACTTTGGGGTCAGAAGTCTGAAAGGAGCTTTGCGGGTCTAGAATCAAGGTCACAGCAGAAATGTGTTCCTCTGAAGGCTGGGGAGCTCTGCTTCCTTTCCTTTCTAGTCTCCAGGAGCAGCTCAGGCACCTTGGCTTTTTGCCTGAGGCCACACTCGTTTTCTCCGACCTCCCCTCCCTCCTTCAGGTGTAGGGACTTCTGGATGCCATTGGGCCCTCCTGGATGATCCAGGGTAGTCTCTCCATTGCAGGATCCCTAGTCAAGCCACGTCTGCAATACCCTTTTGCCATGTAAAACGACATCTTCACAGACTCCGGGGATTAGTATGTGAATGTCTTTGGGTGGAGGGGGGCCCTATTTTTTTTTTTTTTAACCACAGGGTGTTATCCCTTTGCCAATTCATATCTCCAGTTCTAGATCTGGGTCTTTTTTGCTTCTGTGGGGAAGAGTTAGAGGACAGTGAAAATGAGGAGAAGAGACATACACAATTTTTTTGGAGACTAACAACAAATTCTGAAGGGTAAGCAGACCCTCAGTGCAGGCCCCCCAACATAGGTTTTAATTCAGTAAACGAACACAGGATGTATAGAAGTTTTGATACCATAAAATTTTTGCTATCTGGGACCTCAGAGAATAGGTTTTCTAGAGAGATTATCTCATAACATGTATGTATTTTTAAAATGTAACTGACTTTCATGGGAAAGTCAAATCTCCCCTTTAATCTGTGCTATTATAGAAACAAATCAGAGGGGTTAAAAAAATCAAAAATTTAAGTGAGCTTCTAGTGAAAAGGAACTTTCCTCTGTCTCACTTCCTCCTCTTCTCCAGTCTTACTCCTCGGAGGCAATTACTTCTCTTTATTTCTGTTCCTGATTTATTCTCCAGGTCACCTCCAAATCTCCATATTATGTTTATTTTTATTATTATTCTGAGTCAGGGTTTCACTCTGTCACCCAAGCTGGAATGCAGTGGCGTGATCACAGGGTCCAGGCTTTCCTTTGCCCTTTGCCTCCCGAGTAGCTGGCGCTACAGGTGTGTGCCACTACATTCTGCTAATTTTTTTATTTTTTCGTATAGACAGGGTCTTGCTGCCAGGCTGGCCTCAAACTCCTGGGCTCAAGTAATCTTCCCACTTTGGCCTCACGGCCACTGCAGCCTCAACCTGCTAGGCTCAGGCGAGTCTTCTGCCTCAGCCTTCCAAGTAGCTGAAACTACAAGCACGTGCTACCATGCCTGGCTAATTTTTTTATTTATTGTAGAGATGAGGTCTCACCATGTTGCTCAGGTTGGTCTCGAACCCCTGAGCTCAGGCAATCCTCTCGCCTCTGCATCCCAAAGTGCTGGGATTTCAGGCATGAGCCACCATACCTGGCGGTTTCTCTTTTTGTAAAATAAGAATATTTACACACATGCCCACCCTACCTTCCATTTATCCTTCCTTTCTACTTGCCAGTGTTCTGCAACTATATTTTTATTTTTACATCATTGAGGTTGATAGTATTTTTTTCTGAGATTTTATAATCTGTTCTGAAACATTACTAAGACCGGTCTGCGAACATTGAAGACCAATACATGGTGTATGTTGTTTAATTCTGGAAACATTGTCCCCTGCAGAATGGGGTAGTAATATGTCAGAATTAAAATTTCTTCCCCATTACTTCAGTGTCAGAATCAGAGCTCCACTGAAAGGAGGGTTTTCCTTGAGTATGTAGATAGGAAAATTTATCTCTCCCAATTGTATGTACCAAACCTTCAAGTTTTTCTTGGTGTTCAGTCATTTCCTCTCTTTTTTCCCTCCCTTCTGCCTTCCTTCTGGTGAGCTCCCTCTCCCCCCAGTCTTCCACCCCGAGCCTTCATGCCCTGTGCACTCTCTGCTGGGTTCTCTCTTTTCTGAATCACATTTTCCTCGTTCTGGATTCACCTCCTCACTTTGCCAGAGGTCAAATTTTCAAGTCAACAGTTATCTGCAATTTCTGTATTCCTCCTGCATGTTTATTTGATGGGTTGGCTGCAGATAGGCTTAATTTTAAATGACTTTCTCCTGGGATTTGGAATGCGCCTCTCCGCTGATGCCAGTCTGATCCTTGGACTCTTAATAGGTGACCCATTTTTCTCTCTAGAGGCATTGAGCGACTTCTCTTTATTCTTGAAGTTCTACATTAAACAATGATGTTCAATTCCAAGTATGGATTTTTTTTTTATTAGAAGGTTGAAGTGTTTACAGTTTTTCCAAGACCTTACTCACCTGGCTCACTGTGCCCCAGCCACGCTGGCTTCCTCTTTCCTTCATCCTGCCTCAGGGTCTTTTCACTGGCTGTTCTTTGGTATAGAATGCTCTTCCCAAAGAGCATGGCCCACTCCCTTAGCCCCTCAGGACTTTGTTCAAATGTCTCTTTCTGAAGTGGCACCCTATTCTAGTTGTCCTGGTGGAAATTGCAATCCAAGCAATTTCCTAATCCCTTTATTGTCCTTTACTTTTCTTCATAGTACCTATCACTGAATTGCATGCCATATAAAAAATATGCAATCATGCATATTTGTGTGCATATGTATATGTATGTGTATATATGTGTGTGTTTATATATGTATGTATATGCTTTTTATTAGTTTGCTAGGGCTGCCATAATGAAATACCACAAACTGGGCGGCTTAAACAATAGTTTATTTTCTCACAGTTCTGGAGGCTGGAAGTTTGAGAGGAAGGTGTCAGCAGGATTTGGTTTTTTTGAGACCTCACTTCATGGCTCATGGAGGGCTATCTTCCCTGTTTGACGCCCCCCTGTAACCCTGGGGTCAGATGTCCTCTTCTTGTAAGGATACCAGTCACAGTCCATTGAGACCCCTCCAATGAACTTCTTTTAACTTAATTACCACTTTACAGACCCTGTCTCCAAAAGCAGTCACATTCTGAGCTCCCAGGGGTTAGGTTTTCAGCATAAGAATTCTGGGGGACACAGTTAACTCCATAAGATATTTTTTATATCCTGTCTCCCCCAACTAGAATGTAAGTTTCATAAGGATGAGAGGTTTTGTTTTTCTATTTTGTTCTTTGATATATACCCAAAACCTAGAAAAAGGCTTAGCACATAATAGATGCTCAATAAATAGTAATGAATGTGCTATCCTCTTATAAGTTCTTTCTTTTTAAAAAAGATTTGGAATTCAGGGGGTACATGTGTAGGTTTCTTCCATGGGTTTATTTTGTGTTAGTGAGGTCTGGGCTTCTGTTCTTTCAAGCTGAAGAATTCATATCCTTTCTCAACCCTGGAAAATTATTTTTATTATTTTATGAATTTAACTCCCTCTTCTCTAGTTCTGTTATTCTTCTAGTATTCCTGTTAATTGAATTTTGGACCTACTTGATTGATTCTTACTGTCTCATTTTCAGTCAATCTGTTAATTGTTCTACTTTTGGGGAAAGATTTCTTGAACCTTAACTTACAAATATTTCTACAGAATATTCTTTATTGTGATAAACATATATTTAATCACTTTTTCTTTTTCTTTTTTTTTTTGAGTCAGAGTCTCACTCTGTCCCCCCCAGGCTGGAGTACAGTGACATGATCACGGCCACCACAGCCTTGATCTGCTGGGCTCCAGCAATTCTTTCTCCTAAGCCTTCCAAGTAACTGGAACTGCAGGCGTGTGCCACCATGTCTGGCTAATTTTTAAAAATTTTTATTGTAGAGAAGAGATCTTGCCATGTTGCCCAGGCTGAAACATATGTTTATGTTTAATTTCTTTCTTTTTTTTTTTTTTTCAATGAACCAACTTTATTTTTTATTTTATTTTATTTTCTTAAATCAGTATTTTTTATTATGATATTGTGGGGTACAGTTAAGGGTTAGGTATACAAATATGCTTCATTCAGGCCCCCTTGTTGATAAGAGGTGTCTCCCCATCCCCAGACAGATGTTTACTACCGTTAGTCCCATCTCCCTCCCCCCCCATAGTTTCCCACCACTGTCAGTCATTTTCTTATGGTAATACATTGGATGATCAAGGTCCACTATATGAGTGAGAACGTGTGATACTCAGATCTTTGTTTCTGTGAGAGGTCACTCAGTATTATAGACTCAAGTTCCATCCAGGTTGCTGCGAAATTCATGATTTTGTTCATTTTTATGGCTGCGTAGTATTCCATCGTGTATATGTACCACATTTTTTTAATCCAGTCCTCTTTTGATGGACGGCATGGTTGGTTCCAGGTTCTTGCTATTATGAACAATGCTGTGATAAACATTCGTGTGCAGGTATCTTTTTTATAGAGTGATTTGAGTTCTTCAGGGTATATTCCCAGTAGGGGGATTGCAAGGTCATATGGGAGGTTGATGTTTAGAGCTTTTAGGAATCGCCACACTGCTTTCCACAGAGGTTACACTAGTTTATACTCCCACCAACAGTGTAGAAGTGTTCCCTGTCGCCACACCCTCTCCAACAACTATTATCTTTTGAGTTATTGATAATTGCCATTCTGACTGGAGTTAGTGGTATCTCAGTGTGGTTTTGATTTGCATCTCCCTGATGATTAGTGAGGTTGAGCATTTCTTCATGTGTCTGTTGGCTGCTTGGATGTCTTCCTTTGTGAAGTGTCTGTTCATATCTTTTGCCCATTTTATAATGGGGTTGTTTGTTTTTTTCTTTTCAGCACGTTTGAGTTCCTTGTAGATCCAAGATGTTAAGCCTTTGTCAGACCTAGAGTTGGCAAATACTTTTTCCCAGCCTGTAGGCTGTCTTCCTGCTCTCTTGATGGTTTCTTTGATTTGCAGAAGCTTGTCAGTTTAATGAGGTCCCACTTGTCTATCTTATCTCTTATGGCCTATGGGTTTCAGGTTTTGTTCAGGAATTGGATGCCAGTTCCAACTTCCATTAGGGTATGTCCTTCATTTTCTAAGGTTCTTATGGTTTGAGATTTTACATTTAGGTCTCTGATCCATTTGGAGTTAATTTTTGTGTATGGGGATAGATAGGGGTCCTGTTTCAATCTTCTGCATGTGGTTAGCCAGTTTGCCCAGCACCATTTACTGAATAGGTTCTCCTCTTCCCAGTGGTAGGTGGTGGAGGCTTTGTCAAAGATGAGTTGATTGAGAAATTGAGGTTTTGCTTCTGGGATCTCAATTCTGTTCCATTGATCTATATTCCTGTTCCTATACCAATACCAAGCTGTTTTGATGATTGTAGCTTTATAGTAAAGTTTGAAGTCTGGTAATGTAATACCACCTGCTTTGTTTTTTTTGCTGAGGATTATTCTGGCTAGTCTTGATCGTTTGTGTTTCCATATGAATTCCTGTGTTGTTTTTTCTAGGTCTGAGAAGAATGTTGCTGGTAATTTGATAGGTATTGCATTGAATCTATAGATTGCCTTAGGTAAGATGGACATCTTCACAATGTTGATTCTTCCAATCCATGAGCATGGGATATTTTTCCACTTGTTTGTGTCATCTTTGATTTCTTTGAGCAGTGTTTTGTAGTTTTCATTGTAAAGGTCTTTCACATCTCTGGTTAGGAAGATACCAAGGTATCTTGATATCTTCCTATTGTGAATGGAATTGTGCTTTTTATTTGGGTTTCTGTTCATTTATTATTGGTGTAAAGAAATGCGATTGTCTTTTGCACATTTATTTTATCTCCTGAGACTTTGCCGAAGGCCTTTATCAGTGTAAGGAGGTTTTTGACAGATTCTTGGGTTTTCAAGGTACATGATCATGTCATCTGCAAAGAGAGATAGCTTGACTTCCTCTTTTCCTATTTGGATACCCCGATTGCCTTCTCTTCTCTGATCACTCTAGCCAGGACTTCAATACTGTATTGAACAGGAGGGGTGAGAGTGGGCATCCTTGTCTTGTTCCAGTTTTCAGGGGAAATGGTTCCAACTTTTGTCTGTTTTGGAGTATGCTGGCTGTGGGTTTCTCGTAGATGGTTTTTACTACTTTGAGTTATGTTACCCGTATGCCTAGATGTTCAAGGGTTTTTAATCAAGAAGGGGTGCTGGATTTTATCAAAAGCTTTTTCTGCATCTAATGGTATAACCATGTGGTTTTTGTTTTGACATCTGTTGATGTATTTAATTACATTTATGGTTTTACAAATGTTGAACCAGCCTTGCATCCCAGGGATGAAGCCTACTTGGTCATGATGGATGATTTTTGAGATGTATTGTTGAATCCGGTTTGCTAGGATCTTGTTGAGAATTTTAGCATCTATGTTCATCAAAGATATTGGCCTGTAGTTCTCTTTCTTTGTTGGATCTTTACCTGGCTTGGGTATCAATGTGATGTTAGCTTCATAAAATGATTTGGGGAGGGTTCCATCTTTCTCAATCACCTGAAATACCTTCAGTAGGATAGGAATCAGCTCCTCCTTAAATGTCTTGTAGAATTCTGCTGGAATGCCTTCTGCTCCAGGGCTTTTTTTTTTGTAGGTAGTTTTCTTATTACATAGTCAATTTCCTTGATTGTTATTGGTCTATTTAGAGTCTCAATTTCTTCTTGTTTCAACCTAGGCAGGTTGTGTGATGACAGAAAGTCCTCCATTTCCTTGAGGTTTTCAAGTTTGTTTCCATACAAGTGTACATAGTAGTCTCCAATGATCTTTTGTATTTCTTCAGGGTCAGATGTGACTTCATCTTTTGTGTTTCTGATTGTGCTTATTTGGGTGTTTTCTTTCTTTTTCTTGGTCAGTCTAGCTAGGGAACCATT
The DNA here is from genome assembly GCA_027257055.1 of Cephalopachus bancanus. Lineage (NCBI taxonomy): Eukaryota > Metazoa > Chordata > Mammalia > Primates > Tarsiidae > Cephalopachus > Cephalopachus bancanus. The sequence goes on from JAPVLO010000138.1 coordinate 5,120,134, forward strand.
GATCTTGTTTATCCTTTTGAAGAACCAGCTTTTTGTTTCATTGATTTTTTTTTTGTATTGTCTTTTTGTCTTCTGTGTCCTGGATTTGGGCTTTTATTTTGGTAATCTGGATTCTTCTGCTGAAATTAGGGTTTTGGTTGTCTTGCTTTTCCAGCTTCTTTAGGTGGCTTGTTAGACTGTTAATTTGTGCTGCTTCCATTTTCTTCATGTGCGTTTGTAGGGATATAAATTCCCCTCTTACTACAGCTTTCATGGTGTCCCAGAGATTCTGGTAAGATGTTTCTTCATTTTAATTTGTTTCCAGGTATCTTTTGATCTCTGTTTTGATTTCATCATTGACCCAGGGGTTGTTTAGCATCATACTGTTGAGTGTCTATGTCTTTGTGGGTTTGGGGGGAACCTTCTTGGTGTTAATGTTTATTTTTATTCCACTGTGGTCCGAGAAGGTGCATGGAAAAATTTCAGTTCCTTTTAAATTTGCTTATGCTTGATTTATGGCCAATTATGTGGTTGATCTTAGAATACATCCATGCGGTGATGAGTAGAATGTGTATTCTGTGGTCTTTGGATGGAGTGTTCTGTAGGTATCAGTTAAGTTCATTTGGTCAAGAGTCACATTGAGGTTCCGGATCTCATTGCTGATTTTTTGTCCTGATGATCTGTCTAGGCTTAAGAGTGGGGTATTAAAGTCCCCAGTTATGATGGTGTTAGAGTCAGTATCTTTCTTTAGTTTTCCTAGAAGTTGCTTTATAAAAGTTGGTGCACCTATGTTAGGTGCATATATGTTTAGGATAGATATTTCTTGTTGATGGAGTGAACCTTTTATCATTATGTAGTGGCCCTCTGTATCTTTTTAAATTTTTGATAGCTTAAATGGTATTTTGTCTGAAATTAGGATCGCGACTCCTCCTTTCTTTTGTGTTCCATTCGCCTGAAAATTTGTTTCCCATCCTCTTACTTTGAGTTTGTGCATGTCCTTTCTAGTGAGATTGGTCTCTTGAAGGTAGTGTATTGTTGCCTGGTGATATTTTATCCATTTTGCCATTCTACGTCTTTTCAGTAGTGCTTTTAGTCCATTCACGTTCAGGCTAATTATTGAAATGTGAGAGTTCGTCCCTATCATAGAGTTCTTTAAGAGTTGTTCTTCCACTTGGTTTATTGTCTTTCTTTTGGTTTTGGGGTTGGTTCATGTGTATTTTATTTTTTTTCCTGTACTCTTGTGAAAAACGTTGTTCTTTTCTTCCCCTTTTCTTCTGTGTTTAGTACTTTCTTAAGTGTTTCATGTAGAGGTGGTTTGGTGGCAGCGTAAGTTCTTAGGGATTGGATATCTGGGAAAGATTTTAATTTTCCCTCGCTGATGAAGCTTAATCTGGCTGGGTAGGTTATTCTTGGTTGAAATTGTTTATCTTTTAGGACTTTGAAGATAGGGCTCCAAGCTCTCCTAGCCTGCAGGGTTTCTGTAGATAAATCTGCTGCTATTCTGATTGGTCTTCCATGGTAGGTGATCTGGCCTTTTTCTCTTGCTGCCTTTAGGATTTTTTCTTTTATGCCTACTTTGTTTAGGTGAGTTATTATGTGTCTAGGAGTTGGTCTTCTCATTTGTTATCTTGCAGGGGTTCTCTGAATCTCTTGTGTTTGAGTTTTTGCATCATTGATTAGATAAGGGAAATTTTCTTGAATGATCTCATGGAAGGTTTGTTACAGTGTGGTCTCTGTCTCTCTTTTTGCCTCAGGAAGGCCAATAACTCTTAGGTTCGGTCTCTTGAAGTAATCACTCATCTCTTGAAGGTTTTTTTCTGTCTTTTTGAGCTTGTTTTCTGTGTTTTTGAGAGTTTGGGTTAGTTCTAAATTTTGGTCCTCAAGCTCTGAGATTCTTTCTTCAGCTTGGGTAATTCTGCTTTCCATGCTTCTCAGTTTGCTATTTATTTCCTTCACAGTATTCTTTATTACTGTTATCAGATATCAGCTCCTTTCTAGTTTCTTCTTGAGTCTCCTCAATTCTTTTTAATCTCTCCATTAATGTCTTGATATCTAGGTTTGTAGTTTGAGACCAATCATCTGGGAGCTCTTCATTGTTTGCATTCCGAAGTCTGTTTTCTCAGTGTCTGCCCTTCCAGGGGTCTGGGAGAGACCCATATTCTTCTTTTGGTTTTTCTTAATTTGTGTAGATTTTTCTCTTATCCCTGGAGTAAAAGGAGGTATAAAAGAGGAAAATAATGGAGGAAGGGGGATCAATAGGAAGTTAGAAAGAGGGAAGAGTGAGAGGGAAAACAGACATACATACCAACTAACAGGTGAAAAAGAGACACAAGGCCAGAGAGAAGTGAAAAAAAAAACACAGAAGGAAAATTCCCTAAAGAATACTGGTAGCTACACAGAGACAGACCAATAAGATCATGAAACAGATAGTGTAAGTTAGAAAGCAAACAATAGTGAGCAAAACATACAGTCAGAATGATAAAACCAAAGGTCAGAATTAGAGATCAGACTAGTTCTGTTATCTTTTCTTAGTGGCTAAAGTCACTTGAGCTCTGATCTCCAGCCTCTCCCTTTTGTTTTTGTTGCAGGCAGCTAGCCTGCTGCCTGGGAGGTCTGTGACTCTTAGTTGTCTCAGTCTGTTCAGCGTAGGGGAGGGGCTTTGTTTCCTGTTTAACGACATCACCATGGGAACTGAAGTGGAGCCTCTGATAGGTGGGCAGGGCAATGCAAATCTGCCTGGAGAATGGCGAGGTGGTAGCTGCACTTTCACTTGTAGGGATGCTTGTCTGGGTCTCTGGGCGGGATCAGCTGCACAGCTGGGCGCTAGATCCAGGGTGTCACCAGCAGACTGGGGTGGAGGAGAGGGTCAGGTGTTCCCTCCTCTGGAGCTGGAAGCCTCCGATCAGCACCTTAATACAAGCTTGGGGTTCTGCTCCCTTACACAAGCTTGAGGCTGCACGCTGAGTGCCTCAGCCAGGGTGGACCCAGGGCTCCAGAGCTCCAAAGCTCCAAAGGGCAGGTGGTGGCCCTGGGTCCCTCACAGGGCACTTCAGCCAGAAATGGGACTGGTATCCCTGAGGGGCAGGCGCCCAGAGCCTCCCTGGGTGACCGACAGTTTGGTGCTGGGTGCTGGGCGAGATGATGTAGCCAGGGAGGGAGCTGAGACCCAGGACTCCTGAGTAGGTGGGAGTCACATATAGTGGAGCCACCGCCACCAGGGGCCACATTATCTGGCCCTGCGTGGGACCGAAGGTCCCCGGGCCTCATACCAGTGTGGCTGGCGGTGGGCAGGGGGCTCAGCCTCCCAAAGGTGCGGGATTACAGGCTGAGCCACTGAGCCCGGCGATTCACAATTCTTAAAGCACGCCTTGGGCTGTGCTGTGGAGAACCAGACTGTCGGGCATGGTGGAAGTAGAGCCCCCAGACAGGACAGCATGCAGTCATCCAGGATTAGAAGCGGCTCACACACACAGAACGAGAGGCTCGCGTTTGGGGGCGATGGCGGCGGGCGGTGAGGAGCAAGTTCAGGAAACGTAAACATGAAGCCGACCGTCGGGCCGTGGCCGGGCCTCCCTGGTGTCCTGGCAGCCTCCCCACCTGTCCCATTCTCCACTCCTTCCCAAAGCCAGTGGGTGAAGCTCGAAGGCTGCCCGTCCTGGGCTCGCGTCCTCGCGCAACCTCCTCCGGACGTCAGGGTTGGGCACCCCGCGAGCCTCCTGTTTAATTTCTAAAAGCTATTTTCTTGGTCCTTTTTCATAGCATTCCGTTACTGTTTTATGGGTGCTATATCTTTGCTGATCTTTCTTCGTTTATTAGGTCTTATCTCTCTTTTGTTTCCTGAATTTTCTGTTTCTTCCTAGATAATTTATTTGTTATTTATTTTGTTATTTCTCTTACGTATTACTTAGGTATTTCTCATCCTTACCTGGTCATTCTCAGTTATGTATTTTTAGTTAATAATGAGATAATAAAAGTGCTCAAGATTTATTTTAGGGGTGAGAACTTTTGCCTGGTGATACTACTTTGTAACTGGCTTTTACTTTCAAGGGTCTCTTCAAGGTGGAATGCAGAGGTCTTTGATTTGGAGTCCAACACCCACAGTGGCTGCCTTAGGTCTCCTCAAATAGTTTATTCAATTTTCTTAGATAAAAACCTTCCAACTTTTTCCCTGGTTGCCCAACTTGTAATATATTGAAGTCTGGAATCGATGATTTCTACACTTTCATTAATATCTTTGTTTTTACTTTTATTCTCATTGATTTAAGGACCAACCCATTATTCCATGTTCTATCTCCATCTTCCTGCTTTTAAAAGAACAAAGCAACTAACTAGTCAAATACACTTGCTCTGACTTTTCCATGTTGATTGTTCTGATTTTTGTTTTCCCAGGCATCCAAGAATAAGTTAGAAAAAACAGGTGGAAAAGTTAGAAAACACCCAAAGTTATTGCAATCTAAGTCAGAGTAAGGTTAGTTTCAAGTCTTTGCCCTGAGACCCCCTGGTTTCCTTTTAATGTACTTAACTAATCTGCATTTTTCTGATTACACGCAGGTCTGCAATTAAGGCCTTACGTCCTGGAGGGCTTCTTGTGTACTCTACATGCACACTTTCCAAGGCTGAAAACCAAGACGTGGTCAGCGAAATTTTAAACTCCCACAGTAACATCGTACCTGTGGACATTAAGGCAATAGCAAGGACTTGCTCCCAAGACTTCACATTTGCTCCCACTGACCAGGATTGTGGGCTCTTGGTGATTCCTGATAAGGGCAAAACCTGGGGCCCAATGTATGTTGCCAAATTGAAGAAATCATGGTGCCCAGGGCCATGGTGACATGAATTTTGTAGGCCATGTTTATGTGTTATTATATGTATTTTTCTGAGCTCTCTACATGTTAATATTTAAATAATTACCCGTCATGTTCTCTGGATCTGTGTGAAATTCTATTTAGCTAATACTTTAGCATCTCGGAATCTAATCTTGGGAATTTTTCAGGTATATTTTTTTCCTCGAAATAGATTTGTAGCAGTGATTTAAGGTGGTGCAGATGGTGTTTGTTCTGTATAATAAAGCTGCTGTCTTTTACTTGGCATTTTATAGTTAAATTAATTAGAATACATGGTTTTATCATAAAATGTTTAGAACTACATTCTATCTATGATGATGCTTTGAACCTTTAAAAATGCCCATTTGTCAGTGCTCTTACCATTTTCTTCCTTATCGTACATGCAGATTCTTTCAGATTTTCTTCCCCCCCATTTATGTAAGAACTGGTATTCTGTGACTAACTTTTTAAACATCACTGTTTCTAGTTCTGGTAAAATAGGTTTTTTACTTGTGAAGTTGTTTTCTGTTATGAACTATATTATGTTCACTGCAAAGATCAGTGACTCCGTTGACACCAGCTTTATTCCCCCCTTTTTTTGTATTCACAAATACAAATTGAAAGGGTAAATTATGTCAAAAGGCCTTTAGAACAGCAGACCACATGCATGTGTTTGACTTTCTATGTTTGGCTCATAGAATAATGGAGTCTATCTAGCAGGCTATAAAGCAAGTACTTGAAACAAAACCAGAATGATTAATAACTGCAATAACTGAACTATATTTGGAGCATTTTGTTACATAATTGCAGTCATAATGAGCACTAGAGAATCTGATTATCTTACAGTTGCAATCTGGAGGGGCTTTTATTTCACTTTGTTATAAAATGTTACAGGAGAGCATGATGTCATATGTGAATGCACAAGAGGTGCCTCATGAGAGTGTATGACACTGTTACCAAAACCCAGTTCCACTTACCAAGAGGCTCCATGTTCACTTACATCCTGGGAATATTGTGTACGTTCCTTTTTATGTACTTAGGGTTTCAGCTTTAGTTTGGGATCATGCGATGTCTCCAGAAATTACCTCACTTAGAGTCCAAACATATTTTTCCAACAATTAAGAAAAATTATACAACCTATCTCAAAAGATGACATCTGTTTGGAAATTTGCTTTTTTTAAAAAAAAAAAAAACAACCTTTTCTGATTATAGAAATACAAAATTCTGCTAAAGCTGAATACTTTTGAATTGTTTATTATATTCTGTGTATTTTTTAAATTGTAATTTTGTTTTTTTTGAGTCAGAGTCTCACTCTGATGCCGAGGCTGGACTGCAGTGACACTGTCACAGCTCTCACCACAGTCGTGGGCTCAGGTGATCCTTCTGCCTCAGGCTTTTGAGTAGGTGGGACTACAGGCATGTGCCATCATGCCTGTAGTCCCACCTACTAATTTATTTACTTATCTATCTATTTATTTATTTATCACCCAGCTAATTTATTTACTTATCTATCTATTTATTTATTTATTTTTGTAGAGACAAGTTTTCACTATATTGCCTAGGCTGGTCTCGAACTCCTGGACTCAAGCAGTCTTCTCACCTTGGCCTCCCAAAGTGCTGGGGTTACAAGCGTGAGCGACTGCGCCCGGCCACATTCAAACTAGAGACAGTTTGCTTGTTAACTGTTTTTTGTTTTAACTGAGTTCATCTAATTGGGAAATCTTAGGAAGAATGTTTTTTTTCCTGTACCTTCATTCTGTTAATCTTTTTTCCTTTATATCTACCTGATGTGTTTAAAATAAAACCAGATTTCTTAGACCCAGTCAAGTTTACCAAGTTAATACAGAAAATTAATGATGATGGAAAATATATGTATATTTTTTAGCTTGTGTTTAATGGTTTGTTTTTTAATTTGAAATTTTGTCTTCAGATACTATAGATTTTAAAAGTAGGTTTCTTTTGTGTAGGTTAATCACAGAGTACATTTTCATAGTGCACTTTGTTGAATGTCATTTTTTTCTCAATATAATGTGATGAAGCTTAATCCTAATACTCGGTGCCATGGGATTAGACCTTCCCATGATTACTGAGAAATGCATACATAGTTACCTAAACATATCATTTTATTAGTGGCAATAATTGGAATGAAACAGCTAACATTTATTGAGTATTGACTGATTAAATTCTTGATATATGTTGTCTTTTTTTAATCTTTAAAACAAACTCAGGAGTGAATATGGTAACCCTGTTTTGTGAATGAGAAAACCCAAGTTCAGTTCTGTTTGTCGGCTTTCAAGCTGGTAAGTGAAGGGTGGAGCTAAGATCAAAACCGGCTCCAAAGCCCAGGCCCTTCTCCCTATGCGGTGGTGTCCACAGAGTATAGGTTACAGGAATCCTCGAGATTATCAGCTGGCTTTACCTCTGTTCTCCATTGTTCAGGTTTTCACTTTTATGCAATTCCCAGTTCCCAGAGCATCAAAGGATTAATCAATACTTGGGGGGAAAACCTTTGAAAGATTTCAGGGTGTGTTCTAAATCAGTGATTTGAATACCTAGAAATCTCCCGTTGAAGGTCTTGTGCCTTCCTTTTCTTTGCAGATTCTGAACTGAAGCATGAAAATTTGGAGTAGCCTTGCAAATGAAAATCAAGGAATAATTGATATTACTTTCTGTGGCATTGAGTTACTTTCAAAGTAGCTTTATAAAAATTTAGGTTGCTCACCAACACATTAGCTGCCATCAGCACGCTGAACAGCCACTGGTTCAGAAATACACTATGAATAAATGTCATGCATTTAAATGGTTTGTACTGAATTTTTAAAGCATCTGATCTTACCTGAGGTTTGAAATCAACGTGGCCTAAAGTTCTTTATCTTCTATATGTCCATATACCGTATACTCAAGACTGCATATTACTTTCTTAGCAGTACTGCGAAAAATACCATCTCATACAGTGTGAGTAGGTATAAAATAACAACTACCTGAGAACTTGCTACATGGCCAGATCTCAAATCTGTTAGACTCTTATCTCTACGTATGCCTGGGAGAAAGGCATCAGATTTTCTGCGTGGACTAATGCAATTCATCTGGAATACAAAGAAAATTGGAACCAACAGCAATAATTTTATTAGATGCCAAAAAGTCCTTTGATGCGACTGAATGAGACTACTTGTATTATGTGTTAGGGAAATTTGGCTTTGGGGACAAATAGAGCAGATAGCACAATTTATTTTCAGTCCATTTATATGGTTCAAATCAATAGTTTACAATCTCCCTTTCCCGGCCTTACTGCTGCACTGGGGCAGGAGGTAAGATGATAGCCATTTCTGGTGTTACTCTTCAGACTGACATTGAGGCTAGGAAAGCACACAGATCCCATGGGCATGGCAAGAATATTCGGACAGAGCTTCACAAGTTAACTAATATATGCTGATAATCTATTACTTGTGCTGAAAGCTCTAACAGCATCTGTCCTGAAAACATTAAGAGTAATGTCAGAATTCGGAATGGCTTCAGGCTGCAGAGTTGATGGGAGGGAACCAGAAATACTCTCTTGACCGAATAGTTTCAATTATTACTTATGTGACATTTAAAATAAAATAAAAATATAAAAATAATGGATATGGTATGCTCATTAGGGAATGATGAAACAATAGAATAAACAAGGCCTTAAAAAATTGACCTGTAATTCAGAGCTCAGGTTTTTTTAGAAAATAGGTTTTACTAAATCTAAGGAGGAAGAAAACCTGGTAGAGCTTATGCCTCTTTAAAATTTAATTTGTTAACTCAAATATTACCTCTACCTTTCTGTAACTTTTCTCAAATGAAGAAAGTAATTTTCTTAGTCGTGTAAGACCATATAGTCATGTTGAAGCCCAGTGAAAGCATATGCTGCCTAGCGAACAGGACTGTTTGCCCCAAGGAAGCTATTTAATGGTATACGTCACGACTCAATTAAGCTTGCAATGGCTTGTCAAAAGGAATTTTCCACTGCACATTGCTATGGAAGAGCCTATTACACACAAATAACTACACAACCCAGCAAAATCAACAAACGAAAAATGTATAGTCTGCTGAAGAATAAGAAACAGGACCATAGTACTTAGCTTCTTCCTAGTCCTTAAAAACAAGTAGAAGTCAAATTGCAAGTACTAACAAGAATGGCCAAAACCCAGAGGGAACAGCAATGGTGAAAGGAAAGAAGAGGAACTGAGCTTATATCAGCATATAATTGTTAAGTTAAAGAGAGAGCAATTCTTCACTTATTTATTGAAACAAAGTGTTAACAACTTTTCCAGAATGACAAAATGGTAAACCTTTCTGTGCTGGGGTATTAACAATCATCACGGGTGAGGGAGGAGGCATGGAAAGCCCTGGAAAGCTTGTGCTGACGGTGAATTGATGTTAGTAGGGAAGGGTAACTGTGGGCTTGTAACTCAGAGCTGACGCTCTCAAGAAAAGGGAAGGGGGAAACGACGGTGACAACTACCTCTGATGCCACTGGAAATCGTTCTGCGTGACATTTTTAGCCATGAATAGCCAACATCACTAGTAATATACCACATTTCCACATGAGACACATTCCCTTGAATTTATCATAAAACTTGTGTGAGCGCTAGGTTATGACAAGTGTGTTTAATAAACACAACAGATATACCCAAATCAAACTAACTATGCTCTTCAGTAAAAGATTGTGATGTATCCTACTAAATATAATTTTGTGAATCTTCTATGTGAGGCTGTGACTATGTCCATAGATGCATAATTAAAAAAAAATTTTTTTTTAACTTTTAAATTTTTTATTTTAAACTTGTGGGGTACAATTCAGGGTTAGGTATACAAATATTCATTATGCAGGTACCCTCCTTGTTGATGAGGTGTGTCCCCCTCTTCCCCAGGCAGATTCCCACTACTGCCAATCCCACTTCCCTGCTCCCCAAACCCCCTCCCCCACAGTTTCCCACTACTGTCAATCCTTTTCTTATAGTATTACCATAGTTGGCCACTTATGAGTGAGAACATGTGATACTTAGTACTTTGTTTCTGTGAAAGATCCCTCAGTATTATAGACTCTAAGTTCATTCAGGTTAAATTTTTTATTTTAAGTTGTGGGGTACAATTCAGGGTTAGGTATACAAATGTTCATTATGCAGATACCCTTGTTGATGAGGTATGTCCCTCCCTCCCCTGGCAGTTTCCCACTACTGCCAATCCCTTTCTTATAGTATTACGATAGTTGTTCAAGGTCTGCTTATGAGTGAGAACATGTGGTACTCAGTTCTTTGTTTCTGTGATAGATCACTCAGTATTATAGCCTCTAAGTCCATCCAAGTTGCTGAGAAGTTCGTAATTTTGTCCTTCTCGATGACAACGTAATAGTCGATCATGTATATGCATCACTTTTTTTATCCAGTCCTCTCAATGGGCAGCACAGTTGGTTCCATGTTTTTGCTATTGTGAATAATGCTGCAATAAACGTGTGTGTGCAGGTATCTTTTTTCATAGAGTGATTTGATTTCCTCCAGGTATATTCCCAGTAGGGGTATTGGGGGGTCGCATGAGAGGTCAATTTTTAGATCCTTTAGGAATCGCCACACTTTTCTAGAGGCTGTACTAGTTTACACTCCCACCAACAGTGTAGAAGTGTTCCCTTTTAGCTGCATCCTCTCCAGCATCTGCTGTTTTTGAGTTATTGATGATGGCCTTCCTGACTGGAGTTAAGTGGTATCTCAGTGTGGTTTTAATTTGCACTTCTTTGACGACTAGTAAGACTGAGCATTTTTTCACATATCTGTTGGCTGCTCATATGTCTTCTTTTGAGAAGTGTCTATTCATATCTTTTGCCCACTTTGTAATGGGACTTTGTTTTTTTCTTTTTGGCACATTTGAGTTCCTTGTAGATCCTAGATGCTAGGCCTTTGTCAGATATACAGTTGGCAAGTATTTTTTCCCAGTCTGTGGGCTGTCTCCCCTCTCTCTCAATGGTTTCTTTGGCTCTGGCTTTGCAGACGCTCGTCAGTTTGATGAGGTCCCACTTGTCTATCTTATCTCTTATGGCATGGGCAATTGGGATTTTGATCAGGAATTGGTTGCCAGCTCCAATTGATATAAAATGCAGTTTCCTGCATTTTCTAAGGTTCTTATAGTTTGAGGATTTACATTTAGGTCTTTGATACATTCAGAGTTGATTTTTGTGTATGGCACTAGGTAGGGGTAGATGCATTATTTTAAGCTACCTGGTCAACCTGTATTTTCCTATCCTACAGTATTGAGTTGGCAGAAGCAATTTGATATAATTTCAAGAGATTTTTGAACAAGAAGAAGTTTGAATGGAATGTGTGTCATCTCTCTGGGGCAGGGCCTAGATTGAGTCTGTCAAGCATGTTTTAGGAGCAAGGGACACTGTGGTAAGGCATAAAGGGTTTCCCCACCAGGAAGCATGTTACAACTCCCAGCAAAGTTCTGGTGACAAAGTTCAGGTGTTTATGTGTCTGGTCACACCGTCTATATTACTGAAGACTATAGTATCTGGTTCCTGTCTTCTCCATCAGAACTTTTGCCACTTTTCAGACTGAATTCAACATCAGTAGGGAAAACCTATTTCATATCCTACCTTCCTAGTTCCTTGATTACCTCTCCCTCAGTGGCTTTTGGCTCTATTGTCTTCAACAACTCACACTCCTAGGCATTCCTTAGAACTTGTCATTATCTAGAACCACACTCTCCAATGAACCTTTCTGTATGATGGAAATATTTTGTCTGCCCTATTCAATTTGGACAGTGGTTACTGAGCATGTGAAATGTGTCTAGTGTGACAGAGGAATGTACTTTTAAATTTTAATTAATTTGCATATAAATAGCCACATGTGGCTTGCGACTACCATATTGGACAGCACAGACCTAGAATTTCTCCACTTAAGAAAATGTAATCCCAATATCTCCTATTCTTCCAGTGTTTTCATTCTCATTTTCATTAAACTGCAATCCAGTTTCCGTGACACCCATGGTTTTTAATCCTTCATCTTTCCTGGTTCCCTTTCTTTATTTATCCTTGGCCTTATGGTTAATGTCTTAAACCTTAGCATTTTATAGTAGGCCCTCTTGCCTTAAAACATGGATATCTGGATCTCTCTCTCTCTCTCTCTCTCTCCCCCTCTCCCCCTCCCCTTTTTCTCTCTCTCTCAACACACAAGTTACAAGTTCTCTTTTACTTTCTTCAAAATTTGAATAATCCTACTGAGGAAACCTAATTATCACAATAGTTACAGTGTCCCAGCTCATTGGTTGAGGCGCCCTTTAAGTAACTTGCTACATTTCCCCCTCTGTAATTAGCTGGAATTCTACCGGGGCATCTGATGTTATTTTTACGGTGATCTCAATATTTTACAAATACAGTATTTTTGTTATATTCCTATCGGTAATAATATAGGTATATTTTAGGCTTGGTTTTTCGTAGTGTATTGAAGAAATAGTCAAACCACTTTCAAAAGCTTGTGCATTGGACTGAGAGATGTAAGTTAAATAGAGAATCCACTCTATTATGGGCATGCTGAAGCATGCATACAGTGTGGGAAAATTTCAAAATGAAATAGGCTCAATAATAAGGTTGGAATGCCAATGGATAAATCCATAATTGTCTTCTGGAGGATACTTCAAACCTACAAGGAATATCCAAGGGCAGAACAGCAGATGAGAATATCTTAAAATAGAAAAAGAAATTGTACTTCACATCAAGGACAGTCAAAAAATAGATTATGAAAGTAGCACTTGCCGAAACTATATAGAAAAATCTTTTTCTTTATAAACTTATCAGTTACCCTAGAGTGTTATGGTTTTTTTTAATGTGAAGATTAGTGTGATCTGGAACTACTTTTGCCTTTAACTTGATCTGTGACATTAAATAGGCCTACAACTTCCTAAACTTGTTGCCTAATCATTAAAATAAAATAGATAATCTCTAAGGAAAGTCAATATGTCTTAAGTCATTTCTCTATTCTGGGCATTTACATGCTTGTTATTTTATTTAATCCAGTTTCCTTTTCTTGTAAAAGTTCTTTAACCTAAAACTTGAGGGAGGGAGCGAAAACCACGTACAAGAGTCAAGGTGCAAGTAGAAAGACAACAGTGTAGAACCCAAGATAGGACTAAGAGGAGTTAATACGGGTGAGGTCTGAGTAGGGACGGGAACGACAAGGAGGAGCAGGCTGGACGTACAGCTGGCCATGTTAGCTCACATTCTTACCAGTTACATGCATTTGCTCAACTGACATTTCTGTTAAGCCAGCATACCAGACAGCCTGGTGGTTGTTGTTTCTCTTTTGCAGCGGGCTGGTCTTTGTTTCCAAGCATGATGTTTTTCACTTTATGTAACTCAAGCCCCTTTAAGGAGGAAAAACATTTTCTAGGGCTCCAGTGTTTTATTAAAATACTTACTTAAAAATGGAAAAAATAAAACTGTGTAAAATTCTATATAAAAATGGTTTTATATAACTTTAAAATCTACAAAACTCAATAAAAATTTTTAACAGTTGGAAAATAAAGCTGAAATAAATAGCAATAATTTAACATCTCAGATGATGCTGTTCTGTTAAAACCATATTGCCTAATGAAATCCGTGTTTGGTGCTTACTTTTAAGGTGTAGGACTTCGGAGTTCAGTGTGTCTTAGCCTTTGTTCATCATATGACTTCTCAGTTCTTCCACCAATTTTCCTTGTTTGAACTACAGAAAACCTTTCAATTTTTTGGTGTCTTATGATGCCATTTTGTCCCCAACTTTCCATAAATACAGAATTTATATATTAAAAATAGTTTTTGTTTTTGTCTTGTTTTGTTTTGAGTCGGAGTCTCACTCTGTTGCCCAGACTGGGTTGCAGTGGTATGCTCACGGCCACCACAGCCTCGACCTGCTGGGCTCAGGAGATCCTTCCACTTCATCCTTCCAAGAAGCTGGAACAGCAGGTATGCACTACCACACCCAGCTGATTTTTTGATTTATTGTAGAGATGTGGTCTTGCCATGTTGTCCAAGCTGGTATCAAACCCCTGGACTCAGGCAATCCTCTCACCTCCTCCTCCCAAAGTGCTGGGATTCCAGGCAACCACGATTCCACGCCTGGCCTAGCTTTGGTGTTTTTAAGATATTATTTCAAAAATATTAAGTAGTACTGGTTGGTTTTAACTTGACTATAACACAAACACTTTAAACACTAGAATCTCAGTGACCATCCAGGTTATACAGAATATACCTATACCTATGTTATATCTTAAAATTTAGCATAGCTTCGAAACGAAATATGCAATTACCCATATTCTCATTGGGAGCTCAGTTAGCTGAGACTCATCTGAGAACCCCAAATTCCCTTAACTTCTGACTGAGAAACCTTGGGGTCTTTATTGACCTTCCTAAATAGGAAAACTTGGAGTTTCCTCTGACAAACATATATATCTCAGAGAATTTGCCAGGGAAAAGAGAAGCACAAGGAAGTCATGATCTGATTGAAAGGATAAAACATTCCCTACAAATATGTCCTTCCAGGGCAGGGACGTTTTTTTCCTTGCTATGGAAAGAAAGGGTGGTCATATAATTTATCATCCAACAGTTCGCTATTATTCTTAATGGAGCTTTTGATAAGATCCCAGCTGAGATGACTGATAGTCGAGGCAAATAGTCAAAACTAAGGTGGTGGCTTTTAAACTTTGTTTAGGATTATGAATCATATTTATAAAATGACACACAAATATAAACCGATAGACATACAAAAAATTTACAATATTTATCCTTAAACTTAAGATGTGTATATACACACACACACATACAAACACACACACACACACACACACACACACACAAAGGTGTAAGTTTTTAAAAACTGATTGTGATCCACTTAACCGATTTCATGACCCACTAATGATTTGTGATCTGCAGTTTGAAAACCACTGCTAACCAGCCATTCTTTTTCATGTCTAGTTGAGTAAAGGAGTATATAAATGTCTTAATTTATTTCTACCTGCCTTTACAAAACTTCAGTTTACTATTTTGTTCTTGGTTTAAGTAAGAGTTTATTTAAGCTCATTAAAAAAAAATCCTATGTAAGATGTTATATTCTATGCCATTCAAGCCCCCTCCCCCTCATATAGGACTGTAATTATTAATTTCTGTTAGATTTTAGTGAATGTTTAATTACTTGGCCTGTGTAAATCACATTATTTTCCATTTTGCCTTGCGTGCTGAGAAACAGCTAAATACTGTGGTCAGCTGTAGCAATTATTACTGTTTATCTCCTTTCACCTACCCCATTCTCACATGACTTTGATTCCCTCATTATCCTCTTTACTAAAATGACCATATTGTAGAAGATGTACCAGGTAAGAGTGTATGTGCCAGAGTCAGTCTGCCCGAGTTTTTGAATTCTGTGCCACTTTCTACTTGTGTGATGTTGGACAAGTTACTTAACCTCTTTATATCTTAATTTCCTTATTAGCAAAATTAGAATAACAAAAATAAACACAACAACCATAATAGTTATATCATAGGCCTTTTGAGTGCCAAATGAGATAATACTTTTTTTTTTTTTTTGAGTTGGAGTCTCACTCTGTCGCCCAGACTGGAGTGCAGTGGCCGCTTCCGGCCACTACAGCCTCGACCTGCTGGGCTCTGGCAATCCTTCCGCCTCAGCCTTCCAAGTAGCCGGAATTACAGGTATGTGCTACCACACACGGCTGATTTTTTGATTTATTGTAGAGATGAGGTCTCGCTGCCCAGGTGGGTCTCGAACCCGCAAGCTCAGGCAATCCACTCACCTCAGCCTCCCAAAGGTGCAGGAACACAGGCTGAGCCACCGAGCCCGGCAAGATGATACTTTTAAGTACTTAGCACACTGCCTAGTAGAAGTAGACATTACAATTAGTTGAGAATTGCTTTGTTTCCACAGAACCAGGAAACTCCCTAAATATAAATTCTCATCTAAAGTGGCCATTTAAATGTATCTTTTCATTGATTCTATAAAAGTCTCTTTGTCAAATGAATTAACAGACTCTTTTTCTCTTGGAATCTTGAGACTGGACTTTCTCCTCTGTGATATTTGTGTATGAATTTGTTTTCCCACTAGTATTCAAGAAGCTTGAAGGGTCAGGGTCTATCATTAATCTTTGAGTTCTCCCAACTCTTCATTCACTGCTTTCCTATAATGGATGTTCCATAAATGTTTAATGAAGTAAATTAATTTAACAGATTCTTTCGAATGTCAATAAAGTAAGAAAGTTCTCAAGAGAAACTGAGAATTTACAGAGTTGTATGAAAGCACAGAGGGGGTTTAACATTCAGAACATTAGCTGAGGTAGGGAGACCAGAGTAGAATGGCCAACTTCCTCAACAGAGGTGGTTAGTAAATCTGGGTATAGAATTTTGTCTCTATCATGTCCTAGTTATATAAACTTGAGCAAATTATGTTTCCTCTTTAAACTTCATGTTCCTTGGTTCTATAATAACAGTAATATGTTTTAGTGTTTTATAGCATCATAGGATGACTATAGTTAACAATGAAATGTTTTTAAGTTGCTAGAAGAGAGAACATTGAATGTTCCCAACACAAGGAAATATTTGAGCTGATGGATATGCTATTACCCTGATATGATCACTATTTATTATGTGAATTGAAACATCACTCTGTACCCCATAAATATATATAGTTATTATGTCAATTAAAAAAATTTTTAAAAAATACCATGAATATAAAGTGCTTAATGTAGTGCCTGATATGTAGAAAGCAAATGTATTAGGTTTTCTATTGCCATGTCACAAATCACCAAATTTACCAAGTTTAAAAATACAAATTTACCCTGAATTATACCCCACATCTTCAAAATTAAAAATTGTTTTAAAAAAGAATACAAATGTATTATCTTACAGTTCCCATGGGTCAAGTGTTCAGCATGTTTTAGTTGGGTCCTCTGCTCAGAATCTCAGCAGGCTAAAATCAAGGTGTAATTAAGGTGTAAGCTGGATATATCCTCATCTAGAGGCTCAGCCAGGGAAAGATCTGTTTCCAAGCTCCCTCAAGTTGTGGGTAGAATTAATGTCCTTGCAGCTACATGACTGAGGTTCAGTTTTCATACTGGCAGCTAGCTGGAACCACTCTCAGCAACCAGAAGCCACTTGCAGGTCCTTGTCACACAGTCCCCTGCACAGGCCTCTTTCTGTATGAATTATTTAATGTCTTCCTTCAGGAAAGAACCCCCAGTGCCTTTAGGTGCTCACTTGATTAGATCATGTCTGCCAAGTATAATCTCCCTTTTGTTGAGCTTAGAGTCGGTTTATCAGTTCCTCAGTCGGAAGTAATCGTTCATCATATTCACAGGTCTGGCCCACACTTGAGAAGAGGGCAGTTACTTAAGATGTGGGTCAGTGGAGATGAGAGCCTTGGGGCCCACGTTATAATTCTGCTGAACTCAAGAAGTAATATCAGATCACCTCTAAACAAGCATTTTCGTGTTAGGAAGTGTGTGGCCGAAGAAAAAGTGAGCCCCATTTATTCCCCCACTCCGCGTCCAGTGAGTGTCAGATGAGGGACTCATGGCTGACGTACCCTCGCTGCACACCTTTGTTACTATGAACATCTACCACTCTGTGAGGCTATTATATATATATATATATATATATCTTATTTATATAACATGGCCCTTATCCATATAATCAAGTCAAAATTGTAAAAAAAGAAAAAAAACTAAACAGCAATTTTTTCTAAGATTGGAGGAGAAACTGGGTATGTTGGACTTAGTGACAGCTGGTAGGTCTTCAACATAGTACTTTCTTAAGAAAGTTTCAAAGGTGTCGTTACTTACACGTTATTTGTATTTCATACTCTATTTCTAGAACCTAACCTCAATCAAGAAATTATTTCACAATATTCCTCTTATCACCATCTAGACACCTTGAGATAACTGGTAAGAAGAAAACAATGATTGAACAGATATTGAGTGAGGAAAGCATTAGATTCCTTCCCTCCTGTAACAAGTGGCTGAAACAGAAAATGTGTTACAACTTTCCACTGTGTGAGTGATAGTCAACATTGGGAGTAGTACAAAGAAATACAAAATCACTTCTCTTCAACCTAGTTGCAAAGGTAAGGCACAGATATGAAGAGCTGAATGGCACTAGAAGGCAGTAGATAGCTCAAAGCCAAGTGAATCGTGAGCATTGGATAATGGAGCCATAATTAGGACTTGGAGAAGACGAGGCGAAAGGAAGGAAGAGAGCACAGCTAAGCCCACAGAGATGGGTGAGGTGTCACCAGACAGGGAGAAGGGAAGAGGATATTCCAGGAGGGTACAGCGGGTGAGAAGAAATAAAATCCATGCAATGATATGCTAATGCCTTGGTGGCTGGTGCAGAGTTAAACTGTGTGAATAAGAAGAGAGAAAGTTGGAAATGTAGATATCACTTGGAACCTCAAATATGAATCCAGGGAATATGGACTTGATCCAATACGCCGTAACAAAATCCGTTGACTCTTTTTTCAGAAGACGATTACCACATAGCATAAGTATTGAGTAAGCATCTGTGGAAAGAATGAATGAACACATAATAAGTGTGCTGTTTTTTGTTTGTTTGTCTGGGTTGGAGTCTCACTCTTGCCCAGGTTGGAGTGTAGTGGCACACTCACGGCCGCCACAGCCTTGACCTCTTGGGCTCAAGTGATCCTTTTTGCCTCAGCCTTCCAAGTAGCTGGAATTACAGGCACGTGCCACCATGCCCAGCTAATTTTTTTGATTTATTGTACAGATGAGGTTTCACAAGTTGCCCAGACTGGTCTTGAACCCATGGGTTCAGGCAATCCTCTTACCTCGGCCTCCCAAAGCGCTGGGATTACAGATGTGAGCCGCCGTGCCCGGCCGCTATTTTTTTTCTTTTTAGTTGGGGTCTCACTCTGCTGTGCAGGCTGGAGTGTAGTGACACGATCGTGGCTTACCACGGCCTGAAACTTCTGGGATATTCCCATTCCTGGTTGATTGAAGAACACAATAATCAAAGAACCATGGAACTTTATACCTAAATCTGATCATGTATTCTATACCCCTTGTTTTGACAACTCCAGAGTGGTTAAGATTCTGATAATGATCACACAGAGAGTTAGTGGCAGAGTCAAGACTTGAACATGCTCACGGAGACCCCCAGTTGTGTGCTGTCTGTTGTGCCTTAGGTGTGAAAGCTGAGACTCATCTAAGGGTGCTGCTTGATCGACGCCTTCAGGTATTTCCACAACTTCTGTCAGTACAAAGCAAAGCACTCCTCTACCAGCTCACACATAAAAAGGCACCAGAGAGAGAGAAAAGATGGAGAAGAAAGTGATAATATGTGTGCGCTTGCATGTATATATACATAGACTTTTATTACAAAAGCATTTTCTTCGTGCTAATTTGCCTCTCACACAATTGGTATTTTGTGTGGAATTGAAAATCTTACACATTCATATATTAGAACTTCCAGTGAACCCAACGAAAGTTCTTTTGCATCAGTATCGAGGACTCTGTCCATAACTCTTTCAGTTAATTTTTCTTAGGCTTAATCTCTGTAACTTGAAGAATCTTAACAGCTGGGGGAGTCTACAGGATCATGAACTCCTTAAAGGCAAGGACTTTATCATACTTATCTGTGTATGTTTGGTACCCTAAAATGATGTCAACAACAGAATATATGTTCAGTAAATGCTTGTTGAACGAATGAATGGGTGAATGAATGAATGCAATATCCAGTGAACCTCATCTAGGAACAGTGATAAGAAAAGAGATTTGGGCTGGGCGTGGTGGCTCACGTCTGTAATTCCAGCACTTTGGGAGGTGAGAGGGTTGCCTGAGCCCAGGGTCTGAGACCAGCCTGGGCAACTTGGCAAGACCTCATCTCTGCAGTAAATAAAAAAATTAACCAGGCATGGTGGTGCATGCCTGTGGTTCCAGCTACCTGGAAAGCTGAGGCGGAAGGATCGCCTGAGCCCAGCAGGTTGAGGCTATAGTGGCCGTGAGTGTGCCACTGCACTCATTCCAAGTCTGTGTGACAGAGTGACTCTGACTCAAAAAAAAAAAAGATATTCATCTCCTGACCTCACTTGTGCCTGCTTTTCTGACTCACCTCCACCAAACAGCCCTCAGCATATACATACAACAGTACCTCAATCAAAGGAATACATTTGGATTGTCTCTCAAAATTATTATTGATGGCTTTTACTTGTTTGGGTGCCAGTGACCCTTAATAAAGATGTGGAACTTGGGAAAGAGGTCATGGCGGCGGTGGTGGAATGCATTGATCTTGGCCATCTAATATTCTTGTTCTGTATTTCTCAAAAAGAGTCAGTCTTTTTTTTGTTTTGTTTGACATGCAGCCTAGGGAGCAAAGGAATATGCCAGAAATTCCAGCCTTATTTCTGAGGTCTCTGTAGAAAGTGGCTTATCAATACTTAGCTCTTTTCCAAGTGTAATACACAGATAATGCCTTATTTCAAGAAACTTGCAAAGCACTAATCATATATTTCACCCTGTACTCTAAGAATATATTTTTTTCTTTCCCGGGTGTGATGTGCTCTCAGCCATTAACATCTCCTGTCACAATTTCCAGCACTCCGTACTGGAATGCCTCAAAGGTCTGATGACTCCTAAGTGTGTCACCAGTAGCCCAAGACTGCGAAGCGATTCCCATGCGTGCTCAGGGCCACGCATCGTTTTGGCAGGCTGCCACGCTGGTGGGTTACCTCGACACAGAAGTGCTGTCAACAGCAGAACACTTATTTTTTTCTTTCAAGCCCTTCATTCGCTCCTCTCCCCTCTCCTCCAACTGGTAAGCCTGTATTTCTGGAGCAGCAATCACAGCACCCCTAGTTATTTTGCCAGGATTTCTAGCTAAATGAACTCAAGCAGCTACATAAGTAGAGATATACCTCCCTGGCTTCTCTGCCAGCCTACCCCGAGAGCATCCTGGCTTAATTCCTATCTTTAACAAGACCAAGAAAACAGTCTTTTGCGTCTCCTTGTGAAAAGTATTTACATATTCAGGAACCAGCTTGGCAAACCAGGGCTGAGAGGATGGGGAATAAACATTGTCTTCGTTCTTTTTTTCTCCTCAAAGTTGAGAATTAATTTCTTGAATACGATAAGAGCTAAGAATTGGAAATGGAAGATGGCAACAGGAATGCGACATCTGTCAAGAAGTTGTGTTGATCAGTAGAGGCCTCTCTGCCTGCCTGGCACCCGCTCAGCCTCCCAAGGGCTTGACAGGCATGTCCCTTTTTTCCCCATTCCTCTCCCTGGTCTGGCTTTCTTGGGCTTGATTGGGACAGAGGCAGGCATTCCGCAGCTCACATCGCTTCAATTAAAATGCACGGTGGGTAGAAATCAAAATTATAATGAGTTCTTTTTAAAGCAAAAATGTCACCATTCTCTCACTAAGATGATAACCTGAGTAATGACTCTCCAGAGAAAAGATTGGTGTCAAATTATGAGACTGTGCTTAGTAGGCTTATGATGTGTGTAAGGAATACATACTTTTTTGACAAAGAGCAAGATGAGGTTGAAATTGTACTAATTTGGCAAGCTAAGATTGGCTTCTTTTACTTTTAAGCCTTTGGTGTACATCTCATATGTCATATATGCTTATTTGATATCAGGTAGCAAGAACGCTGTGTTTGTGTTCAAAACTAGGGCAGGCATGCACTCGCTGGACCAAACAGGATGTCTCCACATGATTCCATGGGACAAGAACTGTCACTGCATGCAGTGGATCTTTTAAGCCATTCGTCTTGTTTCTTACTTTTTCTTTCTTTCCTTTTTTTTTTTTTTTTTGAGTTGGAGTCTCACTCTGTCACCCAGGCTGGAGTGCAGTGGCACACTCACGGCCACCGCAGCCTCGACCTGCTGGGCTTAGGCAATCCTTATAGCATCAGCCTTCCAATTAGCTGGAAATATAGGTGTGTGCCACCATGCCCAGCTAATTTTTTGATTTCTTGTAGAGACGCAGTCTCTCTAAGTTGCCCAGGCTGATCTCGAGCCCCTGGGCTCACACAATCCTCTCCCCTCTGCCTTCCAAAGTGTTGGGATTACAGGTGTGAGCCACATGCCCGCCTCTTTCTTCTTCTTGTCTCTTCCAAGGAGAGGTCTGTACCTCTGGCAAGTAGAAAATTGATGTAAGAAACTCTCACCTTTGGAAATTCTTTAGAAGTGTATATTCAATTTTTCCCTGTCTCTCCCTGGCATGTTATTTAAGTAGTCAAACTATTTGTGTATCAAAAATAAGAATTCTAAATTATTTAGCCTATCTTCACTAAGGAATAATCATGAGTGTGATCATGTATGAAATTTTGCAACGGGAAACTCAAAATTAGTGTTATTCTGCTTACTTGTCAATAGAACTGATTGAGTGAGAACAATTTGATCCAATTTATACCTACTGCTGGCATGTTGGATTCAGGCTGTTTCAAGGAGTATGGTCCTCACCTTCCCACTGATCCAGGAGAGAAAATCTTGAAGCTCCATGTCTGCAGAGCAACTTGTATGTTCCATTATTTGTCATTTTCCTTATGTATACAGACCCCTCTGCGAGAACGGTAGTTATGAGTCCTATGGACCATCAAGCCCCATGAAGCTTAAGCCATCTTGTTTGAAGACGTTAAGAGAAGATTGGTTCAAACACTGCATGCCATGCTGTACTTGCACATTTTAAGTTTGTGGTCCCTTCTTGCGTCTCATGTGTAAAATCACAAGTGATGCCTTCAAACAGGCAGATATTTTACCAATGTTACTATTTTCCCATCACATGTCCAAGAATATCTTGGAAGAGCACTGCCGTACGAAAAGAACTATGTCTTTGAAATGAGTCAGATGCGTCGTAAGTCATTTGGCTGATGAATAGACCCTCTTAAAACAGCCCTCTACTACTAAACATGTTGGATTGCTTAGGGTTACCACCCTGCATGCCCCTGCATTTCTTAGAATCCTAAGACTGTGCTGACCCTCCCTGGAACAGAATGAGTCACAGACCCCCATGGTTTTAGTCTCATAGTTAGTGAAATACGTTGTTATTCATCCCTGTGATCAGTAGTTTAAGTTAGAAATATAATTATTAATCATGTAACCATAACCCTTACACTTTTGTTGTACCCATTGAATAATGGTGTATATTCCACTTTATAGTAAGTTCTGCTAATGCTTTTACTTAGTTACTGATAAACTAAATTACAGTCTCCTGGTAATAGGTACCCAAAATATGTAGACAGTGAATGTTATGATTGATGAAACGCAATTGAAACTAGAATTTTACAGAATGCTTTGTAAATCACGTAGTTGATGTTAATCAATAGCAGACCTCAATGTTTATGCTTATAAATACAGAGTGTAAAAACCAAGGAGCTGAGCTGGCCTTGGTATCTACTCTGGCTTGTCTCCCTGAATTCCGAATTCAGAAACAAACTTCTTTCCTCCCAGTCCCCTGCCTCTTGTGTGTTCCATGGACCATATCATGGCTTCTGAATCCTGGGTTCCTTGTGAAGTGGACATGGCACTACTGTTGTGAAGGGTTACGGTATGGTCTAGACGTCGCAGGCCTTCTGGTAGGAAGCCTCTTCCAACTCCACTCTTTCTCTTGATTGGACATCAATCACAGTAATCCTGTTGCCTTAGATAGTTCTAGTTGCTACACACATGCAGTGCCCAGCACCATGTTCATCGTGTGCTGTTCCTGATGTATTCAGTCTAACAACTACTTATGGTGCTCTGAGATCCAGCACCTCTTAGAGTTTATGTGTTCCAGGTTCTATAAGCGACTGCTTTCAGTTTGTGTTTTAAGCTATTTTTCCACAGTCAACATGTAACTTGACGTTCTCTCTCCCAGAGACTCCAGAGGCAGGCCTGTGACTTGTTCATTCACCAGTCAATAAATACTGAGTCCTTTAACCAGCCCACACTGCATACCACATTTCTAGATCTCATTTATTTTTACACTGTGCATATTCTCTCTTTTTTTCACTTATTATTAGCATCCCATGCAATTTGTTATTTTTTATTTTTTTCCACCATAATGCAGGTTCCTCTAGGGCAGGGACTTGTGTTTGTTTTGTTCACTTATGTTTTGCAAGCAAACACAATAGTTCATGGCATTTATCAAATATTTTGAATGAGTTTAGAATATATTGTGTTTTAGGAACATGGAAACTGGTAAGCGATATTGCTCTTCCAGAGAACAGTTCACTCAGAAAACTTTCTTGGTTTTCTCTAGACTTATCAGAGTTTTACATTTAGTACCCAGCTTCTTTCTTCTGTAACCTGAAGCAAAGGTAATGTCACACACTTTCTCTAGAATTCCAAGTAGGCTCTTGATCTCCTGAAGTCCGGGCCCCTATCCTTCTTCTCCTCTTCATTTTCCTAGTCATCATCATGGCAACCAGTCTCCAAGATGACTCCCAATGGTCTTTGCCCTTGTGTGGTCTTTTTCCATCTTGAATAGGGATGTCCTGTGTAACCAACAAGAGGTGATTATGTGTAAACTCTAAGCCTAGGTCATAAAAAATACAGCAGCCTCAGCTTTTCTCTCAGAATATATCCTTTGGGGGAAGCCAGGTGTCATGTCATGAGGACATTACAGCAGTCTTCTGGAGAGGTGCACTGGGCAGGGAACAAAGGCCTTCTGCCTACAGCTCTGTGAATAAGCCATCTTGGAAGTGGATTCTCTAGCCCTGGTCAAGCCTTTAGGTGATTGAAACCCTCGCCAACATTTGGTCTAAAGCCTCATAAGAAACTGAGCCAGAACCATCCACCTAAGCTGCTCACAAATCTTGACCCATAGGAACTGTGAGCTAGTAAAAGTTTATGGTTGTTTTAAGCTATTAAGTTCTGATGGAACTTGTTACAAGTTGTAGGTAACTAATGCAATTGTCATTGTACTTCTTGAGTGACACCGTGTACAAAAAAGTATATGATTTTCTTTTCTTTTCTTTCTTTCTTTTTTTTTTTTTTTGAGTCAGAGTCTCATTCTTCACCCAGGCTGGAATGCAATGACACACTCATAGCTACAGCAGCCTCAACCTGCTGGGCTCAGGTGATCCTTCTGCCTCAGCCTTCCAAGTAGCTGGAACTACAGGCACTAACCACCATGCCCGGCCAATTTTTTTTATTTATCGCAGAAACAAGGTCTTGCCAACTTGTCCTGACTGGTCTCGAACACCTGGGCTCAGACAATCCTCTTACCTCCACCTCCCAAAGTGCTGGGATTACAGGCATGAGCCACCACTCCCAGCGTTGATTTCATCTTCATACAAAACCTCTGAGTTGGTAGTTGTCTTAGTCCATTTTATGCGGCTATAGCAGAATACCTGAAACTAGTAATTTATGATGAACACACGTTTATTTGGCTTATGGCTCTGGAGGCTGGGAAGTCCCAAGAGCACGGTGCTGGATCTGGCAACAGTCTCCATGCTGCTTCATCCCATGGCAGAAGGTAGAAGGATTAATGAGCATGCAAGACAGAGAGGAAGAGGCCATACACTTGTCTTTTTCTCAGATATCCACTCCTAGATAGCTAACTCATTCCCACAGTAACAGCACTAATCCATCCATGAAGGCAGAGCCCCTATGACCTAATCAATTCTTAATGCTTCGCCTATCCACACTGTGACATTGAGGATTAAGTTGCAGCACATGAATTTTACGGGCACATTCCAACCAGAGTAGTGGTCATATTCTTTCTATATAGGTAAGAAAATGGAAGCTCAAAGAGATTAGTTTACACATCCAGGGAGTGGAAGAGAGATCATTTGAACACAAACTTTATTTGTAATGCCTATGCTGTTGAGAATAGAGTATAATCTTTAGAGTATAAGGCTACTTTTCACAGAATCTGAGTAAGGTACCTAAGAAACTTGGCAACCACAAACCTCTTACAATACCATTCCTTTTAAGGTACGAAGCGAGAGCACTTAGTTATTTTGGGTCTCAAGAATTATCAAAGCTTTCCAAAGTCCCCTAAGACAAATGCATAGGTTCTGTATAATAACATTCCATGGCTCATGCAAGTTTTGAATGAATTAGTAAGCGAACTGGTTCATGACGCAATGGAACACAAGAGTGGGAACTTGGGATGGTAGAAAGACATCAGAGATGATGACGCTGAAAGAAGAGAGACAGAAACCATGATTTTAAAATGTCAAAATTAATGTTGGTCATTTCACAAGTTCTCCCTCATATCCAGCTCCCAAGAAGGGCACTCTTCTTCAAAAGTAGGTGACCAATAGAGTCCCCTATTTTCCTGGTTTGCTACTTTAGTATTTTATCTTAAAAATGGTGATATCCAATGATGGAGGACAAAACATAAGGAATACATAGGTAGGCACATGGTAAATCCCTGACCTGAGCTTTATCCGCATTCGCTCTTCCTGTTGTGCTAGAATGCTTATCAGTCTGACATAGGATAAAATGTAAAGTAATTCTCTCAGCAGTACCCCGCCGAAGTAATATAGATATAGATTCTGATTGCTGAAAATGTTTACGTGAGAATTAGACACAAAACTCTGTCTGCGGAACAGGTGCAAAATTAAAATCTAACTGATGACTGCTTAAAGATGACAGTGTAATTTCCCCAAATTTATAAGCCACCTTATATTGCTGTTTCTGTGCTCAATACTCCCATTGTCCTTTGTGTTTTAAATTCTTTCGCTGACTTATTTCCTGTGTCAGTTCTCCACAGTCAGCATCCTTTAAAATTGGCTTAGAATTTTGCTACAGAAAATGCTGAAAAATCCCTCGCTGATTGTGTATGGCATGTACCTCCCATAAAATATGCCATAATCTTGTTTTCTTTTTGAACAATTCTTCTTATAAACAGGAAATTACAATGGAGCTGGGAAAACTTTCGCGAGATGAACAAATGGTTGTTATGGGGTGCCTTATAGACTCTTGTCCTTGGGCTCTTACACTATATAAGACCTTGAACCTAAATCCAGAAAAGAAGGATGCAAGTTTAGAGGAGGCTGGTGTCAGCCCAAGTAGCCAAGGGAGAGATGTATTCAGCAGGAAACTTAATGTACTAACAGGGCGTTGTGGCAGCCTGTAAAGCTAATGGACACTAACAAAGAAGCCTTCGAGAAACAAGAGGGCAATCACCCTACTCTATTCAGACATTTGCTAGGATATTGCATTATGTTCTGAATAGTAAAATTTTAAAGGAATAGAAGCAAATGAAGTTACACTTAGATAACATTTAAGATAGTGGATTAGTCGAAATCTATGTCACATGAGAAGCAGATCAAATATGCAAGAACTGACAATTAGGTTCACGAAGTCATCCTAGAAAAAAGTGCTAGATACCTCATTGCTGACTATCTCTACAGTCACCTTCTAAGTACCCCCCTTGGGAAGCTATGCACTGACGCCAGTGCCTAGTCCACCTGTCCACGCAATTTTGGAACTCTTTATCTGGAGTTGCCATCAGAGCTGTTGTCGTAATACCCTCGAGGTCCTGAATGTCATCAAAATGTCTTCCTTTCAATGTTTTCTTCATCCTCAGGTGAAGATAAACATCATTGGGGGCCAGATCGTTTGTAGGGAGGGTGTGCCAATACAGTTATCTGTTTACTGGCTAAAGACTCCCTCGCAGACAGTGCTGTGTGAGCTGGTGCTTTATTGTGATGCAAGAGCTCGTTTGGGACCATTTTTGCACACACTTTTCTCATGTCAAGATTTTCAGTTAAGATTTTCCTGTCTCTCTATCGATGTTTGTTTGCTTCTCATGTCAGTCGATGATTTTGACACACAATTCGATAATTGCAATGTTTTCATCAGTTATGCTCATTACTGGCTGTCCTGACCTCTCTTCATCAGTGACACTTTTTCTCCCCTCAGAAAACTGTTTAATCCATTTGTACACTGCCATTTTCTCCACGGCATTATCTCCATAAACTTGAAGTAATATGTCACTGATTTCACTTCCACTCTTGCCAAGTTTAACAAGAAATTTAATGTTTGTTAATTGCTCTAATTCAAGCTCCAACATTCTCATGATGACACGCAAAAATATACGGCAACAATAATGAACGTCACTCAGTAAGACACTGTCACATGTTGACATGAACACAGTTGTGAGAAGTGAATACACCAAAGTTATTAAACCTTACTGAGTTGTTTGTAACATGCTGCCAACGTAAGCACACAGTGGCAAGTTTGCAAACTTAATTGAGCTTGCATAGTGAGTTCTGTGGATACGGGTTCATATTTTAAAATACGTTTTCAAAATATGGGCCTAGAACTTATGCATAGAAAAAACCCCATGGATAGGCTGAATCAAAAGAAGATCAAAAGAGATAATTGGCTGCTTTGGGAGGTGTACATTTGCGGTTGTTGGAGGTCTTCAGATATAGAAAATTACATGAAACAGAATACACGTAGACGCATCATCTTTTAACACAGTCATCTCATTCACTAGTATGTTTTGCCCAGTTGATGTCCAGGGCTTGGGTCAATCAAATTAGCAAATTCTCATTCCTTTTGGGGGGAGTTGGCGCACTGCTGGCCAGAGCAGCAGAAGCACAGAGGAAGGTTTGTTGCTGTACCTTCTTCCTTCCCACTATCCAATCTGTAAAGCTGTCTTCCATAGGGGATGTTTGGCAATCAATAGTAGGAACTTTCAAGATATTCACGTCGTTTGACCTAACCATTTCACTTCAAGAAGTATAAAGGAAATAAACAGATGGTAGGCCTGGCACAATGGCTCATGCCTGTAATCCCAGAACTTTGGGAGGGAATGGCGGGAAGATTGCTTGAGCATAGGAGTTCAAGACCAGCCTGGGCAACATAGCAAGACTTCATCTCTACAAAAAAAAAAAAAAAAAAAGACTGGGAGTGGTGATGTGCACCTATAGTCCCAGCTACTCGGGAGGCTGAGGAACCAGGATTGCTTGAGTCCAGAAGATCGAAGCTTTGCTGAGCTGTGATGGTGCCACTGCACTCCAGCCTGGGCAACAGAGTGAGACCCTCCGACTCGACATAAACAAACAAACAAGCAAACAAGTAGATGTTGTAAGATGACTTTACTTCCAGAAATATTCATCACAAAATTATTTATACTAGTGAAAAAGAAAGAAAACACTTTCCCTTTTGCAAATATTTGCTGGGCATCTGGTCTGTAACAGGTGCTTTTCTAGGAGGTTGGGGCCCATCAAAGATGAGAACAAAACAATTTCCCTGCTCTCTTGGAGGTTACAGTCTACCAGGAAGAGCAAAGTAAATATAACTCTCATAAGTAAATAATCCTACAGTACAGGGTGTTACAAGGTGACAAGTACTGTGGAGGAAAATGGAGTAGTGGGGGTTGGCACTGTGGCTGCAGAGTGACCAGGGCAGGGCTCATGAGAAGGCCATGTGACCCAGGATGTGGCGACATGGGACCCCTGTGGGTATCTGTTTGGAAACAGCAGCGTGGAGACGGAGCATGCAGTTGAAAACGCACGATGGATGAAATAGGATTCGTTTTTATTGGCGGAGGAAAATGTTAGCAACGTGATGTTCAATGAAACAAGCAGAGTATATTCAGCTTATAATTATGCACACACACATGTATATTCATTTATCCCATAAATATTGGTCGAGCACCTCTTTATTTCATACACATTTATATAGCACTTATTAAACTCCAGGCACTATTCTAAGCATTTCTAAATATGAATGTCCTTTAATCCACATGAGCTTTGTAACGAAGTAGGAGATATTTTGACCCCATGAGTGGGAGAGGTACAATGACATATCCAAGGTCGCGTGGTTAGTACAGCAGAGCATGGTTTTGTTCTGCTGGCGTTCGTCATCCCTGTGGATTTTGCCTCCTGTTGGCTGAGCACTGTGAAGGTACTGGGGGAAAAACAAAACACACTAAGGTATGCCTAGAAAAATTCTGGAAAGAATTTTGCCAAATGTGAGCATCGGTTTTTCTGTGTGAATTCTAGGTAATATTCATTGTTTTGCATACATATGTGCATTTGGCAGATTTTCCATAATATAGATATATTTAATGTTGTAGCTACAATAACATATTTTTAATAGCACGGTGCCTTTTATGGTGCTTATAATAATAAAAGCATAAAAAGTTAAAGTATGTAGCGAGAGTTGGGCCAGGACTCGGTTTCCCTTATTTTCGTTCTTTTACTTTGTGCCCTCCATCCCAAGCTGTGTTTCTGGGTACATAGTGTATTCAGCATAACGTGGTAGAAAGATGACTCTTCTGGAAGCCAGGCTCTTGTCCCAGTTCTGACACCAACAAACTCTATCTTTCAACGAGCTGCTTAACAGGTCTGGACTCCCGTTCACTCTTTTGTAAAATTAGAGGTATCTGATCTCTTCTGTCTCTGACTTGCCCCAATTCTATGGAAGTTTTATTGTTTCACTCTAACTAAAAGGCAAATGACTCTGAGATCAACATTGGAGTACCAGTTTATTAGCTTGCAAAAGAACTTAAGTGGCTTGTGGATAGCAATCCTTGAAACCTGTGTTATTATCTTCTTCATGTTGCCAAGCTGTGAAAGTATTGTCTTATAGATTTTTTAAAAAACAGTCAAATATCAGCCCAATTTATAAGGTTTAACTTAATACATGTGAAGACAATTAATAGTCCATAACCACTTTATTGATTAATTTTGAACCTACTATCACATATCTAGAAATACTTGAGTATTTCACGTTCAAATCATTAGAAAATTTTAAGTATGGACTGACCAGTTTTGGAGTCAGAATACGAGGCATCTAGGCTGTCAAACTGTCTGAAGACATCAGAATAAGACAACCTGAAGCATCTCCACACCTCCCTGGGGATTCAAACCTGTGGTGTGTAACCTCACACACTGCCTCCACCTTAGGTTAACCTTCCCAGTGGGACTAGGAATCTTGTGCGTTTGGTGTTGACGACTCCCTTCCTTTTACACACAGGCAAGTCGGGCTTGGCCAAGACCAAGAGCTCTACATCTTGACTTTCTCTTTCCTCCCTGACGTAACCTAACTCCTTCTTACTCCTTTGAATGAGTTTGCATGTCTAGTCCTCCTCCAGGTTACAGTGTAACACTCCAAAGACCTCTTGATCCTATCACTGTCCTAGCTTTTGAAAGAGAGGAGCCATTCACTGTAACCCCCGGGAACTCATGCCCCACTTTGAGCTTAGTGCAGCACGAGATCCTTTGGGACTAGAAGAAGTCACTTTTCCTCA
Organism: Cephalopachus bancanus; assembly: GCA_027257055.1. Taxonomy (NCBI): domain Eukaryota; kingdom Metazoa; phylum Chordata; class Mammalia; order Primates; family Tarsiidae; genus Cephalopachus; species Cephalopachus bancanus. The sequence continues at coordinate 5,151,151 of JAPVLO010000138.1, forward strand.
GAGAAGAAATTAAAGTGACCTGTGCAGCCACTAGGGCACGAGGCACCTCTGCAAAGACGTTCTGAGTTCCTCTTCTGTCCAAGAAAAGACGCATCAAATACACCCGCAAATCAGCCTCGTAATTCACAGATGGGCGTTATTAACAATATGCACCATCTGGCAGCTTCCTTTTTTTGACTAATTTGTCTTGCTAACTAGGCTCAGTGATGGTCTATGCTGCTGAGGAAATGCATGTGCTGTCAGCATGTATAGATACCAAATTGTAAGACTGCACCACCTTAAAGTTGTGATTTAAAAAGTTTTCTTTCTCGAAGTTTGCTACCCAACCCTAGATATTGCTTTCCTCTTATGGCTGTATCCTCAGTTTTTATATATATTATGTTGACAGAGAAATGTTAAAGGGTTTTTAGAAAATCAATCTGGAGAAATGTATATGGGGGTACTGAAATAGTAAACACTGGAAAGTTACTGAAAGCCCCTGATTCCAAAAATCCAACAAAATGATGATGCCAGTTATTGACTTACAGTTTCAAACTCCTCATTTGGTATGAATTCTATAGACTCACTGAGGTGGTCTGTACGCCTAACATTTTATGGAGCTTCTATTCTGACGATAGATCTCATTAATCATCCCTTTCTTCTTGCTCAATATCCTCTTTATTTTATCTAGGAAAGAGAAAATTATATCATCTGCTGGTATACAGTTGCTGTGGAATTGATTAAATACAGTTTCAATAACTTTCGCATTATAGTTAGACCTTGCACTCTTTATGAGAAACTCTCTTGCCTATTGACAGACTGTCAGATCTTTTTAAGTTAGAAGAGATAGGAACTCAAGGAAAACACTGGACTCTATTGATCCACTACGTGGTAGAAAAGAAAAGGAAATGGCACCAGGGATGACCAGATCCAGGACACAAATGGTATCTTCAGATCATTTTCTCTCTACTGTTCAGCTCTCAATTTTGTTTTATGCTAACCTCAGTTCTGCCTATTGCTTTCTAGCTTTCTTCTACTAGCAGGGAAGAGACCTGGTGACTACCCATCCTGCAGGATATCAGTTTAGCATCTCAGAAGAAAAGAGAACCACCCCTTTCCTCAGTGTCCATATTGCAAACCAAGGAAAGGACTCTCGTGGGTTTATCTTGGTCACTTACTTACTGGGGAACCAATCATAGAGGCCAAAATGAGATGGTGTGCTCTGATGATCAATTGATCCTTGGTCATTCTTTTGGCAGGGCATAGTGGATTGGGCTGTATTTGTCAACAGAAAAGAGAGAAAAGGATGCTTGCATGCGAGGCACACAAGCATAGTAGCTACCATGGTGTACTGCAGTACCTGAGAATAAAGGCATTTGCAGTATGATATTTAACTTTTTAATATGATAGCAACCATCCTGGATTTTCTAGCACAATCTTGATTTCAAATACTCTATCCCACCGAGATACCATGTGTCCAAAGTTTTGTATCGGAAATGAAATCATTCTATTCTAAGACATGCAGTGATTGGCTCTCACAAAAGCACATTTTGATAATTTACATATGACTTTATGTATGTTTTGAACTTTAATTAAAATTGACTAGAATATTAATCCCAGAGGAATTAATCAACATTAGGTGGTCAACAGAGTAGGAAAACACCACTATAAAGAAAAAAATAGTTTGAGGTTTTTGGTAGGGCTTCAAACCTTGCCAGCAGATATTCCATGCCATATATATACGTGTGATTCTCGAAACTAACATCTAGGCTACTGTTTTCCTGGCACTTTTCACAAGCTCATTAATTATACTTTGAAATTTTACTTTGCAAACGATTACTTTTTAATGAGAGCGCTCATTAGTTTCCAACGGCAGGACTTCATTGCCAAGTGAGCCTGTCTCGCAGTCAGTAGGCAGACTTCAATTTCAGCGGCAGCACGAGGCTCCATTATGCTTTTCTGTTCACACTGGCCCCAGCCCCCTGTTCTTTCCCCTCCCTGCCAAAATAAACATTTCTCCCCACGAGACGCATACGCATCCCACCCTTGGGACCTGAAGCAGCTATCAGGAGACTACAAATTAATCTGTTCTGCCTCCGTTAACAGATGCCACACTGGTGCTGGGCAGAGAGGCTGAACCCAGGGGATTCGTGACATTAAGAGTAAGTGCAAAAACTACAAGCATTCAAAAGGCACTCATTTGATTTCACTCGCAGATCTTGGCATTTTATTCAAAATGGAAACACAAACCCCTTTCTCATTACCCTCCTCTAGTGATGTTTTCCTTTGTTGAAATACAAGGCTCTTTTTAATAACCCCCAAATGAGGCTTATTAAAACACAACCACCAGATGTGACCAGGAAAACGGCAAGAAAGGCCACCAAAACAGATGATCATAAATGCCACCCGAAGCTTCCAGATCCAGGGGACTCTTCTTCAGGTCACTGCCCCCCGCACTGCTACAGCAGACACTTTTGCCATCTTTAACTCCATAAAAAGAACACCCCAGGCTTTTAGGAGCCAGGGTGTGCCATGTTCTGATTTAAAATCCTTTTGCAGACTGCCCATTTTTCCTTGTTCTTTGATTTCCTGATGCCAGAGCAGAAAGCCCTCCATGGTATGCAAGTGACACATCATTTTATGCATCCGAGTGTTTTATTTGCTTAACTGTTTTTTTTTCCAGCAATTTGAATAAATCACAGAGACGGAATTAGATTTTCCTGAAGAGCTGAGGAAACGCAGTGAGGGGCGGAGTCACAGTTAATTTCTACCGAGTCGATAGGAATTTCACTCCCTCCATTTAGGTGAGACTCGTGTAGTTGGAAAGTGATGTCTGGCATCTTCTCAGCCTACCAGGAAGGCTGTTTTCCGCCCCACTAATGAGTCTCCCCAAGGCTCCTAATGAATGATGGGGGGAGGAGCAAGAAATGCCCTCATGTTTATTCATTTCCTCGTTGGAATGCCGGCTGATAGACCGACTAAGAGATTGAGCACTTAAATAATTAACTCATTTAAAGTGTGAATTATATGCATGATTTGCCTGACATGCAGCTTGTGAAGTGGAACACACAGCCCCTCCATATAGCGGCAGAGGTAGGGAGGGGAGGGAGTTATTTTAGGTCTGGTTAAGCAGAGAAGGATCATTTAGTAAAAAGATCAGGCGTTACGGAGAATGGTGAAGCAGACGATCAGATATTCAGTTTTCTTCCTCCAGAACAGGGGCAGGCAACCTTGTTCTGTAAAGGGCCAGAGAGCAAGTATTTTAGGTTTTGCAGGACATAGGGTCTCTGACAGGAAAGCAGCACAGATAGTGGCTAACTCACGAGGTGTGGCTGTGCTACACTCAATCCTAGTTTATGGGCATCCCGCTGAATTTCATGCAACATTGAGGTGTTACAAGATCTGATTCTTCTTTTGATCTTTTGAACTATTTTAAAATGTAGAAAACATCCTTAGTTCATGGGCAGGACAAAAACAGTCAGTGGACCCATGGGTGGTCGTTGGCGGTCCTGCTCTCGAAGGCTGAGTATGTTTCTCCATATAGTTATGGGATGGTGGAGTCCAAGTTTTGCGGCAAGATGGAAAGTTATGAAATTGCAGAATGTTAGGTTGAAATGGACTTTCGAGATCTCCCTGCCCAAACTCCTCACTTCAGTAACCATCCTCACCATTTCTAGTTCACTATCAAGTATGTAGGACGTACAGTAGTATACAATGTAAGGAGTGCCATATCCTTGGGGATTTTGCTTGGTTTGGGATCTGTTTCTTGGCTTTGCAAGTTGAATAATGCTTATCGGTGCTTTCGATAGGTGAGGCTGGCTCATGGTCTCTGAACGTCTAAACCCTTTTGAAACCATTTTCTTCTTCATGGTCTTGTGAAGCCTGAAGAGTCTCTTAGAATATTTTTTTAAAGGCATAAGATAAAATACCCTTGCCAGTGATTATTTATTATGTTAAAGTGCAGTTATAAAATTACACATAATTTGTGCCATGGTAGTACATGCTTCCTTATTAACCCTATAAATAACAAGTTCTAGGGAAGTAGTGATGAGTATAAATGATATTTTATAGTTAATATTTTGTGGCACAATGTGATCTAAACACATCTGTGATTTGTTTTGTAAACAAAGTTATAAAACAGTGGAGTGTATCATCCAAATTCTAATGAGTTAATTTTGAACGAGAACTATAAATATCAAGCAGACCGAGACATCATAATCTCTTTACTATACAAGTTTTCTCTTTACAGACCAAATACATAAGATGTCAAAGGACAGGGAGTGTGCTTTGTACGCAGGGAATTAGAACAATGGCGGTTGGTTGGTTACATGGGTCACATAGCCTGATCCTCCATCATCCTCTGTCCCCACAGGGGGACATACATAGAGTTAGGCCTGCTTGGACTCTCCAGGTGTCACCTCCCTGGGCTGTATGTGGGTGGACACTGCCAGGATTTGCCACTGTAATAACTTCCTCTCTGTTTCCTTTGGAAACAGCTACTCTGAAAGACACACTCTTCCTTACATAGTGGTTTTCCTCTTGTCACCTACACTCACAGCAAGTTTCCCAACAATTTCTGGAATCCTTCTGTAGATAACTTACAGGTGCTCCCAAACAAGAACCCTTCCTGTGTCACCTTGCAAAAATGGCTGTAAATGTTTACACACACGCGCGCGCACACACACACACACACACACACTCACACACACACACACACACACACACACACGCACTCCTCTTTCTATGCCCTATTAGTGACCCTCCCTCCCCACGGATTCTTGCTTGGCTGCGTGATTTGCTTTGGCCAATGGGATATGAGCAAACACCATGCAAGCAGGGCCTTGAAAAACCCTTAACTTTGGGGCTTGCTCCCCTGTTCTTCTTGAAACCTGGAGGACCTCACATGGGCAAATCGGGGCCCGCTCCTTGGATGATGAGAGGCCCATTTCAGTGAGACCATGAAGGGCCGTTCAGCTCCTGGCCAAGCACACACACGAGGAGCCCAGCAGAGCGTGATCCAAACCGGCAGAACCTCCCAGCTGCTGCATAGACCCCAGCACACTCATAAATGCCTGTTGATTTAAGCCTCTATGTTGTGTGATGGTTTGGATGGGTGTTCTGCGGCAAAGGCTAGCCTACAATACCTCTCCCTCTATATTCCAGCTCTATGCCTTTCCAGTGATAATGTCCACAAGGTTCCGGGAGATGCCATTGTGCTCTGAAGGCACTTTCCCGGCTATGTTTCTTCCCAGCCCTTACCCAGCAATTCTTAGTATTACATTCTCTCTGAGATCTCAGAGAAGTTGCCTCCTGCATCCCAAACCTCACACAGTGATTGTGTGCAAATAGCCCAGTGTTTTGATTCTAAACTGTCTCTCTTCTGTGATGAGGAAAGAAGAGGAATGGATAATAGACGCCCTCTTTAGGGACATTTAAATATAGAAAAGCTTATCACAGACAGAAGGTAAAGATTTACACATGGAGTAAGTTGCTAGGGATAGAATTTCAAGAATCAGTTGAAACGTTATGAACTAAATGAGTTTTCTAAAAACACCTTAACATTAAATAAATGCATTTACTGAGCTAATGCCATGTCCATCGCCAGGGCCAGTCTAGGTTGAAGCTATCAATTTTCTTTTTTTTTTTTCCACCACGCCTGGCTAAACTTTTTGATTCATTGTAGAGACGAGGTGTCTCCAAGTTACCTAGGCTGGTGAGTCCCCACTTTTGCACACCACCATACACATGTCTTATGTATCTACACAACAAAGGGCACGCTTCTCAGCATACACATCATAAAGCCACACGACATCCTTCTGCCATCCACACAGACTTCCCACATGCATTCACTGGGCGCAGAAAGCAAGTACGAGGGCACACTATCTGAGGCCCAGCAAGAAGGGGGCCTCGGAGTCCCAAAGCCCCACGGCCCCGTCATTTTGTTGGGACCAGACTGATGCCGGCTGCAGCAGCTTCCACTTGAGGAATTATTCCCTCCCACCCATTGCTCCTGGAGCAACCAAAAACGAGCGAATGAAGAGTGCATTTGAGTGTGGGGGGATGGGCAGGGGAATTGGTTGGACAGGAGGACTGGGTAGAAGGGGGAGGGGTCTGGGTCAGACCTTGGTTCTGACCACGTCCAAATGTGCACAGACCCCCCATGAGCCAGTATCCGAAGCTGCCCACAGCAGCCCGGTCCAACGCTGTGCCAAGCCATCGATTTTCTAGGAAACAAAATTTGGAAAATGTATTCCCTAGGGGGTACAAGTGCAGGGTCAGCACCTGGGAGTGAAGGTTTCTTTAACACTGTGCTCAAGGTACCCTCATCTCAGTGGTGGCCCACAGCACCAAGCAGGATACTGTACTTAGCAATATTTACTAGGACTGTAGCAAGACACTGCTGGTTGCCCCCAAGAACCATCTCCCGTCTTTTTGTCTTACTGATACAGTGCAGGTTTTGTTCAGGTGCCTCCACAGAGCAACGTGTTCACCTTGGATTGTTCGAAGTCGGGATAAGTCTAAATCAAGCATGGCGCCCATGCTTCTTGTCAAAATGATTAGTTCCCTTGGTCATGTGATCCAATCCTGATGAGAGGGAGCTGAAAGAATATTGCTGGGTGCTCCTGGAAAAGGTGTCCTCAATCATCGAAGGGAATGCACAGGAGAGATGTTTCTGTTCTTTGCTATGCCTGGTCCTGTTTGCAAATGACACCTAATCCTGTTATAACCATCTGTGACCTTGCGAGTTGGATTTCTGACATGCTGGAGATGGTACATTAGCACCTGGGTTCTTAATGAAACAGCCGACCTGCTGAATTAACCACAGCGGAGCATTCCCACTGGACATGTTTTTTAATGTGAGATAAAGTTTTAAGCCACTTTTAGGCAAGTTTCTGTTAATTGAAGCTGAAAGTGTCTTAACAGATGATGCAACGTATTGCTCTGAGTTTGCAGAGTTTTGCCTGTGGGGGAGACCGCCACTTCCTTAATGCTTTAATTAAGCAGCATAAAAAATATCTCCTTTCATTTCAAGCCTGGTTAAAGAAACAACACACAATGTATGAGACCTGGGATCTTATGAATCTATGTAATTTAATTTCTAGGGTGAGCCACAGGCTTGATATTAATGGATGCAAAAAGGAACCTGTAACCTTTTGTTACAAGAGAAGACGTCTCAGGACACCAGGGTGAGAAATGCAGGTGCTAAAAAGCAGAGGACCTCTGTGTTACAGAGAACAAGAAAATCGCCACAGAGCATCGGTGGAGAAAAGGAGATCGCACTCGTATTTAATTGACAGAGAGCCACGTCGGCAGTGATTTAGAAAAGCTGACAAGTACCTACTTGATGCCTACTTAGCTATAGAAATAAATCAAGAAGAGACATGCCCTGCTCATAGAGACTTCCGTTTTAAAGAAATGAAAGAGAAGAGAAGAAAATAGTGATGTTATAATTGTACGTGTTTTACCATCTGAGTTTATCTCCGTAGGTCCAAACCATCTCGGCAGGAAGGACATGAAGTCAGGGAGGAGCCACTGAGGGGAGGGAGGGGAAACCAGAGAACTGGATGCGGGAAGGAAAACTCTAGAAAATATGAAATGCTCGATCAGGAAGACAGGAGAGGTAGCATTAAGAGGGGTAGGTAAGAAGGGAAATGATATTTACTGGTTGCCTATCAATTGGCAATACCAGGCACCTTAACATGCGTCCTCATTTGCTTTTCACAACAATCCTGAAAAAGAAAGTATTTAAACCTCCATTTTAAAGATAAACTGAGGTTCAGTAAGTTCATGTGACATGCCCAAATAAATGATATTTGAAGCCAAGTCCACTCTGCCACATTGTCAGTAAAACACCTTCGAGTTGAAAGTGGCCAGCAGGTGAACAATAAAACCTGCTACCCAATAAAACCTGTATCTGGAATCCAGGTTGTGAGTGAAAGGCTGGAAGATCAAGGACTCTGACAAATCTGATGCCGTGGGTAGGGGAAGCGGGGGAGGGGAGTGTCTAGTATGAAGCAAAGGGAGGGAAAGACTGGCTTCTGGGCAGTGCAAATTGGACGAGAATGTGGTCTTGAGGAAGTTCGGTTCCGTTGGGAGGGGTTCTGCTATGAGCCCGAAAGATGGCAGAGGCCACAGGACGTGCTGGGATTGAGAGGACGGGAGCATGACTGGCCGCCCAGGTGACTTGGTACTTAGGTTGTCCCAGCTGGTCAGTAGGAAAAGGGAGAGAGAGAAGTGCCTGGCTGGGTGTGTGGTTCTGTGAGGCACCACCGCTTTTATCTGCCACACAATCTTGTTGGCCTCTCCGGGTTTCTAGCTGGATCCCAGCTTTCCATCCAGGGTGGAAGAGGCTTCCCAAGCACAAAGGGGTATGTCTCTGCCTGCATTCTTTGATTAGCTCTTCCTGGGGCAGGTAGCCAGCCAGCCAGTTGGCACCTGCTACCAGAACAGGGTGGAGATGGTGATCAGGAGAAACTCCGGAACCTCAGTGCCATCCAGCCTCCATCTGCCAGACCACTTGGCTTGGATGCTGCAACGTGTCCCAGCCGAACTCATGTTCCTCTCCCTCTCCTGCTCTCTCTTCCACCAATAGGTCATGCCCTGAAGACATGCATGCCAGAACCAGGGCATCCTCTTGGGCCTCTCCAACACAGAGCTGTTCCTTGCAAGCCTCTCTCTCCAGTCGTTCTCCACAGATTAGTTCCTGTCATGCCCTATGTCAGATCCTTATCATGTCTCCTCTAAATCCTTTCAGCTGGTCCCTTCCTTCTTCTAGTCGAGCACCTTTACGTTCACTCCCCACACTGCCCAGAGTGAACTTTCTACCATACACCTATCTGCCTGCCTGCCTGCCTGCCTATCTGTCTATCCATCTATCTATCTAATCTATCTAATCTGCCATCTATCTATCTAATCTATTCATTCATCTATCATCTATCATCTTTTTCTATCTATCATCTATCTACCTACCTGCCTACGTACCTACCGACCTGTTTAGAGACAGCGTCTCATTCTGTCACCCCTCACAGCTCCCTGCAGCCTCAAGCAATCCTGGACTCAAGCAAATTCCTGGACTCAAACAATCCTCCCACTTCAGCTTCCCAAGGTGCTAGGACTACAGGTGCGCCCCACCGTGCCTTGGTATGTTTTTGTTTACTTTTTGTGGAGACAGGGTCTCACAGTGTCGCCCAGGCTGGTCTCAAACTTCTCCCTCAAGCCATCCCCCTGCCTTGGCCTTCCAAAGCACTGAGATTCCAGGTGTGAGTCACCGCACCTCGGCCCTACGCACTCTTTTTTTTTTTTTTTTTTTGAGTTGGAGTCTCACTCAGTCGCCCAGACTGGAGTGCAGTGGCCGCTCCCGGCCACCGCAGCCTCGCCTGCTGGGCTCCGGCGATCCTTCCACCTCCGCCTTCCGAGTAGCCGGAATTACAGGCGCGCGCTACCACGCCCGGCTGATTTTTTGATTGATTGTAGAGATGAGGTCTCGCTGCCCAGGCGGGTCTCGAACCCGCGGGCTCAGGCCATCCACTCACCTCAGCCTCCCAAAGGCTCGGGATTACAGGCTGAACCACCGAGCCCGGCTTGCACTCTTGCTTTGATTCGCAGCTCATGGCCTTCAGAGTCAAGTCCAAGCTCTTTAGCTTTTCTGCACAGTACATACGTCTCGCCGATGCCTGGCCTGAGCACCTCCTGACCCCAGCTCATCCTTCTCTCTGCCTTGACCTTGTTTTTTATCAGTGCCCAACAGCTTGTAGTTCTTAGGACACACCGTAATGGATGACGCCTTAGGTCTCTCTTCCAGCCTGGATGCGCTTCCCTTCTCTCGCTGTCTTGCCCACGCTTAGCCATCCTCTCCCAGGCATTAGTCATCTTCCTCAGGGATCCTGAGTCCCAGATGAGGCTGAGTACCGCCCACCCCCTCCCCTCCTGTGCTCCAAGGAGAGTCCTCATTATCTTTCTAAGTTAACGTATTGAAATGATCTGTTTATGCATCTGCCTCTCTCAGATGACTAAAGCATTCTAAGTGGCAAGACCTGGGATTTACTTGGTTTTCAATCCTCCGTCACCTAAAATAACCGGCACGTAGTAGGGAGATGATATTATTAAGCCACTTGAACGTTCTCTCACATGGACCCAAGTTCCCTCTTTGCCTTAAACGTACACAATTGTGTGCACTCCACACACTTCATAAACACACTGAGCTGGAGGCCTACCCCTACGCTGGTGATCTGGGCAATACTCCTTACACCGTGCAATGAATTCCCTGTTTCTCAGATTCCTGGTCTCAAGCGGTCTTTCTTCCCAACCCTCAACTCCTTCTCGTTTTAAAAGAAGCAGGCAGCCGGGCTCAGTGGCTCAGCCTGTAATCCCACGCTTTGGGAGGCTGAGGTGAGTGGATTGCCTGAGCCCGCAGGTTCGAGACCCGCTTGGGCAACTTGGCAAGCCCTCATCTCTACAATAAAATCAAAAAAATTAGCCGGGCATGGTAGCGCACACCTGTAGTTCCAGCTACTTGGAAGGCTGAAGCAGAAGGATCACCGGAGCCCAGCAAGTCGAGACTGCCGTGCCAGGAGCGGCCACTGCACTCCAGTTTGGGTGACAGAGTGAGACTCCAACTCAAAAAAAAAAAAAAAAAAAAAAATGAAGCAGGCATGTTCTTGCTATTGTGAACAATGCTGCGATAAATATACATGTGCAAGTATCTTTTTCATAGAGTGACCTGAGTTCTTCTGGGGATAGTCCCAGTAGGGGGATTGTAGGGTCATACGGAAGGTCAATTTTTAGAACTTTTAGGAATCGCCACACTGATTTCCACAGAGGCTGTACTAGTTTACACTCCTCCAACAGTGTAGAAGTGTTCTCTTTTCGCCACATCCTCTCCAGCATCTGTTGTTTTTTGAGTTATTGATGACGGCCATTCTGACTGGAGTTGGGTGGTATCTCAGCGTAGTTTTAATTTGCATCTCCTTGGTGACTAGTGAGGCTGAACATTTTTTCATATATCTGTTGGCTGCTCTTATGGAAGGGGGGGTGGGGAGGTGGAATTGACAGTAGTCGATATCTGCCCGGGGAAGGGGGAGTCACACCTCATCGATAAGGGTACCTGCACAATGAATATTTGTATACCTAGCCCTGAATTGTACCCCACAATTTAAAAAAAAAAAGAAGCAGACAGAAGTGTTCTTTTTATAAATGTCTTTTTTTATTGCTACAAACAAGGTGAGGGGGCTAATGTCTAAATTATTACAAGGTTATTTCTTTGCAAAAGTATCATCTGCAAATTGGACTCAAGCATGGACCTTCAGGGAATATCATTTTGAGGCCGCTCTATATCTCCTTGTTTCTTTTTCCTTGTTTGTCTCAAAAAGCTGGGCAGAGCCTTACCACCCAGCAGACTAAGTGTGGAGCTGGTGGACTAGGCTTGAGGCCCTTAACAATCTGTGAAAATATTTTTTTTTCCTGGATTTTCAAAGGACGAATTTATATTATTTAGACCTGTTGATAAAGTGCAGGAGCCCTAGGGACTGTGAGTTTTAGAGCTTACTAAGCAGATGACTTACAGCTATCATGACTTCCTTGATATCAAGGATAGTGGAAAAATTAATGGTTTTCCCTGGCAAAAACATACTTTTTGCAAAATATGCTACTGGAGGAAATGAATTTGTACAGTTTATGCTGCTGGCAGAGATTTAAGGAGTTTTTTCTCCCCCATATTATGTAGAAGGGTTGTCTTTTTTGCTGCTCTGCATGTATACTTTGGACTGGTTTCTTATTAGGTGTGAAATTATTACAAATAATGATTCTGCACCCAGAGTAGTGAGTGCCCACGTATGTGTGGATGCAATAAATGTTGGTTGTTGGCAGTGCAATGTTTTTACCTCTGTCATCACAGTGAGAGGGAAGCATCGAGATGGAAGACCTCGTCTCTGTCCAGGCTCTCCAGCTAATTAGCTGTGTGCCCTTAGAAAAACCAGCTGCGTTCTCTGTGCCTCTGTTTTCTCATTTGTAAAGCGCAGGGATTCAACTTATGGCCTCAAAACCCTCTCTCTAGCTATACAATCGTATCATATGCCGATATATGAAAAGTTTTTAATGCTTAGATGTTAGATTCTTGAACACTTTTTTTCTTTTCTACTTTTCTGTGACTTCCCATTTTTCTTTTTTTTTTTTCTTTTTTTTGAGTTGGAGTCTCACTCTGTCGCCCAGACTGGAGTGCAGTGGCTGCTCTCGGCCACCGCACCCTCGACCTGCTGGGCTCTGGCGATCCTTCCACCTCAGCCTTCAGAGTAGCCGGAATTACAGGCATGCGCTACCATGCCTGGCTGATTTTTGATTTATTGTAGAGATGTGGTCTTGCCAAGTTGGACTTCCCATTTTTCTGAATATTTTTTACTGGCTTGTTCTAGAAAACAATGTAATAATATATGGAACTACTTTGTTTCTTGGAAAAACATTTAAATAACATTATTTAAATATCCAGTATGATGATGACACTACCCCACATAGTCACATGCATTATCTCATTTAATTATCACCTCTACACTGGGTGGTTGGAGAGTATTACCGCACTTAGGATGAGGAACCTAAAGGAAAGAGAGAGAAAATAACTTTCTCAACACAACTAGTCAGTTACAGAACCAGGATGCTAAACTTTGCATGCTAATTCCTAGCAGACCACGCTGCTTCTGTTTAAAGCATTTTAAGAAAATGACAATTCCTTATATGTATTTGTAAAATATATGAAGAAAAGGAGAATAAAAAGAACTGTCTAAGGCAGTTAGCTGGACTATTAAGGACAGTGCTAAAAGAAGCTATGATTAAAACACTTTAGGGTATTTTCTGTTTTCTAGTGGCTAAATGTTTAAAATTTGCCAGTGTCATAGCTGCCTGAAAGTACACTTGCCATCTGCTGTTAAAATCTCCCTCTCCTGGCTGTTCCTTTTTGAATCAAGGAGCCAGCGCCTCGTCCTCAGTGATGTGTGCGGTGTTTCCTATGTGCCTCCGATCTGCCATCAATTCAGCTTCTCTTCTTGCTGCCACCCAGCGTCAGGAGCAGATCTCAAGCAAAACTCTGCAGACTTGGCCTCCCACCAATTCATGCTGCCTGACTTTAACTGCTTCCTAGCCCTTTCATTAATCTCTTGCTATTCCTCGAACACAGTTCTCACAAGCACTATTCCAAACCTTCATTCACTTCCAATTCCTGGCCCCATCTTTCCCTCTCATTTTGAAATAGACAACTTCCCCTTACCCGGAAGTTAGAGAAATGAGCCGTTTTAAAAAATCTACTCTCTTCTACATGTCCCTTTTGCTTGTCTGTTTGTTTTTAACAATCTGAGAGTAAAAAGCATCTTTCCGTCTTTCTCTAGGGCCACGACTTCCACCTGAGCCCCAGATGTCATGCCTAAATCACCCCTCTCTCCCCGGCATCCTTAGTCTCTTTCCTGTTTGTTGTATCCTTAACCTCCACATGTGGACATATACATTCTTTGGCCCTGCACTCGGCATCGCTCAGCTTCCATTAAACATCTCTTCTTTGTCTTCCAAAAATTGTGGTACTTGTCTGCGTTCAATATCTACACATTTGCACCATCCATTCCTTCCCCAACTCCTTACAATATTGATTTTGATGCTTCATACTCTACTGAAGCTACTCTCTCAAAAGGTGTCAATGGCTATTTTCCATTCTCTTATGAAATATAATGATCTTTCATGGTTCTTATTCTTCTTGACATCTCTTAAGCACCTGACTTGGTTGTTAATTCCCTTCTTTATACATTTTTTCCCTCATTCCCACAACTTTTTCATGGCTCCTTTGCTCCTTCATGGCTTTTGTTTTCAACTTTTCTACGTTCTTCTGTTATATATTTCATTTCATAATGAGCAACTCACATATTTGACAACAAACTTGTGTCTCTTCCAAGTTTTAATTGTAAGTTATTTAGAGACTCCATTACTTTTAGGACCCCAAATTCACTCGATCCAAAACTAACTTTATTCCCCTCACAATTTTTGTCTTTCCTCGTGTCTTGCACGGTAGAAATAGTACCACCTGTGCCCCCAAGTTTCTCTTCATCTGAATCCAGTCAGCTATCATCTGACTGATTATATGAGTTTTCTATGCTGCATAACAAATTACCACAGATTTAGCAGATAAAAACTACTATTATCTCACATTTTTTTCAGGACCAGCATTCCAGGCATGGCTTCACTGGATCCTCTGCGTAGGGTCTCCTAAGGCCACACTAAGATGTTGGCTGGGTGTGAGGTCTCATCTGAAGGCTCAACTGGGAAAGGATCCACTTCTCTGCTCTCACAGGTTATTAGCAGAAAATCTTTTTGTTTGTTTGTTTAGCTTTAGAACAAATAGTGGCTTACTTCTTCAAGGCTAATGTGAAAGTGAAACTTCCAGGAGATCGATCTTGCCAGACTCTCCCTAGTCTCAGGGTCCTTGTGTTTGCTGCTTCTTCTCTGGGATACACCTTTCCTCTGATCTTTTATTTGGTTACTTCTTTTGGTTTCAGTACCACAGATCATCTTTTTTCCAGAAAAACTTATCTTCTGCATCCCTTTGTCTTTCTGCATTTCCCTTCATTATAGCACTACAATTGTTGTAATTCAAAGAGGAGATGGCTGGTATGTTTCCATCACCGGACTGCGAATACTTGAAATTAAAACTCTGCTATCACATTTTTGTTGATGTTTTGAAATGGAAGGAGACGGGAACGCTAGAGAATGGTTGTTATACACATTCTGGGAACAAGCTCAGTTCATTTTATAGGGCTGAAATGGTCTGTCCTTCCTCCTTCTGCTCTTGCTATCATCCAAGATATCATCACAGTATATATAGAGTATTGCTATAGCCTAATTTCCTCCTGGGGTCTACTCATTTCCTTAGAATCCACTTAAATGCCTTTTCTGAGGCTTTAACTTAACATTCAGAGATAATCAAATATTTGGTTCAATGCATTTTTAAACAGATTTTGTTGCACACCTATTCTGTACTTGGGCTACATCGGTAAACAAAATAGAAAAAAAAAAAAATCCAGCCATGCACAGTGGCTCAAGCCTATAATCTTTGAGAGGCCAAGGTGAGAGGATTGCCCAAGCTCGTGGGTTCAAGACCAGCCTGGACAACATGGTGAGACCTTGTCTCTACAAGAAATCAAAAGAGTAGCTGGGTGTGGTAGCCTGCGCCTGTAGTTCCAGCTACTTGGAAGGCTGAGGCTGAAGGATTGCCTGAGCCCAGCAGGTCGAGCCTGTGATGGCCGGGAGCGTGCCTCTGCTCTCCAGCCTGGGCAACAGAGTGAGACTCCAACTCAAAAAAAAGAAAAAAAAAGTCCATATTCTCATAAAACTTACATTTCTCCACATGCAGTGTATTAAGTCCCCAGAAATTGTTCTTACAACTGAAAGTTTGTACCCTTTGATCGACATCTTCCCATTTCTCCAACCCCTAGCCCTTGTCAATCACTGTTCTACTCTCTGTTTCTACCATAGCTCAACGTATATAGCTGCGGTCATATATGACTAGTAGACAAACCATAGCTCTCCATGCAAATGCCATACCTGCTATCCTAGATCAGTTGTGTATCACAACTATACTATGTAAAAACCACCAAGGCTCAGAAGAACAAGCTTGCATTATTTGAGTCTGAGTCAGCCGAACACTTCTGCTGATCCAGACCAGGTTCAGCTGATCTTAGCTGGGCTCATTTGCACATCTGTACAAATGTGGTGGATCAGCTCGGGGCTGCCTGGCCTAAGATAAACTTACTCATGTCTAGCAAGTGCTGGTTGCTGGCTGGGGTGGTGGAGGTGATTGGCCTAGATAGATCTCACCATCTAGCCATGTAGCCCAGGCTTGTTCATATTCTAGTGCTGGGTTCCAAGGAGAAAACAGAAGCTATCAAATCTCTTAAGACCTAAGCTCAGAACCGGACAAGGGTTTTTCTGGCGCTTTATTTGGCCAAAGCAAGTTACAAGGCTAGTCTAGAGTTAAGGGGGAAGAAAATGGATTCTCCCTTTGGAAAGGGAGGAGCTGGTCACATTGCAAAGAACATGAATGGAGAGTGAGGGATTAGGGACTTTTTGGCAATCAATCCATTTCGTTCTTTGTAGCCTCAGTATCTGGTTTTGGACTGCTTGTACGGAGGCATTGCTTGCCAGTCATTTTACACAATTATCTGACTTTTGTATATGTCTCATAACTTAATGTGATATATAAAACTAAAATGTAAACCCTTTGATTTTTGTAAGCTCCTTGAAGACAAGGAGCTTATCTTATTCATCTCCTTATCTTCCATGGCACATAGGACATTGCGCCTAGTAATATCTCACAATATTAGCTCAATCACTTGCATGCACCTGCAATAAAGAGCACATGGAGTGTCGTCCCTTTCCACCTGTGTGGCTTAAAAGGTGCATGAAATGCTGTAACTCGATGTGCTTTCCCAATACTATCTGGGTAGCTAATACACTTTTCTATTTGACGGGGAAAAACAGCTGAGGCACATTAAATTTATGTGGCTTGCTAACAGTCACCTGGTGCTTCTGGGGAAGAGATAAGGATTGATTTCTTCATAGTTAAAATGCTGGCCAGAAACAACAACAACACAGCAAAATAAACCAACCATGAAGGGAAACAACGGAGCCAGAGATGCTGTCCTGTGCCACAGTGAAGTTAAAATAGTCAGAGCTGGAGCCACGTGACCCTGTGCTTGGGGGGAGATAGAGGGTGTGGTTCAAAACCAAACCAAACCAAACCTGTCATTTGTCAAACACTTTCCTCAGTGGAATGAAATGAATGCTGTTAACAAGGAGTTAAAGAAACATTTCTATAGAAGCATCTAATTACTTCAGGCATCCCCATCTATATGGAGATAGGTCCAGGTACAAAACAAAATAAAATACAGGTACATTATATAGACAGACTATCCTGACTCATAAAATTTGTGAGACATGTTACAGCTAGAAAACGCTAACATTCATAAGGGAAGTTTTTTTCTTACTTTCCTCAAGGATGTTTTATGTAAGTATATGCACAAGGAGAACAATGCAAAAAGAAAAGAAAAGAAAGAAAAGAAAGAGGAAAGCTTCTTCGCTGTGTTTGCTTTTTGCATCTGCAAATTTCTGTCAGCTTTTAAGAGTTGGGAAGAAATTAGACAGATGTATGTTTTTAAAAGTGACTTTAGAAAAATTGGAGAGGGAAATACTTTTTAGTTAGATCTTAGTTTATTAAAGAACATTCTAATTTCTCGAGGACATATTGTGTTTTCTTATATGCTATTTCTTTTACAAAGGGAGATTGGAATTGTTTAAATTATATTTGAATTTTAAGGTTTTGTTTTAAATGAAACCAACACCAAGGTACATGGAGCAAGGAGAATGGGATCTCTATCATGGATAGGATAGTTTTTAGAGGGTATTCATTCAATCACAATAATCCAGAACATTAGTAGAATAAAGTGATAATGTTGATGTAAACCATTGTATTCATTAGAAGTTCTTTTTTTTTTTTGTTTAAACAGCATGAGTAGTCAGGTCTAGGGGTTGCAACTCCAAATTTGTATTTCACTTAAGCAACCCAGACCTTATTACATTAGGCAAACACTATTCAGGAGAACAGTGGGTCATGTAAATACTGTTAATATTATTCATGAATTTTACTTCCACTGTAGAATGAAATATGCTATGGATATTCTGTTATGAATGACCTTATTTAACTTCTGATATTGCATTTCTGCATTATAGCAAGTTTTTAATGACAATTTAAAGAGGCTTCGATTTACCTCCCTGCTACTGATTTCGTGTTCTTTTGTGCCCATTTTTTGCCCTAGCTCTCTTAACTATGTTTCTCCTCTTTATTTACCTTCTTACTTTTTATTTCTCCATTGCTTCAGGCTTCTTGGCACCAACTCATATCAGCAGTCGGGATTGCAGGCTATAGTGAATAAGTTTAACTGTAAACAACACACAAATTTCAAAGTGTATGGTTTTAATCTGCCTTTAATTTATGACTACTTCAGAGTGTGTCATCCATTAGCAGAAATGAGACCATTCAATCCTGAGCTGCAGGGCAGCTTTGCTGAGCAAGTGTGGCTCATACCACGTGACATCCTTTGGGTATATTGTGATCTCTGAAAAATAGAAAAAATAAACAACATCAAGCCAGGCTTGGTGGCTCAGCCTGTAATCCCGCGCCTTTGGGAGGCTGAGGTGAGCGGATTGCCTGAGCCCACGGGTTCGAGACCCGCCTGGGCAACGATCCCCCATCTCTACAATAAATCAAAAAATCAACTGGGCACGGTAGCGCATGCCTGTAATTCCGGCTACTCGGAAGGCTGAGGCGGAAGGATCGCCGGAGCCCAGCAGGTCGAGGCTGCGGTGGCCGGGAGCGGCCACTGCACTCCAGTCTGGGCGACAGAGTGAGACCCCAACTCAAAAAAAATAAAAAATAAAAAATGAACAACATCAAAAACTAGACAAAAGTGGCTGGGTGCAGTGGCTCATCTCTATAATCCCAGCACTTTGGGAGGCCAAGATGGGAGGATTGTCTGAGCACAGGAGTTTGAGACCAACCTGGGCAATATAGCGAGACCTCATCTCTGCAAAAAATAAAAAATTAAGAAAGTAGGTGTGATGACAACTGCCTGTAGTCCCAGATACTCAAGAGGCTGAGGTAGCAGGATCACCTGAGCCCAGGAGTTGGAGGCTGCAGTGGGCTGTGATTGTGCCACTGCATTCCAGCCTGGGTGACAGAGTGAGACCCTGGTCAAAAAATAAAAAATAAAAAACTAGACAAAACGACCTTTTACACATCATATATTAACATATTTCCTAGTCCCTATGTATAATGTTTGGACTTTAGGACCGTTTCTTTTGCCCATGCTAGCTCTGGCATTTCTCCCTTTCTTTTCTCCCTTCTTTCACTAATAAACTTTATTTGAAAACTTAAAAAAATAATGTTTCTACTTTTGTAAATTTATATTGAGTTAAGTTGAACATTCTTAGGACGTTGGGTCAGGAATTACAGTAAAGGTCTAAAAAAGTAATAAAATGTACGTGGGGGATCCATAAAAACTCAGAATTATTTTTGGAGGGTGGCTCCTTGTAGTACCGGCTTCACCTTCCAGGTAAGTGTTCTAGGAATCCATTGGCATTAGTGTGCCAGCTGGTGTTGTCTGTGAGAGGCTGCATTCGGCTTCAGTGAATTTCTTTTGGAGAGTCTTTCAACGAGTTTGTCTGTTTCATGATGGATGATTTAGGAGTGCACCTCCCACACCCCACTGAGTATTCAGCAGTTTTTGACCAAAAATGGCATGGCTGCTGTGCCCCACCCTTCCTGTTCATCGGATCTCACCCCAAGTAACTTCTTTTTGTTTCCCTGGATGAAAAAAAGTCCTCAGAGGGGAATGTTTTGCCAATGTTAAAGTGGTGAAACAAAAAACGGCAGAAGCACTAAAAGGCATTAAAATTGATGAGTTCAAAAACTGTTTTGAACAGTGGAAAAAGCGTCTGGATAGGTGTATTGAGTCAATACATGGAGAATACTTTGAAGGTGACTGGAGTTTAAATATGTAGGAATAACTACACAATTTTTATAACTAAATTCTGGTTCTTTGGGGAGCCCCCCTTGTATTTCCCAGTTATCCCAATCACATTCATTCATTCCATGTATTCATTCATTTATTCAACATATATTTCTTGAGCATCTGGAATCTTCTAGGTACTATTCCAAGCACTGGGGATAGAGCAGTGAACAAAACAATTTGTTTTATCTCTTGGAGTTCATATTTTTAATTGGGGAAGACAGAAAAGAAATCAATGAAATATTGGCCAAGTGCTGATAAATACTAGAACGAACAGTAAATCGGGAGAAAAGTACCCAATGACAAGTATGTTTTAGGTTGATTTAATCATTTTCATTTTATTCTTCGTGGCACAATCACAGCTCACTGTAGCCCTGACCTCCTGGGCCTCCTCAGTCTCCCAAGTAGCTGGAACTACAGGCATGCACCACCACGCCTGGCTAATTTTTTGACTTTTTTGTAGAGATGAGGTCTTGCCATGTTGCCTAGGCTGATTTCGAGCTCCTGGGTTCAAGTAACCTTTTGCCTCGGCCTCCCAAAGTGTTAGGGTTGCAGGCTGAGCTACTGTGCTCATCTAGGTATGATGTGAGCCAGTTAGAGCACATCATCTTTAGCAGACGATACTTGCATGAAATGAAGGAGCAAATGGTGTCTCTTTGGAGGAAAGAGAGTGCTTCAAAAAGCCGGTGTGTTCGGGGAGGGAGGGAAGACCAGTTTGCCTGGAGAGATGCTGAGTGAGTGAGAGTCAGGAGGAGATGAGTTCGGACAGGCTGATGCAGGGTTGGCCAGACCCTGTAGATGGAGTTGGGGCGATCACGCTTCGTCCCGCGGGCCATGGAGGAGATCCAGCATTTTATTGAGTAACATGTGAAGTCATTCCAGGATATCGAGCAGAGAAAAACATGAGACCTCGTGCAATTAAAAAACAAATTCTTTTTGTTTCTTAATCATTTTTCCAAGTACAACTCAGCAGTGTCAATTGTATTCACATTGCTGTGCACCAGATCTCAGGCACTTTTTCACCTTGGTACCCAGTCATAGCCAAGGAAGATCTCCCACCCCCTCCTCCTCCTCCCAGGCCCTGGCAACCACCATCCACGTTCTGTTTCCATGAGTCTGACAATTTCAGATAGATACAGCCTCTGATGGACTCATACGGCATTTGTCTTGTTGTGACCGGCTTATTTCACTTTGATATGATTTTTGTATTTTTGACTTAATGATATGTTCTCTTTATGTCATGGCCTCTGTGAGAAGCGAGTAAAGGGGCTCGGGGAGGGACAGAGGTGGAAGCAGAGATCCAAATTTTGATGCAATCGCAGGGCTGTGGGCAGGAGATGGTGGGACCTTGAACAAGGCTGTTAGGGGAAACAAGTGGTTAGCATCTGTGTCCATCTGGAGGTAAAGCCACTGACAGTGGGTGATATTTTGGACACGTAGTGTGACAGAAAGAGGAATAGGATGCAGATCGTTTTATAGTGATGTTTCCCAGTAACTTAACCATCAAGCCTTTATCTGTTACTGAAAGAAATCTTTGTAAAATCTGACTAAACATTGCATGTCTTCTAAAATACCACACAGATGCTAAATCAGCCTATTTGAGGGCTCAGGGTTGCTATTTTGAACTTGAATTTTTGTAGCTGTTTTGAATGTAGGTGTAGACCGTGTGAAACCGGAAGTGTGGGAATATCAGGAGAGTGGGAAAAATCTGGCTGGACTGGGCAATCAAATAATGAACATTTTCCAGGCAGAGAAGATGATCTGATTTTGACAGCACCCTGACCATATCCCACAAAACATTTTGGAATATTATTGAGATATTATGTTGAGAACTACGTCCTCTCCTCCTCGTGAGGTTTGCTCAGTGTTATCTAACTGTGGGATAAGCTGGCTGGAACTCGAGGCCCTGTGAAGCTAGAGAAAGGAAGAGGCAAAGCAGGAAGGGAAGAATCCTACTTTTATCTTAATTTTAACTTTAATATTAGAGATAAAAGGATTCTATAAACAGATGATTTTTCAAAATCTGTAGGAATACTAAAGATAGCCATTGAGGTGTGAAAAGTTATTGGTTATTGTTTCAAACAATATAATGAAAAACCAGTTATAGACAGCTTGAGATTTTTTAAAAATCGACTTATTTGCAGCATGCCACATTCCTCCTAGGACTAGATGAGATGAAATGAAAGGACACACAGTCTCCTAGGCAGTGTTTCTCTTCCTATCACCGTGTCCCATATTTTCGTGATTGACAAGAAGAGACGCAGCAATGAGCACTGGGAACTGGATGTTGGCTGAGTGGACTTTTTTCGACCATTCTTAAAGCACGTCAGGCAGAATTTTGCAATTAGCTGAAAAGGCACGCAATTCAGTTTCACTTTGCTGAACCCAATCTGTAGGATTGACAGCATGCCTTTAATAGATTCCTTCAGTAGATAATTAGACCAGTTTAACGCAAGTGCTGCATGAATTAACATTTGCACTAGGGTATGAATATTCAGGGCTACCGTGCTTTTGGTGGTGTGAGTTGTTTCCCCAGGATTTGCAGAAGTGCCTATTAGGTGCTTGTAGCGTATTGATTAGTACAGAATAGCACCAATTAGAGGGCGTGGGGACCTCTTTGGAGCCAGAGATGATATGCTTATCGGCACTACTTATGCTTTTTGCTGTAAACTCGAACCCAGACAACAGATTGCCTGCTTCAACTAGTCATATGCTTGGGTTTTGATGAGAATTTTGCTTTAAATTGCTATGCAGAAAACTAGTAAGTTTCCTGGCTTTTTCTGGAATTATGCCATCTGTTCATTTCACCACTGTCTATGAAATTTTTTAACTGGAAAATTAACCCAAAAGAATTCTTGCTCTAGATGTTGTCAATAATTGAATAAGTAAATAAACAAACAAATCATCGGACCATTCAAACTTACCTTTTGTAGTGATAAAAATTGTTTTGGCACAGCTTGCTAGTGCATTGACTATCAGTTCCGAACTGTTTTTGCATGTGTTTGGGAATTTCAAGGAATGGTAGGCTCGCTACAAAATGATCTCTGAGAATATAAAAACCTAAATATACATACCTTCAAAACAAACCTAGTCAGGGAACTTCGGGGGAAGGGAGGGATTAGGTAGCTGAGAATAAATGAATATTTCTGTATAATAATTAAAATAGAACTATCTTCTGAAAACTGAAAGAGGTCGTATAATGTGGGCGTCGACAACATGAGCTCTGGAGCCAGAACACCTGGGTATGAACTCCTCACGAGTCCTTGCTAGCTGTGTGGGCTCTGGAAAGTTACCTAACCTCTCAGTTCGCAAATCTGCAAATTGTGATGATCACAATGGTGCCGACTTCATAGGGTGGCAGGGATTGAGGGGTTGACCATATGGAAAGCCTTCAGAACAGTGCCTAGTACTAATGCAGGCACTAGGTGTTTGCTCTTCGTATTTGTACATTGATATACATAAAGGAGGGACACTTTGAAATGATCTGTTCTAAAACATGTAAAACTTCAAATGTAACTTCAAAGTATTTCAGATACTTCTTTGGGCCTCCTTCTATTCCCCAATCCGCATATCCCTGAAGCTGCCCCTCCTGCATGTCTCCCCCTTTTGAAGCCTTAAGGTGCATTTTGAAGGTTAATGTCAGATCTGGCTCAAAAGGAGGGTTTTGATGGTCTGGAAGGCAACCACATGATTTCACGCATACCTTCTTCTATGATTTCCGGTGTGCCAGTCGTCTGTGTTAGTCACGTAGCGGGACGCCTGTACAGATTTTGTATGAACACTGGCTCCAATCTGGTGTCATCGCACCTGGGGTTTTAGGGCATTTGGACCAAGATATGAAAGGAATGTTAAGAAGTTTCTTGCTGCTCTAATTAAACATGGCTCCCAGGCCTGAATCTCAGTTGGAGAAGACCCATGCTGTTGTCAAAAGAGTCAAGTAGAAAGTAGAAGCCCTCTGTGGATTCCTGGCCCTCTGTAGATTCCTGGCCCAGCAGAAACGAAGCGTTGTGTTGCCCCTGAGGTGATTTAGAAAAAGCCTGAAGGCCAGCTATTCTTCCTTTATAGTTTTTCTAAGTGGTAAGTAAATAAAAGTTGCCTACATGGAGTTGGGGAGAGACCTCAGCTCTCAGAGTTCTCATGAGCTCTGTCTACCCGTGAGAGGCCAGATGTCTTTCCCCCTCACATGCTCTTGTGATGACAGCATTCTCACTCTCTGAAACATGGCTTCTTCAGAAGCCAGAAATGGGAACTAGAAGGAGCTGTGTTCCAATATATCCAGGAGAATTGAAGGATGCTTTCTGACTAACATTAGACAGAGTTGATCTCTGGCTTTTCTAAAGTTTAGATTCATCAGGTATAATCAAACTTAAAAAAAAATTTAATATCATGTACAATGAAGGCCAGTGTCTTGAATCTGCAGGGAGGTCATTCATGTTAGCTGCCATGCTGAATATTACCAAGTCAAAAACTCCCTACTCCTAGATAAAAACAATGCCATGCTACTCATGCATTTGTTTGGGGAGATTTCTTTCAGGAGATCGGAAGAATTGATTTTATATCAGAAGTGCTTCTGTTGAGATTAGTGCTGCCTTAACACAGGATGAATGCCTAGGGGCATTCGAGATTTTTCTGTTAGGAAGGTAGCACTGTGTGTGTGTGTGTGTGTGTGTGTGTGTGTGTGTGTGTGTGTGTGTGTGTGTGTTTAGAGGGAAGGAGGACATTTTTAGCTTGGTCTCAGATTGAAGGTAAACACCCTATGTGTGTGCACCAATGTCAGGATTCTGGGAGATGCTGTTTGTCAAAGCATAGTTAAAACTGATTTCCCACAGCATAAATAATAATACAGATTTGCTTTTCAAATATCTTTCAGATCAGATGGGAATGCCAGCATCACTTCTGCTCCTAAAGTTTTCTTTTTGTATATTTTCAAACAGAAAAAGAAAAAAAAAAAGTTTCTCTCTCCCCAGTGTAAGTAAGCTATGATTTCCTAGGTTCCTTGTTTGGTGACTTTAATTTTGTCATTTTGTAAATTGAAGTTGTGAAATAAAAAAAACAGATTAGCATTCTCTGAATTTCCTATAAGAATTAGGGCACTGCACCTGTCTCAAAAGCCGATTGCGATGTTGGAAGTAAAGTAGCATTAAAATAAAGAGCACTATGGGATTTCACAAATTAACTGACTTAGAATTTGGGATTTGTCAGTCATGCTGACTTGCTCTGGGGAAAAGGGCTGGGAAAACTTGCCGAATCTTTGTGTTGCCTACTTTTTAAAAATGTCATGTTAAGGAGTAATCATTTTTATAGGAAACTTAACTCAAGTTATACACTTCAGCATGATACAAAGGGGATAAGTCTCTTTTACAAATAATGACTTTATGATTAAATCCAGCATGGAAAAATCTGAACCTGCAGTCAACATAGAGAATCTAAAAGGTTGGAACAAGTGAAGTCACCCGTGTATTGCTAACAAAAACATGTGCGTTTTCCTTCTGCTGTTCCAGTTTCATGACACGCAGTGTGAGAACAGGTATCATAATTGACAGCTACGTCTGTTACTCAAGACGGTGCCTTTCATACGGGTGTGTGGGATGTGAGTTATGCATTAGAAGTTGTCACTATTGTTCTTAAGTGCATATTCTCTGACGTACATCATCGTCTTCTCAGCTATCATTTTGTCTTTTTATTTTTCTCTGCCATTTATTTCTCAAGGTACATACTCATTAGTAAGTTAAACTTGTTTCTCTTTTTTTAAATTTAAGGTAAAAGTGTATAGCGGAAAATATCTTTTTCATAAACACATTTTTAAAGTTCTATGTCTGAAACTTTGAGTTCTACAGAAATCTCATTTTCCCTCTAATTGTTTTCTGTTTTACTATAAAGGATGTAAATGTTGAACTAGATATTTCTTCCACATCTGAGACCAGGAGTGACTTGGATTGTATGAAACTCAGCAGGGTCTCATGTTGCTCACGTGGTAAACAGTTGAGACTCTGACGGGGAACATTAAACCTGGAATGACAAACGAACCCGGTGGCAGGCATATCTGCCTCCACATCCCAAGGTCATCTAAGCATGATACTCTCCCTTCACGAACTCCAATCACTTTATCTGTAACATCATATGTACCTGTTTCCCAGAGTTGTGATCAAAAACAAACTAAAATGCCTATTATATTGAGCCCTTTGCATGGTGATTGGTCTATACAGTGAAAAAAGAACTATTATCTGAGGACTTCAAGTCCTTTTCGTTATCAGGCCCAGAGAGACATTAAAATGAGACAGTGATCACGTCCTGTTCCCCTCCGTGAGCTACACATTCACCTCTTGAAATTGCTTGCTGTTGTTACAGGTAACTATACATTAATCTAATAATACCACACCAGACATTATAGCTTAACCATGTATAGCCAATCGCTAATCAATGTTATTTCTGTAAGCCAAGGAGAATTTCTTACAGAATTCAGTGACACACAACTTTGTATCCGCCCACTCCCCGTTCCTCTTTTATGCCTTTAAAAACCCACTTGTAACTGCTGCGAATCGGAGTGTATATTGGGGCAACTTGAATCTATGCTCCTGGTTGCAGTCTTCAAACTTGGCCCAAATAAATTCTCTACTTATGTTAATTTTGCCTCAGCTTCTTCCTTTTAGGTTGACAATAGGTACTCAATAAATTGTAGTTAATTCTTTCCTTCCTCCCAAGGAAAGGAATTTGAACAAGGATGCTACTGGTATTAATATTCTTGTTTCTCTAGCTACTTTTCATTGATTAAAATTTTGGCCAGGTGTGGTGGCTCATGCCTGTAATCCCAGCACTTCGGGATGCTGAGGTGGGAAGGTTGCTTGAGTCTGGGAGTTCAAGATCAGCCTATGCAACATGGGGAGATCTCGTCTCTACAAAAAAATAAATAATAATAATAATAATTTTTGTTTTGAGTTGGAGTCTCACTCTGTCACCCAGGCTGGAGTGCAGTGGAACAATCACAGTTCACTGCAGCTTAGACCTCCTGGGCTCAGCGATTTTTTCACCTCACCCTCCTGAGTAGCTGCGACTACAGGCACCTGCCACCACACCCGGCAAATTAAAAAAAAAAAAAATTCACCAGGGATGATGGTGTGAGCCTGTAGTCCCAGCTACTTTGGAAGTTGAGGTGGGAGGGTCACTTTAGCCCAGGAGTTCGAGGCTACAATGAGCTCTGATCTCACCACTGCACTTCAGCCTGGGTAACACAGTGAGACCTTATTCCTAAATAAATAAATAAATATGAATAAAATGCAAAAAAAAAAAAAATAGGACATGAGTGTCCATACTACTTTCCCCATGCATTTTATTTATAAGCAGTAAAAAAATTATATATGTATCATATATATATACACACATATGTATATATCAGTAAAAATAATCAGACCCGACCACTCTAACTCAGCATCCTGGCAGCAAAAAGCAGAAATAGAGCACAGAACAGCAAATATTCTCCATAACACACTTGGTGAACAGAGCCAAAATATTCTGAGAATCGTGACTGCCATTGTCAACTTCTCCCCTATGATATTTACTACTGTAACCTCATTTGAGGCTTTCCGTGAATTCCGGATTAAAAAAACCCATTGCACTGGCAAAGCAGCCTTTTCTCATATGCAGAGCACGCATGCGTGCCCCTGGTGTGAAATTACACTGACAAGACTCCATTGGAAGCTGGCTGTGCCACGATGAACGGAAATGTGCGCCCAATCTACCTGGGCCAGACCCAACTGAGAGGCAGGTGTTCTGTGGAAAGGCTCCTGGGGGGATTTGGCAAAACACAACCAGGAAATCATGCCTGGTTTAAATATCCAGAATCACAACTAACGATGCTTTCTCTTCATTGACACAGACACTTGTAACGTGCCTGTTCTATAACCCTGCCGAGGAGCCAACGCCTCAAGGTACACATGGCAGGAAGCAATGCTCATTTTTGTTCTTAGATTACATTAAGTGTAAATGGATCTCAAGGGATTTAAGTCATGTAGGAGTAGAAAATTACCCTTTTTAACAGCTTTGAGAAGGCAGGCAGCAGTCAGAAATTTCATCACTAGTTGACTTGAGCAGGATGTTATCACTATCCGTAAATGGATATTTTCCCACATCGTATCCTAGTAATTAGGCTTCACCCTCTCGGAGCCTCCTTTCATTTGAAGAACATGAGAAGCATGCAGTCATCAGAGTCAGCTGCCTACCAGAAGATTCTGGAGTGTCTTGACATGGCAGGGTCCAGTGGACTGCCAGAGTCATGAGGCTTGGTATTTGCCTTTTTGCCTTGAAAAAGTCCCTCTACCTCTTTTTCATTTTATTTTATTTTATTTGAGTTGGAGTCTCACTCTGTCGCCCAGACTGGAGTGCAGTGGCCGCTCCCGGCCACCGCAGCCTCGACCTGCTGGGCTCTGGCGATCCTTCCGCTTCAGCCTTCCAAGTAGCCGGAT
Source organism: Cephalopachus bancanus (assembly GCA_027257055.1). Taxonomy (NCBI): domain Eukaryota; kingdom Metazoa; phylum Chordata; class Mammalia; order Primates; family Tarsiidae; genus Cephalopachus; species Cephalopachus bancanus. Next base: position 5,179,181 of record JAPVLO010000138.1, read on the forward strand.
TTTCAGGCATGCGCTACCACGCCCGGCTGATTTTTTGATTTTATTGTAGAGATGAGGTCTCGCTGCCCAAGCGGGTCTCGAACCCGCGGACTCAGGCAATCCACTCACCTCAGCCTCCCAAAGGAATGGGATTACAGGCTGAGCCACCGAACCCGGCTCCCTCTACCTCTTTGAACCCCAGCTTCCACATCTGTGGCATGCGGATGAATGCATCTATCTCCGCCCTGTTTAATGGGCCCCTACTGAATACCAGGTATGCTGCAAAGCATAAACCAATACAATGAATGTGACATGTTCTTTGTCCTTAAGGAATGCAACTAAGACAGAAGGCAAAGGCAAAGGGTAGGGGGATAAGGATTGTGACTACTTAGTCCATTACTTGAGGGGCTAGAGTGAATGTAAAGGACTCCAGTACTGACAGCATCTGTGCTACAGACCGTCTTTCCTCTTCAGCTGAAAGTTATAAAATAACGAACAACACAAGACAATACCCTATCAATAGCCGCTCCATTGTTACACATATAAGGGCTTCTCGTGAATTTGATGTTTTCTTGTGAATTTCCTCATGCTTTGAGATTGTAATAGACGTCTCAAGGAACGAGTCACTGGGAAAATTACCTGCCCACAATCTCATAGGTAGGTAGTAACCTTGCTCTCTGCCATTTTTCTCATCGCAAAAACGTATTTGCTCCGTAGGGGAAAGGTCAAAGATCATCAAATATAGTAAATCGAGATAAATGCAGTTACTTAGCCAGAAAGTCTTTCGAATAGATCACATTTTCCGTAATTAAAAAAATATACTATTTGCATTTTCATGCAACTTTACATTTTTTACTGGGATGTCCGAGATTCTACCCGAGAGTCACTACAAAGCAACGTGAAACTCCCAATAAGTGAGGGCCACCATTTTTAAAGGAGTAAAGAGTTTAGTAGTTTAGATTTTTTTTTTCTTTAGGCCTAGTATCAAAAGTGGATAAGATGACACTGGCATTTTACTACTTGATGAAATGTAAAGACAAATATGATTAAGATGAAATTACCCAAAATCTTAGGAATATAGAAAAACCACGACCTTCCTTCCTCTGTAGGAAGAGGGATCTGTGAAGATTGAAACAAGAGCATTTGAGGACACTGCTGCTTTTCCACTCTTTCGTTCCAGCACAAGGACACGCAAAGCTTGTTCAGGCTCGGAATACTTAAAAACTAATCTATGAGAAACAAATAGCACAGGAATAGAAGAAATAAGGAAGCTAATCAAAGGGTTTGACTATTTTTCTTGGGTACATCTCTCTGGAGTATAACTGACTTTATTGGTGGCATTTCAATGGCGGGTGACAAAACTGTTTGACCTGTCATTGCCACTTCTGCAGAGAACTTCTAAAATCAAACACAAGATACAGAATTATTGCATGTTAATTTAGACCCGCACCTAACGATGATTTTTAACTTCTCAATTCAGGACGAAAGGCTGGTCTTTCATTTGTTATAATGACTCACATACTTTCAGGTGACATCCCTGTATAATTTGGCTCTTCGCTTCCTGAGTGAAATTTTGTCTAATAACTAGTTGGATTAAGAGAACCGCATAAAAGATTGCGTTCCGCATACTCAATTTCTGTCAGGTTTCATCTCTTACTGAACAGCGAAAGACGATGCCTTGAGGCGTTCTTTCATTCTCATGGTTTGGGGGATTCGTGGCTATGTATTTTTCTTACAAACTACGTCCTGATTTTAGTTCCTATTTTCGTTTCCTTTGGTCAAAGTTATTAGATGATTACAAAATTCCTCCTATTCCAGCTATGAAATTCAGGAAGATTGTCCTGATAAAGTCAGGGCTGAGTGGTAATTAGCAGAGAGATAGCAGACTGTTTAATTGTTTGAATTGATTACCTGTGATCCATAATTAAGAAGTATTTCCAGCACACAGAAAATGCGAGGGAATGTTATGTAAAATATTACCCCTTTGTTCTGTTTGCTTTAAATGTTTTAAAAAATGAAATACAGCTTTATGAAAAGTTGAAGCTACTGTGGGTGGCTGCTCCTGTTCCAATTCCTCTCTCCATGTTAGCTTTTCTCAAACTTTTGCACCTTTTCACACTCTAACTAAAATGGTATGTGTCTATAAACAACACCCAGAGCTTATCTACACACTCTCTAGCTATAAACAAATACTATTACACTACATATCCCATTGAATTATTCATTTTTCTCACTCCACTCTGGTTTTGGGACTGGTCTATGGTCATACATGTCATTCTAGTTCACTCATTTTAATGGCTGTATAGTGCTTTATTGAATGTCACGAATATGAGAATGTATTTAATCATTTCCCATGGATAGACATCTAGATTACAAATAGTACTGTAATAAGCGTTTTGTGTATAGACTTTTTTATTCACCTGGGATAAAGTTTCTCTAGTGCTGAGTATTTTCATCTTAACTTTCCAAGAGATTGCTAAATTGCCCTTGGAGGTGGTTATGCCGATTTATCCTCCCATCATGGTATTGTAATTTTGTATTTCTCCGCATCCACACCAAATATTAGTAATTTCAGGCTTCTAAAATTGTTTTCTGACTTGATGTATGTGGAATGATACCTGACTCGGGTCTTCATGTGTATTTTTCTGATTGCTGCTGAGGTTATGCATTAGTCTATTTCTGCTGGTCACCCGGGTTTCCCTTTGTGAACCCCCTATACATTTCCTTTCCTACTTTGCTATTGGATTTTTTGTATCTTTTTAAAAAGTATGGACATGTATGAGTTACAAATATCTTTTCACAGACTGTAACCATTTTTTAAAAATTTATGGTGTCTTCTCTTGACAGAAGTTTCTAATTTTAATTCAATCAGTTTGTCAATTTTTTCTTTTGTGGTAGACACTCCTATTTTGCTTGAGAAGTACTTCCATAGAATATCATATTACTGATTTTAATTTTAAAAATTGTTGCTTTATTGTATTTATTTTTAAATTTATTTTAAAGACAAGGTCTGCCTCTGTCACCTAGGATGGAGTGCAATGGTGCTCACATAACTCATGGTAGCCTCGAACTCCTGGGCTCAAGCGATTCTCCCATCTCAGCCTCCGGAGTAGCTATATCACTACACCTGGCTGATTATTTTTTTTGTAGAGACAGAGGTCTCTCTACGTTGTTCAGGCTGGTCTCAAACCCCTGGCCTCAAGTGATTCCCCTGCCCCAGCCTCCCAAAGTGCTGAAATTACGGGCATACGCCACCAAGCCTGGCTAAATATTTTTATTTTTAAATGAATGAACTTCATTTTTTAAAGCAGATTTAGGCTCACAGCAATGGTGAGTGGAGGGTACAGAGAGCTCCCATGTTCACTTCATGAATTCCACACACTCACAATTTCCCCCACCATGGCCATCCTGAACAGCAGTGGCACATTTGCTATGATTAATGAACCTTGGCTGAGACATTATCACCAAGTCCATAGTCTACATTAGGGTTCGCTCTTGATGTGGTACGTTCTGTGGGTTTTGGCAAATGTGGAAGGACATGTAAACACCATTGTGGTATCATATAGCATAGTTCCACCACCTTAATGTCTCTATGCTCCATCTGTTCATCCCTCCCTCCTCAACTGTGGCAACCACGGATCTTTTTACTGTCTACAGTTTTGTCTTTTCCAGAGTGTTTTATGAGGTGGAAACCCAAAACAGAATTTATTTGTAAAAAAAAAAAAAAAGTGTATGCTTACACCTATCAAGACATTTTTCAACTGCTCAAAACAGTTTTTGAACTCGTCAATGTTGGTGCCTTTTAATGGCGCTCCTCTTTTTTGTTCCCCTTCTTCTGTGTCAGAAAAATGTTTCCTTTTGAGGAATTTTTTCATCCAGTGTGATCAGATGACTGGAGAAGGTGGAACATGGGCATCATGCTGTGTTTGGTCAAAAACTGCTGAACACTCAGCTTGGTGTAGGCAGGTGACCTCGGAAATCACCCATCGTGAAATGGGCAAAAGTGTTGAAAGCATCTCAAAAAAGAATTCTCTGAATCTGAACACAGCCTCTTGCATCAATGCTAGCTGGTACATTGATGCCGATGGGTTCCTAGGTCACTTACCTAGTGGGGGAAGCCTATACTACAGAGATCCTCCAAAAAATATTTCCAGTGTTTTTTTGGGTCCCCCCAAATGGTTGGAATCAGAAATTATGTATGTAGTCTTCTTTCGCTTAGTCATATGCATTTAACATTTCTTCATTCCTCCATGTATTTTCACGGCTCAATAATTCATTTATTCTTAGCATTGACTGATGGTGCATTATCCGGATGTAACACAGCTAGTTTATTCACTCACCTGCTGGAAGGCATCTTGTTTTGGCAATTATGACTGAAGTTGTTGTAAATATCTATAAGCAGGTGTTTGTGCAGATGTAAGTTTTCAGTTCATTTGGGTCAACATCAAGGAATATGATTGCTGGATTGTATGGTAAGAGAGTATTTACTTGTATAAGAAACTGCCAAGCTATTTTCCAAAATGGCTGTACGATTTTGCATTCTCCCTAACAAGTAACAAGAGTTTTTATGTTCCACACCCTCGCCAGCATTTGGTGTTTTCAGCGTTTTGGTTAGGTCATTCTATGTGGTGTGCAGTGGTACTTCACTGTTTTAATTTTCAATTAATGACAACTAATGACGTGTGATGTTGAACATCTTTTCATCTACTTCATCTTCTCATGTACATCTGTACATCTTTGGGAAGGTTTTTGTTCAGGTCTTTTGCCCATTTACAAAATCAAGTTGTTTATTATCTTTGTGTTTTAAGAGTTTTCTGCATATTTTAGATAGCAATCTTTTATCAGATGTGTCTTTTGCCAATATTTTCTCCCAGTCTTGGCTTGTCTTCTTATTCTCTTGATATTTTGTTTAGGAGCATGAATTTTTAATTTTAGTGAGGTCCAACTTATCAACTTCTTCTTTTATGAATTGGGCCCTTGATATTGTTTTTAAAACGTCATTGTGACCAGGTATGGTGGCTCATGCCTAACTGGGTCCAGTGGCACACGCATATAGTCTCAGCTACTCAGGAGGCTGAGGCAGGAAGATCACCTGAGCTCAGGAGGTTGAGGCTGCAGTGAGTTATGATTGTGCCACTGCACTCCAGCCTGAGTGACAGTGAGACTCTGACTCAAATTCCGCCCCCCCAACAAGAAAGCAAAACGAAACAAAAACAAAGAAGTAATTGCCATTCCCAAGGTCATCTAGATTATTTTTCCTGTTATCTTCTAGGAGTTTTATAGCTTTGTGTTTTATATTTAGGTCTATAATCCATGAGTTAATTTATGTGAGGGGTGTGAGGTTTGTGGCTAAATTTATTGTTAATATTATTTTTGCATGGTGGATGTCCAGTTGTCTGAGCACCATTTCTCCATTTTATTGTCTGGGTTCCTTTGTCAAAGATCAGTTGATTATATTTATGTGGGTCTATTTCCAGGCTCTCTGTTCTGTTTCATAGGTCTATTTGTCTATTCTTTGGGCAATACATACTGTCTTGGTTACTGTAGCTTTATAGTAAATCTTGAAGTTAGGGAGTGTCAATACTCTGGTTTTTTTCTCCTTCAATAATGAGTTGGCTATTGTGGCTCTTTTGCTTCTGCATATACATGTAGAATAAGTTCTTTTCCCCCCACAAAATAACTTGCCAGGATTTTGACCAGGATTATGCTGAATCTGTAGCTCATATTGGGAACAACTGACATCTTAACAAAATTGAGTCTTCCTATCCATAAACATGGGATATCTTTTCATTTGTTTAGTTCTTCTTAGCTTTCATCAGACTTTTGTAGTTTTCTTCATATAGTTCTTGTACATATGTTGTTAGGTTTATACCTAAGTATTACATTTTTGTAGTGCTGATGTAAATGGTAATATGTTTTTAATTTCAAATTCCACTTGTTCATTGCTGCTATATAGAAAAGTGATTGACTTTTGTACACTAATCTTATATCCTGTGACCTTGCTATAATTGCTTGTTAGTGCCTGGAGCTTTTGTTGTTGTCAATTCTTTCAGATCTTCTACATAGAAGTTATATCATCTGTGAATAATGAGTTTGTTTTTCTTCTTTACCAATATGTAAGATTGGTAAGATGATAAAGATTTTATTCCCCTTTATTATCTTTTTGTATTAACTAGGACTTTCAGTATGATGTTGAAAAGCAACGACGAGAGGGAACATCCTTTCCTTATTCCTGATCTTAGTAAGAAAACTTTACGTTTCTCACTAATAAGTACATTAGCAACAGGTTTTTTTGTAGATGTTCTTTATCAACTTAAGGAAATTCCCCTTTATTTCTAGTTTACTGAGAGTTTTAGTTTAAAAAAAAATGAATTGATGTTGGATTTTGTCAAATGCTTTTTCTGAATCTTCTGATATATTCTGTGATTTTTTTTTCCTTTAGTCTGTTGATGTGATAGATTTTATTGATCGATTTCAAACATTGAACCAGCCTTGCATGTCTGGGATAAGTCTCACTTGATTGTGTTTTGTAATTCCTTTTATACATTGTTAGGTTTGTGTTAATATTTTGTTGAGGATTTTTGCATCTGTGTTCATGAGAATTATTGTACTGTAGTTTTCTTTTCTTGCAGTGTCTTTGTCTGATTTTGGTATTATGATGATCCTGGTTTTGTAGAATGAATTAGAAATTATTCTTTCTGCTTCCTTCTATTTTCTGAAAGAGATTGTAGAGAATTGGTATTGTATCTTCCTTAAATGTTGGTAGAATTCAACATCTGGGCAAGGTGCTTTCTGTGTTAGAAGATTATTAATTCCATTTTTTTAGACCATTTCACCTAGGCTGGAGTATGGTGGCATGATCCCAGCATACTGCAGCCTTGACCTCCTGGACTCAAGCAATCTTCCCATGTCAGCCTCCTGAGTAGCTGGGACTATAGGCATATCCCATCACACACAGCTAATTAAAAAATTTTTTTTTTGTAGAGATGAGTTCTCACTATATTGCCCAGGCTAGTCTTGAACTCCTGGGCTTGAGCGATTCTTCTGCCTTGGCCTCCCAAAATGCTGGGATTACAGGCGTGGGCCACTGCACTTGACCTAATTCAATTTGCTTAATAGATATAAGCCTATTCAGATTACCCATTTCTTCTTGTGTGAGTTTTGTCATTTTGTGTCTTTAGGAAATTGGTTCATTTTGTCTAGATTATCAAATTTGTGCTATTCCTGTGAGTATGGATTATTTCAAATTCAACTCCTAGAAACATGAGACATAATAATAATAATCAGTTATTGTTTTATGTCACCTAAACCTGAAGTGCTGCTTTTTTCCCCCACAGAAATAGACAACCTTAACACAAAGTTAAAGTATTTTCTACTGAATCTTATGGGGATGGGGATGAAAATAGACTTATTTTAAATCAGCTATTTAATTTGAACTAACCTTACTACTTACCAAGAGCTGCAAAAATAGCACAGAACTCTCATACCATTCACCTAACTTCTTCTAACGTTACTGTCTTATATAATAGCACAGTAAAATTAATGACAGTAAGAAATGATCATTGAGACAACAATACTACTAACTAATCCAGAGATGTTATCTGAATGTTTCTAGTTGTACCTCTAGTGTCCCTTTTCTAGTCCAAGTTTCAATCCATTCTCCCACCTTACCTTTAGTTGTATTTTGTTAGTCTTCTCGAATGCATCATGGTTCCTCTGTTTTTGTTTGTCTTTTATTACTTTGACATTTGAAGAGCATGGGTCAATTATTTTGTAGAATGTCACTGAATTTGAGTTTTTCTGATGTTTTCCTATGATCAATTCAAGTTATATATTTTTGGCAAGAATTCCACAGAATTTATATTGTAACCTTCTCAATGTATCATGTCAGGAGGTACAGGATGTTGGTATGTCTTAATGCCTGCTGTCTTATAGAATTTTAACTTTGATCACTTTGTTAAGGTGGTTTCTTCTAGGTTTCACCACTGTAATTATATTTTTAAATTAATAAGCATCTTGTTAAGAGATATTTTGAAACTGTGCAAACATTCTGTTTCTGCTCATTTTTTTTTTTTTCTTTTTGAGTCAGGGTCTCACTCTGTTCCTCAGGCTGGAGTGCAATGGCACGACCATGGCTCACTGCAGCCTTAATCTCTTGGGATCAGGTGGTTCTCCCACCTCAGCCTCCAGAGTAGCTGGGACTACAGTTTAATGCCACCAGGCCCAGCTAATTTTTAATTTTTTTTGTACACATAAGATCTCATTATGTTGCCTAAACGGGTCTCAAACTCCTGGACTCAAGCAGTCTTTCTGCCTCTGCCTCCCTAAGTGCTGGGGTTACAGACATAAGCCTCTCTTTGTATTTTAGCATACTAATTTTGTCATTCATCTATGACTCTTGCTTTGACTCTTACCTCTTACTATAGATTTTGCCTAGTGATGATTTTCTGTTCTTATCATTTCTTCTACATTTATTATTAAAATTTGACTAAAAAAAGCTGTTTCTTCTCACCCATTTTAAAATTTATTCATTATTTATATCACTATGGGCCATGAGTTATAATCTGACATGTCATCATTCATTTTGTTGTTCAAATGGACCCAGAATTGGCCAGGGAGTTTTTTCAAGTTGTTCTCCAAGGTGCCTTCATCAATGTTTTGCATATCCTTTCTTTCTTGGTGGTACAAAATATTCCACGATTGTTTTGTACTTTTCCTGCCTCAGCCCTGGAATCCACCATTCCATCAAGAGCCCTGGTTCTTTTTATGATAGATGAAATGATGACCTGGGTGTTCTATTACTGCTAGAACAGCGTCACTACTAGGCTAAGTGGACAGAATTTGGAATGCATGTATGGAAACTAGCCAATGTGCATATCTGTGTTTCTTTATATCTGTTCATTAATGTGTATAGTAATAATTGGTGCAATTACCTCTGATTCAATTCAGCACCATAGGCTTTATTCTAGATTTATTGCCTTTTTAATTTGTAATTCATTTCTCTAAAAGTAAGAAAATTCATTCTTATTATCTACCATATATTTTCATATGAAAATAAACTTTTAGTGGTTACCAAAGAGGCATTTCCCTTTTATGACCCCTTTTTCTTACTTTTAACTTCCTAAAAAAAGGTAAGTTTGCCAATAGAGATAAATGGAGACTACCAGTTCTGTGGAGTTATGCAGTTAAATAGTGCGGGGGATCGGGGTTGATAAGCAAACACAGACATCTAATTAATGTTTTTAAGTAACTCCGTCTTACTAGGTTAATTTCATATTGGTTTAAGAAAATTAAACATCTGATGGATTTTGTTGAGTGCGCCAACACACATCATCAGGATTTATAATAAAAATAGCAAATTGAGACGGAATATATCCAGTAATATATGTCAGACATGTCCTAGGAACTGAAAACAAACAAAATTAATATTATGCATTATTTTAATTATATAAAGGATGTTGAAACACTCTGTGAATGATGCCATACAAAATTGGCTTGCCCTGTTCTGGCTATATAGTGACAAGAATACATGAATATCAATTAGACATTTGCTTTCGTTTATATTAAGCTTAAAATGTCAGGTATATCATTTGAATAATGTATGAACCCATTTTAACTAGTAGTCTTATTTTTTTAGCTACTTAGTTTAGAAATGATGATTTTAGCTATTTTAAAGCATGTTTTGGGCGAGTGCAGTGGCTCATGCCTAATAATCCCAGCACTTTGGGAGGCCGAGGTGAGAGGATTGCTTGAGCCAGGAGTTCGAGACCATCCTAGGCAATATAATGAGACCTTGTCTCTATGAAAAATAAGAAAAATGAGCCAGGCATGGTGGCACACACCCGTAGTCTCACCTACTTGGGAGGCTGGGGCAGAAGGATCGCTTGAGTAGAGGAAGTCGAGGCTGCAGTGAGCCGTAATTGTGCCACTGCTCTCCAGCCTGTGTGACAGAGTAAGACTCTGACTAAAAAAACCCCAACATTTTGATTTGTAAGATTGTTGCCCAATATCTCTTTCTTATAAATAGTTTTCTAAGAATCCATAACTTTAGAAATGAAGCATCTCTATTACGTTCATGAAAGTCCTCAGCAGTGAGTTGGAGATCCCATATAATTTTTTTTAAGTATTGAAACAACAATTGCCATGGCAAGTGTGCATTATAGACTCAATATTCATAAGAAGATTGTCTTAGGAACTATCTACACATACAAAAAGAATGAATATTGAGCAAATTGTACCAGATTTTTGCTGACTATCAAAGTACGCACAAGCGAGCTTGAGACAAAGTAAGAATTTGAATTTAATTCTGAGGAGCAATTTTCCTACAGTAAAGGCTGTTAAACCCTCAGATATACTCTTGAAGGTGAGGTTTTAGGATTTTTTTTCCTGTCAAGGTCTTTATAAATGAATACATTTAGAATTCTAGGATGGATTAGGTGTGATCTCACCTGACTTTAGAGACATAGACTTAATGAGCCTTCCAAAGGCGCCATCCTAGCCTTAGGATTCTAAGATTGTCATTTGCAATTAGAATTTACATTGGAATGAAACCAAGGATGCTGTCGAATTCTGCCTGTCTACAGAGGAGTGACGCCTACAGAAATGATGTGAGAGAACTCAGAAACACACCACCTGTCGGTAGGTTTGGGACCAGAGCTCTCTCTGACATGACAATGCAGGGGAGAAAAAAATATATCTTTTTCCCCTCATCCATCATCAGTTTTATGGCTGATACTCTACAACAAAAGATAGATTAATAAGATAAAAGCACAGCAAATTTATTCATCAGAGTTTTACATGACATAGGAACCTTTGAAAATGAAGGGTCAAAGACCCAGGGAAAATTGTATTTTTATGACTAGGTTCCATGAAGAATGAGCAGTCATGTATGATTGGACTAAAAGGGAATGTCCTAATGGTAATAAACTGGGGAAGCATAGCGAAGCCTGTCGTTCAGATTCATCTCTGAGCCTCTGTGTCGTCATCCCTTTCCTCTGGGCGTAGGGCAGGACCCCTGCCAATGAGAGTCTTCAAGGAAGAAGGGATGGAGGATTCTTTTTATGGCATCAGAAAATAAAGGCAGAGGAAGGTCAGAGAGGGACCAAGATGCCATATTTTGGGATCTCATGACCTGAGCCTCAAGAGTAGAGTAATAATAACAGTAAGCTCTTTTGTGTAGTATGCTAAATAGTTTTTAGGATTTTTTTGCTTTGTATTTTATTTAGCCATTGTAAAAACTATATGAAGCAGAGAATATATTATTTCTACTATATGCCCCAAGGGAAACTGAGGCATAGACATTTCAGAGCACTTGTCTAAGATCAAGAGCAGAATTAGAACTTGAATGCTAATTTTCTTTCTTTCTTTCTTTCTTTTTTTTGAGTCAGGGTCTCACTCTGTCGCCCAGGTTGGAGGGCAGTGATATGATCACAGCTACCACAGCCTCAACCTGCTGGGCTCGGACAGTCCTTCTGCCTCAGCCTTCCAAACAACTGGAACTACAGGCATGAGTCACCACACCCAGCTATTTTTTTTTAAATTTGTCATAGAGATGAGAGCTCATCGTAATGCCCAGGCTGGTCTCAAACTCCTGGACTCAGGCAGTCCTCTTGCCTCTGCCTCCCAAAGTGCTGAGATTATAGGCGTCAGCCACTGTGCCTGGCTTGAATGTTCATTTTTTGACATAAGCCAGTGCTCTTTCCAATTGCCTACTACTTTGTTTGAGAATATTTGGAGTTATATGAAAATACCAGATCTAAGTGAAGATTTCTTGTGTTTAGATTCAGGCAAGAATGCACTTGTTGCAGGAAAAGAGGCATGATGTTTTAGTAACTGAATTTAGACCAGCACCTCTCGAAGTGTCCTTGGAGGCACATGAATTCTACAAGATAGTGGTGGTGTTATACCTTATTAATTAGGGTTGGATTCAGCCTTGAGTAACAGAAAAAAACCAAAATCACAGTGATGTCTGCAACAGTGGAGATTATATTTCTCCCCATGCAGAGGAGTCTGGAGGTAGGCATGCTGTGGTTGGTGTGGGAGCCTCCTGATGATCCAGGAGCCAGGTTCCTGTAGTCTTGCAACTTTCTTGACTCCAACTTTCTCCTGGTTCCACTACCAAGGCTGTAGCCATCACTCTGTATTCTGACCAGCAGAAGGGAGAAAGGGTGACTAACTAATAGAAAGCTGTGTTCCTTACCTTTGTGGGTATTTCTCGGTTGCCACATATATAATGTCCACTTACGTCTCATTGGTCAGAACTTGGTTTCTTGGCCAGATCTAGCAGTAAGGAGATCTGGGAAAACAACAACAGCAACGACAAAACCTTTTGACTAAACAGTAAGGTGCCCAGCTAAAGCTGGAATTTTCCAGAAGAAGGAGGAATAAATGGATATGGGAATTGATCCTATCTATGATTGCTGTATACCCACAAAAGTAACTTCTGATTAAAGAAAAAAATGTTATGGTCAAAGAAGACTCAGAAATACAAGGACAGCAAAAGTTAAGTAAGTCTCTTTAACACCAGGCTTCTCAAAAATGCTAATGCATATTGTGAAACTCTAAGGGGGGGTGATGTACTATGTAAAGTTCTCATACTTATTTGACTACAGAACTCTTGACTCAGAAGCATCTCTTGGGATTAATGGTCCACAGAATATACTTCGAGAAAATACTGCTGTAAACTGTCAAATCTTGAATGGATAATTCTTATCTGTTCCTTGCTGCCAAGTTACTGACTGAAGAAGGCATCAAGCTTCCTCTGACTTACTTAACTTGATTTTATTCTATGTAAGTCAGGGATATGGTGGCGCATACATAATGAGCAGGACTGTGGAGCAATTTGCAAATATAGAGGCTTGTAGAACTGCCAAATAATTAGACTTTAAACACAAAATTCTTCCACTTTTGCCTAAAAATATTTTGAGCAATTTTCACATGGAACATTCAGCATGATATCTTTATTAAGAGATAGGCCAGGCACGGTGGCTCACGCCTGTCATCCCAGCACTTTGAGAGGCAGAGGCAGAGGATTGCCTGAGTCCAGGGGTTTGAGACCAACTTGAGCAACTTGGCGAGACCTCATCCCTACAATAAATCAAAAAGTCAGTCAGTCATGGTGGCATGTGCCTGTAGTTCCAGCTAGTTGGAAGGCTGAGGTGGTAGAATTGCCTGGGTCCTGCAGGTTGAGGCTGCAGTAGCTGTGAGCGTGCCGCTGCACTCCAGCCTGGGCGACAGAGTGAGACTTGCGGACTCAAAAAGAAAAAAAAAGGAGAGTGCTTTTGAATGACACAATAATAATAGCTACCACTTGGCAAGCACACGGAGAACCTGGGGTGTTCTCACCGGGCTGTGGACTCTCCTGTGCCCTGGGACCAGGCACTTCAAGTAGCTTTTAATTTACCCTGGCCATTTGTATGTCTTCTTTTGAGAATTGTCTATTCAACTCCTTTGTCCATTTTTAAATTGGGTTATTTGTTTTCTTACTATTGAGCTGTTTGAGTTTATTTTCTGGATATTGACCCCTTTGAGATGCATGGGTTGCAAATACATTCTCCTGTCCCAAAGACTGTCTCTTCAGTCTGTTGATTGGTTCCTTGACTGTGCAGAAGTTTTTTAGTTTGGTGCAATTCCAATTGTAGATTTTTGCTTTTGTTGCCTGTGCTTTTCAGTTCATCTCTAAAAAATCATTGCCCAGACCAATGCCATGGAGCTTCCTCCCATCCCCCTTTTTTTCCTGGTATTTATACAATTTCAGGTTGTACATTTAAATCTTTAATCCCTTTTGGGTTTATTTTTGTATATGGTGTGAGATAAAGGTCTAATTTCATTCTTCTGCATGAAGATTGAAAGGTACCTATAGGAACCTAGAAGAAACTTAGCTTATTCTTTAGTCTTTTTGCCTCAGTGTAACCATTAGAAAGCATTCAGACATTCTACTGCAGGACAAACAGCAGCCTATCCCATTCCCCCCTACGCAAATCTCCTTCAGATTCAAGACCAGGACAGCCCAACCATTCATGGTTTAGCATAATAATATCTAGTAAACTTTTGATTCCTTGTCAAGGCCAAAGTCATAAAAGTAATAATACAACCACCCCACCTTTGGTCAAGGAATTTGTGAATTGCAAATGTCTAATAAGTCTCTTGCAGCAACCTCCCCCCCCCCAGCGTTGACCTAATCAACCCTCTGTGAATTATGTAACAGAAAAGCCCCGCCATGGCAGCAGTCATGTGACTAACCCACCCATCTGCCTGCTGTCCATCACCTGACATCATCAATACCTGCGCTTGCCTGCCTCTTTGTGGTGACGTGGAAGCAGACCACCACCCAATCACCTTAATGATCTTCCCCCATCAAGGGGAATGGTTAAAAGGACTCAACAACAAGCAACGAGAGGCCATTGCTTTGCTAGAGTCTGGTGTGGCCATGTGCTCTTTGAGCCATGGCTGTCACCATGCTTCCTGGCTTTGGTTCCCTCCTCCACCTTGAGGAGGAGAATCTTCTCTCTCCCTTCTCTTTCTCTCTCTAATTTGCTTTTACATAAACTTTTCTTTCTTAACCTTTTTGTGTGTTGCAATTCTTTGCATTTAGTTGGATCTCTGGGTTCCCAGCGTGGCACCTCGAGATTGCCGGCCCTGGCATGCTGCGCCTCTGGCTCTACCCATTTTCCCTCACCCTGTCCACCCATGCCCTAACAGAGATATCTAATTTTTCTAGCAGTTTAAGAAGAAATTAAGAGATCAAATGACTGACGGTACCGGGAAACTATGGGGGGATGGGATTAACAGTAGCAAATATCTGTCGGATGGGAAAAGACCTCTTATCAACAGGATACCTGAATGAAACGTAATTGTACACCTAACCCTTAACTGTACCCCACAAAACCATAATAAAAAATACTGATTAATGAAAAAAAAAAGAAATTAAGAGATCATTCTTTCTCCATTTCATGTTTGTGGGATCTCTGTCAAAAATCAATTGACCATAAATGCATAGATTTATTTCTGGCCTTTCTAGTTTGTTCCCTTGGTCTATGTGTCTGTTTACTTTTTCTTTTTCTTTTTTTTTTTTGAGTTGGAGTCTCACTCAGTTGCCCAGGCTGCAGTGCAGTGGCACACTCACAACCACCCAGTGTCGACCTGCTGGGTTCTGGCGATCCTTCCGCCTCAGCCCTCCAAGTAGCTAGAACTATAGGTGTGCGCAACCACGCCTGGCTAAATTTTTTTTTAATTGTAGAGATGAGGTCTTGCCAAGTCTCCTGGGCTGGTCTTGAACCTGCGAGTTCAGGCAATCCACTCACCTTGGCCCTCCAAAGTGCTGGGATAACAGGCTGAGCCACCAACCTCAGCCGTATGCATCTGTTTTAATGCCCATACCATGCTATTTTGATTACTATAGCTTTGACCACCAGATTTATGAAAAAATGCTCACATTCACTAATCATCAAATAAATGCAAATTAAAACCACAATGAGATATCACCTTACAATTGTTAAAATGGTTATTTTCAAAAAGATAATAAGTGTTGGAGAGGATGTAGAGGAAAGGGAGTCCTTGCACACTCTTGGTGAGAATGTAATTTCATGCAGCTGTTATCGAAAATAGTATGGAGATTTTGCAAAAAATTAAAAATAAAACCACCATGGGATCCAGCAATCCCACTACTGGGTATACATTCATAGGAGATGAAATCAGTATTTCAAAGAGACATCTGCACTCCCGTGTTAATTGTAGCATTATTCACAACAGCCACGATATAGAATCAACCTAAGTGTCCATCAGTGGATGAATGGATAAAGATATATACAATGGAATACTATTCGGGTTTTAAAAAGAAGAACATTTTGTTATTTGCAACAACATGAATGATTCTGAAGGACATTATGTGATGACAAATGAGAAAGACAAGTACCACATGATCTCACTTATATGTGGAGTCTAAAAGTTGAGCTCATGGAATTAGGGAGTAGAATAGTGACCACCAGCGTCTAGGGAAGGGGACTTGGGAAGATGTTGGTCAAATGATACAAAACGTTGGTTAGACAGGAAGAATAAGCTGAGAGATCTATTGTAAAACATGTCAATTATAATTAATCACAATGTATTGTTTTTTGAAAATCGCCAACAGCCTGAATTTTGTGTTCTCACCACAAAAGAATTATAACTTTGCGAGGCACATGCTAATGAGCTCGATTTAGCCATTCCACAATGTATCCACATCTCAAAACAAAATGCTGTACATTACAATTATATACAACTCTTGTCAATCGTAAAAGTAAGTAAGCGGGTTGAATTTAATGTAAGCATAAATGACTTAATTCATCCTGGCGATGGTGTTGTCCTGTTGTTCATTCACTCCCCAGTCTTCTCTGTGCTGGGTCACACCTACCTGCTCTCCCTAACTCCCAACGTTCCCCCACTCAGCCACACTACCTGCCTATGATCTGTTTCCTACCTCATGGACCCCTCGGGGTGAAATCTCACAGACGTGCCTTCCTCTTCCTGCCGACAAGTCAAGTCGCACGCTTCATGTTCTCACCTGCTTCACAGAAGAACCGCACCCCCCCATGTCAATCCTGCCACTTGGCACTGGATTCCACCTCTCTTGCCCACTCAAGGGCACTACCCATGATGCTTACACCTCCATCTCTTGAATCACCATTTCCTTTCTGCTCCTATCTGTCTGTTTCTATTTGTGTTCCAGAATGTTATCTCAGGCCTCTGGGGGTGTGGGGTGTCTGGGTGTGCGATCCGGTGCCACATGAAAGATGCCAAGAATTGCACAGAAGTTGGATTAGAAAATACGGTTTATTTAAAAGGCAAATTAGAGAGAGAGAGAGAAGATTCACCTCCTCAAGATGCGGGGGGCAGAAAACATGGCAACAGTCATAGCTTAAAGGCCACACCAGAGTCTAGAGGCAATGGCAAATGGCTGCTCATGGTCGAGTCCTTTTAACCTTTCCCTTTGATGGGAGAAGTTCATTAAGATGATTGGGTGGTGGTTGTCTGCCTTACGTCATCACGAAGGGTCAGGTGAGCACAGGTACTGACATCAGGTGACGGACAGCAGGCAGATAGGTGGGTTAGTTACAAGATTGCTGCTACGGTGGGACTGGTTAGATTGGAGACAAGGGGAGGGGTTTTTTCTGCAAGAGATTTGCCAGACATTTCCAGTCCACAATCCTCTTTAGCAAAAAAAGTGGTCTTATTATCATTTCTATGACTTCAGCCAGCTAAGGGGCCTGAAAGTTTCTTAGTGATTATTATGTTAAACCATAAATTGAATGATTGGACTGTTGGGCTGTCCTTGTCTTGCATCTGATGGAGATTTGCTGGTGGGGGGAGGGTAGATGCCGCTCGGCCTGCAGTAAAATGTAATTTTAAAATGTCTGAACGCCTCCTAAAACCTGCCTATTGGGAATTTATTCATCTATGTCTAACCTGTGCTAGATTCAAAGCATGTCAGGGGGAAAGTCTAAGCAAAAATGGCCACGCTGAGGCAAACAGACTACGCTAAACTAAGTTTATTCTAGGTTTCTGTAGGTACCTCCTTTCGTGTGCAAGCCTGCTTCTCCCTCACTTCCATCTTAAAAAAAGAACAATAATTCCTCTTGGCTCCAATTTTTCTGCTCCAATTTGATAGGAACTTTTTGCCGCCTTTACATTTTCTCTACTCTTCTCTTGTAAAGCTTTCCAGACAGGCTTTGTCCCCAGAACTCCTCTGAAACTGTTCTTGGGCAGGTCCCCATTGAGAGTCAAGTTGCTGAAGCTGACAGTCCGTTCTCAGTCTCACCCTTCTTGCCGGGGGAGCAGCACTGGGCGCAGCAGGTTGCTCCCTCCCTCATACACTCTCATCGCTTGGCTTCCGTCTCCCCGTTTCCTTCCTACCCCCCTGGGTAATTTTCTGACTGAAAAATGGAATGCCTCCGTCTCTTACTGTGTCAACATGGAGTCTCAATATGAAGTCTTTTCTCGGAGATTTCAAAAGAAGGGGAGACGGATTCAGCAGCTTTCTGGGATTCTCTGAGTTAGTTTCTTCAGGTGTAAAGAGAAAAGCTTTGACCACATGGGCTTGACGTTGTCTCGCGCCGCTCTGATTCTTAGAAAGCATTATAGGATCTAAGATACGCCAGGCAGAGAGAGAGAATGCTGAGTGTCTCGTGCAGAATCCATTCTATCCACACTGGGGCCTCGAGTTAATCTCATAGCTTTTCTGAGCCTTAGTCATCTCATCTGCTATATGAGGAATAATAATATCTTGTCTGCTATTCTTAAAAAAAGGGGCTATAAAATGCAATGCCAAGGTAATTATATGTATGAAATGACTTCAAGATTGCTGCAATGCTATGTGCTAAGGAAGTGAATGCTTACCTCAAGTCTCAAAATCAAAGAGGCAAATTCACAACACAACGGACTGTCTCATTATACATATACATTATGTATATTATATTTTTTAAAACTTTTTTGTGATTTTAAGATGTAATTCTCTTTATTGCAATAGCCTTAGGGGGACACATGATTTTTGGTTACATGGCTGCTTTGTACAGAGGTGAAGAAGTCTGGGCTTTAAGTGGACTCGTCACCCCCATTAGTGCACATAAGACCTGACGGGGAATTTTTCATCCCTTTCCTCTTCCCATCCTCTCCCTTCTAAGTCTCCAGTGTCCTTTTTGCCATTCGTTTTTGGTTTTTTTTTGAGTTGGAGTCTCTCTCGGTCGCCCAGATTGGAGTGCAGTGGCCGCTCCTGGCCACCGCAAAGCCTCGCCTGCCGGGCTCCGGCGATCCTTCCACCTCGGCCTTCCAAGTAGCCGGAATTACAGGCATGCGCTACCACGCCCGGCTGATTTTTTGATTTATTGTAGAGATGAGGTCTTGCCACCCAGGCGGGTCTCGAACCCGCGGGCTCAGGCAATCCACTCACCTCAGCCTCCCAAGGCGCGGGATTCCAGGCTGAGCCACCGAGCCCGGCTCTTTTTGCCATTCTTTACACCTTTGCAGCCAGTTAGCTTAGTTTCCACTTATAAGTGAGGATACGCGGTATTTAGTTTTCCTTTCCTGTGTTACTTCACTTAGGAAAATGGTCTCCAATGCTATCCAAGTTGCCACGATTATTTTGTTCTTTCTTATATATTTTGTTCTTTCTTATAGCTGAATAGTAGTATTCTATGGTGTGTGTGTGTGTGTGTGTGTGTGTGTGTGTGTGTGTGTGTGTGTGTGTGTGTGTGTACATACCACATTTTTAATATTCGTCGATCAGTTGATGGGCATTTAGGTTGATTCCACATCTTTGCAAATGCAAACTGTGCCACTATAAACATACGGGTGCGGGAGTCTTTTTCATTATACAAGTGTATACTGTGATGCTCACTGCCTCTACTTATCCTCCCCATCACAGAAAATGGCAACGTTGTCTTTCCAGTGGCTCAGGCCCAAGTCCTGGGCTGATCCATTTCCCTTCACTTGCTCTCACTGTCAACCCAATCACAAAATGCTCTCATGTCTACCGTCAGAAATCGATCAGTGGTCCAACTGCATCTCATCACTTTCATCACAACATGCCACCGCCGCTCCAATGGGTACCACCAGCATCCACCAGATTTATAGTTTTTGCCTTATCCCATGTAGACTATTTTCTTTATATTGGCTAGCGTGGTCCTGCTAGTGCACATTGACGATTATGCTACTCATTTGCTCAAAACCCTTCAGAGGCTTTCAATGCCACTCAAAGTACAAGGCGAAATCCTGCAACGGCCTATAGCGCACACCCCGCCTTTCTTACCTCTCTGATTCATCTCCTGCTCTGTTCCTCCTTCACGCGGCTCCAGACGCCCTGGCCTTTACAGTCTGTTTTTTCTGCCAGAAGCACACTGTTCTCAAATTTTCACATGATAAATTCCCTCCCTTCTTAAAATTTTTGTTCAAATGTTACTTCCTCAGTCAAGCTTGCCCTGGCCACCTTATTTAAAACTGCAATTTATTCCATCACCTGTACGTTTCCTTCTCCTTGGCTTATGTTTTCTGAATCATTGCTACCCTCTAACATTCTATACCTTATGCGTATTTCCTTTGTTTATTGTCTCTTTCCTTCTTCCAGCTTGATGGCACATATATTTCTTGTCCATTTTCCCCCCACAAATATATCCCAAAGCATTCAAAAGAGGGCCAGGGACACCTCAAGAGAGAGGCGTTCAAAATTTTTTAAATGTTAAGTGATTGAGCCCTGAAGGCAATACTGCCCAGCGAGTATTATATCTGTTTTACAGCTACATAAACAGAGGTGTGGAAAGGCCAAATGACTCCTCCAACACCACACAGGGAGGAACTGCATGGCCAGGAATCAGGCTGCAAGCTTTACATTGTATTTGTACCACTACAGTCTCACTTTCTATGATGATTCTGATTGCTATGTCCAAGTCAGAGAATCAGAAAGTTCAAAAGAAGGGGATTGTCAATGGGCTCAAAAGCTTTCAGAAATGCCAGAAAGAAGAAGATTCAGAAAAAAGGCTATGGTTCTTTGTATCCAGGTAATAGTGACCTTTGTAAAAAATGGTTCAGTAACATTGGAGCCAGACCCAGAGGGCAGAGGATGAGTGAGAGAATGGAAAGAACATAAAAGAAGAGAGGACATCATTGATACTCTTCAGAAAGTCAGGGAATGAGAAGAAGAACAGATTTGTATGGTGCTGTGATTTGAATGTTTGTCTCTTCCAGAACTTATTTGAATTTAGTCCCTAGTGTGGCGATTTTGAAAGTGGAGTCTTTGGGAGATGACTGGGTCATGACTGCAGAGCTCTCATGGTTAATCCATTCATGGGTTAATGGGTTGATGGGCTAACAAAGGAGTCGCATTGTGACTGTATTAGAAGAGAAAGAGAGACTTGAACTAGTACCCTCAGTCCCTTGGCCATGTGATGCCCTGCACTGCCTCAGGACTCTGCAGAGTCCCCACCAGCAAGAGGGCCCTCACCAGACACGGGCCCTCACCAGACACAGTCCCTCAGTCTTGGACTTCTCAGCCTCCACAAATGGAGAAAAAAAGAATTTTTTTATTTATAAATTACGTAGTTTCAGGTGTTTTCTTACAAGTACCAGAACACGAACTATAGCCACATGGAAAGGAGAAATTCTTTTTTTAGATGTGTAAGACTCAAGCATCTTCATAAGAAGAAGAGAAGGAGGTAAAAGCAGGTAAAAATATGGGTATGGGTATAGAGATGAATAGAAGAGACTGTTTTCTAAAAAGAGCTAACTTAGTGGGTGAAGTGAAGCATTCATGGAATTTCCTGGCCCAGGTTGTGTTGGCTAACTGTGAGGCACGGGTAAAGTAGTAACTAAATTATCCCACCACTTCACTTTTTTTTGTCCCTCAGAAGAAACTGTTCCCATTTTTCTCAACAGTTTTTCCCAGTTACCACTTTCCTCAATCCTCCTACCTCAGTTCCAAATACGACTATCTTCTCTCTCTGAAGCAGATGACATCGCCTACCCTCTTAGTGAGAAAAGAAAGATGAGAAGGCATGAGCTCCTTTAACCCATCTCCTCACCACTGGATTTTTGTGTTTTTTTTTGAGTTGGAGTCTTACTCGGTCGCCCAGACTGAAGTGCAGCGGCCACTCCTGGCCACTACAGCCTCGCCCTGCTGGGCTCCGGCGATCCTTCTGCCTCAGCCTTCCGAGCAGCCGGAATTGCAGGCGCATGCTACCACGCCCGGCTGATGTTTTGATTTATTGTAGAGATGAGATCTCGCCGCCCAGGCAGGTCTTGAACCCGCGGGCTCAGGCAATCCACTCACCTCAGCCTCCCAAAGGCGCGGGATTACAGGCTGAGCCACCGAGCCTGACTCTCCTCACCTCTGATCCCACTTTTATTATCATTGACTTTACCTCTTTCCCCTCCCATCTCAGAAGAAAGGTATCCCACTTTATTTCCAAGTTTAAAATGGAAGCCTAGAATTATAATGCGCCCTTGTTTTTATCAATTTTTCTTTCATTCTGAAACTCTATTCACCAAGTTCTTTATACTTACAAACAAGAACTCCTATATATAGGAAGGATATTCTCACAAGATATCACTTTCCTGAACTTTCAACTAACATCTAATAATTTCTGTTATACAACACCTGTATATTCAACTTCTACTGCACTGGGAATTATGTTTGGTGTTGGGAAATCCAGAGGGAAATGACCTCAAGAATACAGATTGAGGAAAATAGAAATATAAACAGATTATAATACCATGCATTAAGCGCAATAATGCAGGTTTTCGACATGAAAACGGACATCTGTGCTCTGCTCTCTTCATAATTGGTTTTGAGTAACATAGATTTCATTTGTTGTTTTAAGCTCGTTTGAATTGGGTTTTGTGGTCTGGAGAAAAAGAATATTGATTCTTAATAGATTCAGTTATATCTAACTCAGTAGGTATCAGGGAGGGACCCCAAGAAAGCTTTGTGAAAGAAGTAATGGATGAACTGGGCTTAAGAGATGAGTAAGAATTGGGCATTAGACAGAGGGAGTGAGGGGCAAAGGTCGACAGATGTTAAGAGGCAGCCAGGGCAGAAGGAACGGCAAGGGCAGAGGTGCTAAGGGAGATGCAGCACTGTGTCTGTGTAGAAAAATGTCAGTTGATGTTTCTAGAGAGGAAAGCACATGGCAAGGAGTAGCAGACAGTGGAAGGAATCAGAAAATGGAGGATGTCAATTGGCCTTATGCAGGAGCTTGGCACGTCGTTAGGCAGTTTGGAGCCAAGCAGGAGAATCATATGACCAGGTTTGTGGCTCCATGGAGGTTGGATATGAAGGAAACAAATCTTTTTTGTTTTGTTTTTCACAACAGACTGCCTTTTTGGCCCAGGCTGGAGCACAGTGACACAATCATAGCTTACTATAGTCTTGATCTCCTGGGCTCAAGTGATCCTCTAGCCTCAGCCTCCCTTATAACTAGGACCACAAACATGTGCCACTCTGCCTGGCTACTTTTTAAAATTTTTTGTAGAGACTGGGTCTCACTATGTTGCCCAGGCTGGTCTTGAGCTCCTGACCTCAAGCAGTCCTCCCACCTCAGTCTACCAAAGTGCTGAGATTACAGGCATGAGCTGCCACTCCCACCCAAGGGGACAAGTCTTGAAATAAAACATCTTTAATCTCAAACCCATTTTCTGGTTGCTAGGTCTCCCTACACTTCTCATTCCTTCGTTTTTTTAAAGAAAGCATTTGTGACTCATTACTGCTTAAAGATGGTGACCTTTATTCCTCCTCCCCCTCAACATCTCACATCAATATTTTAATCGTATTCATGAGAGTTTTTTGTTGTTGTTGTTTAGTTTAGTTTAGTTTGTAATTGGAGGGAGAAAAAAAAAAACTTGAGGTGAAGGGAAGGACTGAAAAGGATAAAAGTAAAACAGGAGGGAGATAAGACAACTGGTCTCCCACCAGCTTCCTTGGACTGACTTTGCACCCTATTTTGAGAATGAAAGATGTAACCAGAGTGATGGTCCTAGGGTAGGGACTGAAAGGGCAGACCGAGAGTGGGAAGCCATTTTTTCATCTTGTTCTTAAACCTTGACACAATGATGAGAAAGTAGAAGCTATGTTTTTGGAGAGATACACACTTGAAGTAAAATTAACTTTGCTGATTTTGTCTTTTCAGAAACAGACTTTCTGGTGCCAGGTATCAGAGGTATTTCATAGTGGCAAACAAGCTTGCCTAAAGTAAAGGGGATTTACAAGGCCTAAGACATCATGCATTGGGCAAGGATTGTAAAAGTCATGAAACTTGTAATTACAAAAGTTATAACCACTCAGAGGGAGAGCAGGTGGGGATTCGATCTTCTAATAAATTGGGCCCTATCTACAGGGAAGCCAAGGATCCCCCGAAGCTACCCACTGGGAATGCCTAGGAGATAAGGGGAGGTACACCCTCCATTAGGTCTAAGGAATGTCATTCGGGAAGGTGCAGGAGCATTAGAATCCTTGTCATGCCCTTCTCCAGGGGCTATGATAACATGGACAGACATTAGTGGGTCTCTGTGTCACAGGTTCTCCAGGACATCCACAGGTGGTCGATAAGTAAGTCACTCAGTCATGGCAGTCACGTGCAACATCTCCAAGAAAAGGATTTAAGCCAGGACTCGAGGGAGGCCACCCCACCTGGAGTGTAGGAGTGTAGGCCTACTCCCTGTCTGTGGGGGTGAACTTTTTTTTTTTTTTTTTTGAGTTGGAGTCTCACTCCAACACCCAGACTGGAGTGCAGTACCGCTCCCGGCCACTGCAGCCTCCACCTGATGGGCTCCGGTGATCCTTCCGCCTTAGCCTTCCAAGTAGCTGGAACTACAGGCGTGCGCTACCACGCCCAGCTTAATTTTTATTTAATGTAGAGATGAGGTCTCGCCAAGTTGCCCAGGTGGGTCTCGAACCCGCGGGCTCAGGCAATCCACTCACCTCAGCCTCCCAAAGACACGGGATTACAGGCTAAGCCACCGAGCTCGGCCTGAACTTTTCTTAAATAAATCTTTTCTTCTCTCACCTCTGTGTGTTGCAATTCTTTGCAATTTACTCAGATCTCTGGGTTCCCAGCACGGCACCTCCGGCTTGCTGGCTCCGGCGGTGCTGCGCCTCTGCACCTCTCCGTCTCTACACCCTCACCCTGTCCGTACCCTAACAGGGACCAAGATGGTTGGGCTCAGTAATTGCTTAATCAAAAGGTTTTAAAACACATGAAATAATAATCTTAAAAGAAGTACACATATGCTTCAAGATTTTATTTTAACCTGTCTTAGCACTTTTGTGTTGCTATAAAGGAAAATCCGAGACTGAGAAATTTATCAAGAAAAAAAGGTTTATTTAGTTCATGATTCTGATCACGAGACTGTGTGAGATTGAGCATCTGTATCTAGTGAGGGCCTCAGGCTGCTTCCACTCATGGCAGAAGGTGAAGGGGAGTGGTGTGTGCAGAGATCACATGGTGAGAGAGAAAGAAAAGAGACAGGGAGAAAAGCCAGGCTCTTTTTGAAAAACAGGTTATCATGGAAACTAACAGAGTGAGAATCTACTCCTTCCTCTGTCAGGGAAGGCATGGATATATTCTTGAGGGATCTGCCTCCATGACACAAATACCTCTCATTAGGCCCTACCTCCAACATTGGAAATCAAATTTCCACATGAGTTTGAGAAGACCAACATCTAGACCATAGAAAACCAAAATAAGTATGTTTTAAATAAAAACGATTTGCTAATCTTTTGATTTAGGGCCAAGATCTAATTAGCTGTACTGATTAGAATTTCTTTTTTGTTTTTTTTTCTTTAAATGACAGTCCCAATTTGTCACACTTTTTATTTAAACTGCTGTTTATTTATTTAAACCGAATTGTGATGCAGTCTGAATATAGAATTCTTCTTGATTATCTTCAGTCTTTTACAGTTGCTTCTCATAGACTTATTTTGACACAATATTTAGAGAAACTTTCTTTTGGAAGGAAGTGCCTCTATAAAAGGGTAGCATAAGGCATCTTTCTGGTGAAGGAAATGTTCTGTATCTTGACTGTATTAACATCAATATCCTGGTTGTGATACTGTAGTTTCACAAGATGCTACCCTTGGGAGAGACTGCTAAAGAATACATTGAATCTCTCTGTATTACAATTTACAACTATTCATGAGTCTAAAATTATCTAAAAATAAAAAGTTTCACCAAAAATTTTAGTTGAGTGCCTGTTAAATGACAGGCATTATTATAGATGTCAAATAAACAACAAATAAACAAACAAAACCCCCAAACAGCAGAGCTGGACAGAAGTCAAAGCAATTGCCTTAGACCATTTTATACTACTAAACAGTGTTTCATAGGCTGGGTAAAGTGTCACGAACAGAAATGTATTTGGTTTATGATTCTGGAAGCTGGGAAGTCCAAGAGCATGATGCCAGCATCTGGAGAGGGCTTTCTTGCTACATTATCTCATGGTGGAAGATAGAAGAAAGCATAAGAGCAGTGGAGAAGACAAATTTTATTCAGGGCTATTGCAAAGGGGTATAAGAGACCCCAGTATAGAAATGGGCTTCATTCTGAATATAACAGGGACAAGTGGGGATTTATAGCCAACGAGCAGGAGGTGTCCATGGATGGAAAATTACTAAGAAGAAGCATCAAGTCTTGGGGAATTCTGGTTGAATTGACCTAACAGGATTTCTGCTGAAAGCATACCAGGTTGATGAGATACCAAGGGTAGGAAGTGAGAAACTTTGATCAGATATTGAGGGTGATTAGGTATCAAGGATTCTTGCCAACCTGACTTAACTGGATTTTACAAGGATATGCACAGGTGGGTTTAGAAGAAAATTCAGGGGCCAGACTAAAGTTAGGCCAAAGAATCTTTGTGATAGATACAAAAAATACTGCAGTAAATAAAATAAGTAAAAAAAAATCTCTGCACTCACATAGCATACCTTCTGACTGGGTAGAAATTCTAGTGGGCAAGACCATGCCAAGTCTTACACATTGGCATAGAACTCAGTAATGTTCTGAAGGTTATAAACATGGAAGCCTTAGGATCATTTGAATATAGGGTCCTTGATAAGGGTCATTGACAAGGCATGTTTTGTGGTGGATGAGGATGTTGTTCCAAGTTGCTTTGCAGGCAGCTGACGTAGTTGAATGGGAAGCCAACCAGGACAGAAAGAATATGAGAGGTGCAATATACTGACTTTAGCTGCTCGACTGGTTTGGGGATACATTTTGGAAAACAAAAGCATTGAGGAGGAAAATGAGGATCTGCTGCTATCCGATGGAAGGTTATTCAAACAAGTGACATTTGGTTTATATTTTTCTGCCTTGGTTAAAAGTATCATCATCTATTTTGTTTCTCAAAGCAGAGAAACCTTAATGTCCTACTTGTCTTGTCTCTCTCTCTCTAACACTCTGTATCCCATATTTATTTATTTTTTTTTTAGTGTTATTTATTTTGCGGTGAGAGGGAATTGGGAGTCACTCTGTTGCCCATGCTGGAGTCCAGTTGCATGATCAGAGCTCACCATATCCCCAACCTCCTGTATATCCCATATTTCTATCTAGGTTCTCCACTTCCTCAGTTTCTCTTCAATTCATCTTTTCTTCTTTTTGAATCTATCGTAGCTATGATTGCACCACTGCACTCCAGCCTGAATGCCAAAGTGAGAGCCTGTTTCAAAATAAAATAAAATAAATAGTAAGTAGTTAATTAGATCACACTCCTTCTTAATACCGTCCCAGGTCTGAACTCTATAAATTGGCTTGCAAAATACTTTAGGATGTAACCCCATCATACTTTTCAAAACTTTCCTCTGAGCACCCTCCATGACATGCCCTGTCCTACATTTGGCTAGCTTTCTCATTTCCTAAATACCTTTTTGCCTACTTATGCTTTTATCACCATCAGAAGTTTCAACACTGTCATTCTCCTCAAACTCCAATTCACAATTTTACATTTACCCTAACATAACCTCTTCTCTGGAACCTTCTTTAAAACCCTCACACCTCAAAGTCAGTGAAGGGGCTCTTTCTTCTACCACCATAGCAGTTTGTACATATCTGTGTCACAGCACTGATCACATCGGCCTGCAGTTATTTCTTGCTAAGTCTGTCTTTACTGCTATTCCTGTACTAAGTGATACAGGGAGGAGATGGCTCAGAAGATGGGTCTTTTCCTCTAACTGTCCTCTAATGGTCTTGGGAAGGAATTTTTCTCTTTGTGATTTTTTCCTTTTCTACTTATGCATCCCCAACCGTTGGTCATTGGGATGTTTCAGCTTCCCTTAGAAGGAAAACAAGACCAAACCCAGCAGCAACTTTCTGGTTGGCAAGCACATTGTGATGCTGGGGGGGGGTGCACCCAGAGGGCACGTGGACAGTCCACAGCCCCACCCCCCTACTTTGGTCTATGCGTCTTTTCCACGCAGCTGTTCCAGGTTGCTATAATACACCAGTAAGAAAAATTTTCTGCTTCAGATTGATAGCAAGCTGAGAAGTCTGTGAAAGCAAATCAGCTCGCATGAAGTGGTGGTGAGGAAGATGAGATGACCCTAGGAGTTTCTGGGTATAAGATAGTTATAAATAATGAAGATTTGAAATAAGAGCTACTGTGTACTTGAACTGTCTTAAATGCTTGTGAGGATAAAGATTAAGATTTAAAAAAATCAACCCAGGCACAACGCTGCCCCTGAGTTCCCAGGTGCCCAGGCCCCAGAATGTGCCATTATGTCATCCAGGCGAGGAACCTATCTGCTTGGAGAAACATCGTCACTATCTTATCGTCCTCATTTGATACTTCTGCTGACCTTGAGCTAAGGATGGCAACAGTCAACCCATCCATGTCCATGCCTGAGCCACTGTTTCAGGGAGATTTGTGTTAATCCAGTGATCCCTGCACTGTGAACCCTGTCTCAGAGACTGCTGGTCTTTTGAAGATTATTTGTACAAAGGACACCATTCACTGTTGTGCCTGAGAGCTCTGAAAATTTGGTTGTCATCTATTTACCTAGTGCTTTGAGGATCTTTAACATAGGAGACTGTGTAATGCTCTGATTTATCTACCAAGTAGGGTAAACATTTAAAAATGTTTGAAGTCACACAGACCATTACATCACGCAGCAAAATCGTTATCAGAACTTCCCGCATTTGCTAGTGCTTTCGTCATGATACATGGATAGCCATGGATATCAAGGACCAAAGAAGGGTGGTAAAGTGTGCCCTCTGACACACTTCTTGTTTTCATTAACACCTTAATGCACCCATCCCATATTTATTTCAGGTTCCATACTCCGTTGTTGGGAATGTTATTACTAGACCACACGTTATAATCACGTACAGATGCACACACGCGCTGAGCGCCGGCACGTACATTTCCATTGTTCTCCTGCAGAGCCTCAGTGTGATGCATATCATCTCACACTTAAAACATTTAACATCACTAAATTGAAAACAGAAGAAGCAGGGGAGGGAACAGAAGGTGACAAATGAAGAGGAGGAGGAAGAGTGGGAAGGCAAAGTGTAGCAGGAAGAGGCAAGGCATATGGGGAAGCAGGGATGTGTCAGGTTCATAGAAAATAGCAAGCCGATTTCTGATGGATGACACGCCTTTGCCATGTATCTCATGGCGCTTCAGCCTGAGGGAGCTGCTGCCGAGAAAGACAGCTTCAGAGGCCTTCAGGTCAAATTCCTGACCTAGAAGTGCCTTCTGGAAGATTGAAGCACAACGTTGCCTTCCTCTGATTTTATCCCTTCTATTTTCGTTTGGGAGAAAGTCCTATCTTTTCTGTCTCAGACTCACTGAAGGTCAGATTCGTTCACCTGCAGTTTCTAGAAGCCTCCTGATTATAATCATCATGGATAAGTGCAAGATCCCACACTCAACTGGCAGGAAAAACAGAGAGCAAATAGCCAGATTCACCCAGTGCTCCCTTTTGGGACCCTCTTAGTGGGTTTGACGTGTTGGGTGCCAGACCATACAGTTGAGTGCAGTGCAAAAAAAGAGGGATTTGAAATGATACAGACTTACATTGCAATTCTGGCTTTCAACTAATATGACCTTGGGAAAATTTACTGAATTTTTCCACGTCTGTATAGCTTCCACTAGATTATTGTAAAGACCAACTGAAATTCAACCTGGTGAAGTGAGTCTTATAAATGGAAGTTTCTTATAGCTTTACATCCACCTTGGCAGACTGCCATGTGGGCATCTCAACGTGGATGTAAACTAAATCCCTAAGATTCTGACTTGTCTGGCCACATCTGCCGCCACTGGCAGGCATCCTAACCAGTGGTGGAGGTACCTAGGGCAGAAAGCTGTCTCCGCGGAAGTAGTGGCTTCACTAATAGGGTAAATTTCAAGAGTGGCTTTCACAAGGAAGGGAGAAAGTGAAAGGGTTATTGCTAAACTGTGTGGCTGAGAATGGGCAGGCATTACCTACAGGCTAAAAGTAGTTGGAGAAAACTCTGAATCCAGCCTGGAGGTGTCGCGCCAGGGCAAAAGAAAAACTGTTTTGTGCTACTTATGAAAGGCCTGGTTTTACCCAAGGTTAAAACAACGTGGGAGACTCTTTCTGCATACCACCATCACTGGCCCTGGTCAATTTTGCCCATCTGCTGTCTTACACCCGCATGACTATGTGTGGACTACTTAGGACATAACACTGTGAGAGTCTCAAAGAATACCAAAAGATTTCCTTTTGCTTCCCTGTTCCAGAAAGCATGCTATAACCTTGGTTAGAATATATTTTCTAAATGTCTGGACTGTCATGATGTGGCTGGTGTGCTTAGGAATTACTAGTTTTAGAGTAAGAAGTTCTAAATATGATCCCAAGTGACACTTCTGAATTCCATCTGAAAAG
Source organism: Cephalopachus bancanus (assembly GCA_027257055.1). Classification (NCBI taxonomy): domain Eukaryota; kingdom Metazoa; phylum Chordata; class Mammalia; order Primates; family Tarsiidae; genus Cephalopachus; species Cephalopachus bancanus. The sequence goes on from JAPVLO010000138.1 coordinate 5,209,518, forward strand.
TGAAATCTTGGGAGAGCAAGCCTTGAATGATGGATAAGATTTGCGTGAGTAGAGAAAAAACGGGCAGGCTATTCTTAGCAGAGAAGTGAATAAACTCATGCCAGCAGGGATGGCTGGGGCTTATGCAAGGTTTAAAGACCCAGTAGTGAGCTTTCAGCTGGATGTGAAGGAGGCAGGAGGAGTCTCTGTAAGAAGATCTCAGTGCCAGCAAATTTTTCAGCCCCCCATCCTTCACTCAATTAAGCAACATATGTTTCTGAGCACAAGAAAACTCACTTGATATCTGCTTCCCCCAGAATAAGTTGGGACTATTTCCGGTCAATGCTTTAACAATCCTCCCTCACGTGAGAAGTATGAAGAACTCAGATGCCATTGTGGACTCTGAAACCTTGTATTTGTTCTCTGTTAAGAACAGGATCCATGAGTTACCGAGAGTCCTTTTCAGAAATGAATCTCAGGATGCCCCAGCTGGAAAAAAAAAGGGACTTGGCAGTTTTCTGCTTTCATCTTACCATTATTTATTTATTTTTTGTACTTGACACTGCTTTGAAGGTATCGGCAAACAGCCCAAACAGCACCCTGTGAGGATGGCGAGATATCAATTACTTTTAATTACTCCCCAGCTCTCTCCTTTAATTACCTGCGATGGTAGCTAGGATTTATTGTGGAGTCGTAATAGTGATGCTTTGCATTTACCTAGTACCTTTCTCCAAGGAGTTCAAAGCATTTTTATGGATATTGCTTCACCATTATGATAAAAATCAAAAAGGTTGAAAAACACTTCCATGAATAAGGAAATTATAAAGTAGCTGTGCTCCCATTTTTCAGGTGGAATATTTCTAGAGATTTACAGTCATAGCCAAATTTGGAACCCTTGTAATGACCTTCCCCCTCTACAGGTCACATGTTTTGTTGATGACACGTGGTTCCCATTTTGCTTGCTGATTAAAAATATTTTCTCAAATATAAATTGAAGCAGGGCACAGTGGCTCATGCTTGTAAACCCAGCACTTTGGGAGGCCATGATGAGAGGATTGCTTGAGTCCAGCGGTTCAAGAGCAGCCTGGGCAACATAGCGAGACCTTGTCTGTAGAAAAGAAAGAAAGAGAGAAAGAGAGAAAGAGAGAAAGAAAGAAAGAAAGAAAGAGAAAGGAAGGAAGGAAGGAAGGAAGGAAGAAGGAAGGAAGGAAAATATCCCAAATTATTAAATAATAAGGGTGCAATCCAAGAGTGCATCTCAACCTTTTTTTTTTTAAGAAAAAAAAAAAATCCTTGCGGTGTAGCAAAATATTTTGAAGATGCCAAAATACAGTAATGACATTTTAAAGTCTATTGCTTGGAAAATACATCATTGGAAAATCTACTATGAATTATGGGAGGATATTTATTATTTCATTCATTATCCTAAAAAATACTATTAGCAAAGCCAGGGTAGCTCTAATTAGTCTCATTCTGGAAATGCAGACTATTGTCCACTCTTGCTTCAGACCTTGAAATGCTACTGCTTCTTAGACGACTGTTTCCCAATTCGGAGAACAACTGGTCTAGGCTGTAAAGCCAGTATTTTCAGGAATCGTTGCTCATATACAAAATAATTATGTTGAACTCAGGAGGAACTGAAGAACATCATTCAGCATTCAAGAGTTCCTCAGTGGTTGGTGAGCTACCCTTCAGGGTGAAAACTACTTATACATTAAAACAATGAAATTTACATGCTTGAGAGGTTTTCTTTCCCCTTATCTTGTCTGTTAGAATTAATAAGTTAGAAGCATTCAGCTCAGAATTGCATGCCTTTTGCTAAGGATCTGAGACGTGAGGAGACTGCAGTTTGAGACATTTGAGACACTCTACAGAGTAAGCACCTTTTGGACCTGAAACTCCCTCTTTGTTTCTTATTGTTTGCACTTAAACATACCCCATTGCTTACAAAGATACACTAAGAATTATAAGGTTTTTATGTCCAGGCTAAAGATGGTCATAAAATTGAAGTGCTTGGTTTCTAATTTATGCTATTCGGGTAGTAAATTATGGCACCCAAGATAAAAAAAAAGCATCAGGATTGTTTTCTTTTAGAATTTTCTTTAATGGTCTTCACTTTCTAGTTGTAGATAATCCTAGAAAACAAACCGAGTTTGGAAAAAGGCAATGGAATTTTGATTAGGAGGCACTTATTCTTCTTTCTAGCTTGGGTTGTTACCTCATAATGATTTCAAATGCAGTTAGAGTTACCATACACAACAAAAATAAACTTGTGTAGTATCTTTCTTTTAAGGAAATTAAGAGGTCAAAAGCAGCGTTTTGTTTATTGGGTAGGATATTGAAAAGGAAATCCTAAATCGGTGATTGCCTCTGAATCGGTTACTTGATCATATTAATTATCTCTTATGCCTTGGTTCCCCACTTACAGAATGAGGTTAATTATAGCTACCCTCACTTATCTCACAGGATTTTTTTAGGAGAATGGATAGAATAATAAGTATCCCAGTGCATCTAAAGCAAAATATTCAAACAACAAATTATAACACCATTTTAGTATAAGAGCGGACTATGGGAGAGGAACTTTTTTAAAAGTGAGAGCATTTACCGTACAAGAAAGAGCCTCAGATCTTCCCACTGGGGAGATGGACTGCAGAGCCCTGTCTTTCCCACGGCCTCTTCCCCTGGGTCCCAGGACTATGTTAATGCCACATGGCAACAGCAATGGAGCAGGGTAGCCACTGCAAAGTGATTTCTTCCACAGTAAGTTCCACGATGCATTTCTTTTAATTTTAAAGACAGGACAAAGGTTATGGGCGGTCTACTGAAACCAAATGGAACACGTTCTCCAACCCGAGGCTTTCCTTGTGAGTCACACATTTAGGGCTGAAGTTGGAAGGGTCAGAGGGGTGAAGAAGCCCTAGGTGAACATCTCAGGCCTAGGCTCTCGTCTTGGTCACTCAACTTACCCCTCTGAAGCTTTTCGGTACAAGGGCCACCAGGCCACCTACTGTCATGATGTTAACTCGGCATGGATGGGGGAACCAGGCAAAAACAGGTCGGCTAGCTCTTTGACCCTGCCGCTTCCAACTCCTTTGCCTTGATATCCTCAGTGCCACCACTGTGATCCTGGCCCTCCTTGCCGCACTGCAGGTCTCCAGGGCTTCCACTCTTTCATCGAATGATATTTCCAGAATACGACAAACCCACCCCTCGCCTTAAAGGACAACTTTCCTGAGTTCAGTTGTCTCCTCAGTTGGTGAATCTTCATTTGTTACCAAGTGACCCTTTAATCTCCTCTGCTTGAAATCGCTAAAGGCTTGTCTGAATCTACCTTTCCAATCTCACCATTTCCTAACACGTACGCTGCACTCTAACCACATTGACCTCACACAATCTCCCTGTTTAATCTTTACTCAGAGGCTTCATTCCAGCTTTTTCTCTCCATCTGGAGCTTTCTCAACTCTCTAATATTTTCTTTTCAAATAGGTTCTTTTCAAATTCTGATATTGGTGCTTTGCAGCCTGGAAGCAAGCGTGTACATCTCTTTCTAACGCTGTCTTTGGCGACTTCTCTCATTCGTACCTTGAACTCAACCATGGTGGGAATATTTGCACAATTAGTTGGCAAACAGTAAAAATCAGTCCACCCTCCCTGACCAGAACTAGTTTTTAAGCCAGCACACCGCTGTTACGACCTCTACATATTCTTTGATAGTTCACACAAACTTTTTGTATCACTCATTTGGGTCCTTCTTCAGGTACTTAAATATTTTTTTAAAAATTGTTTAGCTTATAATTTGACTTTACAGCATGATTGTCTTTGGAAGTTTTCTGGCCAAATCTTTTATATATATATATAATATATATATATATATATAATTTATATATATAATATATATAAAAGATTATATATATATTTTATATATAATATTATATATATATAAAATCCTTCTCAGTCTGAGAAAAAATATTTACTGAATGAATACCGAGGCATTCAGTGTGTAACTCTTCTGATTTTTCTGGTTCTTTTTATAGGTCCATACACTATGTAAAAAGCTGTATTAAGGCTTTTTGGCTTTGTATTTACATTTTATTACAAATAGAAACCAAACTTAAGGTATAACTTTATCTAATAATCTCATAATTTTAACGCTGAGTCAGTATCTTTGATGTTGATGAGAATGCATGTGTCCCACAGATATCATTGGAATGTCAGTAGGTGAATAGTGGTTCCCACTAGCTAACGTGTACCGGGTCTTTACACATGCCAGACATGAAGCTTTTAAAAGATATTTTCTCATTTAATCCCAGCAGCACCTTTCTGAGGTGGGTACTGTTAATACACTCATTTTACAAATGAGGAAACTGGCTCTGGCATGACTATACCCCGTGGCACCAGAGGGTGACTCCAAACCTTTTTGATTCTCAAATGCTTATCTTCAATGCTGTCCACTTTAATTCCACATACCAGCAGCACTGTATTGTTAGGACTGTGTTATATTTTCTTTTCTTTATTTTTACTATTATTTATTTATTTACTTAGCAATAAGGTCTTATTCTGCCTCCCAGTCTGGCATGCAGTGGCAAGATGCAGCCTTGACCCCCACCCCGAGCTCAAGTGGTTCTCCCCACTCAGCCTCCTGAGTTGCTGGAATGACTGGCATGTGCCACGGCACCCAGCCTGTGTTACATTTTCAATGTTTGCCCACACCAGGTCGGGGAAAACTAATCACTGGACTCTGAATTTTTCCAGCCAGGCTCTTCATAACGTTTCTTTTAACGAGTGAAGTGTTATTTTCAGCCTACTCTCCAATCTTATTTTGAAAGGAAAAAAAAAATGTTGCTGATTAAGGCATCGCTTAGGAACTTATAAAAATATCTCTTTAGTGAGGGCTTACTTTGTGCCAGATGGTCTGGGTGTTAAAAGAGGGTAGGGAGAAAGAACCAGGACCTATCCGCAAAATCCTACAAACTAGGAGAAACAGCCACTAGCACACATGGGGCAATTAGAAAACAGATTAGGTGATATTCTCTACAGTGCCAACTGATAGAATTAAAAGTTAGGAGAGATCAGCAAAGGCTGAAAATGGGTCCAATTTTAAGGAAGAGGTGGGAGTGGAACCTTGAAGGTTGGTTTCAAAGAGCAGATGAGAGGTAGACGGAGGAGGAAAAAACAATAAGTGAATGCACTGAGGCAGAAAATGAGCAAGCTATATCGAGACCATCATTTCCCAGGCTCCGAAATCTCCAAACACCGAGCTTTAATCCCATCAGCTCTCAATATCATTTATACAAAGCCTAGAACTTCAGGGTCATGACTGATTTTATCCAGAGCAAGCCATTGCCTTGCTGACAAAGTCAAATTAAATTCAGTGTTTATATGTTTATTTTGTTACACCTGGAGGCACTCAGCTACTCAGAGCATCCATTTTCGCCTCCCGGCTTCTTGATCTTTCCATGGTGCCTGGCCACCACAGAACACCCTGGAGCCTTCTAGCGGGTGACTGGACTGCAGCTTGAGCACTGTTATGTTTGAACCCGTCACTGTCCCTTTTAGGCAAACTCAATTCGTGACCTTGAAGACTGTGATCTCACAGCAGAGAGGCAGTCACCGTCTCCACCGTGTTTTTAGTCATTCCTTCCTGTGAGTCAGCGGGCACCAGCCTGCCTGTCCTCCCTCCTTCTGTCTGTCATGCTTTGCCTTAGACAGGACTCCTGAGTTCACACTCAGGTTTGGTTCCGTGCAGTAAGTGCTTCTCTATCCAGTCTGTGCAGTCCTTGCTCTGCCTCCAACACGTTTTGTTGGGTAAACAAATGTCCTAATCTAATTTGCAGTGACGGGCTTTAGAGAAAATGTCCTCTCTGGAGCCTAAATGGAAGCACGTGCCTGGATCAAGGCTCGCTGTCTTGGCTAGAAACTTCCCAAATGACTTGCTTGTTCAGAGACTTTCTGCTTCTTTCTCCTTGACCTCCTTGGCCGCCCGCAATTTTGTTCAGGTCAGCAGGTTGGTTGCCTTTCTCGTGAGCACTGTGAGAGACTGGGAAGAGAAGACAGTCATAATCAATCTCCTGTCCCCCTTCCCCTCCTTTAAGGCCATCTTCCTTTCTTCTCTGGTGACTGCAGTTTCTCAGGAACCCAGCCAGAACCGTGCCAGCACTCACTCCTAGGTCTCTGCTTTCCTCTTTCGTCTTTTCCTTGGGTGATGACAACTGCTTATCAGCCTCTTTGGGATTTCCTCCCAAGTTCCCAAAACTGAATCCGGCTTTGTAATGAATCCCAGCCAAGGGCTTCTTTAAACATTTTATCTTAAGAGAGAAGTTCATTCAAGTTGTAACGCTCTCTCAAGACTCTTCCTGATGGTGGTTTCCCTATGCTAGACGTGGTGGTTCTTTTGTTCTGAGCGAGGTTTTCCAGTTCTAGCTCAGGGCAGTAGACATCAGGAGACATTTCCTTATGGGTGAATCCTGTACCTCCCTGGCAGCGCTCATGGCAAACTCTCTGGGTGTTGTTTGACTCTCTCCTCAAGAATTCTTCCCTAGATAATCACTCCTGGAGTCCTCTGGAGATTAATCACGTGACCATCCATTTCGATGTGTCACTGAGACATAAACAATGAGACCCAAGGGGATGGGTAGAGAGGGGTGCGTGTGTAACTGATTTTGTTGTCCTTACAACTCAATTTAAAACGCCACTGTGGACTCTTTGGGGGGCCCATACTGGGTAATTATACTCAAAGCATTTTTCTTCCTTGGCATATGATCTGGCTGTGAGTTTGTCTGATCCAGTTTTATGTTGATTTTACCCTCTGCTGCCTTTTTCTTTTATTTAAAGTGCAATCAAAATTGTATAGTCTTTACCTTCATTGTTTCTAAACAACAGGAGAAAATAAGCAGGAATAAAGGAACTTTTTGATGACTATAAAAGCCTGTTTGTGTGGGCGGGATATCGTTAGAGTTAGGACCTATAAAAGATATGTTGGTGTTTTAAAATATAACTAGCATTTGTGTTAATTGGGTATCATTAGACTCACAGACACAGAAATGACAGTCATAAAGGTTTTTATGGTCACAGATCCCAAGAAACAAAGGGCACAGCACTTCATGCAGGGCCCCATGGGGAAACACCAGGGCCACTTGGAAGGAGGGAATGAGGGGACGAAATGTGGGCCACAGCCATTATGTGGGGTCAATGGGAGCAGGTGGGGGGCGGGCAGGCAGGGTGAACAGGTGTAGGATTGGCTAGTTGGAGTGATTTTGGTAGGCTCTGGAAATCAAGGCTGTCCCTAGTTGTCTAGGACCGGGCCCTGGGGTAGGTGGAAAATGGCCCAGTGTGTAAGAGCTGCATAAATTAGGTCATTTATGGGAGATGTGCTTTGGTTTGTATGTGGAAAGACTGGCCCTGGGTGAGTCATTGGCTATCTTTAGAAATTAGCTAACCCTGGGAGGGGAAGTCCTCTCCAGGGTTAGCAAGGCCTCAAGATACCAAAGCATTCGATTAAAAAGACATGCTGAATGCAGTTGGTAAATGTTTGAAAAATGGCTTTTAGAAAAACAGTACCAATAACACAAAAACCCATTTGTAGCACTTGCTGAATTCCATAAGTGCCTGAGAAGAGCTATGACTTAATGTGGTCTGTTTCAAAGGACACCTTCTCTGACATGGCTATGCAGCAGGGCTTGAATCAGGGGAGAATTTAGAGTAAAGATGATTTTCTTTTTTTTTTTGTATTAACAGATTTTTTATTTTTTACTTTGATTTTTACTTTTTTTATTATAAAGGTGTGGGGTACAATTCAGGGTTAGGTATACAAACATTGATTATGCAGGTACCCTTGTTGAGGAGGTGTGCCCCTCCCTCCCCTAGCAGTTTCCCTCAACTGCCAATCCCGCCCCCTCCCCTGACAGTTTCCCATTACTGCCAATCCCTTTCTTATAGTATTATAATTGTTTAAGGTCTGCTTATGAATGAAAACATATGGTACTCTGTTCTTTGTTTCTGTGATAGGTAACTGAATATGATTGACTCTAAATTCATCCAAGTTTCTGCAAAGTCCATATGTTTGTCCTTCTTTATGGCTGCATAATATTCCATTGTGTATGTACCACATTTTTTTTATCCAGTCCAGCTTCGATGGGCAACGTGGTTGGTTCCATGTTTTTGCTATTGTGAACAGAGCTAACAAACATAGATGTGCAGGCATCTTTTTTGTAGAGTGATTTGAGTTCCTCTGGGTGTATTCCCAATAGGGGAATTGCTGGGTCATATGGAAGGTCAATTTCTAGTTCTTTCTGATACCACCACACAGTCTTCCAAAGAGGTTGCACTAGTTTGCATTCCCACCAGCAGTGTAAAAGCATTCCTTTTTCTCCGCATCCTCGCCAGCATCTGTTGTTTTATTAATGATGGCCATTCTTGCTGGGGTTAAGTGGTATCTCGATGTGGCTTTGATTTTCATTTGTTTGAGAGTAAAGATGATTTTCAAGGGGACATGGTGATATTCCAGTGTGAGGCTCACCTGGGGGTTGGGAATCGATTTTAGTCATGATCCAAGTTTAGTATTTTTCTTCCTGCGGGTGATGACTCACTTTTAGGTGTGCAAACCAATGCGTTCACAGTTGCATTTGTGGTGATAAAATTTTACCTAACATAGATGAGAGAACAGAAGCATGGAACTAGAATGTTCCTTAAGAATTTTAGGAAATAAAAAACAGCTTTACTTTTATCAGCTATAATCTAAGAAAATTTTAAAAATATTGTAAAATATCTTTAAGCTATAAAATTGAGTTTTTAAAAGAAAGTTATGTCCCTAATAACTCATGTTTTTAAAGATATTTGTAAGTACAAATCTCAATCTCTTTGTAAAATTGTGAGTAGCTTCCACAGATGTTTCAAAAGATAAAGTAGAAAGGAGGTTAGTTTTCTGATTAAAAAAAAATGGTCTGAAGTACGGAAATAATTGTCCATAGATTTCTCATATTTCTGTACATCTTTTGGGCAGAGGCACTACTTTCCTTTTTTCTATCTATTCAAGAATGTATAGAAAATGGACTTTGAAGACTGAAATAGTGTCTCTACTGGAGCAAAGGTTGTTCAAGCTTATAGTCCATATAAAAAATTTCAGGTTCCCTGAGCTTAGGGTTCCTCTTCTGCAACACAGTGGGCTCACTGTGTTGACAGGTGTCTATCTAGCCCACTTTTGTTACCCTGTAAGAATTAAGCCTCGGGGAACCAGGGCAAATGCTGACTCTCTGACTATTACTATTTTTGTAAGTTATAAACTATCCTTTACCGCTAATCCAGGAATCTTTTGTCTTCTACCATCATCCATGAAACTGTGTCAGATTAATTTGTTAGATTGCAACAAGCAGCATGGAATCTTAGACCCTCCACAGTTTTTGAAACCTAGAAAAACTTACGTACACATGCCAGGGTACATTATAAGAATATTCAGAGCAGAATTGCTTGGTATCAACCAAAAGACTGGAAACAAACCAAATACCCATCAATAGTAAATATATACATTTTATTGTATATATTTGTATATGTATATATGTATATATTGTATATGGAAATTGCACACAGTGTGTAAACAAGTGAACGCAGTTCAACTCTATGAAGCAACACATATAAATCATACAAGTGTAATGTGGAAATAAAAAAGCAAGTTCCAAAATAATATATCCTGATCAAAATAGACAAAACTAAGCTATGTTTTTAGAGATGTATATCTCAGTGATGATATGAAAAAAGAGATGATATAATAAAAGTCACGGTGGTGGTTAGCCTGTATGGGGAGAGAAAGATATGTTCAAGAAGGGACTTTTGTAGGCTGTTTTCAGGGCCAGTGGTATTCTGTGTCTTGAGTTGGTTGTAGATAGATGGGTATTTCCTTATCATTATTCATCAAACTGTGTGTTTTTTCATGTACTTTTTGAGTGTGTTATTTTATCATAAGAGTGCTTAAAAATTTCTTTTGAAAGAATTCCTTAATCTATTATTCTTTGGATGATATAACCCAATACATCTGTTCACTGTGAAGAATGTAAACAGAGGGGGAAAAAGGAACTTGATATTAAAGATTAATTAAATCTTTGCAATCATTAACCACCAAGTTTTTAATGCTTTGTTGAATAAGATTCCTTGAAAATATTACTCTCAAAAATATGCCAGGTTATTAAGGGGGAAATCAGTTTGTTTTGACATGATTCCTGTGTATTTTTAACAGGGTCGCGCTTTTGAGAGTCAGTGCTATGAATGCATACACAGGAAATACATCTCTTTGAAGTGCTTTACAGAAAGTGATAAGGCGATACTAACTATTCTCAAGAAGCTACCAACAAGATCATACCACAACTGCCCTTTGTTTATATAGTGTTGGAGGAAAAAAATGACCCATTAACAAAGTAGGTATCTGGGACTATTGAGGCTATCTCCTTGTGTTGTGCTGTGAAAAGAACATAAATAAATAAATCTTTTGATAAAATGCATATAATGGTCAAGGAAAAAATTTGTTTTTCTGCTCACTTATGTTTATCCCTGTGTATTAAATATTAATATTTCTTTGATCTGCTAATGTATGCATCTCTAATGCATCCTCTTGGCTGACCTCAGCATTCCTTTCTATTTATTAAGAGAAAGTATAGGAAATGCAGTTTTCTCAATCTTACATTTTTTGAAGGAAAAATTTTCCCTGAGTTTTCAATAAGATTTAAAATGATAGACTGGACGTGGTGACTTACACTTGTAACCTCAGCACTTTGGGAGGGCGAAATGGGACGACTGCTTGAGCCCAGGAGCTTGAGACCAGCTTAGGCAACATAGCGAGACCTTGATTCTACGAAAAAAAATCAAAAAATTTGCAGGGCAAAGTAGTGCACATCTGTAGTCCCGGTTACTTAGGAGGCTAGAGCAGAAGGATCACCTGAGGTCAAGGCTGCAGTGAACTGTGCTGGTGCCACTGTACTCCAGTTTGGGCAGCAGATTAAGACCCCCCAACTCCAAAAAAAAAAAAGAAAGGAAAAAGAAAAAGAAAGAAAAACAGGATTTGAACGAGAACAATAAAAGTTGTAATTGTGAAGTTGATTTACCTGTGTGTGTGTGTGTGTGTGTGTGTGTGTGTGTGTGTGTGTGTGTTGTATGGCTGAAACAATAGAGCTTTCTTTATGCTTAAACAATTTGAAATCCTCTCATCTCATAGCTTGCGAAAGTTATACTTTGGATGCACAGATCAGTTCTAGAAGGTGCTCCAGGGACGAGGAAATGAACTGTGAGTCAAAGAAAGGGACTAACACATCCCACAGCATTAAAAACAGGAGTCAACCCCAAGAAACCAGGATTCAAATACAAGTTCAAAACTCTTTTCTCAACTGAATCACAAGCTCCCGCTCCCAACCCAAGGCCATCCATACTTAAGGAAATTTTCCTAGGACACCTGCTCTCTTTCTTCCGCAGGCCCCAAATCTGTCTCTTACCCTCGTCCACTCAAGCTGAATTCACAGCTCTCTGACTTCAGTCTTAATCCCTTTCCCTGGCCAAGGTGTGTATGAGGAAGAAAGAAGAATAGGAGATGTTTTGGAACCCTGAGGGCTGCTTTTTCATTAGCATAAATGTATGTATCCAGGACAACAGGACCTCAGCAGCAGATGGCTGATAAGATCCCCTCTTGTTCAAGGTATTCAGCAATGAAATTAATTTTTAATACCACGTATTAGCAGTCTCCTAATACGTAGGTAATCTCTTCACAGCCCTATCCAGGAAGCACAGATGCTGTTGATGGAATAAGTGGAAGGACGTCAGCCTGATTGAATAGAAAGTATTTTTTTCCACGTTTTCCTAGGATAGGCATCTTGGTCTGAATTTTACTGGCATGTGCTTATGAGACACTCAATAACTGTTAGCTCCATTAGGACATGACTGAGTGAATGGTTTGGGACAGCAGGAGGAGGCATTGGACTGGAAGTCAGAGAAATTGAAATCTGGTTCTTGGCCTTTTTGCCAACAAATGGTGTGAGTATAAGTAAATCATTGACTGTCTTGGTTTTATTTATCCACTTGTGTAATGAACAAATAGATAAATGAATCTGATGATTTCTGAAATGCTTTTAGCTAGCTCCATGTTTTTCGGACACTGTGAATACTGAATACCCCTTGCTATCCCTCAATCAGAGGATATTGTTTCAATTTAATGGTTGAAATAAGGTATATTCTTCAATATCCCAAAGTCAGGTACCTCACATTTTGTCCTACATAACAGTGACAGGTACAATTTATAGAGCCATTAGTATGTTTCAGGTACTACGTTAAGTACTTTACACAGACGCTCTGATTTAATTCTTTGTGAAGTAATTATTGTTGTAATACTTTTATAGATGATGAGTCTTAGGCTTTGAGAGTTTGAGTAACTTGACCAGGGCCCAGAAATTGCTCCTGACTGGTAAGACATGACTGTCAACTCTTTTACTCTTACCCAGGACACTTGCTCCTAACTACTGAATCTGAGTGGAACCTGATAATACACATCATCTGGGAGATTACTGGATCAAGACAAGAGGGTCTCAAGGGGCTACGACTTTTTAAAAAAATATATATTTTCTATGGCCTGGCATGGTGGCTCATGCCTATAATCCCAGCACTTTGGGAGGCTGAGGCAGGAAGATAGCTTGAACCCAGGAGTTCAAAGCTACAGTGAGCTATGATCACACCACCACACTCCAGCCTGGGTGACAAAGCAAAAGTATTTCTTAAAAAATTTGTTTTATTTCAAAGGTATATAGTCATATTCTTTTTTTGTGCACAGTTAGAACAATACATGGCAAAATGTGAAATTTCCTCTTTCCTCACCCTTCCCAAGAGTAGATTCTCTACTTTTATGTAGTCTGTCGGTTGGGAGGTCATGTTAGTGACTGAAAGAAAACACATCAGGCCCTCTAGGTGATAGCAACGTTCTGACTCTTGATCTGGCTGCTGGTTACCCAGATGTGTTCATTTTGTGAAACTATATCAGGCTCTTCATTTCTAGTTTGGACACTTTTAAAAAAAGATTTTCAAAGAAAATGCCATGATTCATAGGCATATGGCACTGCTGATTGTCCCATAGCCTCCCTTTTGGGAAACAATGGGAAAAGATGCGTAAAAATTGGGTTGCAGAAACACTTTCTGCCTTATCCCTCAGGCACTGGCGGTGCCACATGGAAATTTCCAGAACCCACTTTGGTTATGCCATTTGTTGGGAGTCTCCTACATACTTGGCAAGTTCTATACAGCGTGTTTCTCCATGTGACACGGCCCACAGTGTTGGAGAAATACCTAACTCAAATTGTGCTTAATTTTTCATTTCAATAAAATCAAACCTCAGATTTTTACCATGAGTCTTGTCAGAGGGAATACCTCTTCCCCCCTCCATCTGCCTTCTATGAGGAAGGATTTTACCTAAAGAAGACTTATCTCTCCATGAAACTCTGAGTGGCACCTTCTGCTCCCGTGTGTCTTAGGGGGCCGCATTCCAGCAGAGATACCTGCCACAGTTGCTCTTGGCCATGGAAGTATTCATTATTTCTGTTCTTCAATGTCCTGTTCTCTAACTGGGCATGAGGAAGGTTACATTTACCAGTGGGATCATTTATCAACTGTGGCCGCTGGATTGGGATGGAGAGTAATGTGATTTACTTCAAGAGCAGAGTGTGTGATTGCCAGAAAGACAAACGGATTCTCCAGAACCTTCTTATCTTTCCGCAGTGGCAACCGGCACAGTTTGAGATGACTGCTGTTCCTTCAGCCTGGATCCCAGAGAAAGGGGATATGGAGCAGAATCCAGCTGACTTGTGGTGGATATGTCAGATGATCAAGAAATAGACCTTTGTGGCTCTAAGCCATGGAGATTTGAGATCCCCCGGTGCTGCAGTTGACAGATGGCGAGTTAAACTCAGCAGCTGAGGTTTCGCCCATGGGCGTGAGGAGTTAAGTGGTGCTGCCTGCACCTAGATGGCTGAGTCTAAACTTGGAGTTTAGTTTGCAGAAATTCCCTTTATTTAAAAGCTACATGAGGGGGGACCCAGAATAACCCAGAGTTTTGTCATAAAAATTGTGTATTTATTCTGACATGTTTAAACTTCAGTCACCTTCAAAGTACTCTCGATTTCAAAGTGATCTCTAGATCTAGATCTGATGCAATCTAGCTATCCAGATGCTTTTTCCACTGCTCAAACCGGTTTTTGAGCTCGTCAATGTTGATGCCTTTTACTGCTTCTGCCGTTTTTTGTCTTGTTTTATTTTGTTTTAGCTCTTTCACATCCGCAGCACATTTTCCTTTCAGCACTTTTTTCACCTGGGGAAACCAAAAAAAGTATCTCGGGGCAAATGGGGCATGGGGATCATGCTGTTTTTGGTCAAAAACTGCTGAACTCTTAGCGTGTGGACAGGTGTGCTCGTAAATCACGCATTGTGAAATGGACAAATATGCTGAAAGAATCTCCAAAAAAAATTCACTGAAGTCGAACGCGGTCTCTCACCGTAACGCTAGCTGGGACACCGATGTTGATGCATTCCTAGAACGCACACCTAGCGGGGAAAGCTGGTACTGCAAGAGGCCCACCCTCCAAAAAATAATTCTACTTTTTGACTGCCTCGTATCCTCCAGTATCAGCTCAATATGTGATAGAGACTTTTTTCCTTTAAAGTCTCTCCTTTACCTTACTCCTCTGCCCTACACAGTTGGCTCAGAACTTGTATAAGGAAGAGAAATATTATTTCCTGAGCCTTCCTCTTTGTAACTCCATCAGGTCACTGAAAGGGGTCACGTGGCCTACAAAGGACCTGGAGGGGCAGGAAAGGACCAGAGCATGCATGACCCTTTGGGTAATGGTGAAGCTTGCATCTCGAATATAACATCCACTGGGAAGTCATGGGAGAGGGTTACACAGAAATGTGACGAGACACAGTTTTCATTTTTCAAAGAGCAGACTGACTGATGCACGGAGAATGCATCGGGGGGCATGAGAGTAGATAGAGACGCCAGTCCGGAGGATACTGCAGGATGTCCTGACCAAGGATGACGGCTGCTCGGACTTAAAGAGACACTGTGATTGAAATGGTAAAAGTGCTGAAGTACACGTGTCCTTTTCTTCATGACCTGGCTTGGGCTGAGGATAAATTTTTGGATTTTAAAAGACTGGCAGCCGGGCTCAGTGGCTCAGCCTGTAATCCCGCGCCTTTGGGAGGCTGAGGTGAGTGGATGGCCTGAACCCGCGGGTTCGAGACCCGCCTGGGCAGCGAGACCTCAACTCTACAATAAATCAAAAAATCAGCCGGGCGTGGTAGCGCATGCCTGTAATTCCAGCGACTCAGAAGGCTGAGGCGGAAGGATTGCCGGAGCCCAGCAGGTCGAGGCTGCGGTGGCCGGGAGCGGCCACTGCCCTCCAGTCTGGGCGACAGAGTGAGACTCCGACTAAAAAAAAAAAAAAAAAAAGAAAGACTGGCAGCAGGACACAACCTTTGGGCAATCTTCTAGAAGTATTCATCTCTCTCTCCCTCCTCCTTCTTTCTCTTTCTCTCTCTCCCCCTCCTCTCTCTCCCTTTTCTCTCTCTCTCTCCTTTTCCCCCTACCTTTCTCTCTCTCTTACTTACATTTACTTTTGTTAAAGATTATGTAGAAGGGATTTGGGATTCCATTTCCTGGTAACAATTTTTTTTTTTTTTTGAGTTGGAGTCTCACTCTGTCACCCAGACTGGAGTGCAGTGGCCGCTCCAGCCACAGCAGCCTCCACCTGCTGGGCCCAAGTGATCCTTCCGCCTCAGCCTTCCAAGTAGCTGGAACTGCAGGCGCGCACTACCACACCCGGCTTATTTTTTTGATTTATTGTAGAGATAAGGTGTCGCCAAGTTGCCCAGGCAGGTCTTGAACCCTCGGGCTCAGGCAATCCACTCACCTCAGCCTCCCAAGGTGCGGGATTACAGGCTGAGCCACTGAGCCCGGCTGGTAACAATTTTAAGTGCACAAATTCGGCACGTATTTCCACAGTCCACTGATATCTCTTCTAATATTTAAGCATTCATGAAAACCACATCACCCCTATTCTTCCAAGAGTGTCCACAGCCCACCCTATGTTACCTCTGGCCCAAAGACCCCTATGTAATAAGCTATTTTTGTTCAGAGCACCACTGTGTTACAAAGTATCCTGACCACAACCTTCCCTGTATTGCGAGGAAGTCCTGCCACATGATTCTCCTGTCACAAGAATGCAAGGATTCTATGGCCCCGGGAGTGGGGTAGGGGAACAGTTTCTAGAAAAGGAGCCCTTTAACCACAGAGGATTTTTGGAAAGGGATTCCTGACTGGAATTGTTCAAACTGGGAGTAGGTCTACAAAATGCCAACTAAAAAGAACCAGAGGGCTTGTGGAGGCGAGGCCTGCTGCATACTTCTTCCATCTCTACTTGCTGCCCACAGGTTAGCAGAACAGGGAGAATCTTCTCTTCCACACAACACACACATCGGACACAGAGGCTGCTTTATCTCTGATGGACGAGCGCCTGATGAGATCCTGTGCAAAGGCCAAGACCTTCCTAGGAAGAGAGTTCAGGTGTCTTTCAGCATACGCCAGCAACTGATGTACTGAATTTCTGCACCATAGAACATAGATGCAGTCATTTCATCCTGGAAAGATTTCAAAGGATAGTTAATAGGTCGCCTGTCGTGGCAATCAAACACAACTCTCAGTCAGATACTTCTCAAACATTTACTTTGGGGCCACGTAAAACTCCTGGGAACTTCTAATATTAAGTAAATACAAAATATACAGCAGGTAACTAAATTTTATTTTTCATCTAGGAAGGCTTCAAAATAATCTCATTGGATATTGAAGCATCTGTGTCCATAAGAGGTGAATTTTGTTGGGGGGGCAGCTTTTTAAATAGCTACCTCATTATAACATAGCGGAAGCCATTGTATGTTGAAGTTGTTCCTGATATAAGAGAAAGAGAAGAGGACACAATAGGGTATCTAGGTCACTATTTTCTTTTCTAAGGCAAGAATGTGGCTAACTCAGAAGTGTTACCGAATTATAAGTTTCACGTTAAAAAGCAGCTTGTGAATTCATCTCTCCGTTGTCTCTTCAAAATGATCTGAATGAAGCCAATAGATGGCGCTCTGATCTTGATGCTGGTGGAGATTTAATGATGCAGATGATAAACCATGGACATTTATTGAGTTAAAGGAGGTTCACTGATGACTCATTTGTTTATTTATTTATTATTATTATTTTTTTAGGGAAAAAACAAGACTGTTGCCCAGGCTGGAGTGCAGTGGTACAATCATAGCTCACTGCAGCCTTGACCTTCTGGGCCCAAGGGATCCTCCTGCCTCAGCTCTGAAGTAGCTGGGACTACAGACACACGTCAGCACAGCTGGCTAATCTTTCTTTCTTTCTTCCTTCCTTTCTTCCTTTCCTTCTTTCCTTCTTTCTTTCTTTCTTTCTTTCTTTCTTTCTTTCTTTCTTTCTTTCTTTCTTTCTTTCTTTCTTTCTTTCTTTCTTTCTTTCTTCCTTTCTTTCTTTCTTTCTTCTTTCCTTTCTCTTTCTTTCTTTCTTTCTTTCTTTCTTTCTTTCTTTCTTTCTCTTCCTCCCTCCCTCCCTCCCTTCCTTCCATAGAGATGGGGTCTTGCTTTGTTGCTCAGGTTAGTTTCAAGTTCCTGTTCTCGGTCTCCCAAAATGCTGAGATTACAGGTGTGAGCCACCTTGCCTGGCCTGTTATATTTATTTTACAAGTCATTATTGGGTGCCCACTATGTGACAGCACTGTATTCGTTTTTGTCCACAGATCAAAGACTACCATTAGGCACATAAACACTTGGAAATATTCTTCCCAAAGTAATACTCTTTCAGTTTCTATCGCCATGTAACAAATCCCTTCAAAGCTCAGTGGCTTTCAATGACAATGACTTAGTGTTTCTTAACATTTTGTAGGCTGGCTGGGTGGTTCCTGTGGCTGATGTCATCTGCACCACTCATGTAGCTGCATTCAACTGGAGGGGCTCCAGGGCTGGAAGGTCTGAGCTGGTCTAGCTTACATGTGAGGTTGGTGCTGGCTGTCCTATGGGGGCTCAGGTAAGCCTCCACCTAGGCTAACCTCCGCTGAGGCTAGGCTACTTCCTTACATGGTTGTCTCCAAGTAGTGCACTAAGCGGGTGAGGCCAGAGCAGCAAAACCTTTTAAGATCTTCCTAGTTTTGCACATTACACTATATCACTTCTGCCACCGCCTATTGGTCAATGCAAGTCCAAGACCAGCTCAGATTCAAGAGATAGGAAATAGACTTCAAGTTTGGATGGGAATGGTGATCAATTATATTGCAGAAAGCCATGCATACTGTGATGGGAGGACTCTGTGGCCGTATGTTTCAATCTACAAAAAACAGGTAGAGAAATGAATGACAGTGGACTAACCATGCCTAGGGTCTGCAGTCTCCCTGAAGAAACATTCCTGGAGAAGCCTGGACTTGAAATTTTGAAATAAGGAGAGGAGAACATATTTAAAACAAAATGTTTATTAGGCTAACGATGCCATTCTTGTGCTGGAGTGTAATGGGTTATATAGATTTGGATTATCCATTACGTATACTGAGTAGATTCCTTCATCGTTTTTCCATTATTCCTGGATAGTACTTAGCTTTCTTTAGCAGTTGATGAACTTCATAAGAGTCTGTTAATTCCTAATCAGGACTTCCCCAGAGGGTGAGATAGAGGTAATGGAAGGAGATGAAATGAAGTCGTTGAGATACACTGGCAAGGCCATGTGATGTAGTCTGGTATTTGATGATACTCTACGTGATCCGATAACTAACTTTTTCCACAACACTGTTCAATAAGAACAAACGTGCACATTAGAAGTTATAACTTTCTTGGTCATGAAAACATTTTTTAACTCTCTACGGTGAATCAAGCCTTTTACATCTGCTATCTTTAAAGGTTATAACAATCCTGAAAAGTGTCAGTTCCTATTTTACAGATGAAGCACTGAGGCCTAGGGAAGATGGGTGGATTCACCACAGCCAAATATTAAATACGGGACAGAATCTGCACCTTTTGATGTCTACTCAATATCCATTCTCTCCTTCTCTCCGGTTCCCAATTTTGCTGGTGATTGCAACAAAGCTACATTTCACAGCCTTCTTTGCATAGCGAATGGAAGCTGGCTGGTGAAATGTAGCTGCAAGTGACTGTGAAAGTGACACAGGGCTTCTGGGAAGAGGCCTTCAGGAGAGGGCTGGCCTGGTTAATATGCACATCTTTGCCATTGGTCCTTTCTGTCTCTTGGAGCAAGGAGTGATTATTGGAGCTCTGGCCACCTTGACATATGCAGAAGCTCGTAGCCAAGTTATCAAGACGAGAGACCTGGAGGAAGCATGGGCCCCCGAAGAAACTGTGAGCTCCCTCATGGGAGAGGAAAATCAAACCCCCATCTTATGTAAGCCAGAGTTATGTTTCTTACATAGGCAACTATGCTCAATCCCAACTGTTAAAGACAACAAAATACACCTCCCCTATTGCTATATTGCAATGCTTTATTTAAAATTAAAATGTATACAGGCAGAGTCATAAAAGTAATAAAGTGATATTATAGGTCCAGGAATGTCTATGCACAATCACAAGCCCCGACCTCGGCAGGAAGTGAGAGGAACCTTATTTGTCTTGAGATGTCTGGTCTCCTTGATCAGCCCCTGCATAAGAACCACGTGGGATATTGATAAATTTAAACAACCAGATTGTTAGATTTACTGTGGAGATTTTGAATCAGTTGCTCTGTGAGAGGGCCCAGGAATTTGCATTTTTATCAGATACATCTGCTAGATGTAGTAGCTCATGCTTGTAATCCCAGTACTCTGGGAGGCCGAGGTGGGAGGATCGCCTGAGGCCAGGAGTTCGAGACTAGCCTGGCAACATAGCGAGACCTCGTCTATACAAAAATAAAAATTCAAAAATTATCCAGATGTGGTGGCACACACCTGTAGTTCTAGCTACTTGAGAAGCTGAGGCAGGAGAACCTCTTGGGCCCAGAAACTTGAGGCTACAGTGAGCTATGATTGTACCACTACATTCCAGCCTGGATGACAGAGCAAGGCCCTATCTCAAACAAAACAAAACAGATACTCCAGGAAATTCTATGTTATGTGATCCACAGGGCCTTTGAGAAATCCCGCTAAACCTATCCCCTTAACAAGTGCCTTGTACACTGTGTAATCTGATCCAAACATGCAACATGCCATGAGGAGAAAGTGTATTTTGGTGTCTTTTACAGTTAGAAATCGAGTGAGGAAATACATACAAGATAGAACAAATAACCTTGGCTTAAACAAGCTAGGGGTTAGCACTTCCTTTCAAGTAAGCCCTGCTGCGGTATAAACACCAAAGACGATTCTTGAAATTTAGCAAGCTGGGTTGGGTGATGTGGCTTATTTTTTCCTTACTAGAGAAGTTTCCTTGTAAGTATTAAATTTGCACTAATTGGTATGACTGGCCTACATGCTCTGACATGGATAGGTAAGTCTCCTACTTCCAGTGGCCTTTCCTAAACTTAATTATTAAAGATTAATTTTACTTTGCAGAGCGCTCACATGGAATTGCCCATCGCTTTCCTTAGAGGACATAGTTTAAGACTTAAAAGACCAAAATTTTAATAAAAGTTTGAAAATGTTGCCAATAATTTTACAGAAGCCACTAGATGGTTTCAATTCAATGCTGCATATGAAAAGAAGCAATTAAGAGGAAGTGACGCACAGGCCACGACGAGGAAGAAAAAAATGAGTCTATCTGCAAAGTGACAACATAGGCTCTCTTCAACTTTATTTTATTTTTCTGTAGAGATGGGATCTTGCAAGTTGCGCAGGCTGATTGGTCTTGAACTCCTGGCCTCATGCGATCCTCCTGCCTCAGCCTCCCAAAGTGTTGGGATTACAAGTGTGAGCCTATGCCTGGCTCTTCTACTTTCATAAGAAGATGTGTTCCCGGGATGTGCACCAAAACCAAATGTGAGTGTTTAAGCCAATCAGTATATAGTTTTTAAAGACAAAGTTAGAAATTTTATAAAATCTGTAATTTACCTAACTACTCAATTATCTATCACTTATATTTCATTCATGCTCTTATATTCTTTAAGCTCGTTCGTTCCCTTCATAGTTTTTTTTTTCAGCATGGTTTGAGTCAAATCAATTTCTTCTGTCATCCATCACCACCACCACCATTGCTGCTGCTGCTGAACTCTTACTACTACTGTTTTATCTCTAACTCCCTCCCCCGTTAGTTAAATATCCTCTCCATATAATGTCAGGATTGCGGTTGTGCTATCCGTGTCACCTTTTAAAGAAATATCTCCTTGCTCTCGCACAGATTGGTGGATCTCCAGGTCTGGGCCCAATGACTGTCTTGAGATCTCTGTCTCCCCTCATTTTGAAGACTCTCTTGGCTTTTCTTGCAGGCCGGGTCTTGTTTTTGATGGCTCTCTTGTCTTTCTTTTGTCACTTCAGTTCCCATGTTGATGGAACACAGTGTCTAGTAGTATTGTGGAAAGGTTGCATGGGAGGTCACCTTTTTGAGGCTTTGCATGTTTGAAACTGTCTTTGCTAGATCATCCTTCTTTTTTTTTTTTACCTTTTTTATTTTAAAGATGCGGGATACAATACAGGGTTAAGTATACAAATGTTCATGATGCAAGTACCCTTGTTGATGAGGTGTGCTCCCCTCCCCTGGCGGATTCCCACTACTGCCAATCCCACATCCCACCCCACTCCCCCGCAGTTTCTTACTCCTACCAATCTTTTTCCTATAGTATTATGATAATTATTCAAGGTTCCCTTTTGAGTGAGGACATGTGATACTCAGTTCATTGTTTCTGTGATAGATCACTCAGTTTTCTAGATAGACTCTTATTCCATCCAGGTTGCTGTGAAGTTCATTATTTTGTCCTTCTTTATGACTGCATAATATTCCATCATGTATATGTACTACATTTAAAAAATCCAGTCCTTCTTCAATGGGCAGCATGGCCGGTTCCATGTTTTGCTACTGTGATCAATGCTGCAATAAACAGACGTGTGCATGTATCTTTTTCATAGAGTGATTTGAGTTCTTCTGGGTATATTCCTAGCAGGGGGATTGTCGGGTCATATGGAAAGTTGGTTTTTAGAGCTTTTAGGAATCGCCACACTGTTTTCCACAGAGGCTGTGCTAGTTTACACTCCCACCAACAGTGTAGAAGTGTTCCCTTTTCACCACATCCTCTCCAGCATCTGCTGTTTTTTGAATTCTTGATAATGGCCATCCTGACTGGAGTTAGGTGGTATCTCAGTGTAGTTTTAATTTGCATTTCTTTGATGACTAGTGAGGCTGAGCATTTTTTTCATGTTTATCTGTTGGCTGCTCGTATGTCTTCTTTTGAGAAGTGTCTATTCATATATTTTGCCCATTTTGTAATGGGGCTGTTTATTTTTTTCTTTTTGGCACATTTGAGTTCCTTGTAGATCTTAGATGTTAGGCCTTTGTCAGATATACAGTTGGCAAATATTTTTTCCCAGTCTGTGGGCTGTCTCCCCACTCTCTTGATGGTTTCTTTGGCTTTGCAGAAGCTTTTCAGTTTGATGAGGTCCCACTTGTCAATCTTATCTCTTATGGCCTGGGCACTTGGGATTTTGATCAGGAATTGGTTGCCAGTTCCAATTTCCATAAGAGTGTCTCCTGCATTTTCTAAGGTTCTTATAGTTTGAGGTTTTACATTTAGGTTTTTAGATCATTCTTCTTAATTGTTTGTGTGGCTGGGGCTGGAATTCTAGGTTGGCACTAATGTCTCTGTAATTCTGATCACAGTACTTCCTTTTTTCTGGCTTCCGTTTTGGTCTTGAGAATTCCAACATTATTCTAATTCCCGGTCATTGTATGAAATATGATCTTTTGCTCTTGGAACTTTCAAAATAATTTTGTTGTCCCCAGCGATCTTAAACATCATTTAATATATCTTGGTATAGGTCTACGAGGTCTGACAAATAAGTTCACAAACTTGCCACTGTGTGCTTATGTTGGCAGCACTGTACAAACAACCCAGTAATATTTCATAACGTAAGCCGGGCTCGGTGTCTCAGCCTGTAATCCCGTGCCTTTGGGAGGCTGAGGTGAGTGGATTGCCTGAGCCCGCGGGTTCGAGACCCGCCTGGGCAGGCGAAACCTCATCTCTACAATAAAATCAAAAACTTAGCTGGGCGTGGTAGTGCACGCCTGTAATTCCGGCTACTCGGAAGGCTGAGGTGGAAGGATCGCCGGAGCCCAGCAGGTCGAGGCTGCAGTAGCCAGGAGCGGCCACTGCACCCCAGTCTGGGCGACAGAGTGAGACTCCAGCTCAAAAAAAAAAAAAAAATTTCATAACGTTGGTCTATCAGTGTCTTACAGCTGTGTTTGTGTTGACGTGTGGTGTGTCTTGCTGAATGGTGTTCATCATTTTTGTTGCATGTTTTTAAGGTGCCATCATGAGAATGTCACAGCTTGAATTAGAGCAATGAATAAACATGAAATTTCTTGGTCAACTTGGAAGTGAAATCAGGAACATGTTAGTCTAAGTTTATGGGGACAGTGCCATGAAGAAAATGGCCGTCTACAAATGGAGTAAATGTTTTTGTGAGGGGAGAGAAAGCATCACTGATAAAGAGAGGTCAGGATGACCAGTAACGAGCAGTAGATGAAAACATCGCAAAAATTTGTCAAATTGTGCATCAAAATTGTCAGCTGACTGTGAGAAGCACGGCAGATCAAATAAACATCAAGAGAGAAACGGTTAGGAAAATCTTAACTGAAAATCTTGGCATGACAAATGTGTGTGCAAAAATGGTCCCAAAGGAGCTCTTTCATGATGACAATGTACCAGCTCACACAGCACTGTCTGTGAGGGAGTTTTTAGCCAGTAAACAAATAACTGTATTGGAATATCCTCTCTACTCACCTGCTCTGGCCCCAATGACTTTTGTTTTTTAACCCAAAGTTAAAGGAAATATTGAAAGAAAGATATTTTGATGACATTCAGGACCTCAAGGGTAATACAACAGCTCTGATAGCCATTCCTGAAAAAGAGTTCCAAAATTGCTTTGACGGGTGGACTAGGTGCTGGCATCGGTGCATAGTTTTCCAAGGGAAGTACTTGGAAGGTGACAGTAGTGATATTCAGCAATGAGGTTGCAAACTTAATTGTTAAACCTCATATATTATGTATTATGTCAGACCTTTGGCGAGATCTTTCATTCTAGCATCGCATACTTTTCAGTTCTCTGAATTTCCCCTGGATTATTTGATTTCTCTCTCTCTCTTTTCCCTGTACTTTTCTTTCTGGAACTCTTGTTATTTGGATGTTAAACTCTGTGGATGAACTTCTACTTTTATCATATCTCTATCCTATTTTCTATCCCTTTGTCTTTGTGCTGTATTTTCTGCCTGGTTTTCTTTAATTTTATTGTATATTGATTATTTAATAATTGCTATTTTGATTTTTATTTTCCAAGAGCTATTTTTGTTTTTGTTGTTCTCTGGATGGTCTTCTTTCTCCCCCCCCCCCCATTTTTTTTTTTTTTTGAGTTGGCGTCTCACTCTGTCACTCAGGCTGGAATGTAGTGACATGCTCACGGCCACCACAGCCTCGACCTACTGGGCTCAGGTGATCCTTCCACCTCAGCCTTCCAAGCAGTTGAAACTATAGACACGTACCACCATGCCTGGCTGAATTTTTTTTTTTTTTATAGCAGAGATGAGGTCTCACCAAGCTGCCCATGGTGATCTCAAACCCATGGTCACAGGCAATCCTCTCACCTCGGCCTCCCAAAATGCTGGGATTATAGGCGTAAGCCACCACACCCGGCTTTTCTTTCTTTTTTAAAGTGTGGCACATACATTTTTTTTCAGTAGTGTGCCACAAATGTAGTAGTTTGTATCTCTTTTCTTACAATAGAGTCGTTGAAAGTGAACAGAAATAGTGTCTGTATGTTTTTCCAGGTCAAAGAGTTAGGAATTAGGTATGACTTCTTTACCATTTTTTTCATCAGTTTTCCAACGAATGACCAGAACTCTAAGGACCAAAGAGTTGGTGGAGCCCGAAGCCCTGAAAAACTGTGTGGAACAGAGAGAGCCACTCTACCACTTCAGTCCCAGTGAACTTGCACAGGTGAGAGAGAAATACCTCTGATGTTAAGCCATTGGGATACCCAGGTGTTTCTCTTATAACAATTATCATTACTTTAATTAATGAAAATATTATTTTTTGATTCAATGATGCATCTTTTTCCTCTAAGAATATTAATTCTATCTTTTACATTTTCTTTTCTTCTTTAGTACAGCCTTATCTACCATCGGGTTGCTGCTATGGGTGTCTGGTCTGGCCACTGTCATTTAGAGGTTTGCCTCATATATCTTTACTGGTCATTCATATTTAAAAAGAGTGCATTAAAAAAATTGATTTGGAAGCTTTGTGCATGTGTGGGGAGGTGTGGGCAGTAGGCTGCAGAGTAATTTGACTGAAAATTTCCTTAGAAAAATCCTTCTGAGAGCATTGTTAAGGCTTTTCTCTTGGACTGACAGGGTTGCCCAGAAGACATGCCTCTGGTCTCCTCCCTGAAGGGCACAGTCCTCAGAGCCGGCATCCTGGGAAGACATTCATTCAACATTCAGCATGAGTTAATTCTCCTGATCTCATGATGACCCTTCTGCCTGCCACTGTGGTGGTGCTCCTCCATCAGAGACAATCCTCAGTCGGTCCTACTCTCTTCAACGTGACCATCAAGTCTTCTGCCAGAGCGAGAGGAGTCTTTTTTTTATTTTTATTTGAGTTGGAGTCTCACTCTGTCGCCCAGACTGGAGTGCAGTGGCCACTCCCGGCCACTGCAGCCTCGACCTGCCGGGCTCAGGCCATCCTTCCACCTCAGCCTTCCAAGTAGCTGGAACTACAGGTGCGCACTACCACGCCTGGCTGATTTTTGATT
This sequence comes from Cephalopachus bancanus, assembly GCA_027257055.1. Taxonomy (NCBI): domain Eukaryota; kingdom Metazoa; phylum Chordata; class Mammalia; order Primates; family Tarsiidae; genus Cephalopachus; species Cephalopachus bancanus. Next base: position 5,235,491 of record JAPVLO010000138.1, read on the forward strand.
TATTGTAGAGATGTGGTCTCGCCAAGTTGCCCAGGCGGGTCTCGAACCCGCGGGCTCCGCCAATCCACTCACCTAAGCCTCCCAAGGCGCGGGATTACAGGCTGAGTCACCGAGCCCGGCTCGCGAGAGGAGTCTTACCCAGTTTCGCATAGTTGATGAGGAGCCAGGAGGTCTCACTGCTTCCTAAAAATGCCTTTCCAACAGTCCTGTTGTTTTCATTATCACATTCTTCCCATTCTTCTAGCGGTACCTGGGCCACTAAGTTGTGGGTCTCTGGGGGTTCTGTCACATGCCTCAGGTAGCCTCTCATCTTTTCCAGTGCTGGCTCAGAATCCAGATCCCTCACATCTGCCAAGTGATTTGCCACTTATCCAGCTGCTTCCAGCTTCCAACGCTGCGTCGGTTTTGTCTCTTTTCCAAAACTCTTTGTCCATGTGTAGTTATGCCTTTATTTTAAAAAAAAAAAAGGTTTAGCAGCCTTTCAGAAGACAGTGAAGGCCTTTGAGTACTTTCAATTTGCAATTTTATCTGGAAAGCTGAACAATGTTTAAATTAAAATCAACTCAATCTCGTAATTTCAAAATAGTAGGATGTCTAGTTTCTTTCTCTTTTTTTTGGTTGGTTGGTTGTTTTTCTCTTCTAATCATTCAACGACCCAGAAGACAAGTCAGCCTAAAGTGAAGATCTTGCTGACAGTGGCCTCCCCAGGAGAGAAAAGGAGAATGGAGGAACAACTCCTGGTGGGACTTGGTTTCCTGATGCTGTGCTTTCTGTTGCTGCTGTCTGCATTGCTTCTGTAAATTGATTTGGTAGAGTTCAGGGCTGTGTGTATGCCTTCGGTGGTCCAGCACCTTGAGCAGGTTCCTTGGTGGAGGTTAATTTCACTTCTTCCACCAAGCATGGTCCATCCTTTCCCCTAGAGTTGCATTGTTTTTTTGAGTTGGAGTTTCACTCTGTCACCCAGGCTGGAGTACAGTGGCACACTCACTGCCACCCCAGCGTCGACCTGCTGGACTCTGGCAATTTTCCTGCCTCAGCCTTCCAAGTAGTTGGAACTACGGGTGCGCGCTACCACACCTGGCTAATTTTTGATTTATTGTAGAGATGAGGTCTTGCCAAGTGGCCTGGGTTGGTCTTGAACCCCGCGACTCAGGCCATTCACTCAATCCGGCTTCCCAAAGTCTTGGAATTACAGGCTGAACCACCGAGCCCAGCCAAGAGTTGCATCTTTTGAGTCCAGACTCACATGCCCAGCTGTTGTTTCCAGAGTGGGACCCAGTTGGCTAGAAGGTGCATCCAATTTTAGCTGCATGGTATACCAGAACCAAGCCTCACCACATAACCACGTAGGCCCTGGTAGTCAAGCCTGGGCCACCAATTCAGAGTCCTTGGTCCCCAGCCATGAATGCTTCATCCTTTTTTTTTCTTTGAGTTGGAGTCTCACTCTGTCACCCCAGGCTGGAGTGCAGTGGCATGATCATGGGTCACTGAAGTCTTGACCTGCTGGTCTCAAGCAATCCTTCTGCCTCAACCTTCCAAGTAGCTGTGACTACTCAGGCACACGCCACCACACCTGGCTACTTTTTTATTTTTTTGTAGAGACAAGGTCTTGTTATGTTGCCCAGGCTGGTCTCTAACTCCTGGGCTCAAGCAATCCTCCCTCCTTGGCCTCCCAAAGTGTTGGGATTACAGGCGTGAGTCACTGTGCCTGGCCTCACAAGAGTTTCTTAGAGCATTCTAGATTATTTTCCAGCCAAGTCATTCTAGTGATTGGAAACCTAGACACGGCCTGAGAACTTCCAGCCTCTAACATAGGTGAAGGCACATATTTGATTCCAGTGGCAGCACTTGTATGAGAGTTGGAAGGTGAAAAAGAAGCAGAAATCCATTCTCTCTCCCTTGGCAGTGGTGGTCAGATATGTGGACTTCAACTGATGTGAAATTTTGCAGAGGCCTCCAGATACGGTCCTGGTAATGATCTATCTCAGTGTCACAGGCAACTATAATGGCTGTCCGTGTCTCCTGTGGTTACTGAGAAGCTCTGAATCTCTGAGAGACAGTGGCATAGTCTAAGAGCCAGAGGCTGTATTTCCTGACCTCTGTTCCTCCAGGATGTCTGATGGTTTGGTAAGCACCTGATTTCTTGTATGAATTCTCTTTTTGTTTGAGATACTGGAATAACCAATTCCTAACAGTTGGTGTACCCATCTTCTACTCAGACATCAGCTCATCCACTCTAGAGGTATTTGAAGGACATCTTTGTCAGGTGGTAAGAATATTTTGTTACACATTTCTCTCAGGGCTTTGAGTGCCTGATTGCTTAAACCGAGGACATAGTAACTTTTGGTGGTGTAATTGTGGGTTGGAAGTAACATTCTCTGAACCAGGCATCTCTCTGCACATAAAAGGGAGGAGGAAATCCGAAGATCAAATGTAAATTATCTGTCAACTGTTTTTATTCTCCAAAGGGACCATGAAATATGGTTGAAGAAAATCAATGTCTGTAAGTAACTGAATAAATGAAAACCTTGAATATTTTATCCCCAAACCAGAATCGTATTGGTAGGCATTGTTTAAATGGTATTTGCAGCCAGAGCTGTGAGTCAGTGGATTCCAGCCTATGTAATTTAAATTTATTATTGTCCACACTGTCATCCTATGGAAAAATTAAAACACATTTTTTTTTTGGCCTTCTTTCCTCCAAAGATCTTTGGTGGTTGGTTTTCTCTATTTGTGATGGAAAAATTATTTTCTACATTACGTATGCTAACACAATTCTCAGTGACTCAGCCATTATTTTCAATTCTGTTTATTTCTGTCTCACTGTAAGTTTAGACTAAAAATCTATGAAAGAAGAAAATATGTAATTCTAAGAGCATAACCTTGTCACATCAAATTTCTTTGAAATATGCATACATTTATTAATTCACTACATATTGGAAGATATACATCAAGGTCAGATCATTTAACCTTTCAGGAGATTCTTTTCAAAGTAGTTTAAAGTATACAAAGCATTATTTATTTCTTGTTATTTTAATAGAACCTGTTGGTAGATTGTGACCTATCTTCTGATGACCCACATAGATTATGCCCTCAACTCATGAGAAGGTTATGATATGAATGCTTCTGCAAAGGCCACTGACTGTTTGGAACTTGTACCACATTTTCCCATAGAAGTATAATTTATTTTGTTGGTGTAATAGTTATATTCCACCTACTCCAGAGAAAGATGGGAAGACGCTTATGTAATTAAGTGTAATGTGAACTAAGAAAACTGTAAAATTGGAAAGGGCAGAGGAATAGATGTCTCTGGTGGCAAATTTTTTTGTTTTTTGTTTTTTAATTTAAGAGAGGCAGGTCAGTGTAAATAAAAGAAAAGAGAAATTAATATCACATAGACTCATGTCTTAATCTTTGTGCTTGGGAAAAGCGGGTTGTGTGAAACTTGGTCAAATTTCTGGATCTCAGTATCCGCATCTATGAAGTGGATGTCAATGGTGACCTGGTCAGTGAATGTGTTCCAAGACAAATCCTTCATAGAAGACTCCTCTTTAGCTGGGTGTGGTGGTGCACAGCTGTAGTCTCAGCTTCTCAGGAGGCTGAGGAGGGAGGATCGCTTGAGCCCAGGAATTCAAGGATGCAGTAAGCCATGATCATGCCACTGCATTCCAGTCTGGGTGACAGAATAAAATTCTGTCTCTCTTTGGCATATACCCAAAGGAGCACAAGACATCCTCCCAAAAAGACTGTTTTTGTATGTTTATCACAGCACTAGCCATAGTAGCAAAAACATGGAACCAACATAGGTGCCTGCCAATAGTGGGATAGAGGAGGAAAATGTAGTACATATACACAATGGAATGTCAATGCAGCTATAAAAAGAACAAAATCATGTCCTTTGCAGCAACATGGATACAGCTGGAGGCTATCATCCTGAAAGAATTATCACAGACACTGAAAACTGTATACCATATGTTCTCCCTAATAAGGGAGGCCTGAACACTGTATGCACACAAGCACAAGGATGGGAACATCAGACACTGGGCACTCCTAAAGTGGGGAGAGAGAGGGGCAAGGGTCGAAACTACCCTTTGGATACCATGATATTTGGGTGACGGTTTCAATAAACATCCAAGCCTCACCATCATGCAATATATCCATGAAATAAGCCTGCACATGGACCCTGAATTTAAAAAAATCAAGCATATGTAAATTGAAAATAAAAGAGACTGGAGATCTCCCCTTTTCTATTTCCTCTGGATCTCTGGGTAGATGGAAATGAGGGTGGTTCTGGAAATTTCTGCCCGTGGAGCTGCAGCCCAACCAGTGGCTGAGCCTCTGCTTGTGCTGGTGTGGAGCTCCAGGACGCCCAGAGGCTTTGGCTGTGCAGCTGCTGTCAACCTCCCTGCCTCTCTGACTCGCATCAGTCTTCTCTTCAACTAGTCAGGAAATTTCCTTCCCTTGACATTGTGTACTCTACACCTTAGTGATGCTGACTTCTTCTTTGCATCGCACCCTTCTCCTTTCTAGAGGACAGGACTTCCGGAAGGCTAGGCTAAGGATGATCAAGCCTAGCCAGACCTTCGCTGGAACTGCTGGGTCTTCTGCAGTCTCCACCCTGCTGCTCCATCGGGACCCCTCTTCATGCATAGTAGGGCTTTCTCTGAGATTCCAGAGGTTCTCTTTGTTCTGATCCAACTTTGGGGACACTTCCAGGCCTCAGACAAGCTAGGATCTCAATTGGAACACAAGTTCAAATTCTCTCCCACAGACCCCTGGAGCCCAACCAAGTGCAGATAGGCCCTGAACAATCTGTTGCAAAGTCGGCTCATAAGAATGATCTTCCCAGAGCAGAGAGAAGGCCTGGAGGATTGGGAGGGCAGAGGAGCGGCAGTGTCGCCTCACCTTCCATTCCAGCCTCACATTCAGGAGAAGGCAGCCTCAAACGTTTTGTTGAATTCAAGCTTAGATGATTGTGAAGCCTAAATGAGATAACACCGTAGCTACAATTGTCGTTGTTGGAATATTTGGTCTTCTAAGTGCCAAGCATTTGCATATTATTTCATTTAGTGTTCATGTGTCTCAGATAACACTGGAGGATTTTCCTGCTCATGGAGATTTCGATGGCATTGCTTCAAACACTAGCGATTCCATGACTCTTCCCAGTGCTGGTTATTTCTCTGTGTTAAATGCTCTTCACCCCATCTGCCTCTGGCTTCTGAAATTGTACACGTGGATTCTGTTTGCACAAATCAATTAGATTTTTTGTTGTTGTTTTAAAAATAATTTTCCATGGGAAATCCATTCCATTTACACTGAGCCTTTTAAGGGATTCTCAGGAAGGGGTCAAGTTGTCCTTTTCTCCCATGATCTTTATTCCCGCCTTAACTCTTCCAAAGACAGGATCACATTCCTCTCTTCCTATCTCATAGCTATCTAGTGAAAGTGTTTGTTGCTTGAGCTTCTTTCCATCCACGTTACTTATTCTTGAACAATAAGAGAGGGAGAGAGGCATCTGAAAGTGCAGTCTTGGTGAAATAGTTTGTATGTGTGAACTCTTTGTCAATGAAATGTTTATAATTTGGGAACTTTGAGCATATGCAGAAAGGCTCTTATACTAATCAGAATTTCATAGGGCTGTTCTTCAGCATTACATGTGGAGTGGGTTAATTATGAGCCAGTGCCTAAAAAAGTTTAGCACACCGAGAAGATATCAGAAATATCTCAAATGAATATTAATGTTTTGAAATGTCTATGTAATTGAAATCAATTGAAATGTAAAAATAATTTGAAGAATGCTAATGCAATGGCAGAGTCCCACAGATAAATATGTCAAAACACATTAGAATTTCTCTGAGGCTATGGCGAAAGCCTGCATTGCCACCAGGCTGTGGGATACATGGATTTGACGCCATTTTTTCTCTGTTAAGCCTATTTTTAGTGTTTTCTTATTACTTTAGTCACAAGATTTTTGTATAGGGCAAAGAGAATTTTCCTTCTCTCTTCTGAAGGGTTGAGTGTGTTGAAATGAACTGACGATAGACAGGAGAAAAGGCAGACGCATGCATTAATGTCTATAAACACGGGAGCTGTACAAAATATGAGATCCAAAGAAGAGTCAGAGGGTTGAGTCTCTTCACGGAGGAGAGGGAGATGAGGGATACAGGTAATTGTGAGAGGTTGATTTTTAGGGGAATACATAAGCCCAAAGAGAAGACGATGGGTTGTAAATGATTCTCTTAAGAAACTGAATGAGACCGACCAGTACAGAAGGTAAGGGGCTAGACCGTACTATGAACGACGTTCGTCTTAATATGGAGATATAATCTTTTATGTAAGCTCTCAGAGTTGCCCTCAGAAGAAGAGATTAAAAAGTCTGGGTGTGGTAATAATTTTTAGTCTCTTCTTTTCTGGTTAATCTTTCCTTGTTATTTAATGAGATTCCTGGGGAGAGAGTTTAAAACAATTACATTTCTTTTGGGAAAATAATTTCCTCGGTCAGATAAAGAAATTCAGAGAGAGCTCTCCCTGTAATTGAAGGGAGAAACAAAAGAAGGTTAGCAAGTCCTTGGTTCTGAAGCAGCTTCTGAGGTCTTCCAACTTCTTTTAGTCCAAAGTGCTCAGCATACCAAAGCACCACGCTTTGGGGGTATTGTCTTCTGAGCCCCAGCATCTGCTGTGGCCTTGTTGATTTTTCTTGGCAGTGATACTTCTATTTTTATTTTAGCTTCATTTAATGTTGAGTGACATACCTAAACACCCAGGCTTTGGTTTGGGGTCATAAGTAAATTTCAATTTTAAAGCAATTAATAATTTAAAAAATAAATTGGTCAGAAAAATGTCACATGATTTCACTTATATGAGGTTTTCAAACAAATCAAAGTCATAGAAGCAGAGAGTAGACTCGTGGTTGAAAGAGACTGGGGAGAAGAGAAAAGATGGAGTTGCTGTTTAATAAGTTGAAAGTCTCAGTTATGCAAGATAAATAAGCTCTGCAGACTCACCATATACCATAATGCCTATAACAGTATACTGTAGTGTGTAGCAAAACAGCTTGTTTTAAGAGGTAGATATCATGTTAATTGTTCTTACCACCAAATAAAAACAAAAACAAAAGCAAAGGAGCCTGAGGAAACTTTTGGAGGTGATGCACATGTTTATTCCCTTGATTGTGGTGATAGTTTCATGGGTCTAAACTCACCAAATCGCACACATTAAATGTGTGCAGTTTTTGGAATATCAGTTATACCTTACCAAAGCTGTTAAAAATATTGCATTTGTCCATCTTGTGTTGCTATAAAGAATACCCGAGGTTGGTAATTTGTAAAGAAACGAAGTTTATTGGTTCATGGTTCTACATGGTGCTGTCCTCTGTTTGGCTTCTAGGGAAGCCTCAGGAAGGTTTTACTCATGAGTGGAAGGCAAGGAGAGGTGGCGTGTCACATGGCAAGAACAGGAGGGGATAGGGGTGTTGGGCGGGGGGGGGGATAGGTGTGCCAGACTCTTTTAAACAACCAAAGAATGGAGTGAGAACTTGCTCATTACCACAAGGAGGACACCCAGCTATTCATGAGGGTTCTGCTCCGACGACCCAAACACTTTCTACTAAACCCCACCTCCGACACTGGGGATCACATTTCAACATGAGATTTGGATGGGGCTAACTATCCAAACTGTATCAAATACGTCCAGTTAAAAAAATAACTCGCAGTGTTTTCTTATCAAACAGCTACAAAAGTCACGTGGGAGGGGCAGAGAGGGCACGACTTCTCCCATTTTACAGCGGAAGAACCAAGGCTCGCAGACATTCAGTGAATTGGCCCAGGCCCCTGTCTATTTCTTTGTAGTGGTTTTGTGCTTAACCGTTTTCAGAATGATTTTAGATACATTATCTCACTTGAGATAGACTTCTATATTATCTCTATGCAATGAATCGCCAAGTTCTAGCCATTCTTCCTCATATGTTTTTCCATCTGTCAATATCTTTCCATTCCTACAGACTCGGTATATCCTGCTTGTTCTAACTTTCCTCCAGGAGGGATCTGCTCCGTTTTGAATGGAGTGGCACTTAATTGTACCAATCACATGACAGTTGCTACACGCTTCCTTCACTGTACTATTTATCTGATTTATTGACATTCACTAATGACAAAGCTGAGAGACTAGTAATCTCTATAGACTCACAAAAACTTACCACAATGTTTTCCCTGTACCAGTTACTCAAGAAATGCCTGTTGAAATAAGACAGACATTGTCTGTCCTATCGACCCTGTCCCTTCTGATGAAATGTTAGCTACTCGTCAACGTATCTCTCTGCCCCAAAGAAGTGACGTTATGAACACTTTGTAGTTTACAAACGAAAACGAAACAAAAGTAACTTCCCACGGTTTTACTTATATTAATTTATTCTTTTGCAATTTTCTTAGAACTTTTCCCCAGCGACTCTTATCTATCTTTTCCTTTCTCCATTCCTTGTGTTTAGAGCTTGCAATTCTATTTCTATTCCTTGGTTTTTCACGGGCAGTTACAGGACAGGTCAGAACTGGTATGAACCTTCCAAGCTGATGTAAACTAAGCAAGATGACTGTAGAATGCGGTATTATTTGTTGTGTTTTTAAATGTCTCCCAAAGTGCCGAGCATAGAACTAGATGAATGGTAAAACCTAAGAAAAACTTGTTGAATTGAATTGATTCCCATAACTCATTTCCTGGTGAATTTGGCTTTCAAGATTACATTATATTCCACAGATATCTTCTTTGATGTGTTCTTTCATTTTATAACATTACAAAGCTGTGTTCGTTCATGCATTGTTCAGAATATTTAACACAGCAGTATTTTTTTTTGAGTTGGAGTCTCACTCTGTCGCCCAGACTGGAGTGCAGTGGCCGCTCCCGGCCACCGCGGCCTCGACCTGCTGGGCTCCGGCGATCCTTCCACCTCAGCCTTCCAGGTAGCCGAAATTACAGGCATGCGCTACCACACCCGGCTGATTTTTTGATTTATTGTAGAGATGAGGTCTCGCTGCCCAGACGGATCTCGAACCCGCGGGCTCAGGCAATCCACTCACCTCAGCCTCCCAAAGGTGTGGGATTACAGGCTGAGCCACCGAGCCCGGCCACAGCAGTATTTTGACTTTGGTTTTAGTTCCTGCTCAAATTAGAACACTTTGGACTGTGCGGGTTGTAAATCTTATATGATTAGGTTTACTATTCCAAGAATTACATTGTTCTCATGTTCTAAATAGGTTAAATATTTCAACTATTCTGTCTTCTGAGAGATTGCAACTGTATGTAATCTAAGGAATTTGCTTTGTAATTCTTTACAAAAATCAAGAAAATAGATTGAATTTTCAATGTTTTAATATGGTTCTAGTGTGACAGAGTTTAATATCAAACTTCCTTATGGAAATGTAACATATTACATTATTTTTATGCAGAATGTTTCTACGGTCAGTGAGAGGGCATTGATTTTTTTCTGTAACACTCTCTTGTCTAATTTTCCTTCTGAGTTTATGTATTCAGTACCATCCTCTGTGTCTGACACAGTAGGTTCTCAGTAAGTGTTTGTGGAATAAGTACAAGACTAAATAGATGAAAGCTTTCATATGCACACTCATTTTCTGTTTTTGTTTGATTCTCTGATTTACAAGTTTAAAATGAATTTGCAGGGGAAAGCATATTTCAACATGCCTCAAGTGAGGTTCAATAGGACACTGGCTTTATATGAACTTGATAGACTTTACTAAAACAAACAAGCACAGAGAAAAGTTTTATAGAAAATGAGAAATAGTATGAGAAATAACAAGTTAAACAAAATGAAACAAGTTTTTTTATTACAGCAAAATTTCCTATCGATTTAATATGCTAATGGACATCAGTACTCTTCAGGACAGTATGCAGTACTACCCAAATTGATTGAAACCTAAATTTATTGAATGTATTTGTTGTGTTTTTAAATATCTCACAAAGTGCTGAGCATAGAACTAGATGAATGGTAAAACCTAAGAAAAACTTGCTGAATTGAATTGATTCCCATAACTCATTTCCTGGTGAATTTGGCTTTCAATATTACATTATATTCCAAAGATACCTTCTTTCATGTGTTCTTTCATCTTATAACATTACAAAACAGTGTTCATTCATTGTTCAGAATATTTAACACAGTAGTATTTTGGCTTTGGTTTTAGTTCCTGCTCAAATTAGAATTCTTTGGACTGTACGGGTTGTAAATCTTATATTATTAGGTTTTCTATTACAAGAATTACATTGTTCTCATGTTCTAAATAGGTTAAATATTTCTGTCTTCTGAGAGATTGGAGGCTCTAACTAAGGCTCTTGATTTTAAGGCACAAAGACACAACTCAGAATGGCTTGACTCAAAAATGGAATGGAATCGATCTGCTTATGTGACTGACATGTCCAGAGGAAGATCCACTTCAGGCATGCATGGTGGCAGAGAGCTTCTCCAATGGATCATCAGGACAAACATTTTAGTTGGGGACAGTAAGTTCAAGAGAACTGTGGTGCAACATGGTGCCTAGAGGTAGCAACAATGTACTATTCACTTGAAATTCACCAAGAAGCAGTTTTTAAGCAGTTCACACCACAAAAAACAATCTGTGAGGTAATGCGCATGCTAATTGGTTCAATGTAACCATTGCACAATGTGTACATATTTCAAAATATCATTTCAGTTAAAAATATAAAAATGGGTCATCTGGACACAGTCTTGTCACGTGCTTTCTTCTTAGTGAGTTTCTTGTCAACAGGATCTCGCAGTGAGGAGGACAAGATGGCCACTGCAGCTTTGGTCTCATAGCATGTCTGTGTAACAACCACAGCTCAAGGACAGCAGATCTTTCCTGATAGTACAGAAGAATTCCACTTGTAAACAAACCTCTCCAAAATAGAATCTTTTTTTGTGTTGCTTCCAAAGATATTTGCAGCTACTAGAACAGTTTGTAGTTGATGTTTAACAAACAGAGTCTCATTTACTTAGCTTGAGCTACACTCCTGAACCAACTGCTATGAGCAGGATGGAACTCTCCAGAGGTCCAGATTGGACTATGTTTCTAATTCTGGAGTGGAGAAAGGACAAAGGAAAGGAAAGGAAAAAAGGATGGAGGGAAGAAAAGAAAGAAGAGAAAGAATGATGTAAAGAAATAAAAAGGAGAAAGAAGGGAAGAAAAAAGAGTGACAAGGAAGGAGGGAAAGAAAGAAAAAAAAGAAAGAGACAGAAAGAAGCAAAGAGAAAGAAAGAAAGAAAGAAAGAAAGAAAGAACCTGATAAAGAAATCTGTGCTACTATGCTAATAGATTTTTTTCTTCCTTATTTTACCAATGGTCCGCTGGATATCTGCATTGTGAAGAGATAATATATCTTAGTGTCAGCCTTGGAATTTGATTTGACACTATTACAAGTTAATAAGTTATCCTGTTATTGTTTCACGGAAGCTGGCAGAAGACACGAGACACCTTTGTCAGAGACAAAAGACTTTAATACTTATGATCCAGCAAGCAGCATGACTTCCAGTGCATTGGCAAAAATTCTCGTAGTGGGGACAGTTCACGTAGTGGGGACAGATGGATGCCTCATGTGCAGTGGCCTTGCATCACACCCAAGAAACAATAACTTGGGGAGTTCAATACTTTTATAGCAGTCAGGTGTGGTGGCTCATGCCTGTCATCCCAACACTTTGGGAGGATCACTTGAGCCCAGGAGTTCAAGGCCTGCCTGGGCAACATAGCAAGACCCTGTCTGTACAAAAAAGTAAGACAATTAGCTGGGCTTGGTGGTAAACACACAGCTGTAATCCCAGTTCCTCAGGTGTCTGAGACAGGATGATTGCTCGAACCCAGGAGTTTGACTTTCCAGTGAGCTACGATCATGCCAGTACTCTCTGGCTTGGGTGACAGAACAAGACCCTGGCTCTAAATTTAAAAATGAGGACTTCCGGCAAGATGGTAATGGGGTGGCATGGTCTGTGAGACCCTCTGTGAAAAAAAACACTCATAAAGACCCTAGCTCTCTCCCAAGGGCTGCAGCTCCCATCTTCTGTAGCCTGCTCCTCACAGGGAGCTCAGCCGCCACGGTCACCCACCATCGGCTACTCAGATATCATGGCAGTCTGGGCTGCTCCTGCAGTCGTGGATGCCGCCGCTGCGGTCATTGCCCACCCATGCCTGAGGCAAACCACGACTTCAGACCGTGAAGCCCCCACAAGGAGGATCTTCTGAGACTGCTGCTGCCCGGCTGCTGGTGCCACTGCCACACCACGCCCCTAGCCCGGAGAAAGGCCTGTACCCGCCCCCCCCCACCGTGAAGTTGCCCAGGCAGGTCATGGAACTGTAAACAGCTCACTCCCCTCTGGACTGTAGCTGTGAGATAGCACCACCTGCTGGGGAACCCAGGTAACAACATCAAAACGGGAATGGCAGAGGCTCATCCCTCTTGAAAAATAGAAAAAGCCCGATCTCAGTAATAGACTGGGCAGGGGGTCCATATCTGAACTGTTCTTCATAGCAGGCCAGGGGCAACTGACCCTAACTGTGAACAATTCTATCAGCCTGCAAAGACAGCTAGAAATCAGAGCTGAAAGGACATTGGACTTAAAGGAAAAGTCTCAGAGTGTGCTTGGCTGGATCTGTTAGTCTACTGACTTTAATCTATCCCTTCCCCCCCTTTTTCTCTTTTTCCCTTTTTCCTTTTTTCTTATTTCTCTGTAAACCCCATTTTTGTATAAAGAAGTAGCACACCAATAAGGAGGTTGGTTGGTGTGTACGTTAGCATCATTGTATGTTTTAGCTTTTTATATGGTTGTTGGTTAGTTTTCATTCATGTTTTTCTTTATAGTTGTTTCAGTCTTTGTGTCTCTCTTCACTTGCCAGTCAGTACACTCAACTGTTTTCCCTCTCACTCCTCTCTCCACCCCCTGCCCCCACCCCCAATGCCTGCTTCATTCTCTTCCCTCTGTTAACCTCATTTTGCTTTCAGGGAGTAAACCTACAACTCCACTGCATGGACAGACTCCAAGGCAGTGGGAAGTGGGTCTCAGACTATCCATAGAGCTGTTGGCGAATACTGGGATCTGCAGAGAGATTTTGAATCACAGTTCCCCCCTTAATTATATCCTAAAACTACAAAAAGGACTGCCCTCAACCAACAGTCCAACTCCAGAACTGAACAAAGCAAGAGGAAATACATTAGGAAGAATAGGAGATTGAACAAACAGAAGTAAAAGAAACTCCTCCACCCCTGAATAACAGAATTAAAGAAGACGGGGAAGTGGAGGGAAGGGAAAAGTAGGGAGGAAAAATCTGCACAAATGAAGAAAAACCAAAAGAAGAATACAGGGCTCACACAGACCCCTGGGAGGTCAGACACTGAGAAGACAGATTTTGGAACACAAACAATGAAGAGCCCCCAGAATGACTGGTCACAAGCAACAAACCCAGACATCAAGGCATTAATAGAGAGAATTAAAAAAATTGAGGAGAGACAAGAGGAAAATAGGAAGGAGCTGATGACAGAAATAACAGCAGTAAAGAATACTGTGATGGAAATAAATAACAAACTAATTAGCATGGAAAGCACAATTAGCCAAGCAGAAGAAAGAATCTCAGAACTTGAAGACCAAAATACAAAACTAACTCAAACTGTCAGAAACATAGAAAAGAAGCTTAAAAAGTCAGAACAAAACCTTCAGGAGATGAATGATTACTTCAAGAGACCCAATCTAAGAGTAATTGGCCTTCCTGAGGCAGAGAGAGAGTCAGAAGTCACACTGGAACAAACATTTCATGAAATCATTCAAGAAAACTTCCCTCATCTCTTCAGTGATGCAAAAATTCAAGGACAAGAAATTCAGAGAACCCCTGCAAGACAACAAATAAGAAGACCAACTCCCAGACACATAATAATTCACCTAAACAAAGTAGCTATAAAAGAAAAATTCCTAAAGGCAGCAAGAGAAAAAGGCCAGACTACCTACCAGGGAAGACCAATTGTAATAGCAGCAGATTTATCTACAGAAACCCTCCAGGCTTGGAGAGCCTGGAGCCCTATCTTCAAAGTTCTAAAAGATAAACAATTTCAACCAAGAATAACCTACCCACCAAGCTAAGCTTCATTAGTGAGGGAGAATTGAAATCTTTTCCAGATATCCAATCCCTAAGAACCTACGCTGCCACCAGACCACCTCTACAAGAAACACTTAAGAAAGTACTGAACACAGAAGAGAAGGAAAAAAGAACAACAACATTCTTCACAAGAGTACTGGCAAAAGATTAAAAACACACACGAACCAACTCCAAAACCAAAAGAAAGACAACAAACAAACAGGAACAACAACTCTGTAAGAACCTTATGACAGGGATCAACTCTTGCATTTCAATTATTAGCCTAAATGTGAATGGACTAAATGCACCACTGAAAAGACATAGAATGGCAAAATGGATAAAATATCATCAGGCAACAATTTATTGCCTTCAAAAGACTCACCTCACTAGAAGGGACACTCACAGACTCAAAGTAAGAGGATGGGAAACAAACTTTCAGGTGAATGGAACATAAAAGAAAGGAGGAGTAGCGATCTTAATTTCAGACAAAATACCCTTCAAGCTCTTAAAAATGATACAGAAGGCCACTACATAATGATAAAGGACTCAATCAATCAACAAGAAATATCCATTTTAAACATATATGCACTCAACATAGAAGCACCAACTTTCATAAAGCAGCTTCTAGGTAAACTAAAAAAAGATATCGACTCCAACACCATCACAGCTGGGCACTTCAACACCCCACTCACAACCCTAGACAGATCATCAAGACAAAAAATCAGCAACAAGATCCGAAACCTCAATGTGACTCTTGACCAAATGGACTTAATTGATACCTACAGAACACTCCATCCAAAGACCACAGAATACACATTCTACTCATCACCACATGGGACGTACTCTAAGATTGACCACATACTTGGCCATAAATTAAGTATAAGCAAATTTAAAAGAACTGAAATTTCACCATGTATCTTCTCGGACCACAGTGGAATAAAAATAAACATCAACACCAACAAGGTCCCCCTAAAACCCAAAAAGACATGGACACTAAACAGCATGATGCTAAACAACTCCTGGGTCAATGATGAAATCAAAACAGATATTAAAAGGTACCTGGAAACAAATGAAAATGAAGTAGCATCTTACCAAAATCTCTGGGACGCCATGAAAGCTGTAGTAAGAGGGAAATTTATATCCCTACAAACGCACATGTAGAAAATGGAAGGATCACAAATTAATAGCCTAACAAGCCACATAAGGAAGCTGGAAAAGCAAGACCACCAAAACCCTAATTTCAGCAGAAGAATCCAGATCACCAAAATAAAAGCCCAAATCCAGGATATAGAAGACAAAAAGATAATACAGAAAATCAATGAAACAAAAAGCTGGTTCTTCGAAAGGATAAACAAGATTGATGGTCCCCTAGCTAGAATGACCAAGAAAAAGAGAGAAAAAGTCCAAATAAACACAATCAGAAACACAAAAGATGAAGTCACATCTGATCCGAAGAAATACAAAAGATTATTAGAGACTACTACGTACACTTGTATGGAAACAAACTTGAAAGCCTTAAGGAAATGGAGGACTTTCTAACATCACACAACCTGCCTAGGTTGAAACAAGAAGAAATTGAGACCCTAAATAGACCAATAACAATCAAGGAAATCGACTACATAATAAGAAAACTACCTACAAAAAAAAAGTCCTGGTCCAGATGGCTTTCCAGCAGAATTCTACAAGACATTTAAGGAGGAGCTGATACCAATCCTATTGAAGGTATTCCAGGTGATTGAAAAAGATGGAACTCTCCCCAAATCATTTTATGAAGCTAATATCACATTGATACCCAAGTCAGATAAAGATCCAACAAAGAAAGAGAACTATAGGCCAATATCTTTGATGAACATAGATGCTAAAATTCTCAACAAGATCCTAGCAAACCGGATTCAACAACACATCTCAAAAATCATCCATCATGACCAAGTAGGCTTCATTCCTGGAATGCAAATGTGGTTCAACATTCGTAAAACCATAAATGTAATTAAATACATCAGCAGATGTCAAAACAATAACCATAAGATTATATCATTAGATGCAGAAAATGCTTTTGATAAAATCCAGCACCCCTTCTTGATAAAAACCCTTGAACATCTAGGCATACGGGGAACATACCTCAAAATAGTAAAAGCAATCTACAAGAAATCCACAGCCAACATACTCCTAAATGGACAAAAATTGGAACCATTTCCCCTGAAAACTGGAACAAGACAGGAATGCCACTCTCACCCCTCCTGTTCAACATAGTATTGGAAGATCTGGCCTGAGCAATCAGAGAAGAGAAGGCAATCAGGGTATCCAAATAGGAAAAGAGGAAGTCAAGTTATCGCTCTTTGCAGATGACATGATTGTGTACCTTGAAACCCAAGAGAATCTGTCAAAAACCTTCTTACACCAATAAAGGACTTTGGCAAAGTCTCAGGATATAAAATAAATGTACAAAAGACAATCGCATTTCTTTACACCAATAACAAACAAACCAAAACCCAAATAAAAAGCACAATTTCATTCACAATAGCCACAAAAAAAAAAAAAAAAGAAATACCTTGGCATCTTCCTAACCAGAGACGTGAAAGACGATTACAATGAAAACTACAAAACACTGCTCAAAGAAATCAAAGATGACACAAACAAGTAGAAAAATATCCCATGCTCATGGATTGGATGAATCAACATTGTGAAGATGTCCATCCTACCTAAGGCAAGCTACAGATTTAATGCAATACCCATCAAATTACCAGCAACATTCTTCTCAGACCTAGAAAAAACAATACAGGAATTCATATGGAAGCACAAACGACCAAAGATAGCCAGAACAATCCTCAACAAAAAAAAAAACCAAAGCAGGTGGTATCACATTACCAGACTTCAAACTTTACTATAAAGCTACAATAATCAAAATGACTTGGTATTGGTATAGGAACAGGCATATAGACCAATGGAATAGAATTGAGATTCCAGAAGCAAAACCTCAATTTCCCAACCAACTCATCTTTGACAAAGCCCCCACCACCTACCACTTGGGAGAGGAGAACCTATTCAGTAAATGGTGCTGGGAAAACTGGTTGACCACATGCAGAAGACTCAAACAAGACCCCCATCTGTCCCCATACACAAAAATTAACTCTAAATGGATCAGAGACCTAAGTGTAAAACCTCAAACCATAAGAACCTTAGAAAATGCAGGACATACCCTTATGGAAATTGGAACTGGCATCCAATTCCTGAACAAAACCCAGAACCCACAGGACCTAAGAGATAAAATAGAGAAATGGGACCTCATTAAACTGACAAGCTTCTGCAAAGCCAAAGAAACCATCAAGAGAGCAGGGAGACAGCCTACAGACTGGGAAAAAGTACTTGCCAACTCCAGCTCTGACAAAGGCTTAACATCTTGGATCTATAAGGAACTCAAATGTGCTGAGAGGAAAGCACAAACAACCCCATTATAAAGTGGGCAAAAGATATGAACAGACACTTCACAAAGGAAGACATCCATGTCCAAAGGAAGACACATGAAGAAATGCTCAACCTCACTAATCATCAGGGAGATGCAAATCAAAACCACACTGAGATACCACTAACTCCAGTCAGAATGGCAATTATCAATAACTCAAAAAATAACAGTTGCTGGAGAGAGTGTGGGGAAAAGGGAACACTCCTACACTGTTGGTGGGAATGCAAACTAGTGCAACCTCCGTGGAAAGCAGTGTGGCGATTCCTAAAAGCTCTAAATATTGACCTCCCATATGACCCTGCAATCCCCCTACTGGGAATATACCCTGAAGAACGCAAATCACTCTATCAAAAAGATACCTGCATATGAATGTTTATCGCAGCACTGTTCACAATAGCAAGAACCTAGAAGCAACCATGCTGTCCACCAAAAGAGGACTGGATTAAAAAATGTGGTACATATACATGAGGGAATATTATGCAGCCATAAAAAAGAACAAAATCCAGCCTGTAATCCCATGCCTTTGGGAGGCTGAGGTGAGTGGATTGCCTGAGCCCACGGGTTCGAGACCTGCCTGGGCAGATGAGACCTCATCTCTACAATAAATCAAAAATTAGCCAGGTGTGGTAGTGTGCCACTGTAGTTCCAGCTACTTGGAAGCCTGAGGCGGAAGGATTGCCGGAGCTCAGCAGGTCAAGGCTGCGGTGGCCGGGAGCGGCCACTGCACTCCAGTCTGGTCGACAGAGTGAGACTCCAACTCAAAAAAAAAGAACAAAATCATGAATTTCGCAGCAACCTGGATGGAGCTAGAGTCTATAATACTGAGTGATCTTTCACAGAAACAAAGATCTGAGTATCACATGCTCTCACTCATATAGTAGACCTTGAACATCTACCATAATACTTAAAAAAAAAAAAGAACTGACAGTGGTGGGAAACTATGAGGGGGAGGGGAAGGGAGGTGGGATTAATGGTAGTCAATATCTGTCTGGGAACGGGGAGACACCCCTTATTAACAAGGGTGCCTGAAAGCTGCACATTTGTATACCTAACCCTTAACTGTACCCCACAATTTTATAATAAAAATATGTTCAATAAAAATAAATAATAAATAAATAAATTAAAAAATGAAATAAAAAATAATACTTTTATAGCAAGTAGTAAGCAAACCTGTGCCTTGTCTGGGGAGAGATGTCACCTCATTTTTCAAGATTGCTCAACGTCACAGATCCCTGATAAAAGGCCCAGTATGGGAGCAGCCATGGTCTTTATGTATGTATGTATGTATGTATTTATCTATTCATTCATTCACTTTTGCTCAACTCTCACTCTGTCACTCAGGCTAGAGTATGGTGACATGCTCACGGCTACTGCAGCCTTTACTTGCTGGGCTCAAGTGATCCTTCTGCCTCAGCCTTCCAAGCAGCTGGAACTTCAGGTGCGTGCCACCATGCCCAGCTCATTTATTGATTTATTGTAGAAATGAAGTCTTGCCAAGTTGCCCAGGGTGGTCTTGAAACCCGGGGCTCAGGCAATTCTCTTGCTTCCACCTCCCTGCCCCCAGCCAGTCATGGCCTTTCATTTCTGGCCCACCCAGCAGCCCATGTAGAAGCTGAGAGACACACAGAGGACTGTCTCCCAACACTTAGCTTGAAAGTATTACTTTAATCTCATTCATCCAGGCGAGAAGGTGATCAGAACATTCAGAGTTGGCAGAGCTTTGCTGTGTTTCTGAAGCAGCGTCATATAAGCAATTGCCTTCATAGAATATATATTCAAATTTTTTTAAAAGTGCATATGATTCGAGGACATTGGAGTTTATGGGGAAAAGGAGACGGTTATCTTTACCTTTTCTGACTGTAGAACATAATTTCTTCAGTATGAAAAAGAGGATAAATGAGATTACATGGGCTTTCAGGAGAACACCCAGCTATGCTTGCTTTTCATACATCTGATTTTCAATTATTAAGAAATTGCTCAACATGCCCTGTGAAGAGTCTTTATGAAAATGAAGAGCCCAAAAGGTCTTCAGTGGGCCTTGTTCTAAAGGCGGCCTCTGTGTTTGTTTGGCAGTTTATCAAAAGCCACATTAATCCTCCTAAATAGAGCTTGATTGTCAAAAGACAGCCCCTTTGTTTTAGCCTTGCAAATTGAGCCATGCTTATTATTTTTCTTGACTTCTGGTACACAGGTGCATGATTACCAAGTGATCTTGTGTAAACAAGAGGCTGTTTTGTGCCGATAAATGGATTCCCACTGTCGCACAAGCCCCTAGGAGTCTGCATTAAAAACAAGTTGAGAAACAGAACAGGACACAGAATTTATTTTAACAGCAGGCACTTATCATTGGTGACATTACCTGATATGGCTGATAATCTAAAGCATTATGACTTTTGAGTAAAATTTGGTTCATAAAGACATACAAGGAGATAAAACATGTCTGCTAATAGCAATCTCAGGCAACACTTTGAATAGAATAATCTTATCTACATTCATCAGCCAGGGAGCTCTCTCCTCCCACAGAAAGAAGACAAGGAGAATTCACAACTCCCATTAACGCTAATAGCAGCTTCAGAAGTAAATCCCTGGTTCCTCCCCAGGAGAGGACAGATGCCCCCTCCTGTTTCAATATGCTGCAGACCTGTGGCAGTCTGAGTTAATTGTTGGGAATTTGGAATACAAGCAGTTTGAAATTAGTCATTGAAAATGGTGACCAAGCCGGGTTCAGTGGCTCAGCCTGTAATCCCGCGCCTTTGGGAGGCTGAGGTGAGTGGATTGTCTGAGCCCGCGGGTTCGAGACCCGCCTGGGCAGCGAGACCTCATCTCTACAATAAATCAAAAAATTAGCTGGGCGTGGTAGCGCGTGCCTATAATTCTGGATACTCGGGAGGCTGAGGCGGAAGGATCGCCAGAGCCTAGCAGGCGAGGCTGCGGTGGCCAGGAGTGGCCACTGCACTCCAGTCTGGGCGACCGAGTGGTGACCAGCACAGTTGTTGATTATAGCAGCTCCTGGCTAGAAAGCAATGCCATTTCTCCTTGGAATGCTGATTCTGATAGGTTCGTACTAAGCCTTCACCGTTCCTGGGTCAGGTTTATTTGCCTGGACCCATTTCTATTTCTGGCTCTAACCTGGCAGGACACCCCTTGGTGTGGAAGGAAGGGAGGCTGTGGGTAAGGCTACCGCATAGGAGTCATTTTAGTCAGGGTCTTACTCTGTGGCTCAGGCTGCAGTGCAGTAGTACATTCATGGCTCACTGCAGCCTCGTTCTCCTGGGCTCATGGGATCCTTCCACCTCAACCTCTTGAGTACCTGGGACTACAGGTATGCATCACCACCCATGGCTAATTTTTAAATTATTTGTAGAGACGAGGTCTTGCTGTGTTTCCCAGTCTGGCCTCAAATTCCTTGGCTCAATTGATCCTCCTGCTTCAGCCTCTCAGAGTGCTGGGATTACAGGCAAGAGTCCCATACCTGGCCAAGGAGGTCATTGTTTTATGATAAAATGCACCTCTGAGACATCACAAGTAAATTTTGTCATTTTTCTACTTTGTGAAATCAGGCACATGGCTTAAGATCTGAAGAGCAAACTTTGACCTTTTTTGACCTTGCCTAATTCCTAACCGTGGGGCGTGGGGTGATAGGTTTTTAAAATTAACTCCGCATGCATAATGTGGTTTACTTTCCAACCTGACTCTGGCATAACATCACATAACAGACAAAGAAGGAAAATCAAAGTATTTTATGAACCTATAAAGCTGTCTCCTGGGGACTCCCAGGCTCCAGGCACCTTTTAAGACACTTCCCTTTTCTCTCTGAAGTCTACACCCATGGGGCTTCATCTACATATCAAGAAACCTGATTCCCTCAGCATCTCATCGTTCCTCGAGCCTCCTATGTCCTTGCTGCTTTCAAAATTCCTTAGAATTCAATAACTCTTACTAATGATTGCCAATCAAGAAATCTCAGAATCCACCTATAACCTTCAAGCCCCCACTTGGAGATGTCCCGCCTCCCTGAGCTGAACCAGTGTAAATCTCACATTGGTTTATGATTTATGGTTTTTTGTAACTTCTGTCCTCTTAAAATGTGTATAACCAAGCTACAATTCAACCACAGTGGATACATATTTTCAGGACCTTTTGGGGACAGGTGTCACAGGACCAAGGTTACTCACATGTGGCTCAGAATAAACCATCTTAAGTATTTTGCAGAGTTTGGTATCTTTTGTCAACAGATCTCTGCACCCCCATTTCATAATCTATAACAGTGGTCCCCAATCTTTTTGGTATCAGGGACTGGTTTCACGGAAGAAAATTTTTCCACAGATGGAGGCGTGGCGTGATGTGCAGTCAAACCTCACTGTTAATGTGTATTTGCTGGCCGCTAACCAGCGCTGGCATCACCACCTTAGCTCCTGCTCAGATCTTCAAGCATCCGATTTTCATAAGAAACATGCAACCTAGATCCCTCTCATGTGCAGTTCACAACAGCGTTCACATTCCTATGAGAATCTAGTGCCGCTGCTGATCTGACAGGAGATGGAGCTCAGGCAGTGATGTGAGCAGTGGTGAGAAGCTGTAAATACAGAGGAAGCTTTGTTGGCTCCCCTATCATTCACCTCCTGCTGTGCGGCCAAGTTCCTAACAGGCCGTGAGCCTGTACCAGTCTGTGGTCCTGGGGATGGGGACGCCCGATCTATAATGTTAACTTCTCTGATATTTTACTGACCGTGTTTTTCCTGGAGGTGAAATGAGATATTGTCATTACAGTCACTGAGGAGTAAAAATAAGAAGCATGTAGAGGTTCCTACTCAATTTTACCGAGAGCTGATTGCTAGGAAGAGGCAGACCCTCCAGGACCCTGATGTTTGCTAGGTGCAGGTTGCCTGAAGAAAATTACTCTGCTTAACAATGGGGGAGGGGGAGAGGGGGGGGGAAGATTTGACATTTTCCTGGGAAAACCTGAAAGTCTGAACCCAGAGTGGCAAAGGAATGATAAGAGATGGAGCCCTCAGTTGACAAAGACTTTGAGGAGGGAAAATGGCTCAAAGAGTTTATTGTGGGATGCACAGGTATGGATCTGATGTCTGGCCCTTCATTGGTCCCTGTGACATACTCTTCACTGTTTACCAAGGTGTTGACTTAGTGAATTGTCTGGAGAACACAGAGTCTTGGTGCCGGATATTACAACCAAGTTGGTCCAAGAGGATGCAAGGTTCTGATTGTTACAGGAAGTTAAAATTGAAAGTTTTGGCTGAGGCACCAGGCAAAAAGATGGAAAGATGGGACATTTCCAGGGAGATGCCAGATCAAAATGCTGGCTTTCAGAGGGAATGATATCAGGGAGGAAGGCTCTAAACTTACAGGAAGGAAGTGAGAGGAGGAAGCGGAGCAGAGAAATGGGAGAAGGATGTAGAAGATTCTTTTAGTGGAAAGAATCTTTTGCGAGGAAGTTGTGCTTTGAGCCCTGCCCTATGCTGTCATTCCTAGGGAGACTAGGGATGGTGATTGTGCCCTCACTTTGGGGCCTGACCCGTATTTTTGGCAGCAGGCAATACTTTGCACTGGTGCCTAAGAAGTCAGTGCTCTGTAGCAGGGCAGTGTGTGAGAGTCTGATCACAGGGAACTGCCTTTGGGAAGCTCCAACATTCCTAGGACACCGGGGCAAGGAATGTGTGAGCTGCCCCATGACTTGGGTGTGGAGAGAGAAACACCTGGCCTAAAACTGTTTCCAAAGATGTCCAAAGGAGCCCAAGGAGGCGAGCACATTCCCATGGTGACGATCTATGAGTTGAGTGGGCTTCTAGAGTAGTAGGGACTTGAGAACAGCCACCAGTCAAAGAAGAGACATTGCCCTGGTCACCAGGACTTTGGTCAGACAGGTTTAGCGTGGGAGGCTCCAGAAGGATCCACATAAATGCCTGGGACATATCTGTCAGGTCTAGGGTGCACAAAGCCAGCCTAGGACAATGACAGGGACAGACAGCAGCCAACTAAGAACTGTCTCATCTTTTCTTCCTTCCTCATCTCTCTTGACTAGCAGGGTATGCGTGATACAGGAAGTTTGCAAATGGAGGAGGAAATGAATGGGGGTGGAGAGCAGAGGTTGACAGCACCCTTTCCCAGAAGGCAGACAGCTTCCCATGGCACCAGCCATTAATGACAGAACGCTGGAGAGCTCTTACATTGAACTGAGATTCATGTCTTGATCTGGATACCTTTAATATCTGTATTGAGAATGGTTTGTGACTGAAAGTGACCATAGGATTGTGTATGATCTTAGAATAAGCAGAGAAGCCCTGGGGCCCCCAGTGGTTCCCAAAGCCTGAGTCCTGGGGGGGCGGGGGCAGTAGACCCCACCAGAATCACATTAGAAATGCAAATTCTCGGGCTCCACCCAGACTTCCCACATCAGAAACTCTGGGGGTTGGGTCCAGCGAACCCCCTGGGGATTCTGGTGTGCCTGTGAGTTTGAGAACCAAATTTTGAGCTATAAGAGAGAAGAAAACTCTGGCTTTGTAGGGGCTTTCTCTCTCCTCCTAATGATGAAATAC
The DNA here is from genome assembly GCA_027257055.1 of Cephalopachus bancanus. Taxonomy (NCBI): domain Eukaryota; kingdom Metazoa; phylum Chordata; class Mammalia; order Primates; family Tarsiidae; genus Cephalopachus; species Cephalopachus bancanus. Next base: position 5,259,622 of record JAPVLO010000138.1, read on the forward strand.
AGGGAGAAGGTGGAGAAATGCCTTCTACACCTCATGATATAACCACGGGGAGGGGGGCATTGGAGGAAATTAGACAATCATTTTTCATGATATATTTTGACACTCAAACCTTTTTTCTGCCGGAACAGCTGCTTGAACTTGTTGGGTGACAAACAACTAGGTTGGGGTGATCTGATCACCACCTCAGCTTGGCAGAATGTGCAGTTATACTGACACTGTGGCCACAGAGTAACCCTTACCCGATGGGTCCCCCCCCCCGATGTTTGACATTTAGACACGAGCAGGTTAACCACAAGCCATACCCCGACTTGGCAAAGACATCCTGTTATTTTAATATCTCCATATTGTACAGGGAACAAAACTTACGAAAAAAACAATTTTAAGAATAGAATCGAAATACTTCTTGAAATTAAAAAAAATAAGAACTAGCTGTTAGTATGTCAAAAAAATATGAATAAGCGAGGAACAGATTTTCAAGCCCGAATATTGTGCCAACCCAGTGTCATTTGCTAAATAAAAATACACGGTGCCACACAGAGGTGTTACCAGGTGACATGAATTATAATGTTTGTAGAAATGTGAAAACCAAAAACAAATAAGTCTATACTCTTAAAAGTGAGGTGTAGAATGACGCGAAAAGAATTTGGAATTAAATGTAAATTCAGAAGTGAAGTTACCCAGGACAATCACAAATTTGTCCAAAAGTACTGGTAGTTTAAAGAATACTTTAAGCATAAACAACATGTGGCAATCATAATATGACCAAGTTTTGCATAGTGCTCATATGTTCTCTTAAAGTATACTTATCTTTGGTATTCTATCTCATGGTGATTAATTTGTTTCAATCTTCTTTACAAACCTGAGCTTTAAGGGGTTTATTTTATTCTTCAACTGCAGTTTTCTTTCAGAGGAGTAATGTTTTAAATTGTCCCGTTGGGTCTATCTATGGGGAGTGTGTGTGTGTGTGTGTGTGTGTGTGTGTGTGTGTGTGTACAGAGAAATCACTAATTTAAATTCATTTTGTATGACACTTCTCTGTGAAACGTGAGTTTTAGAAATCATTCTTTTGTTTCTATTTACTGTGTTCTTTTTTTCTAGCTGGGTTGTAAGCTCCATTTTGAATTTCCCCTGTAATTTAATATGGTGCAATAAACACAGTAAAGGCTCGAGAAACATGTATGTAATGGCTGCATCAGCTGGAAAAACACTTTTCTCACCAATGCCATCATCTGCCTATTGAAGTCTTTTCAGACCCTCAGAAGATAGATGATTGAATTAATTTGAATTGGAGTGAATTATGCTGGAAATAGTCTGATATCTCAAGTAATTTCACTAGGAATAGTCAGATCAAAGGTCATTAGGAAGCAGCCGGTTGTTATTATGGCCCCCATTTTTTTTTTTGTACAGCAAGGCCTTTTTCTTTCTGCACAGTGATTTTAAAAACTACTCAAATTCTTATAGAAAAAAGTTGTAAAATACCCAGGCACAGTGGCTCATGCCGGTAATTCCAGCACTTTGGGAGGCCGAGGAGGGAGGATCGCTTGAAGCTAGGAGTTTGAGACCAGCCTGGTCAACAAAGAGAAACCTCATCACTACTAAAAACAGAAAAATTAGCCGGGCACAGTGGTGCACACCTGTAGTCCCGGCTACCTAAAAGACTGAGGCAGGAGAATCCCTTGAACTCAGGAGTTCATGGCACTCCAGCCTGGGCAATAGAGTGAAGCCCTGTCTCAAAACACACAAAAAAGGAAAAAAGTTGTCAAATAAAACAAAATTTTCATAAGAAAGTCATCAAAATATTATTCTTTGCACTGTATAAGATTCCTTTATCAAGTACGTATTCAGCCATATGCACTGGATTTGAACTTATCTTAGGAGATCTGGCATGGCACATTTATCGACTGCACAGTCTTGCAGATCTAGTTAACATCTTAAACGAAGTTGGTTTAACAGTCTCCAGTTCCTCAATCAGGAAGAAAGCATCATGACATCTCGTGGGAGTGAGAAGGAAACAGTCCCGTTGAGACTATCCGGGGGATGCTTTGGCATCCTCAGAGGAATCCACAGTCATCGTGGCGGGAGCTTTTCTCTAAGCTCGGAAATTGAGAGGTTGACCTAGCAACAATCTGAATAGCGAAGCATGTTTTTTCTTAGTGCCCATTTCCCTGTAAAAGCATATTTTTGATTGGACTGCAGTCGAAAGCATAATTAAATGTTACAGAGACTGTCAGAACTTTAAACCATTCTCTTTTTCCCTTTTAATTCGACAACACAAACAAGTCTAATGTTTCATTTTGCCGGCTCCAGATGTCCATTGTGAATGTAAATGATGAACCAATAGAGCTGATGCTACCACGGAACCGATATTCAGAGTCAAATGAATCGTTGCACATCCTGCAGGTGCCTTTGCTGAGGGAATCTTTTCACTCTGAGGACATTTAACAGATAGAATATACAGCTGGTCAAAGAAAGCTTTCAGGCTATTTCAGAGTTTCTATACAAAATAAAATGCCTCATAAAGTTTGCTTGAAAGTGGGATTTTATAAAATATGGTTATATAGGCTCTTTTATTTTTTATTCCAATAATTTCAGGCTTTTTTTTTCAAGACAGAAAATACTATTTTTAAGAATCAGATAAACTCCAATATTTGGAGTCCTGATAGAGAGAAGAACTTTCCATCTGGCACTTAATTTGGAGGTTGTATTCAAACTAACGACAACACCACCACCACAAATACAATGGTGCTCATATCTTGTCAATAATTACTGTTAGCAGCTTGATTGTTTTGCAATTTTCGAGATCTCTGATGGCCACATTTGTGCCAAGGACATCTAACGAGGACCATCTAGAAGATGGAATGCATGTCTGGGGAGAGAGCTGTTCATATACTTAGCATTTGAACGACAGCTCACCATCTAATTTTCTTAATCACAGTCTGAGATTTGGGAGAATCTATGACTGAGCCTAAATACTTGTGATTTCAGAATCTGGAATCAGAAAATGTATCTTGAGTTTTTCCGTCCTCCTTCCCTCAGAATCCCTGAATGATTATACTGCCTGTATCTGCCCACTTTCTCCTGTGATGAGTCAACTGGGTTCCTCTTCCCTCAAAGATCCCTGCATTCTAAAATAATTTTCTTCCTTTCCAATGCTCTGTTAAAACATCGATTCTTTCGGCACAGCTGACCACAGCAAGAAGAAAACAAACAGATGGAGTTAATTCACGCTAAGATGAGAAAGTCTGCTAGCCTCCACGGGGGTATTTGCTTCATAAAAGAGGCTGCTTGAGAAGCTAAATTTATCTCGAATCTGCAGAACCTAGGCAATGAAATAAAGAATTCCAACTGTGGGGAAGAGATTCAAACTTGTATTTTCTGTCAGTATTTGGGTCATAATAGATGAGAAAGAATATGTAAAGTCATATTACGTTGACCCTAACAGATTGAACTACGATCGAATGATTATTACATCCAAGGGAAGAGATCTCAATCAGAGATTGGTCACTCACTCTTGAAAGTGTTGAAAATGGCACACGGGCACACTTTGGAAAAGTCTATCCTAACATAATTCAGAAAAGAGAGTCTTAGATAATAGAATTTTTAGTAAACTTCCTCTACTGGCAAGAAGATCCTATATTAAGACATCTATTTTACATTAAACATTTCATTCATCTAAATAACCCTCTGTTCTGTTTCCAAGTTTTCTAAGCAAACTTCTGGTTATGCCATTCCCAAGTAGTTCTGTCCTCAGAGAAGGAGTATGCTGGTCACATAGGCTTGGAGAACTCAAGATCCATGGTAGTTATTTTTAAAGTAGTTTATTTTTTAACTGGGTAGGATCAGAGAACAGAACCACAAGGATTTTTTTTTTTTAATAGAGATTGTACCTTATGCAATCGTGGGAGATGGTTAAGCAGCCTTGCAGAGGCTGTTGTCTTTGCATCCTTTCTGGAGTTTCAAGTGTGCCGTCAAGAAAAGAAGACAGATGTGGGAAAGCAAAGAAAACTAGAACTGAGTGGCACAAGATGGGGTCCATGCAACTGACCTGGAACCCAGGTTTCCTGCTGCCTCCAACTCTGATGGCACTGCAGAAGAAACGGATGCCCTTTGTCACAGAGCTGAACACACAACCTGGCTGAGGAGAAACTGAAGGGCAGTTGAGGAAGGCAGAGCAGCGCGGGGCCAACCGGGGCCTCATGTCAATGCAGTGCTCCCTGAAGGGTCAACGAGCATGGTTGGAACAGCACCAGTGCCTAAGCCTAAAAGCAATATGGCTGCTGCTTAAAATCCGTCTTCCAAAACTCATTCAAAAAGGCTCTCTGGCCCAGGCGGAAGGCAGTGATGGGAAATGCAGTTCCAACTTAGTTAAACTGTTGTGGTTCAAATCCTTTGCACAGACTAATAACACGATGGCATGGAACGTATTATTATCTAATTCTGGTTTTCCTTATACCCTTCATAAGCTTGTTAATAAGAATCTAGCCCTGAGAGATGAGTTTACTCTTGATGTCCTGTCAGAATAAGGGGCCTGACTGAGGGCCAGAGCCTGGGGAGAAGTTTATCCTACGAAGCTAATGAGAAACACCCTGCCGGGTCTCTTATTAGACAGCCTTCTGCATTCCCCGGGCAGTGCTCAAGCAACCTCTGATCATTGTCCTAGCTTTGGCCTGGTAATCTTCCCTTTCTTTTTGAGTTCTGATACCAAGACTGTCTCAAATTCCCACCTCAGAGGTTACCACGGGCAGGGATTTTTCTCTGGTATCCAGAAGATAAAAGTGAGAATAACAATCTTTCTAACTCTGCCAATGATCAAAAGGATCCTCCCATCATTCACCTGCATACTTCTTTTTTTATTAAGATTCCGTAGTAACCAAAGTGTCCAGGTACTGTGTATAGATAGAGTTCTAGATATACTTTGATATATATATATATATATATATATATATATATATATATATATATACACACACACACACACACACTCATGTGTCTGTGTGTGTTCTGAGCCAGAGTGTCACTGTCACCCAGGCTGGAGTGCAGTGGCATGATCAGGACAATCACAGCTCACTGCAGCCTCCATTTCCTGGGCTCAGGTGACCTTCCACCTCAGCATCCTGAGTAATTGGAACTACATGAGTGTGCCACCACACCCCGCTGATTTTTTCTCTTTTCTTTTTTTTTTTTTTTTTTTGGATTTTTTGGAGAGATGAGGTTTTTCTTTGTTGTCCTTGCTGGTCCTGAACTCCTGGGCTCAAGCAATCAGCCCACCTCAGTGGCCTCCCAAAGTGCTGGGATTATAAGCATGAGTTACTGCAACTGGCATTTGCTAAATATATTGAAGTAGATCATCTTGCCAGCTTCTCATAGCATTCTTTCAGTCTTACATGATGATATTGGTTCTATCTTCTAAGCTTCCAGACTTGGTGCAATTGTAATTAAATTCTGATTTAACCTAAAGGTGTAAGTTAATTCAAGCAGGGCTGGGCTTGGGGTGAGGAGGGATGAGATGATTCATGAACCAATAGAAATCCATCATCACTTTTTGGAAAAAAAAAAAAAAATTCTCTTCTCCAGAAGTAGATTGTTTAGGAAAAATGTGAAGAACAATTTCTTAAGCTAGAAATCCCACCACATTCTCCAGCCTTCTTCTTGTAGTGGTTTTCAGTAAGCTATTAAAGTTAACAAAATCATGGACTTAGAGTCTGTAATACTGAGCGATGTATCACAGAAACAAAGAACCGAGCATCACGTGTTCTCATTCATAAGTGGACCTTGAACAACTATCGTAATACTATAAGAAAGGGATTGGCAGTAGCGAAAATTGCCTGGGGTGGCGGGGGGTGGGGGGTAGGGAGTTGGGATTGGCAGTAGTGGGAATCTGCAGGGGTGGGGGCACACCTCATCAACAAGGGTACCTGCACAGTGAACATTTGTATCCCTAACCCTGCATCGTACCCCACATCTTTAAAATAAGAATATTAAAAGAGGGAAAAAAAGTTAACAAAATGCTTGAAGGACAATACTTGCAAAGAAGCTTACTTTTGAAAAGATGAGTTGCATTGATGTAGGAGTCATTTTTCTCCTCGGATGCAATTTTATGGGCTCATAATTGTCCAGAAGTTCAGAAGTTCTGTTATCCTGTCAAATGTAGTCTATTTCAGCATTACCTGCTACCCCGAGTGTTCTGACACTAGACTGTCAGGGACATCAGATGAAGGACCGATGCCAAGGAAGATGACTTGAGGACCTGGTGAGAAGCAGGTGTCAGGATGTCCCTAAGTGACAGGGGTTGGGGAAGGAGCAGTCGATGATTTAGACACTGATGCTGGAGAAAGGACTGCAGGCCTTGCAGGGGTGTGAGAACCCTGCAAAGAGAGAAGGGCCAAGCAATTACATGGCGCCTGCAGGCACGGGGTCAAAGATGACTTTTATTCTGGGCTGCCCCTTTGCTTTATAGCCAGGAAGAGACAAAGATATGGACTTCGCAGCAACTTGGATGGGTTTAGAATCGATTATACTCAGTGATCTATCACAGAAACAAAGAACAGAGTACCATTTTCTTTTCACTCATTAGCAGACCTTGATCAGTTATTATAATACTATAAGAAAGGGATTGGCAGTAGTGGAAAACTGCCATGGGAGGAGGGGGGTGAGATTGGCAGTTGAGGGAAACTGCTAGGGGAGGGAGGGGCATACTTCATCAACAAGGGTGCCTGCATAATCAACGTTTGTGTGTCTAACCCTGAATTGTACCCCACATCTTTATAATAATATAATAATAATAATAATAATAATAATAATAAATATAGCCAGGAAGAGCTACAACTTCCTGTTTAACTTGGGAACTTCTCCGGGGTGGCTAGACGGGGGCATGTGGGTGGAATTAAATAGCAGGGAATGAAGGTGGGGAATAGAAATACAAGGCCAGCTTGACCGCAAACTACTCTCACAGACACAGACGTCTGGAAAGAGGAGTTAAAACAACACAGTGTAAATCAGTCAGTAACCACAGCCCAACCAAGCAGAGGTGCTTCCATTTTTTCTAAATGATTAGGTAGTGTTGACTGTCTCTTTAAGCCCCTTCCTTTCCCCTTTCCCACCTAGCCTCAGGTTTTGGGGAGTTGGCAGCATGACACTCACGTCTCAGGGAGTGGGATTTGCGGGGAGAGGAAATCGTTGAAAAGCTTACTTGCTTGTTAGGGCAATAAATTATGTCCTGGAATTGACGGCAGGGTGGTTTTGGAACGGTCAATCACATAGTGACCTCTGAAAACCACGGATGTGTTATCGAGCAGTCTTTGTATGAAATCTTAACTAATGAGGGACATGTCAGAGCATCGTGGTTAGGCAGACCTGGCGCGTGGAGCAACCAGATTGGGTTCTGCTGACATCTGTCTGGCAGAGACACCACTGTTTGAAACCTCCTGCTAATCAGAAGCTTGTCCAGACCACTGCTCACTAGAATAGATCATCCTCCACTGGGTTGTGCTGCAGGTTAGGCTGTCAATTGCAGTGGCAGTTGGCTACCCAGTGGCTGTTTCTAAAACCAAATGTGAATTTTTGAATCAAATATTGCGCTGTAATCAGAGGGTAACTGTTGAATCCCAAATGACAAATATGCCTCTGTTCCTGGTAGAAAGGCACAGGCCATGAATTCTCCCTTCACTTTGCTTAAAAAAAAATGATTAAATGGTAGTCATATATACTGGATGAAATGTTTAGTGTCTATGATTAGATGAATTAGAAAAGCCCCAAGCAAGTGGTCACATAAAGGGAAAATCCATCAGTTACAAATTAATCTGTCAATAGGAATCAATGTCCGGGCAAGGTGCGGTGGTTCATGCCTGTAATCCCAGCACTTTGGGAGGCTGAGGATTGCCTGAGCCCTAGGGTTCAAGACCAGCCCGGACAACTTGGTGAGACCTTGTCTCTACAATAACCCCCCCCCCAAAAAAAAAATTAGCCGGGTGTGGTAGTAGCATGCAACTGTAGTTCCAGCTACTTAGAAGACTGAGGCAGAAGGATCGCCGGAGCCCAGCAGGTCGACAAAGGGGTGGTTGTGAGCATTCCAAGGCACTCCAGCCTGGGCAACAGAGTGAGACTACTACTCAAAAGAAAAAAAAAAGGCTAAATGGTAGTCATATATATTGGATGAAATGTTTAGTGTCTATGTTAGATTAATTAGAAAAACCCCAAGCAAGTAGTTACATAAAGGGAAAATCCATCAGTTATAAATTAATTTGTCAATAGGAGTCAATATCTGTGCAAGGTGCGGTGGTTCATGCTTGTAATTCCCAGCTCTTTGGGAGGTCAAGGATTGCCTGAGTCCTAGGGTTCGAGACCAGCACGGACAACTTGGTGAATCCCAAATGGCAAATGTGTCTCTGTTCCTGGTAGAAAGGCACAGGTCATGAATTCTCCCTTCACTTTGTTTAAAAAAAAAAAGATTAAATGGTAGTCATATATATTGGATGAAATGTTTAGTGTCTATGATTAGATGAATACACCAAAAAAAAAAAATTACCTGGGTGTGGGAGCATGCACCTGTAGTTCCAGCTACTTGAAAGTCTGAGGCAGAAGGATTGCCAGAATCCAGCAGGTCGACACTGGGGTAGCTGTGAGCTTTCCAAGGCACTCCAGCCTGGGCATCAGAGTGAGACTCCGACACACAAGAAAAAAAAAAAAAAGGTTAAATGGTAGTCATATATATTGGATGAAATGTTTAGTGTCTATGATTAGATGAATTAGAAAAACCCCAAGCAAGTGGTTACATAAGAGGAAAATTCATCAGTTACAAATTAATTTGTCGATAGGAATCAGTATCTGGGCAGGGCGTGGTGTTTCATTCCTGTAATCCCAACACTTTGGGAGGCCTAGGCAGGAGGATAGCCTGAGCCCAGGAGGCTGAGACTATGGTGAGTCATTATTTTGCCACTGTGCTTCAGCCTGGGTGACAGAGTAAGACTCCGCCTCAAAAAAAAAAAATCTATAGAACAGTTTAAAGTGCATAATATCATTAAATCTTTTAAAACTACACTTTGATGTAAATATTATGACCTCTTCATTTTTCAAATCAAGAAAAGTAGAACCATCTCCTGAGCACAGTTGTCTTCAGCTGGGGCCGATTTTGCCCCCCTCCCCGCCCCAGGGGACAAGTCGCAATATCGGAGACATGTCTGGTTGTCACACCCGGGGGGAGGGTGCTCCCAGCAGCTGGTGGGGAGAGGCGGTCAGGGATGCCGCTGAACGGGCCCAGCCCCCACAGCTGTGTATCACCCAGACCAAAATGTCAGCACGACTTCAGGAGGGCACGGTGGCATGACTCCGTGGCGGACACAGGACTGGAATCGGGATTGTTGGGACCTTTACAACTGACTGCACTGCACTCCCCACCTCAGGTGGTTTTAGAACCCAAAAGGCATCAGGAATACGTCTGTTACCATCCAGTGCAGGACGGGTTGGAACTCGCTGCGAAACCTGGGGAGCCAGCATGCCCTGCAGGACCCAAAGGGGATGCTGTGTGGAACTCTCTGGAAGGCTGTGGCCTGGTCTCCTGGTGGCCCCGGTTTGCTGCCAGCCAGGCGGGTCGCGCAGGGTAACGGGCTGGGTGTGAGCCGGAAAGGGCAAGCCGGAGTCGCCGGCAGGGCCTGCACTTCTGCCTGTCACCTCGTCCAGCCTGGGCAACCCTCAAGGAGCCATGGCCGTTGCTCCGAGTCCCACAGATTCAGCTTGGGGTCAACTTGAACTAGCACCCGACGAGGAACGCGCAACGAGAATATCCTAGAGTCTACTTATTTCACGTGCTTGTTAGACAGTGTGTGCTAGAAAGTGAGCACCTCCAAGGGAATCTCTGTTTTATTCAGTCACGGGTTCAAACCACTGCAGAGAGTGGTTGGCACATTCTATGTGCGTCTAGTAATTATTTGCTGGGGAAGAAAAGCCAAAAAAAAAAAAAGACAGGAAAGAAGAAAAAAATGAAGGAAGGAAGATAGGAAGAAGTGAATTTTTAAAAAACGGGTTTGTTTATCTAAATCTTTAAATTTGGGACCCTTGGACACTGTGTTTTGGCAAATGCACGGTAACACTGTAAGTGCATTTTCGTGCCTAGAAAACACAGCGGATTGTATCTTAACCACTAGAGGGAATTCCATTCGCTTTCAGATGCTTTTCACACTGAGTCTGATGGTAAATTCAGCAGAATTCACTATGATACGAAAGAGAACTGGCCTGCCGAGCGCTGAGCTGAGTTTGGAGATAGTTAAAAGCGTGAAGGCATCTTTCAAGTCAGGACTATTCTTGCATGGCTGGTGGTTGCTCTAGGTGTGATTTGCTGCCAAGTGAATGTTTTTGCCAGATGAAATTTTCCATCCATCTCTTGCCTGACAAATTTTTATCAATGAAAATTTATTCCTTAAGGTTAGTTTAAGAGCTCTTGGCTTAAAATAAAAATACACATTATTTCCATCTATCCATGAGCATTTTAAGGCAATTAGTACATCATATTTATTTAGATGGGAGGGAATAGGGGTTGATAGGTTTCATAGGGTTTAATAGGTTTAAAAGGTGAGAGGGGACTGGGTGCAGGGGCTCACACCTATAGTCCTAGTACTTTGGGAGACAGAGGCAAGAGAATTGCTTGAGCCCAGAGTTCAAGACCAGTCTAGGCAAGTTTGTAAGAACTTATCTTTACAAAATTAAAAAAAAAACTTAGCTGGGTGCGGTGGTGTGCTTTTGTAATCTCAGCTACTTGGGGGGCTGAGGCAGGAGGATTGCCTGAGCCCAGGAGGTCGAGGCTGCAATGAGCCATGATTGTACCACTGCACTCCAGTCTGGCAACAGAATGTGATCCCAACTCAGAAAAATACATAAATAAATAAGAGAGGATGTAGCGCTTTTCACAATAGCAAAATCATGGAGCCAACCTAAATGCCCATCAATGATTGGATAAAGAAAATGTGGCATACATACATGGAATCCTGTGCATCTATACAAAAGAATTAAATCATGTTCTCTGCAGCAACACAGACGGAACTGGAGATCATCATCCTAGGGGAACTAACTCAGAAACAGAAAACCAAACACTGCATTTTCTCACTTATATGCTGGAGCTAGATGGCCACAGAAATGCAAATAATAGACACTGGGGACATCAATACAAGGGAAGCATGGAGAAAGGCTAGGCTCAGAGAGTATCTATGGTGTGCAACATTCACTATCTGGGGAAAAGACCACCTGAGACCCAATTCCCACTGTGACACAGTATATCCACGTAACAAACATGCACTTGGTACCTGATTCAAAAATAGCAATAATAAAAGATGAAAAAGATGAGAGGGGAAGGGGAAGAGAGGAGGTCACAGAGGGCAGCCGCCTTTTTAGGCAATTAGTGGTGGAAGATGAAGTGGGCTCCCTGCCTGCGTGGAAGGACTGAATACCATCGCTAACCAGGCGTCCCAGAAGATTTCACCTTTGGCTTCTATCTGGTCTGCCCCAATCACTTTGGCTGCAGGGTGGGGGGGAGATTCAGTACATTCCTACATGCAAAGTTATACAATTCCGATAGCAATATATCTCAGCATTCATTCATTCAAAAAAGTGGATCTTAAGTGTGGTCTGTGGGCTCCTAGGGAGGGGGGGCGGTCCCTAAAACACTTTGGAGGGGTTTCCAAGGTCAAAATTATTGTTCTAAAAGTACTAGGACATCAGTTGTCTTTTTCACCCCCATTCTCGCACCAGGGAAGAGAAGAGCTTTTCAGAGGCTGCATGGTATGTGATGATGTCATCACTCAGACAGCTAATGGAATGTGTGCTTGTGCATTCTGATGTTTTAATGACCTCTCAGCTTTAATTCCAGGGCGATCTACCCCACATAAATAAAAGCTCTTTGGGTCTTTAATGATTATTTTAAGAATGTGAAGTGACTCTGGGACCAAAAATTTGAGAACTGTTAATTTTGGACAGCTGCTTCTAAAACAAATTGCAATATCTCAGGAGATGAGATGAATTTCCTTGAGATCTTTTGTTTTCGTTTCTGCTGGCTTCCCTTTCCCGATTTCAGAACTCATAGGCTTAGATCCCACAGGAAAAGGAAGGGAACATTTTGTCAGAGTATTTTATGTCATTCAAAGACTTTTATATTTAAAATCAAATGAGAGGAAATGGATTTTTTCGTGGTGGAATCAGTCTTTTTCAACATTAATCTTTTGCATCTTTAATTAGTTTATGCTGAAGAACAGGATGAAGAACTAGCGAAATAGGCAATATATATTTATGTCTAACTTACAGGAAGGTGACAAGAATTCCAACTTTCCAACCAATGAGGAGTAGAATCTTGTCTCTTATTAAGAGTTGTGCCAATTCAGTGAGGTTGTGACGATCCCTATGGTTGGTCTATGAACCTCAGGAAAAACAGGGGTAGCCAGGAGAAGTGACTCAAATGACCCAACTTTAAGATGTCACTGCTGAATGTGTATAGTGTACCTAGCTTTCCCTAAGCAGTCCAGAAAGCTCTGTATCTTGAATTATATCTCTGTTCACAGTGTACAGATAATCAGATACTGAGCAATCAATCCACACAATTGGAAGGACCCTCACGATTGAATTTTCATAAGTCATGGAGGTAATTAAGACTCTTAACCTATGTTTTTTGAATAACTTAGTTATTAAGTTTCTATTCTCCCTGGGAATAACGGGGACGCTTTCATAGATGAGGGGATAATGATTTTTTTACATCACTTTGGAAACTGGTGTCTGTACAATTGATACACTATAATTGTGGAAATAGTTACTGCCCATCCCTTAAGATGCAGATTCATTTTATTCTGTCTTTTGTGGAACACAGAAGTCCTGCTGTCTGCAAAGGGAGTTTTGAACTTAACTGTTTTGCCAGCTTCTCACTATTTCTAAAAGGGAAAACTGAAAACACGTGGTCATGTTAACAAATATTTGAAATGTACAAGGTAAAATGAAGATGTGATGTAAAATAGAAAAGAATGTCTTTCTGTTTTCTGTCCTTTTTTCTTTTGTTCTTGGGACCTTGAGTTCAAAGAAGGGTAATTATATTCTAAGTTTTGGGTACACTATTATCATCGATTTTTGTAAAATCCACCTTTCGTTTGGTTTTATTGTTGGTTTTCTCTTCATTTCTAATTATCTTTTCCCATTTCCTTTCTCTCACAGTGCTACGATCTGAATGTGTCTCAAAAGTTTATGTATTGGAAACTTAATCCCCAATGCAACACTATTGGAAGGTGGGACCTTCAAGAGGTGACTAGGTCCTGAGGGCTCAAACTTCATAAATGGATTAATGCCATCATCATGTTCTCTTGCACCTCACCTTCTAAAGAAGGACCTCTTCAGATGTGGGCCACTTGGTCGTGAACTTTTTAGTCTCCAAAACTGTAAGAAATAAATCTCTGTTCTTTATAAATCACTCAGTCTCAGGAGTTCTGTTATAGCAGCATAAACTGACCTATGGCATAGAGTAATTCACTCTACTGTGTTTGAGTTGAATATATTTAAATGTTTGTAACATAGTGTAGTTTTATGTGGGAGTTATTTTTAGTTTACTTTGATGGTATTATGTTTTAAAGATTATTTTATATCTTACTCTTTTTACTCAATACCGTGTTTTAAGAAATCTATCCAAATTTAAATAAAACATGTTTATTGCTTCTAACTGTTGCAAAGTATTCCACAGAATGAATCTGATCCATCCCAGTTATTTGCTTTTTTAGTGATGAACACCAAACTCCACACCCCGCTGGTGAATGTGATGTCCTTTAATTCAAAATGTAAATTATACCGAGGCAGGGATTTTTGTCTGTTTTACTTACTGTTGCATACCTAGCACTCAGAAAAGTGCCTGCCAGTTTGAGAAATTTTTGCCGAGTCAACAAATAAACTCGTTTGCATTTGACTACTGTTCATAAAATATATAAATAAATCGAAACAGCTGAAGTGTTAACTTCCCTAGCTCCCTTACCTTGGTTAAGTCTTCTTGTTGTATACTGATTGTATCCTGGGCTTTTTTCCTGGCAGCAACAGCCACAGTTGTGATTGTGACGGTCCCACATCCTTGATTCACTGTCCTGTGTGGCTCATGTGTTGTTAGCATGGACAGTCAATTTCTCCATCCTTCACTCTATCATTTGGGAGTTCTGCCATAGTTTCTCAGTGGCATGTGACTCATAGAGACAGGAGGTAGTGGTGGCAGGAGCTGTAGCTTTGACCTTGGGAGAGTCGTCAAATCTCCATCAATTATCACTTGAATCCACTGGCTCGTCAGCCGGGGTTGCTCAGATCCATACACAACGTCAGTGTAAATATGGCCTTAAGGCAGGTAGATGCTCCAGCCCTTCTTCCTCTGCCCCTTTCTACTGCCTCCCCTAAACTGTTTCTATATAGAAATTGAGGCAGCTTCTCACTGAGGCTTAGAAACACGGATACTGCAGTTTCCAAATGTCACCAAGTAGGCATGATATCATGCTTCTCTCCATTCTTTAGACTACAATTTTGAGTTTCGTTATCCCGTGAAGGCTGTTTGAACAGAAGGAAGGTGAGTAAGAAAAGGAGGAGAGAGACCAGAAATAAAATTGAACAAGAGGTTGCTAAGAAAGATCTTAGGGCTGCTTCATAATCTTAAAATGATTAAAATGCAGCCATGCATCGCTCAACGACAGGGACACATCCTGAGAAACGCGTCATTAGGCAATATTGCTGTGTGACCACCATAAAGTGCACTTACACAATCCCAGATGGCATAGCCTACTACACACCTAGACCATCTGGTAAAGCCTATTGCTCCTAGACTATAAGCCTGTGCTGCATGTTACAGTACTTACTGAATAATGTAGGCAATTGAAACGCCATGGTATTTGTGTCCCTAAACATATTTCAACCTAGAAAAGGTACAATTAAAAAAACAAGGCCCTCCTGTATAAGGCACTTATTACTATGAGTATAGCTTACGGGACTGGAACTTGCTCTCGGGGAGTCAGCGACTGAGTGCTGAGTGACTAGAATATTACTGTATACTAACGTAGATTTTATGAACACTGTGCACTTAGTCTTCACTAAATTCACCTAAAAATATTTTTTCTTCAATAATAAACTAAACTGCGTTTACTGCGACTGTTGCACTTTGTAAACTTTTACGTTTTTAAAACTTTTTTTTAGCTCTTTTGTAATAATGCTTATAGCCTAAAACACACATTGTACAGCTGCACAAAAATATTTTATGTTCTTATTCTAAAAACTTTACAGATAAAAAGTATAGGATAGTTAATAGAGAAACCAGTAACGGTTATTTATTTTCATTATCAAGTATTATATACTATACATAATTGTATGTGCGGGACTTTTTTTTTTTTTTTTTTGAGTTGGAGTCTCACTCTGTCGCCCAGACTGGAGTGCAGTGGCCGCTCCCGGCCACCGCAGCCTCGACCTGCTGGACTCCGGCGATCCTTCCGCCTCAGCCTTCCAAGTAGCTGGAATTACAGGCATGCGCTACCACGCCCGGCTGATATTTTGATTTATTGTAGAGATGAGGTCTTGCTGCCCAGGCGGGTCTCGAACTCGCGGGCTCAGGCAATCCACTCACCTCAGCCTCCCAAAGGTGCGGAATTACAGGCTGAGCCTAACTGGCAGTGCTGTAGTTTTGTTTACAGAAACATTACTGCAGACATGTGAGTGATACACTGCCCTGTGAGGTTGGGATGAATAATATATCACTAGACAATAGCAATTTTTCAGTTTCATTATAATCTTACAAGATCACTGTCATATATGTGGTCCATCGTTGACCAAAACATTGTTATGTGGCTCATGGCTGTACTACAAAGAGTATATTTGGAAAGAATGAGCAATTGAATTATTCTCAGTGCCCTAGGTTGCTATAGAAAAACATGGATTTATGCAGTGGAAAAATCCGACTCAATTTATGCCCAGAACCTAATCAATGAAGTAAAGTACTCGACAAGGCCGAATGTAATCTTTGCTTCTCTCACTAACCTGTAATTCATTAAAAATAAATTCCAGACCCATATTGCTAAGCATTACTCACTACTGCAGGGTTAATTGTATGAACTTCAACACCTGGTAGAATCTTCATAGATAACTTAGTAGCTGGCATAAAATCTAATAGCCGAAGAAATATGCTCACAGGCTGACAATTTCTAGTAGTCAAGGGTACATGGAAAATATAGATTAAACATTCATTCTCTAGTTTAAACACTAATTGGTTAGTAGTTTGATCACAGACGTTGATATTGTTGACCTCATTAGTTTCAGTGTCTCTTGACGTGTTAAAAATGCAGAGGGAAAGTAAGTGCATGAAATAGAAATCAGACATTGAAAATGTTCTGTTTTCTTGAAAGCTCCATTAAGAGTGAAATGTCAGTTTTGTAGTGTGAACTTTTTAGGAACAAGGTTCTCAGTGGTCTGACATCCACTTTCAAGTAGAAATCATGTAGTATCTGACAGGAGTTTTTCACATGATTCTCTTTTAAGTGTGATCAGACCTCTCTGTCTCTTTCTTTCTCATTCTTTTATTCCTGCCTTCTCATCATTTTGTTTTTTGGCTAGGTTTGAGAGACCAGGTAGAAATATACTCTAAGCTGCTAATGCTTGAAAAGTGTGTTAAGACTATTAAATGTCTTATTTTAATGTCCCATTATTTAATGTCCCATTATTTTTCTCTCTCTCTCTTCCTTTCTTTCTGGCTATTTCACCTGAGGTGAACATTTAAGATCATTTTATGTTTTAAAGAAAAATAATCCATGGATACTTGTTAAAACATGGTAAGGAAAACTTTATTCAGGACCATTGTGATAGACATGGGGCCCACTACAAAGAAGTCTTGCAGTGGAGGAGAGAGATTAGGCTTGCTAAATTAAGTTTAGCCAGCAGCTACATGCTTACATATCTTAAGTTTGACCTAGAGATTTCTCTGTAACCTTTCACATGGTCAACTATAACCTAGCTGGACGTGTAAACAGACGGTAACTTACTCTCCTGTCAATCACCAAGTTTCAGCCAATCAAAGGTGGCCAACTGTTCCAACCGGGTTCAAATAAGGCAAAGATTGATCTGTAACCAGCTGGGCTGTTTCTGTTCCTTACTTCCCTTTTCTGTATGTCACTTTCCTTTCTCTGTCCATAAATCTTCTTCCACCAAGTGACGGTGCTGAAGTCTCTCTAGCCCGGGAGGCTGCCTGATTCTCAAATTGTTCTTTCTCAATTAAAACTCTGTTCAATTGAATTTATCTTAGATTATTCTTTTAACGGGCTGAACTCCAAATACAGCATGGATGGGTTGAAATGATAGCTAAGAAGCATGTGGGGGTCAGTGAATGGAAAATTACTAAGAGGAAACATGAGGGGTAAGGGGGGATGCTGGTAAACGGACCTAACAGGGTTCTTGCTGGAGACAGGCCCGGGTGATCAGATGTCGCCCAGTGGTTGGTGAGGGAGGAGGAAGCGCCTCTGTTATCAAAGCTGGGGGTTTCTGGCTTCACTGGATTTTACAAAAAGTGCGCACGTGAGCCTAAAAGATTCAGATATGACAGAGAATCTTTGTCGCTTTGAATTGCCTTGAATTGCCTTTTCAGAGTTAAGGGGGAAAAAACACTCTTCATGATCTGGGAGAAGGATCCAGGGTTCTCAGGGTTTGACAAAGCAGAATGAGTGTCCGGAGCCCAAGTTGCTGTAAGAGCATGGTGTTTGTTGTTGATGACTCAGGGAGGCAGCTGTCCGGCATGTTCTAATCCACCTCACAGACCATCTGCTCCTCTTTCCCAGAAGACTCCCCAGCCCCTTCTCCTTCTCATCATATCCTCCCAGCTCGCCTTCTCTTCATAAAGATTTATTTCCAGCTTCTACCTCACTCCAGACCTGCATGACTATTGTGAGCATTCAATATCCCTTCACGTCACAACACCTGCTCTTCCTGCTGTACTTAAAGTTCTTTGCACTTGATAATACCTGTTGAAAATGCTAATCAATGGCTATTGTTCCTTAATCAGACACTGATAAAAGGACATTTATTATTTATGAGTGTTGATTTTAAGGTAGGTACATTAATTGACTAAACGTTCAGTTTTTTCATTATGAATATAGAGATGATAATTTTAAATGTAAGACCAAATTCAGACCAGAAGATCAACTAACAAGGACTTGGAGAATTCCTTATTGAAAAGGGCTGTAGCATGGCTCTTGGGAAAATTCCAATTTGGGTCTTCAGATATGTTTTCCGACTCACAATCTCAGGACGTTTTAAAGGAAGGAGAATTTAAACAATGTATAGTCTAATGATTTTTCAAAATTTTAGGAGAAAAGTGGGAAAGAAATCCAGTTTTTCAATAAGTTCCTCCAGAAATTGACCTTCCATCTAACCCAGCAATCAGCCTGTTGGGAATATACCCAGAGGAACTCAAGTCATTCTACCATAAAGATACCTGTGCACACATGTTTGTTGCTGCTCTACTCGCAACAACAAAAACATGGAACCAACCATACTGCCCATTGAAACTGAACTGGATAAAACAAAATGTGGTACATATACACAACGGAATGTTATGCAGCCATAAAGAAGGACAAACGTATGGACTTGGCAGCAACTTGGATGGATTTAGAGTCGATCATACTCAGTGATCTATCACAGACACAAAGAACAGAGTACTATATGTTCTCACTCATAAGCGGACCTTGAACAATTATAATACTATAAGAAAGGGATTGGTAGTAGCGAGAAACTTCCAGGGAAAGGGGATGGGACTGGCAATTGAGGGAAACCGCCAGGGAAGGGAGGGGCACACCTCATCCACAAGGGTACCCGCATAAGGCACATTTGTATACCTAACCTGAATTGTACTCCACATCTTTAAAATTAAAAAAAAATAAAAATAGAAAAATAAATAATGCTCCTATTGACGAATAAAAGCAGAACTGCCTTGGCAATGCGTGGTGCCCAGATCTCCTTTCATTCTTCATGGACCTCCAAGGAAGTGAGTGTGCCCAGATTCCTTTCTATTTTGACTCTTAAATAAATATTTCCGAGGCCAGGCTCGGTGGCTCAGCCCGTAATCTCGCGCTTTGGGAGGCCGAGGTGAGTGGATTGCCTGAGGGCCGTGGGTTCGAGACCCGCCTGGGCAACTTGGCGAGACCTCAGCTCTACAATAAATTAAAAAAAATCAGCTGGGCGTGGTAGCGCGCGCCTGTAGTTCCGGCTACTCGGAAGGCTGAGGCGGCAGGATCGCTGAGCCCTGCAGGTTGAGGCTGCGGTGGCCGGGAGCAGCCACTGCACTCCAGTCTCAGTGACACAGTGAGACTCCAACTCAAAAAAAAAAAAAAAAATCAATATTTCCTGTTCCTAACATGCCATTGCCATGTTGTGGCATCCTCTGCAGACGAACTGAGATCTGACTTCTGCCTGATAGTGGGGCTAAGTTTTCCAGGCTCCTTCCAAGGCTGTCTCACTTCCCTCCTTCTCCAGCATCTGCAAACCCTCACCAAGTTCAACCAAGATAGCCACTCAGAGCTCTCAAAATTTCCCCTTCCTTTCCATTTCTTTAGCTACCATCAGTGTTCTAACCAGGTTTCCTGTTTCTCGCCTCTCCCAATTCAAATACTTCATTATAAGAATAGACTACATTTACTATAAGCAAGTAGTATATTAAATTAAATTACATTACATTAAATTAAATTTAATGTAATTTAACTACTTTTCTTTTTGAGTTGGAATCTCATTCTGTCGCCCAGGCTGGAGTGCGGTGGCATGCTCATGGCCACCGCAGCCTTGACCTGCTGGGCTCAGGCGATCCTTCTACCTCCACCTTCCAAGTAACTAGAGCTACAGGCCTGCACCACCACACCCGGCTAATTTTTTGATTTATTGAGGAGATGAGGTTTCACCAAATTGCCCAGGCTGGTCTTGAACCTCTGGGCTCAGGCCATCCTTTCGTCTCTACCTCCCAAAGTGCTGAGATTACAGGCATGAGCCACCATGTCCGGCAAGTAAGTAGTAGATTTTAAATCTTACTTTTCAAACAAAAAAAACAAAAAACAAACAGCAAATGAAACTGCCATGCACCAACCACGAGACAAAAGAGTATGGAGTGAATGCGCCTTGGTGTTGCTTGTAACCCTTCAGGGCAAGGTATTGGTCTTCCCTCCAGCAGATTCTATCACAAAGGGATGCTTGGTTTTCTGAACATGTGTGCGCGCGCGCGTGCGCTCATGTGTACGCAGTGGTTTATTGGGTAGTGTTGGGAACAACTGAATGAGCAAGACAAGCAAGATTAGAGAAAATTGAGATGTAATATGATCTTAGCTGATCTCATTGGGAGCTCTGAAACTGAGATGATTCTTCAGAAATAACCTAAATAAAGACATGGGACCAGATCTTTGTATCGCCACCTTAACTAGTCACCGACGAGGGCTGCTTCTAGAAGGAAGCATGAACTGGGATGTGGCGTGTTCCTTTTGATCAAAAGCAGTTACTGGCGCTCTCATCACCTAATACAGGATCTCAAGGAATGGATGTCTCAGTCATATTCAAAGGGAGTATCTTGGAGGGAGATGCGGGTGGGTGGCACAGAATAGCATTCACTGCATGACCTCTTAGAGCCCACGTCAAATTCCATCCTTGTTTCTCCAGTCTGGAAATATCCTCATTTTCTTTCTGAACTCCCATTATATTTTGTTACACTGTCTGAACACTTCTGGAAAGATGGATAGGTGAGAGAAACGGTGGCTGTGTGTGTGTGAGACACAGATGCTGGTAAGGATTGAACTGTGCTCCTCCTACATTCATTCTGTTGAAGTCCTAACTCCCAGTACACCTCACAAGGTGACTGTATTTGGAGATAAGACCTTTAAAGAAGTAACTATAGGCCATTGTTTTGTTAAGCACTGGCCAGGCCATGTGTTCTTTGAGCTATGGTCAGGCCACGTTTTCCTAAGCTTTGGCTAGCTCCCCTACCTTGGGGAGGCGAATCTTCTCTCTCTCTCTCTCTCATTTACTTTATAAATCAACTATATTTCCCAATCTAAAAATAAAAAAAAAACACAAATAAATAAAGACGTAATGACAGTTAAATGAGGTCATGTGGGTGGGCTCTAATCCAATCTGACTGGTGTCCTTATCAGAAGAGAGAGAGAGACCCCAGAGATGTGAGTGCATGGAGAAAAGACCACTTGAGGACACAGAGAGCAGGTGGCCATTTGCAAGCCAAGGAGAGAGGCTTCAGAAGAAAAACACCTGCTGGTATCTTGATCTTGGATTTATAAGGTTCAGAACAGAAAATACATTTCTGTTGAGGCACCCAGTCTCTGGGATTTGGTTATGGTGTTCCTAACAAGTTAATACAGATTCTAAATAAGGTAGTATTTCCTTGTTATTATTAAAAAGTAGTCATTTATTTTGAAAAGGTAATATGTCTCTCTATATATACATACACACACACACACACACACACACACACACACACACACACATATATATTTGCCTATATACAATTCTAGGGCTAGGCATGGTGGCTCATGCCTGTAATCCCAGCACTTTGAGGGGCCAAGGTGGAAGGCTTGCTTGAGCCCAGGAGTTTGAGACCAGCCTAGGCAACATAGCAAAACCTCATCTCAACAAAAGAATAAATACAATAAAATAGTTGGGTGTGGCGGTGCACACCTGTAGTCCCACCTACTCTGGAGGCTGAGGCAGAAGGATCACCTGAGCCCAGGTAGTTGAGGCTGCTGTGAGCTGTGATTGTGCCACTGCACTCCAGCCTGGGCGACCTAGTTAGACAACAACAAAACAACAACAGCAACAAAACAGTTTTAAAATTTGAATCAGAAAATAAATAAACAGTGATGTTGAGCATTGACTGTTCTGTGTTCATCATGTCCAATCCCTGCTTAAGACCTACAAGGTTGGGATGACAAACCTTGATATTTCTTCACGCAACCTTTCACCCATCACAAACACCGTTAAGCAATTTGCTATTTCGCACTGAGCCCTTAATCGCTTCAGAATTCTTTAAAAAATATGTAAGAATATCTTAAACACTATAAAAATAAGTAACTCTTTCCCCCCGCCCAGGGTAAGCTATGAGAGTAATCCCTAGAAAGGATGCTTAATGTCCTAGTCTAAACCAGGTTTATAAAATATTAGCTCTCAACTAGATCTTGAGGTTAATAGTACAAACCTTTAATTTCTGTTAGCATGCAGCTTATAAATATTCAGAAGCATTTCCACATTACTTATCTGGACTATTTTAATCTTGTCTAGTTCTCAAGTTCTCCCAGGTTTAATTGTCTCCTAATATGTAATAACATATATTTACGGAGGATTTAGCTGTCTTGTGTTTTGTTCTCCATAATTTCTATTTTTCTCTTCTCCCTGGAGTGAACCAGAAGGCATAAATTATTGCTCATTTTTGCCATCAGCGTACAAACTCTAACCGGACATATTTACATATGTTGCATAAAGACTTTGACTATGAAAACACATTAATTTTATTATCTTCTTGTTTTTCAATTTCTTTTGAATGTGGTTTTAATGAACTTGTCCTAGCAATAGTGCGGTATTTCCGAGAAGAATATGCAGAGTTAGCAACTTTGACTATTCTAGGAGCTTCTGAATATATTGTTTTAAATACAGTTGTTTAATTGTCATAGCCTCTGATGAACACTGCTCACAAAAGACAATTCCAGTTCCTAAGGGGAGTCTATCACTTTTGAAACATAAAAATAATTGTTGCTAAACTGTCACAAAGTTAACAACTTTATCTTAATAATTTTGATAAATAGCAAATATTTCATCTACGTTATAAAGATGCAATACATTTTAAAACACCTTACGATCACTTTGCCTTTTTTTCCACAAGAAAATCTAGCAAGACCTCATGTTTCAGAAAAAAGAAATTTTAAATCATTTAGCTGATATTATCTTATGTATGAAACATATCTATTGCATAGCTAACTGATGAATTGATCTAATTTTATCAGCAAAATTAAATGTTCTCTCTGATCTAGGTAGGTGTTTCAAAGATTACTAGGTGAAAATCTCAGCTAATGAGTATTCTGCATAATAGTTAGTTTTATTAGATGATTATTTTCAATTTAATTCCTGCTTGGAGAGCCATATGTTTTTTTCCTTTCTTAGAGAAAATCATTATGTTAAAAATATTTGAGAAATATAAGTGAGATCACCAAGTAGCAACACAGAGTCTTAAATTAGACACATAATTTAAGAAAAACAAAAAAGAAACCCTCTAGTACCAAGATCTTAAATCTTGAAAAACCTAAATAACCATTTATTCCCACTTTTTTGTTTGACAGAAATCTGGTTGGAGATAGAGCCAAGACTTAGAGCCGGGTTTCAGTCATTTTTGCATGGCTTTACACTGTGCCTCTTAGCTGTATGACATCTTTATGGTCAGACATTTTGGGGTCAGATCTTTTCAGGTCGAATGGTCTATTAACATTTTGTCCTGCTTTCTTTTGCTTGCTGTGCAAAGCTGTAGAGCTCAGAGTTTTAATCTTGGCAAAATCCAGGGGAAATGTGATCTGGAGCCCTGTCCAAGTCCTGGTTGATTGTATTTCAATAAAAAAAAAAAAAGTTTTCAGACTTTTTAGGGAAAAGGAAAATGAAAGCTGTGAAAGATTTTGTGGGTTGAGAAACTACTGTAAACTATTTGCAGGACAGGACTAGCCAGTAATGGGTTGAACACAAACAGAATAAAAGATTAACAGTGTTGCTGAAACCTAGATTGTTTTTTTCCAGGTTGTGTGGGAGGTTTGGGGAGAGGGCTGACAATGAGACCGGATCTGGAATTCAGGGGACAGTGATGGCCATTAAACATCTGTGCCGTCTTGAGTACTTTACTTATTGGTTAAGAATAATCGTAATAGCAAACTTGTAATGCATGGTTACCCTGTGCCAGGCACTACTCTAAACTGCTTGACCTGTATTAACCCATGTAATCATCATAAAAGTCCGTGCAGTCATTATTGTTATGGGCCTCCTCTTCCCTTCCTAAATGAGGAATCTCCGGCAACATAGACATGAGAGCATTTGCCCAAAGTGCCACAGTGTGCAGGGGGCACAGCCGAGATGCAGGCCCAAGCGGTCCAGCTCAAAGAGCCCTTCAACACGACACCTGCTGCCCCTTGCTGTGCTTAAGGTGTCAAATAAAAATGGGACTATTGGAACATTCTTCCATCAGGTATGCTCATGTAAATCAACCTTACGAGAGAAAGCACTTTATTGTTCCCAAACCAGAAACTAGTTTGGATCTAAAAATTTTGAATTCTGTTCGCTGGACTCCTTTATGTTCCCAGTGACATGTTTATGCCCTGAAAAGTCAAATGGCTGCACTGCAGTCCCTTCATCTCCAGGAAATACTTTCTCCTTGATGGATTGGTGTTCCTCTCCACTTTTGAGCCTTCAGGAGTTTTTCAAACATCTCTGATTTTAAAAATGTCCGCCTGTTTTTCAGATAAGGAATATTTCCTGTACACAAACTCACCTTCTAAAAATACCCCTAAATTATCTTTTACACTGATTTTAGAAGATCTGTCTCTTAACAACCCCTCGTAGTAATGCTGCCTTTGACAATGATGAAGAGGGCTCATTTTCAAGTTTGACACAGATTCTCACTTTTCTAATTTCCCTAATGCTTTTCGGTCTGCAGGTATTTGGGTCCAGGTTTATGATTTGTCTGCCTTCAAGCCACGTGATGCAAATTCTGTGTGCATTATGCATGATAAATTCAGCAGGTAGTTGTATAAATGTCATGCTGCATGTAAAGTGACAAGGATTTTACTATCACTTGGTGTGAGATGAAGCGTTAATTAGGGGACATACATACAAATGAGTTGAGGGAAAACATTCAGCTGTCAAGTGATTTGGGAAATGACCATAATGAACATTGTTGGCATTTTTGTGACCTATAAATGCTATATGAAACTTTACCCCCAAAATCTACCGGTATCAGCAGCAGCCAGACATTAACCAATGGGTACTTAAACTAATGGTAAAATGAATAATATCAAAGCCTCAAAGAATAAATCACTATTTACCAATGCAGAATGAATGGCATGATTATTGCAAGTTACAGCATATGAGAATGCAATGCTATTCATAAAATACCCATTAAAAAGAGACCCCTTTACTACAAGTTATTATTTTGGATGTATATTCTTTTCCAATTAGTAGGACAAATGTCAATGGCAAAAAGCCTGGATTCTCGGGTGACAGAAGAATATTCACTCTACAGAACGCTGGGATTCAAAGCGCTAAAAATTACATCACCCCTCCCTCCAGATAAAAGTTTGTGCCCTTTACTGTGACACTGTCTGATATTCTTTGACTATTCTTGTCAAAACTGAAGAGACTGATTTGAATGAAATATTTACAGAGCATCCAATGGGCAATGAAGTGGGCTAATTCCATGGGGTTCAGTAACGTCTCCCCAACTAGTCTTTGACTTGTCTTGAGTAGAAGCTGTCCTCTGAGGATCACATCTAGTCCATTGGTCACCTTTGGGTCTTCAACATCAGTAAATTCCCAAAAATAGGGACCGGAGAAATTTTAGTATCTGTTTCATCTTCCATGGATCTTGTCTTTCCTCTAACACTCTCTATGAGGTTTTTTGTTATTGTGGGGTTCTTTCAGACTCAGTAGTGTGGTGCTTTGTTTTCTGATTATGCTTGGCAGGTTGACCCTCAAATACAGATACAACTGTTCTTCATCCTTTAGAACCGATCTTGATTTTAGGAGTAATATAAAAATGGAGTGAAAGGTAGTAACAAAGGACTCTCCTTAAAGACTTACATGCCTCAACTTGAAACATGGTTGTTGTCTGCTTTGACTATGCTAGCCTGATTTTTTGGAACGTGTGTCTTTTTCCTAATTTCCATTTTTCTGAAGGCAGCGAATTTTATCTTCTGTTTCTATCATTAGGTATCATGGTCCTGAATATAGTTGTTCCAGTAGTCCAGATCAGAGTGTTAAATATCTGTCCCACATCTCTTTGCTGGTATTAATTTTCACCCTATTTTGATCAGAGTAGTTTTCTTGCCTTATCTTTCCTTTCCTGTCTAGGCTGTACATCTCTTAGAGTTTATTTGCAACAGAGGTATATGCTCTAGCTAACTGGAAAATATTGGCCAGAAGCTTACTCAAATCATTTTCTCTACCCACATCCACAACTAAGCCACACTTCCCAGATCTTCACATCTATAACAGTGACACAGTCACTGGAACATCAGTCTAGTTCCAGAGGATGGAATTTTTAAAAAAGGAATTTGCCATTTTCAGTTGGGGGTCATTAACCGCAGGATATGCATCCTCTAGGTTCTCGCTCTCACTGTCTCCACACTGGCTGAATGACGCTACACTGAATGTGAAAACATGCGTCGAAGAGAGTGAAACTAAAACAAAGTTCTGCTCATTCCTAAGTGACTGCATGCATCAGATACCCTGTGGTTATTCTGCATTAGATTATGATATGCTAAGCCTCTGAGATTGTGTGTGTGTGTGTGTGTGTGTGTGTGTGTGTGTGTGTGTGTGTGCGCATGCGTGTGCACGTGTGTTTAAAGCAGCTAGTCTAATTTATTCAGAAATGGGCTGTGGCTATAATAAACATCTAAAATACATGGCAGAAGCTTAGCATTTGGGTGGCAGACTTCAAGGAAACAGACATTAGGGGCTGGAGCTACAACAATTTGTATAACACACTGACTACGCGTGTGGTAAAGCTATAACCTGCTGTGTTGGAAGGCTGACCATACACCTGTGTGGCTGACAGGCCCGGGAGAGTCCATTGAAAGAATAAAACTGTTAGCACACCTTGGCTGATATTAATTGGGATTGGCAGGGATAAAGGTAGTCTCAGGAAGGAACCGACCAACTTGAAAGCAAAATGAATGGGAAATAGAGTGAATACAGTACAATGCTCCTTGAAGAGTTGGAAAAGTTGGTTGTTTTTAGCTCTGAAATGATTAGAGATAAGGTTTGATGCCAAATATGAATGAGAAAGCTTGGGAGTAAAGGAAGTCTATTTTTAATAATATGATACTATTTTAATACTCTTAAACATATGTTTAATCATATTAATATGTTGATATTAATATTTTAATATCAACATTTAATATGCTTATAATATGATACTATTTAAATACGATTAGACATATGTTATAACATTTAATAATGTCAATAATGATATCTTAATATTAAAAAATAGCCTTCCTAGTTAAACCCAATTCCTCAAGGAAGCTACTGTTAATGTTGGAATAGCCTGTTGACAAAAGGAAATAAATATATCATATTTAGAACTATGACTGTTTAAGGACTGTGTGTATGTTTGCTAACTGAAAACAAACAATTTAGAAACCTAAACAAGTAATAAGGTGGGACTAAACCTCTGACTAAATCCTACAACGATTGGAACTTCTGCCTTCAATGAGCACAGAGTGGGTTCTCAAAGCATTTCTGCCTTTAGAGAGGGCGTAATTTCCAAGATTCATTTTACATGCGGGACGATGGAGGATTTTGCCACGGAAGAACCTCCTCCCCTGAGAATGTCGGGAGCCAAAAGAATAATGAGAAGATGACGTTCTTCCCAAAGAGTAGAATACCTGTAATACCTGTCCCATGGGATTTCAGAATTGACAAGTACCCACAGCTATTCTGTGTTTCCTATACTGACTCCTGTTTTGACTAGGAATGGGTATCGTATAACACAGTTATACTGTCTCTGCTCCACCATGTTGTGTCAGTGTTTGAAGGAGGCAGATAACTTATCTTTCGGGTTCACTGGGGACCAGACCATGAGAAGCAAAATGAGGGCAGTCAAAAAGGACTCTGTATCATCAAGTGTTCTTGACCTTTCATTTAACTCCAGTGGATCCTTGGGACTTTCCTAGGGCCGTGGATGAGTGTATTTCTTAAGTTGGTTGAAAAGCAAAATGGACATTTCCTCCACAAAGGAAGATTGTGCCTAAGAAAATGGTATGTCTACCAGACCATTTTTTCCCCCTCTCTGGGTCATTTAGATGACTAGTTTCCTAGCCAACTTGAGATAGGCAAGGCCGTGACTAGATTCTTGTGAATGGAACGTGGACAGAAGTGTTCCATGCAGCTTCTAGTCTAGTCCATAGAAATCCACATCAACAATCACTTATTCTCTTCCTCTCTCAGGGTATTTTGGAGTTTGTGTTCAAGATAGTGGGGTGGTGTCATAAAACGGAAGAGCCAAGTTTGGGAAGCAGAGTCCTCCGACCACATCACCATTTCATTACGGTGTGGCACAAACAACCAATGAACCAATTGAGTTAAGTGACTGAAATTTATTTATTTTTCTGGCAATGGTTAGCCTACCCTGACTAGTACACTCAATGCTTGCTACTTTTATTTTTTTCATGAAGTCACTGCCTTTGCATTTATTTTGTATTTTTAAAAATGACTCTACGTTTTCTACGTAATCTATGCTTTAATCGATATGATAATCCATCCTGGTTTCCTTATAATGATTTCATAAATTACTGAATTGAATTCTTGGTTCATTTCTTTTTATTCTTTGTTTATAGTGAAAACATTTAAATCTATTCATTTTACTCTGAGCACATTTTACTCTGGTTCTTTGAGTATAGCTGTGCCCACTTCCATAAATTGTGACTTACTATTTTATCATGTTCTCTTTATCATTATTTCCTAAAGTGTTCCCATGAAGTTTTTATTTCCTCATTGATGTAAAAGTTTGTGAGAGTAGTTTTACATTTCCATGCGGTTAAGCATACTGGTTTTCTATTTTTCTTTTTTAAATTTTTTATTTTAAAGATGTGGGGCACAATTCAGGATTAGGGATACAAATATTCATTACGCAGGTACCTTTGTTGATGAGGTGTGCGCCCCTCCCCCGACAACTTCCCACAGCCACCAACTCTGCCCATTCCCCCAGTTTCCCACTACCGCCAATCCTTTTCTTAGGGTATTACAATAATTGTTCAAGGTCTGCTTATGAGTGAGAACATGTGATACTCAGTTCTTTGTTTCTATGCTAGATCACTCAGTATTATAGACTCTAAGTCTGTCCTAAGTTGCGGTTACGTTCATAATTTTGTCTTTCTTTATGGCTGCGTAATATTCCATCAAGCATACCGGTTTTAAATAGCGTTCCTCTCCCTACCACTGAGGAATTTTAGATACATTTTTTAACTTTTCTGAATTTCTCCTATATACTTTATATAGTTGTTGAGGGTAGTACATGAGAAATTGCAGATGAAATACTTTGCACTGTGTTGCTCAATCGTTGCCACTCTGTAAATATCAGTGAATAGTATCAAGTTGTTCTTCTTGTGATATTCTGCTAAATTCTAAACATGGTAACTGTGCATGAAAAGGAAAAGAAGTCCAACTTTGCAATTAAACGGGCCTCTCTAAATGCTTAGTGCTGTGTGGGCAGGTGTGTTGTCATGGTGGAAGAACCAGTCACCTGTTTGCCACAACTCAGGACATTTCTTCTGCCAGGCAGCCTCTCAAAACAAGTAAGGACAAGTAGTTGAGAGAAGAACACAGTATTTCCAATTCCAGCTTGAGAACAACGGAATCATTCTCCTTTATGTAGTAAAGTGTGTTTCAGGGTCTCCTGGCTATGTATTGATGGGTAACAAGCCACCACAAAACATAGTGGCTTGAAACAATGACTTTTATTTTGTTTCCAAGCCTGCAGTTTAAGTAAGGTCCATTAGGGGCGCTTATTTCTGCTCTACTCAGCATCATTTGGGACATCTCAAAGGACTGAAGACCGGCATCATCGGAAGTCTTGCTCATTTACAAATCTAGAAATCGGGTCTGGCTATCGATTGATAAAAGGGGACCCCAGAAACTCGGAATGATTTTTTGGAGGGCGGGCCTCTTGTAATATAGGCTTCCACGGCTGTATAAGGGTTCCAGGTACTCATCAGCATCAGTATACCAGCTAGCGTTGTTATGAGAGGCTGCCTGGCAGAAGAAATGTCCTGAGTTGTGGCAAACAGGTGACTGGTTCTTTCACGGTGACAACACACCTGCCCACACAGCACTGAGTGTTCAGCAGCTTTTGACCAAAAATGGTATGATCCCTGTGTCCCACCCTCCATATTCAGCCAATCTCGCCCCAAACGACTTTTTGTTTGTTTGTTTCCCTGGATGAAAAAAGTCCTCAAAGGGAAAGGACTTTTTTTCACCTGTGGGAAAGGTGAAACAAAAAAACGGCAGAAGTGCTAAAAGGCAACAAAAGGAATGAGTTCAAAAACTGCTTTGAGCAGTGGAAAAAGCGTCTTGTCAGATGTGTTGTATCCAACGGAGAATACTTAGAAG
This sequence comes from Cephalopachus bancanus, assembly GCA_027257055.1. NCBI lineage: Eukaryota > Metazoa > Chordata > Mammalia > Primates > Tarsiidae > Cephalopachus > Cephalopachus bancanus. The sequence continues at coordinate 5,289,982 of JAPVLO010000138.1, forward strand.
GTGACTGAAGTTTAAACATGTAAAAATAAGCTGGGCTCGGTGGCTCAGCCTGTAATCCCGCGCCTTTGGGAGGCTGAGGTGAGTGGATTGCCTGAGCCCGCGGGTTCGAGACCTGCCTGGGGAGACCTCATCTCTACAATAAAAAATAAAAAATAAAAAAATCAGCCGGGCGTGGTAGCGTGCACCTGTAGTTCCAGCTCCTTGGAAGGCTGAGGCGGAAAGATCACCGGAGCCCAGCAGGTCGAGGCTGCGGTGGCTGGGAGCGGCCACTGCACTCCAGTCTGGATGACAGAGTGAGACTCCACCTAAAAACCAAAAAAACCAAAACCAAAACAAAACAAAAAACATGTAAGAATAAATACATAGCAGGGCCCGGTGGTTCAGCCTGTAATCCCGTACCTTGGGAGGCTGAGGTGAGTGGATTGCCGAGCCCACGGGTTCGAGACCGCCTGGGCAGCAAGACCTCATCTCTACAATAAATCAAAAAATCAGCCGGGCGTGGTAGCGCGTGCCTGTAATTCCGGCTACTGGGAAGGCTGAGGCGGAAGGATCGCCGGAGCCCAGCAGGTCGAGGCTGTGGTGGCCGGGAGCGGCCACTGCACTCCAGTCTGGGCGATGGAGTGAGACTCCAACTCAAAAACAAACAAACAAACAAAAAAGAATAAATACACATTTTTTTTAAATAAAAAAATTCAAATTTGGGGGACTCCCCTTCATAGACCTTAGCTGGTGTTGTTACTGGTAGTCTTTTTATGTGGACTGGGCTTCCTTCCATGTGGTGGCTGAGTTCCAAAGGTAAGGCACAGAGAGGACAGGGAGCCAGGTGGAAGCCACGGTGGTCACACAGTGGCTCTCTTCTGTCTTCTATTTGTTAAAAGCACGTAACTAAGGAGGCCCATATTCTGGGGAGGAAAAACAGACCTCACCTCTTGATGGAGGAGTGTCCATGTAACATTGTAAGCTCACATGGACGAGTGTGGCCCTCTTCGGAACATATATCTGCCACACTAGGGTTTTTGCTGCTTGCTTTTTTCATTTCCATCTCCTACTCTGATGCAGAATAAAAATCCTTTTCAGCTTCTGATTTGAGGAATGGCTGCAAGTTTTTGTTTGTTATTATTGGTTTTATCTGAATCTTCTTAGCCGTTCTAGTGGGGCTATTAGAGAGACTGGATATTACACTCTTGGAGATGTTTTAGACCATGGTGGGCCACTTTTGAACCTTCCCCCTAATGCTGAAACACAGATCTCATCAGGAAACACCACCACATCAAGATTGGCCTAAATTGGGTGATATAATTAAACTAGACTTACTTGTGGATAAGTCCTTCACCATTTTAATTTTTGCAGTGCACTACTTTGTTGATGACTCTACCTTTTGGGGTGGCAAAATCTTGGCTGTGGGCTGGAAACGTTATGAAGATTAGAGTAGTGATCTATGCTTTGAATAGCCAAATCTAAATCAACCTTTGAAATATTACTTGGATTGGCAAGATGTAGTCTGGACCAAGGACATTACAGTAAGCCAAAAAGTTTTGGAACAGCAGATAAAGCTCTGACATTCACACCAGCTGTGACTTTGATGGAAGTCAGTCCTCCTGCTTTAAAAAAAAAATCTGCCTTTACTTTCTGGCCAGACCTGTTCACCCCCACTACAAAACAGAAGAGGCAGGGAGGGCTGAAAAAGCAAGATATTACTTACTAAATAAATGAGCTAAGTAGCACCAAAGGATGAGATGATGGAGCCCAAATCAGCTTTAGAAGCTAGAGCGTGTTTAATCCTATAGAAAAAGCCCAATAAAGAAACACAAGCCTAGAATTCCAGCACTTTGGGAGGCCGAGGTGAGAGGATTGCCTGAGTCTGTGGGTTCAAGCCTAGCTTGGGCAACACAGTGAGACCTTGTCTCTACAATTAAAAAAAAAATTAACTGGGTGTGGTAGCGCACCTGTAGTTCTGGCTACTTGGAAAGCTGAGGTGGAAGGATTGCCTGGGCCTAGCAGGTCGAGGCTGCGGTGGCCATGAGTGTGCCACTGCACTCCAGTCTGGGCAACAGAGTGAGACTCCGACTCAAAAAAAAAAAAAAAAAAAGAAAGAAAAAAGAAAGAAACACAAGGTTAGGACCCTATCTATTGGTAAAATACTTAATACTCATTAACTGCTCAGTGTGGGCTGACCACTGTGCTAAACGCTTTATATTATTTTTATCACGTGTAATTTTCTCAAACAAGAGAAAAAAAGAGGTATCATTATGACCCTCATTTTGAAGGTATGGAAACTAAGGGCCAAAAAGTGAAATAACTGATTCAAGTTCATACAGCTAAATGACAGAGCAGGGATTCAAATGGAAGTCTTTCGGACTCTGAGCTCCAGACTTGCAAACACTTGACTATGCTGCAGACATGACATAGGTCTAATTTAACCCCACTGATTTTATGCTGAAGTTACATGACCTTCCCAAGGTCACAAAGTTAATGAGTTGTTTAGTCGGGCCTTTAGGTATTGTGTTGCATGACCGTATAATTCTCGAGACATCATAGCACTGCAAAGATTTTTAATTCCACTTAGAGGTCTTACTCCTGAAAAATTAACAAGCCAAGATCCAGATAATTAAATATTAGAGATATATTTATGAATTTATGTTTTGTCAATACTTGAGTTCCTATAAAATTATTGCGTGGTAAATAACTGTCTATAACAGATCATTGCACCATCTCTACTTTCTTGTTTCACAGAGATGTTTTTCATCTGGAAAGTGCACAATGTGAAACACCCAACATTATGGAGATAAACTACAAGACACTCCTGTCACTGTTGTGTTTGGGACTGAAATCATTTTTTAAAAAATTTTATTGTTGTGGTTTTTGTTTTGAGTTTTCTTATTTTAAAGATGTGGGGTACAATTCAGGGTTAGGTATACAAATGTTCATTATACAGGTATCCCTGTTGATGAGGTGTGCCCCCCTCCTCCAGAAGATTCTCACTACTGCCAATCCTTTTCTTATAGGATTACGGTAACTGTTCAAGGTCTGCTTATGAGTAAGAATATGTGGCCGGGCTTGGTGGCTCAACCTGTAATCCCGCGCCTTTGGGAGGCTGAGGTGAGTGGATTGCCTGAGCCCGCGGGTTCGAGACCCGCATGGGCAGGCGAGACCTCATCTCTACAATAAATCAAAAAAATTAGCTGGGTGTGGTAGCGCGCGCCTGTAATTCCGGCTACTCGGAAGGCTGAGGCGGCAGGATCGCTGGAGCCCAGCAGGTCGAGGCTGCGGTGGCCGGGAGCGGCCACTGCATTCCAGTCTGGGCAACAGAGTGAGACTCCAACTAAAAAAAAAAAAAAAAAGAATATGTGATACTCAGTTCTTTGTTTTTGTGTTAGATAACTCAGTATTATAGCCTCTAAGTCCATCCAGGTTGCTGTGAAGTTCATAATTTTGTCCTTCTTTATGGCTGCATAATATTCCATCATGTATGTGTACCCCATTTTTTATCCAGTCCTCTTTTGATGGGCAGCCCGGTTTGTTCCATGTTCTTGCTATTGTGAACAGTGCTGCAATAAACATGCGTTTGCAGGCATCTTTTTCATAGAGTGATTTGAGTTCTTCTGGGTATATTCCCAGCACATTAAAAAAAAAATTAATCATCTTTATTTTCTATCCTCCTTGTATATTATATAGTCACTCATTCTTTTCATTTGATTTTTTTTTCCTAGTAACCTAGGGGAATACTCAATTTGATCTTTTCTGTCAATGACTCAATTTTCCTGGTGGCAAATTTATTATTTTCTGCTTCTGATATAAATGTTAACAAATTGGATTTTATTTACTTTGCACTCTGATATTAGTTTGCCCAGTATTTTCTTCTTGAGTTCACTTATTTGGGTGGCATTTTTCTGTCCTTTCATTTTAGCCTCCTATTTTCTTATGTATCTGGGTTACATCCTACAGCCAATTCTTCTTTTTTATATATATATTATTTTAAAGATGTGGGGTACAATTCAAGATTAGGTATACACGTGGACATCGTACAGGTAAAATTTGAGCTTCCCTTTTGTCCCCTCTTGCCAGGGTTTGAGATCCGGTACCCTTATTGATGTTGCATCTCCACCCCCACCCAGACGGTATCCCGCTCTTGCCAATCCATCGACCACAAGACACTCCCTCCTGCTACACAAAGTGGTTCTTTCCTTCTCTGGTTAAGCAGTGAGTAGCACAGACTGTTGTGGTTGTCGGAGTTCTGCACGGTTGGAAGCAGCAAGTGAAGAAATGATCATGCAAAGTCAGCAATAGAACGCGCTTTACTGGCATGTTTAATTACTTCCTATAAGAGTCACAAAGTGTTGTCCTGCTTTTCCCCAAGGTTGGACCCCAAGCTCACTAATATAGAATGCAAATCATCAGGCTAAGCCTAACGCAGCACCCTCTGGTGCTTTCCGTTTAATAATAAAATAAACACACAGGCTTACCTCGTATTGCGTTGGGCAGATCATGGGTTTTACAAGGTGAAGGTTGGTGGCAACCCAAGTCAAGTGAGTGCATGGGTGCCATTTTTCCAACAGCATGCGGCCACCTGGTGTCAGCGTCACATTTTGGTAATTACCACATTATTCTCATAATAGTTATCACTGTTATCGTTATAGCTATGATGGGGGGGTGTCTGTGATCAGTGATCTTTGGTATTAATATTGTGATTGTTTTGGGGTGCCACGAACCTCGCCCAAAGAAGATTGTGAACTTAATTGATAAATGTCGTGTTCGGCCCATTCTCCTATCTGTCTCCCTCTCCTTGGGCTTCTATATTCCCTCAGATACAACAATACTGAAATTAACAACACTACAATGGCTTCTAAGTGTTTAAGTGAAAGGAAGAGTCCTCCATTTCTCACCTGAAATTCAACGCAAGAAATGATTAAACTTAGTGAGGAAGGCATGTTGAGAGCTGAGACAGGACAAAAGGTAGACCTTTTGCACTGAGCACTTAGCCAAGTTGTGAGTGCAAAGGAAATGTTCTTGAAGGAAATTAAAAGTGAACACACCTACGATAAGGAAGCAAAACAGCCTTATTGCTGACAGGGAGAAAGTTTTGGTGGTCTGGATAGAAGATCAAACCAGCCACAACATTTCCCTTGGACAAAGCCTAATTCAGAGCAAGGCCCTGACCCTCTTTAATTCTATGAAGGCTGAGAGAGGTGAGGAGGCTGCAGGAAAAGATCTGAAGCTAGCAGAGGTTGTTTTATGATTTAAGGAAAGAAGTCTCCTCCATAACATAAAAGTTCATAGTGAAGCAGCAAATCCTGATAGAGAAGCAGCCCTGAGTTATCCAGAAGATCTAACAAAGATCGCTGGGGAAGGTGACTGCACTAAACAACAGATTTTCAGTATAGACAAAATAGTCTTATACTGGAAGAAGATGCCATCTAAAATTATCATAGCTAGAGAGGAGAAATCAAGGCCTGGTTTTACAGCTTCAAAGGACAGGCTGACTCTCTTGTTGGGGGTAATACAGCTGGTGAAGTTGAAGCCAGTTTATCACTCTGAAAATCTTGAGGCCTTTAAGAATCATGCTAAATCTACTCTGCTTGTGCTCTATAAATGGAACAACAAAGCCTGGATGACACACATCTCTTTACAGTGTGGTTGATAAAATATTTCAAGCCTATTGTTGAGATTTCTTAGAAAAAAAATAGATTGCTTTCAAAACAGTACTGCTCATTGACAATGAGCACCTGGTTACCCAAGAGCTCTGGTAAAGATGGTCCAAAGGATTAATGTTTTCATAACTGATAACACACATCCATTCTGCAACCCATGGATCAAAGAGGAATTTTTACTTTCTTTTTTTTCATTTGAGTTGGGTCTCACTCTGTTGCCCAGGCTATAGTGCAGTGGCACCCTCATGGCCACCATAGCCTTGACCTTCTGGGCTCAGGTGATCCTTCTGCCTCAGCCTTCCAAGTAGCTGGAACGATAAGGCATGTGCCACCACACTTGGCTAATTTTTCTTGATTTATTATTATAACCCCTGGGCTTAGGCAATCCTCTTGCTTTCGCCTGTCAAAGTTCTAGGATTACAGATGTGAGCCACTGCACCTGGAAAAAACTGAACTTTCAAGTGTTGTTATTAAAAGTACATTTTGTAAGGCGATAGCTGCCATAGATGGTGATTTCTCTGATGGATCTTGGCAAAGTCCACTGAAAACCTTCTAGAAAAGAATCATTCTGTTGCCATTAAGAACATTTGTCATTCATGGGAGGAGGTCAAAATAGCAACATTAATAAGATTTTTTGGAAGAAGTTGAATCCAACCTTCATGGATGTCTTTGAGGAGTTTGAGATCACAGTGGAAGAAATAACTGCAAATGTCATGGAATCAGCAAGAGACTAGAACTAGAAGTGGTCCTTGAAGTTATGACTGAATTGTTCCAGTCTCAAGATAAAATTTGAATGGATGAGGAATTACTTCCTTCTTTGGCAAAGAAAATGGTTTCTTGAGTTGGATTCTACTCCTGGTGAAGATTCTATGAACCTTGATGAAATGACAACGGAGGATTTAGAATGTTATATAAACTTAGTTGACAAAACAGTGGCCGACGTAGAGGATTGACTCCAATTTGGAAAGAAGTTCTACCACGCATACAGTGCTATCAAACAGCCTCACAAGTTACAGAGAAATCTTTTGTGAAAGGAATAATCAATCAATCTGGCAAACCTCATTGTTGTCTTTCTTTTAGAAATTGCCACAGTCACTCCAACCTTCAGCAAACACCTCCCTGATCCGTCATTGGCCATCAACATGGAGGCAAGACCCTCCAACAGCAAACAGATTATGACTCACAAAGGCTCAAATGATTGTTAGCATTTTTTAGTAATAAAGTGTTTTGAATTAAGGCATGTACATTGCTTTGGAGACATAATGATATTGAACACATAATAGTCTAGGTATAAAGTAAACATAATTTTTATATACATTGGAAAACCAAAAAATCTGTGCAACTCACTTTATGTGGGTGGTTTGGAATTGAACCAGCAATATCTCCATGGTATACTTGCAAAAACCCTTTCCCATCTCAATTCAACCTAAACTTTTTTCTTTTTGGTTGTGGAAAGCCAGTTTAATAAATTGTTCTTAAGAAGTTCTGTATGTTGTACAAAATTTCACAGTATAGTTGGTTGTTTCATGAAAAAAAAAATTCCCATGATTTCTTTGGACTTGGAATAATCACGTGCACTTTACCTGGGGAACGCTTGCAGAGTAGGGAAGACGAAAGCGTTCTTTATCTTTACTGGATGAGTATCATGTGTATGCATGAATTTCTTCACTTATGTGATTTTCCTAGGAGGTTAGTTTTTGGGGACTATGAGTCCTGGCGTGTGTCCTTTTTCTAATACTCCTGAGAATCTCCTTAATACAAGACTGGCATATTAACATTTTTCTGAGAAAACATAATGCTTATTAATGTGAAACAACTGATAACACGACTTTAGTGGTTGGCATAGAACCACTAATTCCCCTAAGACATCAACTCCAGATTCCAAAAGTGGCCACAGTTTTGCCCAGGATGACTGTTTGATGATGTGGACACCATCTTTAATGTTCCTACAGTTCCAGGTACATTTGTGCCTAATCCTAGGGGTGGGAGCCAAGTTAGGGCATCTTCTTTGTTCCTGTCATCCTGATGGTTCTGAAATCCATACAGTGCTTGACAAATACCCTTCTGACTTTAGAAAAGGAAAGAGAGGCACCCTGACCTTGTCTTTTGGTCATTTTTTCTTTTTCTGTGTAAAACAATTGTTTTTCTTAGTTGTCTTTTTTTTTCCTGTCTCTAAACAGCATGATTATTCTCGTTTTTTTTTTTTCCCTCTACCTAACAACCATTTCTTGTCTCATTTGGCTTTTTCTTCTGATCCCATTGGCAGATTCTCTCTTATGTTCTAACTTAACCAGTTCTGGACTTGTTTGATTATATCTATTTGCATTTGCATCAAATATCCAGTTTTAAACTTTCATTTTAGCTCTGAGATATGTAACATGAAATAAATTTTAACCACTTAAAACCCAGTAATAGGAAGGCCAGAGGCCTTTGGAAGGCTCATTAACCATCTCGTCTGTAAGGCTCATAATGTGCTTCGTATAGCCTGTTATTATTTTAAATACTGTACAAAGTCGGTATGTTTAAGTTCATGGCAGTTTTACTGATTTACAGGGATCAAAGGAAATTAAAAAATGAAAAATCTAAAGAGAAGATATTCTTTTTAATGGCTATTTTCTACTTTGGACTCAAATATAACCTTTTTTGAAATCTCACAATGGTGATGTGCTTATTTTATAATGAAAGACAATGAGGGGTGATGAGTGATACAGTTTGGACATTTGTTCTCTCAAATCTTGTGTTGAAAGGTGATCCCCAGGTGTAGGTGGGGACTCATGGGAGGTAACTGTCTCATGGGGACAGATCCCTCAAGAAGGGCTTGGTGCCATTCTGGCAATAATGAGTGAGTTCTTTTTTTTTTTTTTTGAGTTGGAGTCTCACTCTGTCGCCCAGACTGGCGTGCAGTGGCTGCTCCCGGCCACCGCAGCCTCAGCCTGCTGGGCTCCAGTGATCCTTCCGCCTCAGCCTTCCAAGTAGCAGGAATTACAGGCATACGCTACCACACCTGGCTGATTTTTTGATTTATTGTAGAGATGAGGTCTCGCTGCCCAGGCGGGTCTCAAACCCGCGGGCTCAGGCAATCCACTCACCTCAGCCTCCCAAAGGTGCGGGATCACGGGCTGAGCCACCGAGCCCAGCATGAGTGAGTTCTTGCTCTATTAGTTCATGTGAGAGTTGGTTGTGTAGGACAGCCTCACATCCCTTTCTCCCTGTCTTCCTACTGTGCTAGTCATGTGACACACTGGTTTCCTTTACCTTCTGCCAAGAATAAAAGCTTCCTGTGGCCTCGCTGGAAGCCAAGCAGATGCTAGAATCATGTAGAATCATGAGACAACTAAACCTCTTTTTTAAAAATATAAATTACCCAGCCTTGTGTATTCATCTATAGTAATGCAAAATAGACTAATACAATGAGTTAAGTATTATATTACAAAAAGTTTGGCCAGGCTCAGTGGCTCATGCCTATAATCTTGGCACTTAGGGAGGCTGTGGCCCAGGAGTTCGAGACCAGTCTGGGCAACACAGAGGAACCTTGTCTTCTAAAAAAAAAAAAAAATCAGCTGGGCATGGTGGTGCAGGCCTGTAATCCCAGCTACTTGAGAGGTGGAAGTGGAAGTAATGTCTGAGCCCAGGAGATCGAGGCTGTGGTGAGCCATGATTGTGCCACCGCGCTCCAGCCCGGGTGATAGAGTGAGACCTCGACTCCAAAACAAAACAAAATAAAAGACAAAAAGATCAAATCGAAAGCAACCTTCTCACACCCCAGTCTGAGAGTGACCCAGAGAGACGGGGCTAAAGGTTGGGCTGGCGGAGAGAAGGACACTTCCTACTGCCTCGTTGGAATCCCTGGGTTCCAGTAGTTTTCACTTTAGGTCTGCTGTAATCTCATATTTCCCCTTTCTTCTCTGAGCTCCTGCCATTCCAAGTTGAGATCCCGAATGCACTTGCTCACAGAACTCTGTAGCTTGGCATTTAAGCGTCACCAAACTCTCAGGACAGCTGTGCTTCAGCCGCTTTAGCTACCTGGGTGTATCTAGGAAAAAAATGCAAACCGAGTCTTAATAAATAACTCACAACCTAAGCTCTTAGAATATAGCCCATGTGGAAGCGCCCAAGTGCCTTTACGTTTAGAAATATCAAAGAAATCCTGTTGGGTTCTCTCCAAGCTCTCCCGACAATCCTGAACATTCTTACAACCCTAGAGAAAGCAGCAGGAAACCCAAAGGCACACACACCACCGAACTTTTGAACTCTAAAACAGCATTTATTTTCTTAGTTCTGTTTGTTGGCTCCTCTTTGATCTCATCTTATTAGAAAGATAATACCCTAACATTTTAGCATATTTAAAATAAACTGCTTCAACAATCCTCCAGGGAGCTCAGCTTAACTTTAGCCTTTTCCCAATCTCTAAAGCTCTTTAGTGCGGTGTGTACTCACCTTCATGGAAACTGTCTGTTAAGTAATTCTCCCTAACAGGGAGTTTACTTTTCTGAATACGCTCTAGGCAGGGATATTTTGATCATTTGAACGTGAACTCTATTTCTAATTTTATGACTATCTTTGCAAGCTTACTAACAAAACTCAAGGACCAAAGAGTGGAATCCCTGTCCGCGGTCATGGCGGTGGTGACGAAAGCTGCCTGGGAGGGCCAATGGGTCAGAGCTTTATATTCAGAAAGGGTCTCACATTTAGATTTGCTATAATCTCAAAAAGTTGGAGAAGTTACATGCAGTTATAAAATAAAGCATTGAAAGCTGATCACCCTACATTTCAAACTTTTTATTCCCGGACCACATCAATGTAGCACACTATGAATTGATATATATTTTTAAATGCATATCAGTTAACACATTAATTGATATGTGCTTTAAAAACCAATTCAGTAATTATCTCACAAATAGCAAAATACGTTGCATTGTGATTTTTGCTTTAAGCGTGCAATTTTTCAACATAAATACTGAAAACCTGACCACAGTAGTGGATGGTATTTATAGCATTTCTGGAACTCATCTCCTCCGTTCCCACTTCCAAATACCACCCAGATTTCCTCTGGCTCTGTTCACACGCATCTGCTCCCTCTGCCTTCAGTCCAGGAATGGCTCTGATCTGTAGTCACTGGTTCAGGAATGGACGTGACTTACATAGCCCAACTCGACTGAGCTCCGGGACTCTTTCTTGGAGAAAGAGATGTTAGATTCCTTCTCCCAATTTGAAAGAATAAATGTATACCTAATACTATGAAAAGAACGAATCTTCAGAGAGGCAGGGAGGGTGAGCTGGGTCACTCCATTGTACTGAGAAAGTTGATCATACAACTTGTGTCATTCTTGTCATACCCAACTAAAGCAGAGTTGAGGAGCCAGGGGGGAGAAGCACTCAGTACACATAACACTGTTCTAGAAATAGAATTCTCTGCAAGTCCCTTGTGTTGAAACTTCTCGTTGTAACCTGAGACCAGTTTTATCTACAGCTGCTGAGATTACTTGTTGCAGCTCTGGGACTAATTTAGCCCACCATCAATGGCCACCAATCAGGGTTTGCCAACTTCCCAAAGTGCTACTAACACCAATGAATTTTTTTCCCAAAACCACACATAACATTTCTCTTTTTAATAAAACTTTAAACCTTTTCTTTGTTTTTTGTTTGGGTTTTTTTAAGACACACTGAAGGCTACCTTGTCTGAGTGTATGCCCCAAATTGCATTTCTTTTTTTCTAAATAAAATATTAAATGAAGCGATTCATCTCAACGTTTTTATTTTGACTTCGACACACACGGTGTCATAAGCGGGGTTCAAAGTTGATTTATCTTGGGGGAGAATCAACAACCCTTGGAAGGAATTGTGGCACGAGCTAACCTTTGAGCACTCCTCCCCCACTTCCACCGGTCACCCCTTCTTTCTCCTGGTGATTTTTCTTCGACAGAGCTCCCAGATTTGGTTGGGTTCTGTTTGATGTGAGATTTGGGATTTGGTTGGGGAGAGGTGTTCCCCATTCCTGTTTGGGAGGCCTCCTGTGGGGAAGGGTTATTTTCCTCCTGATGACAGAGACTGTGAGGTTTGATCTTGAGGTTAGGATGAGGGGATTTTCCCCTTCGTTTGGAAAGAATTTTCGTCCTTCCTGATCAGCACGTTCTTTCTTTCTCCACGGTGCTTGCATTTTAATTTGACTTTTGTGCACTGGGAGCTAGTGTTTTATTGACTTTTGTGTATTTGGCATTAAACTGGATCACAACGGGTTCTCAAAATTCAAAGGTATGTCAAAACAACCTCCATGGAAGCCTCCAGCTGGTTACATGCTTCGGCAGTATGGCCCATCCTCATATGTTTTCTAATCTTGATGGACTGAATATACCAAAGGTCTCAAGCTCCTGGCCTCAAGAGATTCTCCAGCCTTTGCCTTCCAATACGTTGGATTAGAGGCGCAAGCCACTGCACCTGGTCTACTAAAGATGACCTGGAATTACAATGGCTCTCCTGGGGTCTTTTCAACTTCTCTTAACTAGCACGAATTTACCTCGGGAAAAAACTAGAAAACAGAGGCTGTAAAATTAAGCAATCTGAATGGAATAGAAACCTTACTTGGTAGATTGAGGCATCTACATGCAATCAGGAATCAAAATTTGCCTTGTTCCAAAATACTGTTATTTATTTATTTATTTATTTATTTATTGAGATGTGATCTTGCTATGTTGCCCAGGCTGGTCTCAAACTGCTGGGCTTAAGTAATTCTCCCACCTCGGCCACCCAAAGTACTGGGATTGTAGACGTGAGCCACTGCACCTGGCCTACTGTTTCTAAATTAACAAAGAACACACACACAAAAAAGATTCTTGCTATTGTGAACAATGCTGCAATAAACATACGTGTGCAGGTATCTTTTTTATAGAGTGATTTGAGTTTTTCAGGGTATATTCCCAGTAGCAAGAACCTGGCACCAACCGTATAGTCCATCAAAAGAGGACTAGATTTTAAAAATGTGGTATATATACACGATGGAATACTACGCAGCCATAAAAAAGAACAAAATCAGGACTTCCAGCAAGATGGCGATGGGGCAACCTGGTCTGTGAAACCCTCTGAAAAGGAGAACTGCAGTGGGTCTCTGGCACTTGCCCTGGGGGCTGCGGACCCCAAAATCACAGCCTGCTCTTCATACAGAGCTCGGCCATTTTCATCGCTGGGGCATCGCAGCGGACTGGACAGCCACTGCAGCGCAGATGCCGGCCGCCGCAGCCGCCGCCACCACAGCCGCCGTAGCCGCCGTCGGTAGCACATCGCACCACCTGGGCAGGAGGCGATCCTTGACTTCAGTCCTTGAAGCCCCTTCAGGAAGATCTGCTGGGATCGCTGCCACCTCTCCTGCGACCAAGACGTCCTGCCCGCTGTGAGTCCCCTATCTGTGCCCTGAGGCAGGAATCCAGCTCCAGTCTCTGTCAGTTCCTGTCCGGCCCCACCCCCTCTGGGGCCAGCAGCTGAGATAGCACCACCTGCTGGCGACTGAAGGTAACAACACTGAAACGGGAGAAACAAGCTTGAAAAAGACAGGGCAGCGTGGTGAATGGAGGGTGATCTGTCCTTCACAGCAGACCATGGGCAACTGACCCTAACTGCAAACTAACTTACCTGCTTGAAAAGAAAGCTAGAAATCAGAACTGAAAGGACATTGGACTTAAACGAAAAGTCTCAGAGTGTGCTTCATTGATTCTGTTAGTTTAATGACTTAATTCTATTCCTACTGTATTGTTCCCCTTTTCCCCCCTTTCTATTTCTTCTCTTTTCTTCTTTCTGTAAACCATGTCTTTGTATAGAGGAACAGCACACCAATAAGGTGGTTGGTTAGCTTGTATGTTAGCATCACTATATTTTTTTTTTGTATGGGAATTGGTTCATCAGTAGCTGTGGTCTATTGTTTTTATCTGTTTCAGTATAGGTCTCTCTCTCCATTTGCTGGCACCCATTTGTTTCCCCCCTTACTCCTCTATCTCTCCACCCCCCTCTTCAACCCACTGTCTGCTCCATTCTCTTCCCTCTGCTAACCACATTTTATTTCAGGGAGTAAACCTATAGCCCCACTGCATGGACAGATTCCAAGGCAGTGGGAAGTGGGTTCCAGATTATCCACACACCTGTCAGTTAATACCAGGACCTGCAGATAGATTTTGAATCAAAGATCCCCCCTTAAGTAAATCTCAAAACAGCAAAAAGGACCACCCCAACCTACAGTGCAACTCCAGAATTGAACAAAGTAAAAGGGCATACATAAAGAATAGGAGATTGAACAAACAGAAGTAAAACCAATCCCTTTACCCCTGAATAACAGAATTAAAGAAGATGGTGACGTGGAGGGAAGGAAAAAGTAGGGAGGGGGGAAAACCGCACAAATGAAGAAAAAACAAAAGAAGAATATAGGTCTCACACAGACCCCTGGGAGATCAGACACTGAGAAAACAGATTCTGGAACACAAACATTGAAGAGCCCCCAGAATGACTGGTCACATGCAACAAACGAGGACATCAAGACATTAATGGAGAGAATTAAAAAAATTGAGGAGAGACAAGAGGAAAATAGGAAGGAGCTGATGTCAGAAATAACAGCAGTAAAGAATACTGTGATGGAAATGAATAACAAACTAATAAGCATGGAAAGCAGAATTAGCTAAGCAGAAGAAAGAATCTCAGAGCTTGAAGACCAAAACACAGAACTAACCCAAACCGTCAAAAGCATAGAAAAGAAGCTCAAAAAGACAGAACAAAACCTGCAAGAGATGAATGATCACTTCAAGAGACCAAACCTGAGTAATTGGGCTTCCTGAGGCAGAGAGAGAAACAGAAGCCACACTGGAACAAACATTTCATGAAATCATTCAAGAAAACTTCCCTCATCTCATCAAGGATGAAAAAATTCAAACACAAGAGATTCAGAGAACCCCTGCAAGACAACAAATGAGAAGACCAACTCCCAGACACATAATAATTCACCTAAAGCAAAGTAGCTATAAAAGAAAAATTCCTAAAGGCAGCAAGAGAAAAAGGCCAGACTACCTGAGAGGGAAGACGAATTAGAATAGCAGCAGATTTATCTACAGAAACCCTTCAGGCTAGGAGAGCCTGGAGCCCTATCTTCAAAGTTCTAAAAGATAAACAATTTCAACCAAGAATAACCTACCCAGCCAAACTAAGCTTCATTAGTGAGGGAGAATTGAAATCTTTTCCAGATATCCAATCCCTAAGAACCTACGCTACCACCAGACCACCTCTACAAGAAACACTTAAGAAAGTACTGAACACAGAAGACAAGGAAAAAAGAACAACAACATTCTTCACAAGAGTACAGGCAAAAGATTAAAAACACACATGAGCCAACTCAAAAGAAAGACAACAAACAGGAACAACTTTGTAAGAACCATATGACAGGGATCAACTCTTGCATTTCAATAATAGCCTAAATGTGAATAGACTAAATGCACCACTGAAAAGACATAGAATAGCAAAATGGATAAAATATCATCAGGCAACAATCTATTGCCTTCAAGTGACTCACCTCACTAGAAAGGACACCCTCAGACTCAAAGTAAGTGGATGGGAAACAAACTTTCAGGTGAACAGAATACAAAAGAAAGGAGGAGTAGTGATCTTAATTTCAGACAAAATACCCTTCAAGCTATTAAAAATCAAAAGAGATACAGAAGGCCACTACATAATGATAAAAGGCTCAATTCATTAACAAGAAATATCTATCCTAAACATATATGCACCCAACATAGGTGCACCAACTTTCATAAAGCAACTTCTAGGAAAACTAAAGAAAGATATTGACCATAACACCATCATAACTGGGGACTTTAATACCCCACACACAACCCTAGACAGATTATCAGGACAAAAAATCAGCAAGGAGATCTGGAACCTCAATGTGACTTTGGACCAAATGGACTTAATCCAAAGACCACAGAATATACATTCTACTCATCACCACATGGAACGTATTCTAAGACCAACCACGCAATTGGCCATAAATCAAGCATAAGCAAATTTAAAAGAACTGAAATTCTACCATGCACCTTCTCGGACCACAGTGGAATAAAAATAAACATTGACACCAACAAAGTCCCCCCAAAACCCACAAAGACATGGACACTAAACAGCATGATGCTAAACAACTCCTGGGTCAATGATGAAATCAAAACAGAGATCAAAAGATACCTGAAAACAAATGAAAATGAAGAAACATCTTACCAAAACCTCTGGAATGCCTTGAAAGCTATAGTAAGAGGGGAATTTATATCCCTACAAACACACATGAAGAAAATGGAAGGAGCACAAATTAACAACCTAACAAGCCACCTAAAGAAGCTGGAAAAGCAAGACCACAAAAACTCTAATTTCAGCAGAAGAATCCAGATCACCAAAATAAAAGCCCAAATCCAGGACATAGAAGACAAAAAGATAACACAAAAAAATCAATGAAACAAAAAGCTGGTTCTTCAAAAGGATAAACAAGATCGATGGTCCCCTAGCTAGACTGACCAAGAAAAAATGAGGAAAAAATCAAATAAGCACAATCAGAAACACAAAAGGTGAAGTCACATCTTACCCTGAAGAAATACAAAAGATCATTAGAGACTACTACGTACACTTGTATGGAAACAAACTTGAAAACCTTAAGGAAATGGAGGACTTTCTGACATCATACAACCTACCTAGATTGGAACAAGAAGAAATTGAGACCCTAAATAGACCAATAACAATCAAGGAAATTGACTATGTAATAAGAAAACTTCCTACAAAAAAAGCCCTGGTTCAGATGACTTTCCAGCAGAATTCTACAGACATTTAAGGAGGAGCTGATACCAATCCTACTGAAGGTATTCCAGGCGATTGAAAAAGATGGAACTCTCCCCAAATCACTTTACGAAGCCAATGTCACATTGATACACAAGCCAGCTAAAGGCCCAACAAAGAAAGAGAACTACAGGCCAATATCTTTGATGAACATAGATGCTAAAATTCTCAACAAGATCTTAGCAAACCGAATTCAGCAATACATCTCAAAAATCATCCATCATGACCAAGTAGGCTTCATTCCTGGGATGCAAGGCTGGTTCAACATTCGTAAAACCATAAATGTAATTAAATACATCAACAGATGTCAAAACAAAAACCACATGATTATATCATTAGATGCAGAAAAAGCTTTTGATAAAATTCAGCACCCCTTCTTGATAAAAACCCTTGAACATCTAGGCATACGGGGAACATACCTCAAAATAGTAAAAGCCATCTACGAGAAACCCACAGCCAGCATACTCCTAAATGGAAACATTTCCCCTGAAAACTGGAACAAGACAAGGATGCCCACTCTCACCCCTCCTGTTCAACATAGTATTGGAAGCCCTGGCTCGAGCAATCAGGGGTATCCAAATAGGAAAAGAGGAAGTCAAGTTATCTCTATTTGCAGATGATATGATTGTGTACCTTGAAAACCCAAGAGAATCTGTCAAAAACCTCCTTACACTGATAAAGGCCTTTGGCAAAGTCTCAGGAAACAAAATAAATGTACAAAAGACAATCGCATTGCTCTACACCAATAATAAACAAACAGAAACCCAAATAAAAAACACAATTCCATTCACAATAGCCACAAAAAAAATGAAATACCTTGGCATCTTCCTAACCAGAGACGTGAAAGACCTTTACAATGAAAATTACAAAACACTGCTCAAAGAAATCAAAGATGACACAAACAAGTGGAAAAATATCCCATGCTCATGGATTGGAAGAATCAACATTGTGAAGATGTCCATCTTACCTAAGGCAATCTACAAATTCAATGCAATACCCATCAAATTACCAGCAATATTCTTCTCAGACCTAGAAAAGACAGCACAGGAATTCATATGGAAACACAAATGTCCAAGAATAGCCAGAACAATCCTCAGCAAAAAAAACAAAGCAGGTGGTATTACATTACCAGACTTCAAACTTTACTATAAAGCTACAATCATCAAAACAGCTTGGTATTGGTATAGGAACAGGCATATAGATCAATGGAATAGAATTGAGATTCCAAAAGTAAAACCTCAATTTCTCAACCAACTCATCTTCGACAAGGCCTCCACCACCTACCACTGGGGAGAGGAGAACCTATTCAGTAAATGGTGCTGGGAAAACTGGCTGACCACATGCAGAAGATTGAAACAGGACCCCTATCTATCCCCATGCACAAAGGTTAACTCCAAATGGATCAGAGACCTAAATGTAAAACCTCAAACCATAAGAACCTTAGAAAATGAAGGAAATACCCTCATGGAAATCAGAACTGGCATCCAATTCCTGAACAAAACCCGAAATCCACAGATCATAAGAGAGAAGATAGACAAGTGGAACCTTATTAAACTGACAAGCTTCTGCAAAGCCAAAGAAACCATCAAGAGAGCAGGGAGACAGCCTACAGACTGGGAAAAAATATTCACCAACACTAGGTCTGACAAAGGCTTAACATCCTGGATCTACAAGGAACTAAAACGTGCCGAAAAGAAAAAAAACAAACAACCCCATTATCAAATGGGCAAAAGATATGGACAGACACTTCACAAAAGAGAACATCCAAGCAGCCAACAAACACATGAAGAAATGCTCAACCTCACTAATCATCAGGGAGATGCAAATCAAAACCACACTGATATACCACCTAACTCCAGTCAGAATGGCAATTATCAACAACTCAAAAAATAACAGCTGCTGAAGAGGGTGTGGCGAAAAGGGAACACTTCTACACTGCTGGTGGGAGTGTAAACTAGTGCAACCTCTCTGGAAAGAAGTGTGGCGATTCCTAAAAGCTCTAAATATCAACCTCCCATATGACCCCGCAATCCCCCTACTGGGAACATACCCTGAAGAACTCAAATCACTCTATAAAAAAGATACCTGCACATGTATGTTTATCGCAGCGTTGTTCACAATAGCAGGAACCCGGAAACAACCATGCTGCCCATCAAAAGAAGACTGGATTAAAAAAATTTGGTACATATACACGATGGAATACTATGCAGCCGTAAAAAAGAACAAAATCATGAATTTCGCAGCAACCTGGATGGAACTAGAGTTTATAATACTGAGTGACCTCTCACAGAAACAAAGATCTGAGTATCACATGTTTTCACTCATATAATGAACTTTGAACATCCAATGCAATACTATAAGAAAATGACTGACGGTACTGGGAAACTATGGCAGGTAAGGGGGATGGGATTAACAGCAAATATCTGTCTGGGGAAGGGGAAACACCTCTTATCAACAGGGTGCCTGAATGAAACGTAATTGTACACCTAACCCTTAACTGTATCCCACAAAACCATAATAAAAAATATTGATTTAACAACAACAACAAAAAAAGAACAAAATCATGAATTTTGCAGCAACCTGGATGGAACTGGAGTCTATAATACTGAGTGATCTTTCACAGAAACAAAGATCTGAGTATCACATATTCTCACTCATATAGTGGACCTTGAATATCTGTCATAATACTATAAGAAAAGGATTGACAGCGGTGGGAAACTATGGGGGGGGTAGGGAGGGAAAGGGAGGTGGGATTAACGGTAGTCAATATCTGTCTGGGGTTGGGGAGACTCCTCTTATCAACAAGGGTGCTTGAATGATGCATATTTGTAAACCTAACCCTTAAATGTACCCCACAATTTTGAAATTAAAACTATTGATTAAAAAAAAAGAAAAGTAAAAGAAGAAAAGAAGCTTTAGAAGTCTCACATTTTCCTGTACGCCAGGAATCAGCTACTGTCTTTCTCCTCTCAATCTTCCACTCTCCAAACTTCCTTTCTTTTCCGATATGTTTTCCCCCACTAATACCCTCTCTCAACCTCAGCTTGTACAAACTCATCCTTTAAATGATCCCGTGGTTGTCCAGATTTCTTATATCCTGTAGACTAAAGCTGAACTCTGTGCTATAGCCAAATAATTTCATAAAGATACTGAAGATGCCCATCATTTCAAGGTGGATTCAACATCACAGTCCAGGCTTAATAGCCAGGCTTCTCTGGTCTTTACCAATTTGTTTGCATACTGTGGGAGAAGGCCAGTCCCAAAACTGGGTGGCAAAAGCAGGTTGGACACCTCCCCAACAGAATTTAGTAAGGCCTGTCCACATGTCCCCAGAATTTGGTCTACAATATTGAAAATAGGCTCAGCAATTTGCAAACAAGTTACATCAAAGCATTTCTTAAAGTCATAGACTGGAATAAAATTTAAGCTTGTATCCAACAGCCAAATGAACCAGTCCATAACTATTATATCAGACTCTAAGCTATATCTAATTCTGGACTTCCCAAGCATGTTGATTCTGCTAGAGACACCTTTATTTTATTTTTTACAGTTTTCCCTCATTTTATTTTTCATTTACAACTCAGAATAAAAAAATAGAGCTGGACCTGGTCACTGATGCAGCTGATAGCTTTTCCAACTGCCACATTTTGCAAGAGCAAGACTGGACTTTTCAATATGTGCAGGGCTACAGATAGAGTCACCTTTAAATCTATGTTTGTCAATGGTTTTTCCCAAGAACTTTCTCAACCAGTCAAAAGAGGCTGCCTAAAATAGAAGACCATGCCAACTACCGATCTTGTTAATTTGGTAAATCAATTGGCTTGCACTCTAGATAGTGTCAATAAAAAGAAAGTCACTAAAACTTCAAATCTTTGTCTATAACCGATGAATGCTCCCAGAGAAAGCAATTGAGAGCCTAAATGCTACAACTAGAATCCACGAGTGCTGATTGTCACTATTGTAAATAACTAGGCCGTTGGAATAAGAACTGTCCTGAACTTAAATAAATTAGACAGTTTTCTTCACATGACCCTCCAGTTCCCCCACCCCACCCCACCCAATGAAGGGGCTTCGAGGAGTTACAGGAGTTTTCCCTCACTCTCTCCTAGTCACCTTGGGGAGACTACTTTTCAAATTGACAATGAGGTTCTAACTGTTCCCATAGACACGGGAGTGACCTTTTGGTGTTCAGCCCTATCAACCTCCACCAGCCGTGCCTCAGATTAATAAGAAATTCAAATGGTGGGTGTCTCATAAAAACCATCGGGAGCTCTTCTGTCCTAGTCTACTTTCTGTTTGGATCTTTACAGGACATTCATCCTTTCTTTCTGGTGGAATCAACTCCAGCTCGCTTACTGGGATTTTTTTTTTTTTTTTTTGAGAAATACTTTGATGGCATCTCCTTCTCCCAAAAGGGAGGAATAATTCTAGAGTTTGATGCACCTAATAGGTTATTGGACTGTCAAAAAAACAAACACAAAAAAATTAAAGGAGTCCAAGAGTTTAGACACATAGATAATAAAAACTAGGCCTATAAACTCAAGTTGTACTCTTGCTTACAAGGCTGGAGTCTGTCAAATATTTCACTGACATGTACTGATTACAACTTTCCCTATCAGATAAAGGCACAAAAACAGGACAAAATCAATAAGCCCTCTACAGATCCTAAGACACCTACATGCTAGTTAACTTTTTACCCTGTATATGTGAACTGCATATTTGCGTTGTCTTTGTAGAAGGTCACTGCACACCAATCAGAATTGTAAAAATCTCAACTTTGCTTCATTGACCGCCCCCCCTTCTTTTATTTTCTATGTAACAAAACATAATGCTGCCCACTCCAGAACACATTCTTGGTTTGTGTTGCTTCCGGATTTCTGCACTGATAAAGTTGCTCCTGTATCTATGAGAACAGTTAGAACCTCATTGTCAATTTGAAAAGTAGTCTCCCCAAGGTGACCAAGAGACAGTGGGGAAAATCCCTGTAAATCCTTGAAGCCTCTTCATTGGATGGGGCAGGGAGGAGGAACTGGAGGATCATGTGAAGAAAACTGTCTAATTCATTTAAGTTCGGGACCGTTCTTATTCCATCAGCCTAGATATTTACAAGCGTGACAATCAGCACTCGTGGATTCTAGTTGTAGCATTTAGGGTCTCAATTGCTTTCTCTGAGAACATTCATCTGGGGGCATTCATTTCTGAATCGCTATCCTCAAATTTGGTTCAAAACAAAGTTAACTTGGATTTCTTTAATTCTATAGTGCCTATCATTTCAACCTCTCATCAACAGAACTCTACCGGTGACGCTTTGCTTTTTTGTTATGCTGCCCCATGTTCCAAATACATCTCTGCTGATTTCCAAAATTCCTTACCAGAACAGACACCTGTGTCTTTATGGGTCACATCATGAACTGCTGTCTTTGGGATTTATAGGGCACTCCCAATCAAAATCCAACCTGACTCCACCAAGCACTTGCCTATCGTTAAATGAGACCCCTTGAGCCCTTGAGTCAATTTGCCTTACAAGATATAAACTCCATCACTGAGAAACACAAGACTCAAGGCTTAATAAATTCTTGTACCAGCCCTTTTAATACTCCCATTCTCCTAGTAAGAAAACCTAACAGTCAAGAGTGGAGATTTGTTCAAGATTTTTTTGTGCTGTAAATGATATTCCTATACCCCATCCTCTCATAGTTTCAAATCTGCATGCCTTACTGACCTCAATATCAACTGAAAGAAAGTTTTCACTCTAAATAAGCTCCACAGTGCCTTCTTCAGCATCCCAGTTGATCAAGACAGTCAATACTTATTTGTCTTCATCTGGGAAAGACTACAACATCCCTGGACTGTTATAGCTCAGGGCTGTACTGAAAGTCCTTAATTCTCTCAAATTCTGAAGGCTGATTTTGAAGATGTGACTTTTCCTCAAAAATTGTAGTATTCTTACTACAATATGTAGACGACTTACATCTTTGCTCTTTCTCACAGGCAGCCTGTAATGAAGACTGTGTATATTTGTTAAAACTCCTAGTCACCAAGGGAAATAAGGTCTCTGAGAAAAACAAAAACAAAACAAAAAAACGACAACTGGTTCAGGTCCCAATTAAATACCTGGATCATTTGATTTCTGAAGCAGAACTACATTTGGACCCTGGATGAATATAAGGTATCCAACAATTGCCTAAAACTGAAACTGAATACCAACTTCAAGAGTTTCTTGGACTGGTTGGATATTGCCATCACTGGGTTTCTTTATGAAACAATATTGTGGGCCGGCAGAACAAAAAGCTGCAAAAAAACGCATATTTGACTTGTACTACTTATCCTGAATTTAATCCAGAAAGTCCTACACTTGCTGGTCCTGAATATTTAAATGTACCTAATGAGCCCTTGAGGTTTGGAAGATGGATTTTTATCCAACTATCCTCTTTGCATGAGTATATATGTATGTACTAGTAATGGTTTGCCTGTTCTCTCATTTGGGTGGAGGCATTTCTTTGTAAACAAGCCATTGTTTCACTCATGGCCAAAATTCTTCTAGAAAAAAATTATTCCCACCTAGGGAACTCCACTTGAACTACATGGTGATCAGGAAACCCGTTATCCTGGCCATGTAATAAAACAAGTATGTTCAGTTTGGCTAATCTTACAGCCAACTGGACTGAATATTTGGCTACCATCCCCCCAGTCTTCTGGTATTGTAGAACAAACAAATGGAACTATAAAAACCCAGTTGGCAAAATTTATAGAAATTCTTCACCTTCTTTGGCTTCAAATTCCTTCTGGTATTATTAAATCTAAAGGGAACTTCCTTAGATTTTACCTTTTGAAATAGTCACAGGGTGTCCTATATACTTGGCTCCCTCTGTTTTTGTCCCTCAATTGATAAAAGGAGTTAAACTTCAATATTGTGAAGACATCATTAAAGCAACAAATAAAAATGATACTTTGGTAGAACAGTCTTTCCACAGCATGTTCCTGGGAGACAGAGATCTAAAACACCATGATCTGAAGCTTGGCAGCTGAGTCTATTGGAAACAACACCAACATAAGCATTCTCTTCGGTTTTGCTGGAAAGGCTTATATCAGGTCCTTCTCACCAATCCCCGTGCCACCAAACTAAAGGGTATTGACTCCTGGATCCACATCTCTCAGTTTTAAAAAAAACTCCTACTCCTAAATGGAGCAGCACCTGACAAGGGATTTAAAACTCAAACCCACTCAGAGATGAAGCAGATGACATCTATAGTAGACTGCTAGACCAAGATGCCCAGAGCAGACCAGCGTACCCTTTTCTTTTTCTTTTTGGTCTTTTCTTATGGCCTACATTTTCCTGAAAAGTTAGGTCTACATTCCCAGTCACTTGCCAAAGGTGGAAATACAATTGACTGTTGGATTTATCACCCCAAATCTTGATCTGTTCATAATGCAAGTGAACTTTTAGTCTACCCCATGACAGATTTCATTCATGTTCCTAATGTAATTATTTGTTTAAATTGTGCATCTCTCTTCTTATTCTTTTTTTTTTTTTTTTAACAAAGTCAAAATTTTAGGCCCACATGTTCAGATTTTCTGTTTCACACTAGCAGTCCCTAAAATCTATCAGGAGGGCTTTGAAATTAGATTTTAAAAATATAAAAAATAGAACTTGAAAAATTGCAAAAATATGGATGATTCTAATCCTTTAATTGTTGATGGTCTCCAACAATGTAATAACTAGATAATAGAACCTTAGATAAATACTGATGACACCTTCCTATGAATAGCTATTAGTGTACAAGGTCTCCCACCTGGGATTCCTACTGTGCCCCACCAGGATACATTTTCCTTTGTGGGTATTTGATCATTGATTCTATGAATGGGCAATATTATGCCTCAATACATGGAACATAAAAGGCCAATGTGGTTTAGAATATTTTGGGATTAAGTTTAAGTTAGCAAAATCTAAACATTGGTTGGCACCTATCAACTTATGCCATCATATTACAAGAGATACTGTTAGGAGGTATACACCCAGCTCGTTGGCTATCAGTTGTTAGCCTTTTTCCTTTGGATCAAAGTCAGCCATAAAGAAGGACAAAATTATGAACTTTACAGCAACCTGGATGGATTTATGCTGAGTGGTTTATCACAGAAACAAAGAACCGAGTATCACATGTTCTCACTCATATGGAGACCTTGAACAACTATCATAATACTATAAGAACGGGATTGGCAGTAGAGGGAAACTGCCAGGGGGCGGGGGGCTGGGATTGGCAGTTGAGGGAAACTGCCAGGAGAGGGAGAGGCACACCTCATCAACAAGGGTACCTACATAATGCACATTTGTATACCTAACCCTGAATTGTGCCCCACATATTTAAAATTAAAAATTAAAAAAAAAATCAGTCACTTAGAAACAACTGTCAGAAACCTATCAGGCCAGGCATGGTGGTTCATGCCTGTAATCCCAGCACTTTGGGAGACCCAGGTGGGAAGACTGCTTGAGCCCAGGAATTTGAGACCATTTAAGGCAACATAGTGAGATCTCATCTCTACAATACATTTTTAAAAAGTAACCTGGTGTGGTTGTGTGTATCAGTAGTCCCAGCTACTCTGGAGGCTGAGGTGAAAGATCTCCTGAGCCTAAAAGGTTGAGGCTGTGGTGAGCTGTGATTGTGCCACTGCATTCCAGCCTGGATGGCAGAGTGAGACCCCAAAAACAACAGCAACAAAAAACAACCTATCTTGAATGACTGGAACTATAGTAGCTAAGACTGTGTGACTCAATAAACTTCCCTAAATTCTCTCACTTAAGTAGTATTAGATAAAAGAATTGCCCTAGATTATTCACCAAATGAACAGGGTGGTGTTGTGCAATAGCTAACACTACTGACACGTGGATAAATTCCTCTGTGGAAGTAGAAACACAATTATACAAGACTAAAACAAAACGAAAAAACCTTCAAAACAACAATAACAACAAAAAACAACAAGCCACCTGGCTTCAACAAATCTCACCAGATACTTCTAGAATTTTATAGCTATTTAGTTGGTTACCTTCAAAAGTTCTCATGGTTTAGAACTTTTATTCCATCTGTATATATATTGTTGCTATTTTTCGCATCACGATTTTAAAGTTTTGTTATTGCCTGTCTAATCTTTGCAAAGCCAACTCTTCCAACAGGATAACAGTAGCTCAAACTTGAGACAATTGCTGTTGCCTATGGAACTGGTAAGACGGAGCTGGACACCAGCCACACTTGTTACTCAAATGTGGCCTTGGTCTCTGACACAGGTCTCATACTTTTCTGCAGATGAAAGACAACTGGTAAAAGTTCATCCCTGAGTTGAAGGTCTAATCAACCTAACAGCAAAATAGTTGATCGGTGATATTTGCAAAGAAAGATCTTAATCGGGAGATGTGAAATGTGAACGTTCTTGATATAGCTTGGGTCTTTCTAGTCATACCCAACTAAATCGGAGAAGAGGGATCAGGGAATGAAAGCACTCAGCGTATATAACACTGCTGTCATTATCTGCAAGCCCTGCTGCTGAAACTGCTTGTTGTAACCTGTGACCATTTTATCTACAGCTGCTGAGATCACTTGCTGAAACTTTAGGACCAATTTGGCCCACTGTGGTCACCCATGAATCAGAGTTGCCTGCTCCTCAAAACTTTAATAACACCAGTGAACTTTTTCTCAGGACCACTTGTGGCATTTCCTCTTTTTCATAAAACCCCACACCCTCCCTTTGTTATTCAGACATCCCAAAGACCACCCGTTCTGCATGTATGCCCTGAATTGCTATTCTTTCTTCCCAAATAATATGTTAAATTTAGAGATTCGTCTCTACGTTTGTATTTTGACCTCAACAATGTCATCATAGATCTAACAATTCTGAGGTCTGAGGTACCTCTCTGATGAGTTTTCATATTTATAATCAACGATTCTTTCCACTTTTGAAGTGAAGTTTGGATACCTGCACACGTATGTTTATCGCAGCATTGTTCACAATAAGAAGAACATAAAACCAACTGTGTGCCCTTCAAAAGAGGACTGGGTAAAAAAATATGGTACATATACACAATGGAATATTATGCCACCATAAAGAAGAACAAAGTCATGAACTTCACAGCAACCTGGATAGACTTAGAGTCTATAATACCGAGTGATCTTTCACAGAAACAAATAACTGAGTATCTCATGTTCTCACTCATAAGCGGACCTTGAACAACTGTCATAATACTGTAAGAAAAGGGTTGGCCATAGTGGGAAACTGCAGGGTGATGGTGGAACAGGGAGATGGAATTGGCAGTAGTGCGAATCTGCCTAGGGAAGGGGAGGTACACCTCACCAACAAGGTTACCTGCATAATGAATATTTGTATACCTAACCCTGAATTGTATCCCGCATCTTTAAAACAAAAAATTTGAAAGTTAAAAAAAAAATGAAGTGAAGTTTGGATTAAATTTTCTATTATTGGCCACAAAAATAGTCAATGTTTTTCTATTACCCTGATAGAAGATTTTTTACATTTTTAGTGTCTAGAGAGCTTCAAAATTTGAAGGGGCAAAGGCCTCTCTTGGTGTTTGAATGTCCTGCCTCACTCTAATGATCACCACTTGCCGCAGCTTAGTCTGGTCTGGATTTTCCAGTGAGTCAGGGCCAGAACTGAGTACAGTTCTCCCCAGTTCGCAAGAATGGTTTAACAGGTTTAAGAGGTTGTGATATTGAGACCCCTCTGCTTTACATTCTTAATTCGATTCCACAAGATCAGGATGAAACTCCAAAAGATGTTAAGTGAATAACACATGATCAAGATGGAAACATGTGCTGGGTAAAATCTCTTGTATATTTTATTCCTTTTGGGATGTTCATCCTAAATTTAAGTTAACTTTAAATCAGCCGTTCTCACGTGGTCTATTTTGCCCCCTAGGGAACATTTGGCAGTGACTGGAGGAAGGTATTTTTGGTTGTCACAAATGGGAGTGGAGGAGTAATGTTACCAGCATCTAGTGGGTAAAGGTCAGAGATGTCACAAAATATCCACAATACACAGGCCCCAACAACAAAGAGCTATCTACCCTGGAATGTTAAAGCTTAAATAAGACAGAAAAAAACTGGAGGATCTAGCTGTCTTTTGCTACGGTCAGTCTCTCTCTCTCTCTCTCTCTCTCACTCTTGCTAGATGAGCTGGGTGTTTCTTATGGGTATTTATTATTGTAGAACTTCCTAGTTAAGGCTTTGACTTTTCTTTGTTATTGGGGGGAAATAGATAAGTTTGAAAGTTGACAAAACGTTTCTTTGCCTCTGGTGCTGTTAGATGATTTAAAGGGAATATTCCTTAAGCAAAGGGGACTAGGTTTTCTTTAACTGCTTCCCCCTTTTAAAATAAGTTTCTAAGTCCTGTAATTAATGTTTGCAAGGCACTACTCATTTTTTGTTTTCTCAAAAGATTTTCTTGCTTTGCAGGAGCTCACAGTCCAAACGTGGAAATGGGAAAAATATTCAAATTACCTTAGTACAAGGGAGTACCTATCATATGTGATAAGTTACTCTTGGGGCTCAGAGAAACAAAACCCCAAAATATGCTGCTTTGGACTTCAAACTGAAAGAACCTGGGAGCAGCAAACGCAGGGAACGGCTTTCTCTGAAATTTCCCTATCTACCTTAACGGCTGACTCTTTCAGAAGATGTTTGGGCATGGTGGCTCACGCCTGTAATCCCAGCACTTTGGAAGGCAGAGGTGAGAGGATTGCCTGAGTCCAGGAGTTCGAGACCAGCCTGGGCAACTGGGTGAGACCTCATCTTTACAATAAATCAAAAAAATGAGCCGGGTGTGGTGGTGCTCACCTGTGGTTCCAGCTACTTGGAAGGATGAGGCAGAAGGATCACCTGAGCCTAGCAGGTAGAAGCTGCGGTGGCCATGAGCATGCATGCCACTGAACTCCAGCCTGGGTGACAGAGTGAGACTCAAAAATAAAAAAAAAGTTTAATTGTTATGAATCCCTTCCCCAGATATCTCATCAACCAGGAGGGAGAATGATGCATATTGTAGGAAGGCTAGAGTCAACACCACACCCAGATCCCAGACAGACTTTGTCTCAGTCTATTGCCTATTCTTTGAGCCTATTCGTCTCTCCTAAAAAACCATTTATTCTTTCTCTAAGACTGTCTACATCTCCCATTTCTCTCTCCTACGGAAAAGGTATTTGAGCTTCTAAATCTCATTGGGTTATTGGGGGCTCCTGTGACACTCTCAAGCTCATAATACACTTACATGCCATTTCTCCTGTTAATCTTTTTTTTTTTTTTTTTTTTTAGTTGGAGTCTCACTCTGTCGCCCAGACTGGCGTGCAGTGGCCGCTCCCGGCCACCGCAGCCTCGCCTGCTGGGCTCCAGTGATCCTTCTGCCTCAGCCTTCCGAGTAGCCGGAACGACAGGTGTGCGCTACCACGCCCGGCTAATTTTTTGATTTATTGTAGAGATGAGGTCTCGCTGCCCAGGTGGGTCTCGAACCCGCGGACTCAGGCAATCCACTCACTTCAGCCTCCCAAAGGCACGGGATTACAGGCTGAGCCACCGAACCCGGCTTTCCTGTTAATCTTTCTATCGTCATTTTATTTCTCTGACTCAAATATTAAGTCTCCAGAGGGGAAAAAAAAGAGGGTTCTCTCACCCCAGTATCACCCACTTCTGGAGTAAGCACTGCTGGGCAAATACGGTCACTCTCACGGGCCACTCCCAGCTTGTCACTTTCCTCTGGTGGCACCTCTTGGACAACAGCCTTCTTTAGTGCTTTTGGAAGCATATAGGCAGCTGCCTGTGGTGAGGATGCCAGCTTTAATCACTCACTTTCCCCCGTGCAAAAACAGCGAGGAGAAAACGTAGCTTAGCAAGGCTGAGAGGGCATGAAATTGTGTTAAGCAACACTCATGACAATGACTGGATTTGCTGTTTTAAAGTAAGTGACGAAATTTTTTTTTTTTTAAATTGTAATTTTCCTGTGCTGTTAAGTGTAAAGGTGACCGCGCCGTGGTGGGCTCTCAGCAGTTTGTACTCGACAGCTAATCAGGTTGATTCATTTGGTGAGGTGGGCAGCAGCTCCGTGAGAAACTGAATTGAGTTCTCACCTCCCTGAGATAGAACACCGCACATTTTTTCTCTTTCTGCTCTTTGAAGGAAAAAAACTGTCATGCAGACTTTTTAGGAGAATGTTGTAAAGATGCAACGAGATTTTATAGATGGCGCAGGAAATAATCACCCGTGGAACAAAACCAGTTCCCTGATGGAGTTGCTCGTGGCTTTTTAGTACCTGATTTAGGCCATGCTCACTGACGGGAGTTGGAGGTTCATCCTGTCCCATCCTGGGCTCCTGTGAGCTCCATCTCAGGGCTAGCGGAGAGTCCAATGCACGTTTATTTAGTTGCTTGCTAATTGCATCAGAGCGGACCAGAGATGAGCTAACAATGGCCTGGTATTACCAAATTTCCCCACAGGATGGCATCCACCAGTTACAAACAAAATTTACAGTAAGAGCAGAACTTGTGAAAATAGAGATGGATTAAATTTTCTATTAGACTCTACAATGTTTAGGGTTTATTTTGCTACACATTCTAACTTGATCACGGTGAGCAAGGGTGGTGTGGGTGCTTGCCAGCAGCTGGCACAGACAGAGATGGAATTTGCGGTATGTGCAGGGAGAAACGGACCCACGCGGAGGATGGAGCTGCTAACAAATAAAGCTTAGCGGTTAAGATCCCCTGATCACCAAAGAACCATTTATGGAATTAATTTTTTTTCCCTCCATCAGAAGATTAGCAACTATCAAGAGATCAAATCAGAGCCAGCAGAGCCTCATGCCAAATTAAGGCAAAGCACAAGATGATTTTGGGTGTTGGTTTGGTGCAAACAGAGTTCTAATATTCTATAGCTTGAGAATAATAAAAATGTAGTGTTTCAGCTACATGAACATAGAAATCACATAGGCTAATCCTGAATGTTTCTGATGGGGGGGGAAAAAGAGAATAATAATGATTTAAAAAGCTCCTAAGAGAATGAGTAATTTTTCCAAGCCAGGACTAGGACACAGGCAGTGACCACTCTACTTGTTCTATTTAGAGGTGACTTGGCTGGAGGGAGGGTGAATGAGAAGGCTCAGTTTTGTGCCCAGAAAATATACGTTCAGGCCAGGCGCGGTGGCTCATGCCTGCAATCCCAGCGCTTTGGGAGGCAGAAGCAAAAGGATTGCTTGAGCTGAGGTGTTTGAAGGGTTCAAGATCAGTCTGGCGAGTCCTCGTCTCTACAATAAATCAAAAAATTTGCTGGGCATGATGGTGTGCACCTGTAGTTCCAGCTACTTGGAAGGCTGAGGCGGAAGGATCGCCTGAGCCCAGCAGGTCGATGCTGTGGTGGCTGTGAGCCATTGCACTCCAGCTTGGGCAACAGAGCGAGACTCCAACTTACAACAACAACAACAAAATATATATATATATATACATATTTATGTATATATGTTCAAAGTAAGATTTGTGTTGCAGACCGATAAAAATAACAATGTTTTCTTACGATGATTTTTTAAATTTTTATTTTCTAAGTGACAAGGTCTTCCTATGCTGTCCAGGCTGATCTTGAACTCCTGAGTTCCAACAATCCTTCCCCCTCGGCCTCCCAAATTCCTGGGATTACAGGCATGAGCCACTGTGCCCGGCCCAAGGTGGCTTATTCATTCTGAAAGAGAAAGAAATGTTAGTTGTTTATAGTAAAGGGTGTTGATTTTACTAAAAAGCACTTGGGCATTTTGGGAGGTTGGTAGAAATTGGGGTTGGGACGCCAGCACTCCCTGGGGCCACACTTGGCATTGCCAGGGAATTTCCTTCTTCTGACCCTTCCTTGATGCCTCTTCCCTTGAGAGGTTTCCCTGGGCCTCTCCAAACCCCGTATGACGAATAGCTGCTGTGTTCTCTGGAGGTTTGCTCCATTTGTGCCCCTTTTGGGAACTTTTGAGCCTGCGGTCCCTTTGCCTATGAAATCTCACAGGCCTTTTCTGGAGAAACCTGTCAAACACATTTCTCCATTTCCTTGGAGAGGACACGGGAGTGCTCCTGGGGGAATTCTTTCATCACTAGGGAGAGTGAAGTCACAGTTCATTATTTTTTTCACTACCAACTGCCAATTTGTTTCAGTTACAGTGTCTGGGAGTTCCATTATTGCATGTGGGCAAATATGATTTTCTACGTGTTCATCTGTGCCAGAGGTTTCTAACTCTAAGGCTTACAGAAGGCAAAGATGTTGTCTTCAGCTCACGTAGGTTTTGCAAATGTAGGCAGGTTATTTTAAAAAATGCAAAACAAACAAACAGTAAGAAGCTACTAATTATAACATCTTGGTGTCTGAAGAATCCTCGGGCACAAATCCCAGTGACAGATACAGCAGACCGCATCTGGTTTAATAAATAAGCCTCTTCTGGGGGGCTTGTTTAAAGCACTGACCTAAAATGTGACTGACTGTGAAAATGCTGATTCATGCCAGCCCAGAATCTGCATTTTGACTTCTCTGAACCCAGTGATTTTGAAAGGTGGAGGTCAGTTGAATACTAAGCCAACCCAGGAACCCACTTTGCCTCTGCAAACACATTGAGTCTTGAAGTGTCCAGCAGAATGACGATGACAACATTTAAATGCACCTTTCTAGTCA
The DNA here is from genome assembly GCA_027257055.1 of Cephalopachus bancanus. Taxonomy (NCBI): domain Eukaryota; kingdom Metazoa; phylum Chordata; class Mammalia; order Primates; family Tarsiidae; genus Cephalopachus; species Cephalopachus bancanus. Next base: position 5,322,155 of record JAPVLO010000138.1, read on the forward strand.
GGCATGGTGGCTCACACTTGTAATCCCAGCACTTTGGGAGACGGAGATGAGAGGATTGCCTGAGCTCAGGGGTTTGGGACCAGCCTGAGCAACTTGGCAAGACCTCATCTCTACAATAAATAAAAAAATTAGCTAGGTGTGGTGACATATGCCTGTAGTTCCAGCTACTTGGAAGGATGAAGCAGAAGGACTGCCTGAGTCCAGCAGGTAGAGGCTACTGTGGCCGTGAGTGTGCCACTGCACTCCAACCTGGGTGACAGTGAGACTCTTACTCAAAAAAAAAAAAAAAATAAAGTATACACACACGCACACACACACACACACACACACCTTTCTTACTTCCTAGTCAGAAACTGTGATAATCATCCCACGCTTGCCTGTCTTATTTATGCATTTCAGCACTGGCCGAAGGAATCTGGGAACATAGTGTGTTTTCAATCACTTTGGAGTCCAGTGTTGAAGAATGTTAAGAAACATCATTATGTGTTGTAAAAGCAGAGAAACCCCAACTCCTTTCTGCTGCCAACATTTGTTGTATTTTAAAAATAGCATTTCTAGCAGTATTGGAAAGCAGCACGTGTTGCCCTGCCTGCCATCTCCTAGGTGTGATTGCTGGGGAAGAGTAAAGCTCCTCGGGCCATGGTGGCAACGAGTTTGTCTTCCTCAGTCCTGAGTTCTTTTATGACAGTCTAATAAGCAAAGGAGCAGGGGAAAAAGAAAAATCCCAGTCTTTTTTTTTTCTTTTCTTTCCTTTTTTTTTTTTTGATATTATCAACATGTAAAACCCTGGGCTTGCAAAGGACTTGACATCTTTGTTAGTAAACAAACAGAAGAGTTATAATTCTTTTGACAAGAAGGCAGGGAGGACCGTGTTCTCACAGGCTCTCTCGCCTCTTCTCCCCCTGTCTTTCTCTCCTCCAAGCTGACAAGCTGATCGCAGAGGCTGATGAAAACGTCCCTCTCTCTTTCAGGTTGAGAGCGTTTGTTAGGCATCTGTGAGGGTGGCTTTCTGCTGCTGGGTGTCAAGTCACGCGATGATGCGAAGGGAGGAAGAGTCTTGGGCTGCTTGCTGGAAAGCCACGCTGATGAGAGAGCGGCTCGATTAGAAACTGAAGCAAACATTTCACCGTGGGGGACATCCGCGTGCCTGCCTGATGGTGGCGTTATTAGTGAGACTGACAGGGGTGACTGGGAGGGGATGGAGACACAGTTCACGTTTCCTCAGGAGGCCAGAAATCACTCTTTTTCTCACAGTTGCTGGCAGGTTGTTGATCTTGAAAATGAGAAACCTCATCACAGCCGATTTTCCAGATTTTGTTGGTATTTTAAATGCTTTTGAGAGGCATTAGCCAAATGGAATGAATGTCTCATGATATTTAGGGTAGGGCAGATTTATCCAGAGCTCACCTCCGGCCCATGCATCTGAATTGTTCTACTCAGGGGTTTACATGTTCAGAATGCCAGGCCCTTAACCTTCTGTCACTGTTGCCTTGGGCCATTTCCTGGTGCTCTCAGGAAGTGTGACACATGTACACTAACACGCTCCTCACAGCTGGGCACCACGGTGCCCGCCTTTTCTGCAGAGCCTTTGCCTTCCTTGGTAGGACGCCACCATCTATCCACCTTGTGTTCTGTCACTGTCCCCAGGCATGGCGGCTGACTCATGGGTTCTGTGTCCCATCCAAAATGGGAGAATATATCTTTTTCTCCCTTCTTGGGATCGCATTTTATCACCAGGAACACAACCAGCAGTTTGGTTCATGTTTCACCTAGTCCCTCTTAAAAACAGATTTGTCATAATTTCCCTTGGGAATGAGGTTCTTCCTTCCTCCAGCATTCCTCTTGGCCTTGCTTGGTCTGGTTTTGGGCCACAACAGTTGAGGACTGACAGGAAACAACACGACATTCCAGACCATGAAAACCTAACTGAAAGGTAAACCAGACTCTTCTAGTATGGGGAGACCTCATTGTTAAGTTTCCTTTGTTCCAAATGTTACCACATTTGGAGTTTCAGGTTAGCAGAAGAGGAACCATAAAACTTGTTCTCTTAACCTAGGTCTATCAGCTACTGTCTTGTAGCCTTTGGCCTCTTGACAATTCAGATTTGAAAGAAGAGACCAGTGGTGACCAAGACACGTTTCCTCAGCTCACAGAAATGAGACACAGGCCTTCTGACTATCACTGGCTTCTGGGAATCAGTTAGCTTTTGCTATGTGTAACAACGCACTCAAATTATTGTCTTGAACAAGAGTTATTTATTTGTCTCATGATTTTGCAGGTCAGTCACTGGGGCTGGCTCAGCTGTAAGGTTCTTCTAGTCTTAGCTGGGTTCACATGTGTATGTGATCAGCGGCTGAGTTGGCTTGGGGCTGCCTCATCTAGATTGGCCTGCTCTGGTTTGGCTCATTTCTGCTCCATGTGGTCTCTCGTTCCCCAGTGAACTAACCAGGGTTTTTTTCCCCCATGGTGTCTGCCTAAGATTCCAAGATAAATTTAAGAAGTAGGCAAAACTTCTTGAGGGCGAGGCTTGGAATCGACACATCATTACTGCAGTAGATTCTGTGTGAGAATCTCTGAGCATGTGTGGGGTCTGCATTTGGGCTTTCATATGCATTTTAGAGTAATGAAGGAATATATTTATTTCTATTTTTATTTATTTATAGTTTCCTAGGAAGCAGAGAGTACATTTATGTTTTATACTGGATTGTAAGGCTTGGGTTGACACATCAGTTCAGGTGTAATCTCCAAAAAGATGCCCTGAGATTGTGAAGCTGGGTGTATTATAAGGTAACAATTATTTGATCAATTGTTTATAATAGTCTTCTCTTTAGAAGGTGGCCTCTCTGTCTCTCAAGGAAATGATGAAACTGTTGATGAGGTTTCAGTTCAAGAGCTTGGCAGTAACTTGGAGCCTACCACTTACTAACTGACAGGGATGTTATAAGCTGAGACTCAAGTAAGAGATTCCCCCGAGGTAGATCCTGAAGCTTTGCTTAACAAAGTAAACTATGAGTCCAAATTATTCATTACCATTTTCATAAGTAATCTATTTAGTAAGACGGCACAAAGATAATAATAAAAACAAATATTGAATAAAGCTCTTTCCATGTCGGCCTTTACAGCACAAACAGTATGTCAGCTCATTGTCAGTCTGGAATAAATGGTTTAAAATTGATGCGCATATATTCATTATTGCTAGGTGAGAAACTAAGTAACTGGAAATATGTAGCCAGACTCCCCATGAAAACTTCCTAAGGAGACATGCTAGATAAAGAAAATAAACATTTAAATTCATTTAAAATGGAGTTGAACATCCAAAATTTATTGTATGTGGTTCTTATACTTAAAATGTAATAAACATTTGTATTAGAATGAAAGTATCAGCTGGGCTCGGTGGCTCCGCCTGTAATCCCATGCTTTGGGAGGCCGAGGTGAGTGGATTGCCTGAGCCTGTGGGTTTGAGACCCTCCTGGGCAACTTGGCGAGACTTCATCTCTACAGTAAATCAAAAAATTAGCCGGGCATGGCAGCGTGCACCTGTAGTTCCAGCTGCTTGGAAGGCTGAGGCAGAAGGATTGGTGGAGCCCAGCAGGTCGAGGCTGGGTGGCCGGGAGCGGCCACTGCACTCCAGTCTGGGCGACAGAGTGAGACTCCGACTCAAAAAAACAAACAAACAAAAAAGAATGAAAGTATCAACAATATCTGCCAGTGCTAATTTTTCTAATCCTTTCTTATTTCTTTTCATTCTCTACTGTTTGTATCTCTTTTTAAAATGATATTGCAACTTGAGTCTGAAGATAAGTTGCAAGTAATAATCAGGTTGCACTTGTCTTCATAGTCTCTTGATTTTATATTTTCCTTTGTTTTCTATTCTTTGAGTAATTATTGTGCACACACTACTGCCATTTATAGCTCTTCAAGAAGTATAAATCTGTTCCATTTTTGCATCCTGATGACTAACAGTGTTTTAACAACATAGTAAAGTTCTTGATCCTGACATATTAACACAGTGAAAGGCCATTTGCTTGCCTTGTAACCATCTTGGAAACAACTGAAACTGTTTCTCTTTGGTGGGAGTTCTAATAGAAATATTTGATTTATCCTTTCCTTGTGTTCTTCATTTTATAGAATTGGGAGAAAATGATGATGTGATAAGAAGGGAATCTCTGTAGTCATAAGAACAAATCATTATGAGGAAAAGTGAATCGTTGCCTTTGCCCCAAAAATACGAAGTAGAAAGGTGTTTAACAGGTTCACTGCCAAGAGAAGACCAGGGAACCCTTCTTGGGGGGGTGGGGGGGAAGTCAAGAAGCTAAATTAAGATTGCTGAAAAGGAAAGCATGTTTAGTTCTTCAGAGGGTATGACTGAAATCAAGACAGAGGAAAACTCTTCTTCTTTGATTGTAAAATGAGGAACAGAGAGAGGCAAGTTTACCACGAACCTAATGATGCCCCTGGACGGGACCGCTAGCAATGTATTTTCATAGACATATTTGCCTTTTTATTCTTATTTTTAGAGAGGGCTCTTTAAATCATATGAGCCACACACAACCTCAATCTGCCTTAGAAGTAGTGTTTGCATGATCAGTGTTCTTAAAAAAAAATCACAGATTTGAATTGGTTTAGATGAGGAGGTCAGATGAACTAGTGGCAAGTTCTGACGTTCTGAATATATGCAGGTTGCATTTACAAAATTCTGAAGTTCTTGCTTCATTAAAATTTACTTTATCTGTAAATGAATTATTTAAATATGCTCAGAAAGCTTTCCCTTGAAGCAATTTAAATATATTCCTTTTTAAATATTGTGAATTTGATTAGTCAATTCTTTTATTTTTAGAGTTGTCAAGGGAAAGTTGAGTTCTAAGTGCCAATAATCTGAGACTATGGAATCGGTATTAAAGACTGTTTTAGCATACTTCCAAGAGGTGTCTTCATTTTAGGTTTTTGTTTTGTTTTTTAAAAATTCATAGTTATGGAGTCCGTAACAGGGTTCTGCTGAAGATCATATATTTACATTGCTTATAGATTGCATCCTAATACCACAAGTCCCTGCCAGTGACAAGGCTATTTCCTACAACCTTGAAAATGGATTTATTCTTTAGGTTGTACAAAAACACAAACTTGAGTCTTCAGATTGGTTTTATTTTTTGTTTTGCTGTCATTTATTGCATTTAAAAATTTTTAATTAGAAAATAGTGCATATCCATTATATAAAAACTTGGTTATTATAGAAATATGTATAGAAAAAGTTATCATAATCTCATCTCTAGAGACAACTATTATCAACTTCTTGGTGCATAGTTTTTAGGGTTTATTAAGAGAAAGGGTCTGGCTCTATTGCCCAGGCTGGAGTACAGTGGCACACTCAAGCTCACTGTAGCCTCGAACTCTTAGACTCAAGTGATATTCCTACCTCAGCCTCCTGAGTAGCTAGGACTATGGGCACCTGTCACCACACCTGTTTAATTTGTAAAATTTTTTTGTAGAGACGATGTCTTGCAAGGTTGCCCAGGCTGGTTTTGAAGTCCTGGCCTCAAGTGATCCTCCTATCTTGGTCTTCCACAGCACTTGGATTATAGGCGTGAGCCACCACACCTGGCCTTAGTATTTTTTTTCATATATTATTTTAATTAATATTATTTTATAAGAAATTAAGTTATTCTACAAATACTGATGTACAACTTGTAGTTTTACTTGTATTCTATTTGAGTATAGTTGTTTGTATAGATCAAACTTATTTTTTCTAATGGCTGTGTGTGTGCTTGTGTGTGTGTGTATGCCTTTGTTAAACTGATCCTCTGCTATTGGAAATTCTTTCCCAAACATTCTCTATTACATTTTTCTAATGGATATCTTCTGTATATATTTTCACTCACTTGCAGGACTATCTCAGCTTTATAAAATTTCTTAAGTGAAGCTCATGGGTCAAGTGATATGAACCTTTATACGTTTTTGGTAGCTATTGCAAAATTGCCCTTCAAAATGATGGTACTCACTTATATTTTTAGCAACAATGAATGAGATTGTGTGTGAGAATTTTGATTTTCCCATTTCAGTGACTGGTAATTGGATAGATTTTTTTAAAAAAACTCCTTTTGCTTTGATTTTAGTGTATTTTGTTTTATGTAAGTTTGAACATAATTTAATTAGGCTGTTAGCCTATCTCTTTGAATTGCCTCTTGACCTCTTGACATATTTTTCTATTGCTGTGATTGATTTGTGAGAGCTCTCTGTCTCTCTCTGCATATGTTTTTATATCTATATGAATGTATATATGAGATTATTTATTATATATGTTGCATTGTTTTTGCACTTTTAAATTGATCTTTTAAATGAATTTGAATTATATTTTATAAATCTGAGTTTCAAATATTTATGAAACAAGATGGATAAATTTATTTTTAAAGATCTTTTCATGGTTACAAATATTTAAAAAAACTCTTCATTTATCCAAATCAAGATAAATATTTTTTCATATTGAAATATAATACTTTTGCGTTTTCATTTAGATTTTCTATTCATCTTTAATTAAATTGTATATGCTATTTTCAGCTAGGTATTACTTATCTTAAATAAAAACATTTGCATTTACAAAATAAAATTAGAGGCATAACAAAAATTTCTTTTTGTACCAAATTCTAATAGTGCATCTAAAGTAAAATTTACCAAAGTCCAGGTTATGTGCTCAATTCTTGAGAATTGCATCTATTACATAATTCAACAAATGAAGAAACATCTACAGTTTCTGGTTTCATTATTGTTTTTTATCCCTCTTTCTTGACACTGGCACTTTTCCTTCAGAAAAAAAAAGAGGGCTACTTCACATATTTCAAAAGGTGTTTTGCCTTTATAAGTTTCAGCAAGAAGGTGGAAATGAAAGGTGAGGGTAGATGAAATGTAACCATATAAAGCTCATTAACCCAAGGAATTTCTGAGAACCAGCCAGGCAGTCAACCACAGTACCAGCAGCTGTCACTCCTTGATACCCATAAGACAAAGCTGTTGTATGCACTTTCTACTAAGAGTGAAAGGTTTACTTTTCAAAAGCAATTCTATAAATTCACTACAAATAAACAAGAGAAAATTGTCTTGCTGTCAATTACCATTAAAAAAAGCATCCACTGGCTATTGAAAGAACTGGTTTAGGTCATATTTTTTTCTTCCTATAGTTGGTATAAAAAGTTGGGAACATTAAACATGCATTGTGTTCTGGAACTTGCAAAAAAATGCTTGTCTTTACAGCACTCTATTTCAATTCTCTTGATTGTTCAGCATAATTAAAATAAAGCCCTCAAATACAAACAGCTTGTCAAACACTTCTGGAAGTTTCTCCTGACTCAGGCCTTCAGTGGCAAGAACACATTATAAACACTATAGGAATTCTTCATTGCTTGGAATATGTGCTCCTGGAAAGTTAATTTTAAAGAATCTTTAAATAAATTGAGTCATGCTTTTTCTTTGACTTTGTATTTCCATAGACAAAATATGTAGGACATCTATGAAATACTATAGTAATAATAATTATGATAATAAGTGTGAAGATAATGATGTTAATGATGAAACTGATGATAACTATAATATTATATCCCATTATATTTGAGGAGTTCTGACATAGTAATTACCATTGATCAAGTATTCTGGTTACTGTGCTGTGCAATATAGAACCCAAATACTTAGTGTTGTAAAACAACCATTTATTATGCTTATGGACTCTGTGGGTTAGGAATCTGGAAAAGGCACAGTGGAGATAACTCTGCTCTGCACTGTCTGGGATCTCAGCTGGAAGATTCTAAGACTGAGAGATGGTCTGATCTGAAGCCTTGTCTATTCACTTATCTGATGGCTAGTGATGGCTGTCAACTAAGACCTTAGCTGGGCTTTCAGCAAGAGCACTGTCCTATCCCATTAAGTCTGTTATAACAGAATACTTTAAATGGGCTAATTTATAAACAACAGAAGTTTATTGCTCACAGTTCTGGAGACCGGGAAGTCCAAGATTAAGGTACCAGCACTGGTGAGTGTTTGTTCTTGGCCTCATAGACAATGCCCATTGCTGTATTTTCACATGGAAGGGACAAAAAACCTCCCTCAGGCATCTTTTATGAGGGTACTAACCCCACTAACGAGGGCTTCACCCTCATAAACTAGGCACCTCCCAAGGGTCCCACCTCTTAATATCAGAACATACATTTTGGAGGAACACAAACACTCAGACCGTAGTAAACACCTACACATGGCCTCTCTATGTGTCCTGGGTTTCCTCACTACATGGTAGCTGTGTTCAAAGGGTGGATTTCAAGAGAGAGTAAGAGGGAGGCAGAAGCCATATCATCTTTTATGATCTAACTGCAGAAGTCAAGCAGTGTCACTTTTACATTCTTTGTGTTGAGGTTGTTACAGAGATTTACTCAGTTCCAAGGAGAAATAGGATAGACTCTACCTTTTGATAGAGGAGTATGGTCATCATACCATGAGAAGAAAATATGGTGTGGGATATATATTGGCCATCCTATAATATTCTATAATGAGCAATTACCTTTTGTTAAATACTGTACATGCAACACTTTATTTAAGCTTCACAACAATAACACTGGTCTCATCTCCAGGTTACAGATGAGAAACCTGAAGATCAGAAGTAACTTAGACAAAGTCACACGGGTAAATAGAGAAGCCATAACTTGAATTCAGGACATTCTATTCCAAAGATAATGTGGCCACTTACTACATTCAAGGTGATCATTTTTTGATAAGTTTTTAAAAATAATTCTCAAAATAAGGATTTGTGTTCAGGAGTTTAGGTGACAGAAATCAAGATTTGCCTGGAAAACTCTAGGTAATATTTCATTGGAAATATACACTGAAGCAAGAAAGAACAGGAATTAGCCCCTATGGTTTTGAAGCTGGAATTCTAGATAAATAGATGAACTTTAGGTCCACAGTAAAAGTTTTAATGGCCCAATGGCTATTCTAGAAGACCATTCAGCTTTGGACTATTTTCTGTCTTGAGTATCTACTGTGACTCTGTCTACCTCTATGCTCTTACCAGCAACAGCTGACTCTTAATGTCTTACCTACTTTATTGTTCTGAATTCCTGTTTGTGCCTCACACACAAACTGTTTGAAAGAGGCTCTGATGTGATCCATTAGTTAAAACCCCACAAACAGTGCCTTTATTGGTCAGCATCCAGGGGCCAGCAACCATTTCTAGTCTGGCCAGTGGTTACCAGTATTGCAGGTCACATGAGAAAATCATGACCATCAATTCCAAAGGACTAGCCCTGAACTTTCTCAGATGGTGGTTTGGGTGGAGTTAGTAGTCAAGGCATCACGGACTATTCATTACTTAAACTTTAGAGCATTCTAACCTCCAAGGAAGCAAAGAGATCATCAAATTGTGTATTTTCTGGGCATACTAATTTGTGGACATTTTTGGCATGAAGTTCTAGACAGGAGTTTTTTTTTTTTGGAGTCAGAGTCTCACTGTCACCCAGGCTGGAATGAAGTGCCACACTCACGGCCACTGCAGCCTTGACCTGCTAGTTTCAGGCAATCCTTCCAACTCAGCCTTCCAGGTAGCTGGTACCACAGGTGTACATCACCACGCCAGGCTAATCTTTTGATTTATTGTAGAGATGATACCTTGCCAAGTTGCCCAGGCTGGGCTCAGGCAATCCTCTCACCTCTGTCTCCCAAAGTCCTGGGATTACAGGTGTGAACCACTGCACCCGGCTAGATATTAGTCTTCTTATTGGAGTGGCTTATAATAACTGCTTACAAAAGGCCCTATTCATTGTTTCTGGGCACCACTGAGGAAGCCATTGAAAACCTGAACAAAGAACGGTCCAGTGGGTACTACGATTGCCAAGTTATCTGCCAAAGGTCTTGCAAAAGCCATTGACAAAATCGCCTACTTGAGGGTACCAGAAGGGATCACTATGAGAAGTAGAAATTGGGCTATTTGACTTGAGGGAGTCACTAATCTCCTCTGTTATCTCCATGTGAGTAACTTGTATCACCATGGAAGAGGGAAAAAAAAATCTTTCAAGAAGCCTTTCATGATTTGTTGTTAAAGGTATGACACGCTCCCTATCAGGAAAGCCAATAAGTTATTCAAATATTTTAGGAAGAGGATAGGCAGATATAGAAACTTTAAACTCTATTTCATTCCTCAGATTCCCTATGTAGTACATAATCCTGGAAAGAGTTAATAAAATTCTGACTAATAGATAAATAAATGCAAAAGCTGGAAATATTGAGAATGAGTTAGTTAACAATAAATTGATTCAGTTGTTATTTTCAATTGATTAGGTTTGGAACCTAGCTTCTTATGAATATTTTTTAAAAAGTTACCAGAGGAAAATAGAATAAAATCAATATTCAATTCACTTGTCACAAATAACTTTATTGCCTTCAGTTACTAATACCATTTATCTCAAAGAGGTGAGCAGACATTCCTGAAAGCTCCCATTTACCAGTGACAGAAGACAGCCATAAAGCTGACTTTTCTATTTGTGGTTAGATTCCAAAATGCTGAAATAGACTATAATAAAATGTGCTTTGTTCCTAGAAAACTATGCAGCTTGTGTGACTTTTTATATACTGCATTTTCCCCCCTTTTCCCTTCAGGGGTTTTTCTCAAACTTAATTCTCAGCTCACTCATATATTGAACACATCTCAGTAAATGACACCACCCAGTACCTTGTTAGTGAGTCCAGAAAACTAGGATTCATATTTGACATTTTTTCCTCCATATTTTCCATATTGAACTTGCCACCAAGTCTTCTTAATTTTACTTCCAAAATGTGACTCCATTCATACCCTTTATTCCATCTGTGCTGCCTCCTTGCTAATACATCATCTCCCAGCTGAACCATTGTAATAACTTCCAAATTCATCTTCCCATTTTCTTTCTTGACCCTTTCTAATCCATTTTCTGCAGAACAGCCAGATAATTATTTTTAAGTCATCAGTTGAATCCCACACTGTTTCCCAGCTGAAAAACTTTAAGTGGTTTTGCGTTGAATTTAGAATGAAACCCAAACTCCTAATTTTTGGCTACAGGGTCCCCGTTGAAGCTTCTTTCCCACTAAGACTATGTGCGATGGATAATTTTTAGCATCGGTTATCTGGGAGTAGAGAGATTTCAAGGTTTTAAGCACTCAAGTCTCTTCCTCCGGTTAGTTGCCCCAGCTCCTTTCTGGTGGTCAGCTAGTGACTCCACGTTCTCGTAACTGTCCACTCCTCTTTAGGTCCAGAAATGATCATGGTGTTCAGCTGTTGTTATTTCTGAAGTTCCTACATCTTCCTTCATTTTCCCTCTACATCGTGCTCACTTCTTAAGTAATCCTTTACTAAACTTTTCACAAATTAGCCAAATTAGATGTGCAATCTCTTTTCTGCAAGGAACTTGACTGACAGAGTATCTGGTAGTAGGGGTGGCCTGGGAAATGGGTTCTTGAATTGAGTAACTCCTCACATGTGAGGAACAAATAGATAATCTTCTTATAAGTAGGAACAGGACACTATAAATTCATAACTCATAGAGTCTTTATGATTACTAATGTTTCCACTTGTGTAGCATAGCCTGTAGTGCAAGTGCAGTTAGAAGGTAAGAGACTGGGAGATCCAGTGCCGTGGCATGTGGTCTTACGGTAGCGATCGTTACTAAAATGACTGTGGATCAACTGACATTTCCAAACACCCTTGAGATCATACAAAATAAAAGGGATGCGTTCAAGGTCATAAAAATATAACTCAGAACGCAAGAAGGAAATCAGAAATCTTCAAGGGTATATTTTCTGTAGTTACAGGACAGATATGGCCGAAAATCAAGCCCAGGGCCTTATTGTAAGGGTTGCAGGGTTGAAGTACTGATTCAAAGCTTAATCTCATGAGGATAAAGGAATATTACCCCCCAACCCCATATAAGTGCCTACAAATCCCTTGAATGAAACTTTTAATGACTACTGCTAGGGTGAGTTGTCTGACAAAGACATGTCAAATCTCCTTGTTACCCACTGCCACTGTCCTGCATGCCTGCCATGCCCATAATGGGAATTTTAGATCCCAACATGGCCCAGATGGAGACATTCTAAGCTTGTTCTGGAAAAATACAGAGTATTGTATTTTGTAAAAACCCTTCCAGTTTGTATTAGCAAGAATCGGGAACATGTCTAAGAATGGATTCTGCAGATGTTAGACTGATTGGATGAAAAATATTGTTTGGACAAAAATGATTGATATCCCTTTACTCACAAATATTACAGAATTTAATGTGCTGGCTTAAGCACTTACATATGATTTAATCAGTCGGGCTGGCTAAGTACAGCCTAGAGTCATTGGTAGCCTACTCTTAAAAAGGTGGAAATGCTGCAACTTCCCTCACATGTTGCAGAGGGGTTCAAAGGGCCAGGGAGATAGTGATATTGAAGTCATTTAATACTGCAAACTGTTTAGATACTCCTCTAAACACACCTGGTAGAGGTAGAACAGAGAAATTCTCTCAATCAGGCATTCAAAAATGCCTCAGTGAAGAGCCATTAGTGTCCTTGGAAAGCTCTGTGGTGTCTCTCCTCTGTAGGTTGGATATCACGGTGGGGGCGCTCATTAACTCACTCTCATTAACTAGACAAATCCCAACTTTGTACTTTGTGGATTTCAGCATTAGCTAAGCATTCATACTCTGAACGGGAGATTTAATGAGCAGTTAATGAAATCCCACTTTTAATATTGTAACAATCCTCACTCTCATTTGACATAAGATTGTCGGTCCCAAACCTTCAGAGAATCATATTTGTTTTTTACTAATTTAAAACAATTTAGTGATTTTCTTCTTGTGTATTTTCAGTCATAATAATTCAAAATTTTGTTTGTTTGCTATTTGCTTTTTACCTTTTAAAGACTTTCTTAAAAACAAAACCTAAATGTGCGCGCGCACACAGACACACACACACACACACACACACACACACACACACACACACACGTTGAATAACTTTTATTTGAAATGCTTGGAACAAGAAGTGATATGGATTTTGGATTTTTTTTTTCAGATTTTGAAATATTTTCAGATACATAATGAGATATCTTGGCAATGGGATGCAATCTAAACAAAATGTGTGTTTCATATATACTGTATACATATAGCCTGAAGGTAGTTTTATACAGTATTTTAAATAAGTTTGTGCATAAAACAAAGCTTATGTGCACTGAACCATCAGGAAGCAAAGGTGCCACTGTCTAAGGCACCCACGTGAACAATCTGTAGTTGTTTGGCATCCCATCATTCCCAACTCTGAATTTAAATGCTCCTGATAAGCCATCATTTTCCTATACTTATTCACACATACAAGGTACTTGATAGGAAAAATATGACATACCATTAATACAATGAAAAATAATGTGTTTAGGGTACCCAGGCAGCATAGTATTAATAGCATCACCAGAACTCCTGTATCAACTGTTAAACAAAGCAACAACATACAATAGCAGGCTTTCAGTCTCCACCTGTGATGCTGCATTTTGATAAAAATGTTACTGAACATGGTATTTATCTTTTTTTTTTTTTTGAGTCGGAGTCTCACTCTGTCGCCCAGCCTCGACCTGCTGGGCTCCGGCGATCCTTCCACCTCAGAGCTTCCAAGTAGCTGGAACTACGGCACGTGCTACCACGCCTGGCTAATTTTTGATTTATTGTAGAGATGAGTTCTCACCAAGTTGCCCAGGCGGGTCTCGAACCAGCGGGCTCAGGTAATCCACTCACCTCAGCCTCCCAAGGTGCGGGATTACAGGCTGAGCCACCGAGCCCGGCTGTATTTATCTTTTTTTTTGGTGAGCAGGAACACAGAAGCAGTTGAGGGACCAGGGAGTGGGTCCTCTAGAGATGAGGAGGCATTGAACCGGATGACTTCTAAAAAGGTTTCCTTTAGAGCTGTCTGCCTCATTAACAATGGTTTTTGTCTTAGAAGTCTCTCTTTGATTTTATAAACTAACCTGATTTCTCGTTCTGTTGGGAATGCACACTCCTCTAGTTTTTTGACAAACCCATCACACATTTCCACCGTCATCTATAGGCATATTTTTTTCAGTGTTAACAATGTCACCTTCATCATTACTATTATCATGATTACCTCGATTCAGAACCATTTTGGCTAATTCACCACTGGTCAGTGAACGAGCAACTAGAACCTCAGTATTGATTTTTAAGAACTTCTTCGATATCCACTTCTTCCAACTTACTGACAGACTCCCAAGGTATATTTTTGCATAGATAAGAAGGTCAGACATTATTCTTTTCCTACTTGACATACAGAATCCTTCAAAGTCACTACCTTGTTCATCATCACTGAACACAATCGCAGGCCAGAGGTTGTACCAGGCATGAAAAATTGTGGCTTTAGTCACTGTGTTCCAAGTGTTGACAACAGCATATATGGTGTCTTTCATGCAAAACTTCATGCCTCTGGTCACTGCTGCTAGCATGATGTTCAAAAAAATGTGTTAACACCTACTCTTCATTGGTTACATGACTGGATTAATGACGCATCTGGGGGAAAGTACATGGGATAAACATTTTGGTGAGACTTTCAGCTGGAGGATGACCAGAATAGCTGTCAAAAAATAAAAACTTTCAGTTATCATCCAGTCCAGCTTCCTTGCAGTTAGCAGGAGCCGCTGGTATAAAATGTTTGTGAAACCAATCACAAAAGATGTCCCTGGTGATACATGGCCTTTTGTTAGCATAATAATGGAATGGTAAGAAATTCACTCCTTGTAAATAGCAAGGACACAAGCTCTTGCCTATCTCAGCAAGTTTACCCTTGTGCGTGTGTGCCTGCTGCATTAGCACGTCCAGCATAGCTATTCTGTCTTCAGCAGCCTTAATTTCCTGTAGATATTATCCCATCAGCTATATTCAGTGTCTTTCTTGAGTAATAATGTCCAAACACAGATGTTTCATCAGCATTGTAGACAATTTCTGACATAAGATTTCCATCAGTGATGACTGTGGCAAACTCCTCAGTGAATTTCATTACTGAATTTCTCTGTGACCAGCAGATACTTTATCATGTTACATTTAAAAAAATGTAATGCTATGTTTTTAAAAAATTGTCTGCAACCAGCCTGTGGAATAGTCAATTTTCTTCAGTTTTCAGTTCATCGTGATAGAATGAACTGAACAGATTCTTTGTTGTTTCATTCCTAGCACACCATTAAGTGACGTGTTTGCTGTGATGTTGATGGATTCACTCTTTCAATAGAAAATTGAGATCTTCATTCATAGCTTAATGCAGTGTTTTTCTATTTTTCACTAACTTCTGTTTATAACTTTTTACACAGAACTTCAGCAGTTCATTTTTCTGTTCTTTCAGGTCATTCCAATACCACACTCTTCTGTAAGAAGTTTTACACTTACACCACTGTTTAGTGTATCCAACAGCTTGACTTTCTGTGTTAGAGATAAACACAAGTGCTTCCCCCTTTTCTTATCACTGTTATTCATAGGTGTATCTGTCAACCTTTTTGAAATTTCCAACAGTATCTTTACATGACAGAGCAAAGAAAAAGAAAAAGAATCCCACAGCCCATGTAGTGAGTAATGCACGTAGGTCTTTGCCCATGTGGTACATCCTGGGGAATCTGCTGATAGCACATCAAGCCTGCACATGTGCCGTTTTATTACCCTTTGTAGTTGTGCTTGTGCAGGGGAATCTGAGTGTGCATGAAAAGCATATATTGTAACTTAAGAGGGGGTGGAGGAGTCTCTTTTTCCTTGGAGGTGTTGAGTAAACTCAGCCCGTGTGTGTGTGTGTGTGTGTGTGTGTGTGTGTGTGTGTGTGTGTGTGTTTGTGTGTGTGTGTGCGTGTAATTTTTACTAAGTGAAGTGTGAATAGCATATGGGAATGATTAAGAAAGAGCATAGCATGATTGGAAAGCCACTGGTCAAAGTGATTGCCTTATTACTTTTAGAATTGTCCTTTCTTTTTCTAAAAGAAAAGTGATGAGTTATTGCTATCAGAAGCACTGTGTCCTCCAAGAACTCATAAATAATATTTAGTGGCTCAGTTATTGCTTCAGTCAATTCCTTAAGTACCTTGGGATATGTGTTATCAGGATCGGATAATTGGATGGAATCCAGTTTTTAATGTAATCTTTGATATGAAGCTGCCCTGTTTTTACCACCCTATTACATATCTAGTTATTGGCAGCTGTTGGCAATTAGAGGAAAGTTGCTTTTTGAAATGATCATTTTGGATATTTTTAAATTTTGCTTTAAGCATAGTCAAGTAAAAGTGAATTTCAAATTCAATTTTTAGAATTTCTGGAAAGAAAGAAGATGCATATTAAGAAAATCACTTGATACTATGATGTTATAATACCTATTAAAGAAATTCACCAAATATGTTAGTGATGGTTTTCTAAGAACAATAGATTTACGATCACAGGAAAATTTTACACACACTGTGTTTAAAATCAAGTTTTCAGGGGTAAACAGAAAAGCAATAACAACAAAAAGTCGACTAACGTTTGTTGAGAATTATGTACTAAGCCCTGTGCCTTAATTACTTATATGGATAATCTTACGAATCCTCAGATCAAATTACTGTCTACGTGGTATGACATATAATTTCACAAATGAGGGAACTAGGCTTAGAGAAGTTAGGCAATTTCTCCATGGTTATGCAGGTTGCAAAAGTGCCAGAAACAGAATTAAAACCAAGGCAATATTCTCCAAATCACAGTCTGTCCTGAACTGTTTTCCCACTTATGGTGCTTCAAGAGAATTAGTATCTACGTTACTGGGTACTGAAAAAACTAGAAGAAAGAAACTGGGGAGTAAATATTCTGAAAGTGCAGTATAGGTTGAAGAACATGTCGAAGCCATCTTGTTAAGCCATTTCCTTTTACTGATAAAGAACATGAGTTCAATGTAGAGTTCAATGTAGAGCACAGACTGCCTGCGTTCACCCATCGTCACTATGGAAATTTGAACCTCCTGATTCCTCAGTTTGCTTATTTCTAAAATGGGGTTGGTAATAGAATCTACCTCAAAGAGTCATTCCAGGATTCAATGTCATCTCTAATACATATATTTAACTCTTTTCATTTCTAAAGTTTATATTTAAGAACAAGAGAATTCTTGAAGTATAAGAGTAGGTAGGGATGACTAAAATACACGATGACCACATATGTAATTTTATATTCCAGTTTTAAAAGATATTAGAATAAAGAAGTATCTGGAGAGGAGCACACATAACAAAATCAAAAATCAAATTCAAATCATCATCAGGAGTGAGGGTTATGTTTTTATTTTGGTCTCTTGGGGCTGATTTATAGACAGGAGGTTTATTATATATAATGCATCACTTTAAAAGTAACAGAAAACTCAACATTCTCCTCTCCACACTAAACAGTTATTATCTTGGTCAAGAACAAATACTTAGTAAGAAGTTGTTGGCATTGGTTTATCTGTTTAATCATGTCAACGTTGCCATCTGGTAAATTTTATTGACTTTTCTCTCATGATCTCAAGGTGATTACTGCAGTTCAGAAATCATGACCTCAGTCAAGGAAGGAAGAATGAGGAAGGGAATGGTACCAGTCTCACCTGTCCCTTTTATCAGGAAGAGCAACAGCCTTTCTAGGAAACCCCAGCACACTTGTGTGCATATCTCATTTGCCAGAACCAGGGCCACCATGTTGTCCAAATGGCTTCCTAGGATAGGGAGGTAAGGGAGAGTAAAGTTGTAAATGGATTTTGGCCAGTCAACAGTAGTATTTTGATTTATAATTATTATATGTGGACCACATTTATATAGTAGCTGAAAAATATATGAATGGAAATGACCACTTGCATAGAGGTCATTTCATACATATTAATATATATTAAAAGAAGCTGCCACTTGCATAGTAACTGTTACGTTATAGTCCAGCACTTTATGGTCATTATTTCATTTATTCCTCAAATACCCTTTGAGAAAAAAGGTAAATAAGCTGAGAAGAAGGAAGGTAAAGTCTCTTTACTTTCAGGAAGGTAAAGTCTCTTGTGAAGGTCTTATACGTAATCTTCTTTGAACCTAGATCTGACTGACTTGAAAGTCTGTGTTGACAATGGAAACAGAAATATCAAGGAGGCTGTTGAATAATAGCCACCAGTTAGTGAATATTTACTAAATGTCAGGCATCACAAAAGCTAACACATTTTAAAATAAACTGCCACATTTAACCTCACAACAGCACTGTGAAATATTCTTAGTCCCGTTTTGTAGATGGGTAAATGGAGTCTAAGGAAGTTGGTTATCTTGTCTAAGGGAATTCAACTAAAATTTTGAGGCGGGAGTTGGTATTTTGGTTTTATCTAAATCCAGTTTGTTCCCAACCACTTTGACAGTTTCCCACTTGTCATCTATATTTAGGACAGTGTTGTCCGACCTGCCATCCTAGCAAGTAATAATTCTAGAAGTATGCAAAAACAACAAGCATGTAGGTGTTGTTGTCCTCTTGGATATTTCCCTCACTTACCTGCCAGAAATGCCTGAATAAAGTCCCGAGAGAATAGTGTTACAAGAAGAAAAGGAAAAGTATGCAATTTCAGAGATGTCTGAGCAAGGAATAACTTTGGAGTTATAAAAGACAGTTAAATAGAGGAACTTGTCTGTAATCAACTTGTTCAACCCTTTTTGCCTACAGTACCATTTTTTTTTAAAATCTAAAACCTTTTAAATGCACCTATGACAAATTTTTTAAAAACCCAACATCTTAGGACCAATATTTCTCTACAGAGTAATAGCTTTAACAGTCTTTTAGGTATGTTAGAACATTCCAGAACTAGCAGTTAAACAGAAATGAGGAAATGTCAACTATAAGACATTGTGTTTGTTGATGATGAGATAGTAAGAGTATACATTTACCAGGGTTTTAGAATGATCACCCTATGGGGGTAAAGGAATAAGAACAAAATTTTCCCCTTATAAACTGACTTTAAAGATTCTTTGAAGGCCTAAGCCTCTTCAGAGGCCATCCATAAAGGGCTTTAGAAAGAGACATTTCAGCATAGTTCACTGAGCAGAATAAAAACATTTGCCTTGTGGGCATCAAATACATGGAGAGAAGAGCACATCCAATAGCAGACAGTACCAACCAAATGAAAAAAAAAAGTATGAGATTTCCATTGCCAGCACAACTATGATGAGCTTATAAAATAAATTCTGTACCTCAAGTATCCAGTCTGAATGTTCAAATAACCTTATTTTCAAAGCATCGTTAAGTTGATCTGTTTGTTCTTCAATTGGTCTGGCTTATGGGTAAACCCATCCTCTCTAATGAGCATGAAAAGGGACTTCATGCAACACTAATCTCAACAAGGGGGTGATGAGGCCTTTTGAGTCTCACTGGTTCCTTTCGGTTTAACCACTATTCCTTTCTGTCGCTTGAAGCTATAAACACAAGACATTATATTGCATTTGTAACCTAGCTTTCTCTTCCCCTTTTTGCTAAAAGACAAACACGTAGATATTGAGTCTGTGTGTTTTTAAGAATAATTCAAATATTTAAAACTTTACTTTGTGCTTCTAACAATAATACTATTAATAATGCCATGGCCTCTTTAGTCTAATATTAATGGCAAATAGTAGTCATAACTAATGTTTATTGAGTTACTGCTAAGTGCTAGGCACTGAGAATATTTTATAAGCCTCATTTCTCTTCATATGTTCAGCAACCTTATGGGATATGTGCTCTTATTATTTTTCTTTCACAGATAAAAAAATGATGTGTAGAGAGATAAGTCATCCAAGATTGCACTGCTGATAAGTAGAAGACTTACCTGAGTTCAAAACTTCAACATATAACAACAATGCTAGAGAAATTCAGGCTGTGTAGCAACCCTAGAATTTAAAACTTCTATTTTATTTATTTATTTATTTATTTTTTTGAGTCAGAATTTTACTGTCACCCAGGCTGGAGTGCAGTGGCATGCTCACGGCCACTGCAGCCTTGACCTGTTGGACTCAGATGATCCTTCTGCTTCAGCCTTCCAAGTAGCTGGAACTACAGGCGTGTGCCACCACACCCAGCTAATTTTTTGATTTATTGTAGAGACAGGGTCTCACCAAGTTGCCCAGGTGGTCTTGAACCACTGGACTCAGGCAATTCTTTTGCCTCGGCCTTCCAAAGTGCTGGGATCACAGGTGTGAGCCACCATGCCCAGCCTAAAACTCCAATTTTAAAATGCCCAAGTGGCATTGAATTATAACAATTTCCTGATGAAAGGCCAGGTATGGTGGCTTATGCATGTAATCTCAGTACTTTGGGAGGCCAAGGTGGGAGGATCTCTTGAGCCCAGGATTTTGAGACCAGCTGAGTAACTTAGCAAGACTTCCATATTTATAAAAAATAAAAAAAATTAAAAATTAGCTGGACACGTCGGTGTGCTCCTGTAATCCCAGCTACTCAGGAGGCTGAGGCAGAAGGATTACTTGAGTCCAGGAGGCTGAGACTGCACTGAGCTATGATTGTGCCACTGTACTCCAGTCCATGTGACAGGGCAAGACAGTGTCTCTAAAAATAAAACAAAAGAAAAACAATTTCCTAGTGAGAAAGGGGGAATAATTATGACCATTGCTTCTTTGTTCATAGCAATGCCTTTTACATAGCTGATGCTCTGATGAATGCTGATGGATGATGGAATGAATCAGTAACAAAATACAGAGAAAGTGCTAATGCTTGAGTAATTTAGCATAATTTTTTTTTATTGAGTCGGAGTCTCACTCTGTCAACCAGACTGGAGTGCAGTGGCCGCTCCCGGCCACCGCAGCCTCGACCTGCTGGGCTCTGGCGATCCTTCCACCTCAGCCTTCCAAGTAGCCAAAATTACAGGCGCGCGCTACCATGCCCGGCCGATTTTTTGATTTATTGTAGAGATGAGGTCTCGCTGCCCAGGCGGGTCTCGAACCCGCGGGCTTGGGCAATCCACTCACCTTAGCCTCCCAAAGGCACGGGATTACAGGCTGAGCCACCGAGCCTAGCTATTTTAGCTTAATTTTATTTCCTTATTATCTTCAATTATTTTCAAAACATTGAAGTGTGTATATTTGCTTATATGACAAAGTCTGATTGTAATCATTTGCATTGTTGACTATTTATACATGAATGACCCGTCTTCCTTTTTCTAATGAAAATGTGTTTGTGCCACCTTTATGTGGCTTTCCTCTGGTCCTCTTGACAGAGACACTAGTTAAGGGGCACAGGATCAAAGCCCTGAGCAGACTGAGCAGAAGCAAGCTTTGACATGAACAGCAGGGTAACTCCTTGAAGGGACAATCTCCTCTTTGTTTGCTTGCTGTCTGGAAGAATAGCTTTAAGAATCTGCTCCTCATAGCAAATTTTCCTCAGCAAATCAGGTCAAGTTGCCAATTCAACAGTGTGACTTTTGCATGGATTTTGGGCCAGTGCTCCCATGTTTTGCAGATAATTAAGAATTGATGTGTGTGTGTGTGTGTGTGTGTGTGCGTGTGTGTGTGTGTGTGTGTGTGAGAGAGAGAGCGAGAGAGAGAATGTGTGTGTGTGTGTGTGTGTGTGTGTGTGTGTGTGTGTGTGTTTGTGTTCGTATAGGCTGTGCAAAAATTAAATTGCTTTCTCTTTGAGACTTGGAGAAATTGAATTTATAATGCTTTTGTGTACAATATTGTAATAGTGAGACAGCAAAGACCTAACATAACTAACTCCATTTTTGTTTAAGGAGCCATTACCCATTCCTCATAGATAATTTTAGAGCATAGTGCATAGTGATAAAACGCAAAAACAGCAATCATGTAGTTTTCAAAACAAATTCTGGAATTAAAGGGGAAGTACATAGACATCTATCTGTGCTTTATTCAAGACGTACAGGAACACTGTGACCCGATCAAGGACAAAGAAGCTTCCCAACCTCCTCAGGCTCTTGCTGACGTCAAGATGTTTGCTGTTGTGAGTCACCTCTCGTCCCAACCCCTGCGCACAGTTTTTCCAAGTCCTTTCCCCTTAAAAAAAAATCCTCTGATCAGCCGAGAAACTGGAGATGGTGTTAAAGACATCTCCTTAGGTTTTCAGCTCTTGAATACACTTCTTTTCCTTTTACCAATCCTTGTCCTTCTAGTTTGGCTTTCAAGCAGCAACCTGAGTTCAGTTACAGTATCAAACTCTTTGAAAAAAAGCTACACTGATTATAACACCTGTTTCTCATTTTCTGAAGTCCAAACAACTTAGCTTGGTGTTCACGGCTTCCAAGCCCCAGCCCTAACATTGTTCTCAGCCTTAAATTCCACTTCTTCTATATGTATGCTCTGCAAGACTAAGATAGATTATACATTATTTCCACTCACAGTCACTATATTTTCAGTTCTTCAACTTCGTTTGTGGAAATCCCACTTGTTCCTCTAGAATGCCACTTCCTTTCTGAAATGCTTATTGATGATACCAAATGAAAATGGTATATTCTTCTGATTCTCTTACTACTTTGTGCTTCTCTTGGGATATCAAGCTCAATATAAGCCAAGTTCTATTTTTACTGTAGGCATTTCCGTATTTGCCTTTTGTAAGTTTCTTGAGGGCCGGAGAAGTAGCCTATTCTTCTGGAAGGAGACTAGACTGGGTAGTAGTAAACTTATCCATTCTGGGAATAGTGAAATTAGGTCTGATGCACAAGAGTCAGAGAACAGAGGTGTAATAGGAGACTTATTGGTACTTAAAGGCCAATTAAAATTATTCAATTTAAAAAGAAGTCAAACTTACATAGTAAATTCTGTTAAAAATAACTGATTCTCTTGAGCAATGAAAAGTTTATTTTTTCTTATATTTAATATAATTTACATTTGAATAACAAATTACTTTATTAAAATGAACAAAGAATTGCTCAAAAAAATTTTTTCCTCTCACCTTGCAAAATTATTGGTTTTCCCAAATCCTCTGTAAATCCTCTGAGCTTCATATTATTCCTTTTATAATCGCAAACCTGTGGCCAGTCCTGGTGGCTCAGCCTGTAATCCCAGCACTTTGGGAGGCCGAGGTGAGTGGATTGCCTGAGCCTGAGGGTTTGAGACCAACCCGGGCAAATTGGCATAGACCTCATCTCTACAATTAATTAAAAAAAAAATTGCTGGGCATGGTAGTGTACGCCTGAAGTTCCAGCTTCTTGGAAGGCAGAGGCAGAAGGATCGCCAGAGTCCAGCAGCTCGATGCTGGGGTGGCCATGAGCATGCCACAGGATCCAACCTAGGTGATGGAGTGAGACTCCACCTCAAAAAAAAAAAAAACCTAAATAAATAATAAAATTGCAAACTGTGTTATCAGCTTTGTTTTACCATCTCTCATCTTAAACCCTTAAATGACTAGACTTAGCCATTTCCTAATTTGTGAGTGATTGCTCTTGTGATTCAAACATCATCAATGTCATGCTCATTCATTTTATATAATTTTGCATATTTTACTAGAAATGTAATATCTTATTAAAGTACTTGATGTTACATTTGCTTTGTAGACTGCTACTCACTGAAAAAATATCAGGGAAACACGTGGAACTTAAGAGCTTTAGTAGGTAATGTTAAATGGAGGCATGTTTAAGTAGAGACTAACCTTATCTGAGATCAGTATATTGTGTATATTTTAGATTATTCTCTTCCCCAGAGCATTGGACAGTGAACACTCAGATGAGAATCATCTCTTGGATTGACCTGATTTCCTGCCTGTTTTGTTCCCTGGTGCTCTTCTCAGGGTCACTGCCTATGATTGTGTGTTTGAGTCTGCAGAAGGTACCCAACTGAGGGCAACTGGGCAGCTGCTTTTCCTTGGGGAAGAGACACCTTTTTCCTTGCACAAGTCCATGTTCGCCTCTGGTGTACCTTTAAAAAAATATAACAAAGGCACCACACAGGCCTGGCTGGCTCTGCTCCTGTCATTCTCCTGCTCACTCCTCTGTAGTCAGGCGGGTGTGTCATTTTACAGGTTCTGCTACACTCCGTGCAAACTGCCTCCTTGGTTGATCGCTTCCCTCTCCTCCCTCTGAGCTCTCTTGACCAGAATATTTACACAACTCTCTCTCACTGTCTTCAGGTCTCTTGCTCAAGGATGACCTCCTCAGAAGGTCATTCCGTAACCACCCTACCAAATATATCATCTGTTGAACCTGGAACTCTAATGAGAGAGCTAGAGACCACGAAGAGCCAGCTCCGATGCAAACACACGAGGGTCTTTATTCAGGCTCGAGTCTGGGCTCTCGCATGAAGTCCGTAGAGGCTTCATGGATCAGAGCCCCGATCCACAATGGCAAGCAGTTTTTATGTACAATTACAGAGGGAGGGGAAAGAACTTTAAACTTGATTTTACATGATTGGGTAATTTCTCCTAATGGGTACGGGAACACTTGGTATTGGTTGGTGCCTTTCGTGGGCTGTAACCTGACTGCCCGTGATTGACAGAAACCCACTTAACGGGCAGAGTGGAATGTTAGATAATTTAGGTCCATACAATCCCTGCTTATGAAGTAACCTGAGCTGGCAGGCAAAGGGTTACTTTAGTCCTTTTAGTTTACCGATCTAGCCCCAGGTATGCTTAGGAAAGCTTGTTTGCTTAACATTTACATAACATAACATAGCCATTATGGGACAACAAAAGCCAAACTTAACAAAGTTTTAAATATGAATGCTGCAAACACATACAGTGAATGTGGGGTAGACATTCATATACTAATTCTGGGAATTTATAAAATATCACAAACGTCTTATAGCAAGGCGTTTTTGTAAAGGTCTCTGATTCTCCCAAGTCTACCTACCCACTGCAGGTAAATTAACACTGGGATAAACAAACTGGTGACAAAGCCCATCTAGAGAGGAGCTGGCGCCTCAAAGTCTGCTTCTATCTCGTAGGAATGTCTGAAAGAGGGTTATCGCTTTATCCTTTACATCTCGTTGTAAACACAGAAGTTAGCCTGCTAATTTGGGGCTGACAATGCTTAACCCAAGAGTTCTAAATACAAACACTAGTTAGCCATTATACAAAGCACCCGACATAGGCCTAATTCTACGGAGTCTGAGGTAGGATTTAAAGTACTAAGATTTCATTTGAGGTAGAATTAAAAGTACTAAGATTTCATAAAATACATGAGGTAGGAATACACAAAACATATAGTAAACATGAGGTGGGGATATATATGAAATATAGTGAACTAAATGCTACTTTTACAGCAAATATGGGTTTTTTACGTTTCTTGGTTTCTTGGGTCTCTCAATAGCATGCTCTTAACCTAAATCTATTGTTGTCCTCTCACATCCTCCATCATTCTCTAGCTTCTTGCTCTACCATATCTTTCTTCTGGGCTCCTTCCTCCCTCCCTTCTTTTATTTCTTCTGTTAAAAGAAAAAACGTAAGACAAATTGAGCAGAGTTTAATTGTGCAAAGCATGATTCACAAATCAGGCAGTCTTTCAAACCAGGGCGGGCTCAGAGAGACTCCAGTGCAGGCCCATGGTGGTAGAAGGTCTGTGGGCAGAAAAGGGAAAGAGACATACAGAAAATGGAAGAGGGGGCGGATCTAGCAGGATTGCTTACAGCTCAGCGTTTACCTTATTTAAACCCAATCTGAGCAGTTGGCTGCCTTTGATTGGCCAGAACTAAGTTATTGGCACAAGAGTAGATTACAATCTTTTTACACCTTGACTAGGTTACAGAGTGAAAGGTTACAGAGAAAAGTTTCAGAGAAACATCCAGGTCAAACCCAAAATACTCAAAGGGGCAACTTTGAACTAAACTTAATTTAACCCTTCCCCTTTCCTTCCATTCCCTTCCTTCCTTCCTTCCCATAACACTGACATTACATATTTTCTTATTTCTGCCTTGTAACCCCTAGAAGAGTGCTCAGTCAATGCCTTTTGAATGAATAATTTTCTGAACAATTAAATAACTTCATCTCTCCTAATTGAAGAAAAGGATATCTTAGTCTTCAAAAGCTTAAGAGCTGTTTAGTGGATCTGTTTGTAACCTAGCAAGCTTAGCAAGTTAAACAAGCTTGTTTAAAAATTTTTTATTTTATTCAGAAATTGCTCAGGCAGTATTGTACACTAGGCAAATCTAACCATCAGTTTTAACCAATTGAGTTTCACCTAATTCTAATAAATTTTATCTAGTTTTTGTACCTAATCAGTACTTTTGGGTCAGTTACTGCCACGCCCTCAAAGAAAGTCAGATGTGACTTGAATTGGAGTGAAACTCTCTTCTCTAATATTATTTACATGCTGGTTTTATTTTGCCAATTGGTGGTGGCCTATGACAACCAAGTAGCACTGTGAACCAGTGGGTCTCACAGAAGAACTCCTGATATAGCAGTCAACAGACTTTATATTTGTTTGAGATTTTCTGCACAGAGTATTTCCCGGATAAAGACCTGTAGGAAATGAAGTCTGTTAAAATAAGCATTATTTTTTCAATACTAAAAAAAATTAAATCCTAAAAATATTAAAAGAATAGTGTAAAGGGTGCACATATAGCTTTCCTTAGCTGCTGAATTTTTACCATTTTGCCACATTTGCTTTAATATTTGTATCAATCTATACTGTTTAAAATTTATATCCTTTTTTGCTGAAACATTTGAAAGTAAGTTGCAGACATCATGTTATTTTACTCTAAATACTTCATGTGTCTCGTAAGAACAGGAAAATCCTTTTACAAAAACATTTTATCAATTTTTTATATATAAGAAATTAAATATCATCTCCATGATATTATCTAATATACTCTTCAAATTTCTCCAATTGTTCACATGTGTCTTTTATAGTTGTGTGAATGTGGTCTTTTTTTTTTTGAGTCAGAGTCTCACTCTGCCGCCCAGGCTGGAGTACGCTCATGGCCACTGCAGCCTTGATCCGATGGGTTCAGGTGACCCTTCTGCCTCAGTCTTCCAAGTAGCCGTAACCCCAGTTATATGCCACCACATCCGGCTATTTTTTTTTAATTGTAGAGACGAGGTGTCTCCATGTTACTCAGGCTGGTCTCCAACCCTGAGCTCAGGCAATCCTCTCACCCCTGTACCCCAAAGTGCTGGGATTACAGGCTTGAGCTACAGCACCCGGCCATGGACTTTTTTATTTTTTAGGGTCTGATCAAGGATCAATTTGCATCTTGTTGTCATTCTCCTTAGTTTCCTTTAATCTATAAGCATCTCTTTGGTTTTTTTGTTTGTTTTTTGATCTTTCGTGATTTGACAATTTTGACAAATCTGGGCCAATTGTTTTGTAAAATGTTCTACAGTTTGGACATGTTTATTTTCTCATTATTTGTTAATATGTGTATGTGTGTATTTGCAGAAATACAACATAGTCTTAGATGGTATTGTGACTCCTCATTGCATTATATGAAGTGGAAAATAATGCTAATTTGTTACATTATTGGCGATGCTTATTCTGATTCTTTGGTTAAGATGCAGCCACTACTGTATGAGTACCCTTTTCTCTTCCTAATCCATAAATTATGTGTTGGGTGAAACTTTGAGAATATGGGGATCGTTTTACTTCATGTTTTTAAGCATTATTTGTTGATTCTTACCTAAATCAACTCTCTTTTTTTTTGAGTTGGAGTCTCACTCTGTCACCCAAGCTAGAGTGCAACGGCACACTCATGGCCACCATAGCCTTGACCTGCTGGGCTCAAGTCATCCTTCCACCTCAGCCTTCAAGCAGCTGAACCACAGGCATGTGCCACCATGCCTGGCTAATTTTTTAAAAATTATTACTGTAGAGACGAGGTCTCACCAAGTTGTCCAGGCTGGTCTCGAACCCCTGACCTCAGGCAACCTTCTCACCTTGGCCGCCCAAAGTGCTGGGATTACAGGTTTGAGCCACCACGCCCGGCCTAAATCAACTCTTAAATTGTTGTTTGCACAATGGTAATTTTCTAATTTTATCATTTCTTCTACCTATAGCAGCTGCCATTCTTTTACTAAAAAGAGATTTTCCTTTCCCTGTCCCCATGATTTATTGACTTTTTAAAAAACGCAATCTGTTATAATTTATTATTTTATTTGTTTAATCTTCAGAATGTCCCAAATTTGGCCAGTGGAATCTTCCAAGCTTGCCTCTGTGATTTTTTTTTTCTTTTGGTTATGTTTGCATTCATCATTGAGTACTTTCTTATATTATAAACACACTTAAACTCACAAATGATTTTCCTTGCCTTCGCCATTTCTCCAAGGAACTCATGCTTCTTTATGGGGAGAATTGTATTTAGAAGCCAAGATGCTGGCACCAGATGAGTCCATTAATGTTAGGGTGGGCATGAGTAATTTTCACTTCTATTATATCCAGACCATTTCCATTCCTTTTACTCTTATTCCCACTTATCTAATTTTCGATTTTATACAATGAAAGCATTTCATTCCTTTGTATTTTCTACAGCAGAGTATTGAATTGCAAATGCTGCTACCTAGAATTCTGTGTGATTCCTGATGATTGACAAGGGGTGAGAATCTCTCCCTTCTCCTCTGACAGTGAGAAAGCTCTGACATTCTCCACTTTATTCAAGTCCTTCTCGGTCACCTCTGTTTGTCTTTCATCTGATTTTTACAGATGTTCTGAAGTTCCCAAAATAAATAGAGATAATCAGTGAACCACAATATCTGGAAGATAAAGCAAATGCTTACCTGTTTGCTTTGCCATCTGCTCCGTTTTGGATTGGATAAATACATATTCAGTCCCCCCAAACAGCATGCGTTTCTCAAATACCCACAGTGGCTGGCTCTGACTCCATCTGGTTGATTCTGATTATTTCATTACAACTGTTCAGATTTATAAACCCACCAATTAAAAGAACTTAGACATGTTAATACTTATGTAGTCCTTAACCACCATGCCTCCAAAAAAAAATGTGAAAGTGTTCACAAGACATTATTTCATTGAAGGGACTGTTATTTTAATGGAACATGTTATACATGCATATTATTCTAAAAGGTTTGTTTCTCTTTTTTTTTTGGAATTGCCAAGCCTTCATTTACAAATAGAAGATTAGCTATAATTTATGTTAATTGTTCTAAATTTGACTATGGTGAAAAGCAACAATGCAAATTCCAGCTTTTTTTTCCCCCCTAGCAATACAATGTTTCTATGCAAAGATTAAGAGTGTCTGTGACTTGTTCTAGAGTAATAATTTCAATTGGCTCGAGTCCATTAACTGCGGGGAAAAACACCTGGCGAGGCGGTTGGTCGCAGCCCATTCTTGTTAACCTTTCAGCCTTCACAATAACTATCAGCAGGCACTAAGTCAGGGCCTCTGATAAACTGGCATTTAAGCTGCTGACAGCTAATAACTTTTTATGGGTTTCCAGGACTAAATAAAAGAAAATGTTCTGATTAATTAGAATCAAGAATTTTCAAATTCCATAACCCTAGAATTGAATAATTTTTAGACATATAAAATAAAATAAAAATCAATGTGGTCTTTCAAAAGACTTTTTCCCACAAGCAAAATAGATTGTTAAAGTACACTATTTTTGCTATTTTACTCCAGTTTAATTTTCAGCTACTGCTGCGCTCTTATTTTTTAGCAAAAGGAAAAATAGCTAAAACATGAAAACTTTGAATACCAACTATAGAAGTAAAGTTTAAACTGGATTCTTTCAATGTGTCAAATAATTTATGCTAGTGAATTACAGAAACCCTTTAATTACTAAGAATTGTGAGAGATTAGACCTCAGTCCTGTAGGGGAAACATTTTAAGGAAAGTATTATAAGTGTTACAGACAATCTTTTTTTTTTTTTGCCCCGCATATAGGAAAATCAGTCTGCAGATGCACCATATCTGTAAATGAAACCTGCTCATCAATGATTTTATGTACACTAAGGTGAGCTTGAGAAGAAAGCCAGGGTGGAAGAGTCACCGAGTCACAACCATAGTCCTGCAAGAATGCAAACAATTTATTCTCTTTCTTGAGTCAGATGGCTGGACTCTAGTAGAAAAAAGGTAAGGATAGCAACTGAGGAAGGAACCGGTTTTATGATTGCTAACTTTAGGCAAAAACTACTGTGAAATATTATTGTACCCTGATGTGATGTTTTCTTACTAACTAGACTCAGTTACTATGGTTATGGTAGAATAGAGAAACCCTACGATGTCCAAGGCTCAGCTCTTGTAGATAGGAAGAAAAGAAACCATTTTTGAGAGAGGAGAAAGACTCCCAAGACAATGAGTGGAGACCCAATAGACGGAGGTAAAAACTTTCCCGCCATTTCTAAGCTTACCACTCTATCTTGGAGGGCCTCATGAAACCATAGCTGCTATTGTTGGAATGTTTATTCCCTCCCAAACTCATGTTGAAATTTAATTGCCATTGTAATAAGAGGCGAGGCCTTTGAGGACTCTGTCCTCTGTCCTCTGTCTTCTGTTCTCCCCTGAGTCTAGTTAGTAAGAAAACATTAATGCTATTATCATGGGAGTGGGTTTGTTATTGTGGGAGTGGCTTCCTTGTAGAAGGACAGGCTTTGACCCTTTTTTCTCTCTTGACCTCTTTTTGCCCTTTTTCCATATTTTCATTCAGTAAGAAGTCCCTTGCCAGATGTTGGCACTTTGATCTTGAACTTTTCAGGCTTCAGAACTGTGAGAAATACATTTCTGTTCATTATAAATTAGTCCATCTGGAGCATTTTGTTATAGCAGCACAAAATGAACTAAGACAGTACCCTTGACTGTTTGCATATAGAAGCTAAGATGCTGCAGAAACAAATTCAGGTTAAGACCTTACCTTCTTAGCATGGAGGGGGCATTGAAATAAAAGTTTTTGTTTGTTTGTTTGTTTTGCTTGTTCATTTTTAAATCAAGGTCAAAAATGAAGATAGAAAAGAAGAAACAACTTTTAAAGGGTCCTTAGAAAAGACCTTTAAAAATCCTAGTTGGGAGAAAAGCCTTTGGAATTTCTGAAGCTTAAAGTGAAAACAAACAATGGAATTCATAGAACACAGAGAAGGAATATTTCCTATCAGTGATTTATTAAAATTTACTTGGACTGAGAAGAAGGAAGAGATAATTAGAGGATAAGCAAGAGAATTTATATATGGTAGGGCCCCTGTGGTCTGCTCCTTCACACTTGCTTGAAAACTGGGGAGGTATTGGGTGACGTCAGCTCTGAAAGCAAGATCTATTTCCTCTTTCCTAGTGATTACCCAAGAAAATCCCAAGATCCACACCTCCTGTGGTGCCCAGCACTGTGTGGGAACAGAAGGAAGGCTGAAGTGGCATGTGTAAGATGAGGGAGCATGGAGTAGCCTTATACATTTTTCCACAACCTAGAGTGGCAAGGGAAAGCAGCTGGTGTTTCCTGTTCCTCTGAGAGGTTACAGATGTGGAGAGAGATAGAGACAGAGAGAGAGAGAGAGAGAGAGAGAGAGAGAGAGAGAGAGAGAGAGAGAGAGAGAGAAAGAGAGAGAAAGAGAGAGAGAAGGAGAGCGAGAGAGCGCCAAGAGCCACATCTGGAGACTCCCTACAGGAGGGGGCAAGGGAAAACTTGGAGGCAACTTACATTGGTCAGTGGCTGAGTATTAGATGGGAACAGAAGATGCAGTATGAAGAGCTCATCAGCAAGGGACAGTACCATCCCCTCATTCCTTCACATTGAGGCATCACCTAAGAACCCTAGATTTATGACAAAATACCTGCACTAAAGGAGATGATCTTTTTATTTTTACACTTCTTTTTTATTTTATTTTAAAGATGTGGGGTACAATTCAGGATTAGGTATACTAGTGGACATCATACAGGTAAAGTTTTGGGCCTCCCTTTGATCTCTACTTTGCCTGGTTTGAGATCAGGTATCCTTACTGATGTTGTGTCCCTCCCCCACTCTGGCAGTATCCCGCTACTGCCAATCCCTTTCTTATAGCATTATGGTAAATGTTCAGGGTTCCCTCATAAGTGAGAACATGGTGGTACTCTCTTTTTTGTTTCTGAGGAGATGATCTTGATGTAAGATTTAATTTTGGCCAGATGGGAACCAAAAATACAAGATTAAGTTGAGGTAGGAAAACAAACAAATATTCACTTCTTGTTTGCCTGAGTCTTGTGGAATGAGATTCATACCCATTGCAGTTGCTGTCTTGGTCCATTTTTTTTTTTTTTTTTTTGCTGCTTTTACAGAATACCACAGTAATTTATGTTTTAAAAAGAGAGATTTGGCTCATATTTGGCTCATAGTTCTGGGGATGGGGAATACCAAGATCGAGGGGCTGCATCTGGTGAAGACATTCTTGCTGCATCACAAGATGGTAACAGGCATTGCATGGGGAGAGAAGGCTAGACTGGGCAAGAACACATGAGACAAAGAGAAAAAATGTGCTGAAATTCCAAGATAATGACATTAATTTATTCATGTGGGCAGAGCTAGTGTGACCCAATCACCTCTTAAAGGTCCCACCTCTTAATACCCATGGTATGACAATTAAATTTCAAAACGTGTTTTGGAGGGGACATTTAAACCATAGCAGTTTGCAATTAAGTCACTTGTGTGCCAGCTTTAATTTATCCCTCTAGTCTGTGAGTTCCTGAAGGAAAATGGCTGTGTCTCTTTCATTTTCTGCTAGGTATCTTGAAAACAGTAGACACTTATTAAATGTTTGTTCAGTGTATTGAATGGCTTAATCCAAAACATTCCTAGTAGCAAACTGTCTTGGTAACCAACTCCAACTACAATGAACAGCAGCTAAAATGAAGGAGGCATGAAAGAGAGGCAGGCAACAAATTCATCATGACTTGAGCCCCTCAACAACTGCTATCTCTGCTTTCTGAAGTACTATCTCTACTTGGTTTCCAATGCACTCCACTCATCTAGCTTCTCTCATACATTTTTGTTCACACCTACTCAGTCTCTTTTGCTGGTTTCTCCTCCTTTGATCTTACTCAGTGTTCAGGCTATACATTCTTCCTGTGTACAGTAAGTCCCCTATATACAAATGAGTTCCATTTCAAGAGTGCATTCATAAATCCAATTTGTTCATAAGTCCAACAAAGTTAGCCTAGGTATTCAACTAATGCAGTATTCTATATAGTGCTGTACTGTATATACTTATAATACTTTTCACACAAATAATACACAAAAAACAAACACAAAAATTTACTCTACAGTACTGTACAGTAAAGTACACAGAAACACAACCACTTTTAGAGGATGCACACACATGACAATGTACGCCAGGCATGTGAATTAACTTATGTGATTGGACATGTGAATGCACATTCGCATCTTTGAAAATTTGCAACTTGAAGGTTTGTACGTAGGGGACTTTTTGTACTAAGGACTCACACATTTGTAAGTGCATCTGGTCCACACTTCTCTCCTTAGCACCAACTGCCTTCTTGATGTCTGTGTCTAGATGATCTAGGCTTTTAAAGCTTAGCATGTTCAGACTTGAGTTTTATATCCTCTCCCAAGCCAATGCCTTCATCAGTTGTCTTCCCATGTCAGTCAATGACAATCTTTCATTTCCAGTTTCTTGGGTCAAAAAAAATCGGTTGCTGTCTTTGACCACTCCTTTTCTCCTAGGTTTCATGTTCAAGTTCTCAGGGAAGCCTATTAGCTCTGCCTTTAACTATATCCAGAATCTGATGATTCTCATTACACCTACTGCTGTCTCCCAGACCTAAGCCACCATCATCTCTTGCCTGGATTATTGTAATAGCATCCCAGCTGGTCTCTATTTTTAACCTTGTCCTTCAGTCTTGCAATGGACTAAATGTTTATGTCTCCCGCAAATGTAATGTTGAAACTATAACCTGTAGGGTGATGATATTAGGAGGTGGGGCTTTTGGGAGGTGATTAGATCATGAGGGAAAAGCTGATTTTTATTAGTACCCTTATAAAAGAGACCCCTTATTAGTACTCATAAAATTCTCCCCTTTCTCCATGTTAGGGAACAAGGTGAAGGTGCCATTTATGAACCAGAACCAGAAAGTGGGCCTTCACAGAATTTGCTGATACCCTGGATCTTGGATTTCCCAGCCTCCAGAATAGAAAGAAATAAATTTTTGTTGTTCATAAGCTACCCAGTCTATACATTTTGTCATAACAGCCTGAAGGGACTAAGACAAGCCAGTTATCAACATGGTGGCCAGAGTAATCTATTAAAATTATAGTCAGATCAAGTCTCTCCTCCAGACAAAATGTTTCCATGACTTTAAAACTCAGTAAAAGTAAAGATCTTCATAGTCACCTCTCTCCATGTGATCAAGCCCCATGTCCCTTCTCTCTCCTCATTTCTGGCTTCCTTACCATTTCCCAAACCTGCCCGACTACTCTCAAGACAAGGCCTCAGACTTGCTGCTTTCAAAGAATATTCAATAGAATACTCTTCTCTATTATATTGTACAGTTAACTCCCTCACTTTCTTCAGATAAGTAAGAACTTTCCTGGCCATTCTATCTGAAATTTCAACACTTAATAAGACCCTTCCTTGTTTTCTAATTTCTTTTTAGGACACATTACTTGCTTTCGTATTTTATATTTTATTTATTTATCTTGTTTATTGTCTATGTGGTGCTTGATAGTGTTTTGCTCACTACGTTATATCTGGTCCTACAGTAGTGCTTGCCTTATGGTAGTCTTCAACAAGTATTTGTTGATTGGTCATTTAGTAAATAAATGAGTATTGACTAAATGGTCACCAGATTCTTCTTTAGTTTTATTTAATAATTTTTGGTCACAAGAGATAAAACAATTTTACTAACAAAATTTTCTCACATGGATTCTATTCCTTTTCATTATAAAAGTGAATATTAAGAATGCTTCTGTAACATACATTTGCATACAATAAAATACAAAATACTTTCCAATCCAGAGTAAAAGACAAAGTAATTTTCTTTTAGTAGATATACTTTCTGAACATAATGCTATCTGACAAAAACGAAAAAACAAAAACCCGAAACTGTGTTAGTAATCAGCATAAAGATTATTTTGCCTCATCATACCTTGGTTCTTTATCCCAGAATGGTTTCTGGAGCAAATCACACAATAAGCATTATTCTTTTGAATTAAAGCAGTGTGTCTGTAGACAATCTTAGGTGTGTTTTTTTCTTTGGTTATGCTGTTCTCGTTCACTAGAATTTTCAGCTTCCTCATTTCTGCCTATGAACATGCTACAGATGAAGGGTATCATATTTTTAATATTTGCACAATTATTTTCCATTTTGGAAAACTGATTTTTCTCTGTACACTTTCCACTATTTTGGCATCAGGGAAGGAGATAAGAACAATGCTCTCCCTGGAAGGAAAAGACTGTGATATTGGCCACCAAGGCAAGAGAATTCATGATCTACCTTCTAATAACTCCAAAGCCCCAGCGTGGGGAGGAAGTTCATCGCATGTGTAGATAGAAAACTAGGGCAGAGGGCCTGCAACCTCAGTCCGTAATTGCCTCTGCGGTAGGAAAAGGATGTTCCCTTCCCTTAATCAATCAATCAATCAATCAATCAATAAAAAGCGCGGGCGTGGTGTCGCGTCTGTAATCCCAGAACTTTGAGAGGCAGATGTGTGAGGATTGCCTGAACCACGGGATTGAGACCAGCCTGGGCGACATGGTATGACCTCGTCTCTACAATAAATCAAAGAATTAACCGGGCGTGGTGGTGCGTGCCTGTAGTTCCAGCTACTTGGAAGGTTGAGGTGGAAGGATCACCTGAGCCCAGCAGGTTGAGGATACGGTGGCTGTGAGCAGCACGCCACTGGACTCCAGCCTGGACGACAAAGTGAGACCCCTACTCAATAAACAAACAAACAAACAAATAAAAAGGTTGTCCCAGAGCTTCTCTGGCCAACATACAGCAGACTAACACAGTTAAGAGAGTGGGTGTTGTGTTGTGTTGGAGAGTGGATCTCATGTATATGTGTATGTTTTCTTTAGTTCCAGAGTACATGGACTTTGGTTTAAGGTCCTGGTGTGGTGGGAACAAGACAAGATGAGAACAAGGACAAGATGAAAGATGTGGCAGACATTTCAGAGATGGGTAGAGATGCAGGGAGCAGAGGGGATGCCGTGACAACTTGGAGGGCCAAGAGGCTGGATCAAGCTGAGAAATTTAGGATCACAAGGATATAACTACACAGCAAACAGGCTAACTTCGAATGAATGATCACCAGCTAACACTTGCCCAAAGATGAGCTTGATGCTTGAGAATCTCCCTCTCTGGGGGCCCAAGGTCAACTAACTGACCCCATTCAGAACACAAGATCCCAGATGTTGGCAAATTGTAGGCTATAGGCTAAATAATGACTGCTGCATGCTTTTGTGTGTCCTGGAAGCTAAAAATGATGTTTTACATTTTAAATGCTTGAAAAAGAATTAAGATATTTTCTAACATTTGAATATTATATGAAAATTATATGAATATTTTTCATCCATCAATAAAGTTTTATTGGAACATAGCCCTGCCCCTTCATTTACTTCTTGCCTGTGACTGCTTTCCTGCTTCAATGGTAGTGCTGAATAGTGGCAATAGAACCTATATGGCCAATAAAGCCTAAAATATACTATCTGGCCCTTTATAGGTAAAGTTCGCTCACTCCTGCAATACATCTTAGAAAGTAGCCTAGGGAGAAACAGAGGAATCTCAAAACTGAGCCATAATCTGAAAAAGACTGATTTAATCACAAAGAGACCACTGAATTATTAAATCCATTAAATTTAACTAGATTAGACCAAAAGTAGGATTAGCAAGAGATTTCAGGGGATGCCAGTTCTATCATGTGTTCCTAACAGGCTCTGTGGGCACCCTCTGTTACGAGGTGTCTCGATGGAAGGTGGTCTCTTGCCCTCGATAGACTCTGTGCAGATTTACTCACACATTATGTGAATACGACAGTTTGCAGCAGGTTTCAAGCACATAAAGATTTTACCATAGCCCAAGCTTACGAAACCTCTAGGCAAAACTGTGAAATAGCATATATAGAGAGAGATATATATGTTCCTCCCACTTGCAAGTCTGTTGGCAGTCATATTTCCATGCTTGCTAAGGTACCAACCTCACTCAGGCTGTTTTATTGATGTCTGTGTCACTCCGGGCCATCCTCCACTGTTCTTCACAAGACACTGGAGACACCTCATTCATTTACACTTGAAATATGAATGTCTGATCGTTAAGGATGTGTTAAGTGTTCCAGATAGTTTGAAAACAATGGTTTATGAATGCAAGGGATATATTCCTAATGGAAGAACATAGGCTGTCAATATTTATTCATGTACTTTTAGATTTAAGCTACAGATTCATGCCAACACACCATGTTAATTGGTAAGAAATCACTCATATAAATGTGCTGTTTTCTTTTATTTGTATTTTGAAATTTGTGTCACATACTCGAATGTTAAAGGAGAGGATGGAAGTACACAAAGACCGTTGTTGATTGAAGACACATCTGGATTTGTACACCAACTGTGAAGAAATATCAAAGTAAGCATCTATTCTTCAAACTCAATCTTGAACTTAAACATTGCTATTGTTGAGGGGTTATCATTTCTATTATTAGTTACCTAACAATCATACATTAATAAAAGCTACCTTTCTTATTTAGAAAGTATTTTCAGTGCTAAATAGAATTTTCCAATTTACTTAATCCCTGAAACTAAGTCTGTGAATAGATATTACAATCTCAATTTTATAAATGAGGATAGTCATACTAATAAATGCAATCTTTTGTCTCTTTAAGATTATTTATCTTGTAAGTCATAAAACCAGAATTTAAGCTCAAGTCTGTGTAACTTTAAGGTTTATGCTCTTAAGAATAAGTTTAAAATTTGAACTACTTGACTCAATTTTCTGTTTGAAATATGTTTTTGCAAATGGCTTAGGCTTTGTTTTGTTTTATAACTGCTGAGTTTTCTATACATGCATCCTTAAAGACATTTGTAGCCTATTCCTTTGTTTGTCTAACCCTCAAGGTTAAATGGCCCAGTTTAGCTATGACAGCATTCTTCTTGGTAAAGGAGATATGGCAAGGTAGCAACTGATTGTGCAGAGCTAACCTTGAAGTTATTTGATGTTAAATCAGTTTTACTTAGGGATGTTTTTTCACCCCTGAGGTCTCTTTTATTCTGTCATACAATTTGCTGTCAAACTAAATGATGCATTTAAATTGAATGACCAAAGATAATGACTGTACAAGGGAGAGACCAGTACAATTGCTGTTGTAATGTCATTAGTGTCATTCTGATCTGAATGACCCTGTCATGTAGGAGTCATGACACAAGGGGTGTCAATTCATGGTAACCTACCATTGTTTTTCAGCCAAATAATAAAAGTTTCTAGGGGGCTGGCATTTAAAAAAAGTTACCCAAAGGGTACTTGTTATAACACAGATTCAGAAATGATTATGTCACTAATTGGAAGTGGAACTTAAGAATGATGTACTCAATTTGATCATCAAACATATAGCTCTAGTAAGAGACAGACTTCAATGCCACTCAATTTGATCATCAAACTGAATGGCATTGAAGTCTGTCTCTTACTAGAGCTATATAGTACATAGAGTAAAATAATTAAGAGAATAATTGTGTCCAGCGAATTGGATTGGCTACACTGTGAAAAAGAAAGATGAATTGGCAAAATGTCTTTTACAATTGGGCTCATAAGTTGGATATTTGTGATAAAGCAAAGCAGTTGCACAATTTCTAGGCTATATGACAATCTACAGAATCCTATCCCCCTTTCCTTCTCTCCTGCCCTCCCTCCCTCCCTCCTTTCCTTCCTTTGCTAGAGTGTGAAAATCATAGACACTAGTGTTATTTAACTTAGTTGCACAAAGGAGGCACTTATAATTTTACTTTTCAGCTTTCAGTCATTTAAATTAAGCACCTATATATCCTTGACTCAAAATAATTAATCTCCAAAAGAAATAGACTATGCAAATACTTTCTGTTACTTTTTTCCTCATATCATTGCCCATATTTTTTTGTTTCATAAGTCACAGGAAAGAGACTAGAATTGTTTTTCTTAAAAATTTGCTCAGTGACATTCTAAACACTTAAAAAAATATTTTTAAGCAAAAATCCTATAGTCTTCCTCATAACTTTTCCTTCCTCCCTTTATCTAATACATGATATGATATTAACGCCCTAGTCCATGGTCTTCACTTCAATAGTATTTGGGTTTTATAAGCAGAAGACAAATTTAAAGCACATCTTTTTTTTTATTCTATCAAAACTCACTGAATGAGCATGTCCTTTTTTTCAATTATATATCCTTTTCTCAATAATAGAATATGGAATTTGCTATTTATCTGTAACACGAATGCTATATTCTCTTTTAATTTTTATATTTTCAATTGTTATTTTTATGATGAAGAGGAAAATAATTTTGATGTGTTATCAACAGAACTTAACAGTTTATAAGAAAAATCCCTACATGCAGGACATTTCAAAAATGGGCTTAAATCTCTAATAGTAACTAGTAAATTGCAACTAAGTGTCAGAAAAACAAACAAGAAAACATATATCTCTTTCCTGTATTTGGAGACTTCTCCCTGAGTTGACAGCATCTCAATCTTACTTACAGAACTAAAGTAAAATTCAGCACAACTCCTCCCTGGTTTCAGCACAGCTGGTCTTCTCTGCTCTCTGAAATGTTCCCTTTCCTTTCTTCAGCTCAGTGTTCTTGGTTCTTTTCCCATCTCTCTGAGTTCATTTCTATCTTTATCGTTCTCTTCTGCACGCACAAAATCATCGTCATCAGGAATCATACTAAAATTCTTATTAAAATGCGGATTTTTGATCCCAGAATGTACAGACCTCCTCAAGGGAAGCCTCTTAGTATGGAACTCAACAATCTGTCTTGTAGCAAGTTTTTTCTGAGTGAGTCTTACTATGCACAGTCAAGTTTGAGATGTTTTGCTAGAAATGATGGGCTGTTTCAAGGTTCCTCTGCAGTTTTGTTCCAGACACATCAAAATTCTCTCTACTGTCCAAAAATGCATTGAATTACTTCTGATCTCTGTCTGCGTCAGCTCCAATCTCACTCCTGAGTCTCAGACATAAATCTCCCCTTGGAGGACTCAAAAACCCCTCAGATTCCCTTGAACCTGTTCTTCCTCCTGTCTTTCCTCTTTCAAGTGATTGGCATTTCACCTACATAGCTGCCAGAGTCAGAAACTGGGAGCTAACCCTGATTTCTGCCTTTTCCCAATGTATTCATTCACCCACAGGTTCCCATTTATTCTGGCTTTTAAATATCTGTGCATGACATTCAATTCTCTCTAGTAGTACGGTCGCTAGACTTGCTCTGCCCTGCAAGATCTGATCATCGTCTGTCTCTTCAATAGATTTCTTACCCCTCTCAGCCTCATGCTTTATAATTTGACCATACTAAATATTTTAAGCGTTCTTCACGTTTCCATGCTGTTTCTTGCCTCTGGGCCTAAATGGAGACTATTCTTTCTTCCTAAAGTCCCAGTCCCCACCCTCTTGGCCCTGATCATTTCTGCTGGCCACTGAGATCTTACTTCCTCTGGAATGCCTTTCTCCTTACCGCCGGGTTGTGGGTTCGTCGTCACAGCAATGTCCCAAGCAAGAATGAAGAAGGTGGTGCCAGCCAATCCCCTTCTAACATTTTATTTCTTATATAGCATTCAGAATACTATAAAATTTTCAGAAGTGTGTCAAGTAGCCACCCGGAGCTGCAAAAAAAGTTAGAAATGAAAGTATCTGTCAAAGGAAACATGATGTCAAGATCAGTTCAGACAATCATGATTCAGCACTCAGACCAAACCGTGGTTGAGAACAAAACTGGGATCCTGTTATTAAGAAAGAAGAGACAGTGGCCCAAGGAGAGGTAATCAACAGTATTTATTAGGCGTTCCCTTACAGTTGACAACACAGGGAGTCGCTTAGCTGGCCTGTTTCTTAATCCAGCCCCAGCCATGCACACCCTCCCTCCACAACCCCAGGGCTGTTTCCAAAGTGAGATGCAAATGCCCGCAGGGCTCTCCCAGTCAAGGTGAATGTCTGGGCATCCTGTGTTTGCTGCCTCTTTAGGGAGCCTCTTGCTACTTTGCATGCTGCTTGCTTCTGGAGCTGAAGAAACACTGCTTAAAAGGATTAATTTGGCTGGTGCTCCAGAGAATTTGGAAAGTAAACAACTGTTTCTTTTTTGTCAATATGGCAATTAAGAACAGGGAGATTAAAGAAAGAAAAGTAAATGTGGCTTTTATTTCTACAGTAGACTGATAGGCTAGTGAGTCATTGAATAGGTAATGAGGACCACAATCCGTTTGGCATAACAACTCCAGTTCAGGGATAAAATTCTCTCTTCTTTCAACTATTTCACCCCACAGTACCCGAACCCAGCACAGACAGAAGCTTGCCAATTTAGAATTTGTGTTCATTTGATCGTGGCATAAAAAATGTTTTTTATGCCAGAGACACAGATCTGCAAGAAAATTTGGTTTCAAGTGAAAGATGATTTTTCTGCCACCAAAGTGTTACTTTTGATTTTATTGTGGATAAGAAAAATACAAATATATCTGTAGATATATCTATATAGAGTCAATGATCCAGTGGGAGTATTAGTAGTTAATGTAAAATCACATTCTCACAGAGTGAATACTGGCTTCAGTTCTGCTATCAATTTACCTGTCAATTACCTTGGAAAATTGCTTAATCTTTTGTAGACTCCTCTTTTAAAGAACAGTGACAGCACCTCCTTTTCCACTAGATTGTTGCAGGCTCTTTCTTATACTTCACTGTACTCAACTTACATCCAACTTTGTGCCTGACACATGACAGACATTCAGTAGATATTACTTAGTAGAATATAGAATTAAAAATCTAATGAAATATAGATGCAAGATTACTATACAAATGTAAGAATTATCATTATTGTCAAAGAACAAAATTTCAACAAATTAAATGAGAAACATAATTAGCTTTTATTAATGATTTATGAACAAAGCAGCATTCAGTCCACAAAAGAGAAGGATCAGGCATGGCAGACCGATTGGCTTTTGTAAGGCAGCTGTAGCAGGAACAGGGAAATAGCATACAGGGTGAAAAGTGGATTAGTTTTCCTCAGGTACTTTCCTTACATGGGTTAAAATGGAGGGGGCTTTCTTATCATGCCGGCTCTGGGTCCCTTTGATTGGTTGCTGTAAATCTCTAGTTTATTTGGGAAACTGACCTATTTGGTGATTTGGCTCTCATCTTTCTCTCTTGATTTCTCAGAAGGTCAGATCTCATAAGTGAACAACTTAGGCCATGTGACTCTTTATCATGAATTACTCCATTTGGGGTCTTCTGTCTTTTCATGAACATTTTTCTTTTCTTCCATAACATGGAAGTACATTTTATCTATAAACTGTTGGAGTCATTTGTAACAACTTTATTGTCTTGAGAATGTCTTTGTAAAATGAGTAAAAGATCACAAAGTTAGGATTGTAATGGGGGACCCAAATTTTGTTACTATATAAGCAAAGCTAAATGACAACATGTTTGTTGTACTCACTTTCTTTCTTCCTTGACCTTTTCTCTTTCCATGCACATCCTAGTCTCCCAGGAATACCTGCAAGATTGGTGAACTTTTTTTCATGTAGGCCTTCTAACATCTTCGGGTCATGCTGACATCTTTGATGTGAGTTCTGCTAAGGTATAGAGTTCATTAAACAGTAAGCATACATTGGTTCCTAGCCTGCTTCGCTAATTGCTTGTTTTTCAGTTGTCATGTTGGTAGTTACAAGACTGATAACTTCCCTAATTGCTCCTATAAGATAACAACACTACTGTACAACCCAAGACTGGTATTCGAGGTATTTTTCAGACTTTTCTTTCTGGTAGACCATTTGATGCCATCTGGGCCAGTGATCTGTAACTCCACCCAGATCCTGACTTAGAACATGAAGACAATCTTGACACCCCTATGATTTCATCCCCAATCAGTGGTCCTAATTCCTTAGCCCCCTGCTCACCAGATTACCCTAGAAAAATCCCAGCTTCTGAGTTCTTGGGGTGGTAAATTTGAGACATATCTTCCGTTCTCCTACTTGGCTTCCTTGTGATGATTAAACACTTTCTCTGGACTACAATGACTGCTGCCTTAGTGTATTGGCTTTTCTGTGCAGCTGGTATAAAAACCGTATAGCAATCTTAGCTTTCTTCAGTGATCACTCCACTGGGTAAAACAAAAACAAAAAAATCAAAATGCAAATGGAGTAAGAGTAGCTTTTGCTGTATTGTGGTTTTTATTATCAGCATTAACAACGAAATCAATCAAAAACTCAACTTG
Source organism: Cephalopachus bancanus (assembly GCA_027257055.1). NCBI lineage: Eukaryota > Metazoa > Chordata > Mammalia > Primates > Tarsiidae > Cephalopachus > Cephalopachus bancanus. The sequence continues at coordinate 5,365,415 of JAPVLO010000138.1, forward strand.
CTAAAGGGTGGTCATAAGAGAACTCACGTACTGGAACCTAATTTCAGGACAAAATTTTGAATAGTTGGGGTTTCTCCCAACTATTTCAGTTCTTGGAAGACTTGAGACAATGTGGGCCTTGGGGGCAGGATGTGAGGTCTTCCGGAGAGGAAAGTTCTATTGGAGTTGCTCTCTCTTAGTTGAGAATTCCAGAATATCCACTTACAAATATCCATCTAATGCTTACATACCAGTTATTATTTTTTTTTTTGAGTTGGAGTCTCACTCTGTCGCCCAGACTGGAGTGCAGTGGCCGCTCCCGGCCACCGCAGCCTCGACCTGCTGGGCTCCGGCAATCCTTCCGCTTCAGCCTTCCGAGTAGCCGGAATTACAGGCGCACGCTACCACGCCCAGCTGACTTTTTTTTTTTTTTTTGTAGAGATGAGGTCTTGCTGCCCAGGCGGGTCTCGAACCCATGGGCTCAGGCAATACACTCACCTCAGCCTCCCAAAGGCGCGGGATTACAGGCTGAGCCACCGAGCCCAGCTCCACATACCAGTTATTTTATGTGGTTATGCCTATAGGAAAATTGGGGTCATGGTGCTGATGTTGAGAAAGTTGGCAAAGGAAAAAGGGACATTTTCCAGGGTATTTTGTGCTTCAGGAATCCTTTTGAAATACCAGGGGAAGAGGAGAACATCTTAAAATGTGTTTTTTGTGTGTGTGTGTGTGTGTGTGTGTGTGTGTGGTTACTATTGCTTCTCTCAGTTGCTCTTTCAGCAACAGCCCAATTTAATTGAGGACAGGTATAAAGATACTGTAATAAGGACTCTAAGTTGCTACAAAAGGTTGAATAGTAACCAAATGGTTAATTTTTAAACAATTCATTAAGTTAACTCATGAAACAACTAATGTCCACACACAAAAAGTTAGAGTCAACATTGCAACTGTAACCAAGGGTAACGTCACCATCCAGAGAAAATGATTTGTGTATAGAAATGAAAAAGGATAACATTTTGAATACTACCCACCTTGTTTTTTCTTCTTGTGATTGTCTTTTAACTGTAGTTTTCATCATTAAACTAAAAAATAAATGTGAGATCTGTTGCCCTAGGGGATAGGAAGAGTGGTAAAATCCAACAAGAACTCTGAGAGAGTGAAATTCTTAAAAAAATTTTTTTTTAGTCAAGGCCTTACTCTTTCCCCCAGACTAGAGGACAATGGCACAATCATGGTTTACTGCAACCTTGACCTCCTGGGTCCAGGCCATCCTTTTGCCTCAGCCTCCTGAGTAGGTGTGATGACAGACACACGGCTTGCCTGGCTAATTTTTAAAATTTTTGTGGAGTGTTGCCTAGGCTGGTCTTAAACTCCTGGGCTTCAGTTATCCTCCTGCCTGAGCCTTCCAAAGTGCTGAGATTACAGACATGAGCCCTTGTGCCCCACCCAAATTCTTGACTTTATAGGTCTTAGGTAGGCTTTGGTACTATTTTAATGGAGACATTCATCTGAAAGCAGAAGAATGTTTTGAAAAACAAAAGCTAGATGCTGTTGACACTTCAGTTTGTAATGGAATGTTAGAAGTTGGTCTTGAAGACTCACATACAAAATATATAATTTACACCACCATCCACAGGGTTGGGAGGAAATAAACTAACAGTGTGCCTTTTTTTTTTTTTTAGTATAAAGATGATTTTTTAAAAGTGCAATGAGTAGAACCAAGGGAGATAAATATTTGAATTTGGTGAGATGCTGAGGGGACCCTGAAAAGTGGTCATTGGCACACACCCCTGAGCAATTGAAAGTTGTTCTCACAGAGCTGTAAGTACTAACCTTGGTTTTTGTTTTTATCAAGTGGCTTAAAATATGGCTATTATTTAAGAAGCTATAAAGAAGGACAAAATTATGAACTTTGCAGCAACTTGTATGGACTTAGAGTCTATCATACTCAGTGATCTATCACAGAAACAAAGAATTGAGTACCACATGCTCTCACTGATAGGCTGACCCTGAACAATTATTACAATACTACAAGAAAGGGATTGGCAGTGGTGGGAAACTGCTGGGGAGGGGAGCACACTTCATCAATAAGGGTACCTGATCTCAAACCAGGTGAAGTGGAGGTCAAAGTGAGTCCCAAACTTTACCTGTACAATGACCATTTGTATACCTAACCCTGAATTGTACCCCACATCTTTAAAATAAAAATTAAAGAAAAAACTGCTATCATCAAAATAAAGACCAAAAAAAAAAAAATCACCTATAATTTCACCAACCCAGTAAAACATATTTCAATGATTATTCTGCAGTCATTTTACCTATGCATATTAATGTATGTTTATGCCGGACGCGGTGGCTCAAACCTGTAATCCCAGCACTTTCGCTTAAGCGAGAGGATTGCCTGAGCCGAGGGTTTCGAGACCAGCTTGACCAACTTGGTCAGACCTCATAAATAAAAAAAATTAGCTGGGCGTGGTGGTATGTGCCTGTAGTTCCAGCTACTTGGAAGGCTGAGTGGGAAGGATCACCTGAGCCCAGTAGACGGAGGCTGTGGTGGCCTTGAGCATGCCACTGCACTCCAGCCTGGGCAACAGAGTGAGACTCTGACTCAAAAAAAAGAGTACGTTTATGTCCACATCTGTAGTCATACTTGTACCTATACCTTCAACTCTATTTGCATCTGTATCTACTGTACTTGTACTTATATCTATATCCAAAAGTCATATGTCTTGGAAAATTCTGGGAGCATAGTGAAAACTAGAAAGCAAAAATTAAAATAAAAACAAGACCCATGGAGTCAATATTCCTAATAGAGCTAAGTCATAGACTATTTCTGTGAATCCTCAAATATATGCATTAGGAACAAATCACCAACAGCCATACAACTTGCCTGGTGCCAACACCTTCATTGGAAGAAGCAAGAAGGAAGCAATGAGTGACTGATGGACTTGAGCATAGGAGCCTACAAACAGCCAATAGGAGAGTGTGGAAGGAGATAGAAGACAGCAGCTAAAGGTGGAGGGTTTCTGTTAGGTTAAAGATCTCACGGGGGCCTCCAAAAATGTCAGGTTAAAACGTATCCCAGTGGGGCCTCCAAATGTTAGGTCAGGCCCAATGGGGGTGGGTGTTTGGTTTGTGATCTGGTGCTGCGAGAAAGATGCAAAGAATTGTACCGAAGTTAGATTGGAAAACATAGTTTATTTAAAAAGATTAGAAAGAGTGAGAGAGATTGAGATTCACCTCTCCAAGGTAGGGGAGCGGGCCAAAGCTTAGGGAAAACATGGCCTGGTCGTAGCTCAAAGAACACATGACCAGACTATAGCTTAGCAAGGCAATGGTGACTGTTGTTTGAAGTTGAATGCCTTTTAATCCTTCCCTTTGATGGGGGCAGGCAGAAAAGGTGATTGGGTGGTGGTCTGTTCCATATCATCAGGGAGGGCATGTGTGCACAGGTACTGATGTCAGGTGACGAAGAGTAGGCAGATGGGTGAGCTAGTTACATGATTGCTGCCATGGTGATGGGGTCTGTCTGTGTCACGAAGGTCAGGAAGAGCTGATTAGGTTAACTTGGGTCTTATGGGTGGAGGCGAATACTTGAAATAGAAAAGCTAATTAGTACAAAGCAAAACAAGTTGGGGAGGGGGTTGCAAAACAATTATCAGTAGCTACCTCTGAGAAACTGGTTCTGAACTTCTAGAGAAGCTTGACAGAGCTAAACAATGTTAAAATGGCAGCTCATTGGGTGTATTGACTCCATGTTATTTCTTTTCAGTTTCTTAAACTTATTTATATAAAGGATGAGTGTAAGGGCTACATTAAGAAGTTGGTGCTACCTAGCCCCTAGGAACCCTTGAAACTGATGAACCAGGATTTCCTTCCAGCGTAAAGTATTAGGCTAGTAGGAATAGAATCAAAATTGGTCAGGGCAGGGACAAAAAGCAAGAAAGGAAAGAGGCTGTCCAGGTAAAAGTAGGAAAGGGAATGGAATGAGAGAATCTTAGCAAGCAAGCCACTATATATTTTTTTGAGTTGGAGTCTCACTCTGTCACCCAGGCTGGAGCGCAGTGGCATGATCACGGCCACCTCAGCCTCGTCCTGCTGGACCCAACTCATCCTTCCGCCTAAACCTTCCAAGTAGCTGGAAACGCAGGCACATGCCACTATGCTCAGCTAATTTTTTGATTTATTGTAGAGATGAGGTCTCACCAAGTTGCCTAGGCTGGTCTCTGGAAACCCTGGGCTCAGGCAATTCTCTAGCCTCAGCCTCCCAAAGTGCTGGGATTATATGCATGAGTCACCACGCCCAGCCCAACCACCGTATTTTTTTATTTATTTATTTTTTTTTAGCAAGCAGGATTTAGTAAGTGGACAGAAAAGCTCCCACAGTGGGAGGGCACCCAAAGGAGTTGCTACACAGGCATACTAGAAGAAGGAGCCCTGTGAAGTTACAAAATGTCATTTGAACGAAGATACATTTTAAAAGTTAATGAAAGCAATTTCACATAATAATAAACAACAAAAAAGTGTTGAGGTTATAACCCTTTGAAACTTACCAAGTTACAAAGAGATTTAGGAGCAGAATAAAATTTGTACAGACAATGAAAGTGTTCCATAATGATATGCCTGTGAAATAAGTAAATAAGTCAAGTTTAAAAACATTGAAATGTGATAGAAGATATAAATGAATGACATCCATCAGGATTAGAAAAGGTTAGAAATGAGGTGACAGAACCGAAGAAAAATTGGATATCATATTAGAAGAAACATAAACTTGGCTAACAATGTCTTAAGAAAAATGCAAGGTTAAAAGTTAAACATTAAAAGCCAAAAAAAAAAAAAAAAAAAAAAAAAGAAACATTGAAGATAAGCAAAGATGATATACACTGTATAGTTAATAGGCGTCTCTGAAGAAGGAATCTAAAGTTTTGCATAAACTAAATTATGCAAAACCATAATTCAGGAAAGCTTGTATGGGATTTTAAAAAAAAGATTTGAAATTTATTGAATGTGTACGTATTATACTCATATACTCAAGAATGTCAACCCAGAGAGGCTAATATCAAGCCTTATTTTGGGGAAATTTTTGAACATGAAGGTAAAAAATAATTTTTAGGATGTGTGGATAAAAAGTGATATAACTTATACTAATCCTCATGCTTTGAAACAATTTGTGCCAAAAAGAAATGAGGAGACATATTTAGTACATTAAGGACAAAAAATGCAAAATAAGAACTTTATATCTAGCAAAATTAGAAGTAAAATAGGTACAGACTTTTAAATATAAAGAAACTTTGTGAGAATATTGTTCTTGTGGGAACTTCTCAGAGGAATTCCGGGACAGTAAACTTCTGATGACCAAAATGACTAGAGTGGCATTAAAATGTGAAATGGTGGTGAGAATACGTAATTATAAAACTAAGAATAAAATCAGGTCAAAAAGGAGAAACTATATTTATAGCACAAACTTTAGAAATGAGGAGGGGAGAAAGGAATAACCTTTGTAAAAAATTTTAAGGATTTTTTTTTTTTGAGTTGGAGTCTCACTCTGTCGCCCAGACTGGAGTGCAGTAGCCGCTCCCGGCCACCGCAGCCTCGACCTGCTGGGCTCCGGTGATCCTCCCGCCTCAGCCTTCCGAGTAGCTGGAATTACAGGCATGCGCCACCAAGCCCGGCTGATTTTTTGATTTATTGTAGAGATGAGGTCTCGCTGCCCAGGCGGGTCTCGAACCTGCAGGCTCAGGCAATCCACTCACCACAGCCTCCCAAAGGCGTGGGATTACAGGCTGAGCCACCGAGCCTGGCAGGATGTTTTTAATAATAATTATTGGTGGTGGTTTTATTAGTACTACTATTCTGGGACTATTCTGTGGATAATGTGGGACCAAGAAAGAACATTCCCCTTTGTACTTGAGAACCAAGAGTCTTAGTGTTGGAGACAGAAGATACATATGTCATGTAGAAGAGGTATGTAAAAACAGTGTAGTTGTGAATATATTTGCATACATTACCTAGCTTATTTATTATATATGTATTATATTATGTATATATCTATTTATATGTTTCTGGTGACCAAATGATGTCTTGAAATACCAGAGCTTCTTGGAGAAATGGCACCTTTCGAGCTGGCAATGCAGAAGATCGGTTTGCAAAATCTTGTTACTCCAGGTAGCAAGGCAGCTAGCAGAGACTTTGTAGGATCATGTCAAAAAGAATTATGTACTATCTTCAAGTGTCTCCTACTAACCAAACATGGGACATTTGAGTTTAAATAAGGATAAGAAGCAGAATATTTTGAGACCCTGCTATGTGTGGAAAATAAATAAAAATTAATTAGTCACCTTTTCAAAATATAAGGGAGGGGATTACTACATATCTTGAGAAATGGTATATATTTATAAAAGGAAAGAATAAGGCATTTATGTTGCTTTCTTATATAAACGGTTTCTTTGAGTGACCTAACAGTAGATAAAGGAAGTATCTCTTTAAAAAGTATTTCTGTAAATTAAAAGATAATATCATTAATTAGAGTGTCAATATTTCACATAATAATATGGATTCCAGGGTGAATTTTTTTCATCAAGAATATAAAGTGAACCGGTAGTTTTCTTTTTTTTTTAAAGTTGAAAATGTGTTTACCAGATGTTTTCATTATCTCTTTTAACAGAATTGAGCCTACCTTCCCCCAATGTCACCAATTATCCTGAGCAGGGTCATGTCTAGTGCCTGTGTCACATGGTGGTAGAAATGCTTCACTCACTCCAACTGAGCATTTCGTTGGTACCCGTGAAAGTCATTTTGTTAGGAAATGTCTTTTTTTTAAAGATGTGGGTATAATTGAGGGTTAGGTATAGAAGTGGTCATTGTATTGGTAAAGCTTGGGTCTCCCTTTCGTCCCCACTTCACCTGGTTTGAGATCAGGTACCCTTACTGATGCTGTGTTCCTGCCCCCACCCCGGCGGTATCCCGTTACTGCCAATTCCTTTAATATAGTATTATGGTAAATGTTCAGGGTCTGCTTATGAATGAGAACATGTGGTACTCAGTTATTTGTTTCTGTGATAGATCACTGAGTATGAGAGACTCTAAATCCATCCAAGTTGCCATGAAATTCACAATTTTGTCCTTCTTTATGACTGTGTAATATTCTGTTGCATATATGTACCACATTTTTTTTTTTTTGAGTTGGATCTCACTCTGTCGCCCAGGCTGGAGTGCAATGGCACATCATGGCCACCCCAGCTTCGACCCGCTGGGTTCCAGCAATCCTTCCACCTCAGCCTTCCAAGTAGCTGGAACTACAGGTGTGTGCTACCATGCCCAGGTAATTTATTTTATTTTATTGTGGAGAAGAGGTCTCACCAAGTTGCCTAGGCTGGTCTTGAACCCATGGGTTCAGGCAATCCACTCGACTCAGCCTCCCAAAGTGCTGGGATTACAGGCTGAGCCACCACGCCTGGCCCACATTTTTTTTTTTTAATCCAGTCCAGTTTCTATGGGCAGTATATTTGGTTCCATGTTTTTGCTATGGTGGATAGTGCTGCAATAAACATGCATGTGCAGGTATCTTTTTTGTAGGGTGATTTAAATTCCTCTGGGTATATTCCCAGAAGGGGGATTGCTGGCTTGTATGGAAAGTCGATTTCTAGTTCTTTTAGGAGTCGCCACACTGTTTTCCATAGAGGCTGAACTAATGCGCATTCCCACCAGCAGTGTGGAACTGTTCCCTTTCCCCCATCCCTCATCCTTGCCAGCATGTGTTGTTTTTTGTTTTATTAATGATGGCCATTCTTACTGGAGTTAGTTTTCCCATTCTGTGGCTGTCTCCTCACTCTCTTGATAGTTTCTTTTGCTTTGCAGAAGCTTTTCAGTTTGATGAGGTCCCAATTATCAATCTTATTGCTTGTGGTATGGGCTTTTGGGATTTTGATCAGGAATTCTGCTTCCCATAAGGGTATCTCCTGGGTTTTCGAAGATTCTTAATGTTTGAGGTTTTACGTTTAGGTCTTTGATCCATTTGGAGTTGATTTTTTTGTGTATGGTGATAGGTAGGGGTCCTGTTTCAGTCTTCTGCACGTGGTCAGCCAGTTTTCCAAACTGATAGTTTCTTTTACAGCTCATTACCAAATTAGACTCTTTCTCTTGCTCTCTCTCCATATCATTGCAGGTATGAAACATACAGAAGTTATTTATAAAACTGGAATAATTCTTTTAAAAAATTAATGTATCATGAACATTTTTCCTTGTTTAACTTATATTTAACTAACATTACAACATTTATAATGTTATAATGACTGTAAAATTGTTCAGAGTATGGGCATATGACATCAGGTGCATAAACAGACTAGTATGCTATTTTATTGGACATTTACTTTGCTGTCTTATGTTTTCAACAGATTTTCTTGTAGTAGAATGTTTTATGTAGCTATATTTATTTTCTCAGCAAAGTATAATTATTCATTAAACATATTTTTTTAATAAGGAAATTTTCAACTTGTCCTTTAGAAAAGTTGACTAGCTTACACGTCCACCAGTAGAACCAGCCCTCCACATCCCTGCTATCCCATTAGGTCCAGTTAGCCCTCTGTATTTGTAGGTTCCAAATCAGATTCAATTCATTGTGGATCAAAAAATTAAAAATAGCAATTAAAAATAGTGTAAATAAAAAACAATGCAACCACTCTTTACTTGGCATTTATATTGTATTAGGGAATGATTTAAATACACAGAAGAGTGTGTACAGGTTGTATGCAAATCTACACCATTTTTATAAAGGACTTGAGTGTCCTTGGATTTTGGTGTCCACAGGATGTCCTAAAGCCAGTCCCCACAGATACAGGCAGGGAAACTACGTGCTTTACAAAAGCCTGCAGTTTTGACAAGAGTAAGTTACATTATGTCTCAGGGCTACTATTATTCTTATTTATACACAATTTTGGGGAAATATTTAACTTATAAACATTTAATCTATCTGCAACTTTCAAGTAATATGTTGGAAGAAAAAAAACAGTCTATTTTTGCCACTTTAGATGCCAGTTGCAATTAATGGGTTGTCACCTATACTTCTCATTGGCTGACCATAAATTGGGGTTTCCCACAATCTCTTAAGATTTAATGAATTTTCTGGAGCGACTCACAGAACTCCGAGAAACACGTTAACTGTTTATTAGATTAATGAAGAATGTGATAAAGAAAGCAGATAAGCGGTCAGATGAAGAGATGCATAGGGCAAAGCCTGCAGGAAGGGGGGTCGAAGCTTCCATGCTCTCTCCCAGCCCACCAGCCTCTAAGGTTCTTCCACGTGTTCAGCAATCTGAAAGTGCTCTGAACCCTGACCTTCTGGGATCTTATGGAGGCTTCATTAGGTTGGCACGATTGATTACAACATTGGGCTATTGATGATCAACTCAACCTTCGGCCCCTCTTTCTCTATGGAGGTCAGGAAGTGGGACTGAGCGGTCTAGCCCTCTAACAATAAGGTTGGTTCACTAGCAACGCACCGGTCCCCAATCCGAGGCTGCCCAGGAGCCCATGACAAGTCACCTCATTAGAACAAAAGATGCTTCGTCACCCACGAACAGGGATTCAGTAGCTTTGTGTCAGGCTCTCCCATCACTCCGGAGACTAAGAAGGTCTCAGAAACTCAGTGTCAGGAACGCAGTCAAAGCCAAAATTTAAAACAAAAGATTCTTCTAGCATCCCTATCTACAAGGGCTCAGGCACTCTTGCTCAGGAACTGAAGGCAGGGAACAATGCATATATTTCTTATTGTCTCACAATGCCACATATTTATTATTTCTTTTTTAAGTCTACCATGTTTGTTTCTATTTGCTTTAAATGAAACTTTAAATGAAAACTTTCACTATTTTCGATGGTAAACAAAAAATTTTTTAAAAATAAATACGGAGTTAATGAAATACAGTGTCTTATCTGGCTCATTTATTTGTTAAAAATAATTTACCAGTCACTAAAGACAATCCGCTTTTTTTTTCTAATTTTAAAAATTTTTCTATGAATGGGACATATGCTGCATTTAAAAATATCTATATGATTAAGCTAAGCATTTATTGTGATGAACTGATCCAATTAGCCTCCTTATCTGTTTCCGCTATTAAGAGCTACAAGCTAAGAAAATTCAACTTTAATTTAACATTTTTTTCCCTGAGAATTACTGAACACATTTGAAAATAAACAGCAGATATCCCCCTTGAAACCAACTTTGAGATATACTTCGAGTGGGTTTTGTAGCCCACTGTGGGATGGGAGAGTTCTAAAATGCAGGCCCTGATTTCAAGGTCTTTTATTATGGCTGTGGTGGTGCTGAGATTGGACAGCCATTCATCTTCTTGGCAGAGATTCATTTAAGTGACTCCCAGGTACCTGAGTGTTGAATTCAGCCCAGCCTCTTTAGAACAAGAGGATCTCCGTGAAGGAGCTAGGTGTGTGTATGTGTTTTTAAAAAGGATTAAGTACTAATTTTTAACAGGGGCTAAGCTTCTATAGTCTCTTGTTAATCTTTGCAGAATGTTCCCCGGTAGAAGAGCTTAGTTTTTGCCTCCCTTTTTTTTTTTTAAACAAGTCCTTGCTATTTTAATCTGTCACTCCTTGGGGAGAAAGAACCTGGCTGACCATCTGAGGTTGCGTTTCCTGTCTTTTAGCATATAACTGGTGCCTCTATCCTATAGTATTTTGAACCTATTACAACTTTCTGCCTATGTATTGGAGGCCAGTAATTCATGTTGTTCTTTGGCTTGCTGCTTTCACTCTTTTCATCAGGTCTGAAATGTAGTAAACAAACTAATTAGTTAGAAGGTATTTCAAGAATATATTAGAATATGTAGAGAGCCAGGAAGAGGTACTGGAGATTTATCCAGTCCCTACAAATTATATAAAGCAAGGAGGAGTGGAGACCATGGTGACGTTTCAATGTTCACAAAGCCAATTCACAGCTGATATTTTATGTAACTCCACTCAGGCTGTGGATTACTTTACATTGTGATTCATGTGACACCAATGAAAATAATTTCATAGTTTATTAATGGCTTCAAAAAGACTAAATGACTAATATGGATCCTCTAAAGATATATACAAAAACTACATATTGCTGTTTGTATAATTAGTTTCCTAGAAGTATGGATACGATGCTAAATAAATTGAAACATGTTGCAGCATTGTTGCACTGATATTTGTTCCATAATATACTCATGTTTTCTTTGCACTACGAATATTCTATGTACTTAGAAATGCTTGGAAAAACAGAGCTTATAAGAGAGATTTAATTAAAACAGTAATAAACTTTTGATTACCAAAATTTGATTTTACTTAAAATATCATTCTTCTTCCTGACCTCTTGGCAGCCTTGCCACGCTCATGAATTCTTTTTTGCAAAAGTAGACTTTCCTTGTCTCAGTGGTGTTTGCTGCTCTGCTTCCCTCCAAATTTCCAATAGAACATTTTGTTTTGTTTCCATTGGTCTCTCCTATTTCATTCCCAACTCTTAAATTATCAGTCTGTAAGTGTTTTCCTTGATTGGTTTACTTTCTATCCACATACTTAGTTTTTTCCAGTATTTTTACAACTTCAACAGTCATCTCTGCATGCGTGAGTTCAAGTATTTTCAGTTTCAACCTTTTCCCAACTACTGACACTGCATTTCTAATGCCTGTTCACTTTGATGTTTGCTGTATATCGAGTTCTATATGTTCAAATCTGAACTCATTAGTTCCTTGTCAGCCTGCGACCACCCCCCTCCTTATTCTCCTCTTTCTGTTAATGCCACATATTTCTCCCAGCAACTTCTCTCAAGTTGTTGAGGCTCAAAGCCTAGGGATAATTTTTTCCCCATCATATATCAATCTCTTATCCCTGACATTCAAAGAGTTGTTGCTATGGTCTGAATGTTTGCATCCCTTAAAATTCATATGTTGAAACCTAACCCCCAAGTTGATAGTATTAAGAGATGGGGTCTTTGGGAAGTGATTATTAGGTCATGAGAATAGAGCCCTTGTAAACGGGATTAGCGCCCTTATTAAAGAGGTCTAATGGAGCTTGTTTGACTTTATGTGCATGTGGAGATACATAGAAAGTTCCATCAATGAAAAACCGGCCATCACCAGACACTGAATCTGCTAGCATCTTGTTCTTGGACTTTGCAATTCCTCCAGAACAGTGAGCAATAAATTTCTGTTTTTATAAATTATCCAGTCTAAGGTATATAGTATAGCAGCCTGAGCACACAAAGACAGTTTTCAAGTCTTGGAGATTTCACTTCTGAAAGGTTTTCTCATTCATCCTCAATTTTCCATTTATTTCTTACAATACTAATTCGTTTCCTTATTAGCTCTTCCCAGACCTCTGAAAAAGTTAACTGTTGATCTCTCTACTTTTGAAAGTCTTTGTAAAGTACCCTGAAAACAAAGGAGGAGGGGAACAACAACAAAAATCCCAGAATTTATGTACAAAAACATGTGTATTTATTCTCACATGTTTAAACTTCAGTCAATTTTAAAGTACTCTGTTTGATACAGTGCATCAATCAAGATGCTTTTTCCACTGCTCAAAACAGTTTTTGAACCTGTCAATTTTGATGCCTTTTAGTGCTTCTGCCATTTTTTGTTTCTCCTCTTCCACATGGGCAGAATGTTTCCCTGTAAGGACTTTTTTTCGTCCAGGGAAACAAAATGTTGCTCCGTGAGAGATGGAGTGAATAGGGAGGGTGGAACATGGGGGATCATGCCATTTTTTGGTCAAAAACTGCTGAACACAGTGTGATGTAGACAGCTGTGCTTGTAAATCACCCATCATGAAATGGGCAAATGCACTTAAAGAATCTACCCCCCCAAAATTCACTAAAGTTGAACACAGCCTTTCACAATAATGGTAGCAGGTGCACGGATGCCAATGGGTTCCTAGAATACTTACCTAAAGCTTAGTTTTGGCTCACATGCTCAAAGGCTGTCAATGGCCTCCACTGACATATGGTTTTGAGACAGGAGATAGCTAGAGAAAGGCTAGGCAGGCAGACAGACAGGATGAGTCCTCTGGTAACAATATAGCGACCTCTCCCCAGGCCTCTCTGTCCAGTACGCTCACATTGGAAAACAAGCTCCCCCTAGGAACCTCTCCAGCTAGAATTTAAGTAGTCACTGCTGGGATTGAAAAACAACCAACCAACTTACTGCCAAGTACTGACCTATTGGATCACCATTAGGCCCCTATCTTCTGCCAATTGGTCCTTAGTACTGACCAATCAGCACCGCTAGTGCTGACCAATCAGCTCACAGCTAGTACTAGCCAATCGACTTGGTCTTAGGGCTATATAAGCACCAGGTTACTGCCCCAGACGGTGGGAGTCTCGGCTCCTTCCCACTGTGGAATTGTCTGTGTCTGCTCAGTAAATCCTGCTTTCTCACTTGCCGGTTGTCTGGGTCCATCATTCTTCCTGGGCATGAGACAAGAACCTAGGCCTGAAGATCCACAGAAGATCAGGGCTGAAGAGCCGTGTGTCCTGGAGGCTGGCTTGATAGCTGATAGTAGCTGACTGAATCTGGGAGAGCTGCTGGAAGAAGGTGAGACTTGGAAGCTGAGACCCTTCTGGGGGTTCCAACACTCTCAGGGCTTGGCTTGCCAGCCCATTAGAGCTGACACTTCTGGAACTAGGCTCACCAGCTCCTGGAGCTGACCCTCTCAGGATCTTGGCTGGCTGACCTGTTGAGCTGACATTCTCGAAGCTCAGACTTGAAAAATCCATATCAATTTTTCGTGAAAACATAATCGTTTTTCTGGGAAATGACTTCAAACCACTTTGCCATTGTCTTTTCTTTCACTTCTCAACATGTATCCTACACAAGTGCTTTCCAAATTTAATGTGCATATGAATAAAATGTGGGCCATGCACCATCAAAACCGAAAGTTTTGAGTGATTTTTTTTTTTGGTTCTATGCTGTTTACTGTGTGCAACACCTTGTGCACCTACCTGTATCATAAACCTATTTTTCCTTCAAAGTCAACCTGTCCATGAAATCTCATTTGCATGAATTTTATATATTCTTCTTCCCAATTCCCAAGCATCTATACATGGATTCTTCATGACGCTTAGACTATATTACTTTGCATGATAATTTCGTAAATCGAATGTTTTGAAGACAGGGGCTATGTTTTATTTCACTCTATTTCGCTGCAGACCCTGCACAACATTTTACACACAGAAGGAGCCTAATAACTATTATGTTAAATTATTCAACATGGTTGAGCCAGCCTGATAAACCACCAGTAAACATGAAGTAAACTTCAGCTCATAATTAATGTTCGTGATATTTCCTCTAAACTGGAAAAGCTTAGATTCTCTTTAGCTGTGGCCTTTTCGGAAATGTTTGTATAAATTCCAAATATCAAACTGTGCCCTGTTGTTAAAACAACTTCAGATTTCAAGTCAACTCGATGCTTGAGACTGAAAAGGAAAATGCTAAGTATTAATGAATATAAAGGTTAAAACTTTTTTTTTTTTTCAGGGAAATCTAAATGGGTATAAATAAGTAGGAGGTGGGTGTTCCTGCAGCCAAATTGGATTCTTTTACCAACTTGCTCAGTGTGTTGTTTGAGAAAGGCTGTGTGTTCTCCATGAAACGAGATCACTACGGGTTGTCTCAGTTTGTTGCCAACCAAGCAGAGGGAGAATTGTGTTCATTGTTAAACGGTAGAAATTGCTGGAACTTTAGGCTGCAATGAAGGCTGCCTCTGGAGTGCTCATTCAGTCATTCCCATTTTTCATGCTATTAATATATGCCAAACAATGTTTTATGGATACAGAAGTGAAAGTCAAACTTTTCCCCATCATCAGCTAAAAATCTAGTGGGAGAGAGATACAAATACACAATCACTGATGAAACAATGTGGCAAGTGGTTCATTAGGGAAGCTACTGAGTTTAAAAGAATAGGTAAGAGTTGGGTGTGGTGAATCACACCTGTAATCCCAGGACTTTGGGAGGCAGAGGAGAGATTGCCTGAGTCCAAGGGTTCGAGACCAGTCTGGGCAACTTGGTGAGACCTTGTTTGTACAATAAAAAAAATTAGATGGGTGTGGTGGCACACACCTGTAGTTCCAGCTACTTGCAACGCTAAGGTGGAAGGTTCGCCCGAGCCCAGCAGGTTGAGGCTGTGGTGTCTGTGGGTGTGCCACTGCATTCCAGCCTGGGCAAAAGAGTGATACTCCAACACACACACACACACACACACACACACACACACACACACACACACACACACACGTAAGATCTGTGTGTTAGAACAAGCAGGAGGGAACATTTCATATTAAGCAGTGCTTCTCAATTATTTTTTCATTATTACCCCCCTGAGGTACCTTTTTAGTGTCTTTTTCTAAACATTAGCACCCGCTCCCAATAAAATGTTAATACCACAGATATATTGAATGCCCCTTTGTGTCCTATGGCCTGTTGAAGAGTTCTAAACTGCTGTAATATCGAAAGATTTTTTTCATTCCACAACCATTTTTTATCCTCTTGGGACGAGATGAACCCCCCTACCCCCAGAAGGCCTGACTCAGGACTTGCATGCCTAGATTTTGCCAGCAATTTTGTTCTCCCAGAGTCAGTTTTGACAATCTTTTTGTGTCCTATTGCCCTCATATGGCTGCCCCTTCCTTGATCTCAGCTACTTTTTACCCAATTGTGGTTTGACTATTGCAATGAACTGGCATTTGGAGTAACCCCTCTGCATTTGTTAGACTGAGCTTCTGCTGTGTGTAGCAGAAAAGTAAAAATGAACGGTCGTTTACACCAGAGTTTTTTTTGTTCACTCTGGGAGTATAACTCTGCTCAGTACTGGCTGGAAGGACCTAGACTCTTTCCAGTTCACAATGTTTTGTCAACTGTGGAGTGTTGCCCTTGTCCAAGTGGCTTCTACAGCCTTGGCAGGAGGAGGGAACATAGGCATAGGGATGTCATGTGACAGCTACCTTTTAAGGTGATATCCAGAAAGCGACCACGTATCACTACCACTCACAGCACATTGGCCCGGACATAGTCTCATGCATACACCTGGCTGCAAAGGGAACTGGGCAATGCCATCTTTATTCTGGTGTCCAGCCATGTGCCCAGATGAAACTGAAGAATGAGAGTCTGGATATGAGGGACTGCTAGAGCTGTTACTCTCGGCCAGGAATATTTGCTTTAAAAAAATTATTTTTAGTAGACAAATAAAATCGCAACATTTACTGAAATAAAGTGATTTTGCATTAAAATGATCCAAAGTCTAACATCTAACTCGTTAAGGTGCTTTCATACTTTTTTCCTCATGTAGTTCTTATCTAGGCATAATATTTATATTGCTAAAAATGCAATGGTTTTTTTTTTCTTTTTCACTTAGTGCCATAAGTGCTTTTCTATGTTATATAATCCTCATAATTTTAAGGGTTCTAGATATGCTATAATGAATATTTTCATGTATATGAACTTTTCCTTCTTTGGGATAATTTTCTTATTCTATCTGTCCACCAAAAGTGGGATAATTCGGTCAAGGGTATGATTATTTTATGTCTTGAAACACACTAAAAAAAATCATTATTTCGAAAGGAAAATCTTCCAGTGTTATATTGTTTTATTAGTGGTTGTTTTTCATCACTTTTATAAGCTATGTATAACAGTGTCTACTTGATGACCAAATTTCTATATTTTATAGATTTAAGAAGCTACATTATTCTTATTTTAATGTGTTATTTTGGTAAGTAGTGGAGGTGAACATTTATATGTATATGCATGTATTATTCTACTAACTCTTGTTGCTCATATACTTTCTTAAAATTTTTGGTATTATTTTCATATCAATTTGCCTAAGCTTTCTATACAATATGAATATGGTCTTTGAAATATAAACTTTAATGCAAATATTTGTCTGGATTTGTTTTCTCATTATTATAAAACCATCATTAATATTCTCATTCCTCCAATCCTTCCTCCTTTAGATTCTTTGTGAAAGTGCAGTCTTCAGAAAAATAAGAAAGAATTAGAAGTATAGTCAAAATACATGTCAAACACCAATGAAAAGCAAACGTTAGCTCAAACATTGCTTCGCCAAGGAAACATTTATTTTAATAAACGTCTCTCTTTGATTAGTGTTCTCTAGAACACCGTGAAAATAAAGGCACACACACAAAATAAACCTTCAGGGTTTTCTAACTATTTGCTGTGATTTTGTGGTTTAATCCATTTGAAAACTAGCAGAACATAGCACTGCCCACCCTCCTCCGGAGGAATCACAATTTCACAGTTTGGTTCCCAGCACTATCTGGCAGAACTGCTGTCATATTAGGTTTCTGGCTCTGGACATGCAGGCACAAGTCTCTCCCGTTGGCTTCTCAGTGGGGGAGGGGAGTAACACCAAAGGAAGCAGCAATTAGATCCATATATAATAATACAAAGGCTACAGAATTGTTCCCCATCCTCACATCTATGTTACTAAAGTAGTATGTCTTTTTCCCACTCCATGATTTTTTTTTCAAAAAAATGGGTGTAGATTTGTACAAACTAAAACATCGGAAGCAACATGACAAACGAAGGAGTTACACGTTATTTATTTACAGCATTATTTAGCTGAGGCCATCTAAAAAAATTTAACTGAAAGAAAAAAAATGACCAAATCCAAGAATGTAATCAGCCATGAGATTTCTGATGAAAAAATTTCAATGGATAAAATGTTTCTTTTTAAAAATCTGTTATCAAAAAATGCGAGACTCAACCAATTTAAAGCACATCATCTCATCATATATAGGGTGATAGAGCATATTTTATTTATGTTTTGTGACACTTTTTTTAAAAAAGCAAGGTTATTGAGCAACCGGAAGAGACTAATGTTGTTTAGTAAGTGTTTCTCCAGTGCTCTGCAGACAAACAACATCACACTGCTCATTGGCGTCCGTCCCACCAGAAACAACGTGATATATGAGAAAAGGCACTGACTTTGAAGTCAGCTAAACTTGGTAACACATTGCAGCTCTTCATGCTGTGCTCCTGGGTAACTTTATTAACCTTTTTGTCTCTCCCTATTGTAAGATTTTTTTTTTTTAAAGTGGTACAGATAGCTACCTTGCAAGGTCATGGTGAAGATCCGTGGTGAGATATATATATATAGAATATCCACCATAATGGCTGCAATAAAGGGGGAAATCAATAACTGATAGTTACTTTTATTCTTTGTTTTCCAAAACTGCATTTTTTTTCTGGACCATGTGTTGCAAATATTTCTTAATTATGTTTGCATTTTTATCCCCATCCTCTTCCCATGCTAATGGAAGACAATGTTAGTTGACTGTGGCGTTGTATTCTACTGTTTGTACAGTATTTGAATTTAATTATCTTATACATTTGCTGGGGAAGATGCAGTATGTACTTTTTTATACAGGGGTTATAATTTCCAGTATATATTGCAGGTAAGAAAAGACACATTTATTGAATTATTTCATTTTAGTATTTGAATTCTATTATAGCTTAATTTTGTATAATACTAGAAACATGCAATAAGTGGGAATTAATTTGTGCCATCAATGTATTGCGCATGACTTTTCTTCTGTGCACTTATGTTGAGTAGGTTCAGGCTATTTTATAAAAATATTTGTAACTCTAGCATAATTCAGTAACTCTCACCTGATTCATCTCTGTTAGTTTCAGGAACAGATCCAGAATCCAAAGGACAAAGAGTTCCTAGTTGCAGCTCCTTTTCTGCTGTAGCTCTGAGTGTGAGGAGAAATGCTGGAACCAAGTGCGCTTGTGAAAAATGTACCCATGGGGAGAGTGCTGTCTCAAGCACTAGACCTGTGTTGTCTAAAGGTGAGGCAGCAGTTGGTGTCAATCAAAGGAAACTTTCCCAAGGACTGTTTTTTCAAGAGAGGTGGGGATAGTTGTCACAAAGGGTGCTATGGTTTAAATTGTCCTTCCACAAGCATGTATTGAAAACTTAACCCCCCAATGCAAGTGTTGGGAAATGAGGCCTAATGGGAGGTGCTTAGGTCATGAAGGCTCCACATTCATAAATGGATTAAAGCTGATTATAAAAGGGCTTGAGCTGGAAGTTCAATTTCTTGTTCTCTCTATTGTGTTCTCTTAAACCATCCCACATCCTACCAGGGACTGATACAGCAAGAAGGTCTTCACCAGATGCAGATATTCAATCTTGGACTTCCCAGTCTCCAGAATCATGAGTCAAATAAATCATTTTCTTTATAAATGACCCAGTTTCTGGTATTTTGTTGCAGCAACACAAAATTGACTAAGATATAATTTTAATTGTTTTTGTTTTCCTGTTATTATTTATTTGAGAGATGAGAACACATATACTAAATAAATAGTGAACAAACCTAGGAATGAAAAAAATACAGAAGTTCAGAGTAATCTCTTTCTTGATGTGGTAGGCAGAATTCTGTGATGATTCTCAAATTCCCCATTCCCTAGAGTACATATTCTATATAATCCACTCCTCTGAGTGTGCATAGAATGGATGTCAGTCCTGTGATTAGATTACATTATATGAAAAAGGTAAAGGGATTTTTTTCTGGTGGGTTTAAAGTTGTTGATCAGGTGACTGAGTTACTCTCAAGAAAAAATATCCTGAGTAGGCCTGACCTAATCGGGTGACCCATTAAAAGAGACTGAACTTTCTGATGTTGAGAGATTCAAAGCAGCAAATCTGATGTTCTCTTATTGACCTTAAAGAAACCAGTTGTCATTGTGTGAAGAGGGCAACATGGAAAGAACAGCGGGTAGCTTCTAGATGCTAGAATAGCACCTGGCTGACAGCAAGAAAGCAGGGACCTCAGTTTTATAGCTGCAAGAAAATGAATTCTGCCAATAACCAGTGAGCTTGAAAGGCGGCCCTGCATATCATACAAGAACACAACCCCGACCAGCACTTTGAGTTCATTCTGTAAGGTCCAGAGGAGACGACCAGCATCCAGGCTTACAAAACTGTGAGATAATGCATTTGTGTAGTCGTGAACCTCTAAGTTTGTAGTGATTTGTTATGCAGCAATAGAAAACTAATGCTGTTGGCTAAAATATTTGAGTCCCTCATTTTCTGTTTCCCATAAAGGAAATAATATCTTCTACTCCGCAAATTATTTCACGTAGGGGTGTTCTGATTCCATCTTGCATCTTCAACTGTATTCTGTATTCATGACTTTAAATGAGCATTGAGTCATGCCAGATTTCCCCTCCCTAAGATAATGTTATGTATATCCCATGTCTCCCTTTATATACCTTCTCATCTCTACCTGAAAGAGCTGTTATCTACAATTACGTTCTCAAATTTATCCTTCATTCACTGCGAACTAACTTGCCCCCATTATTCCATAGATACACTGTGGTCATATTTGCTGAAAACATTCTTGCTAATGAGTTAAACAGACACTTTTCAGTTCTTATCCTTCTTGACCACTCACTAGCATTAATACCTTCTCTTTTCAAAAACACTTCCGTTACCTTCCGTCATATTTCACTCTCCTCATTTTCCTGTTTTTCCCCTGACTGTTCTTTTTTGTATTAGATGTTGATGTCATCCAAGGCTCTATCTGCTTTCTTCCTTCTCCTCCTCCTCTTCTTCTTTTTCGTTTTCAGTCTAAATACTATTCCTGAACAGCCTTATTCATCCTCTCTATTTCATTTGTCACATATGAAGGGGGATCCCCAAAATACTGAAATTGTTTTTTGGAGAGCAGGCCCCTTGTAGCACAAGCTTCTCCCACTGGGTAAGTGTTCTGACAACTCATCAGCATCAGTGTACCAGCTAGTGTTTTGAGAGGATGTGATCAGCTTCAGTGAATTTTTTGGGGGAGATTTTTTCAATGCGTTCGCCCATTTCATGATTAATAATTTACATGAAAAACCCACCCAGACTGCACTGAGTGTTCATCAGTTTTTGACCAAAAAAGGCATGATCCCCATGCCCCACCCTCCCTATTCACCTAATCTCATCCTGAGCGACCTTTTTTTTGTTTCTCTGGATGAAAAAAATCCTCAAAAGGAAACACTTTGCTGACATGGAAGAGGAGGTGACACACACAAAATGGCAGAAGCACCAAAAGGCATCAAAATTGACAAGTTCAAAAACTTGTGAGCAGTGGAAAAAGTGTCTTGATAGGTGTACTGTATCAAACAAAGAGTACTTTGAAGGTGACTGTAGTTTAAACAAGTAAGAATGCACAATTTTTTATAAATAAATTCTGAGCTTTTTGGAGTCTCGCCTCATATATGCTGACAATTAATCTCTATGCCGGATCTCCAGATCTTTCTTCATTGCTTGAAGCTTGTGTGTCCAGTTGCTTGGAGAATATCTCTATTCGGAAGACTCATAAGCATCTTTAGGTCAACATACACAATACTCACTTCATATCTTACATACCAGATTTGGTCTTTTTCTACATTCCCTACTTTTATGAACATCACTATCATCTCCCCACCTAGCCAGTCTAAGGAACTTGATATTACCTTAGCCTTTCTGTCAGACTTCTCCCTCTCCCTTATTTCCCACATTTAATCCATTATCAAATTCTGCTGTGTTTTTGTGTATCTTAGTTATATCCATTTTAACTATTTTATTAATTGCAGCCACCAGTATCTCTTCCTATTCAGCAATATCCTCAAATTCTATCTATCTTTTCCATCCAATCTCTCTATTTGTTTTTCTGTGTTGCACCTGGAGTAATTTTATAATGCATACATCTGATGATGTCCCTTTTTTGTTTAAAATTTAATGACTCCTTTTCTTCTGGGTAAAATCTCAAACTTGAATAGGCCACTTAAACCACTCATCACCTGGCATTTCCCATGATTCTTCCCCCCTTGCCTTTACAGACTCCTCCCTCACCACTGTCTGCAGCTTTTTCTGCACTGCAGTGACTATTAACCACAACACTTGTGTCTCTGTCGTCTTACTTGCCATCTTCTCTAGTTGGGAAACATTTCCATACCTGCCTCAATTCTTTTAGTTGGTCCAGTTGTTCCTTATTATTGGGTTGAAAGCACCGTCTCTGATTGACAAAACCTAGCTCAGGCACTCTTCCTTTATCCCTCATCGCACTGTCTGAAGTTCTCAAACTGTGTTGTTGTGGAATGACCTTTCTACTCTTCTAAACGATAACTTTCTTTAAGGCATACCTGCTTCCTATCACTGTTAACAACTCTCATCCCAGCACAGGGCTTGACGCTACAAAAATATTTTAGGAAAAAAGTTATTGACAATGCAGACTGTAAGTAACTTTTATCATGTCACTAAAATATGCCATTAATTGCACAGTTTTACTTATATTGGAGATTTGCTTGTTTCAATGACAAATGCCCCATAAATAAAGCTGTAGCAAAGATTACTATACATATGGTAATTCCTAAGAAGTAAAATTATATAACCAAGTTTAATTTTAAAGATTTTAGGGGGGAGCATATTTATTTCTCATGCATTCTGCTTTCTATCAACTCAGTTCGTTAGGTTTTTGTCTTGTTTTTAAAACAAGATCAGTGAAGCAAATCCAGTACTCTGCATATTTCTCTATTTTATTTGCATGTTTATGATTTAAAAGTGTAATTCAGTGATATTAATAGAATTTAATTAATAAACATAGAAATAACTTCTCATGTATTAGCTTATTTTCATTTTTTGTATGTGCTTAACAATGTAAACTACCCATATTATCTTAAAGAGACTACATACATGCTGGCTAAAGAAAGTAGATAATTGCAACATTTATCTAGATGGTTAAAGTCAAGCAAGTGGTCATCAGAGGCGAAACCATTTTAATCTGAATTGAAATGGGAAATATTTATTTGAAGTTTTTTTTGAGTTGGAGTCTTACTCCATTGCTCAGGCTAGAGTGCAGTGGCACGCTCACAGCCACCCCAGTGCCAATCTGCTGGGCTCACAGCCGTCCAAGTAGCCAGAACTATAGGCCTGTGCTACCACCCCTGGCTAATTTTTTATTTTTATTTTTATTTATTGTAGAGATGAGGTCTTGTCAAGTTGCCCAGGCTGTTCTCGAGCCTGTGGGTTCAGGCAATCCCCTCACCTCGGCCTCCCAAAGTGCTGGGATTATAGGCTTGAGCCACCGCTCCAGGTCATTTATACATTTTAAGTCTCAATATTGCATATATTTTTGGAAAAAATATGCTACTTTTTAAAGTTATCTAAATTTGAATCCTTACAGTCAGGTTTTAGTTCTCTCTTCCACATGTCCTGCTTATCCCTCTATTAAACTTTCCATCTCATCTGTTAACAAGTTCTACAATTCCTGTCTTCTTCATATCCACTGTCTAATTCCTCCTAGCTTTCTTTTTCTCTTTCTCTCCAAGACTGCCCTTAATAGTAACACCTTAGCAAGTCTTCTCTTCACTTAAATCCCTCATATATAAAGATTATTTATTTTATTATTGTTATTTTTTGAATCAGGATCTCACTCTGTTGTCCAGGTTGGAGTACAGTGGCATGATCACAGCTCACTGTAGCCTCAGCCTCCTGAGCTCAGTTGATCCTTCTACTTCAGCCTCCCAAGTAGCTGGGACCAGGGTGTGTGCCACCACACCTGGCTAATTTCTTGTAGAGTCAGGGTCTTGCTATGTTGCCTCAGGCTGGTCCTGAACTCCTGGACCCAAGCAATCCTTCCACCTCAGTCTCCCAAAGTGGTGGGATTTTAGTTGTGAGCCACCATGCTCAACCTGTAGATTAATTATGCCATTTTTTACTCCATGAAAATATTTCCCATTGTTGAATCAGGAAAAAGAACCTCTACTTGCTACAGTGCCTCTGTGATATGGACTCTACCATTTCATTAGCGATATCCCAGCTTCTTCCTTTTATGAACCCAGAAGGAAGCTTTATCCACGATACAGACAAACACATCTTCTTTGCAACCTTTGTGGCTTTTGTCATAGTTTCTGCTAGAACGTCTTAATTTTCTAACTCATCTTTCCAAATTCTTATGCAGAAAATGGGTCCTATTCGTAAAGCATCCACTTCAGGAAACAATCCTTTAGCTTTCCAATCTGATGAAATCACATTAACACTCTACCTTTTTACATCACTTGTATCCTGATTATTAATATACATATTTGTAGGGTTATCTTATTAACAGTCCTCTCCCACTCTCCAGGCACCAATTGATAATCATCTCGAGAGTACAGGTTCCTACTGAGAATTTCATTTTCTACCTCACCTAATTTCTTAAAAATTATACTACTATTTGTGCATATGAGAACAGAAATGAAGTTTTATTTTATTGTATTTTATTTTGAGTCAGAATCTCACTCTGTTGCCCAGGCTGGAGTGCAGTGGCATGCTCATGGCCACTGCACCCTCGACCTGCTGGGCTCAGGTGATCCTTCCGCTTCACCCTTCCTAGTAGCTGGAACCATAGGCATGTGCCACCACACCTGGCAAATTTTTTGATTTACCGTAGAGATGAGGTCTTGCCAAGTTGTCCAGGCTGGTCTCAAACCCATGGGCTCAGGCAATATTCTCACTTCGGCCTCCCAAAGTACTGGGATTATAGGTGTAAGCCATTGTGGCTGGCTTGAAAATTTTATTTATTGACACACAATAAAAGAAAGTTTTCCACTTATAAAATGAGGTAGATAATTGAAATAAGTAGCAGATGTTAAAGAAGTATTTAATTAGGATCAAACATTAAAATCTGCTATTCAACTTTTTAATTTATTGGAGTTCTATGTTAGTTAGTTTCACCTTTTAACCTTCTCTCCTTTCATTTTTGCTATGCAATATATGTCTTCATAGAGACACAGCAATGACTATTTCTCTTCTCTGATGTTAAAGAATTCTTCCTCTATTCGATTTTCCCTAGGGTTAGGCAGAATGATTTAGAACAAACTAAATTTGACTTGAATCCTTACACATTTCTACAAATGTCAAAGTTTTAAATTGCATACCTCTGTACAGAAGTTATGAAATCTTGACTCACTCTCAGATTTTGCTTTGAGCAACAAAACAGACCAAGCTTAACATCGAGCTCATTTGAAGAACATGAAGTAATGTTTGAAAAAAGCACTATTGAGAATATTACTTCTTCAGAAATATCTCAATATGTTCAACCTACCTGCTTGTGATGCAGCAAAATTCTAGGCCATGCAAGTGAATGAAATTGACGTGAGTTGCTGACTTCCTTTCAGGAAGAAGGGTGGATGTGTGAATGGAATGCAAATGCTGTATGAATTCGTATCTATACTTATGGGTTATTTTCAGCATTTGTTTTTTCAGAAAATATTTTGTTTATGGCTTTTGGGGTGACTTTTTTTTCATTAAATAACCTGGATACGTTTAATTTTTACGTTTTCAGGAGAAAGCTGTTCCATTTGGAGTATGTTCATTTCTGTTGAAATGTTGCTATTGAAAGCTGCATGTACATCTTTTGGAGAGGCCACATGGTTGAGACTCTATTTTTAAATTTTCACGATAGCTTTTCCACTCTCCTGAGCATGCTGGATCTAAGTTTCTACTGAAGCATGTAATTACCAGCAATGACTTAGCACCCGCCATGTGGTGCCGAGTAATGGCAAATGTAAGCAACGTCAAAAAGAGAAGATTGGCAAGCTGGAGATAGTCAAGTGAGATGACGCAGAGACTCTCATGCTCCAGCAAACACACTCACCATTGCCAGTAGCACAAGAGAACTTTATTCACAAAAACTGCTCATGTCCTCGTGAAGATGCCCCACATCAGAGAAGAAAAAGGACTGCTTTTTTGTTTGGAATGAAGACATGGCTTCATTGACGATTTGAATGCCTTACTCTTTGAAAACGTGTCATTTTGGCTGCTACCTCCATTATTTGGTTTGGTCCTTTGGATTGGGGTGGTATCTATAGAAGGTGACTCTCAAAACACATAGCTTTGAGCTGGAAGACCTGGGAATGGGGTTGGAGATGAGCCTGTGATTTTAGCCTTTGGCTTGTACGGGAATCACCTACAGACCTTATTAAACTTGTAGGTTTCTGGGCTTATCCCTCAGAGATTCAAATTCAGTAGGTCTGGAATGAAGTCCAGTGATCTTCATTTTTTTTTTTTGGTTGGAGTCTCACTCTGTCGCCCAGACTGGAGTGCAGTGGCCACTCTCAGCCACCGCAGCCTCGACCTGCTGGGCTCCGGCAATCCTTCCGCCTCAGCCTTCCAAGTAGCTGGAACTACAGTTGTGCGCTACCACGCCCGGCTAATTTTTGATTTATTGTAGAGATGAGGTCTCGCTGCCTAGGCGGGTCTCGAACCCGCGGGCTCAGGCAATCCACTCACCTCAGCCTCCCAAAGGCGCAGGATTACAGGCTGAGTCACCGAGCCAGGCTTTTTTTTTTTTTTTTAAGCACTGAGATCTTGGAGTAGACAAGGAAGATATTGATCTCACTTGAAAAAAGCTCTCTTTTAGCCTCTGTCTTAGTTGTATTGCTACTAAAAATACCTGAGACTGGGTAATTTATAAGGAAGAGAAGTTTATTTGTCTCACAGTTCTGCAGGCTGTACAAGAAGGATGATGCAATCATGCAACGTCTACTTCTGCTGAGGGCCTCAGGCTGTTTATACTCATGGTGGAAGGTGAAGGGGAACCTGTGTGTGCAGAGACCACATGTTGAGAGAGGAAGCAAGAGAGAGGAGAGGAAGGCGTCAGACTCTTTTAACAGTGAGCTCTTATAGGAACTGATAGAATGAGAAGTCACTTACTCATGACCAAGAGGATGACACCACGTCATTCATGAAGGACCACTCCCACAACCCAAACACCTCTCACTAGGCCTCAGCTCCACATTAGGGATCAAATGTCAATGTGAGATTTGGAGGGGGTCAAACACACACAAATATAGCAGCCTCTCTCTACTCCCAATGTGAACTGTGGATGAACAGAATCCTAGAGTCTCCTGGGAGCATGGTAGAACTGCAAAATTACAGACCCACACCACCTATTGAATCGGAATTTGCATTTTGAGGAGAACCCTGGGTGACTCATACATGCACATGAATGTAAGAAGCACCACTTTAGCAAACATATAGGATTTAGTTCCTGCTGACTAGTTAACTAGATTAGCTGTCACTTTGAAGAGAGAAGGAAAAGTAGGATGCAGAAGAGGAAAGATTGGATAGGAGGGTGGACATTATTTGGGAAGATGGTGGTGGCAGGTTTGAGACAGTTTGGTGGAAACTGGAAGGTGATACAACTGACAATGAAGGCAAGCAGAAAAGATTTCATAATCGTTCCAAGGACCCTTCAGCCCAGTGTTAAGAAGTGCTAAACTTTGATCCTCCTTTGTTTAAAAATCTATTTAAAGTTCTAGTACTTTATAGTACAATATGGAGACTGTAGTTAACAATAATTTATCAAATATTTCTAAAAAACTAGAAGGATTGAAATGTTTCCAACACAAAGAAAAAATAAATGTTTGAGGTGATGGATGTCCTAATTACCCTGATTTGATCAAAACACATTGTACACAGGTTTTAAATATCACATGTATTTCCAACCTATGTAAACCATCATATATTTATAAAATGTTTTAAAAGGCATGTAAAATATTCTATGTAATTCATTTATACTTTGAATTTTGCATAAAGTGGTTTTGATAAATTGCTATTATGGTCTAATCATTGTGCTTTAATATTTGATCACTAGAACAGATAGAGCTTTTGTGAGTCCTTACTGTTTTGAAAATGTGTACAGATTGACACAGTCATAGTTATTGAATAATTCAAGGAGAAAATATCTGATATTCCTCAGGTAGCCATGATCTTTAAGCTTGGCTACAGATGCATTTTTCCTGAGCCAAATGATCTCAATTAAGATTAAAGTTTCAAGCAAAACATAGGAGCTATATTCTCTGAATGAGTCCTAAATCTGGTGAAATGAGTTTAGCTATTTAGAGCAACTACTAAGCAGAATACATTTTGATCATAAATTAAACCTCATAACTTAATGAATATATTCCTTGTCACTTAACAAGATAACTATTACAAGCTAAATACACTAAAAGCTATGTGTTTAATTGATAAAATACATTCATTGCATTAGAAACACATAAAACTACCCTGGAATGTGACTACTACACAGAGTTCTGTCTCATTAATTCCAAGGAGATACTGTGCAAGTTTTATGGTAATTTTGGTAAATTAAATTTCTTGGTATTTTAATTTGGATTTTTGTAATCTTTCTTGCCAAATAATTATTTAACTTTAAAAGTGCTAGCTTTGTAATAGTTGATTGCTATTTAATTAATCATAACATAACTAATAAGGTTATAATCTCTATATGAAGTTTTATTTTATTTAACATAAATACTCATTTTAATTTAAAATTTTTTTGAGTACCATCAATGAGATTTTTTTGTATGAGATGGTGAACTTGATTGTTCTTTCTAACTGAGCAAGCAAGCAATCACCTTTCAAGATCATTGAGGAATTTAGGTTTTGTTCTTGCTGAAAACTGTTCTGAAGTTTTGTTTTCTTTTTAAAACATAAATCTATGTCACATACTTTCTCCCCTCGGGACTCTAAATAGAATAATTATTTGGTTTATGTCATTATAATTAATGAGAAAAAAGATAAAAATAATTGAAACCTAACAGATATAATTCTGATTTCAGTGCACTGATCTAGACAGTATTCTTGTCCCCCAAGGAAGAGTGCAAAAATCATAAATATTTGTTTATTTTTGATGCAGCACTCTTTACTAAATATCCATAATGCAAAGATTCACTGGGAGTAGTCGTTAAAAATACCACTTTCTGGGGTTTTCTCTGAAAATTCAGATTTACTGGGATTGAGTTGGGGCATTGGGTGCACATTAGAAATCCTCCTTTAGATATCCCAATGGCTGAAGCACACCCAGTCCAATTAAATAATAATTTCTAAATGAGATCCAAGTGTCAGCATGAGTCGTTAGGGGACTACCTTATGGAAGGTTGCAACGTCCAATCAAGTGGTTTCAGAGAATGTGAAAAGATTTGAAAATAAAAACCAGGAAGATAAACAGAAGAGGAAAAAAATGCATCATTTTCAAGGTGCTAACATTCCTATGGGCTGGGCTTCTTGTTCTTGTTCACTGAGAGAACATACCAAAAGATGTATTGAGTTAGGAATCTAAGGCAATGATTTTAAAATGTAAGCATGCAACAGTTATATGAACGGCTAGTTAACACAGTTTGGTGGGCTCTGTCTTCCAATTTTCCGACCAGGGGGCTTGGGGTGGGACCCAATATTCAAATTTCTGATAAGTTCCAGGTACAGCTGATGCTGCTGGCCCAGAGAACACACTCTGAGAAAAATCTTCTAATAGAAGGTACAATGATGAGCTCTATGGAGTGGGAGCGTGATGGGACCATGTTAGATCAAGCCTAGAACTGGATAAGAGGTTTGTCTGATAGAACATCTCCTAGATTCGACTGCAATAAACGTAGCTAACCCTTAGAGAGTGATTACTATGTGCCGGGTCTTGCTCCCAGAATTTCATATAAAGTCATTTAATCCTTACAATAATCCTTCATAACAGATAGGCTATTATTGCTTCTATTTTACAACCCTGGAAGTTGAGGCAAGGGAGGGTTGAGGAACTTGTTCAAGGTCATACAGTGAGTCAGTTGCAGAGCTGGAATTGTAATCCAGGTGGTTTGGCTCCAGGGTCTATGCCGTTAACTACTGTTATCCTGGAGAAGATAAAGATGGATATGATTTGTTCAAAGAATAGATATTTGTAGCAGACCTAGAACATTCTTGCTTTGTTTCTTTCACCATTCATAGGGAAATCTAGAGAAATAAGTGAGGAAATAAATACCCAGGCCAGAAATCAAAGTGAAAGTAAAAGGAAAGAATATAGCCAGATCCAGAAACAGCGTTATATACATGAGAGGAGGAAGAGGACCCATTTAAGAAGGAGTTCAAATGTTGTAGTCCAGTTGTGCCTTCCTGAAAGAGTGTAGAAATAGTAAAGGTACATAAACCACTGGGGACATATCCACAACAGCAGAAAAAAGATATAGCAGCAAAAATTGTAGCAGAAGTTGCAACACTCTCTAAAACAGTTGATCTCCTGAAAATAGTGATGGCTACCATAGACTGGGAAAGACAAGGAGAAGAAGAGGATGAAGAAACGTTGATTGAATAGGTATGAAAGTCCAGTTAGGTAGAAGGAGCAAGCTCTATTGCTTAATAGCAAAGTAGGGTGACAAGAGTAAATAATAGCTTATCATATATCTCAAAATAGCTTAAAGAGAAGATTTGGAATGTTTCCAACATAAATGAATAATACATATTTGAGTGGATGGATGTCCTAATTAGCCTGATTAGATCATTATACATTACATGCATATATCAAATATCCCATGTATGTCATAAATATACATAATTATGTATCAATAAGACATTTAGCATAGACACATGCTATTCAAGGGCTGAAGCATGTATACACTGAGGAACAGCCATATCTGGAGAGGTATTGGCTTTTGTTAGGCCACTGAGAGTGTAGGCTTTGTCAACACTTACTGCAGCTTTATTCATCTGTAAGACCCGCCTGGGCAGCGAGACCTCATCTCTACAATAAATCACAAAATCAGCCGGGCGTGGTAGTACATGCCTGTAATTCCAGCTACTTGGAAGGCTGAGGCGGAAGGATCCCCAGAGCCCAGCAGGTTGAGGCTGCGGTGGCCAGGAGTGGCCACTGCACTTCAGTCTGGGTGACAGAGTGAGACTCCAACTCAAAAAAAAAAAAAAAAAAAAAAAAAAGAAAGATTTTTAGTCCCTAAAATTTTTTCGCATTTAATAAGTTTTCCATTTAACCATCAAATATTTATCTACTATATGCTAAACATCTAGGCATTAAAGACTTGGCAGTGAATACACGAGAAAACGTTCCTGTTGGGATGGTACTTACGTTCTGGTGAGGGGATTAATAACAAACAGACAAAGTAAATGTAATACATGCACTTTGTTAGGTACTGATAGAATTTTTGGGGGAAACATTAAGCAGCGTAACGAAGAAAGCATGATGGGAATGGTGGAGGTGTGTGGACAGGTGGATATGAACAAAACTGAACAAAAAATGTGATAATTGAACACACATTTCATAGAAATGGAGTGTGAGGAAAAAAAGATAATATGAGGCCCCAGGACCCTAAAACAAGCCACTTGCTTGCACAACATGAAGCACAGGTGCCCATGTCATGCATGGATGGGTCCTATGATGTTACAGTCCCCTGGCACCAGACAAGACCAAGGTCAACAGGAAAGACGTCAAACAAACATAGTTGCAGGCAGAATTTCCTGGAGATGGAGTCCACCTCCCCTACAGTGGGAAGTGGATAACAGGGGTTTCTTGCCAATGTAATTCCTGTGAGCTATGAATGGATGTTAACTGGGATAAATATATACGCATTTTTATTCCATGTTTTGATTGTCCTGCAAGAGAAAGAGTAGTGGAGAATAAAAGTAAAATTTTTGACTAAAAAATTCTTTATCAGTTTGAACCACCAAGACATGTTTCTTTTGATCACCACATTTTACTGCTAACAATGTCTAAGAAAGAGCTAGAAAATAAAACATGACATGTTACACATCACGTTTTTCATGGCTTTCTGCGCTGTGTTTGCATTAAAAATTGGAATGAGAAATTAAAGCATTTCTTAATTTCTTATCTAAAATAGGTGTGGGAAAAAGTTTTGAAAGCCTAGTTTAGTCAATTAAATAGGCTGAATATGAAAGAGTCAAGCGAGGAATTACATATTTTTGGTTTGTTTGTTTTGTCTGATCTACTTGTCCTGGGCCAGGATCAGATTTGCCCATGCCAGTAGAGGAAGATATCATTGCAAGCACGAGGCATGCTAGGCCAGCTATGAACTTTGGGTATATTCTAAAAGTACTCTGGAGTGAGTCAGAACTTCATGCCATAAAACCAAATTAGGGCTAAGTGTGAATGTAGCCCCTTGAGTAAACTGTAGAGATAGTATCTGTGGTCCTTTACCCAAAATACTCTAGGATTAATTTTCCTGGGCAGGAAGCATAAGCAAGATGGCGGGAAGTCCATTGTGACTCTTTGTTTTATGGGTAAGCGCAAGATTCCAGCTACAGAACCATACAGTGTGGGAAAAGAGATGGCAGAAAACAGATGCTATATAGAAAGGTGGAGAGAGTGGCAAATGGAAAGGGGTCCCAGGAAAAGATGAAATTAGACTGTTACCAAGAGAGAGATTCAGAGTAGAAATTAATTCTCTGAGGCATCCCTCTCAGATCTCATGATGATTAATCTCTGAGGTTGGGAAAGCTGCTTGAACTGTTTCATGCAGCGTAGGGAAACAGATGCTTGCTGAGCTAAGAGTTCTTTCTAAAAAGGACTTCATAATTTGCATAAAAGAAATGATACAATTCTCTCTGTTGAATCAACTCTACCTGAAAGCTAACTACTGCTACAGTTTGGCTCACATTTTGTAGTCTTCATTTACCACTTTGGTTTTTTCAGGTTTCTGGAAAGAAATACTACAGTGAATTATTAAGGGAAAAAGCTACTCAAGTCTAAATACATTTCAAATGAAGAATATCATACAGATTAAATTCTTTGGCCACAATGGATTTAAATTAGAAATGAAGAGCCGGGCTCGGTGGCTCAGCCTGTAATCCCGCGCCTTTGGGAGGCTGAGGTGAGTGGATTGCCTGAGCCTGAGGGTTCGAGACCCGCCTGGGCAGCGAGACCTCATCTCTACAATAAATCAAAAAATCAGCCGGGCGTGGTAGCGCGCGCCTGTAATTCCGGCTACTCGGAAGGCTGAGGCGGAAGGATCATCGGAGCCCAGCGGGTCGAGGCTGCGGTGGCCGGGAGCGGCCACTGCACTCCAGTCTGGGCGACAGAGTGAGACTCCAACTCAAAAAAAAAAAATAAATAAATAAATGAATAAATAAGAAATGAACAGCAACAGCAAAAATAACTGAGACCCCCTCAAGTATGTGGAAGGCCAACAACAGTGTGATGGCCCCAACACCGTTGGCCTCCAGGAGCCAGGAGTTCTACAGGATTTTAGGAGCATTCTGAAACTAGGACAAGCTGACCACAAAGGCCCGTCGTTATAGTTAAAACAACCTGCTAACTTCTATTTCTGGCCAGATTTGAATAACTGTACCACACTTTCTTTCCACCATAAACAGCTAGACAACCAGACAAAATATGTAAAACAGGTGTTTTCAGACATTGGACAGACGGCAGCACAGTACTGTTATACAAAAATAGAGGAAAAATAAGCAAGATAAACTTTTTGATTTCCTGCCTGGAGGCACTTTCTGGAAAGTGCCGTGTGTGTGTGTGTGTGTGTGTGTGTGTGTGTGTGTGTGTGTGTGTGGTGGTGGTGGTGTGGTAGTGGTGGTGGGAGGTGGCTGTGGGATTCAAGCAGAATGTATGTGCTTGCTGAGAACTGAGAAGACTGAGACGGAGCTCAGATGACTGAACTGAATAGAAATTGTGGGGCAGAATACCGGAGAAGAGGGAGCAATGTGGAGAAGATTCTTCTCAAATCTAGAATGCTTATCTGAACATGCCTAAGTGAAACTGTATGAGGTCAAGCAAAAACTACTGGTGAGTTGTCGTTAGAATAAGTCCCCTAATTTACACAGGTCTAAGAGATGTTCCAGTTATGACCAGCCAAGTTGGAGACACCTAAATGAACATCTAAGGTATTGAATTAAGATCTAGAAGAGTCAAACCTCACTTGTAGTGATAAAGCCTAGAGAAAAAGTACACTGGACTTGTCCTAGAAGCTTAGAAATAAGCCTCTGAAGAATAAACCTGAAATTCAGGCTGTTTGCCTGCCTGCCTACAAAGTTCGACACGCCTTTAAGAGATCAAGACCCAGAATGAAGACGAGAACGATTCTGTCTCATCGGAAACCAACAAGCCAGAAAAGAATAGAATAACATTTAAAAAGGAGTGGGGGTTGTAGGTAGGGGAAAGTAAAACACCGTCAACCGAAAAATCCATATCCAGTAAAAACGCCCTTCATAAATGAAAGCAAAATAAAAACATTTTCAGACAAACACAAGGTTAAAGATTTTATTATGAGAAGATGACAAGAATGTTAAGGGAGATTCCTCAGGCAAAAGCAAAATGATGCCAGATCGACACTCAGACCTACACAAAGGAATGAAGAGTGCCAGCCATTGTAAATATGTGCCTAACTATACATAACACAAGTGTTTTCTACTTTAAAGTGACTCTTTAAAAGATAATCCACTTTTTAAATAAAATAAGGGTATTATCAATAACTGACAACAACCATGAGAAAAAATTTGCTATACTCATACCTGACAAAAGAAATTCTAGATTTTAGGTGTCTTCAATTTCTGTGATACTTAAAACTTTGAACAATAATTTCTCTACAGGTGCATGATAAGATAGATGGGCTTATAATCAAATGTGAGGAGTTCTGTGTTATTGGTATGTTTGTTATTTGTCTTTAAGTATCGTTTAATCCAGAGTTTGGCAATTTTTTTCTCTCTCATGGACCAGATAGTAGTATTTTAGTCTTGAAGAACATGCATTCTTGATTATGTCTACTTAAATCTGTCATTTTAATGAGGTCATAGACAATATGTAAATAAACAGCTGGATTAGGCCTATGGGGCTGTAGTTTGTCAATTTCTCAATCTCATTATAAATGAGAACCCCAGGGGTGTTGGTGTTGGTGAACTCTAGGGTGAGAGTATGTATGTGATGATTTTTATTAGGCAAAAAAGTTGGGCATAAGGGAGCTGAAAAATCAAAGAGAGAATTAACTTTCTTTAAATATTTCATAAATGGCTATTTTATATATCTTATATTTACAACGTCTGAAATCATTGGAGGGTTCTAAAACTGTCATTTTTATTGTT
The DNA here is from genome assembly GCA_027257055.1 of Cephalopachus bancanus. NCBI lineage: Eukaryota > Metazoa > Chordata > Mammalia > Primates > Tarsiidae > Cephalopachus > Cephalopachus bancanus. Next base: position 5,400,272 of record JAPVLO010000138.1, read on the forward strand.
TCTTCTGACTTTTATTCTTCGTGGCCTCTTTTCTCATGTATTTGGTCAATTTTGATTGTGAACTGCACTCACTATGTAGTCATTTGGGTCTAGATTGACAGTATACTTTCAATGAGAATTTGAATTTGTGGTTTTTGCTGGATACCGGAATGTGTAAAGAATCTGAGTACATTTCAATTTTTTCAGTTTGAATTTTTTCCAGCTGCGTGTTGGAGAACCCCAGACGTTGTTGGTGTTGGTGAACTCTGGGGTGAGAGTACGTATATGACGGCAAACACCCAGAAGATATTTTATCATTAGTATTTTTATCATTATCATCATCATCCTCCTCATGAATCTTTTCCATCTAGAGCCCTGGAAAGATAAGTTATCTATCTTTTCTCTTTATTGTTAGAGGAAGTTTCTCCGTCTACTCTTTTACTCGTCGGAATCAAGTTCCAGAACTCCATTTTACAGTCTCAGAATCTGGTCCTCTGATCACCCTACGCCTCCTTATCTTCACATTCTCCAGACAGCATCATAGAAATAATTTGGGAGTGTCCATATACCCAGTGCTCTTGTCTATGTCTCAGTTGCTTCTGAATGTAAATGTGGAATACTGGTGCAATTTATATTAACTGCAATACTATCAAAATGATGAACATGCTTACAAAAAATATTGGTCTGTCATATATGTACATACAATTGTATAAAATCAGATGGTCTGGCGATCCTCTGAAGGCAATATCTAGACTTCTTAGAGTCGTGTTTCGATAGTTTCTCTTAATTGTTAGGTAATTTAACGTTTGATTGAACTATTTTGGTTAAAATCAGCTTGAAAATTAAATATCAGTCCCATAATTGTAATTTCTGAGTATTGTTGCACAGAAGACTCTTTTAGTCCCTTAATGTATAAATGGGATTTTGTGGTTATGTTGGGATGGGGGAAATAAGAGCAGTAATTAGAGGTTTTCCACTGATAACTGGAAGTGGCATTATTGACCATCAGCAAAATCTGCTTTGGTTGCCTTGCTAGTTATGTGGTGTTATTTCCTGCTCTAGATACATTGATGGTTTGAAAGAACAGTGATCAAGGAAAAGTTTATGGAGTGTGGTTCCTTTGTCCATTTTTCCTCTCTCGGTGTCTTTGTGAATTGCTTGCTTTAACACTGGGTATTTGGAATTGCACAGAAATAAAGTGGAGTTTACATAAGGATCCTAAGTCAAAAGAGAGATATTTAAAGTGAATCAAAATAGATCCAGCCAAATATTTAGGATTGTGTATTATATGTTTGAATCACCCACAACTATTTTCTCTATTAAACATTCTCTCAAGGCCCCTTTCAACATAAACTCTTAAAAGCCATTAATTGGAGCAGCATTTCAAAATGCTGTAATAATAGATTTTAAAAAGGAAAAAGCTTTATGGTCAAATGAATGGGCAATTTCTTGGGTTAGACTTAGTGAAACAGGCTTCTTTCAGCATAACTTTTGAGAAAGCTTAAAATGCAATATATTAGTACAGCTCTAAAGACCACATACCAAGCTGCATTTTGTTCTCTCACTTAAACATAAATTCTTCTCTTGGTATTACTTTTATTTCTATTCAAATAATGAAAGAAACTTAATACATATAAATGCCATGAATATTCTATTCTTTTTCTTCATTGAATACACAGTCATCTAGATAATTTGTGATTGAAATAGAAACTATGTATACAGAGTAAAAGAAGAGTAAGTTAATTTATAGTGTATATCTAAATTATCAGGGTGGCTAATGGAATAAGCAAAATTTTTCATCTTATGCCTTCTCTGTTGTTCATCCTTAATCTCCCCAATTTTTTAAATTTATTTTTTTCCAGACAAGGTCTCATTCTGTCACTCAGGCTGGACTGCAGTGGCACGATCATAGTTCACTGCATCCTCAAACTCCTGGGCTCAAGTGATCCTTCTACGCCAGTCTCTTGAATAGGTGGGGTTACAGGTATGCCACCACACCTGGCTAATTTTTTAAAAGTTTTTTGTAGTCTCGCCCAGCCTGGTCTCAAACTCTTGGCCTCAGGTGATTCTCCCACCTCGGCCTCTGAAAGCACTAGGATTACAGAAATGAGCCTCTGTGCCTGGCCTCCCCAAACAAACTTATGTGTGACAAATACCAGGACAAAATATGCTCATCGCTAAATCCCAAAATGCTACTACCTGAAACCTACAGGTAAGTGTGAACAACACGTTTTCCCTCCTGGATTAGATGATAAAAACAAGTTTAAGATGCTAATTATCCATGTTAACACCATGCTTTCTTCAGTAAAAATGTGCCATCTACAACTTGTGAAAGATTTTTTTTTTTTTTTTGATTTGGACTCTCTGTCACCCAGGCTGGAGTGCAATGGCATGCTCACGCCACCCCAGCGTCAACAGCTGGGCTCCAGCGATCCTTCCACCTCAGCCTTCCAAGTAACTGGGACTACAGGCGTGCACCACCACACCTGGCTAATTTTTGATTTATTGTAGAGATGAGGTCTCGCCAAGTTGCCCAGACTGGTCTCCAACCCTCAGGCTCAGGCAATCCACTCTCCTAGGCCTCCCAAATTGCTGGGATTACATGCTGAGCCACCGAACCCAGCCCCAAAGAGCTTATAGTAGGGTTTAATAAAACTCAATAATTATTATTAAATAAGATTAAATATTTTAATATACATTTCAAAAATCTTGAAAAAACTAGAAACTTTATGCTGACTGTTATGCAGCCATCAGGTGGTGGCCTTTGTGAATATCTTAATTTGTTTAGTATATGGGATTGCCTTTATTAGTATCTAAAAAACTTCAACCAACTTTTCTTTATTGAGAATGTTTATGTAGTGTCTTGCACAAATGAGTATGCTTGACCGCCATCATATCCCATCTTGTAAATAATAAATTTGGTTTTAAAAACAAAAATAGGCCAGGCACAGTGCCTCAAGTCTGTAAACCCAGTACTTTGGGAGGCCGAGATGAGAAGATTGCTTGAGCCCATGGGTTCGAGACCAGCCTGGGCAATATGGTGAGACCTCGTGTTTACAATAAATCACAAAATTAGCCAGATGTGGTAGCACACGCCTGTAGTTCCAACTCCTTGGAAGGCTGAGGCAGAAGGATCGCCTGAGCCTAGCAGGTCAACGCTGGGGTGACCGGGAGCGTGTCACTGCACTCCAAGTCTGGGCAACAGAGTGAGACTCCAACTCTAGCAAACAAACAAACAAAACACAAAAATAATGCACATGAGTCGTGGCTGGTGTGGAGAACAGACATTCTTGCTTCCTATGCCTGTGGGTCTGGGCTGAAGAGGGAGGTGGTCTTTCTTCTGTCGGCACCCTCTTGATTCTCTCCTTGCTCAAGACCCGTTGAGCCTGCATTGGTCTTTCGACATCACGCTCTTTCAGCACTTGTGGGTGTTCTCCAGCGTGGTTTCCACAGTGTTCTTGCCTCCTGTAGTTACTAGGACACTGCGAATTACGTATTACACACATGGCATGTATCGTATCTTTATTGGAGGGGAAACGAAGTTACTCGAGGGACATTGGTCTCTGCAGAGTCATTTTTTAGGGCTTTATTTCAGTTTGCTCCAGGCGTCTATCTATGGATTTTTGCTGGGAAGAAAGGCATGCTTACCCTTGGGAAAATGCCATTCTTCAAATCTCCGACCCTGGAGGGCTTGTGCCCTACAATAAGCATGCAACCTCAAGGACAGCCTCTGCAGCTATAACTGTCAGTTTGCTCTTTCATTCCTGCTTTATATGTGTTCTAGAATACACATATGCATGTCAGATGCAGCCATGTAGTTGTACCTTCAATTTTTAGATTTTATCCAATGAGTAGCCTTTGGAAAGTCATACAGGCCTCCAGTGTAGACAATGGCCCAGAACTCCTGCTTAAAAATATTTTAACATATGTAGTTAAATATTATATAATCCTGCTGGACCTGGGGGGCTCACTCCTGTAATCCCAGCACCTTGGGAGGCAGAGACAAGAGGATTGCCTGAGCTCAGGGGTTTGAGATCAGCCTGGACAACTTGGTGAGACCGCATCTCTAAAAATAAATAAAAAAAATTAGCCAGGTGTGGTGGCACACACCTGTGGTTCCAGCTACTTGGAATGACGAGGTGGAAGGATTGCCTGAGCCCGGCAGGTCAAGGCTGCAGTGGCTGTGAGTGTGCCCACAGAGTAAGACTCCAAAAAAAAAAAGTAAGACTCCAAAAAAAAAAAAAAAAAAAAAAATTTAAAATTAAACAAGTAAATATTATATAATTCTAGTTATAACCATGTCTCAGATTGTTTTTCTCATCTCTTTTCTAGCATCCAAATACATAGAAAAAAGGAGCAGTGTATGAATTGAAAGATAACTACATTTTTGTCTAGCATATTTTGTTCAAAATTCAAAATTGTAATCAAAAGAGCTAAAAAAGGCTATATGTGCTTTTTCTGTTGAAATAATATTTTGAAAATAAAACTGGAACATTTTATTTTAGTTTTCATTTTCCTTATACAATGGTATTCTCCAAGTCCATAAGTGACTTAGTATATTTGTCTCCTAGTGACTTCACATGAATAACTCACGAAATTAGTCTATTTTCTGTCACAAGTGTGTGACATCAGTGTATAAGAATACAAAAACAAATCACCTCTCACAGCAGTACACACAGTAAAGATACTGTGTGTAGCTTTTGAAAACAAAGGCTCTGTCTAGATCTGCTTATAAGAAATAGACATGAACACTCGAGAATCATCAAAAATGCATTTTTGTAGAAAATGATTACCAAACTCTGTCATTCCAACTAGTGTTTTCGATCAGCTTTATGTAACTAAAACCCCACCCACCTGACTGAAATCACACCAGTGGTAATGGAAGGAAAGAGAGGCAAGCTACATCACCAGCATCAGCTCCAGGAAGGTCAAGAGCCCAACCTTGGGGAGACAGGAGGGGGCCTTCATAACTTAAGAGACTCAAGAAGACGCCCAAGTTGCCTGACGGCCCTAACTGTGATGAAAATCACCCACGGAAGTGGGTATTATTGTAAATCTTTGTCTACATGACAGATTTACATCTCCTTACCTCCATAAAATTCACCGTTAATGGCACAACACCTATTAAGCGGAGATATTTCTAGGGGTAGTACGTCATGGTATTTTCCTGTACCGTTTACATTATTCTTGGCATTTCACTGCCTGTCTCATGAGATGGCCAAGAAGGAAAATATAGTAACTTGCACTCACTGCTCAAGGACAAAATGCCACATCTTACCAGAGGAAACCTTCAGAAAGTGAAAAGCAGATATTGAGAATCATAATGTTGAAAAATGTGGGCTAGGAGAAGTCTGAACGCTGAGGGGACAAATATTTTGTTTCGTGGAATATAATTTTCATACTTGATTGAATCCCCAGTTTTTAGGGTTTCTTCAAAGAGGGGAGAATAAACATTTTCAAAAGCTCATTCTTAGAGCTAGGTGCATACAGGGGAGAAAAATATGCTCTTTGACATAAACACAGTCTTAGAGCTTATGCTTCCACTGTGCTTGTATAGGGAGACTCTAGGGCCTCAAAAACATTTGAGTAGAACTTTCTGACAACACAAGCTGAGCAGCCTTGTGTAACAAAAGCAATTAAAACGTCCAGGCAATCCCTCGAGATATGTCAGCACACTGAGAACCTGGAATACTGAATAACTTCATTCGTATTCACATATAGTCGGAAAGAAAAAATAATTTCAACTCTTACCATAAGCTCTTTTTATTTTCTCTTTTAAGGGAAGCAAACAACAGGTATGAGCATCTATTAAACTTTTGGACTCATTGTTATGGAGTTGTTGGCCATATTTTAGGGTAGTAAATTCTACAGGCTAATGTCACCGCATCTTATGTAGGCCAAAAATATACTTTAAAAGCCAGGTGGTAGCATTCCCCAACTGAAAGGGATGGACAACATTTTTCTCATTCAAGTTTCTGATTTTATATAAAAGGAAACTGACAAACGAGTTATCAGAGGTCGTATTGTCAGCTCCTGGGAGAACCTGGACTTGAGAAACAGATACTCTTTTTTTCACTCCAAAGAACCTTCTCCAGATCCCAGATAAGGTACAACCAGGTTTTCTTCTCCTGGAGCTAGCTATGGGTAAAGTTGCAGTGTAGAAAATGTTGCTTGGCTTTTGTTCCTTTTCGCTTTGGCAAACAAGAAGCAGAGAAGATGAGTTATTGAAGCTTTAAGAGGATTTTTAGAAAGAGAAGTTATATTTCTTTTGTGTGTAGCGTATACTGCCATTTGATCCATTTCTCTACTTGGAGCAACATCCCTTTCATTTTAGATTAGCAATAAAGGGCTCTGTAGGAAAGCCTCATGTGTAACAATAGGGTCATTACACAACGCTTGGATGTATGGTGTTTATTGGTGCTGCAAACTATTAGAAATAGCCATATAGATCATGTGGAAGAGCCCTCTTAGAATGGCTAGTAATGGTTTCACATAATAGGGGCTCAGAAAATATTTATTTGATTTGCTTCTTTTGTAGGTAATCTTTGTGAATCTATATCTACGATAATACAGTCTGGAACAGTAACAGCTTGAAAAAATTAATACACTGAAATGCTCAACATGTGTCATTTGCTTATAGGTTTTTATATAAAAGGGTTTTCTTGAGGCTGTGCTGCATGGTTTTACAATCACCACCAAGCAGAGAAGAAAAGTTCCCATAATCTCAACTATTAGCAATTAACGTGTGCTTCCTTTCACTTACAGGGAAAGCACAAGAGCATTCTGGTTAGTCTACTGTCTACAAGACAACTTCCCAGCTGCCAGCTAAGTCACCCTTTGGTTCTGGTGGGTGGAATGCTACTGATGTGGACTGAATGTCTGTGTCCCCCCAATTCATATGCAGAAGCCCTAACTCCTAATATGTTCCTTTATTTGGACATAGGACCTTTAGGAAGTAAAGTTAAATGAGATCATAAGGTTGAACACTGATCCAATAGAAATAGCATCCTTATAAGACAAGAACACTATTCAGCTGTTTTTATAAATTGAAAAGTGTAATCATGTTTTTTGTAGCACACGCATGGAACTGGAGGCTGTTATTATAAGTGAAACAACTCAGACACAGAAAGACAAATAGCACGTGTTCTCACTTACAAATAGGAGCTAAGTATTGTGTACACGTGGAGGTAGAGTGTGGAATGATAGACAACGGAGACTCGGAAGGGTGAGAGGGTGGGATGGAGGAATAGGCTGGGATTTACTTAATGGGTATGATGCAAATTATTTGGGTGATGAAAAACCTAAAGACCTCACTTCACTACTATACGATCTATGCATGCAACAATAGTACACTTATACCCCAATAGCTTTATACAAATAGAGATTTTTTTTAAAGAAGAAGAGACACCAGAGAGCTCACACTCCCTCTTCATCAAGTGAAGACACAGAGGGTGAACGTATTCAAACCAGGAAAAGTTCCCACCAGAAACCAACCCTGACTCACTTTTATCTTGAATTTCAGCCTCCAGAATTGTGGAAAATAAATTTCTATTGTTTAAGCCAGTCAGTCAGTCTATGGTATTTTGTTATATCCTCCAGAGCTAATTAATACAAGTACAGTGTAAAACAAAGGCGTGATCAATCAGTGAACATTTTTGGAAAACAAAAATACGCTGGAAGCTTTTGCAATATTATTTTTTCAATATTATTTTTTCTCATTTTCTCTGTTATTTTTTCTCATTTTTCTTCCATCTCTTAACTTCTTAACTCATCCACTTTCTAAACCATTAAGACATGAAAATATTCTTGAGAAATAAAACACACACACACTTATAAAAATGAATGCACGACAATCTTTCCACCAGCTCAATTCCTTTGTAGGCCAACTGAAAAAGAAATAATAAGTTTGAATAGAGTTCAGTTATTTAAGAACCTACTGTGTCACGTGAGTTCTGTTATCCTCACTCAGATTTGTTTAAGTTTTGCCCTTTGGAACCAGCACATCATTGCAAAAGACATCACAAACAGAGACTGCTTCCATAAGAGCCACTCAGAGTCAGAAATGTTGAGTTTCTCCAAGATGTGAAATTATGTTTTCAAAGCAGAAAACACTAATTTAAGTTGGAAATGTGTTGAAAAATGTCACTTCCTTTGCAAACCAAACAAATTAAGAGGAAGGGAAATATCACTTAGTAGAATTCAGAGCTTGTTGTGAAATTCTGAACGAGTTCTAGAAATTTGGCAAAACCTAAAGTATTGCTTGGCATTTATACCCTGAGATGAGTATTTTAGGAGCCCAAGTTAAACTTGTTGATAGATACATACTGAGCATGTGTTAACTTGGTGATGTTTCTGTTTCTCGCTATAAATACTGTTCTACAAACTAAGGACTTGTCTCACATATAACCTATTCAAGTTACTGTGTCATGCAGATGAAAAAACTTATATTTACTATATATTCTTAAATTATGGTCCTACGCCCACGAAATGGAACACATCCAAGTGCTTATAAAACTAAGCATAGAAAATAAAAACATACTTATGTGACAGATTTGAAGGTCACCACTGTGTAACATATCATCTACTAATTGAAGAGAAATTGGCAGATGTCACCTCATTTAATGGTAAGTTAAAATCCAGGAAGGCTACTTGAAAGCTCTATTTTCATTCTGTGCATGATGTGCGTATTTAAACGTTATATGTGGTTACATGAGCCACTATGATGTGTAGTTGTACATCTCTATTTTATACAGCTTGGGTCACTATGCTCTATTAACATCTCAACTTTTACATAAGATGCTGGAAAAGGCCGGGCTTGGTGGCTCAGCCTGTAATCCTGCGCCTTTGGGAGACTGAAGTGAGTGGATTGCCTGAGCCCGCGGGTTCGAGACCCGCCTGGGCAGCGAGACCTCATCTCTACAATAAATCAAAAAATCAGCCGGGCGTGGTAGCGCATGCCTGTAATTCCGGTTACTTGGAAGGCTGAGGAGGAAGGATCGCCGGAGTCCAGCAGTTCGAGGCTGCGGTGGCCGGGAGCGGCCACTGCACTCCAGTCTGGGCGACAGAATGAGACTCCAACTCAAAAAAAAAAAAAGATGCTGGAAAAGTCAAGTTATGACTCAGGCAAGATACAACAAAAAAGATGATAGTGTTTGTGGAGATGTTTTAGAGGTAAACCATTATTGCTGAGATGGTAGAACTCTAGCTATCAAAACCAAAGTTCTAAATTTAAAATTTTTTATTACTAGTATTTTGAATTCTAATCCTATAGAATAATATTTGCTAAATAAAATGAAATACATACAGAAACTAGTATATAGCACTAGAAAAACTACAATTCCCCCCCCTTTCCTTATCAGAAGAACAGTAATGGGGAAAGGTAACACTTAGCCCTGCTTTAGCTGCAGTGTGGATATTACTCAGCTCTCAAGCTTGACAGTTATAAAGAAGGAAAAAAGTGAAAAGAAAGCAGGCTAGAACTAATATCCATGGTCTAGAGAAAAAGCATCTGATTTCAGAACCATTCAGAAAACAACAACTTTGGAATCAAAGCAATGGTTGGCACACAGTAGACATAAATAAAGATTCGTTAAATGAACAAGTTGGTCTCTACATAAGGATAACAAGTGTCAATAGATGTTTAGTATTGACTGAGTAAGCCAGAAACAGGAGATGCAGAGTGTATTAGTCTGCTCAGGCTGCTATAACAAAAATGCACAGACGAAATGGCTTAAAGAATAGAAATTTATTTTCTCACTGTGTTGGAGACTAGAAGTCCAAGATTAAGGTGACTTCAGGGCTTGTTTTGATGAGGCCTCTCTGGCTTGCAGACAGCTGCCTTCTCGCTGTGTCTTCACATGGCCTTCCCTGTGTGTGCACCTGGGAGAAGAGACATCTCCAATGTCTCTTCTGCTTCTCATAAGGTACCAGTCCCATCAGATTAAGGCCCCGACTTACAACATCATGTAACCTTATTTACTTCCTTTAAGGTTCTGTCTGCAAATAGTTGCATTAGGGATTGGGGCTTCAACATACAAATTTTGATGAAATACAATTCAGTCCATAACATGGAAGAACACTGAGATGATAAAGAATGTGAATTAAAGCCTTTAGGAAGCTATTGTCTAGTGATCACTTGAATTATCTTTGCATCCTTTACCTGGAAGGCTATTTTTAGAACCACAAAGTTTGCCTCAATCTAACAGCTGTAGAGTTAAGATATGAGGAATTTTAACTTGTTCAATGTATCTACAATATGTTCCAAGCTTTCAGATTTGAAAATATCAATGTAAATTCTCTTTAGGTTGGCCAAAAAATTTTGCTTTAGTTAAATTTCTTTATAATATTTCCCAAACAACACACAGCCAAAAATCACGCTTGCCTAACTTCAGTGTTTGAGTCAATAAAAACCATCTCATGGTCTGTTTAAACTTTACTTGAATGAGGCTGATCCAAAAATGAGGAACAGAGTAGCTGTGAATTTTACAGTCTCAGCTATTTAGCCACATTTATTGATCAATTAAAAGATTGTGTAATTTAATATAAATTTACTTTTATGTGAGTGACTCAGCAAAATTATAAGGCATTCCACAGTGTCTTTGGTATAGTAAAATATTTATATTTTTGTGTGAATCTCTATTTTTTTTCAAAATTAAAAAAATAAAAATGTGACTCCAGGAATTTAGACTTTGTATTAGAACAAATTCCCTGAGATATATAATTGTTATTATTCACAAAACATATATTATTGGTTTAAAATAAATACATTTTGATCAGATTATATTAAACTCTAAAACCATATCTGATAAAAGATGTTCACCAGTGTTATAACAAAAGTATTAAAATTGGCAATTGTGGACAAGTTAGAAAGATGATATGGCTTGAAGTAATTTGTTGGATACATTTAGAAGAAACAGCAATGCTGATGCATATCTGAATTTGCTTTTTAAAAATTTCCTTCTTAATATGCTCTGTGGAATTATAATTTTAACCTATAAATCTTGCACACTAAGGATGATGTTCTTAGACTATTTGTTAGTTAGATTATTTCTAATCTAATATTGTTTGGTTTGCATATGATACACACACCCACATATATGTATGCACAGATATTTTTCACACTTGAAGTTTCTTTTTTCTCATCAAGCATTTAAAATGCACTTATTTCCCTGAATCCTTCCCAAATTATTTGCTTTTAAAAGTGTTCCCTTTTATCTCTTTCTATTGTACACACAAAACAAGGTATTTACTTTGATGCCATTTTCAAGTAAATTTTAAATAATAGCAAAAGATTGCCATTTGACATTAAATAACATGTGAGTTGATCTTCTCTCTTTCAGAGTCTCACTCTGTCACCTGTGCAGTGTCATGCTCACAGGCCACCATAACCTCGACCTGCTGGGCTCAGGTGATCCTTCCGCCTCAGCCTTCCAAGTAGCTGGAACTACAGGGCCACACCACTGCAACCGCTATTTTTTTGTTTTATTGTAGAGACAAGGCATCGCCAAGTTGCCCAGGCTGGTCTCCAGTCCCTGGGATCAGGCAATTCTCTTGCCTCCACCTCCCAATGTTCTGGGATTACAGACATGAGCCACTGTACCTGGTCTGCTTTTCTTCTCTTTTTATGAATATGGGGATGATAGGTGAACGTGAAATCTCATAGTTCCCTGACTAGTTAGTGTAAACTTCTACCCCCTCTTAACAATTGATTAATGGTAGAGCTTTTGTTTTTTCCCCAAAGACCGTCTGAATTATAGTTTTTGAAAGAGAATTCGATCGGCATTACTTAGATATGTAAATATCTGAGACCAGAACGGAGTTCCTACTGCTTCTCCTTTCACAGTAGTTGAGCGATTGTTTCTATCTCTCTCTCTCTTTTTTTTTTTAAGTTGGAGCCATACTCTGTCATCCAGGCTAGAGTGCAGTGGCACTCTAACAGCCACCACAGTCTTGATCTACTGAGCTCAGGTGATCCTTCCGCCTCAGTCTTCCAAGTAGCTGAAACTACAAGCACGCGCCACCAAGTCTGGCTAGTTTTTTTGACTTATTGTAGAGATGAGGTCTCACCAAGTTGCCCAGGCTGTTCTTGAACGGTGAGTTCAGGCAATTCTCTCACCTCGGCCTCCCAAAGTGCTGGGATTATAGGTGTGAGTCACGGCCCCCAGCCAGTTGAGTGTTTCTTAAGAGACTAAATAAAAACATTGAAGCACTTGGAGGAGATGCTGCATTTTACTTTTTTATTTTATTTTTACTGCGCATTGGCCACCCTGAGCAGTAGCGGCTGGTCAGAGTCATGATGTTATTTTCACCTCTGTGAACTTTGTGATTTCAGTTATAGTGATGGGTGGTTAGTGGATACAGCTTCAGATTTTCTAGAAAACTAAAATTTGTGGGGTACGCAGCATGGCAGTATCCAGAATATATAAACACAATCTGGCTTCCTTTAAATGCTCTGCTAATTCTGCTTGATGATTCTCAAAATTAAGACATAACTCCATCAGTTTATACCTGGAAAAGATTTTTTTACATTTCTAATTTAAAATTGTTTAATTAGTGTTCTGTGGAAAGCCAAATTCTTAGATGCTGTAGTTACCAAGATTCTTTGGGTAATGATGAACAAAAATCTAGCTGAAGAAAAGATTGGTTGGAAGAGAAATAATGTAAGTCACAAAAGAAGGAAGGGCTGCTTTGCAGGTCTTAGACACGGGAACTGAAGACTCAGTGGTGACAAGATTCTTTCTCTCGGGATCTTGTTTCTACCTTTCTTTGGATGTGGGCTCCAGTACATTACTTGCTTCTGAATGGAAACATTTCTTCAGATCAGAGTAGAATTTTCACCTAAAATCTCCATTTAGAAAAATACCAAAGTCTCATTGGACTACTATGGCCGTGTGCCCATTCCTAGAACAATCTGTGGGCCAGAATGAGGAGTTACTAGTATCATGTATTCATGTTTGTGGCCCAAAAGGTAGGTCACTGTGGTTTGCCTTTTGGTGAGAAATACAAAATTCTAGCCACCTAGGGGGGATGGCTATAGGTAGCAAAAATGACAAATGCCCATAAAAGTACACTCTGTGTAGCACCTATGTTTTGTCACATGTATAATTTTATTTTTTGTGGCTTCATAATAATTTAACGTAACAAATTAATTTATTTTTATCAGTATTATCTTTGACAAACCATCATTGTTTGCATTTATGAAGTAGTGTGATGCTCTGATACATATGTGCACAGTGTGATTAAATCAAGCTAATTAACACACCCATCATCTTGCTTCCCTATCGTTTTACTATGAAACATGTGAAATTTGCTCTTGGCCAGGCTCGGTGGCTCAGCCTGTAATCCCAGCACTTTGGGAGGCTGAGGTGAGTGGATTGCCTGAGCCCGCGGGTTCAAGCCCCTGGGTAAATTGGTGAGACCTCCTCTCTACGACGAATCAAAAATTGGCCGGGCATGGTAGTGTGCGCCGTAGTTCCAGCTGCTTGGAAGGCTGAGGCAAACGGATCGCCGGAGTCTAGCAGGTCGATGCTGGGGCGACCGTGAGTGTGCCACTGTGCTCCAGCCTGGGTGATGGAGTGAGACTCCAATTCAAAAAAAAAATTTGCTTTGAATTATTTTGAGATATACAGTATACTATTATTGACTCTAGTCACTGCACTGAGCAGGAGAACTCAAAACATTTCTCCGGTCTACCTGAAACTTTATATACTTTCATCAACGACTCTCCAGTCTCTCTCTCCTTTTCCATCTCCTGAGCTTCTGGTAATCATCATTTTCCTATCGATTCTATGAGCCCATCATGTTTGATTCCACACATAAGTGAGATTACGTGGTAGTTATTTCTCTGTGCCTGGCTCACTTGGTGTATTCTTCTCCAGAGCTATTCACGGTGTCACAAAGGACAAAATGTAGTATTTTGTTTGGTATATATACCATGCATTTTCTTTCTCTACTCATCTGGCAATGAACACTTAAGTTACTTCCATATATTGGTTCGTGAAGAATGCTGTAATAAAAACAGAGTGCAGTTATTCTCTTAGTATGTTGATTTCTTTTTTTTTTTTTTTTTTGAGTTGGAGTCTCACTCTGTCGCCCAGAGTGGAATACAGTGGCACGCTCCCGGCCACCGCAGCCTCGACCTGCTGGGCTCTGGTGATCCTTCCCCCTCGGCCTTCCAAGTAGCCGGAACTACAGGCGCGTGGTACCACGGCCGGCTAATTTTTTTGATTTACCGTAGAGATGAGGTCTCGCCAAGTTGCCCGGGCGGGTCTCGAACCCGTGGGCTCAGGCTATCCACTCACCTCGGCCTCCCAAAGTGCGGGATTGCGGGCTGAGCCATTGAGCCCGGCCAGTACGTTGATTTCAATTTTTAGATATATACACAGAAATGAAAATACTGAATCATATGGTAATTCTATTTTTAGTTTTTTAAGGAACCTCCATACTCTTCCCAGATGGCTACTACTAACTTACATACTGACCAACAATGTAAAAGAGTTCCTTTTCTCTGCATCCTCACCAGCATGTTCTTTCATCTTTTTAATAAAAGCCATTCTGACAGGTATAAGGTAATAAACCTCATTGCAGTTTTAAGATTTCCAAACTAATGATGCTGAGCATTTTCTTTCATGTGTTTATTGGCCATTTGTATGTCTTCTTTTGAGAAATGTCTGTTCAGTCCTTTTGCCCAATTTTAAATTGTTATTTGTTTTCTCATCATTGAGTTACTTGAGTTCCTTAGATATTCTGAATATCAACATCTTGTCAGATAGTTTTCAACAATTTTCTCCCATTCTGTGGATAGTCCGTTCACCTTGCTAATTGCTTGCTTTTCTGTACAGAAACTTTTAAATTTGATGCTGTCTTTTTTGCTTTTGTTGCTTGTGCTTCGGGAATCATTTTCAAAAAATCATTTCCCAGACTAATGTTGTAGAGTTTTTCCCTTGTTCTGTTTTCATAGCTTTACAGGTTCAGGTCTTATGTCTAAATATTTAATCCATTTTGAGTTGATTTTCAAAAAATATATGGTGTGAGAAAAGGATTCAGTTTCATCCTTCTGCAGATGGATATCCAGTTTTCCCAATACCATTTATTAAAGAAACAGTTTATTCTCCATTGTGTGTTCTTGGCATCTTTATAAAAAATCAGTTGACCTTAAATGTATGGATTTATTTCTGGGATTATTTTCCTATATCATTGGTCAATGTGTGTTGTTTTATCCCAGTACAATTGCCCAATCTTAAATTGTTATTTGTTTTCTCATCACTGAGTTGTTTGTTTTGATTGCAATGATTTTGGTTTGAAATTAGAGAGAGAAGTACCTCTAGCTTTGTTCTTTTTGCTAAAGAATGTTAGGGCTATTCAGAATCTTTTAAAATTCCATACATATTGGATTGTTTTATTCTATTTCTGTGAAAAATAAGTTGGAATTTTGCTAGGAATTGAATGGAATCTGTAAATTGCTTTGGGTTGTGTGGATATTTTTATGATTCTTTTACTTCATGAACATGAGATTTATTTCCTTTTATTTGTGTTTTTCTCTTAACTTCTTTCATCTGTGTTCTATAGTTTTCCATATATAGATATTTTATTTTCTTGGTTAAATTTTCACCTACGTATTTTTGTTGTTGTTGTTGCCATTATAAATAATATTGTTTTCTTATTTTCTTTTTTGGATAGTTTGCTATTAGTATATAGAAATGATATTGATTTTTGTATGTTGATTTTGTATTCTGCAACTTATTGAATTTAATTGTCAGTTCTAACATATTTTGGTGAAGTGTTTAGGTTTTTCTATATATATAATAATATCATGTTATCAGCAAAGGGAAACAATTTCATCTCTTTCTTTCCTATTAGGATGCATTTTATTTCTTTCTCTTGTCTATTTTTCCTGACTAGGACTCTCAGTACTATGTTACAAAGAAGAGATGAGAGTGAGCATTCTTGTTTTGTCCCTGATCTTTAGAAAGAAAACCTTTCAGCTTTTCATCACTGAGAATCTAATCTGTTGAGAGTTTTTAATCATGCAAATGTGTTTAGTTTTATCAAATGCTTTTTCTGCATTTATTGAGATGACATGTAATTTTTATTTTATGTGCTGTATTATGCTTATCATTTGCATATATCGAACTATCCTTGCATCCCAGGGATAAATCCTTCCTGATTATGATAAATACACCTTAATTTGTTATTACATTTGGCTTGCTAATATATTTTTGACAATTTTAGCATCTATGTTCATCAGGGATATTGGATTTTTTTTTTCTGAGTTGCAAAATTCCTACACACTTTATTTCTACCTCTATCCAAAAAGGTAAAAAGTGTTACAAATGTGTAAATCTGAGCTTCAGTTACAAACCCCTAATCCTCATATGCAGGTAAAGAGACGGGGTCAGGATAAATGTTCTGAGTTACTCTCATCCCTGTAAAAAGAAGAAGCGCCAGGCACGGTACACAGCCAGAACATCAGGGCCCTATGGAGAATAGTCCCCCAGTTTTCCTGTCACTGGCCCAAGACCTTTCCATCCAGCCCACACCCCAGACTTTTCTCTTTAACAAAGAAGAGACACTTAAAATTCTTGAAACTTGCCTGGGAGCATTGTGCATGGCACATGTAGCAGGCAGATACTTGATTAAGAAGGATACTTGACTAAGGCCTGCCTTCCTACTTTTTGGCAGGTAGAATGGGGCACAGCTCAACTTTTCCTCACTTTCTTCTTCCTCATTTTCCTCTTCCTCAGAAATGTTATTGCTTACAATAAGTTTTTTTTCCTGTGATTTTCTTTTCTGGCTTTGATATCAGGATAATGCTGGCCTCATGAGTTTGGAAATATTCTCTCCATTTTGATTTTTTTAAAGAGTTTGAGAAAAAATGGTATCAGTTCTTTGTTAATTGTTTAGTAGAAGTCAACAATAAAGCCATTGGAATTAGATTTTTCTGTGATGTGATTTTTCTTTAATTTCCTGCTTGATTTCTTCTATGACCCATTGTTTGTTTAGGAGCATGCTGTTTAATTTTTGCATATTTGTGTATTTTCCAAGATTTCTTCCATGATTGATTTCTAGTTTTATGCCACTGTGATCCAAAAAGATAATATATATGATTTTAATCTTCTTAAATTTGTTAGTAATTGTTTTATCACCTAACATATGATTTACTCTAGAGAATAATTTATATATGCTTGATAATCATGTGTGTTCTACTGCTGTTGAATGAAAGCTTCTGTATATGTCTGCTAGGTCCACTTAGAGTAAAATGTAATTCAAGTTCAGTGTTTCCGTATTGATTTTCTGTCTGGATGACCTGTTTATTTCTGAAAGTAGAGTATTGAGTTCCCTACTATTATGGTATTACAGTCTATCTCTTCCTTAAGAGTATTTAATAATTGTTGTATGTATTTAAGTGCTCCAATATTGGGTGTATATATATTTACAAATGTTGTGTCCTCTTGATGAAGTAATTCCTTTGTCATTATGTCTCTTTATCACTATGCATCTTGTCTCTTTTTATAGTTTTTGACTTAAAGTCTTCTTTGTCTGATATAAGTATAGTTAATCCTGTTCTCTTTTTGTTTCCATAGTGTTAGTAACTTTTTCCATCTCTTCACATTTGTTGGTGTGTGTCCTTACTAGTAAAGTGAGTCTCTTATAGGCAGAATATGATTGAACCTTGATTTTAAAAGCTCTATTCCTCACTCTGTGACTTTTTTTTTTAACTTTTAACTTTTTTATTTTATAGATGTAGGAGACATCTATAAAATGTAGGGTTAGGTATACAAATGTTCGTTATGCAGGTACCTTTGTAGATGAGGTGTTGCCTCCCTCCCCTGGCAGTTTCCCTCAACTGCCAATCCCACCCCCTCTCCTATAGCAGTTCCCCACTACTGCCAAGCCCTTTCTTATAATATTATGATAGTTCAAGTTCTGCTTATGAGAGTGCACTCTGTTCTTTGTTTCTGTGATAGATCACTGAGTATGATAGACTCTAAATCCATCCAAGTTGCTGCAAAGTCCATATGTTTGTCCTTCTTTATGGCTGCGTAATATTCCATTGTGCATAGGTCTCACTTTTTAAAAAATCTAGTTCAGCTTCGATGAGCAGCATGGTTGGTTCCATGTTTTTGCTATTGTGAATACAAAGACCAGAAGAGGTGGTCACCTCCTCAAGTTCATAGGTATCAATGTAAGGACACAAGGATTATGAAAAATCCTGGAAATATGACACCACCAAAAAAAAAAAACAACAAATAAAGTTACATGTTACATGGTCTAGTGAAACCACTGACTAGACTCTGCCCTCAGATAAAGCTGCTGACTGAACTCTGTGATCACTTCTGATTATGCAGGATTGTAAGTTGTTTTCACTAGCTGGGTAGTACTGTTGTTTGGCATCTATTTTTGGGCAGGGTAGTGTGTTGGATTCAGAGACTAGGTGAGGTCTTGGGTGCTACTTGGTCATACAGGGTGTGTAGCACCAGAGACTATACTCCACAGTTATATGTAAACTTGGGCTTGCCTTCTAGCCTATGGTAGGTTTAATCTGAACACCAAGGCTTGCTGAAGTTTCCATCCAGTATCTGGGGTTGTGTAGCACCAGATGCTCCCTCTGTGGGTAATTGCTAACCTGCAGTTGTCTCTTGGTTTGGGAAAGACTTAACAAAACTTAACATCAAGGCTGTGTGGGGAAGCTGGCTAGGCCTTGAGCCTGGTAGATGTGAGGACTGTATTTTCTGCAATGTGATGCTACTGGCTAGTATCTGATGTGATATCTCCATTGGTCCATATGCAGAGCAATGGACACGACTTACATGCTGGTCAGTGTGAGCACCACTGCCAATTTTTGTTTCCAACTGACCCAAGGTGGTTTTACTCTGCCAGGACTCAATGTTTTCTGTGGGACAAGATAAGGATGAGCCTTCTGTGACAGAATCATGGGAAAGCTGAATATCTTCCTCCAACTCATTCTCTCACTGTAGAAGCCATGAATCCAGGAGAATCCTCTGTGTGGCACTTTGCTGGATTGAAGGCAGGGCAGTGTGGTCAGCAAGAACCATTATTTTTTATTCCTTGATTTTCTGAGGGTTAAGGTATTGTCTCACTTCTTAGTTGTGGGACTATTTCTTCTTCCTCTTTCTTCTTCCCCACTTCCTCCCTTTTTTCTCTTTCTCTCTTTTTATACTCTGTGTATAGTTGCCTGTAAGTTTCGTTGGGCAGGAATCCTTTAGCAGTAAATAAAATTAGAAATCGTGAAATCAGGATCTTTGTATCTGAACATCTCTTTTGTGTTTTTCAGTTTCTTGGCATTAGGACTCACACCTTTTTTATCTGTCATATCTCAGCTCATGCCTTTGGTTTAAGCCACTGTCCAAATCAGGATAAGGCAATAGGCTGGAGTGGTAAAGCAGAGCTTCCTCAATGGTCAGAGTCTAGAGTCTATATTTTATTTGCTGGTACTCTTAGGGAAAAGTTAATATTTTTTTCAGTTAGGGTGTTTAGAACAAAAAAAGACGAGAGCAGTCTGGCAGAACAGATTTCTCCATTCTATTGGTTCTTTTGGGGTTCCAGGCTTAGCTGCCACAGTAATTCTCTCTTCCTAACCTTTGCAAACACAAACTTTGATGTTAAGGTAAGGCAGAAAATTTGATTTTTACAATCTTTAGGATGCATTCAATATGAGTTTTAGATGTCACAACTTAATGGCCAAATGCAAAAAAATGTATCTTTTAAAAAAGGTTTTGTTTTAAGGTGGCCTTTCTTTTTCCAGATGGAAAAGCTTGGGTTACGGCTTGATGCCTTTCATGGGAGGACCCTGTTGAATCCTGGGAAAGAAAGCCAGCACTCCAATACTCTGATGTTTTCCTACTATTGGATATTGAATTGAGGCAGGCACACATTACAGTCTACAACTTGCTTAACAAACTGCTTCCTTGTCTTAGAACAATTATTTTTTTCCAGCATTGTATAGAGAAGTCTTCACTGACTTCTAGTTCAACTTGAACAACTACCTTTATGTTTTAGGACTTAAAATTTTCACTCTCCTTTTTTGGTATATATAAATATATAGCCTTCCTAGCATTTCCTGGATTATATCCTTTCAATTTCCCAACTTGAAGAAAAGGTCGTTTTGCTTTGACAGTTCCATCAGAATAGTCTTGGAGGGATCTACCCCTAGATCAATCACAATGAGGTGTAGAAATAGTACACATAGCCGGGCTCGGTGGCTCAGCCTATAATCCCGCGCCTTTGGGAGGCTGAGGTGAGTTGATTGCCTGAGCCCGCGGGTTCGAGACCTGCCTGGCAACTTGGCAAGACCTCATCTCTACAATAAATCAAAAATTAGCCGGGCGTGGTGGCGCACGCCTGTAGTTCCAGCTACTTGGAAGGCTGAGGTGGATGGATCGCCAGAGCCCAGCAGGTCAAGGCTGCAGTGGCCGGGAGCGGCCACTGCACTCCAGTCTGGACGACAGAGTGAGACTCCAACTCAAAAAAAAAAAAAGAAATAGTACACAGTCAGTAGTCATGTTTGGGTCTTTTTGTAATAACCTCTCTATAGAGTAAAACTCATAGCCGGGCTCGGCGGCTCAGTTTGTAATCCCAGCTCTTGGGAGGCCAAGGTGAGTGGATTGCCTGAGTCCGTGGGTTCGAGACCCACCTGGGCAACTTGGTGAGACCTCATCTCTACAATAAATCAAAAAATTAACCGGGTGTGGTAGCATGTGCTTGTAATTCTGGCTACTTGGAAAGCTGAGGCGAAAGGATCGCCGGAGCCCAGCTGGTCTAGGCTGCGGTGGCTGGGAGCGGCCACTGCACTCCAGTCTGGGCTACAGAGTGAGACTCCAACTCAAAAAAAAAAAACAAAAGAAAGAAACAACAACAACAAAACTCATGTCCTCTGGTGGGGTTGAGGAGAAACAAAAGCCTGTTTTTAATCTCTTCCTGCAGCTCCACTATCAGAGATAACTACTGTCTCTAATTCCTAAGATTTGATCTCCCATTGTAGGCTTAGTTTTCAGCTCTCTCAAGTTGTTTACAAGTTTTGTTGTTGCTGTGTCTCATTCTCTTTGTTCTCGAGCATTCATGCCTTTAATGTAATTTTTAAAATGGTCTGCTCTCATTTTATTGCAGACTTAGAGAAAGTATGTGCAAAATTATATGTTATCTGTAAGTTTCACACTCTATATGAAGCCTCATTTTACCTTGGCCTTCAAAATACCTGCAACTGATGTGGTCCCAGCTCAAGTTTATGCTGTTACTTTGATGAGATTACATTTTCACTTCATCATTGTTGTTCTTTAGATCAAAAGCTATA
Organism: Cephalopachus bancanus; assembly: GCA_027257055.1. NCBI lineage: Eukaryota > Metazoa > Chordata > Mammalia > Primates > Tarsiidae > Cephalopachus > Cephalopachus bancanus. Next base: position 5,421,561 of record JAPVLO010000138.1, read on the forward strand.
CACTTAATTTTCAGGTAAACCGCTATAATGGTAGAATTCAGACAAAAGACAATTATTTCCTTTTAAATTCTCAATTATGGGAAATTTGTTCATAATTTCATGTCATCATCACTTTCTAGTGATATGAATAACTTGACTATTGACTTATAATGGGATTAGCTAGATTTTTCTCTACTTTTTGTTTTTAGTGTTAACTTTGGAGGAGAAAAAGATCTCTTCTCTGAAAGAACCATATTGCTTCATACAATAAAATGTTTTATATATATATATATTTTTTTTTTTTTTCTTTGAGAAAGTGGGATTTATTGAGAGGACAGAAAAGCTCCCACAGTGGGAAGGGATGTGAGGAGGTTGCCCTATATCTTTTAATATTGAAAAATGTGTCACAATTTTGACAATGCTAACAAAGATTTTAGTAAGAGGAAAGAGGAGATATTTGTAATTCATGTTGCTATGCAGCAAGAAAAATTCCAATCCTGGAGCTCGTACTGTTGAAAACACTGCTGTATAGTGACAGAGGTTATCTTGTTTCCTGAATATGATACACCTAATAAACTACACCGGCAAATAATAAGAATACCAAGAAATGACCTTGATGACTAACTTTTATTTCTTCCTCATTCTTGATACTGGTTCCTTAGCTTTTATTTTTGCCTAAATCTCGTGTTTATATATTGGAATTACCTGCAGGCTCTGAACAAATATTGAGGCTCTGATCCCAAACCAGAACAATTAAATTGGAATTTCTAAGGATGGCATCTGGACAGCAGTACTTTGTTATCCTCTAGAGGTGATTATATTATGTAGGCAGAAGTGAAAACTACTGATCTCTCTTTACGTCATATAAGAACATGAAAATGAGTATATCCTTCTGCCCCTTTGATGGTATATCTGACTTTGACACCCCACTATAACTTTGCCTCAGAATCTGTGAAATCCGTACATTCTAAATATTCATCATTATTTTGTTTATAGACCTAACATCAAGGAATGTTAACATTTAAACATATGGAGTCCTAAAATATGAAGAGGATATAAAAGAATTTTGCTTTTGTGCAGTTCTTAAAATATAAAACCTGTTTTGAACTTTCTCTGTAACCAAGCCAGAAGACTATGTGAAGACTGGGTTACTCAAGGTGAGGCAGGGTAACTAGTACAGGATAGACATGGATAGATACATTTTCCATAGGTAGGTATTAGGAAGCATTCAGACATTTTTATAATTACATTTTACTGCAAGTCCGGCTGGAGGCCTACCTCACCCCCTCAGACACTCAAAAGAAAATCCCATCAGATAGGACAGCCCAACCTTTCAGCTCATAATCACTAAAAACCCTCTAGGTTACCTGTTGAAGGTAAAGGCCTCAATCCCACTTCCTAGCTGATCAAAGCCATAGAAATGATATAAGACCACCCCTCCTCCCACCAGAGGCAGAGAGGGCACCTGTGCTCTACCCTCATTAGCACATCAATCACTAGGTAGCTATCTCTAGCTTGTAGTAGAGAGCAAAAGTGCAATTATTCTTTTTTTTTTTTTTTGAATCGGAGTCTCATTCCGTCCCCCAGGCTAGAGTGCAGTGGCATGATCACGGCCACCCCAGGGTGGACCCACTCTGGCGATCCTTCCGCCTCGGCCTCCCAAGTAGCGGGAACTAAAGATGCGTGCTACCATGCCCAGTTAATGTTTGATTTATTGTAGAGACCAGGTCTAGCCAATTTGCAGGGGCTGGTCTTGAACCCGTCGGCTCAGGCAAACCACTCGCCTCGGCCTCCCAAAGTGCTGGGATTACAGGCTGAGCCACTAAACTCAGGTACAATTATTCTTTTTGAGAAACTTGCCCATGTCAGGTCTTTCTTCCATGGATATTCCTTTTTCCTTCTCTTCTTCTCGCTAATAAACTCTGTTTTAAAACTTTGCTAGTCACTCCAAAACTCATTTTAGTTTTGAGCCAAAGACTCCATGGGTTTTGCCCCACACCCCACCCAACCTCTGGGTGGGTGGGTTGTTTTGAATTAATGTATGACCATTCTTTTACATAGCAGGCAAGTGCTTTATAATACTGTATGTCATATCTCCAATTTTTTTTCCTTTACTGTATTAGTTTTGGAGTTTCCAGATAAGAAACTATTTTTTTTTTCTTATCTAACGTGTACTGTTGGTTACCTACGAGTGTCAGGGCATTAAAAGTACTATTGCAAATACTAAGTCATGAAAAGTTGAAGATTTTGGAATCGGGATTAATTTTTGGAAGAAAATATTATACATCATAGAATGTCAAAAAAAGATAAAGATCTCTCAAAGAAAGACTTTCTTGTTAAGTGCTGTTTTTGTGAAATGTTGGTCATTATGGTGATAGTAGAAACAGAATTCATTCATTTATCCAATATTCAATTATTTATTTAAAACATCTATTTGAGCCTACTATGTGACAAACAATATGTTAGACATTTTAAAGAGGGAGCCAGATTGACAGAGATATTATGATAATGAATATGAAAATGTGTATGTATTGATTTGTATGTGAAAAATATTTGAATGACACTTAAGAAGAGATAAGTCTCTATCTAATGATATTTCCTTATAAGATGGTTAAAAAAAGTCTCCTAGGATTCTCTAGCCAGAATGATCTCTATCTTTTCTACTATATTATTTAGGTCCCTAAGATAGCTACAAAATAAAGACTGACTCTGGTGGTTACTTAGTCTTTGATTCCCTGAGAATCACTGGTAAATTAGGCTTTAACAAGTTTTTTTTTTTTTTTTTTTTGGTAAAGATGAGATTTCTCTATGTTGCCCACGCCGGTTGTGAACTCCTGGGCTCAAACGATCCTCCCACCTTGGCCTCCCATAGACGAGGCATGAGCCACTGAGCCCAGCCACCTCTGCTTTTTGAATCCTTTAGTTATCTCCACTTTTTAAATTGCTCCTAAATCCTCAACCTTGCCTTGTTTATCCCAGTTGAGGCTGTGGGTTTTTTTCACCATGTATTTTTCATATTTCTTAGATAATTCAGGCTTATTTGGGGGTGCTAACCATAGATCCAAGACCAGAAGTGATATCTTTATATGTTTCAATCAATTTTGGAACTGCTATGAATTGATTTTTATCTGTATTAACCCCGTGATTCTTATGAACCTTAAGCTATTTCACTAACTTATACATACTTTGCAGATAACCTATACTTTTACTCTGGAAGCATCATGCTCATTATTTTCACAAATGATTATTATAATATTGAAAATTAATATTAGATAAAAATCTAATTGCTACATAATATTATTAAGCTTTAGATGGGTGTTAAAATTATTCCTTTAGACACTGGTTCTCATTCAGGGGAAATTTTGCTCACCAGGAGATGTTTGACAGTAGGTGGAGACATTTTTTTGATTGTCATGACTAGTAAGTACTATTGGCATCTGGTAAGTAGAGGGTAGAAGTTCTGCTAAACATCCTATAATGCATAGAACAGACCATAAAAAAGTATTATCCAGCCTCAAATATCAATAGCATAGCTAAGAAGCCCTGTCTTAAAATAATTCCAAGAAAAAACCCATATTGTTGAATTTTTAATGTATGCTTGAAAGTCATGGCACTATAAATTTTATCTAGGGAAAAGATAATTTAAAAGCATTTATGCTTTCAGTCTTCTTTCCTTTACACATTAATGTATTCCTTCTAAAGCTCTAAATTGAGTAGGTTAAGTGATTTCCCTTCTAAAATGTTCAACTACCTATAACCACGAGTGCTTCTCTTAAGTGCAAGTGCAAGCTGTCTTCTCAGCAAGGTATGCCAGATTCAGTTATTAAGAAAATGAATACCCTGTAGATAAAATATGTTCCCATTTCAAAATAAATTACACATTTAGAGGAAGCTGCAGCAATTTAAAAATATGTTTCTTCTGTACAAGTTAAAATTCTATTTCTGTGTTCACTGTATAGTTTCACCACTAATACCTAGGTTTGATTTCTAGATTTGTAAGGGAATGCCAATGTATGTGAACACATGTGCTCTCTAGAGTGCAAATGTCTGCGCTGATACATACGTCTCTGCATATTTAGGTAGAGTTTATGCACACGACACTTCTAGATTTTACTGGGGACTAAGATAATTCCTTTTCAAAAATATTGTGATATTGCGAAAGACACAGCCATATCTGTACTTTTGTGAGAAAAACATTTTATTGTTGAATATTTATATTAGGATTATGTGTCACATAGCCTAATTATTAGAAAGCCCTTCTAATAATAGAATTGACACATTATGAGCGAACCAAGGTTATAGCAGAGGAATTCAGCGGGAGCTGTGACTATATCAAAACTGGACCTTATCCTACATTTTTAGCTTATGTGAGAAAATTTCTATGCTTTTAAAGCCTGTTGGAGTGATGCTTTCTATTACTTGTAGCCTAATTAACAGAATGTTAGAAATTCTCAATCCTCTCCTCTTTTAAAAAAAATCATATCTGCTGACATTTTCTATAATTTCTGCTCATGAAATTGATAAAACAGCATGAAACCATCTCTTCTTGAAGCCTTTTCTGACTCTTCCAGTTTTGAGTACACCCTTAGCCTCCCAGGTCTGCCACTGTTAATCTACTTGTAGATTGTTTCTAAATGTCTGTTTGTGAGCTGTCTTCCACAAGTGACTGTGAATTTTTTCACTCTCAGCCTGTCGCACTGCCTGGCATAATGTAATACATCAGTGCGTTGACCTATGCTATAACGCGATAGCTTCTAAAACAAAAGTAAGCTCCATGTTAACAGAAGGCCCTGTTTGTTGTTTTGTTTGTTTGTTTGTTTGTTTTTTTAGTCAGTCTTGTTCCAGGGCTATATAAGTGTTTTATCATGTGAGTTAGAGGTGAGCATCTTGCTTACCTGTCTTCAGTCTCCCTCATTTTCAAAAAGGATCCCATTCTTGTTCATGTAGCCATCTAACCCCCGACAGCCCGTATGACAAGAGAAGAGATCACACGTGCAGCTACAAAGCTTGTGTGGTCTAGTAGGTCAGTGTTGGGAAATCCATCTCCTTTCTAAAGAGTGGTTCAGGAATCCATGATTCAACTCCAGCACTTAGGATTTTTTTTTTTGGCGGCTTGGAGCTGCTAATTATTACTTGGAAGAAATATCCCCCGGTCTTAGCAGACAGGATGTTTTTCTTCCCTGCTACACATGAACAAGATGCATGCTGCCTCAGTTTGCAGAAGGCAGTCATCTTGCTACTGGGGAGAAAGCCTTTCTAAGAATAGAATTCACACAGAAAACAGGAGAGCCAAGGTTATAGAGGAGGAACAGAGCAGGAGTTGTGAATATACCATACCTGGAGCTTACTGCTACCTTTTTAGATCACAAGAGACTATGTCTATGTTTCTGAAGTCTTTTGGAGTGGTGCTTCCATTACTTGTAACCTAACTAACAGAATGTTAGAAATTCTCAATCTCCTCCTCTTAAGAAAAATCATTCATATCCGTTGACATTTTTCTATAATTCAGGCTATAATCACCCATCACACGTTCAACTTTTTTCTCTTCTCTATATTGTCTCTTGCTATACGTCACAATTTCTGTTCATATCTTTCTTCTTACTTTGAACCCTACTGACAGTTGCCTTTAGTTTCTGAATTTTCCCCATGTGAATTAGTGAGACTTCTTTAAAACAGTTAAATTCCCTCTGTAAGAGAAATTTCAGTGCTAATTGTTAAGACATGAGCATTTTCACATGTTCTCAAGCTTACCGTCCACACTGAGGATGAGAGAGATTACAGAATGCTAGAAGCAGTGTCACACAGTGGATAGCCAATTGGGTCTGGAGTTACTCTGTTTTCTTTTCTTTTTTCTTTTTCTTTTCTTTTTTTTTTTGAGTTGGAATCTCATCCTGTCATCCGGGCTAGAATGCAGTGGCATGCTCACGGTCACCACAGCTTTGACCTGCTGGGCTCAGGTGATCCTTCCATCTCAGCCTTCCAAGTAGCTGAAACTGCAAGAACATACCACCACACCCGGCTAATTTTTGGCTTTATTGTAGAGACGAGATCTCACCAAGTTGCCCAGGCTGGTCTCGAACCCCTGGGCTCAGGAAATTCTCTTGCCTCCACCTCCCAAAGTGCTGGGATTACAGGATTACAGGCATGAACCACCGTGCCCAATTTACTCTGTTTTCAAATGCTGGCCTCACTACTTAGTGTCCTTGGGTGAGTTACTACACCTCAGTTTCATCATCGGAACAGGGGTAGGCAAACAATGGTCCACAGGAAACATACAGTCCACCATCTGTTTTTGTTTTTTTTGAAAAAAAAAATTACTGGAATATAACCACACTTCCTTGGTTATGTGCTGTACATTCAGCTTTTGCATCATAGTAGCAGTTGGGTAGCTGTGGCAGAGCCAGTAATGCTGGCCAAGTCTAAACTATTTATTATTTGGCCATTTCCCAAGAAGGTTTGCTAACTCCTGATCTAGAAAATTGCCTTAAAAAGGGCGCAAATAGATTGTCGTGAGGTTTAAATGAGATAATGCACACAGATAGTTGGTAGAACTGGCATGTAGAATCCTGCAATGGACATTAGCTGTCATTATTGTTGTGGTTAATAATAATAGTAACACTCAAGAAAAGTTCATGTTGGTAGGTAAAAAGTTATCTGAACCAATAACCTCATCACTTTTAGCAGCTGAGGAAAGTGACTGCTGTGAGAACACATGACACTGTTTCACTGAACAATATGTATTAACAGGAGGAAGAAAACAATATTTATTTCTTGAGTCAGTCCCCCAGGTGAGGTATTAAATATAATTACAAGGATGCATAAATATATTTATACCACCCCAGTGAGACCGTGGTACTTTAAGTCTTATTTTTCATCCAGAGGAAATAAACGTTATTTTAAAAAATCATAATTCATTGCTATTGTTAATTCAATAATAACAATTGTGGATGGTGCTACATTAGAGGAGAGTATATCACTTGTGTTCGGCCAGACAGTGGAACAATTAATAGAATCCCCATTTCCCCTAAGAGGTTTATTTGTCATGTCAAAGTTACTCTGGTCTGGTGCAACACAGATGGTATTGTGACAGCACAAAATGATGAGTGCCACATTGTTCTTTCTAATGATCTTCTTCTGCTCCATTCATCTTGTTTTGCAGCCTTGGATCTCTGCTGCACGCCTGTTTTGAAAACAGGGGGCATTCAGTGGAAGAATTCAAAGAAGATGCTGCCTCCTTGGCTATTTTTCTGATTGTTATGTGGGTCCAGAAAGTGCTAAAGCAGTAAATGGATAAAAACATGAAGAACGTTCACCAGCATTGTCACATCAATGGAAAAATAAACCTTCCTCAAAAACCGTAGAAGGTATCCTAGTTTTATATGAAATTAATTCCGTTAAACTAGTTTTATTATCTCGATGACATGGTGTTGTGTATGATAATAAAGGAAAACTGCTATACATATTAAACGTGGACACGGTTAAATTAGGTTTCTTTTTCTTAATTCACTGTTGAAAGGATACACAGCTGGTTTCAGAATCAATAGAAAGGATCAATAAAAATAGTGTACATGTCAATAGGGAAGCAAGATAGTTCATATAATGAAGAATCTCAATTTCAAAGCTGATATTATAGCAATACACTATTAAAATATACTTTGATTGAAATGGATGGATTTGTCAATTGCATTGGCAGTTTAGAAATAAAATTATATTCAAATTTACAGTGCTCTGAAATTCACTGAATGACTTCCCACTTTTTTGCGCTTCTGTAATTTCTGCTTGTTTACATATTGAAGTAAATGCCAGATAGAAATTTCTTTCATTCCATAAATCTTCTCTAAACAGTATCTGGGAATAATGGTTGTAAAATTTAGAATAGTTTTTCTCAGCTTTTAGAATCTACAAAACTCTTCACAGCATTCAGCATGCATACAAATCATCTATTTTAAATTATATTTTAAAATGTTTTATGTAATATTTTCAATTGGCAATTATACCCATGCCATATTTGTGAGAAGGATGGTTTTTAATCTTTCATCAAGATATCAATATTAAATTTAATCAGAGCTATCTTAAGTTGTAAATTAGAATCAGCCAAGTTTTTTATCCTGTTTTTAACTAAAGTAGAAACCTTCAGTCATAATAAGACTTGTAAATGGCTTTAATTGTATATTATTCTGGATATTTGAATCAGGCTTTCTTCTTCTTTTTTTTTCTTTTTTGATTTAGAGTCACACTCTGTTGTCCAGGCTGGAGCGCAGTGGTATGCCCATAGCTACCACAGCCTTGACCTGCTGGGCTCAGGTGATCCTTCTGTTTCATCCTTCCAAGTAGCTGGAACTACAGATGTGTGCCACCATGCCCAGCTAATTTTTTGATATATTGTAGAGATGAGTTCTCACCAAGTTGCCTAGGCTGAGGCAGAACCCATGGGCTCAGGCAGTCCTCTCACCTCAGCCCCCCAAAGTGCTGAGATTATAGGTTTGAGTCAACACACACCCAGCCGGCTGAATCAAGCTTTTTTTTAAAGACCACGAGATGTTTTTATTCAGATTCCAGGTTCATTAATTCCTGATTTATTTTTTGCTGCTTACTTTCAATTCCAAAAATTTGTTCTATTGCGGCATTTAGATGTTGTTCATGAATGTATCCTATGACATTAAAAAAAACAACAATTTCTTTCTCCAATCAATGAGAAATAAATTAAAATGCTAGGAAAGTATAAAATGCTGTTATCTCATTTTAATACTTTTGCTTTTGTCTTCAATAACAGAAATTGCAATATTTTGATGCTGAAATGATGAGTTTAGACTCTTCAAGGTACTACACATATCCCTGTGATAGACCACTAAACAAGCTTCATGTCATCGTTTAAATGGTCTTCTGGGAATTATTGTGTCATGAAGTCAAGTTTTTCGTATCATATCCTATTTTAATTTGGTGAACACCTCCCCTTCTCCCTTGACTGCCAGTATACTTCAATGTGGAAAACTAGTCACTTATTTATTGCCAAATTTTTCACAAACATGCTGAAAGATATATATTTTTGGTAGATGAAATGTGGTCCTAATGAAAGATTCCACTATGTCCTTCAATACTGAGTCAATGCTATAGAAGATATAATTGACTACCAACTGGATATGTGAGGGATTGACATTCTGGTATAGCCTGTTTTTATTTGTTTTATTTATTAGTTTTCATTGTAGAGCAGTGTTTTTCCTTGTTAGACAAGAAATGCTGTTCTGTTAAGATTAATCCCAGCACATACTTTCTAGTGTGCACTGCAAAAGAAAAATATTACCCCCCATAGCACATTTTTCAGTAATAAACCATACAAAAAGACATTATGCACTTCTCTCTTATATTGCACATAGCAAAAAACCTTATTGATATGCTTTGCATATGCATGGTCTTGTCTATTGCAAAGTGAAATATACTCATAATGTTTTAGTAATTGCTCTTCCACATTATATGCCATGGATATGTGTTGCGCCTTGAAACAAGAGACTCCCTTCTCTTTGTCTGAGAAAAGTTGAGTGTAAGACCAGAATCCATGGACCTAGAGATGGAATGGTGTGCCGAGGCAGGTAGAGGCCTCCTTCTAACCCTGAATTGCATGTAATTGAGAAATAAACTTCGACCTTGTTAATCAATTTTATTTATCTCTATTGTAGGAGCTTAGTTGTGCTCTAAGTAACATAAAAAAATCTTAAATTAAAAAACTGCATCCATGGCAATGAATCTGGCTGTATCTATAATTGTTAAAGTTGCTCACTTTCTCTGAGCCTCAGCTTTTTCATCTGTAAAAAGGATAACACCTACTTCATATGGTTGTTATGAGGATTAAATAATAGAAAATAAGTAAAATTCTTTAGCAAAGTTTCTAGTGCTATGCGTAAACACTCAATACATTTTAACTGTTGCTGTTACTTTGGTCTTTTGGAATATTGATTTATTATACTTATGTGAAGAGATATTATATTTAGGTGAGATTCAAGATAACTTTCCTGTTTCTTTAACTCACTTGATGCTGGAATATAGTAGCCTGTCTCTAGACCTGTTCAATAACTACATCACCAACCAGCCAATGCACTCTTCAAAAAGTGATCGCGATTACCTCTGCTGAGGTCTGGTCTGCATATGTTTTATGCATTAAACAAAATAATGATTATAAACCGATTGGCATATTATAAGTGTTTGATAATTAGACATTATTATTTGATTATTTCTCTCACTGTTATTATTGATCCTTTAATTTAGTGGTGAGGGGAAAAAAGATCTAAAAGTATACAGTGACTTGTTCAAAGTTCCTCCTGTACTCCATGTATTTTTACTTTTGACAAAAGTGGAACAAATTAAAAGTAGAAGAAATCAAACTAGCTTAAGTAATGAGAAAAATTTGTTGAAAGGATATTGTGGTAGCTAAGAGTCAATGGCACAGTTGACCACTCTGTGTCTATGTAGGCTTCTTGACACTTGCAGATCAGTGCTGAATTTTTTCAAGTAATTCACTTTGTCTGTATTTTAGCCTTTAAAGCATTTTATACTTTTTAAAGATACATACTTGGCAATCTTCTGTCAAAATTTTACTGCAATTAGTTACAATTAGAATGTTTAATCTGGGCTTATATTCCTTGGGAAAGGCTTTAACATTTTGATATAATAGTGCCATTCATCATTTATATAAAAGCAGGCAAAGTGGTTAGGACCTGGACTCAAAAACTAGATACCTGTGCTTGAATTCTGGTTTTGCCATATACTAGATTTAAGACTGTGGGAAAATTATATAACTTTTCTGAGCCACAGTTTCCCAACCTATTTTGTAGAGTTGTTGGAGCATTAAATGAGTTAATATACATAAAGACTATAGAGTAGAGATACTGTTATTATTATTATTTCAAAAATACAATTTAAAAATTTTAGAGAAAGTAAGGTATTTTAACAATCAAGAAAATGAATTTAATTAAAGTTCTTTAAAGTTTACTATGTTTTGTAATTTTTTGAAAATATTTGTGCTAACCTTTCAAATATAGCTCCCTGGGTTCTAACTGAACAGGTATTAGACCTTTTAAACCCTATCCCATGTTTCTGTTGTGATTATTTTTGCATATTTCATCTTTTTCTCTTTATGTACCAGTGTAGATATTTTCTACTGACCTATTTTCCAGTTTATTAAACTTCACTTCAACTATGTGTAACTTGGCTGACTCCATTTTTGAGTCCTTACTTTCAGTTATTGAAATTTTAGCTTTGGAATTTCCATTTTATTTATTTATTTTTTACCGATTCTAAAATTCTACCGATTATAATTTGTATTTTATTTTCCTGAATAAATTAATAACAAATATTTTAAACTCCATGCTTGATAATTCTAATATATGGCTCTTCTGTGAGCATGTTTCTATTATCTTTTTTTTTTCTTTTTAGCATTGTGATCTTATTGCCTAGTATAATAGGTAATTTTTTATTAAATGTTGGACATTGTGAAAATAAATTTTGTTGATTTTGAGGTTCTCAATGAGATTATCTTTCTCAGGGAAGATTTCCTGTTGCTTTTGGTTTACTGTTAGAAAAGATGCAGATAACCTTAACTCAGTTTTATAAAGGCAGGATTCGATGTGATTAGCTCTTACTTCTGCAATATAGCTATTTAGAAATCCCAACAGAAAGCTTGAGATGTTTATCAAATGGTCTTCCTTGGTAGTTCCTAAATTTCAATATTATACACCCTTCCATGAGATCATTCCAAATCTGCTTAGCTTCTCAGCCACTGCTTTCTGCTACACTACAGCTTGAAATGGGACTACAACTTATACGTCAGCAATGCTTCTTGGGAAAAACACCAGGCTTGTTTCCGTGCTTTTTTCTTTGAGATTTTTGCCCCAAATTATTTTCGCCATAAAAACTCTCCAACACCTTCAAAAATACTATTAAAATACTATAGTTAGTTTTAAAAAATGTTCTCAGTGGGCAGGCAGATATAAAAATATCAGTCACCATACCATGTATGGAAAAGTTAGTACCTTCTTTCTGGAAGAATCTGTTGACTAGGTTACACACTGCCAAATTCCTCTACACTTCACTTACAAAAGCTTAGTTTATTTTATTCCAAACAACACTTTCTTACATATACACATAAATTTTCACCTAATTTTCGTTTTCTAGTCCTTAATTCTAGCCCCTAAATTTTGGTTACTTATTTCAGAAAAATCATCTCCATTACTATTTTACATGAGGGTTACAATGTCACCAACCCAAATTGTTAAGAGTAAGTATGGGGTTAGTTTTACAAATACACTAGTAAAAAGGAATATTGTAAGTCTTGATATGTAATTAGACATCAAAATAAATCATTATTACTGTCATATAAAGCCTCTTTAAAGTTTCATGGTGCCCTCAATCTGTATCTCCACAAATCAAATGCCTTGCTTACATTTCCATCTCAAGTTTAAACTGCTATTTTTTAAACATCAAAATTTAAGCCAAATAATAGAGTTATAAGTATAAATACTTGCTGAATAAGGTATAGATTCTAAATATTATCACATCTCTCTCTATTTCTCCTGATTCCTGATTATTTCGCACATATATTTGCCCTGGTTAGCAGAATCTAGCATCTTCTTTTTAAGCTTTCTTCTTCTCAGTTGTCTAAACAAAATAGGTAATTAGTCAAAAGAGGTTAGGGTTGCTTTCAAATGTTTTTGCTTTTGACGTGGTTGAAACTTAAGCATCACAGGTACATACAACCTTGTCCATGATATGGCCAAAGAAACCCTGCTGGCTCAGTCTCTGCACAAGCTCCAGTAGTGCTACTCTGTTGAAGACTATACATTTTTACCTTGAATTCTTTACTAAGATGTTGTTTTAAAAAACAGCCCACTTTATCAGGGGGATGGACTCAACCATTAGTCTTGGTGTGGTGCCTGGATCGCTGGACCTAACTACTCACTTCTTCCTATGTTGTTTCTTTTTGGAGACCTAGTTTCTTTTTCCCATTCGCAGCTCTTCTTGAGACCATCTCAATCTATCGGAGCTTCTATTAAATTGGAAGTTAGGGAAAGAGATGTGATTTCTTTTCTCAAAGCCTTCTTAACCCCATATCAATTTACCCATCTTTCTACTAGTGAATCAAATCTGAATCAAGATGCTTGCAAGAAGCAGACTTTGTCGGGCCACACAGGATGTTGTTTTACATTTTCTCTGGGGAAATAGCAGCTTGCAAAAATGACTGCTTAATATAGAGGCTAATGAGGTGTTTATGAGTCAAAAAATCTTCTTTAAGGTGATCTTGTGCTCATCTTCTGTATATCTAATTTAGCAACTTTTCTGGTTCAAAAAGTATTTTTCAGTTGTACCTGACCTGAAATATTTTTAAATTGTAGAAGGAGAGATGACATGTATGCAGAAAATTACAAGCCAGTATGGAAGAAGAATTCTAAAATTCATAAGACAAATCTTTTCTCTGGAAATTTAGAGGATAAAATGATTACTCACCACAATTCCTTATCTCTACCTACCTATCTATCTATCTAAGCAAAAGATAATACTTCACTTGGCAATTAGGTCTTTGTGAATCCATTTTGGAATGCAACCATTATAGAACACATGTATTAATGTATAAATAGGGTTACATTTCAAACCCTCATAAGCTGGGGGCTACTTGTCTTTCTGCTACATTTTTGTTCCTTTCAGATTTTGCCTGGAAAATGTTCAAAGTGAATTTAATAAGTATGAGAGAATTTGGCACTTTAAAGAGGATGCAAAGACTTTCAGTATATGAGTCGCTTGATTTTGTGGGAGCCAAATTACAGGATTAAATGTTTTACTTGATTTACATGCAAGAATTCAGGAATTCATCTACCAGGGAAGGTACGGCACACCTGCTCTCTGCTAAAGATCAGAGTCTGCTGCATTACACTACATATATTCCTGCTGTGGGTTTTCCCCACCCTTTCTTTCAAGAATTAATGAAAGTAGTTTCTGATGCAAGATGGCTATTTATCATGGATCACAGTTATTTCTCAGTGTCTTGGTTCTTATTATGGAGAACATCATTGGAAAGACATCATACTTTCATAGATGACTAATCTGTGATTAAGATAGATCACCTATTGCTTCATAAGTAACATCTGGCATCAAAGATAATTCCATTGACTTGAAATCTCATAAAATGTAACATCATTAGCTTGAAGAAAAGAGTGTCATTCTTTCTTGTTATAATGAAAGATTCATATTGGAAAGTCACATAGAGGTACTTTATAATTTTCCCCAAAGATCTATAAAGTGGCAATCACATTTTCTGGAGCTATCTTAGAAGTCTGCTTCTCCATGACAGATCCTTGAACAATGAGGAAAAAAGTGTAATTCTGAGGATTGTGAAGCACACAACATGCTTTACAAAGTGGCTTCCAATTTACTAACACTTGTTTTGCTGATCTATGACCACAGATACTAAAAGAAGAGACGATTGATTTCTAATGAAAAATATGTTTCCGTAGCTAATATGGTCCATAAACATTATCACTTTCCCTCCAGATAATAAATTTAAATGAAAAAATTCTGTAAAGAAATGACATCATTGATAGGTTTGAATTGATGAGAAAGCTTTATTGTTTTCTGGGAATAAATCAAGAATTTTTTTTTCTGCAATCTGCAATGATGTCAAGTCAATGCTGGGAACTCTTCTGAGTTTATATTAGGTAATTGTTGCTTTAACAATAATAAAACATCACTGTAATTAAAACAATAGTATTTTCCTAAACTATTTTAAATTAATAATAAAAAACTGAGAATAATAAGGAAGATTTTTCATTTATCTGGGGTTTTAATTTAGAGAAAAATTATTTTCAAGAATTTCATTTGCTGTAATTCTGATTGCTTTCTTTTTTTTTTGGAAAAAAACCTGCTCATATTATTTTTCTTATGGCACAATGGAAAAATTCTGTTCATACTGTTTTTCATTGGAAACAGAATTATTTTAAAGGAATTAAAATAATATATAAAGTGAAAAGAATAGCATGAGTTGATGGTTGCCATATACTCATTTATAGTATGAACATTAAAGAGTCTATAAATCCAAAAAGTTGTAGATGCTATACCATATTACAACACACCTACACACATTTCTTTTTGGAAAGCATTCTCTATTTTTAATTAACATATTTTTAACTGATGACTTCTCCTCTTCTAAGAAGCAGGTGGGACAGTATCAGAAAACAGGACAGGAAATGGCTGAATTCTTGGTACCTAAAAAGTTGTTTCTGTAATCACTACCTTGCATTCTGTTATCATCAAGAATTTTCTATATTTTTAGATGCTTAATAGCAGAAAAGTTATCAACGTTAAAATATCTTCTCCTTTGCCAAGGCATTTAACTTCCTCTAGATCTTGGTTAACCTATTTACCAAAGGAAACCAAAACCCAAATCACAAAAAACTCCCAGAACCACCAGATAAATTCTACAGTGCTCAAATGATCATAAGTGACAACCTAGAAAATGCACTCTAAGCAGTACTAAATAAATTCTTTTGAAACTTTGTGTGTGTATGTATGTGAATTTAAAATACAAAAGAATTTATAAACATTCAGTTTAAAAGCCTGATGGCAATCTTAAAAAAAAAAAGAGGGAATTAATATTTTTAGAGTATTGACTTCCTGGTATTCTGACAGTTGCTCTACATACATAATTTAAAATCCTTTCCATATCCCATAATTCATTTTTGCCCATTAGGTCATCAAAGCTCAAAGAAGTTGAGTAAGGTGCTCAAGATTACACAGCTACTGCATGCTGAAAAATACGTTCCAAGTATATGGCTATCTAATTTAAAAGACCACTTCTTTTCATCATTTTACTCCAGTGACATCACTGTTTATTCAATTATCAAAGTCTTAGAGAAGTTTCTTTCTGGTGAAAATATAGATCAGTTGTGCGCAACAGTTAGACCTGAAGTTAGCTTTTAGTTAAGTAGGTTTTCTACATGAAGAAAAGTTGTTTGGACTTGAAAAATAGCTATTAAATAGAAGAGGCTATCCCCTTTCAAAAGTAAGAAGAGAAGTGCCAGCAGCTTCTTAGCAACTCTGAAAATTCTGTTGTTTTCTTCTGTTGGCAAAGTAGTGAGTCTGCAGTTTCATACACACACACACACACACACACACACACACACACACACACGCACACACGCGCGCACACACGCACGCACACACACACACACCCTCAACTGAAGAACACAAGACTTCTGGGTCAGAGAAATCATTTTTTGTTTGAGCAAAAAGCAACAACTAGAGCAGTAACTTACCTCAGCTTCTCATAATCCATCTCCTTCAGGATAAGGTGATGAATGCCAGAGATATATCTACATGTGCAGGGGATTTTACCACAGGAGAACTGCAAACTTAGGAGACACAAAGTTTTTATTGGTGAGGTTCTTGTCCTCCATTCTAAAAAGAGATTACTCACTACCCTGGAATAAAAGCAAATCTCTTCTTGGTTAGTGGAGGAAGACGTTTCTAGATAGATTATCTTGGACTATAAGAAAAAAAATCTCTGGAATGGAAAGAACAGACCTTATCTTTAGTAGGGTAGAATGTCTAAACCTCTCTGGAGGACACACCATTGCTAGCTTCCATATTCAACCATGTCCTTTGCTCATAAGATTTGGAAGATGCAGAAATTCAAGAAATTCATAAGGAAAACATGTCTCTCAACAAAGCCTTAACACCAATAATCCTATTTGGCTAGACCACGACTCTAACCTCTAGACTAAGCTGTAGCTTATATTGTTGTCGAGCTGGTCTTTATTTTTATTTCTTTCGTTGTTATATTCTGGTAAGTTTCTAGTAAGCTAGTAAACAGCATGAAACAACGGCTTAAGTGCAAGTACTCTATATGAAAGTGTGAAGATCAGTCTCAAGAACAAGAGACAAGAGTGAGCAAAATGGAGAAAAAGGGCAGAAAAGCGAATACAAAGTCATACTTTGAAGTGCCTCCTTGAAGCCCTTCACAAGATGCTCCATGAACCAGGGAAGTAGACCTTCTGTCCCCTTGTAGTTCACAGTGAATTGGTAGCTGGTATGGTATCACATCGCATCACATTAGGCTGTAAGCTCTATTGCCTTTTCTTCTCACCCTCATCTCTTGTCCTTGTTTTATGCCCCCAAGTCAAACATTTTCCCCTTCAACTTGACTTCAGGCTCAGCTTTCAGAGGATGTTGGCTGAACAAGTGTTTTGCAGTTTAAGAAGCATTTCCACAAATATCATCTTATATACGTGATTTCAAAGTTAGAATTTTAAAATCAAAATAATGTGAACATAGCTAAACTATTAAATTGTTTTCATTTTATTTATTTTAATTTTAGTTTGATTATTACGTTATTTTAAAGGGCTTCCATAGAAAAACAGCCACCTCCTGCCCTATCGTCTCCCTGTTCTTCCAGTTTGATCCCCAGAGGCAGTATTTTTGAGCTCTTTAGAGGGACCTTTTATTGTTTTCTTAAACAGCTGTTTCATATGTGTATGCAGTTTAAAAACATATCAAATTTAGGCAGTATCTGTGCGAGGGGATCCCCCCAAGACTCAGGATTTATTTATTAAAAATTGTGTATTTATTCGTACATGTTTAAACTTCAGTCACCTTCCAAGTACTCTCCGTATGATGCAATACACCTATTGAGATGCTTTTTCCACTGCTCAAAACAGTTTCTGAACTCACCAATCTTGACGCCTTTTAGTGCTTCTGCCATGTTTTTGTTTCACCTCTTCCACATCTGCAAAATTTTCCTTTTGAGGATTTTTTTCATCCAGGGAAACAACAAAAAAAGTCACTCAGGGAGAGATCAGGTGAATAGGGAAGGTGGAGCGTGGGGTTCATGCGTTTGGTCAAAAACTGCTGAACACTCGTCCCAGTGTGGGCAAGTGGGCTGTCATGGGGGCAGAGCCAGTCACCTGCTTGCCACAGCTCAGATGTTTCTTCCTCAAATCATGACACAGCTTTCTCAAAACTTCCAGATTAAAAACTTTGGTGGACTGTTTGCTCTGGAGGAACACATTCTGAGTGTACTACAAATAGACTGCCTTCCAAAAGATATTCCCAGATTTCTTTGGGTCCCCCCTTGTATTCACAAGTCTATAGATGGTTGAGGGGTTATCAGTTTTACAGGGCTGAAGCTTATGTCTTCTGCTTGTTTCTTTTTTTTTTTGAGTTGGAGTCTCACTCCGTCGTCCAGGCTGGAGTGCAGTGGCACCTTCCTGACCACCCCAGTGTCGACCTGCTGGGCTCCTGGGATTCTGCTGCCTCAGCTTCCAAGTAGCTGGAATTACAGGCGTACACTACCATGCCTAGCTAATTTTTGATTTATTGTAGAGACAAGGTCTTGCCAAGTTACCTGGACTGGTTTTGAACCCGTGGGCTCAGGTAATCCCTCGGTCTCCCAAAGTGCTGGGATTACAGGCTGAGCCACCGAATCTGGCTTCTGCTTATTTCATTCACCTATTTGGTTTTCCTTTGACCAATAATTGTCTAATTTTTTCAATTTACTGTTTTATATCGAGTTATGCTCTATTTTCCCCCAGTTTTTCGAGCACAATCTAGTAAATATTAATAACCATATTTCCAAACACCTGACATATTAAATAATCTTTCAATTTGAAGTTTCCTCTCCAAGATATCTACCCATTCTCTCCAATTTGGAATAATTGATTTCTAGACCTACTGCAGAAATGTCACCCTAGCATTTTTCTTAGTTCCTCTCCTCCTTAGACATTCAATTTCCTGAATCTTATTGCTTCCTATTACTTGGTTTACTTTTACATTTTCCTGGATCATATTCTCTAGTTTTTTTTAAAAAAAGGAGATGAGTATTTTGAGGCCTGTTGAGCTAGACCAGATCACAGGGTTCATCTCAGGTTGGAGAGAAAGACCACTTGGATCTGGCTCAAATCATTTTGGCTTTGATTGATACTAAACCAATAAACAATATTGAAAATATATGGAAATTATATGTGAGGTATAAGTGAGTGTCTACAGACCAAATTATGCTCAAAGTTCTGTGGTCAATGTAGCTTGTACACAGTATACAAGCCTCAAGGTCGTAAACACTACTAACTAGGAACTTGCTGCTTTTATTTCATTGGCTTGGTGGGAGGGGTCATACATTAGGTAGCATTCAAGGATCTGCCTAATGTTTTCTTGTTTATTTATTGCTGTAACATTTGTCCTTGACTATAAACTCTTTGTTTGTATGAAAATGTTTTGATTGTCCTTTGATGCTTGACTGATAGTTTGGCTATAAAGAATTTCTGAAATGAAAATCATTTTTTCTCACAATTTTGGATCCTTGCCCTAATCTCCATTTAATCTCCAGTATTGCTCTTAAGTAAACCAATGATATTCTCATTTTTATCCATTTTATTGTGTCTTCTTTCTCCTCCCACCAAAAAAAAGTTTTGATCATCTCTATAATCCACTCTATAATTACTTCCCTCATGAGCTTTCTCCAAACACCTGTCCATCTCTGCCACAACTTGTAGTGGTTGCAAGGGTAAGAAGGAAGACAGTTTCCTGATTAGATAAGTATTTATTATTTGCTCTTGGATCTCTTCAGGCACCTAACATTATCTTATTTTTAAGTGACAAATAATAATTGTATATATTTATGGGGCACTTTTCATAATTCAATAAAGTTTATTGGTTTCTCTTCCACTGCTTTTTATCACCAGGACTATACATTTCAAGGTAGATCTATATTGATTAAAAGAGCATGCTTGATAATGAAATCCAGAAACAACTCAAAGTCAAGAGTTTAGGAATGATGAACTGGTGGTCAACTGGACCCATTCCAATAGCACAACTTATTCCAAGTAAAAGCGAGACTTAAAGAACTGAATGCAAAATTATGAATACTGAAAGTGTGGTAATAATCAACAAAAATCAGTAGGTTGTGAGAAGCAAGTTTAGGAATGCCAATATATTCACTTTTAAAGCTAGGAAATAATAAATGGATAATGTGTTAGTCTAGTAACTAAAGAAATAATGGTTTGTGCATATTACTTAAAATTACAAATGCAACCTGACTCAGAGTTGATTCACTAGTCAGCAGTTGTCCACTGCAAGACTTGATTACAATATTCTCTGGGGATGGAAGAGATATCAAATTATTAATGTTTGTTATCATAGGTCCCTCTTTTCAAGGACGAAGTATTCATTTTTGGTCATGTCTGCTACTGGAACATCTTTGAATAAAGAAAGGGTCCAGGTAAATTGTGAGAAGAGACATTGCAATTAACTAGGTAGCCATGGCAAGCACTAAGTATCATTTGGTATATATTTGATAGAGATAGAAGAATAAGGATTTCATGGAATTTTATCATGTATTCATTTACTTTCAGAGGCTAGTAAATATTCTATTTGCTTTGAAATTATTCTTAGCTTTTTGATTGGCATTTTTCTGGAACAGAATGTTATGCTATATCTGGGTTACAAGGGAGTCTAACTTTATGTGGTGTCCAGTTGCAAATGCTAGTCTATAAATGTTATAAGATTACACTTACTAAGTATCATACATTCAGTATTTTAAGACAAAGAGAAGGGCAAATGAAATGGTTTGTTAACCTGTTCAATTGAAAAATAAAATAGAAATACAAGTCATAAAGTTAACTGTCATTCTTTCTTAGTTTTCCCACCGGCTACTTATAAGCCTTAATCACAACAATTCATCTGTGCTATAAATACAGCTGTTTATTCTGGCACAATTGTAAGATAGAAACAATAAAGTTTCAGAGTTTTAAGGGAACTAGTGGCTGAAGTGACTTGTCCAAGTTTCTTTGAGCAGTTAGTAACAAAGCAATCATTAGAATTTGAGATTTGAACTTTTTTTTTTTTTTGCACAATAGCATTCTGTATACTGAAAGATGTAACTCTTAAATGTTGATGTATGCTATTCATTGGAGAATCACTAGACAACCTCTCTGAACAGGGGTCAAGTCGGAAATGGCCTTCTTACGAAGTTCTCTAGTTGTCACAGTCCACACTTAGATATACATAGTTTTACATTTTTTTCCTGTTAAAGCTGTTTAGCAATCATTTGCTTTCTCGAAATATTTACATCAAATTGCTTCTGGCCTGATTAATGATAGTAGAGTAATTTTTGTTCCCATGCTTCCTGAAAGCAATCAGATGAAATCTGACTTTGCATTTTATTGTAAACTTACAAAAGTTGGAAATAACTGGTTATTATAAAAATAGCTCTAAAAGTGGTTATTTCGCATCATGGCTACCTTGGATTAACCTCTCTGATACCTGTGCAGATTTTTGGCCATCATCTTTCAAATTCCAGTCCTAGAGGCCACTCTCCAATTCCTTTTGCTATTGGCGGTAACAACTTAGAGGCAAATGGAATTTCTGCATATCCCATCTGCAACATTAGTTCATGTTTTTCTTCATCTGTATTATAAAGCTTTATGAACCTGGGCTGTAATACAACAATGCAGTTTACAGTCCATTGGTGTTGCGGCAGTCAGTCTTCCAAGACGCCTGTGTGGACATGATTCTGCAGGTAATGGGCTGTTTCGGTTCTGCGTGAGCTTTCATTGTCCTCTCCACCCAGCAGCAGCTGTGTTTTACTGTTATCATTTGGAATACATAAATAAAGGGAGAACACGAATATTCCTTATGATAGTCTTTTCCAATAAATAACTGGGGTAAGTTAAAAGAATGTCCAGTCACTTTCAAAGAAGGGCACCATAAAATTTCATGACAATTGTGTGCATTTTCACAAGTTAAACATATATTTTTAAATGGAACATACTCCATGATGGTTCCAAATCACATTCTAGAATTTCTCTGTCAAATTTCAGTGAGCCTTGTCTTTGGAAAATTCACTTTTTAAAAATGAAACAGACATATGCCCATCCATAGGAAAATGGTAAATAAAATAATACAAATAAAGTAATTTAGCTCAGGTGAAGGAATAGAATTACCCAGTTTGGAAGCTGACAGACTATGACCTGTGTGTGAAATTTGATCCTCTGTTTGTTTTATAAGTAAAAATTTTTTGGTACACAGTTACTACCATTCATTTAAGTGTTGTCTACATATATGTGGGATAACAGTAGAGTTCAGTAGTTGTGGCAGATACCATATGACCCATATTTGATTCTTTATATAAAAAGTTTACTGACCCGTCATTTAAACAAATTCTTGGGGAACTTTTGAAAAAAATACCAAATCCTTTATACTTAAGGATTTAAATTTAGTTGGTCTGGACAGGGGCTTAGAGCTTCCTACCTAATTTGAATGTGCAGCAAGGATTGAAAACCATCGTCTAACTTCTACAATAACTCTGTATAACTCACAAAGTACATTGCTTTTTCCACATAAGTGGGAAACCAATCAGAGAGACTCATGTTTGTCAGTTATAGCTTTAGATGAAAACAAAGGCATATAACATAACTAAGATGACTTTCACCTTTTGTTTTCAGTTCCTAAATACATTTTTCAGGAATGACCTGAAATGCCTTGAGGTGATTCTAAAAAAATTGAGCACCATGTAAAATATACTTAATTTAGTTCAGAGGAAGGAAAGATCACTCTGGGTTGAATTGTCAGAGAAGATATGACAAATGACTATTTTGAACTGTGCCTAGATACTTCAAATATGGGTAGGAGTCAATGTTTCAGACAAGGACACTGTAGAAAAGATCTTCTTTGCATTACTTTTTCTTTTCCACAAGATTGCCCTAAAGGCCCAAGAATCAGAGTTTATCCATTGTGGCTTGCCTTAGTCCATTCAATTCAACAAAACGCAGTGATCCAGGTGCTCAGTGCTGTGAAGTGCTGAGCATATCACAGTGAACAAGATAGACATATATCTTGCCCTATAGAAACTTTCCTTACAGTGACAATACAGTGTAATAAATACTCTAGTAAGAGTAGTACAGGAGCTGGGTGTGTTGGTGCATATCTGTAGTCCTAGCTACTTGGGAGGCTGAGGTAAGAGGATTGCTTAAGCCCAAGAACTCAAGACTGCAGTGAGCTTCCATCACACCACTGCACTCAGACCTGGGTGACAGAGGAAGGTGTTGGAGAGAGAATGTTACTATTGAAGAAGAGAGAGAGAGAGAGAGAGAGACAGACAGAGAGAGAGATGGATAACCCCTTTGGGTCTCCACTCCCACTGTGGGAACTTCTCTGTCCTCTCAATAAATCCTGCTTTCTGGCCGTCCATGTCCCTCATTCTTCCTGCCATGTTTTCTTAAGCTTTGGCCCCCTCCTCTCTCTCTCTCTCTCTCTCTCTAATTTATTTTCTATCTAAACTATTTGCTAACCTAAAAAAAAAGAGGGGGGAGAGAGAGAGATAGAGACAGAGACAGAGAGTATATAGTAGAGTAGAGTTACCCTGTGTTCTGGGAAATCTTTTTAGACTAAGTAAATTCTAAGTTAGGACATTGTGAAATGTTGGTATGGATGAAGTGAAATGGGAACTGGTCAAAGGGAGAAGGATGAGGATAAATATAAAGAATGGCAATAATTCTGTAATAACAAACAGTAAGCTGGGTGGTATTGTAGAAACGAATCTGAAGAGTAAAAAGGATTCAGATTGGAGAGCTTTTGGAATGCCATATTGAGGAGTGTGGACTTTCATGAAACAATCAAAAACCCTAAAAATGTTTTGAACTGTGGAATGACATGGTCAGAGGGTAAAAGTATTATTATGCTGATCTGTGGAGAAAAGATTCAAGAAAGAGCAAGTCTTGAGATAAGAAATTCAATTATGTGTCTAATATAGTCTTTCAGGACCCAGAGGCTGGTCCAATGAAGCAGAGCAGTGACAACAACAATGGAGAAAAACAGATGAGTTTCAAAGGTAATTTGGAGGTGCAACAGAGAAAGGAACTGGGGGTTGCTTATATATTAGACGTGAAGATGGAATTGCGATGACAGAGGTCTGGCTCCATCTTTGTCCAGGGGAAAGAATTTGAAGTGCCTGACATTGACCTATGGCATTCACTACTTCAGTTTTATATCTCTCTTGCCTCCAATTCTGCTACTAGAATAACCATTAAAGAACACTCTGACTCTACTGAGACCACCAATACAAAGTCAATTTGCTTCATGACCCTTGAGAAGAGAGTTGATATGAAGGATTTCATTTTGTCCATCTCTGGGGGCTCACACTGAAATGAGCTGTGACACATTCACAACTATCTTAATATTGCAAAATGTAGAAGGCAAGGATATGTGCAGACTTCTCTCTGCCAACCTTGGACAAGAAACCCCTTTCACCTTAAAAATCCATTCATCCCTCCAAATGATCCCATTTAATGTATGACTCATATTCATTCAACTGCTGTACTTGGAACATTTAAAGGATCCATGGGCCATTTACTTCTTTAGAGATTGTTAGCAATGGTGTCTCGGGGATTTATGCTTCCTTTACCATGTTTCGTGAACTGTGAGGTGGGTCTTTGCTATTCATTTATCCTAGTTCTGGAAAAGCAAAATCAAGAATAAGAGAAAAATAGTGAGGGAGGGAATGTTTGTATATATTGTTTGTACATTGAGCATTGGCAAAACAGTATCCTGCATTCAAGTGATAAATATTCAGCAAGGGAGTATGAGCCATAGAATTATCCAGTGAAAAGAATAGGCTTTATCTGCATTCATATTGACTCCAGGTTAGTCATACATCATCTTTATTGAAAACAGCACACAGCTCCCTAAGAAGGCAAAGTGTTCTTGCATTCCCTTGCTAACTTGCTGCACTTTGACACCATGCATTATAAAGTTTTCTCTCCTGCTTTCATAGCCGAACATGAAATGTAAGTAGGTGTGGAGGTTGAAACTAGCTGAAATTAGCTATCCTATTTTTAAAATGCAATTTCTTCTTTCCTTTGCTGTCTTTTCCTACTAGACTGTAAAGGCCTCTGTAATATCACAAATTACTTGCTCTCTACATACTAATTTTTTACCCAGTTCCCAACCATAGTAGTGATTCAATTTGTACTTAAAAATTTTATTAAATTCCCTTTCCTCCCACTCTCATATTGAACTCTCTTAAAGACCCTCTCTTTTGTTGGGTGTCTTATGTTAACTATGAGCCATTTTTTTTCTTTCTCTTTACAATGTCTTACCTGCTAGTCTGAAGCATTACTCTTTTAGAATGTTTTTATATCCCCGAGTGTGAAGTGTTGCTACCCATTAACACATCTGTCCGTAGCATTTCCCAAACCAGTAAAAGATTTCAATAATGTTTGTGCATTATTCTAGAATGTAGGAAAACATTTATCTGTAGGAAAAATAGGAGGCATTTTCTAGTCCACATTTCTTCAATGATCTCTACAGAAAAATATGCAAAAGGAATAATCTTTGTCCTAAGAAGCTTTCCGGAAAAAATCCAGATATATTTAGAGAATAAATAGATGGCAAACATAATAGTAATTTCAGGCATAACAATAGGTATTGTAAAAGGAAGAAAGAAGTAGAGTTATCAGAAATGCTTAATGTGAAAGAGGGAATGGTTGAAGAGGAAAATAAGGAATGGATAAAACTGGAATAGGCAAATGACTGGATATAGCAGAAATGGTGAGAAAGGGAGGGAAGATATAATAACTCCAACTAGAGAAATTGGCTGAAACAAACTGGTAAACTAGCCTCAGCTTATCCCTGTAGCACAATCATGCCCATGTGCACCTCTCTATTTTGCCCGTTAGTGTTTGCCTTTCTGGATTTGCATATGCGTTTGGATTTTACCTTTGTACTTCTGAACTTGATTTGGTAAACTAGAGCTGAATTTCGTGTGTTCATAAAATGTTTCATTTTTATTTGCTTAGCTCACTTCAGCCAAGATCATGGGTTCTTGGTGCCAAACTAGACCTAGTTTTTTTTGTGTGTGTCTCTCCTTAATTCAATTTACCACCTGCTTTGGTTGATTTATAAATCGATACCATTCCCTGATCCTTAGTGATGCAGCAGAAGATGTAAGATGAAAGTCATGATCATTTTAGGTTGCTAAAGAACTTCTGTGCTTGACTATTTTCTCAGATACATATGGCCTTCCCATAACCTGCATTTAGTCCTGTTTATTATAAATGTTCAAATGAAAAATAATAAGTGGATATAGAATTGTATAGCTATGCAATTGTATACCATTCAGATCTAAAAAAGAAGGAAATCTTGCCATTTGCAACAATGTGAATGAACCTGGAGGATATTTTGTTAAGAGAAATAAGTTAGGCACAGAGAGGCAGGCACTGCATTGCATGACCCAACTTACATATGGATTCTAAAATTCTCAAGTTTATAAAGTAGGGTAAGATGATGGGGGCAGATATTGGTCAAAGGATAAACAATTTCAGTTACATAAGAGGGATGTGTTCAAGAGATCTATTGTTCAACATGGTGATTATAGTTAATATAAATGTACTGTATATTTGAAAATTGTTAAGAGAATAGATTTTAAGTTTTTACAACAAAAAGTCATAAGTATGTGAGGTAACAGATATGTTAATTAGCTTGATTTAGTCATTTCACAACGTATACATTTTCAAAACATCATGCTGTATATTATAAATATATACGAATTTTATTCATTAATTTAAAAAAAGAGGATAATAAGAAACTACTTACAATGTGTTTCACAGTTTCCAGAACCTTTACTTGTCAGAAGATAGTAAAAATTGTATCATCTTGCAAATGATGACTTTGATATTCTGTCAATCAGTCGGTTGATAAATACATGTCATGCACAGTTCTAGATATTGATCATATTGAAACAAACACATCAGTCTCTCAGGGAGCTTGTATGTTAGTGTCAGGAAGAAGAAAAGAAACACATACACATACAAATTGGATAATTAATTTCATAGGCTTATAGAGTTTGGAGGATCAGAGAGGGTGTGTCACTTTAAGATATTCAGTAAAAGTATCTTTGAGAAAGTGACAAAGGTGGGCTATGTCATTTCAGTTGAGACTAGAGGTGAAAGAAATCAATCATACAAATAACTGGGGAAAAATGCAAACAAGTACAACAAATGTAAAGACTTAAGTGGAAATAAGCTTGATATGCTCAAGGACAGAATTAGGTCATTATGCTTTGAGTATTGTGGAAATTAAGATGAAAATAAAGACCTGAAAAGGGGGGAGGAAAGATGAAAAATGCACAGTTTATATTTTAGACTTCTACACAAGTAGGTATTTTCCCAATACACAGTATTAGGTCCTGTTTTTACAACATATTTTGATGCATTATGGCATTCCCACTTAATCTTGTGCTTACCTTTATAAATTAACTGAAGGTCAGATATTTTGAAATAGTAACTCAATCAATTTGTAATCCTGTGGGAGGATTTTGGCTTGCAGCAAATTCATCACTTATCAAAAATCAAAGTAATTTTTTTCTTCCTTTTTAATATTTAAAGTGTGATAAAACTTCTCTTCGTTATAACATTTTCTAGCAGGCTTCAAGTTTATGATATCGTAGGTGGCAATGCTAAATGAAGGAAATGCTAATAAAATTTAACCACAGGCTCATTTTATGTAAATACAAAATGGATGTGAGTTCTGCTTCTTTTTTCCTTGTGTAGGTTGATGAATTTTGTAGCTTTTAGATGTGTTTGAATCCTACACGTTTTCCTTATAGCTACACCAATGTCAACAGATTAATAAATTTTTTTGGCCTCATTTTCTTCATCTGTAAAATGGAGGATGATTTTATAAGATTTTACGAAGATTAAACCAGGAGATGAATCATGTGAAAACACCTGACTTGGTGCTTAGCTCATCCCATATTGCATAATAAATCTTTGAGTTTGTGGATATGAATGTGGGTACCTATCCACCCCTCATTATTTTTTTCTTCACCTCCTCAAGTTTAAGGACTCACAATTTTATGCTGAACTGCTGAACAACACCAAATAATATAAATATTTGTATCAGAAAAGTGGAGGGAAACCACTTTGTCGCTTGATGATTAATTGACATATTTTAGAGCCCTTTACTACTTTTTAAAAGTGACTTAGCCAGCCCTGCTCTGGAAGAAGAGGCTTGGATACTTGATAGACAGCTTAGCTTTCTTCCAGGGCATTTAAAGGATTTCTTTCTACTCAGGGTTCACATTTGCAAGGACTTTCTGAAATGTTTTTTCCCTAGTCTTATCAGTTCTAGAAAATACTCAAGGCCTCAATGGTGCAAGCCCCATCTGACTTCTCATTATTTTTCCTGTTCTGTGTTTTGGAATCTTAAATTAGCATTCATTTTGGCTCTCCACCACCTTCTATGTACTTGACTATGTAAAACTTGACCAGTTCCTTTAAGCTGGCCCTTTACTGGGTACTTACTAGTTTGTTCCTGCAGATGGTATTGGCATTCCAGGGACTGCTTTTTCTACTGAGACTTCAACTATGCTGTTTGTTTTTATTACCAAAATGACAAGGGTTTGGTGGAGATCCTGTCGCCTGCAATACAGGAAGTCAAGCACTCAGACAGTGAATATTGCCAAGAAGGAAGGAAGGCTTTTTATTGGGTGATATCAGTCAAGGAAAATGGCACTTGCTATCTCAAAGTCACCTCTTTGTTCCACTGATGTCAGGGGTTAATACAATGGGACAGGAATGTAGAAAACAGGAACTAGGGAGGTATAAGGAAGATGTGTTTGTAAACAGGAATTAGAAAGGCATAAGAAAGAGGAGTTTGTAAACAGGAAATAGGGAGGTTTAAGGAAGAGCAACAGAAATTAGGAAGGGGGGTGCATCTCACTGTCTGGATGTGGTGATCTGGTAAGTTTCAGTTCCTTGATACTCTTGGCCTGAGGGTCAGTTTCCTGAAAAAGGAACTCAGATAAGACAACCATTAGTTTCAAGCTTCAAGAACAGAGCATCCATTTCTATGCTTATTAAAAGACAAACAGGCTGGGCTTGGTGGCTCAGACAGCACTTTGGGAGTCTGAGGCGAATGGATTGCCTGAGCCCACGGGTTTGAGACCAGCCAGGCAACTTGGTGAGACCTTGTTGCTACAAAAACAAATAAATAAATAAATAAATAAATATGGGCTCGGTGCTCAGCCTGTAATCCCGTGTCTTGGGAGGCTGAGGTGAGTGGATTGCCTGAGCCTGCGGGTTTGAGACCCACCTGGGAAACTTGGCGAGACTTCATTTCTACAATAAATCAAAAAATCAGCTGGGTGTGTTAGCGCAAGCCTGTAGTTCCAGCTACTTGGAAGGCTGAGGCGGAAGGATCGCCGGAGCCTGGCAGGTCGAAGCTGCGATGGCCGGAGCGGCCACTGCACTCCAGTCTGGGTGACAGAGTGAGACTCCAACTCAAAAAAAAAAAAAAAAATAGCTGGGTGTGGTTAGCGTGCATCTGTAGTTCCGACTACTCGGAAGGCTGAGGCGGAAGGATCGCTGGAGCCCAGCAGGTCAATGCTGGGGTGACTGTGAGTGTGCATGCCACTGCACTCCAGCCTGAGTGATGGAGTGAGACTCCAACTCAAAAAAAAAAAAAAGACAAACAAACACAACTGTGACTATTATGTCTATGCAGCAGTTGGACAGTTTTATTTTAGATTAATTTTCCCCTTTCAGATATAGTGCAGTACCAGCAAATTTTTTTTCTACTGACAAAGTATGTAGGAAAAGTCGCTGAAATGATGGGCAGCCATGGAAGATTGGATAGAGACTTGATGTGATTCCCAAATCACAGCATGATGCTGTTTTTAAACATTCATTTTTAAATTCATCTTACTTGGTCTACACTCTGCATTAAGTAATTTCAAATATACTAAGTTGGTTTTGACCGAAAATGCTTTTTATGATATTTCTTGTGTTCAAAGCAAACAAAGAGTGGGAAGTGTTTTGATTCATATCAGCATTATCACAGTATTTATTAAACACTTGAATAGTGTCTTGCTTGCTTTAACAAGTAATGTAAGCTGTCTCAACCTTTTGAATGTTTATCACCAAAGCAAACTTTATGCCATTTTGGGATGCTCTTGGTGGTGTCCCTTTTTCTACTTCCCTTCCTTTAACTCTCTTGATCTTCTGTCAATTCAAGTGCTTTAGATGAGGGAAATATGATATTTATTTATTTATTTATTTATTTTTTGTTTTTTTGTTTTGAGTTGGAGTCTCACTCTGTCGACCAGACTGGAGTGCAGTGGCCGCTCCCGGGCACCGCAGCCTCGACCCGCTGGGCTCCAGGGATCCTTCCGCCTCAGCCTTCTGAGTAGCCAGAATTACAGGCATGTGCTACCACGCCCGGCTGTTTTTTTGTTTTTTTTTTTGTTTTTTTTTTGATTTTATTGTAGAGATGAGGTCTCGCTGCCCAGGCGGGTCTCGAACCCGCGGGCTCAGGCAATCCACTCACCTCAGCCTCCCAAAGGCGCGGGATTACAGGCTGAGCCACCGAGCCCGGCGATATGATATTTAAAACAACAGATAGAGTAAAGCACAGTAAGTGCTTTGGCAGAGGCATGTACAAAATGCTGTGGGAATATAGGGGATAGAATAATTATGCTTCATCACCCAGAGCATAGGGAAGAGTTGAAGGTTGAATTGAACCATAATGTATGTGTAAGGATTTGCCATGTAAACAGTGGAGAGGAGAAGGCTCAGAAGAAGTCGTGGTGGATAATGACCAAAGGGTCAGAAAAATATGCATTTGGAAAACTATCAATAGATCATTGTAACTAAAGAACTTGGAAAATTTAATGCTTTAAATATACTAGTGATCTTTTCCGAAAATTCTCCCTGACCTGGAAATCTCTTGCTCAGACAGGGAGTTGCCATGGGTTAATGAGTCCTTCATCCTTTAAGTGACTTGACTCTTGTACCTTAGCTTTACTTCTTGTCTCTTTGTCAGTGTGGTAGAATTAAGGGAGATCAGAAGCTGAGTTTGAATGAACAGAAGTATTTCTAAACTTTCCAGGATGATTGAAAGTTGGACGAGAAATGCTCTTTTATTCCTAGCTAGATGGAAATGTCATATAGAAAATGTGAAAATGGGAGTTTCTTGCATTCCTTAGCACAACCTATCATTTCCCAGAGAAGAAAAAAAAAAGAATATAATTGAGAGAGAGTGTTCAAAGGAGAAAGAAGAGTTCCGTGCTTCAGTGTTTATCAACCTGTAACCTTCCAGTTGCCCGAAGTACTTGTGAAATTTAGATTACACCCAGGGCTCAATCCAGTGTGATTTTTATCACCCTTAAAATTTGCAAAAATTATCGAATAGCTTCTAGCTCTCCCTTTAGAAATGAATCTGTAGTCGCCACTAAATAAGTGTGGAATTATCTCAAGTCTCAGATTCTGTGAATGGTAGAGCCCAACGTGACAATCACTGCACTTATTTTTGTAGAACTTTCTCTAGTAATTGATAAAAATTAAATGAGAATAAGACAATGATTCTTCAGTAACTCCAAAGAATAATAGCAAAACCAGAAAGTCGCACTTCAGTAGTATGTCTCAATGGAGAATTTGTCACTCAGACATACTGTGAGTGGGTGCTCCGTGTGTGCTTTGGAAGGCAGCTAGCATCACTTTCCATGTGTCTTCACTTCTCTGTCATCCTAGGCTATGATATTAAGTTAATTAGTTGAGTTTCCAGGTCCTTATTTGATGGAATTTCTGTTTAGGACTCCTCCATAAATCATGTAGCCCCTGAAAACCAAGTCTTTCAACTCTCTTGCAACTTAAAATGAGATAACTCTAAGTATAAATAAAAGAATCAGACTACTACATTTTTTCAGAATCATTCACATAAGTAGTCACCTGTCAGTTACTCTTCATCTTTCTATTGGTAGCTTTCCCTTAGTTCATTAATGATTTCCTTTAAAAAAAAATGTTACTCCTTCTCTCTGCCTATCCATCGCTCCATCTATCCATTAAAAATGATTTTCTTTCACACATCCATACATTCATTATCTTCTGTCATCTTCAAATATTTAATAGTGTTCTGCACTGAACAAACTTTTGGAATACAGAAAAAAAAAATGGTCATGACTATTATTAGAAAAATACATAATAGAAAAAAATAAAAGCAAAATTAAAATAAAAGGTAGTCACTCTACGTTCCTGACATAAAAGCCTGTGTTGAATAAAATCCTTTCATATAACTTACTTTATTTCTTAAATTTTAAAATGTCAAATGGACATAGAAATTTAGATATGTATGTAAAAGGATACCAAATACCCATTACTCATCATCTTACCACCTTGAAATAAGCACCATGTGTTTTTACTGTAATTCCCTAATCTATTTTTTTGTTTTCTATGGCTATATTACAAACTCAGAGTACGTTTTGGAGACCTTCTATATTAAGAGTTGTGAGATGATTATTAAAATTTGTGGGGTGATTGTTAAAATGCAGATTCCTGGGCAGCTCATTTTTTGAGCTATTGCATTAGTATCTCTGAGGTGATTATTATGCATATTGAAGTTTGAGAACCACTAAAACAAATACATCAATATTTTGATAGTATTACTTCATTCTTATTGTAGTTTTTTTTTTTTGCCTAGTGTGTGCTTCTTCTAAAATCTCAAATTACAGTTTACATGTGGGGAAATGACTTCAAATGTTTTCACTCATTACACCGAGTTTATGTTTGGTTTTTAATCAAAGTATAACAGAAAGCACTATAAAAACAGCAGTTTACCATTGCTAATGCTTGCCCCCGAATCCCTAGAAAACATTATTAAGACCACACATATTACACTAGACTTCCATATCCTGCTGCAGCAATCACAGTCATGTCTGCCCAGTAACAAGCCGGAATCAGAAAGCGTTGTTAGCTCTCTCTGCCCTCTCCTCACTAAGAAGTGCTTTAGTGGCTTCCTGGTTGGAGAGTTTTGTCTCCCAGTGTGTTGCAGTCCAATTTGGAAAAAGATGAGATAATGCAAATGACAGATGATAACTGTCAACAGACTTTAGAAGAAATTAAATATTTGAGGGAGATGTGGTAATATTTGTTGACTGAAAATTTCTTTCTTTCACACTAATGACATGATTTTCTGGAAATCACTCCTTCCTATCAAAGTAAGGCAGACAGTGCTTTCCTGTGTCTCGTGCAGTATTTTCTGGAATGCTGGAGGAATAGTAAAATCAGCTGACTGCTTCTATTTGGTAACAGATAATTCACTTTTTCTTTTGGGAGAACAAGCAGAACCAAATGTTTATTTGGGTGTCATTCATGTATAACTTTCTTTCTATCTTAGTGTCCCAGAATTACACAGCATTTCGAAGAACTGCTTTTCTGGATCTGAATAATGAAACAGATTATAATTTTAAGAAAAGGAAAAAACTGTTTGTACCCAAGTAGATCAGTGAAGATGTTTATTGTAGAAATGTGTAGACCCCATGCCAAATACTGAACTACGACCTTCATCTATATTTTTTCACCTACAAATATAGATGGCCAGGCACGATGGCTCATGTCTGTAGTCCCAGAATTTTGGGATGTCAAAGAGAGCGGATTGCTTGAGCTCAGGAGTTCAAGACCAAACTGGGAAACACAGAGAAACCTCGTCTCTACAAAAAAATTAAAAAAAAAAATTAGCCAGGTGTGGTGGCATGCACCTGAGTACCAGATACTCAGGTTGCTAGGGTGGAAGGATCGCCTGAGCCAAGAAGGTTGAGGCTGCCATGAGCCATGATTGTTGTGATCATGCCGTTACACTCTTTCCTGGGTGACAGAGTGAGATTCCAACTCAAAAAAAAAAAAAAGAAAAAAGTGAATACTGAGTCTAATCTTGTGATTAAATTGTTTGCCTCCCAGGGTGTTTCTCTACTTATTTAATGTCTTTCCCCATTGTTAGAATATCCTCTTGTCTTCCAGTACCTAGTGTGTCTGTCACATAGTGCATGCATAGAATATACCCCTGGCCCAGTCTTCAGATATCACAGAGAAGAACTGTTAACAGTAGCAATTGGTTCCATGTTCCCTCTGAGCACAGCTCACATTGTTCCACTTACTTGATTGTGATATGAAATACAAGACTTTTATTTCATGTCAATGAAACTCTATGGTTCAACGATTATCAATTAAGGCTCACCAGGGAGTAGCTTCTAATTTACTTACCGAGTCATATCTCTCACAATGTTCATACATAGATTTTCCCACTTCTGGGTTTTTGTGTTTTCATTCTCCTAACTTGAGTACTCCTCAATGTTCTTGAAATTCTTCTTAGACTGCATGACCAGTACTTCTTCTAAGAGTTCTTCTCTGATTTCTCTGGATACGAGGAGCTTTCTCTCACTTGAAACATCAACAGCTTTTGTGAACTGCTTCAGGACACTTCTGCATTCTGTCTTACATCATTGTTTTGTTGTCTGATCCTCCTATGTGTCTGTTTTCTTGGATACTGGATTATTAACACGAGAGAAATAGCCTAGCTCCCCACCCAACCAATAAAAAATAAGTCTTGCATATTTATTTTTGAAAAAATAACTGAGTGTATGGAATAAAAAGCCTGCAGTAGAAACTTGTTTACATTTACTTAGGAAAAAACCCAACATATTCCAGAGTAAGATACTACCATTCAACAATGCAGAGCTATCTTACCCTTTTGCATTTTCTGTGATGATTCACATGTGTTCTGCTGATTTAAGAACCAGATGTTATATATCCTTACCTACCATGTGAATTATTTTGAAAGATTGCTTGACTTGAATTAGGTGAACATGGACCAAGTAAATATATGTTACCAGTCATTAAATTATTTTAAAGGAAGTTTTGTATTTTCCTATGCAGGTTCATTCACTATATCTAGAGTTATTTGCTTGTGGCTTTATCAATATTGGTGAC
Source organism: Cephalopachus bancanus (assembly GCA_027257055.1). Classification (NCBI taxonomy): domain Eukaryota; kingdom Metazoa; phylum Chordata; class Mammalia; order Primates; family Tarsiidae; genus Cephalopachus; species Cephalopachus bancanus. The sequence goes on from JAPVLO010000138.1 coordinate 5,456,327, forward strand.
TTTTGAAATTCATCTTTCTTATAAAATACAATCTAATTTAGTAATTATAAAAAATCAATAATGGGAAAGATATTTTCTGAACTTGGAGTATATACTAAATGATTATTAATATAGATTGAATGTACTAGAACATTTTATAAATGGATTATGTAATTCTGATATGTGTATTGTTTAAATCTTCTCCAAATTAGAGATGAACTGTGAGAGTATATTCGGTAAATAAAATAACCTACAGTTAGCTCTGAATATAAAGTATCAAGACATGTTTTGATAATTGCATGGGTAATGGGACAAAATGGGCTATTAAAAATTAAGCTAGAAACGCATATTATTTCAATATTTTGAGACTAATGCAATGATTTAGAACAATACTCTCTTGTAGATTATCTGTGATCACTGCTGAAGACAGAATATGGGATTCGACGAATTGCCCTGTCTGAGTCAGACAGCATTTCTCCCTTAAACATTTATTTTTAAAGAAATTTTTATTAAGCACCTCCTTGTACCGGGTAACTTGTGATTAGGGGAATGGAAATGAATAATACATTGAGTAAACTTCTAGATGGCTATAGTACAGATGAAATGTATACAAGGAGACTAATTATTTCTTTAGAAGATATTCTAGGTTCACAGTTTTATCAATGCTTTTACTTTGCTTTTCCATTTTGTTCACCACCAAATAGGAAAATCACTTCAAAAGTGGTACATCTATATTTCAATCTTGTAAGCACACAGGAGCTCTCCAATAGGTACATTCCATATAATTAACTTTTTGTTTCCCTATTGGGTGCCGCATAGAGTTCAAACAAATAAGTTATACAAAAAATGCTTATGAGGATCTGGATGCTTCTTTTTTCTTTCCCTTTTTCTTTTCCTCTTTCTTTTCTTTCTTTTCCTTTTTTAAGTGACTAAAGTGTCTGACATATCAAGGCATTTTAAGTGTATGTCCTGTAAGGAATTTGTGTAGTCACAGTGAGGGGTAGTGCTCAGATGTTATGACTGATTGACATTAATAGAGAGCATGATCCCTTTGGAATAGATTTCTTCTCAAGCCCTGGATGTGCCTCCCAGGAGTTCAGCGCTCGTCTGACAGACAGGTGTCAACTGTGAATAGACATATGTAACTGAAAAGTCAGTAAAAAAGAAAGCTGTCTGCAATTTTGACTTAGTGGATAGAAAAAAGAAAAGAGAGGATTGTGTCAGTTTCACAATATCGTCCACCGGGAGCAGGTGGATAGAAAATGTGGTTTCTGGATTCCATGAAAAGATCTTTTTCACTGCTTGTCATTTAGATTTTGTACCTGTGTGTCAATCCTTTCAACATATCATTAGTGAAAAGCTTCAGTTGTAATTATCCTGAGATACCTATCTTTCTGAATTAAACTCAAGTAGAGGTTATAAATGACTGATAACTGATCTTCTCTGGGGAGAAACTTTTGGCCAAAGACAGGGTCGATAAGACATAAGAAAAACAGGAATTTGAGAATAGAAGGAACTGCACAGAGACTCTGAGAAGGCAGAAAAGAGACTCTGGCAGGTCCAAAGACAAGCCTTGCCCACTCACATCTTCTCAAAGCCACAGAGCTCCATGTTTGTATATTACCATGAGATTGCAGGAGAAAATCAAAGCAACTGAAGAGATTGTGTGATTCAAGTATTACAGATAAATCCTTGGAGGGGAATGACATTTTGCTTGGAACAGACAAAAGAGTAAAGGCGAGGACAATGGGGGTGTAACATAAGATAATAGGAGAAAGAAAGGATGGAAGTGATATGGGCGAAACCCAAGCAAAAGTCCCAATGGAGGGATAGGGATCTTTGAGAATGAACTAGGGGGCGCTCGTTAGATTTGGGCGACAACAGATTAACACATATGACTCTTAGCTTCTGCTTTGGGGTTAGAAGACTTTCTGAATCCTGTCTCTTTTTTTTGTTGACTTTTAAGTACAACATATATCATTAAGACAGGACTCCAATCTCCATCTGGAGACAATTCTAGAGCTAGTCAGATACTTTGTTAAAGTCAAATAGTGACTGGTTATATTTTTCTCCTTTCACATTTTCCCTATGCATGTGTTTTTTTGACAATATGCCAAATTTTATTATTTTATTCCTAGTCATTATTAATTTATTTTTTATGCTGATACATATAACATACAAAGCACCACATAAAATACCAGATTAGTTACTGAGTGCTGATATATGACATTAAAAACAAAAAGAATTCTTAGTTTCAGCAGCAAACGTGAGAATAGTACCAACGTTTGAATGGCTGAATTTGACTCCAGTCTGATTGCCTTAATATCAATTGATGGCCGTGCTTGGTGGCGCAGCCTGTAATCCCAGTGCTTTGAGAGGCCAAGAAGAGTGGATTGCCTGAGACTGCGGGTTCGAGACCCATCCAGGCAACTTGGCGAGACCTCGTCTCTACAATAAATCAAAAATTAGCTGGGTGTGGTAGTGCACGCCTGTAGTTCCAGCTACTTGGAAAGCTGAGGCGGAAGGATCGCCAGGGCCCAGCAAGTCGAGGCTGTGGTGGCCAGAAGCATGCCATTGCACTCCAGTCTGGATGACAGAGTGAGACTTCAACTCAAATATATATATAAATTGATAGCAGATATTAATAAGAGAATCTTTCATGGTAACTTCTTTTGCAGTTAAGTAATATCATAATTTTCATATTTTGCATAGTTCATTACTGAAATGAATATCTGACAATGTCTGCTTCAACAAAATCTGCGAATGAAAGAATAACGACTTTTTAAAAAATGGCCCATGATAAAAGCCCACTCTTCATTTGGTCTACAGATACCTGGTCTTTGGAACTTTCTAGGCAGCTGTGTAATTATAAGTGTATTTCTCAGAAGTATTAAGAAATAACAACACTGATGCATAGTTCTTCATTTAATATTTGTTATAAGCATATTAATTAAAATTATTTTTTATTTCAAGGGCTTACCAGTAGACACATGGCAGCAGTTAAAAATATTCCACCAAGGATATCATAGCTTCTCATATGTGCTCTCTGTAAAAAGACACCAACTGAAGTGCAGTATCCATAAATAATCACCCAACCCTCTGGCAGGGTCTCAGCATTAAGAGAAGTTCATGGAAGTCTCTGCAGCTCAGGTAGGAGAGAGTCGTTGTGTGAGCTGTCATCCTGATGGGCCGGTAACTGGTGGGAGTGCTGTAGGGTTGCATCTGAACAATCTGCCAGACAGAGCTCCTCACTGTTCTCTAAATGTACTGTGCTCATTACTGCCGGTAATGATTAGAAAATGAGCATGGAAGGCAGGGAGAGTCTACGATCTTTCGAGACTCCTGTTCAACTTCCTCCTCCGCCACTTTCCACATTCATCCCAACCCTCTGATCTCCCCATGCTGGAAATGCTCATAGCACTTATTACATCCTCTCATGGCTTTTAATCATGTGCTGTCTCTAGCATTTTGTAAGTCCTGTGCTATAATTGCTCATTCTAAGTAGAAGGAGATTGTCCCTTCAACTTCTTTGGTCTCCTGTCTGGGGTCTACCAAAGGGTCATTCCACTACTTGAATATATTCCAGCCTTGTTGAACAAATGAAATGTAATCACTATTCAGGTTTTCAATAATTTAAATTTAATGTTTTATCTTTATTAGCACAATGGTGAAATGGGATGATGATTATTTAACATCAGATGAAATGGATAGACATTGAGTTGCAACATAAGTAGCCTTTTCAAACTTCAAGTGCCTATGAAAGAAAACATATTGCTAAAATACAGTGAATTCTGTCTGGGTCAATAAGAGATGATGTTAAATGATACTTTTCTTCTTTAGTTCTTTTTCTTTGAAGTGTTTGAAAACAATGACTGTCTGTCTGGGAATACTGTAGACTGAGAGAGCCAAGGCCTTGAGGAGTTATGGACTACTTGTAAATCCATAATAATATCTTCTAGTTTGAACAGAAGACCTAAACCAACCTGAACACAGAGGAGTGGAATTGTAGCTTTAGCTACTAGAAGAAAAATGAATCATAAAATATTGGGTCAATAGGAGCACATCACAATGTTTCACCTCCTAAATGGAAGACTGGAAAGGAATTTTCTAAGCAAGCATCATCCATCCTTTAGTCTCAGGATATAGCAATAAATACAGAAAGACTCTATCTCTGGCGTCCAATCTTATGACCTTTGTCTGGATACTTAAACTTTCTTGGCTTCAAAATGAAGTCAATTACTCATTCACCAAAAATATTTATCAGGGACCACTATGTGCCTGGAACTTTTCTAGAAACTAGGGGATCCAGCAGAAGAATAAGGAGATAAAGTCTTTGCTCGTATGAATCTTACAATGTGTTGTAATATTTGTGTATGTGTGTGTGAGTTGGGTGAGCACAAACATTTGAAAAGGTAGAAAAAAGTTAAATGTGTAAATATCTATACTATCAAGATTCAATAACAATAGCTACCATGACTAAGAATTTTACATATGCACCAATAATTTTATAATGTATTGTTTCTTATAATACAGTAGTCCATATTTCATTTATTTTTAATTAATTAGTTATTCTTATTTTTTTTTAAATAGAGACAGGGTCTGCTATGTTGCCCAGGCTGGTCTCAAATGCCTGGTCTCAAGCAATCTTCCCATTTTGGCCTCCCGAAGCATTGGGATTATAGGCAAGAGCTTCCAAGTTCTGCCTAATATCCCTTATTTTAAATATCAGATAACTTATTTGGCAAGAAATTAACTTGGTAAGAACTAAATGACATCCAACAATTATTAAGTGACTCAACTTAGAATAAATATTCACTCAATAAATATTGTTTGCCTCCCTTTTTCTTGGCACTGCTCTTTTATTTTTAATTATTCATTTTAAAGATGTGGGATACAATTCAGCGTTAGGTATGCAAATGTTCATTGTGCAGGTACCCTTGTGGATGAGGTGTACCCCTCCCTCCCCTGGAAGTTTTCCTCAACTGCCAATCCTACCCCCCCACCCCTGGCAGTTTCCCACTACTGCCAATCCCTTTCTTATTGTATTATGATAATTTTTCAAGGTCTGTTTATGAGTGAAAACATATGGTACTCTGTACTTTGTTTCTGTGATAGATCACTGAGTTTGATAGACTTTAAGCCCATCCAAGTTGTTGTGAAGTCCATATGTTTGTCCTTCTATATGGTTGCATAATATTCCATTGTGCATATGTACCACATTTTATTTTTATCCAGTCCAGCTTTGATGGGCAGCATAGTTGGTTCCATGTTTTTGCTATTGTGAATACAGCTGCAACAAACGTGCTTGTGCCAGTATTTTTTTTGTAGAATGGTTTAAGTTCCTCTGGGTATATTCCCAACAGGAAGATTGCTGGTTCATATGGAAGGTCAACTTCTAGTTCTTTCAGAAACCTCCACACTGTCTTCCAAAGAGGTTGCTCTAGTTTGCATTCCCACCAGCAGTGTGGAGGCATTCCTTTTTCTCTACATCCTCCCCAGCATCTGTTGCTGTTTGTTTTATTAATGGTGGCCATTCTTACTGGGGTTAGTCCTTTATCAATACAAGCAGTTTTTTGACAGATCCTCTTGAATTTTTGAGGTATAGGATCATATCATCAGCAAAGAAGAATAACTTGACTTCCTCTTTTCCTATTTGGATACCCCTGATTTCCTTCTCTTGTCTAATTCCTCTAGCAAGGGCGTCCTACACAATGTTAAACAAGAGGGGTGAGAGTGGGCAGACTTGCCTTGTTCCGTTTTTCAGGGGAAGTGTTTCTGTCCATTTAACTTTATACTAGTTGTGAGTTTATCATATGCTCCTTCTATATTTAGGTGTTTGAGGGTTTTTATCAAGAAGGGATGCTGGATTTTATCTGACGTTGCTCTTTATGTCATAATACCACAAGGTTACACCGTGTGTATGTATTACAGAAACATTAATCCAATATGCATCAAATAGGAACTTTAAAAAAAATAAGCTATATTGAGCATGTGCCTCCATTTTGGTGGAGATCATGAAAAATCTACATCACTCTACCCCTGCCTAATCAGGTTGCTTAGACTTAAAATTATTTGATGAATGAATGAATGAATAAATGAATGAATATGCTAGGTTATATGAAAGTTCTTTTATCTTACTGTTTACTTTTTATTATCCATAACGTATGATTGTCAATTCACATCCCTTTAGCTGAATTAGTCTTTTAGAAGACAAACTTTATTTAAGCCTTGGCAGAAATGAGTTCTCTCTCACATAAGTCTTGTAAAAGACATGTTTCACTGCAATAAATCTCAAGTGATACATTTTCAGCAGGGATAGCAGAGAACGTCTGGCTGGCTGCAGTCCAGTGAGTATGACTGGCAAGACACTATTGTCCCCTCAAGGGAGAGGTACTCAGATGGGTTATGGCATTTAGCCTGGTTTGCAGGAGGGTCTACCAAGTCCCAAGAGCCTGCAACAAGGAACTTCCCAAATTTATTTCACCCAAAACACATAATCCTGAAACTACTTACATCACTGCCAAAAGTTCTTCTGTTTTCTCTGATCAACTAGCTCCCCATAAATTTGTGTCTGACACCACCATTTTCCTGCTACCTTATCCATGGGTCAAGTGATAATGACATTCTACATGCATTGCAGGCATGAAACTATGACCAGGGATTGTGTGTGCTGTTAGTAAATTTTCTCCTGTTGCATAGAAAAGAAAATGTATCCAGTTGTCCGTCATCCTGGAGAAGTTCTACAATGCAATTTTACTTTGTTTACTGCTCTGAATCTCTACTGATTGTCATCAGTTGACTAACTGACAGTCTGATGAAGAATGGGAAAAGCAGTGTGTTCAAATAAAAATGATGCATGAAGCTTCTGCTATGTGCAAGGTGTTTTGTTAGGCACTAATTGCATGGCTATGACATGGACACACAAACATTTGAAAAGTTAAAAAAAATTGCTTTAGGAGGCAGGAGCTTGCTCTTACTCTCTTTTGCAGGTGTTCTGCCTTTTAAAATATGGCATGTGGTAGATAGAGATTTGATATATTTTTATGAAACAAATAAAACATCGCATTAGCATTCAGATGTGTGAGTTTCAAATAAATGAATGAATACTAATGATTATTTCTTTAGAAGTTTAGGCAAAAGAGTGATATATTTAGGCCTAGGAAAAAACCTTACATGTAATAATCATCTATCAGCTATCATTTATCTAAATTCTATCTATCTATCTATCTATCTATCTATCTATCTATCTATCTATCTAATCTATCTACTATCTATTGAAATGGCTGCTAGAGACCTAACCAAGGTAACTCCATTTTGTAGTAATTCTTCCATTTTGTCTTCTAGTTCCCCCTCTCACCTCTCCTCCATATGACCACCCTAACCTTTCTAGTAGGCCATAAATCATGTCCCGTGATTTATGAATTTTCTGTTCCCTCCCCTGGAGGGATATAACATTCCTGAAACAGTTCTGTCACACTAAATAATTTACACTCCCCCCACCACAGTTTTACGACCTGCACTTTAAAAAATCTCCTTTTTTCCCTCCCCAGAACTGAAACTCTGTAACCTTATGGTTTTTGCTATATAAACCCCTTGCTTGCTTCATTCAGTGTCAAGAGTCTCTTTCTGGCATGAGCCTGCTCTTGACTGCCAGCATTAAAGGATTCAATATTTGACTCTCAGTGTGTTGGTGACTCCTTACTTAATCCTTACTTACTTACCTCCTTATAGCATTTGGAGGCCCCAATGAGATCGCCAAGCCCAGGAAGTGGCCTCACTCCAGCTCTCCCCAGCTTGGTGGAGAAGTTATAGGGGAGGTGCCCCCTGAGATGTTCCAGGACCTCATAACCTCTCATCCAGCCCAGAGGGAGTTGGAACAACTGCTGGCTTCCCATTGCCTCAAAAATACCTTAGTCCATCTGCATTCTCCTAGGGGTAAGAATCTGTTCTGTTTGTGGTCATTCTATTAAGGGAGTCACAGCCTGATGAGGCTGTCCCTTAGACGATGCTCATTAGGCCAAGATGTTGGCTGAATAGAGTCTCTGCTCAGTTTCTGATTCCAGTTTTGGTTCCCTCACTGATTTTCACAATATGGTGTCACGGGCTTCTTGACCCTCCAGTCCCCTGGACTGCATGACAAAAAATTTTCTCTGTTGGATTTATGGAGAACTACAGTGTCCTCCTTTCAAAAGGCAGACTCCGAACCCTCTGTGAAACTGACTGGCCTTCACTTAATGTTGGATGGCCCTCCATGGGGTCTCTGGATGTTTGCGTTACTCAATCTGTCTGGAAGGTTGTCATGGGGACTCCTGGTCAGTCTGACTAATTCCCTTATATCAACCAATGGTTACATTAGTCCAAAATCCCACTTCATGATTAAAGGTATGTTCTCTTAAAACTCAGGACCCTTCTTGCATACTTGTCACCAAGTCTCTTTGTCCTTTCCTGTCATGTTCATCTGCTCCACAGTCTTCCCCTGTTTTGCCCCCTTCTGAATCTACCCCTAAGCTCTACTCCATCTTGGCTCCCCCAACTGAGGATCCTCTGGAAGATTCAGTCATCTCTCATTCTCATTCTGACTTAGTCCCTCACCTTCCCCCACCTTATAACTCACAAGCTTCTTCACCTGTCATCACTTCTTCCACCTTCCCTTTGCCCTCTCCACCTATGGCTTTTTACCTCTGATCCTGAACAAATCCAGCCCCTCTCCTTCCCCTCTGGGAAGTTCCCCTCCATGGGGGGCAGATCAGGCTGAGCGACGCTTTTTGGTGTATGTTCTTTTTTCTACCTCTGATTTGTACAATTGGAAAGTTCAAAATCCCCCATTCTCAGAGAAGCCTCAGGTTCTGATCTCTCTGGTAGAATCAATCATGCGTACACATCACCTCACCTGGGATGATTGCCAGTACCTCCTTCTAACCCTATTTACCTCTGAGGAGCAAGAGCACATCAGAGCTGATGCTAAAAAGTCTGTCCTAGCCTCAACTATTGGTACAGAGGAGGAAAGTCAGGAAGTTTTAAATGAAGTTTTTCCCTTTTCTCATCTAGATTGGGACTCTAACACTTTGACAGGGTCCAGAGCATTAGATACCTATCACCAGACTCTATTAGCTGGTTTGAGGGGAGCATCCCAGAAACCTATCAATCTTTCCAAAAACTACTAAAATTCTTCAGGGTCCTGAGGAGTCAGCAGGGGCATTCCTTGAGCGTCTTCAAGAGGCATTCTGTACCATACCCCATTTGATCTCTTGGCACCCGAATATGCTCAGGCCATTAATTTGGCTTTCATGGCCCAGGTGGTCCCCAATATCTGAAAAAAATTACAAAGTCTTGAGGGCTTCACAGGAACGAATATCTCCCAGCTGCTTGAAGTAGCCCAAAAGGTTTTTAATAACTGTGATGCTGAAAAACAAAAATAGGCAGTACAGGGGGCAGATAAAACTGCCAAACATTAGGCAAAAATATTGGTAACTGCCTCCTGACCTGACTCAAGACCTCCATGCCAGAAAAAAGGGGAGATTAGAAAAGGATAAAAGGGGACTGGACTTTCCCTGCTGGCTAAGGATCAATGTGCATATTGCAAAGAATTTGGTCACTGGAAAAAATATTGTCCCCATCACCCCAAAATGGGCAACCCTAAGCCAGTCCTGGTTTTGCCCACTACTGGGGAGACTAAAAATGACTCTGACTGAAGAGGCCAGGGCTCTTTTTCCTTAGGCCCCCAAGAGCCCATGGTAACTGCAGCGATTGGGGGCCACCCGTCCAACTCTTAGCAGACACCAAGGCAGAGCTTTCATCCTAAGGTCACCATTAGGACCCAAGACTTAAGAAGCCTCACTGCCACAGCCACTGAAATATGCCCATCTTGTGCACAAGTAAATGCAAAACAAGAACCAAAACCACCAAATGGTATCAGAACCTGGGGACTGAGCCCCCGAAAAATATGGGAAGTGGACTTTACTGAGGTAAAACCCCCTAATGCAGGTTACACATATCTACTGGTTTTTGTGGACACTTTTTCAGGATGGGCGGAGGCCTTTGCCACAAAAAATAAAACTGCACTTATGGTCACAAAGTTTTTATTAAATGAACTTATTCCTAGGTTTGGGCTCCCTCTCTCCATTGGCTCTGATAAAGGTCCTGCCTTTACCTCATTCATAGCTCAAATGTTTAACAAAGCACTAAATATATACAAGAAGTTACATTGTGTCTACTGACCACAAAGCTTTGGACAGGTAGAATGCCTGAACTGAACCTTAAAAACAATTTTAACCAAATTAATAATAGAGACCAGTGAAAAATGGGTAAACTTTTTACCCTTGGCCCTCCTCTGAGTCCGATGCACCCTTTACAAGGCTGGGTTCACCCCATATGAAATCATGTTTGGAAGGCTTCCTCCCTTACTTCTCTGATGAAGAGACCCTATCCTTGAAGAAATTACTAATCAGTCTCTATTAAGGTATCTCCAGTCTCTTCAACTGCTGCTGTCCATGCCAATGTCTGTGCTGTTCTACCAACTCCCTCCTCTACGCCCTGTCTTCCCTTCCAGGCTGGGGATCTGTTCTATATCAAAAAGTTTCAGAAAGAGGGATTAACTCTTGCGTAGAAAGACCCTTCATCATCATCTTCACCACACCTACAACACTCAAGATTAATGAGATACTGTCTTGAATTCACCATTCCCGAGTCAAAAAGGCCAAAAAGGCCAAGGACAGTAGTTGACAATGAATGACCACGCCTGGATCTGACGCTCTCAAGCTAAGACTTTCTCGCTCTGATGTTTCATAGCCAGTCGTCTCCCTAAGGGACATGCTAGAAATCTCACCTATTCTTTTTCTCTAACTTCTTTTGTGTCAGGAAATGTGTTAGCCTACCAAAATTGGACATATAAACAGGAACCATCTGTATTATTATTATTATTACTGTTTTTTGAGTTGGAGTCTCACTCTGTTCCCCAGACTGGAGTGCAGTGGCCACTTCTGGCCACTGCAGCCTTGACCTGCTGGACTCCAGAGATCCTTCCGCCTCAGCCTTCCAAGTAGCTGGAACTACAGGCACGTGCTACCATGCCTGGCTGATTTTTTGATTTATTGTAGAGATGAGGTCTCGCTACCCAGGTGGGTCTCGAACCCACGGGCTCAGGCAATCCACTCACCTCAGCCGCCCAAAGGTGTGGGATTACAGGCTGAGCCACCGAGCCCGGCTCCATCTGTATTATTCAAGGTTGACCTATCTGATCTCCTGGCTCTTTCCCCTAAAATGTATACCTCCAACTCTCTTCCTGGTGCCCGTGATACCAGAAATCCTTATTTTGACCTACACACCTCTTCTAATCTGCAAGCAGTAGATTTTTATCTTTGCCCCAGAAGTCCTACTGACCGACAATGTGATCAGGTTGATCACTTCTGCCCTTATTGGAAATGTGTCACTATTGCTACTCACAGTGGGGGGCCCAATGACACCTCCCAACTCACCCTCTGGCTGTCCTCTAACCCAAACCCGACTCAGGTGCCTGTATACATAAAAGTTAACAATCCCCTTCACTATTCTTGGGGTTCAGGCTTCATCTGGGGCATACGAGCTTATGTAACTGGCTATGACCAAGGTGCCCTGTTCACCATCCAATGACATACACTCGCCTACAAAACTTTGACTAACCCAATAGGTCCATTGGCAGAACTAGGAGACCCTTTATTTAGTTATCACCAACCTCCACAAGCTATAGAGAACACTGTTACCCAGAGAATACCCACTCAACAACTAAAGCCAATTCTACAGCCTCCTGGTCTTTTTCCTGTGCTAACGAGTATGCATCACCTGCTCAATGTTACATTGCCCCACCTAGCCTTGGATTGTTGGCTCTGTTTAAAATTCAAACCCCCATATTTTATAGACCTTGGGGCTGAGGCTCCCATCGTCAACAATGCTGATAAAACTAAATGCTCTCCGAAAATTGTTCACATCACTATAGGCACATCTGGAAATGCATCCTGCCTTTTTACTTCAGGCTTCAATCTTACGGTGTCTCTTTTTTCTGGCATTTGCAATCTGTCTCTCACCCTAACCATGCCAGAGTCCATGGCTTATGTGGCCCCTACCAACCCTTGGTTAGCATGATCTGCAGGACTCACAAAATGTATTACCACTGAAAAGTGAAACAATGAACCTACCTTATGTGGTGCCATTCATGTACTTCCCCAGGTACATGCTTATAGTGGCCCCAAGGGAACCCTTTTGCTGACTCCTCCCAGCCTCTTGGCCTCTCGTTGGAAACATGACACCCCTTTGCTAGTACCTGCCTCCATAGGCCTCAGTGTAGCTGGGACAGCAGCTCTGAGCACCACAGCCCTAGTCCATGGTGAACTAGGTTTATCCAACCTGGCTGAAGAAATGAATGCAGACATAGAAAACCTTTAATTTGCCATGGATCAGTTCCATGTCTGAGTCACATCCTTAGCAAAAGTTGTGCCCCCAAATTCCAGAGGTCTAGATTTATTAGTCCTGTCCCAAGGAGGACTCTGTGTAGTCCTAGGGGACTCATGCTGTTTTGATGCCAATAAACCAGGAGTCATTAAAAACGCTCTCCAAAAGGTTGGACAGAAGAAAAAAGGAAAGAGAAAATAGCAAATGCTGGTTTCAAGTCTTATTTGATTGGAATTCATGGCTAACCACTTTAATTACAGGTCTGGCTAGCCCTCTACTTCTCCTCCTTCTCAGTCTGCTCATTGGGTCCTATATATTACATTGGATAGTTCAGTTTGTTAAACAATGAAACGTGTCTGTAAAACTCATGTATATATGTGGCCCCATTAGAACCCTCTACCCATGATAGATGAGTCAACACTTTGACTTATGAACCACTAAGAGGAGAGAATGAAATGACTGCCAGTGACCTAACCAAAGTAACTCCATTTTGTAGTAGTTCTTCCATTTTGTATTCCAGTTCCCCATCTCACCTCTCCTCTGTATGACTGCCCTAAACTTTCCAGTAGGCCATAAATCATGCCCTGTAATTTATGGCTCTTCTGTTCCCTCCCCTGGAGGGTTATAACTTTTCTGAAACAGTTCTGTCACACTATATAATTTACACTCCCCCCCACCACGGTTTAATGGCCTATACTTTAAAAAATCTTCTTTTTTCCCTCCCCAGAACTGAAACTCTGTAACCTTATGGGTTTTGCTATATAAACCCCTAGCTTGCTTCATTCAGGGGTGAGAAACTCTTTCAGGCATGAGCCTGCTCTCGACCACCAGCCTTAAAGGACTCAGTATTTGACTCTCAGTGTGTTGGCGACTCCTTACTCATGGTGAGGCTATAACACTATCTCCATCCATTCATCTATCTATCATCTCTCTTCTTTTTTTTTTAATGTTGGAGTCTCACTCTGTTGCCCAGGCTGAGTGCAGAGACATGCTCACAACGACCACAGCCTTGACTTATTGGGCTCTGGTCATCCGCTTCAGCCTTCTAAGTAGCAGGAACTACAGACGTGTGCCACCATACCTGGCTCATTTTTTGTAGAGATGAGGTCTCACCATGTTGCCTAGGCTGGTCTTGAATCTGTGGGCTCAGGCAATCCTTTCATTTCTGCCTTCCAAAGTGCTGGGATTACTGGAGTGAGCTGCCACCCTCGGCCTCATCTGTCTTCTATTGATCTATCTATCCAACTAAATTTGAAGCTTGTTAAGTATTGTATATTTTTTTACATGCTTAATTTTGATTCTATTAACATTCCTGGGAGACAGGTGGTAGGGCAGGTATTATTACTTATTTTGCAGATTAAATGGCAACAAAAGTTCAATGTAACTTTCCCAAATATCATAGCTATTGTGTGGCAAGTTGGGACTTGGTCTCAGTTCTTGGCATTCCTGGCCCAGGCCTCCTTCCAGCACAGCACAGTATCACCCTCAACAGTCATGTTTCAATAAATTGGTGTAAGTGCTTTAGATGCAAGTTGCCGTTATAGAATCTGGACGAACATCCTCTCAGTCATTCTCTCAGTCTTTTGAGTGGTATCTCTGAACACTGAATACTTATGCTTCCAAAAGAAAATCAGTACTAATCATGAAAATGACTTAAGAATTCAAAGAGGTCTTTCCTAACACTGTTGTGGAATGTGGAATGAATTTTATTTATTAATAAAATAAAAAACTTACTTGCATTCTCCCTTTCAACCTCCACTGAGGCCCGTGACTAAGGAACTAGGTGGAGGTTGAAAAGAAGAACATAAATAAGAATACAAGAAACAGACAGGAGAGCATGCAAATACCACAGTCATTCCTTCACAAAGGATTCCTGGGCGGGTGATTCCATAAGCTACGCAGAGACATGTGAAGTCTGTCCTAGTTAGCTTGCAGACAAAAGTCGTCTCTTAAGAGTGTTTTAGTCCATCTAGCGGAGCACATTTCCGACAAGAGTGCCTTCTAAATGGCAGGCTGCTTTTTAGGGGACTGGAACAGATTTTCCAGGCAATAACCTGCCTATGGTCAGGGGCAGACGTATTACCCTGCAATGAGAAGTTGATGCTTCACCTCTACCTGGCCTCAGAAGCCATTTGGAGGCAGGAGCCAAGCAATTTCAGATATTTCAACCTAATGTACCTTCAAGCCTCAAGGCTGCCTTGGTCTGTCTCTTGACTACCATCTCTTATGTGCAAATTCAAGCCCCTTAGCAGCTTGGCAAATGTGTTTAAAGGACGTGGACCAATAGAACTCTGATGTTTCTTTCCTGGGAATCAGGCTGCTACGGGACTGAGAAGGCTGTTCCTGTTGTCAGCTCAGACCAGCCCTGGAATAACTGTACGTGTTACCTTGTGGTGCTTGCAAGTTGTTGCTGACAAAGCAACAGGGATATGAGGCAAACTTGCATGAATGCGATTTGGCCCTGCAGACCTGGAGTTTGCCACAGGAAAGATAATGATTGAAAATAACGTTAGGCGCCCTCTCCTTTGCATTTGGCTCAAAGGTCTGTTTAAGCAAAATGAGTGGGACCCTCTGAAATATTGACCTTTTTCTCCCTTACTTTTTGCCCCATATTTCTATTCAAATAACCTCCAACAAGGAGTTCAAAAGTAAATTATTGCCTTTTCTGGCTTCAAAGTTATATCCCAACATTCCTGGCATGATTACTCCATAACGCCAAAATGCTGCATTATTAGTTCATTCGTATTTGGTTTCTTAAATGTGTATCCCCTGAGGCAATGAAATCTGAACTTCCCTGTACATCAGACTTTAGTGTTCTCTTGGTCTCATGTCGTGTACCCTGATGGAAAAACCTCTCTTCTGCTTACATGCCTTTTAAAATATCATTTGCATTTTCTGTGCAGTTTTTCCTGACGTTTCAAGTCCTCACTAATCTTGCAGTCTCACTTGATTTAGCATTTCATATACATTTCTGTCTTCCATTTCATATGCACGGGGTCTATCTTTCAAGCTAGAACATCAGCAGTGTTAGCAGGACTTTTGCTGGGCATTTGTTCATGAAAGAGGCATAGATTCATAGGATGTTAGAGCTGGTTGTCTGCCTGAGCCTCTTCTTTTACGGTTGAGGAGACTGAAGCCCAGTGAATGTTAATATCTTCTTTAAAGTGTTTTAGTGAGTTGGTGGCAGAATCTAAACTATGGAACTTGTTCCTGAGCCTTCTATTAGTCCATTCGTCTTTTCACCAACTTAGACATCATAGGTGTTCACTAAGTGTTTTATGTGAGTGTGTGGACATGGGCAGTGCTTATTTGGTGACCTAAAACAGCTTTTTATTTTTGATTTGCCAACCCTAGTGGTGTGTAGGTGAATTTCTAGTAGCAATATATAACATAGTATAGTATACATAAAATCTAGGACTTGGCGACATTTTGAAACATGATATTCAATTATTTAAACCTAATGCATTTTAACACGATATTACTTTTTTCATTAAAATTGTGAAAATGAAATCCCAGGAAAATGAGGTTTGCTATGAAATTTTACTAGAATATTAAATGTTATTAAAGTCAAAATTTAGATGAAATTTAATATTATTTAACATCATTTTAATAGTGGTTTTATTAATAAATTTATTAATAAAACAAAAAAGTAAAAATTATTAAGAAAAGAAATAAGCTTCTTATTTAAATAATAATTGACAAAATCATCTTAAATATCATTTAAAATCATTATTTCAGACATTCTCTGCTTCAGTTGGTAAACACTTCAGTTAAAACAGGACAGGGAAAGAAATTGTCTGGAAGATGTGGGTGAGATCCTGAGTCATTGTTTGCATCATACATGTTAAACCAGGAAGATTGATTTGGGCTTAGAGTTCCAGCCCTTCTTCCATTCTTTGTTATTTACCAGGGACTCTCTGGTACAGATTTTTTGTTGTTGTTGTTGCTGTGTGTTTGTTTCAACTTTTTGACTACATTTAGGACATTACAAACACTTCAAAACAGGTGAGAGATTTTGTAATTAACTTTTATAGAGTTCTGTTTCGTGTATCCACTTTATAAAGTTGATAACATGAAACTGATTATTCTTGTATATAGCAATTCTATTCATAAGACTTTTACTTGCTGTGCAGGTTTACAGGATGATCCTGAGAAAAATGTCAGGAGATCCATATTTTAGCAATCATTTTCTTAGTGGCTAAACACAGGTAACTTCCTGTTACTGGAATGTACCAGGGTTTCGTCCGAGGTCCTATTGCTCAATGCACAGAAAGCCAATCTGTGAAACAAGTGTTGCAGAAAAGAAGGCTTTTTAATTGGGTGATATCTGTTCATGAGAATGGAGTTCAGCCTCAAATCTGTCTCCCTGGCTGATTGAAACTGGAAGTTTATGTAGTGAAGGAATAAACATAAAACAGCAATTAGGGAACGGTAAGGAAGCAACCATGATGAGGGAAGGAGGGGGTTTGGCGGTTTGGCATCTCATTGTCTTGATACAATGTTTTGGTGAGTTTCAGGCCTTTGCCTGAGGAAGGAACTCAGGGAAGGCAAATGTAAGTTTTAAGTACAGGAGGGTCTCGGGCCGGGAGTGGTGGCTCACGCCTATAATCCCAGCACTTTGGGAGAGGCCAAGGTGAGGAGATTGCCTGAGCTCACAGGTTTGAGACCTGCCTGGGCAACTTGGTGAGACCTCATCTCTACAATAAATAAAAAAATTAGCTGGGTGTGGTGTTGCGTGCCTGTAGTTCTAGCTACTGGAGGACTGAGTTGGAAGAATCACCTGAGCCCAGCAGATCGAGGCTGCAGTGGCTGTCAGCGTGTCACTGCACTCCAGCCTGAGCAACAGAGTGAGATCCCAACTCAAAAAGTACAGGAAGGTCAGTTTCTATGTTTATTCAAAAAATCCTATACATATCAGTTCCATGGGGAAGTTGGGCTGGTTTCATTACTACAAGTGATTGGATTCTTTTGTTGTTGAGAATGTGCATGCATGCAATGCCTACATAAGGCATGCACACATACCTACTTAAAGAGTGACATATGACTGAATGTTCTGGTTAACCAAGTCAAAATATTTCAGCATTTTTACGTAACCCAAACTGTTCATATTTAGCAGGTCAACTTAGCGCTTCAAAAGAAGGAATCACACTTCACTCACCTCCATCAAAATATTTGGACCCCTATCTTTGTTTTTAGGACCGTGGACTAATTTTTGGATGCAGAACATAACTCTCTAGCAAGTTGTTACTCTGAGAGTTTTCCTAAAAAACCTATGATCTATTCATCCTCATTCATTCAGAGGAGATTCAGTGAATCTGCATTGACTAGTACTCCTCCTTATCCCTCAACATAGGTAAATTCTGGAATTTGATCTCCACTGAGGAGCATGGTCCAATATTGGAATATAGCCCGAGAATGTGCAGAATTTGATTCCTGTTGAGTCTTCACCCTTGGGTTCTGGAATTGACCTGGAATCTTGAGGACATAAGATGTTGACCTAAGAGTACAACCTACCTTTTGTGGATGAACTGGTGGAGAAACCAGTCACATGCTACCTTCTGCGGAAACAGATACTTAGATGAAGCAAATGTTTATTGGGAATCAACACCCGTGAGAGGAAGTGGAAGGGTGAAACCAGATGGAGAAAAAAGAAAGTTGCACTTTGATGTAAGGCTAACAAAGCTCTAGCCCATTCAAAGGTGGGGTATGGAGTGAGTGTTTTTTACCAGTGTCTCCTGTTGGGATGCCACCTTCTTTAGTTCTGGATGTGGACTGCTCTAGAAAGAGTGTGATCTTGAATCAGATGGCTCTCTATAGCTAGTAGATCCAAGTTCTGGCGTCTAGAAGAAGCTGTCAACAGGAGGTTACATGCTGACCACTCTCTGTGGCTGGGCAGCATGAATCACATCTCTACATCTACCAGTCTTTGACCTAAAGTTCCATGGAGGAGAGCTACTCAACTATTGGAAGTTCTGCTAATCCTATGCTGTTCCTTTTAGAATTCAGAGGGTTTTATTGCTTAGAGGTTGAGGAGCTGATAACTTAGACCACTAATTACAGTACTTTAAAAGCAGAGTTACTTTGATCTACCTTTTAGTATAACCAGTTAATTTTCTAGATGATGAGAATGAGATCCAGAGAGATTGAATGTTTGGTCAACATTACATAAACATCTTGTTAACACAGGATAAGTATTAGATTCATGTTGTCTTAAATTACAATTCAAAGTGTATCTTGTCTCGATCATGGCTATATTTAAAAACTACCGTTAAAATTGTTTAATTTTTTTGTCTCAATGTTTTGATCATAATCATGAGTAAGAATTATTGTAATATGAAGTGATGCCCTTGGGTATTACTCAAATTGCTGTTTATTTCAATGATCGAGGAAGTGATGACATCTAGAAAAGTAACAAAGAGCTATATAGGCTTGAGATAGTAATTTAAGGTGCTTCTCATTTGAAGAATATCCTCTTAAATAAAAAGCTGTTTTAATAATTAGCACTCCAATGTGCAAAATGACACCATTAACAAAAGGAAATTGCAAAATATATTAAATTAGCATATCAAAAGATCACAAAGTGTTCCTTAAAAAGCACAGCCCTTAGAGGCAGTTATAAACAATTAGTAATGAGGTCACTCTTAGGTTAATGGTATGTTTGGATTACAAGTTTGAGGCTTTAAAGAAAGATACATTTTTTCAGAACCAAGTTAACCAATCTTATTCAAATAGCAAAGAAACGGGGTTGATGTCATTAAATACTTCTTTCCAGCCCTAGATAATATCCATTTTTCTACATGAATCAACCCCTTAGCAAAAGCTTATTATGAGAAAATACCCTTTCATCTATTCACACTCTAGTGCTTTGTGACTTATTTGGGGGGCACTCTCCTTTTTTGATAAAATAATCTTTTTGTTACTGAAAGTCTATTAGAAATTCAATCTCACATTTTAAAATTGGAGTGAAGAGAGGCTTAAAGCAACTCAGGGTTTAGGGTTAGAGTAATTGGGGTATTAAAGTTTCTGGATTTAAAGAGATTTAGGGCTAGGTTCTAAGATTCTATGTGAACTTGGGTCTCAGGAGGATTAAAAAGGCTTTATGAACTGATATTGAAAGAGTTTAACCATGTTTAAAGCAACCAAATATGTTTTAACATATTCGATTTTTTGAGCATATTGTTCATGATAATTAAGAAATGCAAGTGGTGTTTTGTATTATTTGTTCACTTTCTACTTTTGGTATTAACTAAACTGAAGATAGCTTTTATTGTAACTTGAAGTTCAATCTAGTTTTATAAATAATACTAGTATACATTTGAATCAAGTTTTTATAACTTCATGTGTTATTAAAATCATTCTGCCTTAAAATAGCGAAATAATCATACATTAAGGTCATTTCTCACGGGAAATTCCAGACATCCTAAGTTCCCCTTCCCAAGTATTTATGGTAAACTTTCGGTACAGTTTGTAAACGTAAACATTCTATGAACATTTGAGAATGCTTGCCTGTTCTACAAAGTTGTCCTGACAGTTTCTTGTTACCTAAGCCATTCGTCAAACTCTGGACCTTACTTCATGTCTACCTGTGGCTTGTGGCTCACTCAGTGAAAGGGTCCACTGAGGTGAGGTGGGCTGGTGGTGATGTTGAGGCCGAGACTGAAGCGGAGGCAGCTGGAATAATGCAAGATTGCAAAAAGGAAGAAAGTAGAGAGAAGTAAAGTTTAATATTCACCTTTCAGAGATTGGAAAGTGGGCCGACACTCAGAGGCAAGTGTGGCATCGAAGGGCCAAGAACTGGGTATATTTAAGGGCCTTTGGGGGTAAGGGGGTTTAGGTCCAGAGGAGCATGCAGGGCTGAGGATCTTTGATGTTGATTGTAACCACAGGAGTCTTAGATCTTGACATCACCCAGACATTAGCATCTCATGCCCTCAAGTGGTGGGCTAGATGCAAGGAGACAAGGCGAGGAGGTTTTCCTGCAATAGACTTGTCAGACATTTGCAATCCACAAACTCCTTAGCAAAAAGATGATCTATTATCATTTCTATGACTCTGTCTTTGTCTTGCATCTAATGGAAATTTGCCGAGGGGGTGGGGTAGGCTGCCAGCTTGGCCTGTAGTAGAATGTCTGAACACTTTCTAAAACCTGTCTACTGGAAATTTATCTATCTATATGTAACCTATGCTAGATTCAAAGTGTGTCGGGGTAAAGCCTAAGCAAAAATGGATATGCTTAGGCAAAAAGACTATGCTAAACTAAGTTTATTCTAGGTTTCCAGAGGTACCTCCTTTCACTTGGCTATTGATATTCTTCCATGTAGGCCTTCATCCAAAGAATAGGCCAAGATTTGTCTCTCAATTCCTAGTGTTGTGGGAAAACAGAGAGACCACGACACCAAGGCTATCTTAGGAAGTAGCAGTTTATTAGTGCCGACGAGACTCAGCAGGCTAATGTTCCAAGGCTGAGCAACCCAGAGAAAGAGGAGAGGGGTTTTATACATTAGTTTAGGTAAGAGAAGGGGTCAGGCTGTATGGCTATACATTTTTCTTTGGAATTTGCAAGGTTGTGTTTAGCAAAATCAGATTTTCAAAGAACAAATTGTCTCCAGGGTATATATGACAAGCAGTGGTTGTAAACCGATAACTTTACAAAGAGAGGATGGGGGTGGGGGTAAGGTTGTGAATCAATTACTATCTTGCACTTACAGGAAAGTGCCTTGTGGCTATTTGGTTTTCTCATGTCCTATGTCTAGCAGGTTTGGAGCTTGCAGGTTGATTTTTTTAAAGGAATAATTTTAACTATTTTCAGCTCCTCTCTGCCACACCAGCAGAGAAAGTAGAGTATAGATGAAAATTTAAAACATATTCTTAAAATTATTAAGAATATGTGGATCCTCAGAAAAAGTACAATAGATTAACTTACACTATTCAAGGTTAAATGCAGGGGTGCTTGTGAAATGTGATTTCCTCTCTGATCTTGACCTAATATCATTTGTGAGGGCCAGCTGGCCTTCCCTCTAACAGGAGTTTGCTTTACTATATCTATGTTACTTTGACATCAGCCTCCAGAATGAAAAAAAGGAAACTCTACTGTTACTTTTAGCTAAAAGATCCACTTTTCAAATCCTTACTTTCATCCCTATGTTGATCTCTTTCAGGGAACATTAATTGTGATATTTGCATAGACTTAAAGAAAACTTCACCTTTGTATCATGGCCCTAAAATGAAATAGCTCTTCATCAGTTCATCCTGGGTTAATCAGTGTTAAATAACATTACACTTCGAATAAGAATAATCCAACTAATGTTCTACTGTCAAGTTCAGTTCATTTCAACTTCTTTCTACAGTGATTATCATCTAGTTATCTGTAGTCTTCCTTATCTCAACTTTGAATGCACTGCAAACTAGTACTCAGAGAAGTACACACATACATCTTCATAAACAAATACATTTTTATATGTACATTTGTACATTTGTCAGAATGCTCACTGACAAAAGGATTATTTTTTCCAACTAAACAACAGTCTTCAGTGTCAATACCCAAAGGAAGCTATCAGACAGGACTAAATTTCTCAGTATGAAGTATCTTGCATTCAGGTTACTTTATTCAAGTTTCCTCCATAAATAGGAAAACAAACAAACAAACAAACAAACATTACTTGCAGTTTTTAAATTATATAAGTTCTAGAATTTCTTGCTAATTGTCTACTCAGAAAATTCTCAAAAAGTATATATTAATATTTTGATGGTGAAAGCTTTTGTTGAAGCTTGTGCAACTGTGTTACTTCTAAAATTATTCATTTTTGTCAAATGTAGATTTTTAAGACCCTCCTTCCAACAGAACATGGTATTTGGGGCTTTTTAACGTCATAGAATGAAGGTAAATAATTTTAAATTATTATAAGATCTAAGAAGTTTTACTTGCATTAAAATAATGACACATGTATAATATTTTACAGTTTATAGAGCAATTCTTGCTAGACATATTGATATGCAAGCAAGTTGAACTTCAAAGAAGTAATATGTAAAATTCTTAATGGGAATGTAATTCAGTGTTATGTATTTGAATTCTGCTACATACATGTTCAGAGAAATAATTTGCAAAATTAATAGATTGCTGAAACTAATTTGATATTATATATTGGTTAACTTTTGCTTTAATACCAAAACATTCTAAAATGTAGTGGCTTCAAACATAGCAATTTACTTAGCTTATTATTTTGTGTGTTGACCATTTGTGCTGGGCTCAGTTGGGTGGTTCTATTAATGTGGCCAGGCTCAACTGACTCTACTTGGCTTAATTGTGTTACCTGCAGTCAGCTTCTAGATTAACTGGTGGATTTCCTGTTGTAGGATAGTTTAGCTGGGACATTTGATCTCTAGTCTTTGTGGTTCTTTCATCACCCACCAAGGAGCTCTGTGCTTGTTCACATCGCAATAATCGTTTCCAGAAGTAGCCAAAGAGAACAACTCCCAATTCACAAGTATTTTGAAAACTTCTCCTTGAGTCATGTTTGCTAGCATTCCTTCTGTCAAGACAAATCACATGGTCAAGCTCAGCGTAAGTGTGATAGGACACTCAAGGTTTACATGACAAGGAGTCATGGATAGAGAAGAGATTTTTTGTAATCAATCTATTGCAATTGTTTCAAATATAAAGTGATGCTTATTGCTTGCTACACTGAAATAATTATTAGTAAGTATCCTACCTAGTAAGGTGCTAAATAGATCATTAAGCCTCCTTGCTTCAAAGTATTTTATTTTTATTTAGTCAATCTAGTGACAGAAACCAAATCTAAAATTGTGTTTGTGATTTCAAACATATACTTCTAGGAGATCACAGGAAATCCTGTATCTGCAGTTTTACACATATATTCAACCTTTTATTATTATATTTTTAACTTGAAAAGTGGTAATTGGATGACTAAAAAACTGCTACTTTAAAATAAATGCTCACCCACTATGCTGGCAAGAAAGGGCAGCTGGAGAGAATTTCACTTCAAGCTGATAATGATAATTTCCAAGTGTATAACCCTCTAATAAAAAACATTTGATAGCTTAACATCTTTTTGTTTCTTTCTTTGCAGAATTGCCAACAATTTTGATAGGTATCCTTTGAACACAAACCATTTCCTAACCCATTATTTTTAGTTGGGCAATAATTTATGTTACTTATACTCTTTTTCCAAATTAGTGATGATTTGTTAGTCTTGGAGGTTATTTGGAAGTGCAACATGATGATACGTTCCTACGAAGATTTATTATCACATAAAAGAGAAAAATAATAATCTCACTTATAAAAATGAGTTCCGATATTCTGGCAATTAAAGAAATTGCAGCTGTCATGTAAAAAAAGTTTCAGTAAGAAGAAACTTGATCCCTGTGACAAGATGACTTTCTATTGCTGTCTAAATTTGTGTTAAATTCTTTTTAAATGAGTTATAATCGCCTATAGTTTTATATGCTTTGATTTCAACTGGAAAAGATAATACAAGGCAAATGTAAGTTTTGTTGTACATTTTGTGTAAGTTTTTGTTGTAACTTTTGTTAAAAGTAGTTCTTAACATTCACTAATCAAACAAACTGAATTTAAAGGTGAAAATTATGTATATATATATATATTACTGTGCATATGTATGTATGCATGTATCTATCATCTATCTGTCTGTTTCAGCAAGATTGGGTGGAAAGGCATGTTGACCGCTTTCTCAGTTTATCCTTCTATTTTCACAGGGACTATATTGAGGTGGGAAGGCTATTTACAGGATGTAATCTTGTGAAGCTTCATCCTATTTGCAAGAAGCAGCATTATATTTCCCAAGAAAATAAAAGCAAACCCATATACGTAAAATATTTGAAAGCATCACATTTCTAAGCTTGTTTATATGAGAATGATGACTTATTCATTGGTTCACTTATTCATTAAACATGGATTCTGTGTGCCATGCACTACATTAAGGATTGAGGAATCACAAAAGAATAGGCACGGTGCCTTCCCAGGGGCATGTATGTGATGAGATGGGACCTCCAATCCACCCCTCCTGCCTCCTTGAGAAAGGTACTCAAGATCCTGCAGTTATCACTAGCTGGTTCTTGACAAAGTGTGATTTTCAGAGAGAATTACATATATCTATTTCCCAACCTAAAATGCTTTACAATCTCAGGAATATATATTGCCTATATTAATATAAACACACTAAGAATTATAAAATCAAAAAGAAAAATGAGGTGTTAGTTTTTTCATATGTTCTTTTATAATTTAGGCATGTTTCTTTTTCAATTATGAATTGGGGTCTATTTTTTCACTTTTCAAACTTAAAATAGTTTCATCTTTTCTTGGACTAAAGTCTTACATACTTACCAAGTCTATAAGAAGTTTGTTTCCTGATCTAATCTCAAGTTTTCACTACATATATTCTTTTACGTTAATTTACAAATCTAAACAAATCCATATTTACATTTTTCTCCATATCATATGTTTTTATCACTCTAATTTTGTCTGCTTTCTGCTCTCAGCTTGGAATCCCTTTCTTCTAATTTTCTACTTGCCAATCTTCGTTTTCTGATTAAAAATATAGTTCAGATATCACCTGCTTAAAAATGCTTTTCCGTATCTACCTGCCCAAAGATCATCCCTCATACAGTAGATGTCCTTTAAGTATTTGTTGAATAAATGTATCACATCAAATCTTTATTTAGTAGTTATTTAATTTTGGATTGTATTATAGATAACTGGTTTATCTTTCTCTTACCATTAATTTGTAAGTCCTATGAGAGATAGGACCATATACAGTCAGTCTTCCATATCTGTGAATTCTGCGTCCATGAATTCAACCAGCTGTGGACCAAAAACATTTGGGGAAAAAAGATGCTTGCATTTGCACTGAACATGTACAGACTTTTTTCGTGCTATTATTCCTTAAACAATATGGTATCACAACTATTTACATAGCATATATATTGTTTTAGGTATTATAAATAATCTAGAGACAATTTAAAGTACCAGGAGGATGTGTGTAGGTTATATGCAAATGGTAAGCCATTTTATACAAAGGACTTGAGCATCCATGGATTTTGGTATCTGGAGGGGTCCTGAAACCAACCCTCACAGACACTGAGGGACAGCTGTATTAATATTTTTGCAGGACCTAGCACAATATTTTCTGTTCAATAGAAAAGTAAGAACTAAATTGAATTTAAGGCAGTTTCTAACTGGGGTATTGATCAAGTACATTCATATGACTAGATGAAAGAAAAGAAATGTTGACTATCAGTGATGATTTCATAAGCAGAAGACTTTCTGCTCTATTAAGACATGATTACCTTTCATTTGGTAGGAAATATATTTCTGGGATGGCCCCAAACACCTTCTTTCTATTTTGGGTCCCTGTTGAAGTCTCTCTTTTTATCTGTGCGATGAACTTGAAACATGAAGATCCATGAGCAAAGTGAAGGCTCATCATTAATTCATGTTATGATCATGGTGAAATTACTTATGCTATAGTTTTCCTTATCTGTAAATGGGCATGATGATATTTGCTTTGATGACCTCACAGGCTTGCTGTAAGAATCAAATATAATAGAACATTTTCATATGCTTGGAAACATGCACAAGGCTATGTTATTCCCAATTTTCTTAGAAGTGGTTTTAAGCTTCTCCAAGGACTTAGCAAGAAACTGAGATTCTGACATGCCACAAAAAACTGATAATTTTTTTTGGAGAGATTTCTTCATAGAAAGCACTCCTCATCTACTTACCTAGCTGATTTCCTGCCTGCTCCAATTTCCTCTTTGGGATGGCACCTTTTTCTCTTTTTAGATATATTTAGATATATTCAGGATTCAGAATAATATGCTTTCTTTTTAAATTATTCTTTTTATATTTTACAAGTCTATAGTTCTGATGAGGGTATAAACCATCCATGACCTTCACTACTGAATAAGTAATGTCTGTGAGTTACAAGTGTGGAATTAAAAGAAAAAAACTATCCTAGGATCAGCGGGCCTCCAATTTTAATGTGAATAAGAATCACAGAACTTGTTAGAAAACAGAAACAAAAACAAATCCTACAGACTCTGAATGGCAACCAGAGAGATTATGATTTTGTGATCTGGCTACCCCGGATGGTTCTCGTGCAAATGATCAACAGATCTTTCTGTGATAAATAGTGACAAAGCAGTGCATTTCATGCATTCTGTGGGGGGAATCACTGCTGTCCTCGGTGATTGAGGAAGAATTAGAGTTGCCTTCTTGACACACCCAGAGAGGAACCCCTCTGGAAATGCACACCGTGAGGAGGCAGATTAGTCCTTCATTTGTCTCGGAACATGGCAATTACAATTCAGACTTCTGAAGGGACGGAAAATGAGGTTTCCTAAGGATGCAGCTTTGCAAACTGTAGCAATGCTGTGTCTTTGGGCATTGGATGCCTGCCAGAGCACTTGCCCAGCACTAATTGCAGAGCACCTGAACTTTTATCCATCATCTGTTCTGCCACACAAAAACTTGAACACTCCGATGAATGGTTTGTATTCTTTCCAGCAGCTCCAGGACAGGAGGAAAATCCTTTCATTTAATTAGCCTATTATTTTCCATTTTGAAGTTTCAATAGAGACTGGGAAACAGGTGCCATTTTCTCTTCAGCCTCCAGGCCTAAAGAAATCAGAATAACTGCTACTGAGGAAAGAAAGCAGATAAGACCTCAGCAGCAATGCCATTAACTTGCCTCTACCTATGCAGTCCAGAAACAGATGTTAATTACCAACTGGTGCAGCTCCAAACTGAAAACAGCTTAATCACGGGTTGAGCTACTGTTTATTGTGTCTGTTAATGCTTTCTATTGGTTCCGCCATGTCTAAAAATCTCTCTTTTCTCTCTTTCTCCTTTTCTCCCTCTCTTTCTTCTTCCCTCCCTCCCTCTTTCTCTCTCCTATCTATCTCTATCTCAGATATCTATCTATTTTAATAGCAGGGTTTGTGGTTTCTTTTGAAATTTACCGACATTACCTCATGTCATAGTTTGTTTGGGCTTCTATAACAAAAGTACCATAAACGGCATGGCTTGTAAACAACACACATTTGTTTCTCGCAGTTCTGGAGGCTAGAAAGTCCAAAATCAAGGCCTGGTTTGTTCCTGATGAGGGTCTGCTCTCTGGTTGACAGACAGTGACTTATAGCTGTGACGGATGGGGCAAAGCAGCTCTCTGGGGTCTCTTTTTACAATAATCTCGTCTATAAGAACACCATTCTCATGACCTAATCATCTTCTAAAGGCCACTCCTAATTCCATCACATTGGTCAATAGGTTTCAACGTATGGATTTCAGAAGGTGCAAACATTGAGAATGTCGCGCCTCATTATAGATGACACTGCTTGGGGCGTTGTGCTTTTCCAAGGCTAGAATCAGCAATGAAGGCATTTGCAGTCACTCACATTGGATTTGTGAGGAGTGATCATTTCCTGATGCAAAGCTTTATACTCCCACCTTACAAATCCTTATACTCCCGCCTCCAACCAAGGTGTACAAGATTGCTTTTATCAAGCATGGCAAAACAAAATTTTAAAAAATAAGAATTTATCTCAATAATTCACTTTTAAAGTGAACTTTATTAAACAACAGGAAGTTTTTTTGTTTTCAGAACACATTTGACATGTTGTCTTCAGACTAGGAGACTGAGAAAAGAAACTGGAAAATGCAGTTGGATGCAGGAATGAGATATTTTGTGAGACCAGAAATGTACCATTACCTGCAATAGATGGCTTCGTCTGAGAGATTTGAGGTAGACTGAATGGGTTAATGAACCAGAAGTTAGCTAGCTGACTGCTAAAGGCAGTCATAATCTGAAACTGGGAAGCATTTAGAATACATGAGAATTGTAGTGCAGAGATGAGGACCTTTGTCGAGAGGGTAACACAACTGCAAACCCATAAATGGCTTTTACATTGAGATGGCTCGAAGGCCAGTGCAAGGACGGTTGGATTGACTTTCTCAGTAAGTAAATTCTTTGAGAGAAAATAAACTGGAAATTGGTATATTATCAAGTTCCTTCAGGCCTGAGGTAGCAGAGTTGTCTTTTGGCTCAAATAATTCATCTTGACTGTCTAATATCAGGGAAAAATAAACTCAAATTCCCATGGGGATCAGGAGTGTAATATAAATGAACAACGTGGCCTAGATATAAAAAAAATTTCCGGATGCATTTGCCCTTTCTCAGTTTCACTTTTTCTTTTTACTTTCGCTAGAAATTTGGATATAATAAATTTTATGTTCTCACAATTTTATTATAAGAAAAGTAACAGTTTCAGTGCAACGATGAGCACTTACTGCCTCAGGGCAGGGAGACTCAGGAGAGAGAGATGGGCACTGCATTATGAATGCCCCTTCCACCATGGGCCAACCCTACTGTACCTGATGTGGGTCTGCCCCATGAGAATGTAGGCCCATTCCTTCCAGTTATTCTATTACCTTCAAGAGAAGCTAGAGAACGGAATTTTTGTATAGAAACTCTGATCCTTAAACTGTGCCTGCTAACTCAACTTTCATGTAATCTTTGTACCAGTATAGACTGAATTCAACAATTCAATTCAACAGTCACATAACTATC
Source organism: Cephalopachus bancanus (assembly GCA_027257055.1). Lineage (NCBI taxonomy): Eukaryota > Metazoa > Chordata > Mammalia > Primates > Tarsiidae > Cephalopachus > Cephalopachus bancanus. The sequence goes on from JAPVLO010000138.1 coordinate 5,485,333, forward strand.
TCAGCATCCTTTGTTCTTAGCCCAGAGCAAATTTCCCAGAGGCAGAGAGCGGGGTGTGATTTATGTGGCACTTAGCCTTGGAAAATAATTTCCCAGCAAGTTGATAAACCATTCTTTTTTCTTCTACCTAGGGCTTAACTGATTATTTTTCCTTTGCCATTAGCCTTTGATAAGTCCCTGTTGCTGCATCGTCAGAGGAATGTAGGGAGTATAACAATGTGGCTTATTCTAAAATGGATTTTAATATCCACATGCCAAATTACTGTCCCTAAAATATAGCATGTATGTAACAACAACTGACCCCTAGATATGTCCAGTGATATTGTTTAGAAAAGGGTTCACTTCCTTGATAGGTGTTTCAGAAATATTTGGAACACTTTCAACCCTGTAATTATGGAGAAAAATAGGCATTAGAAGGATACCAATTTTTACCAACCCACTGTTTATAAAAATAAATGGATCTCCAATAAACAAAGCACAAAACACAAAACAATAACAACAACAACAGAAACAGGCACTTCACAAGTCATCTCAAGAAAGAAAAGATTAGATAACAGTGAATTAAGCCAAGGTTTTTATTTTTCTAAAAGTCTTTCAGGTGTACTAATCAGGGAGTTTGTTCTAGAAGAAAACTCAGAATTAAAAACAATCATAGATAACGAATATTTCAAGAAGATCTCAAACTGTTTTAGTTTCTCTTCTGGGATCTGAAGAATACTTTAAAATTTCAACAGCCTCTTTGTGGGAGAGTAAGTTTTTATATTTTAGGGTCCCTTTCCTGTGTTCAGGGCATAACTTTTTTCTGCCATTATAAGAATATTCAATGATGGCAAAGCATTTCTAGAGTGTGAATCTCTTTTTAATGGCACATCCTGAACTTAGGTTAATATGGAGATTTCCTAAAATGCTGATGCTTTCAGGAATCATCGAAATTCATGCTTTATCTTCTGGGCTAAAAAATATGTGTCATCTGATTTAGTGGAACATATAATCATTTTTCTCTTTCCCGATCATCTCTCCATCTAACAAAATGAATTAGCTCCACGCTACACGTGACACATGTGGGTTCTTTCTCTAAATCTGATCCTGAATCAACCATGCTCCAATTACCGATGGCTGCATACAAACCACCCCACACCTAGTGGCTTAAAACAAGAGCACTCATTTATTTTCTTATGAATCTGCCATTGTTCATGGCTCTGAAGAGCTAGCTCCTCTTTGCTTCATATAGCCTCAGCTGTGAGTTCTACGGGGGGGCCAAAGATGCACTTTTAAGTGTCAACTGTGGATGGTCTAAAACTTGATGCTGTTTGATGGCTGGGAACTCAGCCTGAGCTGTAAGCAGAGAGAACTGCTTTCTCCCCACAGGGTTATCTGAGTTTCCTCACAGCCTGGAGGCTGTGTTCTAGAAGCAAGTAGAGACAGGGAATGCACGCTGCCTGACTCTTAATGACTAGTCCTAGAAAGCATAACTTACATCACATTCTATTGGTCATGCAGTCACAGAGTCCATCCAGAGTCAAAGGGAGGGAACAAAGACTTTATCTCTAAACACGAGTAGTGTCAAAGAAAAATTTTTGAAAACAAAATATATATTTATGTATATGTAACTATATATATTTAAAATACATATATATTTACATATATGTCTATTTTTTTTGAGGAGGGATGTCACTTTGCCACCCAGGCTGGAGTGCGGTGGCACAATCACAGCTCATGGCAACCTTGACCCCCTGGGCTCAGGCAATCCTTCTGCCATAGCCTCAAAATAACTGGGACTATAGACATACACCACCATGCCCTGCTATTTTTTTTTTTTTAATTTGTAAAGATGGGGTTTCACTATGTTGCCCAGGTTGGTCTTGACTTCATGGGCTCAAGTGATCCTCCTTCCTGAGCCTTCCAAAATGCTGGGATTACAGACATGAGCCACTGTGCCCAGCCTTGTCGGGGACCAGCCCCGACGGAGGGAAGGGTTAGGACCGCAACGGAGAATCCAGATGGCACTAGAAGAGACCACTCAGAGGCGATTTCTTCTGGGAACAGTCTGATCAGGACTGAAGCCAAATTTTATTTTGACTCCTTCCAACTTATATACCTTTTTCCATACCCTCCATCAGTGTGTCAATCACTTTGGGGGCGTACAAACTTTATGCAAATTACGTATCACGAGACTTGCAAGTTTCCAGCAAACAATTACAATTCCATGATACATGACGTGTTTCACAAAACTTACATTAAATTCACAGGTATACAATTTTTATACAGATTGTTCAAAGTGTTCTCCACAATGTTCAATAAATCATTCACATTGTACTCTTTGTTCCAGACCCTGATTAATACAAAAACTTTTCTAAGTTAAATCTGTTTACTGACTCCTAATATTTTTAATGATTAATAGTATCAATTTAACACTATACTATAATCTATAAGTTTACTTAAATGACTCAGTTATTCTATTAATCTATTACGGAATGTAGTGTCCTGTAATTCTATAACTATTAAAACTTATTCTTAAATTATAAAACCTTACCATGACTTAAATGAATTTCCTATGTCTAAACTTTAATTTTTGTAATGATTGACCTTTAAATACTATGCTATATCCTTAATTCTTTTACAAATCGCATAGTAACTATTATATTTGAATAATGTAGCCAAAAGAAACAAAACAGCAAGTATAAGTTTACTCAAATATACTCTAAAACGTAACTATAAGTGTATAAATTATATTTTATCCTAACAAGTCTACTCTAGAAATATATAGTAGCTTTCACAGCCCTGAGTAAGGAAATGGATGGCCACATGGCCTCAGGCTGAGGTAAACAGAGGCAGACAGAGTTTCGGTACGAAACAAAGGCATAGTCGGTATGAAACAAAGGCATAGTCGCCAAGTTAATGGCTTTGGGGTGTAGACAGTTTTCGGTATTTAACAGCACAAAGGCAAGGAAATGTATACCTGTAATGGGACAATAGCAATCCTTTCTGCCTGGCCAGGAACAGGGCAATAAGACTATGATGGTAATTTAGTCTCTAATCTTAGCTCTAGGGGAAACTGCTTAAGAGTTGACTCACCAGAGAATAGAAGTTTGAAAAATATCTAGAAAGAAGTAAGATTTAGAAAGGACAAGGTCATTCTGCTGTATAACCTTTCATCAGACGTATAGAGATTTTTCTTATAAGTTTTACTGCCATGTATGCACACTGGCCATCAATCACACGCCAATATTATAGGTATAACTGATATCCTATGTCAGAGGCGATCTTCCAGATGGGCCTTTACAGGCCTCAGCCATGTAGCTATAGATGTTGGCTCCCAACACAGCCTATGTTTTTTTTTTTTTTTTTTGAGTTGGAGTCTCACTCTGTGGCCCAGACTGGAGTGCAGTGGCCGCTCCCGGCCACCGCAGCCTCGGCCTGCTGGGCTCCGGCGATCCTTCCGCCTCAGCCTTCCGAGTAGCCGGAATTACAGGCATGCGCCACCAAGCCCAGCTGATTTTTTTGATTTATTGTAGAGATGAGGTCTCGCTGCCCAGGCGGGTCTCGAACCCTCAGGCTCAGGCAATTCACTCACCTCAGCCTCCCAAAGGCGCGGGATTACAGGCTGAGCCACCGAGCCCGGCTCCAGCCTATGCTTTTTAAATGTTATCTCCGGCTACTCTCTCACCACCTCTACCTCCGCATCCCTACCTTCCACTACTTCACACACCTGGATTCCAACCACATCAAACAAATAATTGTTGTCCTTTTTTTTTTCTTTGAATATCATCCTCCTGGACTGCAGAATACTATCAGCCCAGTAAAACTTTAATCATCTTTCGTGAATAAACTAAAGTATCCTTTCCTCTGAAGTCTTTCCTAACTCCCCTCAGTAAGCAACTAGGCTTATTTTTTTTTCTCAGTGTTTTCTTGATGCATTGTCTTGGAGTATACTGTTTCTTGGTCCTTTTTAGCATAATGCCTAATGCATAGTGATAATTTAGCAACTCTCTGTCAAATTAATTAATTATGGAAAATTAGAGAGTAATTTGTTGAGAGATTAAATCTGTAGTAACCCCAGAGCCTAGTTCTGTCTCCGTTTCCCAGAATCTGTGTCAAGATTTCAGGGAAAGTCATCTAATCTCTTTCAGCTTCCCTGAGTCCGAGTTTATTCATTTGACAAAAATGTAACTGTGTCTGTCCCACAAACCTCACTGAGACATATGAAGGTAAAGTGAAATTTGCATGTAAAAGCACTTTACATATCTAGAACATTCCTGAAATACACAATTTAAAAATTATCAACAGTAGAAAGCTAACCTCCTCCTTGTAAGTGCTTTAACAGATAAGGTTAAATGTTGATTTGACCAAGCATTACTCAAGGAAAAAAGTCCTTACATTATTTCAGACCCAGTTTTACTGAGGTTATAGAGTTTTCAAAAATTTCCTTAAAAAAACAATCTTTGGACGCTTGATTAAAATCCAGATTCTGAGATATGTGCCCTGTGGTGCAGTTATCTTAAGAAAGCAGGGCATGCTGTGTGCTTTGTAACACCTGTAGAGGGTTGCAAACATTTATTAAAAAAAAAAAAAAAGTTTTGCCTTCAGAAGGATTCACAGAAATAATTTTATTTAAATGTATCATGCAGTTTGAAAAAGAATACTCGAAAATATCTCTTCTTTAAGTGATGGTCCTTCTGGTGACTACACACAAAAGCCAGTTTTCTTGCTCTAATATGGTGCTGCTTCCTTTGAAAGCAAGTAGCCCCTTTTATTATATAGAAAAAAGAGTGAGAAAAATGTTTTCAGAGACATTAATGCTCTGAAGGACCTGGTTGTGGGGAGAGTTAGGGAAGGGGACAGTGCGGCGAGATGTCAGGGAGGATAGGGTAGCCTGACCTAGGCCTTTCGAAGTAAATGGCCTAGATGATTCTGTCTTGGTGCTGAAGCAGGCGAAGTCCATTTACAAAGAGCATACAAGCTCTCAGAATGCATAAAAGCAATGTAAGGGGGCAACACTTAATTCGGTAAGAGTGGATCTAAGTGACAGAGGGGTGTTTACAGCGAGTACAGGGGAAAGCTTCCATGACAAAACCAAGCTGTTGTAGATAGGTTGGATGCAGACGGTGCTGTATGCACAGAGGGTAAGAGTGTGAAGGACTGGCAGCTCAAAAAGGGATAAGTTGTGGTATCGCATTGCTTGGAAAGGAAAGGTGATTCACCAAGAAGCAGTCGTCAGGAATGAAAAACTCTTAATTATAAAATACAGGAACACTACACGAATTCAAAAGACATAAATGAATCTCAGTAGCCTACATGTGGAATAAAAGACTGGAAATGAGAAAATACATAAAAGACAGAGTCCTCTTGCATGGCCTCCCTATTTATGTATTTCTTTTTCTTTTTTTTTGAGTCGAGTTTCACTCTGTCATCCACGCTAGGGTGTGGTGGCTCACTCACGGCCACTGCAGCCTTGACCTGCTGGGTCCAGGTGGTCCTTCTGCCTCAGCCTTTCAAGTAACTGGAACCACCAGGCCCGGCTGACTTTTTATTTATTTATTGTAGAGACGAGATCTCGCTATGTTGCTCAGACTGGCCTCAATCCTGTGAGCTCGGACAATCCTCTTGCCTCAGCCTCCTGAAGTGCTGGGATTACAGGCGTGAGCCACTGCATTTGGTTTGTGTATCTATTTTTCAATACACGTTGCTTCTGTCTTCTTTATGAAGAGGAGATTAGTATAAATCATTTTGAGTGCCCTTTACATCCTTGGCATTTAACATATGCCAAGGATGTTTGTGATATGAACTCACAATATTATTGTGTTTGGGCACTTTGTTATTATTCTTGTCCAGCGTTGACTAATTTGGTAGATCCATAGTGTGTGATTAAGGTTATGTTCTTAAGAACTATAAATGCCTTAACAATTTTTAGTTATGTTTGTGTGTCTCCAAATCCTGTTGGTTCTGTAAAAATGTCTGGTTACTACCAAGGCAGGAAATGGCAGTGCCTGAATTTATTTTTATGTTTTCCTACATAGCTGGTGGGGAGAAGGGTAAATGACAGTCCTGTCAACCCTAGAGGGTGTTGTTGCTCTTATGCACTAACTGTTGTCATTCTTCCAATTATGTGTTTGAGAACAGAAAGTATGAGGTCTGGAAATGAAGTTAATGAACTTGCCACCATGCATTTACATCAGCAGCACTGTACAAGCAACTCGGTAAGGTTTCATAACCTTGGTATATCAGTGTCTCACAGCTGTGTTTGTGTTGATGTGTAGCGTTGTCTTGTTGAGTGCCATTCATTATTGTCGTTGCATGTTTCTGTGTGCCGTTGCAAGAATGTCGGAGCTTGAATTAGAACAAGGAACAGACATTACGTTTCTTGTTAAACTTGGCAAGAGTGGAAGTGAAATCAGGGTAATGTTGGTCCAAGTTTATGGGAATAAAGCCATGAAGAAAATGGCAGTGTACAAATGGATTAAATGTTTCTCTGAAAGGAGAGAAAGTGTCACTGAAAAAGAGAGGTCAGGATGGTCAGTAATGAGCACAACTGACAAAAACATTGCAAAAGTTCATTGAATTGTGTGTCAAAATCATCAACTGACTGCGAGAAGCATAGCAGACCAAATCAACATCAATAGAGAAGCAGTTAAGAAAATCTTAACTGAAAATCTTGTCATGAAAAAATTGTGTGCAAAAATGATCTCAAAGGAGCTCTTGAATCATGAAAATGCACCAGCTCACACAGCACTGTCTGTGAGGGAGTTTTTAGCTGGTAAACAAATAATTGTATTGAAACATCCTCCCTACTCACCTGATTTGGCCGCCAATGACTTTTTTCTTTACCCAAAGATAAAGGAAATATTGAAAGGAAGATATCTGATGACATTCAGGACAACAAGGGTAATATGATGACAACTTTGAAGGCCATTCCAGAAAAAGAATTCCCAAATTGCTCTGACAGGTACACTAAGTGCCAGCATCAGTGCATAACTTCCCAAGGGGAGTACTTCGAAGGTGACCACAGTGATATTTAGCAATGAGGTACGTAGCACTTTTTCTAGGATGAATTTGCAAACTAAATTGGCAGACCTCACATATTTAAAGGGATGATTCCTAGCAGAGTTTAGAGGTCAGCTTTCCTTTCTCACTTTGATCTAGAGCTGGTTAATTCCTAAATCTGCTGTTGGAGGGTGGGACTCTTTTTGCGCCTGTTTTTATTTCTTCCCACCTGAAAAGCATCTCATCTTATAGGTGAAGATCAAGAAGAGGAAGGCAAAGATGACATGACAGTGATGAGACGTCGCCTGCTCTCAGTATACCCACGAAAGCCAAGCCTCTTGCTCAAATTGATCTCTCAAATTGACACCAGGAAAGAAACTAAAGACACAACTGGATAGAAGGATGCATGGCATTAACTTTCACAAACTCGTCCTGTTGTACCTCACGGTTTTATAGGACTGATGGCATTTAGCCAGGTCCTCCCAGGAGTTTAGTTTGCACATCCCTGAAGATGCTTTCCTCAGCACACCAAACAGTTCTAAAACGTTCTTGAAGAGAAAGACTACCTGAAGATGAATGGCGTCCTCAAAATACTTTAAAAAAATTGAAAAATAGAGAAAACAAAAAAAGGTTTTCCAAGATTGATTCAATACTTTCTTGAGATAAATAAGAGGAGATAAATATCTCTCTGGTAAAAAAAAAAAATAAGTATTTTTCTGGTAAAAGAGAGACAACTTAGTGAATCCTCCATAAAGCTAACTGGAAATTTATTTATTTAATTACTTATTTTATTTATTTTATTTTATTTTTTGAGTGGGAGTCTCACTCTTGTCGCCCAGGCTGGAGTGCAGTGGCACACTCCTGGCCACTGCAGCCTCCACCAAACAGTTCTAAAATGTTCTTGAAGAGAAAGACTATCTGAAGATGAATGCCATCCTCAGCCACCTTAAATACTTAAAAAAAAATTGAAAAATAGAAAAAACAAAAAAGGTTTTCCAAGACTGACTCAATACTTTCTTGAGATAAATAAGAGGAGATAAATATCTCTCTGGTTAAAAAAAAATAAGTATTTTTCTGGTAAAAGAGAGACAACTTAGTGGATCCTCCATAAAGCTAACTGGAAATTTATTTATTTTATTACTTATTTTATTTATTATATCTTATTATTTTGGGAGTCTCACTCTTGTTGCCCAGGCTGGAGTGCAGTGGCACACTCCTGGCCACTGTAGCCTCCACCTGCTGGACTTAGCCGATCGGACTTCCGATTGGACCGCTGGACTTCCACCTCAGCCTTCCAAGTAGCTGGAACTACAGATGCACACCACTACACCCGACTAATTTTTGATTTATTGTAGAGATGAAGTCTTGCCAAATTGCCCAGGGTGGTCTCGAACCCACGGGCTCAGGGAATCCTCTTGCCTTGGTCTCCCAATGTGCTGGGATTACAGGCTGAGCCACCGTGCCCAGTCTATTTACTTTATGCATTATCCATCTCATTATTTGTATGCTTTTTTCTGTTATTGGTCACATTATTTTCAACATTCGCTGGCTTATGCAAATCGGCTTAGGTTTCTGTGATCTTGAGAAGAAAATTGAACTTAATTTCTACTACAGTGTCTTCTAAAGCCATGTACATTTGTCACGTTGCATTGGGATGTGAGTGAATCCTTGGAACTTACATTTATCTATCTTGTTCAATAATTCTCTTGAAAGTGTATATGTTTAATAATATGCAGTATATAAACACAGTAACAACTTCAATAGACTATATAAACAGATATATTCCATACTTATATAGAATTTCAGAAGAAATATACTCTACGTTTATCTAGGCTTTCTACATATTATGTATATACCCACACACAAATAGAAAGAGCATTTACATATATGGAACATATATTGTAGAGATACACTGTCCAATATGGTAGCCCGTATCCATAGATGTTGTTGAACAAGTGTTCAATCAAATGAAGCTTGATGACACATTGAAATAATAATATTTTGGATGTGTTTAGTTAAATTAAATATACTATTAATTTTACTTATTTGCTTTTACTTTTTAAAACTCTATGGCAGGTCAGGCGCAGTGGCTCACATCTGCAATCTCAGCACTTTGGGAACCTGACAAAGAGGATTGCTTGAGCCCAGGACAATATGGCAAGACTTCATCTCTACAGTAAATTAAAAAATTATCTAGGTGTGGTGGTGCACACCTATAATCTCAACTACTTGGAAGGCTGAGGTAGAAGGATCATCTGTGCCCGGTTGAGGCTGTGGTAGCCATGAGTGTGCCACTGCACTCCATCCGGGCAACAGAGTGAGATTCTGACACACACACAAAATTGTATGCTATATAACTTAAAAATGCATACTTAGTTCACATTATATTGCTGCTTGAGAGAGTTTTTCTGTAGACTATATTATCTCAATAGCAAAAATACTCTGTATATTATAAATACATAATATACTCACTGAAGAATGATTTTCTAAAATTCTACAAATAGGTTTGGATAATCAAATCACTGTTCTATAGTATTCTAAATCTTAGCCCTTTAAAAATATTAAATAAAACATACAAAGAGTCTATTACTTAATTTAGATTTTTATAGTTATTTTAGTGGACAGTTTGTATTCTCCACAACCTCCCGTTTATGAGAATTTTCCCTCTCCAACTTTTTCAGCTTGGCAAATGTGGGTTTATGGAAGCTTCCTTGTTAATTTTCCTCTAGCCACAAATGATTACAACTTATCCAAGCTAGGTTGACCAGGATCTTTCTGAATTCCAAATTGGAGTTAGAGAATCATATTTTATCCAGATGGCCAGCAGCATTCAATGAAAAGTTCAGGAGCATAGAGTGTTCATGTGTTCTCTCCTATGGTGAAAGTCAGTGTAAAAGACAGTGTGTAAAAGACAGTGACAAGAATGAAAGAAGCAGAGAAGGGATACATAGAGAATATCTTTTCTACATGATTCTGTGGACTACCTACATTTCCCACTCTCCACTTTGATGTCTCAAGGCCCTTGTAAAACAATTGAACCGTCATTTGAAATAAAATTGTTTTAATTAATGCAGTCATGAGGAGCACAGAATAACACTATGTCATTAATGGTTAATCCCTTTAGTGATTAGATATTGTGAAGATAAAGCTTGCAAAAAAGCAAAACACAGAAATTTGATTGTTATCTTTTTAAAAATAGATTTTTTCCCCTAAGTTATATAAGACATGTTTATAGAGAAAAGATCTATAAAATGTAGGGAAATATATATATATATACATATATATAAAATAAATATCATTATGATATCTCATTATTCCAAAAAAGTTTTATTAATGGAGTATTTTATTTTATAACTGATTTTTGTAGATTTATAATCTATGTATTTAATTTTGCTCTTGGCTTCAAAATGTATACAGTAATGAATATTCAATATTCTATTCTATTTGTTTCTTGTTTGACATTGTATTTCAAGCATTTTATTATTTCATTAACATTTTATCTAAATTTTTTAATGACAGCATTAATTCATAGTGTAGATGCATCATATCATATTTATTTACCAGTCTTATGAGTTCATTAAGTCTTTTCTAGTTTCTATTAGTATAAATGCTACTGAACAAAACATATATATATATATATTTATTTATTTATTTATATATTCTTATCCCATAAGTTTTTGACTGTATCTATGGATAGGGTTGAACAATCAAATCACTGTTTTACAGGACTATAAAACTTAGTCCATTTAAAATGTTAAATGACTTCATAAAAAACAGAGAGACCTCAAGTAAACAGTCTAATGGTGCACCTAAGGGAACTGGAAAAACAAGAACAATCTAAACCCAAAGCTAGCAGAAATAAAGAACAAAGTCATAACAAAACTAAATAAAATTGAGACCAAAAAAAGAAAAATACAAAGAATCAATGAGTCAAAAATCTGGTTCTTTGGAAGGATAAATAAGATTGACAAACCCCTGGCCAGTTACACACAAACACACACATACACACACAAACACAGAGGGAGAGAGTATCTAAATAAACACAACCGGAAATGTAAAAGGTGACATTAAAACCAATTCTGAAGAAATACAAAAGATTATAGGAGATGATTATTAACATTTTATATATGTAAGCTATGATAGAATATTTAGAGGACATGCATAAATCCTGAAAGCACACAACCTCCCAAGATAAAACAGGAAGAAGTTGAAACCCTGAGCAGACCAATAACAAGTCAAGAAATTGATTCAGTAGTTAAAAACCTTTCTACTAGAAAAGCCCCAGGCCAGATGGTTTCACAGCTGAATTCTACCAGATATACAAGAGTTTTACAAACCCTCCTAAAAGTATTCCAAGCAATCAAGAAGCAAGGACTCCTTGATGTACTTTACAGAGTTAATATAATCTTGATACCCCAAAATGGCAAAGACCCGACAAAGAAACAACAGGCATATATGATAAACATATATGCAATAGTTCTCAAGAGAAATTTGTCCTCAGCAAATCACATCCAAAAGCACATTACAGTGAGCTTCATTTCTGAGATGCAAGGCTGGTTCAACACACACAAATCAATAAATATAACCTACCAGGTAAACGATATAAAAACTAGAAACACATGATTATCTCAAAAGATACAGAAAACAAATTTGATAAAGCCCAAGATCCCTTCTTGATTAAAAAAACTCTCAAACATCTAGGCACAGATAGATCATTCCTCAAAATAATAGCCATCTAAGACAAGTTTACAACCAACATCATACTTAATGGGCAGAAGTTGGAAGCACTCCATCTAAAAACCAGAACAAGTCAAGAATGTCCACTATCACTACTCCTATTTAACAGAGTACTGTTAGTCCTAACCAGAGCAATCAGGTGATAGCAATAAATAGGAAAAGAGGAATGAAAGGATGGACCGAGAGCACGAAGCCATTTTAAAAATCTTGTTCTTACCCTGCCACAATGATGAGAAAGTAGAGGCTATGTCCAGGAGAAATACATGCTCTAGGTGAGGATTAATTTTGCCGACTTTGTCTTTTTAGAAACACAGACTCCTTAAGCATGACTGGTACCAGCCTATTGTAATTTGTCTTTTTAGAAACTCAAATTTCTCAAGCATGATGACCAGTATCACCACATTGTACACTCGGTGCATGTGACCAGGACCCCCCTGAGGGTCTCCAAGACATCCACAAGTGGTCAACAAGGAAGTCACAGCAGGCACATCTACCTGATTGCAACATCTCCAGGGGAAAGGATTTAAACCAGGGCTTGGGGGGCTACGGTGCCACACTCATCTAGAGTGTAGGCCCGCTTCCTGTCTGTGGGAAGTAAACCTTTCTTAAATAAATCTTTTCTCCTTTCACTTCTTTGTGTGTTGCAAATCTTTGCATTACTTGGATCTCTTGTTACCAGGGCACACCTCTGGCACACCGACTCCAGTGGTGCTGTACCCCTACCCATCCATCCATCCACTCTCACCCTCCATACCCCAACAACGAAGTTAAATTATCTTCTAATAATTATAAATATAACATCATAAAAATTATATTTATAATTATATTTTATTTATAAATGAAAATAATTATAAATATAATTATAAACTATAATTCTATAGCTAGAAAACCCAGAAGATTGCACCCCACATTTTAAAAATAAAATAAAACAATAAAAAAAGAAAACCCAGAAGAATCCACCAAAAAAACTCCTAGCACTGATAAATGACTTTCATAAAGTCTTGGGATACAAAATCAAGGCTCAAAAATTAGTTGCATTTCTACACACCACCAGCTACTAGACTAAGAACCAAATATAAAACATAATCCTGTTCACAATAGTCACACACACATACACACAACTAGGAATACGTCTCCCAAAAAGGTAAAACATCTTTACAATGAGAACTACAAAATACTGATAAAAGAAAACAAAGGTGACACAAACTGATGAAAAAACATTCCATGCTCAAGGATTGGAAGAAGCAATATCATCAAGATGTCCATACTACTCAAAGCACTCTTCAGAGTCAATGCAATCTTTGCACAACTACCAGCAACCTTTTTCACAGATCTGGAAAAGACAACAGAAGAGAGCCTAAATAACCAAAGCAATACTAAGCAAAAAGAACAAAATTGGTGGTATCACACTACCAGACTTCAGATGTTACTATAGGGCTACAGTAGGTATTTTTTTTTTTTTTTTTTGAGTTGGAGTCTCACTCTGTCGCCCAGACTGGAGTGCAGTGGCCACTCCCGGCCACCGCAGCCTCAACCTGCTGGGCCTCCGGTGATCCTTCCAGCTCAGCCTTCCGAGTAGTCGGAATTACAGGCATGTGCTACCACACCCGGCTAATTTTTTGATTTATTGTAGAGGTGAGGTCTCGCTGCCCAGGCAGGTCTCGAACCCGCGGGCTCAGGCAATCTGCTCACCTCAGCCTCCCAAAGGCGTGGGATTACAGGCTGAGCCACCGAGCCCGGCTAGGGCTACAGTAGGTAAAACAGTATGATGCTAGTACAAAAATAGACACACAGACCAATAGAACAAAATAGAGAACCCAGAAATAAAACCACTGACTTTCAACCAACTCATCTTTGGAAAAGTTGACAAAAACAAACATCAGGTAAGAACAACCTATTCAATAAAAGGAGCAGGGAAAACTGGCTTATAATATACAGAAGAAAGAAACTGGACCCCATAAAAAAACTTTTCAAAAATTAACTCAAAATGAATCAAAGATTTATCAAAATATTAGAAGAAAAACAAGGGAACACTCTCCTGAACATCAGCCTAGGCAATGAATTCATGACCAAGTTCTCACAAACAAATGAAGTGAAAATTGACAGGTGGAAACTTATCAAGTTAAAAAGATTCTGCACAGCAAAGGAAATCATCAAGAGAGTAAAGAGATAACCCACAGAATGGGAGAAAAATTGACAAATTACACATCTGAGAAAGTCCTAATATCCAGACTCTATAAGGAACTCAAATGAGTCCACAAGAAAAAAGCAAATGACTCCATTAAAGTGGGCGAAGAACATGAGCAGACACCTCTCAAAGGAACACATGCAAATGACCAATAAACATGTGAAAAGATACTCAACATCACAAATCATCAGAGAAATGCAAATCAAAACTGCAATGAGATACCGTCTCACACCAGTCAGAATGGTTATTATTAAAATCAAAAAACAACAGATGTTGATGAGACTGTGGGGTAAAGGAAACACTGGTGTATTGCTGATGGGACTGTAAGCAAGTTCAACCTCTGTGGAAAGCAGTTTGGAACTTTCTCGAAGAACTGTAAATTGATCTACCATTTGACCCAGCAATTTCACTCCTGGGTAAAGACCCAACAGGGCATAAATCACTCTACCAAAAAGACCCCTGCACTTGTATGTTTATCACAGCACTATTCATAATAGCAAAAACATGGAAGCAATCAAGATTTCCATCAACGGTGAACTGGATAAAAAAGGCATGTAGTACATATAACCACAAAATTCTTCACAGTCATAAAAAGAGCAAAATCATGTCATTTGCAGTAACATGGATGCAGCTGGAGACTATCATTATAAGCAAATTATCATAGAAATTGAAAACGACCACGTTTTCACTTATAAGTGAGAACTAAACACTTGGGCACACACAGATGCAAGGAAAGGAACAGTGGACACTGAGCATTGCTAAAAAGGGAGGGCAGGAGAAGGATCAAGGCTACAAAATCAACCACCGAGTACTATGTTCACCACTGGGCAGGAGGGAGTGCTCATCAGAAGCCGAAACTTCACCATCATACAATAAGAAGTTTGACGATTAAGTTCGTGAACTCGACACTGTGCACTTACATTGGCAGCATTGTGCAAACAACTCATTAAGGTCTCACAGCCTTGGTGTATCAGTGTCTCACAGCTGTGTTTGTGTCAATGTGTGGCAGTGTCTTGCTGAGTGGCATTCATTATTGCTGTTGCGTGTTTTTGTGTGCCATGACAAGAATTGACATTGGAGCTTGAATTGGAGCAACAAGCAGACATTAACTTTGTTGTTACACTCGGCAAGAGTGGAAATGAAATCAGGGGCATATTGGTTCAAGTTAATGCAGATAATGCCATGAAGAAAATGGTAGTGTACCAATGGATTAAATGTTTTTCTGAGGGGAGAGAAAGCATCACTGATGAAGAAAGGCCGGGGCAACCAGTAATGAGCAGAACTGATGAAAATATTGCAGAAACCATCAAATTGTGCGTTAAAATCAGCAGCTGATTGTGAGAAGCATGACAGACCAAATAAAAGTCAATAGACAAACAGAAAAGTCTTAACTGAAAATCTTGGCAAAACCTTGAGAAAGGTATGTGCAAAAATGATTCCAAAGGAATTCTTGCATCACAGCACTACACCAGCCCACACAGCACTGTCTGTGAGGGAGTTTTTAGCAAGATAACAAAAGCTGTATTGGAACACCCTTTCTCCTCACCTAATCTGGCCTCCAGTGACTTTTTTTTTTACCTGAAGATAAAGGAAATATTGAAAAGAAGACATTTTAATGGCATTCAGGACAAGGTAATATGACAACAGCTCTGATGACCATTCTAGAAAAATAGTTTTCAAATTGCTTTAACAGGTGGACTAGGTGCTAGCATCAGTGCTTAACTTCCCAAGGGGAGTATGTCAAAGGAGACCGTAGTGATTGATACTCAGCTGTGAGGTATGTTGTACTTTTTTCTAGGATAAGTTTGCAAATTTAATTGTCAGACCTCATATGCATCAAATCTCCATATATTCTTCTGATACTAAAATAAAAATAAAATATTAAATGAAACATACAATTACATAGATAGGTTAGATAGTGAAATACATAATTGCTTTAAAAACTATGACCATTTAAACATACTGACTTGTGTCATAAAGTTCCTCATAGAGAAGATTGTATCAAATTTATATTCTCAAAAGCAACATCTATGTCTATCTCTCTAAAATGTCATCTATATAAGTTATTATAATTTCAAAATGGCCTAAATATTACTTCATATTTTGTTGTCATTAAATATATAATTCACTAAACTTATACAGGCAGCAATGCATTAATTTTTTTTTTAATTGGCGTCTCACTCTGTCACCTCGGCTGAAGTACAGTGGCATGCTCACGGCCTTTGCAGCTTACCTGCTGGGTTCAGGCAATCCTTCCACCTCAGCTTTCCAAATAGCTGGAACTACAGACATGCACCACCACATCCAAGTAATTTTTTGATTTTTTTATTGTAGAGATGAGGTCTCACCATGTTACCCAGGCTGGTCTTGAACCCGTGGGCTCAGGTAATCCTCTCGCCTCTGCTCCCAAAGTGCTGAGATCACAGGCCTAAAATAAAATATTGTTAAAACAATATATATATATTTACAAAATTTAATAACTCACTGAAATTTCAGAAAATGTGCCAAACAAGCTCAGAAAATCCACTCAGAAAATATAACAATTGTCAGGAAATTAAGGAAATATGAACTGTAGAAATGAGCTTACAAAGAATTTTAGAATGATATGCACATTCATATAAGAGATATGTCTACCCAAGCAATTGAAAACTACAACATCAGAAAAAAAGGATGCATGAAAGAAGCAGAAAAAATAGTTTAAAGAAGAAAATGAGCATCTAGAAAAAGTTTTGAAATATTGGTTGAGCCGGGCTCGGTGGCTCAGCCTGTAACCCCGCGCCTTTGGGAGGCTAAGGTGAGTGGATTGCCTGAGCCCGTGGGTTTGAGACCTGCCTGGGCAGCGAGACCTCATCTCTACAATAAATCAAAAAGTCAGCTGGGCGTGGTAGCGCATGCCTGTAATTCCGGCTACTTGGAAGGCTGAGGCGGATGGATCGCCAGAGCCCAGCAGGTTGAGGCTGCAGTGGCTGGGAGCGGCCACTGCACTCCAGTCTGGGTGACAGAGTGAGACTCCAACTCAAAAAAAAAAAAAATGGTTGATATCAAGAGGCACATGATGGAAGAAGGTGGAATATTTGAAACTGGGAATGAACCAGCTTCTGTTAAACATTTAGATTTTTTTAAAATGCAGGTTTTTCTGTGCTGCATGCTGTCCCAAATTTCTTTGGTAATCACCTTCAACTTGTCTTTGCCTTTGTAAAGACATTTAAAGAGAATTCTTCAAGGTCAGAGAGGTGATGATAATAGGTGAAGTGACAGGAAGTCACAAGGAATAAACAGCGAGTTTTGCTTCACAGACAACTGTTCTCTTAAGCAGGAGATTTTATTATTTGAAACCAACTTGTCTATTTTCCCCTTGAATGTGTTGTTAAAGAAAGTAGTACAAATTGTTTAAGATATTGCTTGTCTTCCAATACTCTCAAACTTTGCTGATGCAGAGAAAATGCCCCAAGGTTAATAAGTTAATCCTTTATCATATAGAACTTCATATATATTCTAACTGTGATCATGTTCCAAAATGTGCCTTAAAACACTTCATTAATAATAGCTGATGTCTTTAGATTTTAAGGTAGGTCAATTATATTTCATGCAATGGCTGAATTTCATTAAAAGGTAGAAAACATTAATCTTGCAAGTTTAAGAAACACAATCTTTTTTTGCTTACAAGAACAACTTTTGGGAGTTTGAAATGTGTGCAAATATAGCAAATTGGTTTAAGAGAAAATGTCTAACTCTATTTTTTTGTTAGGTATGTGTTCTTAAAATATAAACTCTTGAGACTAAATGGGCAGTCGGTGCCAAAGCCCGGATTTTCCAAATGCTGAGAGGAAATTTTGCAGGCAAGTTGTTTTTTTGGAAACAGGATCTTACAGAGGGTATATAGTCAGACAGGGTATATAGTGTGACCATCTGAGAAGAGTAGAAAATGTCTTTTAGAATTCTTTGACTAATATTTTAGAGCTCTGACAATATCCATTGGGCAATACTTCATTGATATTTCTAGACTACACATTCATGAGCGCTCAATGAGTTTTCAGGCACATCACATACTTTAGCGTTCAAGAAATCCTTGTATAAGAATTGGGAGGTGTATTTCCTGTTTGGGGAGAGGTGTTCATAGCTTATCTCCACAAGCCTGAGAGGATTGGAAAGTGAGGACATTCTGAAAGAGTACACAGCCTTATTCTTGAGGCACTCAGATTTTTCTTATACTCTGTTAAATTCACAGGATTATTTGAACAAGGGAGCGAGCTCTCGCGATATGGTTTGTTCTGAGGCCGTCTTTATCATTCAGTATCTCCCTCCTCAAGTACCCAGTCGTGGTTCAGCTCAACCTCATCCAGAATTGCAGCTTGTCCAGTGAAATGATCCACACCTTTAGCCCTGAACGATCTGAATTTTTAATTGAAGTGGCTTAATGTGCTGTGGTTGTTGTAATGGTTTGTTCACAGTTATTAGTGAGCACAGAGCACCAAGAGATGCCCACATGAATCATTCCCCTCCTCCCAACATTTTCCTCACTGCCCCCCTATCTAGTCTCAATCCTAGCTCTTTATTGTAGTCATGGCCAATACTGCCCTGGTGCGGTAACCTTCCTTCCTCCCTCCCTCTTGCCCTCCCTTTTTCTCCTTTCTTTCTTTCTTTTTTGTCTGTTGGTCCTAAGACATGAGGATCTGCAAATTATAGGCATAGCTTCAAGTTTAGTGGAATCCTCGCTGCCTTCTCTGGTGGAGGGACATTTATTTCCTTCCCCCAAATCAGGACCCTTAATCTAAGACAGGTAACCCAAATTCTGCAAGTGACTTAATGGAAAGGTTGAATTATGTGTCCATTATATTTCAATCCCTTGTTTTATGTATATATAATTGTGTATCTAGTTATTAAGACACAGTTTATGCTTTTTGTTCAGAACATTAACTCATTCTAGAGGAAAGGACACCAACCCCGCTGGATAATAGCCTTAAGCTGGCAATTTAGCTGAGCCTTTAACAAGACATAGCGTATTTATTGTAGGTCGGATATTCTGGAAGGCAAGGTTGATAAGAAATCTGGAGGAGCCCATTGTCTCCTTCTCACTGTTGCACCTCTTTTGCCATAAATGAGTCCCTGAATCTCACACTCCTGAGTAACATGCAAAATGGATGGATGGTGTGCTGGAAATGGTATTTTGGGAGGAGAAACCAGATTCATATTCCAGACTAGATACTGAGTCTGGTTAAAAGGTATTACTTACCCTCCAACACACTAAAGGTGAGATATAGTTGAAGTGCCAAAACAAAGACAGTTATTCTCTTGCCACGTTGAAGAGCCGGTGTTATTTCTCTTGCTGGTGGGTTGGTTATTGAGCAGCATGGCAGCCCAGTCAGCCACGGTGAGAGGAAACTCATGCTCTTACCTCCATCCTCAGCCTCTTTACCTTCATCAATGGCTCAGTTCTCTAGTGTCGAGTGGCTGAGGAGAAAGACCAGCTGACGTTTTTAGGACGAGTAATCCCGCTTTTGCTGCTATTTAGTGTTTCATTGCAGCGGAGGCTTTCTTGTGAGTCTTACTGTGAAACATGAAAATCTGCATACAGAGTAAATGACCCAGTGTCCTGCTCACAGCTCGGCTATTGGCAGGTCTTCCCTTCACTGTTGTCATTTAGAGCCGCTCTTGTGTGGGAAGATAATAACATTAGTCTACGTGTGGCCAGTACACACGCCAACCTATCTGTAACCTGGGTCCAGTTATTTTCCTTTTTGGTCAGTGTGTTCTAGGGCACTTCTCCAAAAGGCCAAGAGACAGCCAAAATGGAGGCTGGGATTTTCTTCTTGTATTTTATTTGTAGCTTTTGGATATGCTCAGGCACTGTCCTAATGTACCGCTTCTGTCAGATGGCTGGTAGCTGCCTGCTGTGTGACATGATGGGAAGCCCCAGTGCAGTTACTTAGAACCCTATGATCCGGCCTTCAGTTTCTATTAGGGCTCATCAGCACGACGGGAGCTTTTCAAGGGCTGATAGTTCCATGACACAGAAAGCATGGCCTTGCTCTAAAATCCTCAGAGTTTGTACAGTGACTCTTCTACTGTGACTTGCCAGAGATGCCACAAAGCCTTTTTATCTACCATGGCTACTTCTAGCATCATAGGTCATAAGACTTGAGTATCAGGACTTTCTGCAGGAACCTCTCTGGCTCTGGGCACTGCTCCAAACTGTCAGTCTTGTAAGTCACTTGACAAAGAGGTCAAAACAGGTTTTTCAGTATTTCTCTAAATATCAAAAGACTGCCAAATGATGTATTACTTTTTTTTCTTGTCATGTGGGTACAAAGTGCAGCAACTTTTATGTATTTTAAAGAATGTCTCAGTATTTGCCTGACCATTAGACATCTCTAAACTTCACAGTAGGTCATACTTCTGAAGTTTCATGACATTTATCTTCCATCATCTGATAATTTTGTCCTATCAGATTACTTACTGCTCTGTAGGTCTAATTCACATTTTTTTCATATTTTAGTGGACAAATACTATTTTTCTGCAGAATATCAAGATAACAAAATTCCCTGTGAAACAGTCTAGTTCCCTGAGGACGGCCAGTGGGATAGTTAACACAGTTGTAAGGAAAGACAGTGAATGTGTACTGTTATCTCTCCTATGTAAAAGAGGATCCTTCCTATCTTGTTTACTGATAGGGGTTGAAAAGAATGTATCCAGCTGATCATTACAAAGTGCCAGAGGTTGTGTTGATATGTTTAAGTAGAGAACTCCTTGCAGCACAGAAGCAGCTGTTCATAAAGTTACCACTTGGTTAAGTTTATAATAATTCATTTTTATTTGTTACAATCCATCTGGTTTTCCAGAGGAAAAAACAGGTGAATCACAAAAGTACATTTTGGGAAAAACTAATCTTGCATAATTTGTTTCTGAGGGTAGCAATAATCCCTAAAATTCCACCTAGCTTGCAATATTGCTTTTTCTTTACAATTTTGATGAAGTTCAGTGCAGGTTAAAGTGCTTACGCTTACCCTTTCTACCATCAGAGAACTAATGTGAAATTACAGCAGCTACTCTATATGTTTATTCAACTCCATACTGAGAGACCAAGGAATTAACTGCTGAACCATTCAGAGTGAAGTTTACACCATTTTGATATGAACTTGGGGGAAAATTCTCTTTATTACCTGATTTGTATAAACACCCCCTACAAACCAGAGAACTTATAATGAGATCTCAGGTTCTCTCATATCAGTGTCCAAAGAAGTTGGGGGCATTCTCTGCCCTTGTCCAGGGTCACGGGAAATCACTAAAAATAATGTTTATCATGTATGCTTGTGGATGTCCTTCCTTAAGAGAATCTAACTTTCTCTTTGTTGCATAAGAGATTGCATCTTCTCAAAATTTATATGTTGAAGTCCTAAATGTGACTGTATTTGGAGAAGGAATCCTTAAAAAAGTAATTACGTTAAAAATAAGATAATAAGAATGAGCCCTAATCCAATATGAATGGTGTCCTTATAAAAAAAAAGGAGGAAATTTTGACACAGACATCCACAAGGCAAGCAAAATGTCCTCAGAATAAACCTGCTGACACCTTGATCTCAAACATCTACTTTCCAGAATCATGAGAAAGTAAATTGTTTTTATTTAAGTCCCCTCGTCTATAATATGTTGTTGTGGCAGCCCTTGCAAATGAACACACTCTTCAATTAATACACTCTGGGTATGTGAACTGACTCAGATGTGAAAATTGGGTGAGATGTAGTGATTTTGCAATGTGATAATTCACCTCAGTTTCCTGATTTCTAGACCCTGATTATACTGTTTCTAAGTTCACAGAATAAACGAACATAATCAGCTGTGTATCTATATTGCTTCTTGAAACACCATAATCTATTATCCAAATATCACCACTAATCTCTGGGTTAAGAAACTCTGCCCTGGCTGGCTCGGTGGCTCAGCCTGTAATCCCAGCATTTTGGGAGGCCCAGGCTAGTGAATTGCCTGAGCCCACGGGTGTGAGACCCACCCGGGCAACTTGGCGAGACCTGGTCTCTACAATAAATAAAAAATTAGCTGGGCACGGTAGCACGCACCTGTAGTTCCAGCTACTTGGAAGGTTGAGGCGGAAGGATCGCTGGAGTCCAGCAGGTCGAGGCTGCGGTGGCCGCTCCCGGCCACCGCACTCCGGTCTGGGCAACAGAGTGAGACTCCAACTCATTAAAAAAAAAAAAAAAAAGGAAAAAAGAATCTCTGCCCCTCTCACCTTACTCTGATATTTAAGTGCTACAGTTAGTCTCTGCTGTTCTAGGAATCTATAATTCCTATTGATACTAGAGAGTCCAGTTGGAAGCATCTCCTGCTGTTTCCCCCTGTCAAAGAGACACACCCACTGAGCTTTTCAAAGATTCCAGTGTCTCTCTCACTAGTACATTTCTTATGATCTTCTATGTCCTCCCAGGGTACATAATCAGGTAGTGGGCTTTTCAGTCTCTCAGGAAATTTATTTGAATATTTTTATTTCCCTAAGTCTTCTGGTTCCTTCTTAATACCATTCTAAGAATGTTTCATACTCTGTCTCTTTTTAATAGAGACCCATCTTTGGATCCCAGTTTCAAAGAGCCATCCCTACAGTATATTAGGACAAAATCCAGGTATCCTTATGAGGATATTGAACTCTGAGTCCCAGAGTTCAATCAATTCCCTATTTAGGCTTATATTCTACTTTGTCTCTTCTCCAGACCACTCACTCATACGAATACGCCTCTGGCTTCTGCTGTACATGTTAGCAGTCCCTGCAATTCCTTCAGCACATAAGAAACTGCGTTTTCCTGTTTGGGCTGTACAGACCCTGAGATTTTTTTTCCCTGGAAGCAGTGAGAAGTTGTGGATATACATCGTGAAGAGCACAAATTTCACCTGGCTAGGCACCTGTCTTAGATTCTTTGCTGGATGTTTAGGAATGTAACGTGATTTTTCTCTATCAAGGGAGAGGAGGCTGCATCTACTGCTTTAGATGCTTTAGAGAGTTCAGGGATATCTGAGGTTTCAAGATTCTTAGAATTTTTCACACACTCACACAAAACTTTACTTTGAGCTGGCTGTGGTGGTACGTACCTACTTACTCAGGAGGCTGGGGCAGGAGGCTGGGGAAGGAGGATTCACCTCCCTGAGATAGGGAAGGGGCCCAAAGCTTAGGAAAATATGGTCCAGTCAGAGCTCAAACAGCCAAGTGGCTGGGCCAGGTCTTAACAAAAGCATGGCTTATACTGTTTCTGAGTTCACAGAGTAAACTAACAAACGATCTGCTGTGCATCTATATTGCTTCTTGAAGCATCATAGTCTATTATCCAAACATCATCACTAATCTCTGGGCTGAGAAACTAAATATATCTTCTGGGTCCTCCCAGAAACATAGTCTCGCACTACTGCATAACACACAAAGTTTCTAGGAGTTTGAGGAGGCTGTAAGATATGATCATGCCACTGTACTCCAAACTGGGTGAGAGTGAAAGCCTGTTTTGGAAATAATATTAATCTGCATCATCATTTTCTTTATCAGCATCATCTTTACTTATTTTCTCAGAGGGATGCTTTTTTAAAAAATGGGTTCTGTTTTTGACGTAGTGGCTCCATTAGGGTCACATACTCAGCCTTTTTGCAGCTCTGTCACCTTTGCAATGAAGTCTTGAGGTTGATTTTCGGTAGTTTGGACCCTGTGGCTGCAGAGATGCAGATCTCAAACACGGAGTGCTTTCTTTTCAAGCATGCTTTGAGTTGATAGGCCAATCTGAGCCTGTCGTTTCTTTTTTTCAAGGCTTCCAAAGCAATCAGTTCTAGGCAGCTAAATCCATTCTGTAAAAATCACATCCTGTGAAATGATATTCTGGTAGCCACAGATACTCACACTTCCCTTTCCATCTGTGTCTCATTCCAACCCACCAAAGGTGAGACTTTTCCTAATTGTGATGCTCTTGGATGGATGTAGGATCTTACCACACACACCATCAACGGTCTGACTGGAGCTTGGCCCAGCTTCCAGCTCCCATTCTGAAGATCTGATACTAAAGGCAATTCCAGCGACGACTGTCTTGGCTTAGGTACCCAAGATGACAGAGCCTGAGACAGAGGATTACATGCAGAGAATAGAAGTGAAGATCGGAGACTAAAACACAGAAGAAGGAAAGGCTGCAATAAAGATGCATTATTAAGTTAGCAATCAGCATCAGAAACTGCAGCTGGATTCTGCTGCACTTTATGAAGTGTTTTATGAAATGTGTCTTAGAATGATCTGCCTGGGGTATGGAAAGAGGAAGTATTTCTCCCGTGGCTTTCATCTTGCATCGGTTAAGGATCGCTCCTGGGCATTAACTCTCCTACACTCCTGGTCTGGTCATGCTTAAGTGCCAAGCAGGTATCTGTAGACATCCCACACTGTGGCATTAGAAACATCCCGAAGGAAAGAGATACAAAGCAATGACCTAAATTCCACTACAGAAAGCTTATCAAAGCTAGTGATAAGATGGGTCACTGGAGCGGTAGCTGGAATAAGAGGCATGTCAAGCTAGGGTACAGGAAGCCTAATTTGATTTTTAGGCCAAAAGCTGACTTACATGGTAGGTTATACATTCCAGTGTTTTTGGGAAAGGTATGATGCTTATAAGAAACTCATAAATTTGAAATTCTGACTATCATGTGGATTTATTTTTAGGTCTTGATTATCAATGATAGGAAGAATTTACAGAAATATAGAATTTTGCAGGCTTCCCGGTGTGCAAATTGTGTCAATAAGTTCCCAGTTTGAATCTCATCATAATTTTTTTCTTCCAATTTCTGCAGTTGCATTTACCTATCAGCATATTTATCAATGATTTGTATCTGGTGGATATTACACAACAGAGGAGTACTGCCAATGATAAAACATGTTGGACTATTTTGCTCATAAATATTTGCTTGAAATGGATCAATGCTCCTTAGCAGCTGTACGTACAAAAGGTAAAGCTAGGCCGGGCATGGTGGCTCAAACCTGTAATCCCAGCACTTGGGGAGGCCGAGGTGAGAGGATTGCCTGAGCCCGGGGGTTCGAGACCAGCCTGGGCACCATGGTGAGACCTCGTCTCTACAATAAATCAAAAAATTAGTTGGGCATGGTAGTGCACACCTGTAATTCCAGCTACTTGGAAGGTTGAAGGAGGGATCACTGGAGCCCAGCAGGTTCATGCTGGGGGCGGCCATGAACATGCCACTGCCCCCAGCCTGGGCGATGGAGTGAGACTCCAACTCAAAAAAAAAAAAAAAATAAATAAATAAATGAAATTAACTTTTTCAGGATTTCACCAGATGAAATTTGAGCACTTTTTCCCTTCATATTTTGGTGGACTGGGTTTCCAAATGATAAAGTATATAATGGGAAATTCTAAATGATTAAGGACAATAATGATAACTTGTGTCTCCTTTATCATTATTGTTTATATCTCTGGCACATTATAATTCCTCAATAAATGAATGGTCAACTAAGCTTATTGTTTTCATTTCCATCGCTTTATTCTTCAGTTTTGTATAATCTTATGATTTCTCACCAGAATGTCATTTTTATAGAATGCAATCTGTGAGATTAAACAGATTTGAGGCATTCAGATGTGTCCCATATCGTGTACAATGAGTATCAATAAACTAAATGCCTCCTCTTTCAGCTCTATTAATATCCTATTTTTTCCCTGTGATTTCTCATTGCGGATTTAACTTTGGTTCATTTTCTTTAAATTAACTACTTTTTCCTACAGTGAAGATTTCCTGTCTAGTTTTTTTTTTCTTTTTAATTCATGGAGTACATATGCAGATTTGCTACATGGGTATATTGAGTGATGGTGAGGTTTGGGCTTCTATTAAATTTGTCTTCCAAGTGGTGAGCATGGTACCCAATAAGCAGTTTTTCAACCCTTGCCCCTCTCCTTCCTCTTTCTCCTTTGAGAAACAGAAGTTTCCAGTTTCTGTTGTTTTTATCTTTATGTTTGTGTGTACCCAGGGTTTAGCTCCCACTTACAAGTGAGAACATGAGGTATTTGGTTGGCTGATTCTGCATTGGTTCACTTAGAATGATGGTCTTCAGCTGCATCCACGTTGCTTCAAAGGACATGATTTCCATCTTCTTATGGTTGTGTAGTTGTCCATGGTGTGCATGTCCCACATTTTCTTTATCCAATCCATTGTTGATGTCACCTAGGTTGGTTTCCTGTCTTTGCTATTGTGAAGAGTGCTGCAATAAACATACAGTTACAGGTGTCTTTTTAGTAGCACAATTTATATTTCTTTGGGAATATACTCAGTATTGGAACTGCTGGGTTGAGTGGTAATTCTATTTTCAGCTCTTTGAGAAATCTCCACAGGGGCTGAGCTAGCTTACATTCCCACCAACAGTGATCCAGTGTTCCCTTTTTTCTGCAACCTTGCCAATGTCAGTTGTTTTTTGACCTTTAAATAATAGTCACTCTGACTGGTATGAGAGGTATCTCATTGTGGTTTTGATTTATATTTCTCTGATGATTAGTGATGTTGAACAGTTTTTCATATGTTTGTTGGCCACTTAACTGTCTGGTTTTTATATTATAAGCCAATGAATTTCGCTTCTAAAAGTCAGTTTAAATATGACTTTTTGTTTCTGGCAGCTAAATGCATTCTTTCTAATACAGCTCCATTTTTTTTTTTCAGGTTTTACTTATTGGCCTAACACCCTACTACCATTTTCTAAGCAGTTTCAGTAAGGTATCATTCACATAAAATGAATCACACATATTTAAAGTGCACAAACTGGTAAGTTCTTCTGTATGTATATACCCATGAAACCATCATGATAATCAAGATAGTAAACATATTCCTCACCTCCAGAAGCCTCCCTGTGTCTTTTTAATGTTTCTTTTCACCTTCCCCCACCTCCCAGGCAACCACTAATTGGCTTTCTGTCACTCAAATTAGTTTGCATTTTCTTAGAATGCTATGTAACTAATATCATACATTCTGAGTTGGTTATTATTTGATTTTTATTACTCAGTATAATTATTTTGAGAACCATTCAAATAGTAGCCTGTATCAATAGTTTGTTCCATTTAATTGCCGAGTGTTATTCAGTTCTATGAATGTACTATCATGTATTTCTCCATTCACCTGTTGGTGGACATCTAGGGTGTTTCCAGCTTTTGTTGATTACAAATAAAGCTGTTATTTGTATTTGTATATGATTCTTTGTATGGACATATACTTTTAATTTCTCTTGGGTAAAATTTAGAAGTGGAATGGCTAGATTTTATGGTAAATGTATGTTTAACCTTTTTATAAAATTACCAGATTATTTCCTCAAATGGTTCCTACCAGCAGTGTATGAGAGATTTAGGTGTTCCACATTCTCATCAACACTTGGTGTCATCCATTTTTAAATTTTACCCATTCAAACAGGTGTGTAGTAGTATTGCATGGCAATTTAAAATTGCATATTCTCAATGACTAATGATATTGAGAATGTTTCATGTGCTTATTTTTCTTCCATAAATTTTTTGGTGAAGTGTCTGCTCATATTTTTTGTGAACTTTTTAAAGGAGGAATTTGTTTTCTTATTACTAAGTTTTGAGTTTTCTTTGTGTATTCTAGATACAAGTTCTTTATCATCTATATGACTTTCAAATATTTTCTTCCAGTCTGTAGCTTAACTTTTCATTCTCTTAGCAGTGTTTTTCAAAGAACAGACATTTAAATTTGATGAAGTCTAATGAATCAATTTACTCTTTTATGGGTTATGCTTTTGGTGTCATATCTAAGGATTCTTTGCCTAACACAGTTCATGAATTTTTTCCTAAGTTTACTTGTTTTTTGTGTATGGATTGCTAATTGTTCCTTACTATTTGTTAAAAATATACTTTCTCTGCTAAATTGCCTTTCTACCTTTCCAAAAACAAGTTGACCATATATGTTTAGGTTTATTTCAGGATCTTTCCATTCAATTGAAATATTTATCGTTATAAATATCGTTATAACAATATTTATAACGATAAATATTTCAATTGAATGGAACAGATCCAGAAATATCATTATAAGATATCGTTATAATATATCGTTATAACACTAGTATGCTGTCTAAATTACCATAGCTTCATGGGAAGTCTTTAAATAGAAAATGTTAATCTTCTAACTTAGGATTTTTTTTCAAAATTGTCTATTCAGTGTTTTGTAAATATTTAATACATACATTTAATACATTTATAAATAGTTTGTAATATATTTAGAATTAATTCATTAATTTTTACTCAAAAAAGTGTTGCAATTTTTACTGTGATTGTGCTGAATCTGTAGATCAGTCTAAAGGAAATTGAAATCTTAACAATATTATGTCTTCCAACATATGAACATTGTATATTTCTCTTCATTTATTTAGACCTTCTTTAACCTCTCTCAGCAATGTTTTTTAAATTCTCAATGTTCAAAATTACATACAGCCTTTTGTAATCTTTAGATTATGAAAAAATAATTTTAAATTTACTCCTTTACATGTCCAGATTTTTATGTTCTTGCACGTTATTGTTTTTTAAATTCCAACTTCTAATTGTTGCTAATATATTTAAATCAAACTAATTTTATATTCTAATGTTGCTAAACTGACTTACTTGTCGTTTTTGAATAAATAAATTTTTACTAATTACTCTCTAGTTGAAATATTAATTTTAATTTGTTTTTCTTGCCATATTTTGTTGGTTACATAACCTAATATAACTTTGAAGAATGTGGTGAGAGTAAGCATTCTTATCTTTTACATGACTTTAGGGGAAATACATTTTTTCTTCAACCGTTAGGTATGATGCTAGCTATATGTTTCTCATAGAATTTTATATTTATGTTTCAGGAGAGTTATTAATATTTGATTCTTGTATTTTTTTTCTGATTTTAATGCCAGGGTAATTCTGCTTCATCTAATGAGTTAGAAGGTATACCTTCTTCTTAAGTTTTCTATGATAATTTCTTCCTCTGTAGTTTGCTAGAATTAATCAGTAATGTCAAATAGAACCAAACATTTCTCTGTTGGAAAGTTTTTAACTACAAATTTGGTTTTTTTAGTAGGTACAGTAAGTCTTCATTCAACATCATCACTGATAGGTTCTTGGCAACTGCAACTTTAAGCAGAATGACATATGATGAAGCCAATATATATATATTTTCTCATCAACTTTAGAACAAAACAACATTGAATGAAAGAATATTATTCAAGGCTCCGCAGTTCATCATTTTGCTTAAAGTCACAGTTTTCAGAATCTATTGATCATGTTAAGTGGAGACATACTGTTTAGGACTATTCACATCATCTATTTCTTCTTAAGTGTGCTTTGGCAGTTTGTGCCTTTTAAGGAATTCGCCTGTTTCAGCTAAGTTGTCAAAACAATTGGCAGAAGTTGCTCACACTGTTCCCTTTTCATCTCTATAGTATTTGGAGAATCTGTAGTGATGCCACTTCTTTCATTTTTGTTATTGTTAGTTTTGTCATCTCTTTTATTGTGATCAGTTTGGCTAATCAACTTTTGATAATTTATTTTCTCTGCTTCTTTCTATTCCACAGACGTATTCTCTGACTTTTGCTATTTTTTTTCTTACTTGGGTTTTAATTTGCATTTCATTTTTAAAATTGCTTAAGATAGCAGCTGAACTCCATGACTTGTTACTGTTATTCACTGATAATTTAGGTGTTTAGCGCCATTAATTTTCCCCCAGGTACTACTTTAGTGGCATCTGATAAAACAGGATAATACAAAATTTCAACTGTTATTGCAAAGTCTAAAATAAAGACATTCAAAAATTGCAAAACAGATTTTAGTGAGTGATTATCTTTAGTAAAGAAGAATTCTTATCCAATACACAGACTATTAAAGATTTCTATGGATTGAAAATTTACATTAAATTAAAATTGGTTCGGAATCACTATGATGTTTTCTTTTCACACTCTTTGGAAAATTCAGAATAACTAAACAAAGTAGATAAGCATGACCTTTTTATTGTGACAATTACATAATTATATAATTAACTTTTGGTGTTCCCAGGCCATCATTCTGCATTCTTCCCCTCCTTACAAACATTGCCTAATTTGTGTGTCAGAGTCCAAACGATTTTTAGAAAAGATGGTTTTATGTGGAATACAATCTATGATCTAAGTCCTATCAGGACGTTTTATCCATTATGACAGGTGCAGATGTCTGAGCATGAGCCACTTATACTGAATCTCAGACTTTTTCTAGAATTACTGAGAAAAAGATGTTTTCCTTTTCTGGATTAATGTGTGAATATATATGTAGCTAGAAACATCTTAAATCTTGTTTCCACAATGAAAGCCAACCTGATAATGAATTAGAAAAAATAGAATGGAAGAGTCAAGAGATTTGCAGCAAGATGTAACTGGATCTCTGATAAAACTGTATCTAAAATCTGCAGTGCTTCTGGATTTTGGCATGTTGTGAGTTAATAAAAAGACTATTGCTTACACTAGTTAAATCTCAGCTTTCCTCCACTTGCAACTAAAGCATGAGGAAGAGTTATGTTGTGATTTACATAAGCAATTTTTATTTTAAGGATGTGTATGAAAAGAAGACTGTGTACATTTTGTTCAGTAAAGTAAGTGGATGTTATTTGTCATACTGTGGTATTTCCAGCCCTCAAATTTACTTATTATTGACAGGTTATCTTGCATATATGTGTTGCAGAAACAGAAGACTATGTCCTTTCTCTTCCTGTTCCATGTCTGTATTAGATTGAATAATAGCCACCCAAAAAAGATATCAAGTCCTAATGAAAAAATTGTATTACTTTACTTGGAAAAAGAGATTTTGCAGATATAATTAAATTAAAGATCTTGAGATGAGACAATTACCCTGGATTATTTGCATGGACCTTAAATGCCATCACACGTGTCTTTATAAGAAGGAGGCAATGTGTGTTTTAAGAGACACACAGAAGAACACAATGTGAAGATGGAAGCAAAGGTGGGAGTGATGCTGCCTCAAGTCCTCAGATGCTGGCAGCCATCAGAAGCCGGAGGAAGTAAGAAGCAGAATCTTCTCTAGAGCTTCAGGAGGGAGTACAGACCTGCTGATAACTTGTTTTTGGATGTCTGGCCTCCAGAGCCAGGAAAGAACACGTCTCTGTTCTTTTTTTCCTTTTTATTTGTTTATTATTATTATTTCTTTTGAGTTGGAGTCTCACTCTGTCGCCCGGACTGGAGTGCAGTGGCTGCTCCTGGCCATCGCAGCCTCGACCTGCTGGGCTCCGGCGATCCTTCCGCCTCAGCCTTCCGAGTAGCCGGAATTACAGGTATGCGCTACCACGCCCAGATAATTTTTGGTTTATTGTAGAGATGAAGTCTTGCCAAGTTGCCCAGGCGGGTCTCGAACCCGCGGGCTCAGGCAATCCACGCACCTCAGCATCCCAAAGGCGCGGGATTACAGACTGAGCCACCCAGCCCGGCTGAAAAAGATTTTAATATCTTTATTCACATCTCTATAAAGTGTTATAATGTGAACCTTTTTTACTTACATAAAAATTAATACTTGAAAAGTACTTGAAAAGCCTTAGTACTTCAAGCATTTTATAGATGAGCTCATATCATAACGTGATCTATTATAACATAAAATGTAGTAAAACAATCAGTTCTTTGACAGTATTGAAGAAATCTTAATTAAACAGACTAGACTCCAGACAGAGTTACAAAAATCCACAACATTGATGCACAGCATATGTATTGAAGTCGTATAGTTTTTAATATCAAGAATGCCTGGGCCAGGCTCGGTGGCTCAGCCTGTAATCCCAGCACTTTGGGAGGCCGAGGCGAGAGGATTGCCTGAGACCGCGGGTTCGAGACCCGCCTGGGCAACTTGACGAGCCCTCATCTCTACATAAATCAAAAATTAGCTCCTTGGAAGGCTGAGGCAGAAGAATCGCCGGAGCCCAGTAGGTCGAGGTCGAGGCTGCGGTGGCCAGGAACATGCCACTGCACTCCAGTCTGGATGACAGAGTGAGACTCCAACTCAAAAAAAAAAAAAATGCCTGGATTTGTTTTAGATAATATAGGATTAAATTCCAGTATTCTAATGTCTTGATTATAGTCTATGACTGTTATTAAAGATAACCTGACAAAAATTCACAAAATATGTATTTTCTCATGCAAAGGTAAATTTATCAAAGGTAAGTTCTATTATTTTATTCTTCTCTCATACTATCACCAATGTATGCAGTGTCCACTCAGACTCTCACCTCAGACTCTCATCAGAGACAGCAGAAAATTTTTTAAAAAGAGAGGGGTCTTGTCCCTTGCCTTTAAGGGCACTCTGGAAACGGCACATAACGCGTATATTTACAACATACTGGTCAAAACTTTTTCATAGCTACCAAGCAAGGTGGAAAGCATAGTCTTCATTCATCATCATGTACACAACCAAAAATTCAGGGATATGTGCTGTTAGAACACTAGTAATCTCTGCCACAACGATCCTGTGCAAATGGTATTATCTTACTAAACAATAATTTCCACATTTGTAACAGTAATTATAAAATATATATGAACAAAATGTTACAATAATGGCACGTTGTGTGTGAAGGTGGCTGTCACACAGGTAAAACAATGTGCTTACATTTAAGTACCATGTAGACCTAAGGTATTATTTGTTAGTAAGAATTCATGAATAGAAAAATCTTCAAAGAGGATGTTGCATTAATAACAAAGAGATATACATTATGATTAATGTATACTCTTGAATGTATAACAGAGATAGGATGTAATTGATAGAATATATTAATAACTAAGAGATAAATGCTTCAGAAAAGAATAAACACATTCCATCTGCCATGCCATCATCCATGTGTACATCAGCTGATGGCATGATAGGTTTAAAGAATTACTTTTCAACATGGTTTTAAAGATTCTGTTTACAGCAGAGAATAGAATCTATTAACTATTAATCACTAGATTCAATATCTTTTTTGCCACTGATAGTTCCTCAAGAAAATATCACTCTCTGTTTTGCTCTTTAGTAAAGAGGTTTTTTTTTCCTTTGTCCTAATTCAGGGGATCTGAAGCTATTCAAGAGTGAGTGAAGGCTGGGGTTAAGGTTTGACAAAAAGTAACTAAAACCAGTCTTGTCACATCGCTCTACTGTTATTCAAAGCTGCCCATATAAAATGCTCAGGAGGGATTCCTGTATTTCAGTCACATTCCTATACACACACCACTTGTACATTCCTCAGAAGTCTCTAATAAAAGCAGGTTCTTTTTAACAGTAAGACACCCTTTGTGAAGATGGATTGCTTTTATTATGGAGTGAGGTACCAGACAGACCAAGACTGATACCTAGAATCAAGGAAACTCCCATTTCTAGTGGGCGGAGGGAGGGGTGGCAAGTCACAATTACCATAAAGAATGGCTACTGAGTGCAGAGTTAAACATTGAATTCTTTTCAAGCAAGCATGGAGGAAAAAAGTTGGATCATTTGTCCTCAAAGAATCTACCTCAGAACATTGAAGTTCCTTGTTTGAACCAAAAGAAGTCTATTGCTGACAATTGGTAAAAGAGACACAATGAACCAGTTGTCAGACGTGCCCACTGAATGCCAATTTGTAAAATAAAACCCTTTGAACAACCAGAGGATGTTTCAAAAGAAGCTGCTGATTCGAAATGAATAACTTCGCTTTACTGTGTTTTCTGCTCTTGTATAGATCATCATTACTATTTTTACTTTCTATTTTCAGCAGAAATTGGAGTTAACCTTTTGTTCCATCTGTAGCCCGCCTTCTGAAGCAGCACCACCTCCTTTTCATTATTCCTTTCAAAAGCACTGAAATTTGCAAAACTGTGCTGTCCCCCTCCCTCGCTCTGTGCGGGAGTAACAGAGCTGGCTTTTCAAGCATGAAGATTCCTAATAATCAAAGGAACTTGACGAAAATGAGTATGCAGAGCGGGTATTACCCAAAGTCAGAGCCGCTGTGATTGGAAAGGCGATGAAAATGCTCTCGCCCCAAAATGCTTTCTCTAGATACCTGTCACAGCAACTGAAACGTCCCACTGTGACTTGTCGAAGATTTTAAACTTTTAATAAAAATTAAAAATATCTTCACGAAGGCATTATTCACCAAATCCACTGCCAAACATAAATGTCTCCGTTCACTCTGGTTTATCTGAGTATCCCTGAGACCACTGATCCTCTGATTTCCTAGCGAAAGTTAATGTTAATGACGAAAGTCAAAGTTGAGACTCTAAACCTTTTCTTATAGAAGGACTTCTGTCAAGATCAAACAAGTCTCCAACTCCTTGTATGGCAGTTAATATTCTACATTTGGTAGGTTAAGATAATTTTAGTATCTGAGAAAGTAGCTGACGATTTACACTTGTGCCTTAAAATAGATCTTTTTCTTATCCACAACAGCACTTCCACATATATTTAAAATATAGCTGCATGTATTTATGTGCACGTGTTTATGGAATATGTATTTATTCATTCTCAGAAAACACTCAGAGCAAATGAGTATCCATGGTCCCTCAGTAATGATCTTGGCACTGCAATATGGTGTGTTCACTGGAGGGACAAACTAAACGTGCTTGCCTATGGCCCGCTGGGCAGTGTCACAGGGAGAGTCCTTGGCCAGGGGCTCACGGGAGGGAGCATGTGGACCCTGAGGACAGATGACTGAGTCCGGCTCTACTGTAAATAGAGGCAAGGAGGTGAACTCTTCACCCAGAGTTCTGCCTTGTCAACTCATTTATGATGGAGATCCTTTCACATAATCTAATCATCAGATAAAGAATCTGAAGTCCAAGTGGCTTACTAACCCTATGTCCTGTAACTAGTGACAGTCAGGGCAGGGCTGATTCCAGGGCCCCTTTCCACTGAACTCCTTGACTTTCACTAGATGTGAATATCTTCCTAATTTGGGGCAGCTGCTTCATTGGGAATGCAAACCAGCAGAAGACTGTTTTTTTTTTGTTTTTGTTTTTGTTTTGTTTTTGTTTTTTTGAGTGCAGAGAGAAGTGAGCCAAGAAGTAAGGTAAATCAGTGGTATAGAAAATAATAAAGAGTAAAATATTGTCAGAATCATCTGACAATTGAACTCAAAGCATTATTCAAATGGGAACCCTGATGCTGGTTTTGTTTATTGGAGGGTTAGGGGATTATATTGTTGTAACAAGATTAAAATGTTGTCCAAGATTAAAAATTTGGACTTCTAAGAAAAGTAAAAACCAGCAAGTACCCAGGAACCATGAACTCTGAAGCATTTTTATGCTTAGTTATTATTTAAAAGAGGAAAAAACTTGGGTACCAGGAAAACTATTTTTTTTCCATTTAAAACTATACAACACTTACAAAAAATTTGCCTGAATCATTTACAAATCTGTTATTGTAATTAATAAAAATGAACCATGATTTCAGGGTTTTGTTTGAAAAAAAATAGGGTCTCACAAAATCTAGAGGGGTCTGGAGTAACAGGCTTGGAATAGAGACGCAAACTATGGTAGCTCCTAATACACACAAAAATATAAACCATAATCACTAGAGCAGTGTGGCCAGGATGTTAACACTATTAGACCCTCAGGCTTCTGTACGACATAGTATCACTACCTACTGATATAGCTATGGCCATGGGTGTTCTATTCCAACTCGGTTTATTTGTCATTGTATCACTCATGAAAGCATCCAAGTCCTGGGTTGAAATAACCAGTTGATCATGTTTCTGAGTACGAAAAAGCCATTGTATAAGTTACATGAGGCTGCTGTAACAAATTGTCACAAACTTAGTGGATTAAAAGAACAGAGATGACCGAGTGGGACTCCAACTCAAAATAAATAAAAAATAAAAAATAAAATCTTCTTCAAAAGTCACTGGAACTTGTAAGAAAAATCGGAGTTAGGATAAGAAATGGGGCCGTTAGACTTGATTTCCTCTCCTATCATCAATCTGTCTTATTCACTTCCTTCCAATGGATTCTTTTAGTAAAACTCATTTCCTTCAAACAGCTGGTAGTAGTCTTATCTCCTAATGATATACACCACATTAAAAAATGCTACTAATCTAAAAATTCTACTCAGTAAAGATAAGCATATATTCTAGAAGATGAAAAATGCTGACTATATGATTACATTCCCGTCTACTTGTCTAATGCATGATCATTAAGCCATTCATCATTCTTTCTGTGGTCTTAATTTTGGGGCTGGCTAAAGGGAAGACAAGGTAAGATGTGAATCAATTAACTTTGACTCACCAGACAGTTTTTGACCCCTGATGCTCTATATTCCCTTATTCTAAAGGTGATTATGGAGAACTTTAGTGACTTGGCAAATAGTCATGGAGGCATAGCTTATCCCTGGAATTTCAGTTTACGAATCTTTCTCCTACTTCAAACTGTTTCTTTTATTTTTTATACAAATTTTAGGAAAAAAGAAAAGCTGTTCTATGATTCCAGCCATGCCCCTTATTAAAATTAACCATATGACATAAGGCTTACTGAACATCACTATTTATTAAAATAATCGAATAGAGTTCTCTTTATTAGTTCTCTTTATTAGTATTTTACATGCACTATCTCATGCAGTTATCGTGAGATAACTGCATGAGATAGTGCATGTAAAATACTTTTCACAGAGTATGTTTTATGTGCTTAGTAATTTATTTGCTCATAAACATGTTTAATAAACGATAAAAATTAAAAAAAAATAAGAGGAATACTCGATGAGTTAAGTGACTTATTTACCAAAACCAAAAAGAAAAGTTACCTCTAATTTTTCTATGCAGAGAGAAAAAATAGCAGGAAGGAGAATGTCTAGGTGTAGATTAATAAAGGAGCACTAAATCTATTTTAGAGAAGTACAAACTTAATTCATGGTTTAATTTAGCAAGCACAACAAGTAAAAGTATACATTTTGATCTGCCATACACAGTTTAGAGTAAGCCAAAAGAATTTTCAAAAATAGATTATTTTCAAAATAATTTTAAAAGTCATGCTCTTGAGTGATTAAAACCTGCAAAGTACTTTAGAATTCACACTTTTTTTGTGGTTATTTATTGAACACACAAAGGAATACATGTTCCTAATATGGTTAGAGACAGTAATTTCCTTCATTTTTCTAACAAATTCAAGGTTTGTTTTTTTTTTTTTCAAAAACAAAGAAACAAAATAAATACAATCCAAGCTAACAATTAATCCATGACTAGCTTGAGTTGAAGATCAAAATTCCTTATTGACACTAGCAGGGCATTTTAAAAAATTTCATTGATGGAATTGCTGAATTCAATTTTGTTTTTCACTTAAAAATAATAGTCAAAATTACCAACACTTATTGAGAGATTACAGGATCCTGGTTCTCTAGAAAGCATTTTTACAAGGTTGCGGAGAACTGAACATGATTTTTCTGCTCTTGGAGTTTATACTGAAGAGAGGAAGATAGACATTATCAATAACAAAATGCAAAAACACCTCTAAGCACTGTGAACAAGGGAGAGGGTCATGGTGCTATAAGACATCATATTATGTACAGGGAATTTTATCCAATAAGGAAGGTCAGCAGAGGGACAGTTATGAGGAACTCAGGAGTTTCTTTTACAAAGACATTATAGTGAGAGGATGCATGGCCAGTGTGGCTAAAGTGGACTGAGCACAGTGAGAGATCAGGCTGGAAAATCTCTAGGGAAGGACTACATAGAGCAGTGAAAGTTCTGGAAGGAGCTCTGTGTTCACAGCGAAGTGCAATGGAAATTCAAGGACACTAGTTCATGTCTTTAGTTGGGGGTGGGAGCTGAAGGGGTAAGACATAATCCCATATGCCCTTTGAAAAGATCACTCTGAATGCAGTGTGGAGAAGGCTTTTAAGAGACCAGGGTGCTCTTCCAGAAGTTCTAGTGGGGGATCACAGTGTTTCCTTCCCTTAGACGGGTGTTAACTTCTGTTAAAGTAAATTGAAATGGAGACCAGGCCCAAAGAGTCCCTGAGTAGACAAAGCCAGTTAGGCCCCACAAGTGATCTAAATCTTGCTTGATGTGCAAGCATAGGTGAAACTTGGGCTATTTCTTGTACATGCCTATATTTTGAAAACCAGAATTTAAGCTCAACCAATCAAAAGTAGCCACCAAATTTATCATTATATACCTAGGGATTTTCCATCAGGATAAACCAAATAAGGCAACTGTCTAACTGTAACTAATAAAATATTTTCTAAGCTTTACTTCTATGTTCATCCTATAACAGCCTCTTCCTAAGAATTCCCTTGGTGGGGTTCCTGAACCACTTTGGTTTGGAGCTACTTGACTCCTGAATCT
Source organism: Cephalopachus bancanus (assembly GCA_027257055.1). NCBI lineage: Eukaryota > Metazoa > Chordata > Mammalia > Primates > Tarsiidae > Cephalopachus > Cephalopachus bancanus. The sequence goes on from JAPVLO010000138.1 coordinate 5,523,539, forward strand.
GAGTTTGCCAAAAAAAAAAAAAAAAAAAGAAAGAAAATTTTAAATTGTATTGTACCACAGTTTACACTTCTTATGGGCAAATACTTTAATTATAACTTATATTTTATAGTGCTAAAGTCAAATCATATAGTAAGTTCATTTTTTCAAATTAAATAAAAGAAAGGTAGACTTATCAATGATTTTGATGACAGAATAATTAGACTAGTTAGTCTTGTTTAATTTAGCTGTATGAATAATCCAAGCTGATTGGATACTTCATGATCCATATCATCTTCTGCTTTGAGTTCCACATAATAGAAAAGTATTGAACCTTGAGTTGTGAAAATTGTTCCTTCATCTCAGTGACTTGATGGGCAAATCAAACTAGGAGGCAATTGCTGAGCTATTTTAATTTTCCTTACTGTTGTTCTATATAAGACCTACATGTTATCATGTTTTTTTTTTAAATTTGGAAAAAGAAAAACATGAATAATCTAATAAACAGATTGCGCCTCATACTTGGGATTTTTTCCCCCATAACTTTATGAGCTCATATTGTGTTCTGAATTAAACATGAAACAGTCAATTTCTTTTATTTACCTTGGAAATATTCTTTCATGCTATGTTCTCCAAACTGCCTTTTAACAATAAAGTTGCCTAGGAGTTAGCACATAAAAGGAAATGATCACATATAAATACTAAAGTGACTATCTGTTGAGTTTATGTCCTCAAAGCATCCTTCAAAAGGATGGATGAGACAAGGTGCTGGATGTATCGCATGCTGACATCTGAGCCACTCCGAAACTGTCTTTAGGGATACATTTTTTTTTTTTTGAGTTGGGTCTCACTCTGTCATCCAGGCTGGAGTATAGTGGCATGATCACGGCTCACTACAGCTTCAAACTCTTGGTCTCAGGAGATCCTTCTGCCTCAGCCTTCTGAATAGCTGGGACAACAGACATGCCACCACTCCCAACTGATTTTTAAATATATTTTTTTGTAGAAACAAGGTTTTACTATGTTGCCCCGGCTGGTCTTGAACTCCTGAGATCATTTTGAGTCCTGAGTCCTCTTGTCTTGGTCTCCCAAAGTGCTAGGATTACAAGCATGAGCCCCCGCACCGGGTCTAGGGATACATTTTGTTTAAAGAATGATATCAGCAATTACTCAAAAATAATACTTTAAAAATGTTACAGACACTTGCATCTTAAATTTCTCTTTCAAATTGACTTTGAAGTTGCATAAATGACATTTAATTACTCTAAAATAGTATGCATTGAGTTCTTTTTTTTTCTTTTTTTCTCCCCTCAACCTAATGGCTTTCTAATTCTAACAAGATACGAGAAACTAATCAATTAGGCTAACACACACACAAAATCATTCAGGGCATAGTTCAAGAAAAAAATAAATGTCAGTAAAGTTGGACATATTTATGTAAATACTGTAGCTCTGGCAAAAAATATAGGTAAATATAATCATTGCAAGATATCTGCAAGATAGTCTTTGAGATAGTTTAAAAATACATTTGAAAACCAAGGAAAGTAACTCTACCAGTTCTTATCTCGTTGGTGGTTTGATAATTCTACTCAACTACTCAGATACTTATTCCAAGGTTTTCAAATACTCTAAATTCTTTTCTGAGTTTAGTGAAAATCTTTCATGATACTGAAATAAAAAAGTCTGAGAATAGACGTTTCCCCTCATCTTGTCTTTTGCAACCTTCCGCCAAGTTCCTTTCAGGTTCTCTTTGAGTCTTCATCTCTTTGTAGGTTTCTTCTTCTCTACCTTAGTTTAGATCTGTTTTAGTCTCTCCCACCTCAATAATTTTTTTGTTTTATTTTCTGTATATTTATCTATTCTTCCATGTCTTTATCTCTTTCTATAGCAAGCTATGCTAAAATAGCATAGTTAAGTGAAAGTGTTCCTGAACTATGTGTAACTTTCATTACTTACACATTCATGAACAAATCTGGTAAAACCACCACTCTATCAATAAGAGAAATAAATGTTTTTGTGTCATAAAATCCAATTTTTCTTTTGGAAAGTCTTCAAATTATTTTCCAAATTCCTCACTTTCTTTTTCCATCAGGTGGAATAAAAATTCAAGTTCATAAAGGGAATAGAACTTTTGCTTCTTATTCACATGGAAAAAATACAGTAAAATGTCATTGCATTCTTCTTGTGAGATGTAATGAAGTTAAAAATAAACATCTGAGAATTAAAGATTATAATAAAACATTTTAGAATTTTAGGAGTTCATTTTAACCTTGTGTTTTGCTAATATATTTCATAGGGCACAGATTAAGCTGGTATAAATTGAGACCCTACGGACTATGAAAGATAGACCTTTGTCTATCATGCCTATAACAAATCAGAGATAAGCAGCCAGGGCTTTTCGGTAATTATGCTCATTTTAATATTACCTCCATCTCAATTCCATATCTCACTGTCTCCCAGCCAGCCACAAGAGAGAAAGAACCAAGTTAGCCATGTGTATTCTATTTTAGGACTTACCTTTGCTTGTATCCCATTAGCCTGCACTTGGAAGAATTCTATTATGACCCAAGGGGAAGATAGATACTTGTCAATTACTAGCAGTTTCTGTCACAACTTGAAAAATTTAATTTAGGACAAATCGTACCTCCAAATTTTTCTTCATCTCTAGAATGCAAATAATTTTTTAAAAAAGTTGAAATTCAACCACAAGCATTTGTGTGCACTGTCAAACAAATATAATTATAACATGTCTAGGAAATAGCTTACAATTGAAATATGTCTTCAGACATAATAAAAAGTTGGGTCATGACTTTACACAGCATTAACAAAAGTTGCTCCAGTGGTTTTTGGAGGATCACTAGATCTGGGCTTCTGTGTTTCTCATTTCTTTTTCCCTTTCTAAGAACACGTCAGCTGCACTGTCATTCTTGATTTTCTTCCAAAGTGCCAGACACCCTCTCACCTCTGAGCCTTTACTTTTAATATTCCTTCTCCTAGAGCCCTCTTCCAAGATTTCTACAGTTTGCCCCATTTTCTCCTTCAGGTCTTCAAATGTCACCTTCTCAGTAAAACCTGTGGTCACTTTCATCTTTAAAATTTTAAATCCAACCCCAATATTTTCTATTCCCCTTCCATGCTCTCTTTATCAAATTGAAGTTATTACCATTCAATATTCTGTATGTTTGCTTTTTTTAATTTAGTTTTTCTTACCTAACCAACTGAAATGGAAGGCAAGGGCACTGATTTTGGTTTATTTTACGCTTGCTTCCCACGGCTATAGTAGTGCCTAGAATGAAAGCTAATCATCAACAAATATTCAATGGCTAAATGAATGAATAAACAAATGAATGAGGAATTCAGCCATTTAGTGAGAAAGGCTACCATGTATTAATTTCATTAGTCAAATTGGGAAAATTTATTTGTACATGGACATTTTTCAATAGTTTATTTTTTAAGGCAATTATACTGCTTCATGCTATGAAAAGAACTCAGTTATTTTAGAATTAGTTTTGTGTATTCAAAATGTCTAAGAAAAATAAAGTTTTCTGTAACAAAGAATGTTTCATAAATTATTTATGCTAATCTTGTATCAAGCTATATCTGGGTTTAAAAATGTCCAAGCATTGATTGTAATCAATCCATTAAAAAGCTCTTTAAAATCCTAAAATCCCATTTTTACAGTATCATTTCAATAACAAGACTGCTCTTTATAATTTTCCTTCTTCACGAAGAGAATTCTTAAAACTGACACCAAAGCTCTAAATTTCATGACCTCTTATAAGATTATTTTTAATGCAGCAAAAAGAGCTCAAATAATAGCTTCAATCATTAGCACTTTTGTATTGAAACATAAGCCATAGGAGCTAGTTACTTAACATAAATTATTTTTATATTAAATTGTGCCATGCAATGTTATTCAATATATGTTATCTGAGTGCCAATTAATACCTAAGTGGTAGTTAAGCACCCAGATTAATGTTTCCACTCACTGCATGAAGTGATTCTGAAAATCCCCATGGAGGGAATTGCAAACTTGTTGTAGGTGCAGATGCACTGATTTTGTTATATAGTCAGCAGAGTCGAACGTGAAGGTAGCCTAACTAAAGTGTGGTTGAGCAAATGGTTCTGAGAATAATTGTCAAGAATGTTTCAAAGTGAGAATTAGGATGATGAGAAATGAACTCCCCAAGGGAGTGAATTACCAGGTAGCATATAATAAAATCGGAACTTTATTACACAATTTAAGTTCTTTGCACATATTTAAAACAACCTCATAGTAGAGTGAAATCAAATTTTTGTGATGACCATGTACTTACAAGTTTCAGTAAATGTATGTTCATGAAAGAGATGTATTATACATTGTCAAGTGGTACTTTTTTAGATTAGAGACTTAAAAAAAAATCTTGGTAAATTAGAGGGGGATATGTGCCTTGATCGAGTATTTATTATTTCACAGCGGCACGGGCGCTGGGCAGCATACTTGCAAGGGATCTCCACTCCTCTCCTATCCTCCTACAAAATCTAGCCTTTACTCTCTCAGAGACGCGAGCTAAAATTTCTGTATTACGGTGACAATTCAAGCTGATAACAATAATAGCATTAGTAACGATGAAAATAATAAAAACGAACATTCGATGAACACTTAGTGCGCGCCAGGCACCGTGTTAACCAATTTTGACACATAATTTAGTTTTCACACCAATGCTGGGAGATGGGATTGTTATATCCATTTGACAAATGAGAAAAAGATTCAAAATTAGCAAATAATAAGGCGTGGATTAAAACTCAAGTCTATCATGTTATTATAGAACTCCCGATCTTTACTACAACATTATACAGACACAGAGAAGGCAGGATTGATAACTCTTCGTTGGCATTCGTATTTGGTACTGTCTCCAGAATTCCCTTGATCATATGTGTCACATTTTCTTTTTTTTTTCCCCTTAGGTACTGAGTCTGCTGTGGTTCACACTTACTTAAAGGGATTGTCCTAACTGTCAATTGTAATTGTCAATGCTTTCTTTTCATCATTTTGCATTCTCTGAACTTGATTCAGGGATGATGCAACACAGCAATGCTTACGAATCAAGCTGCTAACCCAGTGTCCTTTAAAATATTCCTCATACAGTCTGTATTTCATGTTCTATGATGAGATCCTATCAGACTTCTCTTATGCCTGGTATACTTCCCTAACTTGTTATTTGGGCACTGACATTTTTAAACGTCGTAGGCAAACCACATCCAGTTTTCTTCTCTGTAAAATGGGTACAATACCTCACCCATTGCCGTGTTGATGATTAAACAAGAAGGTATATTCCAAGGTCATGTCATAGGGCTGGGGTTGCCTGCGACACAGAGGCAGCCACTTAAAGTAGTTTTTTTTTTTTTTTACATAATCAATTCTTAGTGGAAAGGAGAGTTAAGCCAAGAGTTCTTAGGGAAACATTTGGGCACTGGTACAGTGGTGAATAAAATAGACTTCTTTTCTGAATGTTTGTAACTACATAAGTAGAAAATGTCAAACGATGACCCAGCAGGACAAGACCAGTCTGCAAAGAGAGAGTGGTGGGTAGGGGAAGTGGTGTAGGTGAGGAAAGCTTTTCGGAGAAGGCTTATGTCTATGATGATGGTGCAGGAGTTTTGAACTTCACTGTCAGATTAAACCAGCAACCTGGGGTTCTCGTCCCACGACCGAGACGATGAAGGAATGCGGACACCAAAAGAGTGAGTGAAAGAAAGCATTTATTAAGCACCAAAGCTCTCTCTCCAGAGAAGAGAGGGGGCCTGAAATGGGTTACCCAGTGCTAGGAAATTTTTGTGTGTGTGTGGTTTTTATATTATCTTTCCTGGGGGCGTTTCTCTCATTTACCTTTCATCCACCCCTTACTTCCTGAGACCCAATTCTTATCGCGCATGCCGAGTCCTTGACCAAAGTTACTCCATCTGGAATGTTACCCGTAAGTACCACAGAAAAGCCCACTTGGGGGGGGTAAAACCCCAATGCAAACACTATGCTAATGATATAATAAACCAAGTCAAGTTAGGACATTTAGTTAAGCCACTGTGCCTGCGTTTAAGTAGCAAAAAGTCCCTTTTAGCAAAACATCCTGGGTTGAAAGAATGTTCTTAATCACACTAACCACATTTCCAGCCAACAAGTATATAATGGAGGTGGTGCAAGGGGCATTCCCACAGGTGTTAAAACCCTCCCTGTCTGCCTAACCAGCTTCTGACTCTCCTCTTTCAATGAGACACAATCAATAAAAAGGACTGAGAACCACATGTTGCCATTCATAAATGGTGAAAAAAAAATAATAAAGAAGGAGCTGGACTGATGAACAGAATTTAAGACAGATGGAGCTATTTATGCAACCGCTTTTACAGGATGAAGGGTGTGGCAAGTTGGAGGAAGTAAGAGGGCATTTGTGAGAGGCAGGCGCTGGGGACCTCAGCTGGGAATGAGAAAAGCCAGTGGACAGATGACATGGCGTAGGAGCACGGGCAGAAGTTGGGGCCTGATAGGGGCACACAGGTGTCCGGAAGCAGTGGGAACAGCCTGAACACAGGCCTGGGAAACCTCGCGACGCTTTTCATTCCTTGTACCCCATCTGTGGCCTAGGTGGCCCTGCAGCACCAGAGGAGAGGAGCCCACACCTGGCATCACCACTGCCTCCCTCTCCAGCCCCTCTGATTTCCAATGAGCCCTGGGCAAACATTCTAATCACACATTACCAAAGCAGACACAAGAAAACAGCTTTGTGAAGTGTTCTCCCTGGGACCGTGTTTCCCTGAAAGGCTGCTGCTGCTTGAGGAGCTTATCTTTTTTCGGCCTTGCAGCCCGGTGAGGTGGCTTTGCTCAGTCAGTTTTGCTTTAAGTATTTTCAGATGGATCAGTCAGGTCAATGGAAGGGCATATTTGCAGTCTTTGTTGTTTAAAGGTGAGAGTAAACATGCTGAGAGCTGGGAGAGAGAGCATTTTAAGTTGTGTTTTGAACTATACAATGACTTGGAGGAACTTGAAAAATTAAGGTAATTAAACACAGCCCAGTGAAGACCTCTTATAGAAAGCCCACAGATTTGATTCTGTCTTCCTTCTGACCTCTGCTAGTGACAGAATTTAAAATCTTTTTGCTTGTGTAATGGAGCGCCATGACCCAGATATGTTCTGTGGCTTCTTGTTTATTTTCTGACAGAGGTGGGGGCTTGGGTTTAGAGGGGGCATGGATTTTCTGACAGTAGGGGCCTAGGGAGAGAGACACACACACACACACACACACACACACACACACACACACACACACACACACACACACAGAAAGAGAGAGAGAGAGAGAGAGGGAGGGAGAGAGAGAGAGAGAGAGAGAGGGAGAGAGAGAGAGAGAATGAATAGTTGTGAGACTTGGGTATATCAAAACATTGAACTGGTTCAACACATTACTGATGTGAATTTCTGTTTCATAAGGGGCACTGATGTTTCCTTTAACTGTAACCAAATGGAATGCCAGAAACTTATTTTAAACAAAACATTAATAGAAAGATATCTAGCTGCCAGTCTGTTAAAAATGAAATGGTGCTGACTACTGTGTTTTCAACAACTGGTACTAAAAGATGCATCAGGCCGGACGGTCTGTACCAACATGATGAAGAAAATGTCTGAACTGAGGCACTGTGTCTGTGTTCTTTTCCCAAAGCTCCTAGAAGTATTGTATTTGTATTCAGCAAGTAGTAGCCTGCTTTGTGAAATCACAGACACAGTGTTGCCTCAGACATACCACACAGCACTGGGTTGTTTCCTGTGCTGTTGTCTGTGGCCACAGGAGGCATCATCTGTCGAGGAATGCCACTGGGAGATTCTGGATCCAGTTTGTTGCTGGGGAGGAGTTGCAAAACTCCTGTGTTTTAATACCCTGCCAAGTGAGTTGGGAAAATGAAAATCCCCACAGAAGCCCTTAACCAGAATTCTCTTTCTCTGATGTGATATTCACACCTGACAGATGGAAAAATAGCAATTGTCTATCAGAACGGCTGAGTAGGGTAAAGTATGACTGTTTTATAAAGGAACATCAGTGCCTACGTGTATTCAAATGGCTGGAAACATGGAAGTACCAGAGAGAGAGAGAGAACTGACTGAAGCTATTTCAAACCCTCCTTGGAGAGAGGGCAGCATTAAGTACTCTGTGTTGGCATCTTAGCAGACAACAGAATCACTTCTGTGCTTACACCTGTAGCACTTCAATGGGATTCTCAGATTATTGGTTAACAGTGAAGATAAACAGGATTGGGCTTTCTAAGTCAAGACATCCCACCACGATCTTTTAAGCTGCTTGTATTTACAGAATATCTACTGGCTACAGTGCCCTGGATTTCCAAACAGAGAAGAAATGCTGCTTCCCCAAACTCTGCCATTTTTTTTCTCTTACTTTTCTGATTTCCCTTCTGGCTACGTCAAATCATTATTCCTAGTGCTTTCTTGTCTTGTCACCTGCATCCGTGCCTCTGAATGAGGCTGGAGGAAAACAGTTATGCTGGTTGCTGTGGCTTTAAGTTTGTGGCTCTTCTCTTTGTTGGCCTTTCATGCTACAGCATAACCTATGACATATCTCTGATCTGTTCATTGCCACTCTCTTAAACGGCTGTTGAAAACCTTTTTTTTCCTCCTTACACCTGCAATGACTTTTCCACCATTTTTGCTCTCAACGGATGACCAAACTTGCTTCTTTATTGAGAAAGTAGAAGCAGCCAGCAAAGGTATCCACAAGCTCCCACCACCAAATCCATTGCTGAAATTTTTGTCTGGACTCCAACTGCGACTCTAAACGCAATTGCTTTACTTAGGATAAATGGTCAGGAAGTCAGTCCTACTTAAGCTCCATCTTACTCAATTCTAAATTCTGCATTATCAATTCTCCCTCTTTTATCGCACTATATCGTCAATACAGAAACATCTTGAAATGATTGACAACAGGTGGACGGCTAAACCTGTTGTGGGAAAACAGAGAGACCGTGACACCAAAGAAGGAGCATTTTTATTAGTGCCGGAGCAACTCAGGGGGCTAATGCTTCAAGGCCGAGCAACCCGGAGAAAGAGGAGAGGGGTTTTATATGCTAGTCTAGGTAAGGGAGGGGGTTGGGTTGTATGACTATACATTTTTCTTTGGAATTTGCAAGGTGGCATTTAGCAACACTAGATTTTCAAAGAACAAATTGTCTTTAGGATATACATGACAACCAGTGGTTGTAAACCGATAACGTCACAAAGAGAGGATGGGGGGAAGGTAAAGTTGTGAATCGATTACTATTTTGCACTTCCGGGAAAGCGTCTTGTAGCTATTTGGTTTTCTCATGTTCCATATCTAGCCAGTTTGGAGCTTGCAGGCTGATTTTTAAAAAGGAATAATTTTAACTGTTTTTAGCCCCTCTCTGCCACAAACCAACTGTGATACATCTATACCAGTTATCTCTTCAGAAATATAATGGAATAAATTACTGGTACACTCAACCACTTGGATGGATCTCAGGGGCATAATGCTAACTGAAAAAGGCCAATATCAAAAGGCTACAAACTGTATGATTCCATTCTCATAACATTTATAAATAGGGAGAATAAGCTGGGTGCAGTGGTGCATTCTGTAATCCCAGCACTTGGGGAGGCTGAGGCGAGAGGATTGCCTGAACCTGAGGGTTCAAGAACAGCCTGCGTAATTTGACGAAGTTTCATCTCTACAATAAATTGCAAAAAATTATCTGGGTGTGGTGGCATGTGCCTGTAGTTCCAGCTACTCAGAAGGCTGAAGCAGAAGGATGGACTAATTCCCGCAGGTCAAGGCTGCAGTGGCCGTGAGCATGCCACTGCACTCCAGCCTGGGTGACAGAGTGAGTCTCCATCTCAAAAAAAAAAAAAATAGGGGGAACAAATTAATGGTTGTGAGCAAAGGACATTAAAATATTTTACTCCCCAATATATTTCTTTGACATTTTGAAATGACTGCTGCAAAGTCAGCAAACAGAAGTGGTTTTGCAGAGCTACCTTTTGTGAGGAAGAAATTGTATCTATAGAAAAATCTCATTAATGCCTCCCCTTTCTATGCCTCCCCCTACCATGCCCAACCCCCTGCCCCCCTGAAATCTAGTGGAGATTGAGAGTCTGACATCTTTAACAACTTAAAAATAAACGTTTACCATCTACTCTTCTTGAGGAGGATTTCATCTACATAGTAAGACCACCTTTGCCAGTCAAGCTTCTTCCTTACTCTCCCTCATTACCTGTCTTGCCACTAAACCTGTTTTATCTACATAATCTGTTTTGGGCCATGTTCTGAGTATGCATTCTCCACTGTGGTCTCAGGATAGTATATAAACTTCTGAATTTTATTGTTCAGTGGAGTTTTCATTCTGAGGGCTTTTGTGTACACACATTAAAAAAAATTTGTATGCCTTTTCTCTTATTAATCAATCTACCTCATCTCAGTGATCTTTCAGCAAACCTATACAGGGTCAACAACCACGGCCCTCCCAGTATAGTGCTGTGAGCAGGATGACCAGAGCCACTCTTGTCTTCTTGGAAGCTGCAGTGAAGAGAACCCAGGAACTTAAAACTTTTGGCAAAATGATAAGAATTTCTTGCCAGCCAGAATCCTGGTCTTTCTCTCTCTTTCTCTCTGCGCTCCAGTTGAATGGATGGTAAAAATCAATGCTGGTCTTCTCTGCAAGGTGTTGATTAATTGGAAAAAAAGATGTATGTGACTAGTGTGGGGTTGTACTGACTCTGGTTGTAGTTTTGGTACTTTATGGTATAAATATTCTTGCTGTTTGATCCCTTTCCTTTTTTAAATAACTTCTTTTGCCTTGTTTTCATTTGTCTTTGTCTTTCTGTGTTTAGTTATAAAGAGTAATACCTTAGGGTGGAAAATGGGCCTAGAACTCCTATGCCCTCTCCAAGAATACAAGAATATGCAACAACCTGAAAAAATTACCACCTGGTCTTACAGAGGCTTTTGAATGGAGTTGCTATTGGAACTAAGTATACCATTGAAAAGAAAAAAAAATTGTAGACAATGCTGGGTAGGATGCAAAATTTGTGGATTCTTTGAGTCATTTCTAAAATGAATTTTAGCATGGCCAGCAAAATTTTAAGACAAAGTTTATTAGAGAAAGAAGAGAGGAGAGAAAGGGAGACAGCCAGAGCTGGCATTGGCCAGAGAAACTGCATCTTTTGTGTTTTACTATAGGCCTGATATACCTTCACAATGATTGATATGCTAAAGAAGGTGAGGCCCAGGTAACCATCATTTGAAGATTGACATCTCTCTGCTTCTGCTGGGAGCAGAGAAGGGGAAGGGTGGTCTTTTTCTGATCGCATTGTCTTTTGCAAGAGACCTGCCAGACATTTCCATTACAAGTTCCTGTGCTGAGAGGTGGTCTTATTGTTTCTATGGCTTTGGTTAGTTAGGGGGTGGTATTCAGCCTTCCACCTAAGACAGGGACTCTGAAAGTTTCTGTTTTTTTTATTTTTTGAGTTGGAGTCTCACTCTGTTGCCCAGACTGGAGTGCAGTGGCCGCTCCCAGTCACCGCAGCCTCGACCTGCTGGGCTCCGGCGATCCTTCCGCCTCAGCCTTCCGAGTAGCTGGAATTACAGGCATGTGCTACCACGCCCAGCTGATTTTTTGATTTATCTTAGAGATGAGGTCTCGCTGCCCAGGCGGGTCTCGAACCTGCAGGCTCAGGCAATCCACTCACCTCAGCCTCCCAAAGGCGTGGGATTACAGGCTGAGCCACTGATGCCAAACCATGAGTCTAAAAGTTGGACTGTCCTACTCTTACATCTGATGGAGCTTTCTTTTCATTTGCCGAGGGGGTGGGGTAGGCTGCCAACTTGGCCTGCAGTAAACATTTAAAAATGTCTGATCGCTTCCTAAAAAACTTGCCTGTGGAAAATTTATCTACCTCTGTCTAACCTGTGCTAGCTACCCTGCCTCAGTAGAGATCTCTTACTCTCAACTATAGATGGAAAAGTTAAATTAAAAGGACACATGATAGTGTCATAATTAGCTTCAAAAATTTTCTTACCAAATTAAAGATAAAACATTTGACTAAAACAAAGTTAATATTCTTTGCAAGCTCAAAATTGCCTGTTCTAGAACTCTTCAAGGAAGAGCAATGAAGACTGCGCATACTATAGTCCAACAGCTGAAATTCTGCCTTTTCATTACAGTGACATAGGTTCGATTCCAGGCCGGAAACGCATCCTTCTGGTTTGATATTTGTGTTGCTTTTGTCATTTATTGATCCTTTTCCCTTCCATGGACAACTTTTGATTTCCATCTATGGGGGTGTTCAGGACTTTTTGGCTTTTGTATGTAGATACTCAGCTGAAAAGTCCAGAATACGGTAAACCAGAAATGTGGGTAGCACTCCATTTATGGCTAGTGAAGCTTTCCTTCTCTGAGCTATCTTTGGGGTGATTCTGGATCTTGTAAAAGCTGTTTGCAGTCTCTTTGGGGACACTTCATGCATCTGTGGTTAAGTCAAATCTTGGTTAAGGCACTTGGGAAGGTATCTTGTGGAAAAAAGGTCAAAGTAAAAAATATTACCTGTTTGTCCCAGTTAAAATCTGGTAATAAGAGGTTTGGAAGAATTTTTTTTAAAGGGCTTTACAGTTAGAAGTCAACTTAATTTAAAGCTGATATGCAAGATATCTATATCTATATCTACTTAAACAAATATATATATATAACATACTGTGTGTGTGTGTGTGTGTGTGTGTGTGTGTGGCCTTTATGACTTTGTTGGTCTCTTTTGTATTACTTTACCTGATCTCTTTGGCTTTTGTACAATATTTTGTACTGGGGGAGAAAAATAACTTGATTTTGGTGTGTATAATGACTACGTTATGGGCTGATCATTCAGCTGGTTAGCATTGGGTTGCTCCCCAACCTTGGGGAATGTTTCAGAGCAAACTGTGCTGTGAAAACATTGTGTGGCCTGGTCCCCATGACCATTCTCTTTTATTGAGGACCCTAGATTCAATGTGGAACCTGCTCTGAATTTTTTGGTCCCGTTAAAAAAAATAGAGATTGAATTAAAAACACCTATCTAAATGAAATTGATTTCTGTATAAAATTTTATGGTAAGTTTTTATGATGGTACCTTGGCATCCACTTATTTACCTATTTATTTATTAGTTGGAGTCACACTCTGTCCCCTAGACTGGAGCGTGGTGGCACACTCCTGGCCAGCGCAGCCTCAACCTGCTGAGCTCCTGCAATTGAAGCCTTCAGTCTTTGAAGTAACTGGAACTACAGGCATGCACTACCATGCCTGACTCATTTTTGATTTATTGTAGAGATGAGGTCTCGCCAAGTTGCAGAGACGAGATGTTGCCAAGTTGCCTGGGTGGGTCTCAAACCCGCGGGCTCAGGCAATCCACTTGTGTAGGCCTCCCAATGTGCTGGGATTACAGGCTGAGTCACCGAGCCCGGCCAGCACCACTTTTAATCTTCTACTCTGACACATTCAATCTCTGTCTCTCTCTTTCTCTCTACCATGTTTTCTGTAAAACGAAGTGAAGCATTGACCACTGCCATATGAGACAGATAAACTTTAAGCTTTTCAGAATTTAGTCCAACTGCCTTTTCAAACTAGTGAGTTTTACCTGTCTCATGGCTAAAATTAAAAAATCAAAACTGCTACCTGAGCCCGTGGGTTCGAGACCCGCCTGGGCAGCAAGACCTCATCTCTACAATAAGTCAAAAAATCAGCCGGGTGGTAGTGCACGCCTGTAATTCCGGCTACTAGCAAGGCGGAGGCGGAAGGATTGCCGGAGCCCAGCAGGTCGAGGCTGCGGTGGCCGGGAGTGGCCACTGCACTCCAGTCTGGGTGACAGAGTGAGACTCCAACTCAAAAAAAAAAATCTAAACTGCAAAGTCTTTGTGTCTGTCTGTATCATCACGTGTACATGGATGTGTGCATGTGTGCTGTCTACATGGGTACCAAACTGATTTACTCATAAATTAAGTATAAGCCTATAATACAAATTTCTGGCATTTATCTGGCTATTTAAAAATCTTTGTGTTAAAAAAACTTACATTTTTAACAAAATTACCATTTACAAGGGTGTCCATCTATGTACATTAGAAACTCTTACCATTGTTTGAATTTACAAGTAATATCTTTGTTTAAGGTGCTTTTCCTGACTGTCTTAACTAAATTTTACTTCATGCCATTTTGTCCCCTTGATTTGGGCAAATAATGGTACAAAATTTATTATGTTAGCAGAATGCTTTCAAATTATAAATTGTCTATCTTGTTTCATCTAAGAACTGTACCTTTAGAAATGCAAATTTAGGGTTGCCTAGCCAACAGTTCTTTAGAGCAAGAAAAAATCAAGAGATTACTAGTTTACAACAGGGAAGAGCAACTTTGCCATTTGGAAACTGGAAAATGAAGAATCATAAATCTGTAAGATCTACTTCTATAGAAGTATGTCTTCTATATGTTTATTGTCTCTGCATGTTTATGTGTTTTTTATGTGTCATGTATGTGACACTTTAATTTCAAGTATATGAAAAAGCTCTCATTAACTAACTTAAAGAAAAAGTAAGTGCTTAAATAAAATCAGAAAAATAGAAACTTCAACTCCAATTTTTTTGTTCTTATGAATTTAGTAATCTTTAGTAAATAAATACAGTTATAAAATAATTAATAAAACAAAACAAAACGTCTTCAGAATTTAATATAGACTTTTTTTCCGGATCAGTTGGTCAATACTATCTCTGTTGGATGTTTTATGGTCATAAAACTTGCTTCTGTAATATTTTTGGGACTTATCTGTAATCTTTTGTCTTTAGTTTTGAGCCTTTAGGATATGATGAGGTCTAGCTCCAGGCATTGTCCCTTATTTTGGGCTATGCATCTGGTACATAACTAAAATTGCTTACCTCTTAGAATTTTCACTAAAAATAAGAGTTACTCAGAGTTAACGTTGTGATATACGTATTTAAAACTGTCAGATATAAGAGAAACAATTCTACATGCAGAGTGTACAAAAAAGTAGGACGCATTTTTGTTTAAAAGGTTATAATAAGGCATGAGAATGTGGTTTCCATTGAAGAAAAAGTAATTTTGACTAGTGCAGAAGTTTTTAAGTGGTTTTAAGTTGAAGAAATAAAAAAATGATGGAAAAACTAAATGGATATGGAAAGTTACAAAAAAGAGTAAATTTCAGTCCTAAAGCTAAATGATAAAACAAAACTGAAGGCTTAAGCAAGTTGTGGAAAGTTTATGGTGAATTGATCTTATATGCAGAAGATTGAAACAGGACCCCTACCTATCACCCATACACAAAAATTAACTCTAAATGGATCAAATACCTAAATGTAAAACCTCAAACTACTAGAATCTTAGAAAATGTAGGAGATACCCTTATGGAAACTGGAACTGGCAACCAATTCTTGATCAAAACCCTAAGTGCCCATACCATAAGAAATAAGATAGACAAGTGGGACCTCATCAAACTGACGAGCTTCTACAAAACAAAAGAAACCATCAAGAGAGTGGGGAGATAGCCCGCAGAATGGGAAAAAATATTTACCAAATGTATATCTGGCAAAGGCCTACCATCTAGGATCTACAAAGAACTCAAATGTGCTGAAAGGAAAAAAACAAAACAAACAGCCTCATTAAAAAGTGGGCTAAAGACATGAGTAGACACTTCTCAAAAGAAGATATATGAGCAGCCAACAGACACATGAAAAAGTGCTCAGCCTCACTCATCAGAGAAATACAAATCAAATCCACATCTAGATACCACCTAACCCCAGTAAGAATGGCCATCATTAATAAAACAAATGACAACAGATGCTGGAGAGGATGTGGAGAAAAAGGAACACTTTGTACTGCTGGTGGAAATGCAAACTAGTGCAACCTCTTTGGAAGACATTGTGGTGGTTTCTAAAAGAACTAGAAATTCACCTTCCATATGACCCAGCAATCATCCTATTGGGAATATATCCAGAGGAACTCAAGTCATTCTACCCAAAAGATACCTGCACACACGTTTGTTGCAGTTCTATTCACAATAGCAAAAGCATGGAACCAACTATGCTGCCTTATCAAAGCTGTACTGAATAAAAGAATGTGGTACATATACACAATGGAATATTATGCAGCCATAAAGGACAAACATATGGACTTTGCAGCAACTTGAATGTGTTTAAAGTCTATCATACTCAGTGATCTATCACAAAAACAAAGAAAAGAGTACCATATGTTGTCACCATATGTTCAAGTGGACCTTGAACAATTATACTATAAGAAAGGGATTGGCAGTGGTGGGAAACTGCCACGGGAGGGGAGGTGGATTGGCAGTTGAAGGAAATTGCCAGGGGAGGGAGGGGCACATTTCGTCCACAAGGGTACCTGCATAATGAACATTGGTATACCTAGCTTTGAATTGTACCCCACATCTTTTTAAAAAAACTGATCAAGCCAGGCTCGGTGGCTCAACCTGTAATCCCGCGCTGTGGGAGGCTGAGGTGAGTGGATTGCCTGAGCCCGCAGGTTCGAGGCCTGCCTGGGCAACTTGGTGAGACCTCATCTCTACAATAAATAAAAAATTAGCCGGGTGGGGTAGCGTGTGCCTGTAGTTCCAGCTACTCGGAAGGCTGAGGCGGAAGAATCGCTGGAGTCCAGCAGGTTGAGTCTGCGGTGGCCAGAAGTGGCCACTGCACTCCAGTCTGGGCGACAGAGTGAGACTCCAACTCAAAAAAAAAAAAAGAAAAGATTGATCATACAAAATAAATTTTATGTGTAATCAAGGAGGATAACATTTAAAGGACATTATTTTATTTTTTAATACATTAAATATTAACATAAAAAATGCAGGGCCCAAGTTAAAATTATATAGAAAACATTGTTAAATATGCAGTGATGTAGCCGGGCTCGGTGAATCAGCCTGTAATCCCGTGCCTTTGGGAGGTTGAGGTGAATGGATTGCCTGAGCCCACGGGTTCGAGACCCGCCTGGGCAGCGAGACCTCATCTCTACCATAAATCAAAAAAAAAAAAAAAAAAAAAAAAAATCAGCCGGGCGTGGTAGCATGCCTGTAATTCTGGCTACTTGGAAGGCTGAGGCAGAAGGATTGCCAGAGCCCAGCAGGTGGAGGCTGCAGTGGCCGGGAGTGGCCACTGCACTCCAGTCTGGGTGACAGTGAGACTCCAACTCAAAAACAAAAAACAAAAAACAAAAAAAATATGCAGTGATGTTTAACTTCCTCTGGGTTATAGCTGTATAAATGTGTTCTTAGTATGTGTTTCAAAATTGTATGAGATTCCTATAATTTTTGTATGTTGCAGTATGTTACCAGTAATAATTATGATTATGTTAAATTGTGACAAATATAACATAATATGGCAAAAATAACCAAATTTGTCAATTATGTCTTTAACTATGGCTGTTGTAAGATTTTTGTCACCCATGGACAATTATTGTTTTACTTTGATTCTTGTCAAAAATTGTTTTAGAATCAGCTACAGTCCAAAATTTACTTCTTTAGGAGAGTTTATAATAGGTTTCTGACAAGTACTTTTTTTTTTTGAGTTGGAGTCTCACTCTGTCGCCCAGACTGGAGTGCAGTGGCCGCTCCCAGCCACCGCAGCCTCAACCTGCTTGGCTCTAGCCATCCTTCTGCCTCAGCCTTCCGAGTAGCAGGAATTACAGGCGCACACTACCACGCCCGGCTAATTTTTTGATTTTATTGTAGAGTTGAGGTCTCGCCTGCCCAGGTGGGTCTCAAACCCGTGGGCTCAGGCAATCCACTCACCTCAGCCTCCCAAAGGCGTGGGATTACAGGCTGAGCCACCCAGCCCGGCTGACAAGTACTTTTAAATGTAGGTTTCTGGTAACTTTGGAGAGTGTGCCATTGGATTACGAAAACCACAACAAACTTCCAGGACTCTAATTGGAAAGCTAGTGTGTACGTGAAGATTGCTAACCCAATTCAGATGGAATGAGTTAACTACATGGGACTAAACTAATAGAGGATTGAAATAATTTTTCTACTTTTCTGTTTGAAATATTGTTGACTCTTTTTTTTAGTTTTCTAGAGTCTAAAACAACTTTTTCTTTTGAACCATTTATAGCTTTTAACAGTTGAGTAAAGTATTCTCTTGTGAACAAAGTTTGAGGCATACTTCTTTCTCTCTACTTGATTCTCCAGAACTTGGAATCTATTTTTGAGTATTATTCTCAATTTATGACAATATGATTATTTGCATAAGTTAAATAAGAATCTGTTTTCTTTTGTAACAGGACACAATTAGAGACACTAGTTATTTACCAAGTCTTCAACTGGAATGGCATATTTTGGGTATGAGCAAACATTTTTGAGGAATTGAGATTGACTTTATCGGGCCTAAAAACTCCTTAGAAATACTGGCCTTGTACCTTGTCTATCCAGTTCCTTTACAGGGATACTTACCTGTGGTAAGTAAAAAATGCCACTTTCTGACAGATCCAGGAAATCCAAGTTATTTTAGTGCCACAAGAAATGAGGAATTCCCCTAATTTGTACAGATATCTATAGGCAGATATACATCCTTGACTAGGCTTGAGAGGCTTTTAAAAGTCTAACTTTAAATTCCTTATGTTAAAAGTTTCCAGCAAAAACACTGTAAAAGAGCCCTTTGACCAATAATTATTCTTCTTGCATTTTGTGCAAATAATCAGGATAAATATAATAAGACTAAAATTCATTTTGCTAATCAATTGGTTCTATGATTTGTCTGATAAAAATGGGAATCTGGAGAGAGGAAAAAATGTTTCAACAGAAACTATAGTACACATTATTAGATTCTAGCTGTGTCTATTGTTGTTCAGTTTTTATTATTTTCTATAATTTGAAATGAACACTGAATGCTTTCTTGACTAGCCATCTCCAAACCAATGTTCCCAATTTTTTTCTCCTATTTTTTGACTTTGAATCTCTAGAAATTAAAACTACTTTCCTTAAAGTCTTGGAAACTCAAGCTAGAAAACTTAAACTTTGGGAGAAAATAGCAGCAACTTATATTTAAACAATCTTCACGCCTGCCTGCTGATGTGTGGACTTCTCAGAAAATTCACTTGCATGCCTAGTTCAAACTACAATCTAGAAGAATCTGTCAGATTGCATTGCAACCTAAGAATGACTTAGAAACACTATAACAGCTAGTCTATAGCCTGACTGTTCCAAACATTAACCTCTGTTTTTCTTCCATTATTATAGAAATGCCACTTAATAGAGATCAGATTGCCTGCATTATATTGAGAGGCCTACCTCAGCTGTGAAGTCAACTTCTGAAAAGGAACCTAGCTCTTTAACTGAACTGATCTATTCTCAGGATGAACAGACAGACTAAAGAAGGTATGCAATGACGTCTTTAAATTTGCTGTTTTCTGTTTATTTGAATTTGTCTTTCCACTTTTTTGTCTATCTCTGTCTAACAACCTCTAGCCCTCTAAGCAAATTTCTCCAAAATTATCAACTCGGCTTTTAATATTTGAGACTTGTTTTAGGTTTCAAAATGGGGATGGAAGTCAATACAAATATTTTACCCTAAAATATATTTATTTGACATATTTTTAAATGACTGCTACAAAGCCAGCAAACAGAAATGGCCTTGCAAAGCTGTCCTTTGTGGGGAAGAATCTGCACCTTTAGAGAATCTCCATGAATGTAGTCATGCCTCCCCTTTCAATGCTTTTTTCCTCTCTAGGAGAGCTCTAGAGAGTCTGACACCTTTAAAAGTCTAAAACAAAACACTATTTTCTCTGAGGGAAGCTTCATCTATGTAACAAGACCACCTTTGCTAGTCAAGCTTCTTCCTTTCTCTCCCTCATAACCTGTCCTGCCACTAGGTCTGATGTACCAACATAACCTGTTTTTGACTATGTTCGGATGTTCCTTGTTATGGTCTCAGGATGGCAAATAGGTTTCTGACTTTCATTGTCAGGTTGGGTTTTCCCTCTGAAGGCTCTCAGGTATACATGTTAAATAAATTTGCATGTCTTTTCTTATGTTAATCAATCTGCCTAATGTCAGTAATTTTTCAGTGAACCTTTAGAGAGCCAACAGCCATGGTATGGTCCCTGCACCAGCAGTTAGGAATGGTAGCAAAAAGGAGGGAAGCAGTGACTATGAAGGTATAGCACAAGGTAGGTCTTTGGGGTGATGAAATAGTTCTATATTTTGATGTGATGATGGTTACATGATTTACATGAGTGATAAAATGGCATAGAACTTTACACACACATTATGCCAATGTCAAGTTTCTGGTTTTAATATTATAAGATAGTTACATTACATTGGGCAAAACTGGGTGAAAATATAAGGGAATTCTCTAATATCTGCAAATTTCTGTAATTGCTAATCATTTCAAAATTAAAGATTAAAGAAATATACACAATCAAATATGCTTTATATCAAATTTCAACATTAGCAGAGACCACCAAATGCATTAACTTGTGCTTCTAGGTTAGGCTAACAAAGCAAACAAGCAAATGCAAAATGCAAATCAAGGTAAACAGGAGAAAACTTCTTTTGTTCCTGCATCCTTCCCAAACTACCACACTATTTTTCTGCATTCCTTCACAGAAAAACTAAGCCTGGCAAAATTAACTTATATTTTCATCTCCAAGTTTTCTCTTCCCATTCTCTATTCAATCTATCCCATCAGCATTTTAATGCTTATTACTTCAATCATGTTGCTCTTATCAAAGCCATCATTTGTTACATTAATAAATGGAATTTTTCAATCTCCTCTCCTCCTATCAGTGGCTTTTGAGAGAATATTACTCTCTTTTCCATTAAATACTTTTAAAAAATGTTCTCCAAAATATGACATATTTCTTACTTTTTTCTTTATGCCCAGCTGACTCTTCTCAATCTGTATAGCTAGAGATTACTTCAAAATATTATCATGGTCGTCCTAGTGCTCAGTATTTAGAATACATCTTTCTATTTCTACATTCACTTCGATATTAAGATAACATATTTACTAACATCTCCCCAAATTTTTATCTCCAACCTTCACTTTTCAGTTTGGGTCTGGACTTACCACATTCAGCAGCCTTCTTGACATGTCCCAGTACACATCTAATAGATGCCTTAAATTTAACATTTCTCAAACTAACCTCTGACCTCACCATCCTGCAGTCTGTTCCTCCTGAACCATTGATTTCGGTTAACAGCAACTCCATTTTTCCAGTCACTTAGACTAAATGCTTAAGAGACATTCATGTCACCTCCATTTTTCCTACACCACACATTGACTAGGTCAGGAAATACAGTCATATCTGTCTTAAACATTTATCTAGGACCTGTTCACTTCTCATTACCATATAATCATGCCACATTGTTTAAACTATCATCATCCCTAGTCTGAATTATTGCACTATCTTCCTAATCGGTTTTCCTTCTGCTCTGTACACCTCTGTACTCTAGTACAAACTCAGCATTCAGAAGGGTGCTCTTGGAACATAAATTATATCATATACCACATAAAGGTACCATAGGGTACGGACAGAGTGAGGGTGGATGGATGGAGAGGGAGAAGAGAGGTGAGGTGCAGCCCCGCAGGAGCCGGCAAGCTGGAGGTGCCGTGCTGGGAACCCAGAGATCTGAGCAAATGCACAGAATTGCAACACACAGAGGTGAGAGAAGGAAAGATTTATTTAAGAAAAGTTTACCCCCCACAGACAGGGAGTGGGCCTACACTCTAGGTGAGTGTGGTGTCGTAGCCCCCCAGAGTCCTGGCTTAAATCCTTTTCTTGGAGATGTTGCATGTGACTGCCGTGACTGCTGTGACTTCCTTGGTGGCCATCTGTGGATGTCTTGGAGAACCTGTGACACAGAGACCAATTAATATTCGCCCACATTATCACAGCCCCTAGAGAAGGGCATGACAAGGATTCTAATGCTCCTGCACCTTCCCAAATGACATTCTTTAGAGCTAGTGGAGGGTGCACCTCCCCTTATCTCCTAGGCATTCCCAGTGGGTAGCTTCGAGGGATCCTTGGCTTCCCTGTAGATAAGGCCCAATTTACTGGAAGATGGAATCCCCACCTGCTCTCCCTCTGAGCGGTCATGACTTTTGTAATGACAAGTTTCATGACTTTTACAATCCTTGCCCAATGCATGATGTCTTAGGCCTTGTAATTCCCTGTACTCTAGACAAGCTTGATTGCCACTATGAGATACCTCTGATACCTGGAAATCTGTTTCTGAAAGGACAAAGTTGGTAAAGTTAATTTTACCTAAAGTATGCATTTCTCCAAAAACATAGCTTCTACTTTCTCATCATTGTGTCAGAACAAAATGAAAAATGGCTTCCCACTCTCAGTCTGTCCTTTCAGGGACTATAAACATTCATGTGCAAATACTTCTAGGGTCATATGCTTTTATTTATCTTGACTAGGAAGTAGAATGGCTAGGTCAGATGGTAGGCATAGGGTTTAATTTAAAAAAAATTTTTTTCCCAAAGCATACGTACCATTTTACAATCCTGACAGCTGTGTATGAGGATTTCATATAATGACAGAAAGCAAATCAATGGTTGCCTGATGGGAGGGAGGAGGGTGGAGTGGCCAATGGAGAAGGAGAGGTAGATCACAAATGAGCCCCAGGAAACTTTTGTGGATGATGGATACATTCATTACCTGATTGCAGTTAGTAGTTTTATAAATATACAAAACCTCAAAAATATATACACACACATACTATATATATTTGCAGTTTATTGAACATAAAGTTCAATTATCATTGTCATGAAAACAATAATGATAATGTTTCATTTAGCTGTCATGAGTATTAAATGAGGTAATACATGTAAAGTACCAAGCACAAGCCTAGTTTATATTAAGTATTCAATAAATAGTGACTATTATAACTTTATTGGTAATAAAATAACTAGTCATATTTTATCACTCTGAAGATATGTGGCATTAATTCAGAGTAGGAGAGAAAAATAATATTTTTCCAAGAATAGCTGTACTTTTAAGAAACATACTTGACATTCCTTAATGCATATGAAAGTTTAAGATATTCTGTCCATTATGAAAAAATATATTTAACCCACCAAAAAGTAAACATGAAACCAGAGTCAATTTTGCAAAATACAATGACTGTGGATGTTACTCCCTTGTCTGACCCATAGATTAGAGTCATGGGAGATTATTCAGGGGATAAACCAATGGCCATAGAACAGAGTGAAACTAAATGGTCAGCTTGGGAGTCTTGCCTTTGATCTTCCTTAATAAGGAAGTTGGTGTGGAATCAGTGCTGTTTCATTTAATCATATTCCAAAATAAAAGAAAACCTTTCATTTTTCTTCACTGATGTCCTTTTATTTTATTATTAGATTTCATAGTTGTCTCAGTTTAGAAGACTCTAAGAATAAATTATTGCTGTGTAATTTGTGTTTCAATTCTGAATAAATACATTTTGGTCTCTGAGTTTGGCATATTGCTCTGTTTATAAAAACTTAGTCCATTTAAGAAGATAAATTAAAAGAAAAAGCAATAGCAACAAAAATCTGGATATGACTTCTTCCGACCCCTTCCTCGGCAACTGGATCAGAA
Organism: Cephalopachus bancanus; assembly: GCA_027257055.1. Taxonomy (NCBI): domain Eukaryota; kingdom Metazoa; phylum Chordata; class Mammalia; order Primates; family Tarsiidae; genus Cephalopachus; species Cephalopachus bancanus. Next base: position 5,547,129 of record JAPVLO010000138.1, read on the forward strand.
AATGGCACATTTAATTGAAATAAATGTGTTAAAAATAATCAAGGTTGCTCTGTTGCAATGGAGAAAAAATGTAATTGCCCTTCACATGACAGAGCTGGAGCATCATTAAGAGTGTTGATTACCAAAGAGGAAAAACGTTACCATTTTTTTTTCTTTAAATTTGTTGTTCTAATGTTTAAGTTCTTGTTATCCAGTTAAACAGCTTTCATCTTTTTGTTTTTAAAAATGAAATAAGAAAACATACAGAGCACACAGTCCCTAAACTGACTATAAACTGACTATACATTTTATAAAGAGCCTTTGCTTTAGTGGTTTCTTAAGGGAGTTGTATTTCTGCAAGAAGACATTTTGTTGTGACAAAAGACTTGACTGAATATTAATGGTACATTGAAAGGAAATATGAGGGTAACTTTTCTGGTGTATCTGCCTTTTGTCAGGGTTAGTTTGGCTTATCTTTAGGCAAGATTCCTTCTAACTTAATCATTTCATGAACATATATAGTATACCTATCAGGGCATTTGTTGCAGTTGTTTTGAATTTTCCAGATATTTATAGGATATCTGTAGGTGTTAACTGCAAGAGCTTTGGCTGCTAGAGTCAGATTTGTAAAACGTCAAACTATCCTGGTAGTTACCAAGAGATAAATCCAGCTAATAACTCTCAAGTCAATAAAAAGAAGCCATTAAGAGCACGGTTATTGCATAAAAAAACACAACTCCAATCTTCTTTATTCAAAACACATGAGACTTTTTCTCAAATATTGTAAATGTAAACATAATTCAATAGCAGGCCAGGTCAATGGACATACATTTTTTCTGTAGTGAAATTATAAGCACTGATTGACAGCACACGTGTGGTAAATACTGACAGGCTACAAGATGAATAAAGACCAAGGGGACACAGTGTATTAATTGCATCGTTTACGAGTAGTTTGTCTTTGACGCCTCACTGTTTCAATTGAGTAGAAAAACAATGTCAGTCGTGAGTATTTAAAAAGTGTCTCTTCTTTCATTATGGAAATTAATGAATTTGGTGGGCAGTTCTGGTTAAACAGCTAGTACTTTCCACAGCTGTGCCAGGAAGGGTTAGGACCAACTGATGCGAATTTTTAAGGTCAACCTGGACTTCAATAGTGTGAGCTCAATGGGCCAGGATGCCAAGCTCCAGAGAGGGTCGTCAAGGGGCTGGTAAGGATAGCCCCAGAAATGTCAGCTCTAATGGACTGGCAAGCCAAGCCCTAAGAGTGTTGTGATTCAGTGGAGTGGCAAGCCCAGCCCCAGGAGTGTTGGCTTTAATGGACTGGCAAGCCAAGCCCTGAGATTGTTGATGATTTGGTGGGCTGGCAAGTCTAGCCCCTGAGGTGCCTCTGCTTTGGAGTTTCACCTTCTGGCAGCTCTTCAGGGTTGAGGTTCTTGTCTCATGCCCAGGAAGAATGAGGGACATGAGAGGACACAGAAACACGTGGGACGGGACTCAACGAGGTTGCCCACCAGGGGTCAAAAGCCTGGTGCTTATATAGCCCTAAGTCTAAGCCGATTGGCTAGCACTAGCTGTGAGCTGTAGCTGTTCTGATTGACCAGTATTAAGGATCGGCAGGAGGTAGGGGCCTAATGGCGAGCTGGTTGGTTGCTTTTTGATCCCAGCAGTTGAGTACCTAACCTCTAGATTGAGAGGCTTGCAGGGAGCTTGTTTACCAATGCTGATCCTGAGAGGCCTGCCAGGAGTTCACTACATTGTTTGCTACCAGAGGACCTGCCTGTCTGCCTAACCTTTCTCTTGCTATCTCACAACAACAAAGTGATGTGAACGTAAATGTAGTATGTTTTCCTAACTTCCTGCTTTTCCTGAGGAAAAAAAGTAATCTTTTATTTAAATGCAAAAAAAAAAAAGTGTTTCAGATTCTCTGACATGATGATCTTTTAAACTTACTCTTTCTGAAGAGATGCTTAATTTGGTGAAAGTGGTTGGCCACATGAAGTAGCAATCTTTATTGAGCCATTTGAGATTGAAACAGTGAATATAAGTGATGGATGCTTATCTTACCGGTGCAGTTTATAAGCTACATAGGTGTAAGAAAGGCAAAGAGAATTATATAGTCCAGGGACAAGTCTTTTGTTGTGTAGCAATTCAGTGTTCAAATTTTACCTCACAATTTATGTGAAACAATATTAAGGGGTCAAATTGCAAACATTCATATATTCAGTGAATTTTCATTTATGAGATTATTATCTAGACTATCGTTGTTGAAGAAATAACAGAAATTCTTGCCTATTCACTTGAGTACAAGACCATTTTTTGGGGGGCAAAAGAAACATAGCTTAATGGGGTCTACCCATTTTTATGTCTCCCTTATGGCTACAATTTCTTTGGGGAGCAGGAAGCATAGGAGAATGACAGAGCCAGGCTTTTATTGTACGATGTTACTTTTACCTCCCATGTCCTTCACATACTTCAGCCACTCTCTATAGTGGTGATGATTCTTGGTGACATTCAAATTGATTTCACATATTCTACAGTTCCTATTAATTGTGTAATGATGTTAATGATTTTTACTTCTTTTGGGGAGCAGGTGGGGGATTTGGTATCTATAATTTGCCAAAGAGAGAGAATAAAACCAGATTTTACTGTCTTAAAATAAGATTTCAACTTCTAGTTCTGTCATGAAGCAGGGATATTTTCTTGAAGATGTTTTTTATTTTTCTAGACCGGAAAGTACCATGAAGGCAGGGACTAGGTCATTTTTGTCTTTATGTTGAAAAACCTGACATAAAAGATATCAATATATGCTTATTGATTGAAAGGAAGAAAGAAAGGATGTTAGTAGTTTTACTATGGGCTTCTAACATGTTTTTATTAAGTGGCCTTTGGTTCATAAATTTAAGAACTACTCTCTACTCTTTGTGAACAGTAAAAACTATGTATCTGAGAGACAAATCTTTGCACAATGACAATTCTGGTTTTTTTTACTTTCACTGAAAAATAACTGTGTGGTAAACTTATGTGCTGCTCACCTATGCTTCTGATTGACTGTGTGATTTGCTTTGGACAGTGAAATGTAAAGAAAAATGGCACACATTATGCCTGGTAAGACTGTCTGCTTCTTGCTTCTCTGTATTTCCTCTATCATGGTGTCCACTGAGGTTCTTTGTGATGGATCCTAGATCTTTAAGTGAGAATTACATGGAGCTCAGAATCTCACCCACATATCACAGACATATGGCAAGGAATAATTATTTGTATTATATCACTGCACTTAAGTTTTTTACCAATAAAAGTTAAGACTTTAATCAGTTTTACCATTTACTTTCTTATATATATATCGTTAATTTTGCAATCATAGTTTTACACCCAAAACTCTAAGAGTTTGCCTGGGGCAGAATATATATCATTACAAAATATATTTTCTTATGATTTCACAAATAATGCATGTTTATTGACAAAACTTTGAAAGGTACAGAGAGAAATGTCCCGAGCCCATATAATTCTACCCTTCTAAGGTAATCACTGCTAAAATTTGTGCACTTATTTTTTTTGAAAAAAGCAGTCCTAGATAAATGTATATGCCTACATATTTCTTCAAATAAAATAATTTTAAATATATATTGAAAATCAATGGATCAAATATATTAAATTCTAACTTTAAAGACATGTTGTCCTCCCCAAACATGTCAAATTTCTATGTTGAATGATAGCTATATCTTATTTTGGGGATAAATTATGTGAGATGACATTGTGTTATATTTTGTCATTTACTGCATATTTTTTCTTTCAGACTGCATATCCAAAAAATAAAAAACTTGTAGTTATAAAGCCCTTCACATTGTCAGTGTGCTTTTTCATTTTATCTCACTTAAACCCTTTAATCTACCCGTGCAATAGATACAGCTGGCACCCTTTCTGTTTCACATATGAGAAGGTGTGATGTGGCAAAGTTTGATAGCTGGCGCTAATTGAAAGTCTATGCTCTTGTACTCATTTTGCTTGTCCTGACAGTGTGGAGTTGCCCTTCAAAGAAGCTGATGATTTTTACTTGCCTTGGTAGAGGATGATAGACATACAAAACTGGATATCATCTATTGCTGCGTTGTGCAAAGTGAGGCCTTTGTACCTTCCTAAAGTTCCAGCTGAACGCATACTGAGAATGAGGCCAAATCTCAGCTCAACTAAGTGTACTTGCCACAACTGGAGTCACAGACAAGGTGTTTAATGACCAGAAGAAAACAAAGACCTACTCTGTACAGCTCAAAGGGTGGTGGATGTGGTGGAAGAGCAGTGTACTAGGAATGAGATGATTTGCTTTCCAGATCCACTGAACTCTTAACTAATAGCGATTTAATCTTTATTTCTCCATGGTATCATGGGTGCAGTGGGGATAATAATACATGCCTTGCTATGTTTTTGTCAGAATACACACACACACACACACAGAGAGAGAGTAAGAGAGAGAGAGAAGTAAGGTACAGTGATTGGCAAATACTCTGTGCTTGATACATGGAAGATAATATCGTTTGTAAATAAGTATTCCATTTTAAAATCACATGTCCTTTTATTTCTCTAGTGTTGGAAGACTGAGTTCAGGTATGGGGCAGACTGCTCCTTTGTCTTGGGAAAAATCACTTTATGATCAAAGATAAAGCAAAGATTACGCTTTTAAAAATGGAGATGGTCACTGCTCTGCAATAATGGCATAAAGGTTTGTCTTTATGGGCTGAGTTCAATCTGTGGGTTGTTTTTTCTAAGGAAAAATGTTTCTTTTCTAGGCAGGTTTAGGATGCGTCATCTTGGAAAATTATTTTCTAAAGCAGTTTCAGAAAAGTAACTGCATTAGTCAGGGTTCTCCCGAAAGACAGAACCAACAGAATCTGTCTGTCTGTCTGTCTATCTATCTATCTACCTACCTACCTACCTACCTACCTACCTGGGATTTGCTAGGGAGTTGGCTCACCCACTTTTGGAGACTGAGAAGTGCCTCTATAGATTGTCTGCAAGCTTGAGACCCCGGGAGGCTGGCAACATGGCTCAGTACAAGTCCAAAGGCCTGGAAACCTGGGGATGCCTGAGTAAGGCCCGGAGTCCAAAGACTGGAGAGCCTAACATCCAAAGGCAAGAGAAAAAAAGCATATCCCAGCTCCAGAACACAGAGTGACCAATTCACCTTTCTACTTTTTCTTCTACCTGGACTTCCAGCCAATTGGATGTGTCTGCCCACATTGATGGTGGGATCTTCCTCATTTAGTCTATTCAGACTTATAATAGTCCATTCTCCTCTGAAACTGTCCTCACAGACCCACCCAAAGTGATGCTTTTACAGTTCTCTTGATATCCCTTAACTGAGTTGAGTTGACACCTATCATCAACACATCACAGTGTTTAAGGGAGAAGGTTCTGCTTCTACTTGGGTAAGAATCTCAAATTTTTAATTCACTAGTCATTGACCTTGAACTAAATACATCTGTGCCTGAGTGTATCTATAGTTATAATAACTGAGCCCATTTCAGTGTTTTCAGAAGCAGAGAACTAAAGATATACTGAGAAAGCACAATTGAGGATATAAAGTAGTATCGAGATTCTAAAGTAGTATCTAAGATAGTATTTAAGAATGAATTTTCCTGGCTAGAGAAATACTATCAGATTATTAGATTCTGATGAATTGTCCTAATAGAAACTTTAGGCAAAACCAATCCATACAGTTTAAGGATAGAGAAAAATCTGTATCCATGTTGTCAAGCATTCAAGGAAAGAAGTTAATTCTAGGGCAGAAATTGGAGCTTTAGATTGAAGTAATGAGATTTCTTTTCCCAGGACTCAGGTAATTAATTGAGACTTGAATCCCAAGGAAGTCACAATTGGATCCCAAGGAAGTCACACTTCTATGCACCTAGAAAAGGTACAAATGATGGTATCAGGTAGTAGGAGGAGTATCACTTAGGAAGGAATGGCCAGTGGAGAAGCTTTATCCTATTGATCTGAGGATGCCATAGTTAGGGTCCAGTTTTAAGTCCTCTGCTTTGTAATTCCTTTATGTTACCACATAAAGGAAAAATAAATACGTAAGAAAAAATCCTTACATGTGTTGTGCCTGGTCACGTGTCACTCAGAATCAAAGAAAGGGCTGGGGCCATTGTGAGGGACAACATGCTACAAGCGCAGCAGCATTGACTGTGGGTCCCCAGTCTCAAGAAAATAGGAAGTGTCCCGTGGGAGAGGGTGGTGGCTGTCGCAAGCCTGAAGGCTGTTGAAATGACTTGAAAATGACTTCCAGTGAATTCGAGAGATGCGCAAGAATTCCTTACACCACCTCAAGGGAGCCCCAGGGATTGGAAGACTGGAAACCTGTTAGGAGATTTGGCAATTAGCCAGGCCTCGGTGGCTCAGTCTGTAATCCCGCGCCTTTGGGAGGCTGAGGTGAGTGGATTGCCTGAGCCCGTGGGTTCGAGACCCGCCTGGGCAGCGAGACCTCATCTCTACAATAAATCAAAAAAGCAGCGGGGCGTGGTAGCACGCGCCTGTAATTCTGGCTACTCGGAAGGCTGAGGCGGAAGGATCGCTGGAGCCCGGCGGGTCGAGGCTGCGGCGGCCGGGAGCGGCCACTGCACTCCAGTCTGGGCGACAGAGTGAGACTCCAACTCAAACAAACAAACAAACAAACAAAAAAAACAACAGTGTTATTCGACCCTACAAATATATAATAAAAAACGAAATCTTACTTATGTGTTAAATTCTTTCAGTGCAAGTGCCAGAATAATTGATAGAAATTTAATCCCTACAAAAGCCCCATAGATTTTAAAAATTTTTCTCAGGTTCTTGATATTCACGACATCCTCATTTCTTCTGTTCCAGCCTACTCCTCCATCCTCGTGACTGCCTCTTCTGCCTCTAGTACTGCTGTTTTCTTGGCACAATTATCTCCTGATGGTGAGTTCCACTGCCATCACCAATCTGGCCTCTAAGAGAAGAAATTGTTTCTTCCAATTCCCCAGAGCATAAGCAAGACCAGACTGTGGCTTTTTATAAGACAAGACTACAGGTTGCAAGACAAGTTGAAGCTGCCATTTACACGTGTTTATTATTCTTAAAAAGTCAGAATCCCAAATCACAATCTGATTTTCTGCTTTGTTCCTAGCATGCTTCAGATACTGGAAACACACACATTCACCCCATAGCAATGAAGAGTCTTCAAACTGCCGTGTCTCAACTGCCCATATCCCATTCTTGCCCTCAGCTGCCTCTGTTCCCTAATTCTCCCAACTCAGCAAGATATAGATATTTTTTGTTCTTTCAGGCTTTTAGGAGGTAATTAGGTCATGATGGCCCTGCTCTTTTGAATTGATTAGTGACCTTATGAAAGGGCTGGAGAAAACTAGCTGGTTCCATTTGCCCTTTCCTTCCCTCTGCCATGTGAGAATATGGTATTGATCCCCTCAGGAAGAACTAGCATTCAAGGTACCAACTTGGAAGCAGAGACTGGGCCCTCATCGGACATTTGTCCTTTTGATGCCTTTGTCTTGTACTTTCCAGCCTACATAATGGTGAGAGGTAAGTTTTTGTTCTTTATAAGTACCCCAGTCTCAGGTATTTTGTTATAGCAGCAGGAAAGGACTGAGACTACTCCCAGCACAGCCCTTCTTGGTACAAAGAAGGTTGACTCTAAAGACAAATTCCAATTTCTACCCAAGAAGATATAAAATACTACCAGTTCTTCAAATGATAAATTTCTTGTTTGAAATATTAAGATCTAAACTCTTCCAGATAGGCTTGGTCCCAATATATCTAAAAATAATAACTGGTTTCTACACAAAACACTGTCTAATTTCATATAAGAAAATATATGCGAAGAATAGATTAGTGTTCCCCAGTTGGAGTAAAATCACAGTCTTAGCTCATTCATTTGTGTATTCTTTAGTAGACCTAGACAGACTTAATTTATGTTATGCTAATATAGATGCCTGTAAGGGATACTAAAATACTTCTGGTCTCAGATTCTTGTAAAAATTGTTTTGCTCAGGAATTCAGAAATACTATAAAATGATTCACTGAGAGTGCCTTCTCTCACATCCTGGAATAGAAACTTCCACTTCTATCTCACCGGCATCTAGTAATAACTAAATCAGTGTAACTAAAGGGGCAGTTTGGGTTTTTTTTAATTTTTATTTTGCTTTACCTCAACTTTGATAATTAGTTTTTTGTGTCTTTCAAATCTTGTCTCATGATATTCTGGGATGGGTGAGATGTCTTTCTTCAAAGTACTTAATACGAATGGCAGATATTCCAGAGTCTTTTCACTTGCAAATGTTCAAAGAGTACTTTAGAAAGCTCTGTGATTATATTTGAAAAGTTTGCTTTGTTCCAATATGCATTTATAAATCATTCTGCACAGAGGTTAGGAATGTCTACTTTGAAGTCAATTGTTGATTTTGTATCCTGACTCTGCTGCTTACAAACCATGCAACCTTGCAAGTTGCTTAACATTTCTCTGTCTCAGTTTCCTTACCTGGAAAATGGTGACAAAAATAGTATCTACCCTATACAAATAAGAGTTTGTGTGTATGTTTGTGTATGTAAAACATTATAGGTATTAAGTTGTTATTGTCATTTAAAATTTTGATCACAAACTGGTTTCTCAATATACTGAAGAAATTCTGGTTGCTTGCTTTGTTTCTGTATGCCACTTCAACTCTCTATTTACAATGTAGGTATCCTGTCCCGCGTTTTTGCCCTGTGGTCATAATTGCTGTTCAGATATAGGGGGAAAACATTCTAAACTAGAAAATGTCAATTACTACCTGGAGCCCAAGTTAAAATCAGATCTCATTTGTTTCTAGCCCCAGAACTGTAATAACATCAAACACCACTCCCTTTACCACCCACAGAGGTGTAGCAGATCCAAGAAAATCATTCTTCAATCATTTGATGCCCAATATCCTGCAGGCGACATAGTACCTTCTGCAGCCAGAAGCACTGCCCCTTTACTAGCTGGTTGTGGCAACTTGCTCATTTTGAATGTCTAATTATTTTTGGAAACACAGTTCATCACAAAAATCAATATTATTGTGCAAAATAAGAAAAAAATGAAAAGTCTTTATATAAACTTCTAGCTCGGTCCACTCTTGAAATCTGACATGTCCAACTTTCTGTAATGATGCTGTCAGCTCTAGACCACTCTTTCTCATGATAATATCTGGTAGCTTTTCATCCCTTTGGCATTGACAAGATTACGAGAATAGAATATGGATAAAATATAATTTCTAGTCGATCTTATTTCAAAAGTTGTGATATTTGGTATTGATTTTTGAAGCTGAATTTTAAAAGGGAGAAGTATTGTTCACATGCTGTAACAATCTGAGGAGAAAATCACTTTTTCGTGAACACTACACCTGACGATATTGATGTTGTCTTTCCTATAGAAATGACAAGGGGAAGTATGTGTAGTGGCTAAAAGCAAATGCCTTGGGGCATACCACCTGGGTCCAAACCTGGCATTGCTACTTCCTAGTTGTGTGGTTTTAGTTAGATCACTGAACCTCTCTCTGCTACAGGTTTTCTAGCTTAAAATGGTATAATTGTGGTATCTAATTCATTGTAGTATTGTGAGGCCTGAATTAGTATATGTGAAACTTAGAAGAATATTCATCCTATGTAATTATTGGGTGAGAGGTAAGGTAGTGCTTACTAATTTCCACCAAAAGACATCACATGTGAGTTGACTTTTTCATATGTTGTGATGGAAAAGATATATCTTATATGTGAGAAGGGTGTGAATTTTGGGGGACTAGGCAGGGACCGGGGACAGAATACAATGGACTGAATGGATTCCACCAAAATTCATAAGTTACCTTAATTCCCAGTGTGAGGATATTTAGAGGTACAACCTTGGAGAGATGATCAGTTATGAAGATGGAGCTCTTATAAACAGAATTTGCGCCCTTATGAAAGAGACGCAGGGAGCTCTCTGGCCTACTTTCAGCCATATGAGGATAAAAATGAAGTTAATCGTCTGTAACTTGGAAGAAGGTACTCCTCAGAATATGATCATGCTGGTACCCTCACCTCTGGAGGACTTCCAGCCTCCAGAACTGTGAGAAATAAATTTCTGTTACCTATAACTACTCCGTCTGCCATACTTTGTATCACGGCCCAGAGTGAAACAGCACTTTAAGAAAGCAACAGTTATTTTTAATTTTTTCTTTCCCTTCATACCTAATCAGTTATTAAGTTATTGATTTAAAAATAATCCTTTTGAAATATTTTATTTATTTTCACTTTATTTCTGTTAATGAATGTTACCTTTTTTTAGTTCCTATTGTTATTGAACAAATGCACTAGTTTTCTATTTGAGTTCCATTTCTTCAGGCTTTCTCAATTTCACTATATCCTAAGCACCAGGGCCAAATCAACCTTCCTAAAAGTCAGATTGAGTACATCACTTTTCAGTTTTGGATTTTTTGTAGTGCTTTATTTCTCACAGTATAAAATCCAGAACTTTTATCTTTATACCCAAGTTCCTTCAGTGTACCTAGCCTCAACCTTGACAAACCTTGAGTTGCCTGATTTGCTCAGTACTCCCGTAGCATGTTTTTTTAAAAAAATTTCATTACCTTTTATAATGGCACTAATCCCATTCATGAGGGCCCCACCCTTATGACTAGGTACTTCGCAAAGGCTGCATGCACCTCCAAAGGAGGTATTCCCAACAATTTTTCCATACAAGTTGCTATTGTTTCGAGGCAGTCCTTCCAACATTCAGGTGTTGACAGTGTGATGGTGTTAGCAGGAAAGGGTCTTTAAAATGTGGTTAGGTCGGGTAACCCCCTGGGTCCCCTCCCACTCCGGGGGCTTTTCTGTCCTCTCGATAAATCCTGCTTTCTCATAAATACATACATACATACATAAATAAATAAATGAAATGTGATTAGGTCATGAGAGCACATCACCTCGTGAATGTGACTAAGACTGTCACAAGAGAGGGCTCAGGTGGTATTTGGTGGGTTTGCCCCTCTGCCTTCTGCTCCATGAGGTTGCTGAAAGAAGGCTCCACCAGATACCAAATGCCAGCACCTTGATCTTGGATTTTCCACCCTCCAGAACTGTGAGAAAGTAAATTTCTGTTCTTGATAAATGACTGTCTGTAGTATTTTGTTTCAGCAGCACAATTATATGCAAGCCTACGCATTAAGTAATTGCTCAATTAACATTCGTTAAATGAGGACTTTCTACCTCACATTTGGTGCAATTCTCTTTCCAAAGGAGAGTGTACTTGGTTCAGATTTCCTTAAATTGCCACATGAGCAGGTTGGAAAACTGTTCAAACTGCTATCCTGTTGTATTAAGTTCTTTCCTCCTAAAGACAAGCAAATTCTATACTGTTTGGGAATTTCGTTTTTAAAAATATATTGCTTTATGTTTGCTAAGAACTACTCTATGCCAGGCATTGCGGTAAGCATTCTATAAATAAAATCTCATTTAATTCTTACAACAACCCTGTGGATTAGGAGAGTGTATTATTATAATTCTTATTCATGCAACCTGAGACTATGAAAGTTAAGTTACTTTTCCAAGGTCTGTCAGCCTACATATAAATCGAGATTTCCTACCTCTCAAATCGTACAACTTTAGTCTGATGAAAGTAAGCAGTAATTAGACTTTCATTAATTGTGGTTTTGAGACTTACTTCCCAAGGGCTGACTAGGAAATTTAGCCGAGAAGCAGCTTTGACCTGGAAGCAGGGGAAACTGACCTGCGACCCCATGTCTGATTATCATCTTCAGGAAGTTTAGTGTATGGTTAATTTTAGGATTTGCTCAAGATATAGCACTCAAATGCAAGGAGTGTTTAACATGCAAACTCGATGGGGAAGACATGAGGCAGGTAACATGCAGGAGTAGAAATCTTTAATGGTAGAACAATCCGTTCATAGGTAAGACTCTAAGAACCGAGAAAACAAAAGGTGCTCTTATCTTCAGTTCATCTGTAGAACTACTTTAAACAACTGCAGTCTTGCATTTTTCTTTTTTTGAGTTGGAGTCTCACTCTGTCACCCAGGCTGGAGTGCGGTTGCACACTGCTCACGGCCAATCCTTCCAAGTAGCTGGAGCTACAGGTAAGCGCCACCATGCGCAGCTAATTTTTAATTTATTGTAGAGATGATGTCTCGCCCAACTGCCCTGGCTGGTCTTGAACCCGTGGTCTCAGGCAATCCTCTCACCTCGGCCTCCCGAAGTGCTGGGATTGTAGATGTGAGCCACCACGCCTGACCACAACTGAGACCCTTATAGGCAGAGTGTATGTATATAAATTCACAAAACATGGTGTGCAAAAATAGGATACATTTAACTTGATATGAACCTCAGATTTGAAGGAAAATCTCTCCTGTACAAATCAGGATAATCATTCCTGCTTGAAGAGAAAAGTTTAAGTATCAGTCATGGTCTAGTTCTCCCCCTAAAAGGGAGTGTGTGTTTGTGTGGGTTGAAAAACACTTTCTAAATTTCTTTTCTTCTTCATCATTGTATAACAGTATATCAGTTCTAGTTTTTAAGATCCCAAATGTATGTTGGGTTGAATATCATTTTCTATAAAAAAAATTCTGTATTTTAGTTGAGACAAACTATGTTGTCCAGTTTAATTTTTTTGTGTATATATGTGTATATCTATCTATCATCTATCTATACATATATCTATCTATATACATATAAATTCAGGTTATAGACTCAGAGATACAAAGTAATAAAAAGCATTTCCTCAAAAAGAGAAGAAATAATAATTCATATATTAAATATTAAATCTTCATTTTATGCCTTTGGTGAATTATTTTCTTCCCTAAAGTTGTGAGGTTAGTACAATACTTTTCTCCCTGAGTTTAAGAAGTACATTGAAAAATCAAGGTAACTGATGTGTTAAATGGAATACAATTAAAAATTGTTAAGTGGATTGCGTATGTGAATATGCAAAAGTATTTTTCTTATAAAAGATGCCTTTTATGAAGCCTTAGAACAGTTTACAGTTGAAAATCTGTGGTTGTTTAATAGAAGAATTCAAAAGGCAGAGATCCACCAAGGAGTAGTGGTATTCGGTGTGCTCTTTGCGGGGGCCTGCCTAAACAGATGGACTTTCAGTCTGCATTAAAGGTCAATTGATTTGTGCCTTTGTCAACTGAGTTTGGAAAAGAAGTTTCAAATTCTGTTTCTCTAATGAGGGCCTCACCACATATTTTCTAAAAATTCAGATTTAATTGTACAATTGTTTCCAATCCCAGACAGAAAATCCTGGAGGCCAACTCTAAAGCCTAAACAAAGTTTGAACTTCTTAGCCTGGAATTTGACATTCAGAACTCTCATCCTGACTGTGGTCCATCATTTTAGCCTCAATGTTTATTATACCTCTTCACACATCCCTCTACTCCTATGAAATGGGTGTCCCAAACAAGTAGCAAATTCGTTCAATTCTCTGAATCTGAAGTGGTACTCTCTGTCATGACAAAAGGGTACTTTCCTACATGTTCTAGTTGGAGTTGTTGCTCATATACGAGGCTTTCTTTGATCCCTTTGATTACTTGAATACAATTGTTCCTTTTTCTAAACTTTTTTCAGTCCTTGCTGTGTAGTTCATTAATTTATATTTTTGCATTTTTAAATGATGTTAGTTCTTTTTAATGTAACCGTTCTGTCTCCTTAGGTGGTGCGTTAAAATTAGGACTACTGTCATTCCTATACCAGGCAGGAAGAAAAGTAACTGTGCCTTAGCAACCATTATAATCAGGGTTTTTTCCTCCCCTATTGGCAGGAAAGACAGCAGTCTTGAGGCTCTGACCTTTTCCTTTCAGTTCTTAACTCTTCTGGTGGTTTCATTAACCGCTGATCTTCCGTCATGCCTTCCAAAGTATTAGCGAGGCACCAGGGAGTTGTTTCTTGTTTTCCTATATTTTTTATGATGTTTGTTTTTAAATTGAGTTGGAAACCTGAGTGAACACACCCTTACCACACTGGAGCAACCTTTTTGGTCTTGCCTAATCTATCGCTTCTAATGTCTCATATCATTTTGATATGAATAACAAGAACTGAGTATAGAAGATTCACATATCGATGAACGTCAAGTTCTAGTAAATGGTTTTACTCCTACTGAAAGCTTTTCTGGTCTGTTGTGCTTATACAATGAATGTTCCATCACAAAATTAAAGTTAATTCTATTCCCAGGTAGAAGCACCTGGAGAGAGTCATGAACTATCCTTTAGGAAGAACCAACAGTGGACTCTACTGACTACTTATCGCTGTAGTTTAAAATGGTTTTCTATTATATTTCTCACTGTGTTCCTGAGGCTTTAGTTATTTTTCCTCAAGGAAAGAGGACATGCTGGAGTGGGATGGAAAAAAGAAAAGAGATAGTACCTGAAGAATTAGGGAGAGAAAGGTGGAGGACTGTGATCTGAGATGAAAAGGGATGATTCTTTCTTCTCTATGTTCTAAGTATTCTCTAGAGCAGAGGTGTAAACCATATGCCTGTGGACAGCGAGAAAGCTTCCTTCAGCTGTCATCTTAGTGGCAGTTTTCAGTTTTGCTTAGCTCTCACTGTTCTGTACAGTGTTTTGAAAATTTGAAGATTCTAACACTTCAAAACTGAGAAATGTTACACAAGAATAAAAGTTTTGGCTTCTTTGGGGAAAATACCTTAATTCCTATACAGAAACAATCAGCTTGAGTTAGGTAGTGGTTTCTCCTTTAGCCAAGGTGAGAACACCTCCAGGTTGAAGAGGTTTTATTCAGCATGATTCCAATTCCTTCCTTTACAAATCTAAATTGGTCTTGAGGCATGAAGTTTTTGATCCATCCACCCCAGACTGAAGGCAAGGATAAGGAACTAGAAGTCAGAAATGCTAGAATTGAGTCTTGAGTAGTGTAGATGATAAATGTTTTTTTAAAAATGTTTTATTTTTAAGTATTACAGATGCCTAATAGTTTTACATGTTTATGGGGTAAATGTTGATATTTTGATGCAGGCATAAAATGTGTATTGACCAAATCTGGGTAATTGGGGTATTCATTGCTGCAGGTGTTTTTGTTGTTGCATTCATGAATAATAGTACATATTTTAAAAAATTATAGATATTATTGATAGACCTGCCAATGTCTGTCCATGTTGCTGCAGACCCTAGAGAAGGGCACCACCAGGGGGTGGCTTCAGGGGATCCTTGACTTCCTTGCAGACTATGCCCAAAAATGTAATCCCAATTTGCTTCCTTTCTTATTAATCATAGGTTTGAACAATAGTAAGTCTTGTGATTTGCATAACTTTTGCATCAATGTAATCATAAGTTTTGTGTTTTGTATAACTTTTGTTATCAATGCAATCATGAGTCTTGTGACTTGGGTAACTTTTGTAATGCACGATAAACTTCCTTTTCTCTAAATGTTACTAATCTAAATGTAAAACACAGTTGTAACTTAAGTTCTATATAATGCTCTGCTGGTCATGTGGCTAATGTATAGGTACTGACAACTCTGGATTATACAAGTGAATTATAAAAGCCTAGAGGGTGAGCAGAACGATTTTAAAAAGACCTTGAGTCCAGCTCTGCTCCTTGGATTCGAACTCAGAAATAAACTTTTTTCTACCAGTTCCCTGACCCTTTGATTTATTGGTAGCAAGGGGAGCAGCCGAGCATTACTCAGACCATAACACTATCTAAATAAATACAAAATTTATAAATGTTCATGTTATTTAAGATTACACATTTTTCTTCTACTTTTATAAAAACAGTTGTTGAAAAATGCCTAAACACAAATATTTGACAATGTAATTTACCAAAAAGTTGGATTGCCTTAAAAACATAGATATTCAGTTTTTATAATTTGGAAAGTAATATACTTGATAGTTTAATTGGTAGTGTATTTCAACTCATATTGATATTATACTTTTTTTTGAGGCTAAGAGAAATGTACTATAGAAAATCCATTCCAAATTACCTGGTGTTAGCCGGGAAAATCAGAGTTTGTAAGGTGAATGCACTACTGAAATAGAAAATTATTTCCTTCTCTTTTGGCTTGGTTTTATTTCCCTGAGTAGCAAAGTGAATGACTTTGAAGATCCTCTATTCTTACATCAATGATACAGATAGTGTTCCTTAAAAACACTGTATTTTGGTCATTGTCATTGCAATGAATGAACAGAGCATGACATTTCATGAGTTAATGTAACTTACATGAGATCACTTAATGGAAACATTGTATGTTCTGTGAGTCTGTAAGAAGGATAACATTTATGAAACTCTCTCATGGACAACAAAAGTAGAGATCATTTAAAATGGATAATTTCTTTCTTTTTCTCTGAAGCTATATAGCAGAATTGCAGCATCTTTAGGAATTAAACATTAGAATAGATGACTTCTATATAATAGTGAAATCTAGCTTATTTTATATTATCCTAGAAACACTGACATTAAAAGGATTAGAAAAATTATCTTGTTCACCTATCATCTCATGCTTGTATCCTTTTTAGATTGCCTCTGACAAGTTAAAATCCTTCTTCTGCTTGAACTTTCCTTGATGATGAGAAAGCTTTCTTCCCTGAGGCAATCTCTTTCATTTGTAAACATCTATGACTATTGTAAAAACTTCTTTGTATAGTGCAGAAATGTGTTTTCTTGTATTTTAGTCTTTTTGTCCCAGTGATTTCCTCTGAACAAGTTGCATATTCTTCAATATGACAGCATCTCAAAAATCTGAATACAGTTAACTAATTCTTCTTAACTCCTCTATTTATGGTTAAGTATCCATAGTTTCTTCAATTACTCCAAAATTGATGTAACTTTGAATTCCTTAATTAATCATTTTCAATATTCCTCTTAAATTGTGATTCCCCCAAATTTACACAGATTCCAAGAATAGTTTCAAACCTATATAGAATAAAATACAATTTTCACTCTATTATTTAGATTTTCTGTATCCATTTATACAATTTACATTGTTCTTCCCTGTCTGATGTTCTCCACACGTTGTTGATTGATTGTGTTCCCTGTTAAATATAACACCCTCAATATCTCCTTCTATAAAAGCTAGTTTTAATCTTTGTCTATTTGGTCCTATATTTATATTAATTCTTTTAAATTTAAGTCTTTACTTTTATCTTATATACTTGTTTTAAAAATTTCTATTCGATAAACATTTAAATTGTCAGATTTAAACTATTATTCCAATTCATTAGCAACACTTGGCACTTGATTGTGTTTTCTAGCATGTTGTCTTTACAAGGTATCTGACCCCACTAAATATGATATTAAATCATTATCAGTGTTTTGAACAAAGCAGAGTAAAGACTAAGAGATATCAGAGGCCTTTTTAGTATATTTTATGGCTATCTCTCTCCAAAACCCGTTCTAACTTTCCTTTGATTTATAGCACCTAAGAGGTTGGGGAGGGATTGATCCATCATTACCTCCAGGCATGAACCCTGGCTGATTAAAAATAACCAGCATAACTTAACCATCCACCCACATTGACTGGTTTGTGGACAGCCAAATGAGAGTAAAGGATAGGATGCTAATTTAGGGCAGAAAGTCTCTTTCTCTTTCTCTGGAAGATAAGATCACAATGTGAGACCTAGAACTACTTATAGCTACTTTCCAACATGAGGAATGCCAGTCTGAGGGTGAAGTCATAACATGCAGTTGACAAAATGCCCTATTAGTAAAATTGAAGTTTTACTCTAACAAAGTCTGAGACTTGATCTTTCTAAACTTTTTAGACAATATTGTCATTGCAGTTAATGAACAGAGTATGACATTTTATGAGTCAATTTAAACGCTCATAATGATTCAGTAGCATATTTAGTGGAGTCATAAAGTTATATGAGTAACTGTATGAGAGCAGCTACCCTAAGACACTATGAAATTTGAGTAGCTCAATGCAACGAAGGTCTATACTTTATCTAACAAAGACTAGTGAAACTTGTCAAAGATTGGCCTCTCTCCAGTGATTCTGGAAAAGAGGTTCCTTCCATGTTATGATCCTGCCATTTCAACCTATAGCAGGGAAAAGAGGAAAAAAAAAGATGAAGAATGTTGGCTTTTGACAGCCTTGGTCTAGAAATAAAATATATTGCTTTCACTCTTAATCTATTAACCTAAACTAGTCACGTAGTACAGAATTAAATGCCAGAGAGAATAGAAATTGTAGAAGAATATTTGGTGAATATTGATGGTATCTTCACTGAATATCATCTCTTTAAGAAACGTAGTTGTCGCAAAGGACTGAAGGAACATTGATCTTAAGCTGTCTGCTTTCCTTCTGCAACCAGCCCAGAGGCAAGGATGTATTAATGGTTTGGCTACTGGCTTAGAATGGTAAGAAAACACATAAATGATAACAATAAATTCTTCCAAGACACATTCTTTTCCTCCCATTTTGAAAATCAGTATTAAATGTATTTACCTCTGGATTTCTGGTCACATCTCCTCTTTTCCCCAGTGGCTGAAAGATAAGAAAGTTTCATTCACGCAGTTCGCTATCTCAATCTGCAAGTTTTTACCATACTCTTGTATGTAATCTTCTTAGGTCTGGAGACTTGAAATCATTTAGAGAAACTAAATGCTATCATAGCATCTCCTCACATATCTTGAGATTCAATTGCTTTTACCAGTATTTATTCCACCTTCTTCAGGCTAGAAATTATTCTCCTTGTCAAAGAATATGGAATTAAAATAGAATTTTTAGAATCTCATTTTGCATCATTTGTTCAATTTATAATTTTTTTGCCATATATATTATTTTTTGCCATATAAATTATTTGTTCTTGCCTGAACTATCGCTATGACTTTGAAATGTTTCATTTTTCTTACAAAGTTTTTTTCACAAACTTCAACTCATTTTAGGATTTCTGGCACTGTTTTTATGTGCTCATGCTCTGTTTACATTTGTGTTCTGTTATATGTTTCTATACCCTTTTTCAACATGTAAATTTAAAAGTTAAAACTATCTTAGTGATCTTTATGGAGTCACTATAAATCTTCAGACATCATCCTTGATGAGGTTTTTGATAATTTCTTGAATAGAAATTCAATTTCAAGTGATTTCCAAACTCCCTGAACTTTTCCATTTTAGAGTCTGAAACTGCACCTGAAAGTTTGAAAGATTTACATCTTTTACTTATGCTCTTTGATAGATTTCTATTGAAGTTTAGGGTTTTTTTTTCTTTATAATCACCAAATGTTTAAAATATTCTTGGTGCTTAATCAATGATTTTTGGATACTTTTGAATTAAGCAAAGACAAGATTCTTTTTCTATGAGAATCCTATAAGTTTTGAAATATTTTTTTGTCTTCAAAACTGAATCTTTGGTCAGTCCTTAGACAATGTTGATGGACTCAGTTGAACTGCTCCTTAAAAAAAAAAAAGAATCTCAACTTAAAAAAAAAATAACTTCTGACAAGCTTTCCATTCATGGAGATTAAATTTTTTGGTAAACTTTTGAGTGAGTATAACATTACCAGAGTTAAAGTTACAAGTTTAGAAGACAGTTGTCATCCCACATATATGTCATTTCATATTCTCAACAGCAGTCTTCATTGATCATCCAAGAGGTCAAAAACATACAAAAATATCAGTGTAATTCCATTACTGTTGCTAGAGAGAGACGATTTTTGGTATCACTTTCACATGTGTTTTCCTAAATTTTTAAATAAAAAGTCAATCTATATCAAACATTTACAACTTAAAAAAAAATTTTTATTCTAGATTGTTTAAGATTTTTTTCAGAATAAAAGGACAAAATATATGCTAAGTTAAAATGACAATCATTAGCATCAATATCACCTAAACATATGTTATAATGGAATAATTTTAAAGTTTAGAAACCAGAGTTCATCTAGTCCACTCTCCTACCATATATTTCTTCATAAAACCCAGCATGTATGGTTATTACTGCTTGACTACTTCTAGCAATGGGAATCTTCTTTTGGTAATGTCTTTTCCAATCAGTTATTCTAGAATGTCTTTTCATTACTTTCATAAATGTTCTTTTATTTCTTGAACTCCATGTTTCTACTAAATATTGGAGAAACATTACAGCTAGATAGGAGGAATAAATTTTATTGTTTTATACTATATCAACAATAATATATTATTCAAGGGGGGCATCCCCCAAAATCAGAATTTAGTTATAAAAATTTATATATTTATTCTTATATGTTTAAACTTCAGTCGCCTTCTAAATACTCCTTATTTGATGCAGTACATCTATTGAGAGGCTTTTTCCATTGCTCAGAAAAGTTTTTGAATTCATCACTTTTGATACGTTTTAGTGCCTCTGCCATTTTTTGTTTCATCTCTTCCACATTGGCAAAACATTTCCATTTTTTTCATATGGGGAAACAAAAAAGTTGCTTGGGGTAAGATCAGGGGAATAGGGAGGGAAAGACATGAAAGACATGCCATTTTGATCAAAAATTGCTGAACACTCAATGGGTATGGGCAGGTGCATTGCCATGGAGGAAGAACCAGTCACCTGTTTGCCACAAGTCATGATACAGCCTTCTCAAAACTTTGCAGTAAACACTTTAGTTGACTCTTTGATCTGGAGGAACAAATTCTAAGTGTGTTACAAGGGTTTCACCCTCCGAACGATAACTCCAAGTTTTTTGGGGTCTGCCCCTCATAAAATTTCAAATAACAAGAAGAATACCTAATGTTCCCAACAAAAAGAAATGATAGATGTTTGAAACAATGTATATGCTAATAACCTTGATTTGTTTACTATACATTATATGTATCAAACCATCATATATGCCCCTAAGGATGTGTGCAATTATTGTTTCTTAAATAAAAAATAAAATTCTTTATAGAGAAAAAAATTCCAGCTCTTAGCTACCCTTTGGTTTCTCTGAGACTGCACTAAGACCTAACATTTGTCTTACCAGTCTTAGAGATCTGATGAGTTTAGCATGGTCTCTTGCTACTTGGGGAAGAACAGACATTAGTTTGGACTGGTGGACACAATAGATTCTCACTTCTGCTCAGCAAAAAGTAAGTAGATGAAAAAAAATCTCAGCTCTCAGCATCCCCCTGGGGTGGGAAAGAGTTAGCATATGCATCCGGTGTCCCAATTTCTTCAGGGCTGCTCACAGAACTGGCATCTGTCTAGACAGTTTTTGAACTCTGATGGGTACCGTGCACTGTAACCACCTGGGAAGAATGAAAATGGCAATTTGTACTGGTAGATCCTATAGCTGCTTCCAAGCTCAGCAAAGAATGAACTGACAAAAGCCCGTTATGTGCTAGACATTATGCTATGTGATGCAAATACCTCACCTATCTTAGTTCATTTGGACTTCTGTAACAAAATACCATATACCGTGTGCCTTATAAACAATAAGAATTTATTTCTCACAGTTCTGGAGGCTGGGAAGTCTGAGATCTAGGCACTGACAGATTTGATGTCAGGTGAGACCCCTCTTTCTGGTTCACAGATCCACGGAAACAAAAACAAGTTGCTTGGGGAGAGAGCAGGTGAATAGGGAGGGTGGGGCATGGGGATCATGCCAATTTGGGTCAAAAACTGCTGAACACTCAGCATGGTGTGGACAGGTGCATTGCTATGGTGGAAGAACCAGTCACCTGTTTGCCACAGGTCATGATGCAGCCTTTTCAAATCTTCGCAATAAAAACTTTAGTTGACTATTTGGCTGGAGGAACAAACTCTAATCATCCAACTCCATCCTAACATGGGGAAACAGTGAAAATGCGCACTGGGGCCTCTATTATAAGGGCACGAATCCCTATTCATGAAAGCTTCACTCTTATGACTTAATCATCTCCCAAAGAATTCACCTCCAAATACCATCACCTTGGTGATAAAACTTTAACATACAAATTTTAGGGAAAAACATTGTTTATAGCAACTGACAAACCTGTTCTCTTCTCTCTCTCTCTCTCTCTCTCTCTCTCTCTGTGTGTGTGTGTGTGTGTGTGTGTGTGTGTGTGTGTGTTTAAGAATGAAGGATAGATAAGGACATTACCAGACAAACAAAAGCTGAGGAAGTTAATCACAACTAGTCCTGTCTTAGAAGAAATGCTAAAGAGAGTTTTGCTTAGAAAAATATTAAAAAATAATCACAATAAAATATGTTGACTATATACAATAAGAATAAACAAACTTTGACAATAATAGCATAAAGTGTGGCTGGAAAGAAGTTAAAGTGTAGAGTTATGTGTGATTGAATGCTAGTTGCTATCAGTTTGACATAGACGGTTATAACTAAAAGATCTTTTATGTAAGCCCCAAAGGGAGCTACACACACACACACACACACACACACACACACACACACACACATCTATAGAAGTTACACAAAAGAAAAAGAGAAGGTAATTAAAATGTATTAATACAAAAAGTCAACAAAACATAAAACAAGATAGCAAGAGAGGAAAAGACAAACAAAAGAAGTATATCAGAAAAAAATTAACAAAGGCAATAGTAAATCTTACCTTATGAATAAATACATAAAATGTAAGTGAATTTACCTTCCCAATCAAAAGATGTAAAGTTGCTAAGTGATTTCAAAAATAAAAACAAAGAAACAAAACCTCCAAAAAACAAGACAATATACCACATAGAAGAAACTCATTTTAATTTTAAAGAAACACAAGCTGAAGATGAAAAGATAGGGAAAATCTTTTCCATGCAAAAGAGAGCAGGGATGGTTATACTTTCATCAGACAAAACAGACTTGAAGCTAATAACTGTCACAAGAGACAAGGAAGGACGTTATATAATGAAAACAGGGTCAGTTCATCAAAAAAATATAGCAAAGATAAACATGTATGCACCTAACATCAGAGCACTGAAATATATGGAGGAACCCCAAATAACCAGAATTATTATTTTGGAGGATGGACCCCTTGGAGTACAGGTTTCCCCCACTAGAGAAGTGTTCTAGGAAGCTACCAGCATCAGTGTACTAGGTAGCATTGTTGCGGCAGGCTGAGTTTAGCTTCAGTGAATTTTTTTTGGACATTCTTTTAGCACATTAGCCCATTTTATAAAGAATGATTTACAAGTACACCTGCCCACACCTCAGTAAGCATTCAGCAGTTTTTTTTATGACATGACCCTTATACCTCACCCCCACCATGAACTTGAATGATTTTTGTTGTTGTTGTTGTTTCACTAGATGAAAAACTCAAAGGGAAATATTTTTCCAATGTGGAAGAGATGAAACAAAAAATGGCAGAAGAACTAAAAAACATAAAAATTGACAGGTTCAAAAACTGTTTTGAGCAGTGGAAAAAGTGTCTCCATAGGTATATTGTGGAGAGTACTTAGAAGGTGACTGAAACTTAAAAAACATACAAGAATAAATTCACAACTTTTTATAACTGAATTCCTGTTTTGGGGCTTTCTCCTCTCATATATGTGAGGTCTGACAATTAAGTTTGTGGATTTGCCACCATGCACTTAGCTTGTCAGCCCTGTGCAAACAACTCAGTAAGGGTTCTTAACCTTTGTATATCAGTGTCTCACAGCTGTGTTTGTGTCGATGTGTGGGGGTGTCTTGCTGAGTGGTGTTCATTATTGTTGCTGAATGTTTTTGTGTGCTATTGTGAGAATGTTGAAGCTTGAATTGGAGCAATGAAGAAACAAGAAATTTCTTGTTAAACTTGGCAAAGTTGGAGGTGAAATCAGGGACATGTCAGTTCAAGTTTACGGGGATATTGCCATGAAGAAAATGGCAGTATACAAATGGATTAAATGTTTTTCTGTGAGGAGAGAAAGCGTCACTGATGAAAAAAGGTCAGGATGGCCAGTATTGGGCAGAACTAATGAAAACATTGAAAAAATTCATCAAATTGTGAGTCAAAATCATCAGCTGGCTATACGAAGCATAGCAGACCACATAAGCACTGATAGAGAAACAGTTAGCAAAATCTTAACTGAAAATCTTGGTGTGAGAAAGTGTTTGCAGAAATGGTTTTGAAGGAGCTCTTGCATCATGACAATGCACCAGCTCACCCAGCACTATCTTTGAGGGAGTTTCTAGTCAGTAAACTAATAACTGTATTGGAACACCCTCCCTACTCAACTGATCTGGCCCCCAATGACTTTTTTCTTTACCTTACTATATAGAAAATATTGAAATGAAGACATGTTGATGGCATTCAAGGCATCAAGGATAATACGACAGCTCTGATGGCCATTCCAGAAAGAGTTCCACAATTGCTTTAATGAGTGGACTAGGTAGTGGTGTCAGTGCATAGCTTCCCAAGGAGAGTACTTCAAAGATGACTGTAGTGACATTCAGCAATGAGGTATGTAGCATTTTTTCTAGGACGAGTTCGTGAATTTAATTGTCAGTCCTCATTAGCAAACATTGATAGGACTGAAGTGATAAATACACAGCTAAATAATTATAGTAGGAGACTTCAATATCTCACTTTCATAATTAATTGAACATTCATATAGAAGATCAATAAATAAATTGAGGATTTAAACCGTGCTACATCAAATGAGTCGAAAAGACGTATACAGAGAATTCTAAACAATAGCAGTTAAATACACATTATTCTCAAGCACACAGAGAAAGATCATATGTCAAGTCATAAAACAAAGCATAACAAATTTAAGAGGATTGAAATCATATCAGGTATCTTTACTGACCACAATAGACTGAAACTAAAGATAATAACACAAGGAAAACGGAAAAATCCACAATTATGTGGAAATTAAGCAATGCACTCTTGAACAACTATTGGATCATAGGAAAAATAAAAAAAAGAAAGTAGAAAATGACTGAAGACAAATGAAAACCAAACACAACATACCAAAACTTATATAGCAAAGGCTATACTAAGAGGAAAGTTTTTTGTGTATGATAAACAATTGCATTAAAAAAGAAGAAAAATCTGAAACAACCTAACTTCATACCTCAAGAAGTTAGAAAAAGAACAAGCTAAACCCCAAGGTAGAAAAAGAAGAAAGTAATACAAATTACAGAAAAAAATTAAAAAGACCATTATAATAATAGAAACAAGATTAAAAGTTAATTTTTAAAATGATAAACAGCATTAACAAACACTTATCAGGACTAAATACAAACGATAAGACAAATAAATAAAATCAGATACAACAGATACCACAGAAAGAAAATTATCAAAAGGGACTATATAAACAATAGGATAACAAATAGGATAACCTAGAAGAAACAGATACATTTCTAAAAACATATACCTTATCAAGACAAAATCATGAAGTAGAAAATCTAAACAGACTTAGTAGATCACTAGTGTGGTTATTGAATTAGTAGTCAAAGCCATACCAACAAAGAAAAGCACAGAACTACATAGATTTATGGGTGAATTCCATCAAATATTTAAAGAAAACTTAACACCATCTCTTCCCAAACTTTTTCAAAACTATAAGAAGAAAGAACAATTCCAAACTCACTTTATGAGGCCAATATTACCTTGATACCTAAGCCAGATAAAAATACTACAAGAAAAGAAAACTTTGGGACAATATTCCTGATGAGTATAGACAGAAAATCTTCAATAAAATGCCAGCAAACCAAATCTAACAGCATGATAAAAGGATCATATATCATGACCAAATAGGATCTATTTCTTGGTTTCAAGAAATAGTCACATACAAAAATCAAAATACGCACCACATTAACAACATAAAGGATAAAAATTAGATGATTGTCTCAATAGATGCAGAGAATGCATTTGACAAAACTCAAAAGCTTTTTTAATGCTAAAAACTCTCAACAATTGAATAAAAGAAAAATACTTCGGCATAGTAAAAATTGTATAGGAAGGATCCATGGATAATTCTCAATGTTGGAAAAACTATAAGCTTTCAGACTTAAAAACAAACAAACAAACAAGCAAAACCTGTTAGACGTAATAAGTACATTCAAATATTGCAGGAATACACACAGCATACAAAAATCAATTGCATTTTTATACACTAATAATAGATTATCTGAAAAAAAAATTAGAAAAACAATCCATTTACAGCAGCATCAAAAGAATACATACTACATATGTATGCCAAAATTTTATAAAATACACACTTCTATAAGTTGCTAAAAACTAATAAACAATGTGGTAATGTAGTTTTATTCATAAAGACTGTCCCCAAATTATGATGTTTGCCTTACAATTTTTTGACTTCATGATGATACAAAACAACATGTATTTAGTATGCTTCAAAACACGATGGGGTTATGTCTGGATAAACCATAGCAGGTTGAAAATATCTTTTGACATGTATTTTCAACTTAGGATGGGTTTATCAGTAACCCATTGTAAGACGAGGAACATCTGTACAAAAAAAAAAAGCAACTTTCTTTGATGCTGGAAATGAGAATCTATTAAGGGAAATTAATTTTATTCAAACGAGTATCCAAAACATGAAATATTTAGAAATAACTTTATCAAGAAATAATGGGACTCAAGGGAAATTCTATTAAATGTAATGCAAAGATATAAAACAAAATATGACAAAAGAAGATAACAATCATGTTCTTAGGTGAGAGAATTAATGTCACAAAAATGTTACATTTCCTGGAACTAATATTTTAGAATCCAAGCATTGTTTATGAGGAGAGAAATTGATATAGACAGGATCAAATGACCTCAAAATGTTTGTAAATTTATATACTTTAGAATAACCAAGATTATCAACACAAACAATGATTTGAGATTTACCAGATTTCAGACTATACTACAAAGTTACTATGACCAAATCTTCATGGCATTGGTTTAGGAATAGACCAATGGAACGAAAGAAAATTCATAAGTAAATTTCAGTATACCTGAGAATTTTATCTATTTCTAAGATAATATATAAATTGAATGAGAAAGAATAGTTACTTTAATATGAATATATAGAGAAAAGGATCTTTACCTCATTCAATACACAAATTAAGTTTCAGACTCTGCCATCAATAACTTGAAAAAGTCAAGTGTGGCGGTTCCTGTTATTTTCTTACTTATTTTCCTTTCTAGTGTATGCAAAAACCAGAGGGATTAGTTAGGCTACTTTAATCTAAGCAAGTGATAGCTATAATCATAGCTGCCTAGAATAACCTGTATACTGTCAGATCCACTGGGTCCTAAGTTCATGTATGAGTACAACAATTTTTGGGGTAATAGAAATTATACATTTG
This sequence comes from Cephalopachus bancanus, assembly GCA_027257055.1. NCBI lineage: Eukaryota > Metazoa > Chordata > Mammalia > Primates > Tarsiidae > Cephalopachus > Cephalopachus bancanus. The sequence continues at coordinate 5,574,283 of JAPVLO010000138.1, forward strand.
ATATTGGGCAAGGTTAGGTCCAGAAGGCATAACAAATTACATGACTATCTAGTCTAGTTGACTTGCTTGGTACTTATCCCTCTTTCCGCTTCAAATTCTACCCATATCTTCATGAGGCAAATTCCCTCCAACCAACTGAAAGAGGGAGAAAGCACCTGAATTTGATTCCCAAAATGCCAACACAGGATGATGCTCCCCTACTTTGCTCAATTACAGTCCCACTGAGGACAGTTTTGAAAGGAAATCCTCCCTCCTAGTGAACAAAACTGAGAACGAGTTACTCCATCATTCACCTTATGGGAAAGAAGTGGTCTAAGGAGTGTGTGTAATGTTTATTAGACATACAGACATATTTTTTGCATGTGTGTGTGTGTGTGTGTGTGTGTGTGTGTGTGTGTCCACACAAATACATACTTTAGCAGTGGAAATAAAATAGCTTGGTTGAATGATGAGATGGATACAGGAAGAAGACTAGAAGATCAGGAACAAGATATTTGAAATTGTGGAAGGACCTATGAGTGGGACACAGAGCATGCAGATCTTTGGGTGTCACTTTAATGTCCATCATTGCAGAGGATTATCTTGAAAATCAGTGAACAGGATGACATCACCTAGGTGTAATTCAGCCTCTCAAAAGCTTTAGTACTAGTGTCATGGGTCAAAAATAGATTAGCTGTGGTGATAGGGATGGAAGCTGTGCATGGACTCAATCGCATAGTCCTCCTTTTACCAGGATGTACTAGTTACTGCTTCTTCTGAATCTGGCATCTCTCAGCATCAGGCACTGATTCTAAGTTCCTTATACGCCATTGCCAAATGGCGCCATTCCATAGCTAGATATCGATGGCATGGTGATGACATTTGACTCTTCCTATTTTTTTCCTGTTACAATTTTTGCATTATTGCAGTCAATACATACACCAAATATGAGTGTACATATTCCTTGCTATGGTACCTCCATCACCACCACCATGTGAATGCTTATAAGGTGTCTAATTTATTTTATTTTTTTAAATTTAATTATTATTTTTTTTTGAGTTGGAGTCTCACTCTGTCGCCCAGACTGGAGTGCAGGGGCCGCTCCCGGCCACCGCAGCCTCGACCTGCTGGGCTCGGGCGGTCCTTCCTCCTCAGCCTTCCGAGTAGCCGGAATGACAGGCATGCGCTACCACGCCCGGCTGATTTTTTGATTTATTGTAGAGATGAGGTCTCGCTGCCCAGGGGGGTCTCGAACCCACGGGTTCAGGCAATCCACTCACCTCAGCCTCCCAAAGGCGCGGGATTATAGGCTGAGCCACCGAGCCCGGCAGGTGTCTAACACATTATCTCGCATGCTTTGCTTCAAACCCAGGATCTCATTTAGTAGCAAAGGAAGCATAAAGTAAAAAAGCATAATTATAAAATCCACTAATCTTATATATCCACTAGAAGCAATGGATGTATTAGAATGATGGAATGGACTTTTTAGCTAAGGCACTAACTTTAGGACTATATCCTTCAAAGGTGGAACACTGATCTCTACTAGGCTACATATTTAGTGATCTAATCGTTGATTTTCTTCAGGGGTGACCCCCAAAGCTAAATTCTATGGTTCTAGGCATTAAGTGCTGAAAATAGGATTGGCTTCTGTCAACATATTTTGATTATCTTTGCAAATTTAGGTTCGATTGAGACTCCTGGTTCTTAGGAAGATAACGTTTTAGGTGGCCAAATGTCACAGAATATCATGAACTAAATGCTATGAATAACATCAGACTGCTTTGAGCACCTCATGACAGCAGGTTAGCAAGCAAAAAAAAAAAAAATATATATATAATATATATATATATATGGAGTTACTGCACTATCAGGGTTGATATCAGACAATGAGAAGAAAAAGAGGTAAGTCTATAGCAGAGGATTTTCACTAAGATATCTTTTAGTGTTTCAATGCTTCTATGAAAAGGATTAATAGTAAATGGCCAATTTCATCAACTGTGACCTGGCAAAGTCAAGACAACTAAAGACTCAGAACCTCTGGGGAGAAAGACTGGAAATCTCCCTTCCAACTGGATTTTAAAATATACAAAGAGAATTGCTATCTTGAGATTTTACACGTGACTTGGCATACTTGCAAGCTTCATTTTGATTCCAAGGCAGATTTTTTTTTTTTTTTTACATGTATTGGCTTCATTAATACACCTTTGCTTTATTCTCTTTTCTTCCCATTCCTATTCTTATATTACCTTGGATATGTGCTTATATTTCTTAGAAAAAATGAATTTTAAATGTTTAAATTAAAAACATCTGAGTTTTAATAACAGAAAGCATGGTAAATTTAGGGGGGCACCCCCCAAAAAAACTGGAATTATCTTTTGGAGGGTGGGTCCCTCGTAGTACAGTTCCCCCCCTACTTGGTGAGTGTTCTAGGAACCCATCAGCATCAGGGTACTAGCCAGCTTTGTTGTGAGAGGCTGTTTTCAGCTTCCGTGAAATTTCTTTTTTGAGAGATTCTTTTAATGTGCTTGCCCATTTCGTGATGGATGATTTACGTGCACACCTGCACACAACACGCTGAGGGTTCAGAAGTTTTTCGTGTCAAACAACATGACTCTTGTGGTCCATTCTCCCTATTCACCCAATCTTGCCCTGGGCAAATTTTTGTTTCCCTGGATGAAAAAAGTGCTCAAAGGGAAACGTTTTCCAGTGTGAAAGAGGTGAAACCAAAAACAGCTGAAGCACTAAAAGATATCAAAGTTGATGAGTTCAAAATCTGTTTTGAGCAGTGTAAAAAGCGTAGGTGAATTGCGTCACACGGAGAGTACTTAGAAGGTGACTAAAGTTTAAACAGGTAAGAATATATATGCAATTCTTTTAAATAAAGTCTGGTTCTTTGCAGGGGTTCCCCCCCCATATATTCTTCCTAAGTTTGTCAAGTCAAGAGCATTAAATAGTAAAAATATTTATTTTTTGTATTTCCTTTAAATCTTTAAAAATATGTTTCTAAACATTTTTCTATGAAATAGAACCTTTATGCTGCTGCTTTGTATTTTTTATTATTTCTATGTGGAATCTTCAGAAGCAAAAAAAGTTCCTATAGTTAAGTGAGTGAATCCTTTTTTCCTTCGTATCCATTCCTTCCAAATAGAGATAATAACATTAGGACACTATGAAAGAAGTTTTGCTGAACATTATATCAATATTACAAATAATTTTGGGACATACCTTCATATATATTAAGCATAGAGCTATATAGAAGAATGTAAGACAAGGTAGAAAAGGCACCATATATATGATGGGCATCAAAATCAAAGTTGGTTATATTTGCCTATTTACCAAACATCTAAAAAATAGGTGGCAGTTTCAAAGGTGGTCTAAATTTTTTTTGACACATTTTAGAATTTTTAAACTTAGGTTCACACCATTATGTTGAACAAGGTAAGCATATAACGTGTTGCATCTATATGTCTGATGCAATTTGAAATATATTTTAAATAGTGTGTTATTATTTGTGGGGACAGACTTTGTTGGTACAGAGAGAAATAAACGAGAATTTTAGGTTAATAATTTCAATAGTTCGACTGTATTTTAAAAGCTTATTGTCTGAATCTGAATTGGCAAATATTTTAGGATTTGTAGCCTTTTATTCTAGTTCCTGGAAATGTAATGATCCGAGGTTTTGCTACCTCTATGTTCCCACAACTTGATGGTACCCTGCAATTTCACAGGTACTCTAAGGGCTCTGCTTAATGTCTTGCGGTTGAATGGCTTAAGAATATTACTTTCACCATTGGGAATAGTCTGGTGTAAGTTTCTAATGCATGTATCAGTTTGATGACTCTTAAAAGAACTACATTTTAAAGTTGGGCCACTTAATAAAGACTTCAAGTCTAATTTTTGATAACTGAACTAAGTCAAATAAAAATACTTTCCTGAACAAATTTAGAGGACCTGGTGATACTCGCTGAAGAACTCTTAGGAATTTGATTAGTTGACCTTGAATTCTGAATATATCCTCAAGGAGACAAACTCATCTAAATTCCTAACCACAGGAAATATTAAATTTAGATTCATCAAATTCAAAACCCTTTTTAGCTATACATTTATTAAACAGTTTTACAACCCTTCACTTATTTTCCCACATCCCATTATTCTTTTTTCAGCAGTGCTTAAGATTTTCTAAAAGTACAATGCCGGATAACAAAGTGTCAAAGTGCACTCCTGAATAGTGAAAGGGCCAGAGAAACCACGCAAAAATGATGGCTAACATTGCAGGTAAGGATGACATGGTGTTATACATTCAGGTTCTAGGGATTTGTATTGAGATCTAGGATTATCAAGTAGCTCTGGCTCTTCACACCTGAAGAATAGAGCCAGGGCATGACAATCAGCTGAGCTAAGGGCTATGTGTGTACGTGTGTATGCACATCTGTGGGAGTTATGGGTTTCATTGTTTGGAGGCTAGAGATTGACCCTCTGGCAGGCCTTCGATCGGTCTTTGCTAAGTTGTAGAAGGCTCCAGGGCAGGAACAAGCTTTGCATAGTTTCTCTTGTGTTTTGGCCTTGTCCAGCTGCATATCCTATACTACACATACAATAGATTGCTATTATTTAATAATAACCCTTTAAATAAATGAATAAATTTTAATTTGCCAGTTAACAGACAATAACAATATCCTTTTTTCTCTTTTAGAGTATGCCAAAGTGAATTTGAAAGCACATCAGTGGCAGCATCTCCTAGGCTTTTTAATGAAAAACAAATAGAGGATTTTTCTACTGGATTCATGAGTTAAAAGGGAGAAGGTTTGTTATGGGTAGATATTTCCCTTTAAGGGATCTTGAGAATCTTTATATTTATTTTTCCTTTTGACTTTGAATCTGTAAAATATCCATTTTCTTATCAAAGTAAATGATTGCAGACTTTAGATCAATGTTGTTGTGACCTTTATCAGAGAAGTCTTTAAGTCTTTTATTAATCAGAAAGAAATCAAGCCACTTAATTATAAAATTATTAATTGTAAGAGATAAATGTTAAGATGAACTGAAGTGGGCACGAGCCTGTATAAAATCAGGGTCATCTGAATCACTCAGTTGTCTAGGAGGTTGGCTAATCAGCAAACACGCTCTCTATATACTGATTTGGAAAAGTAAGTGGAAGACTTGACAGCCTTATGGCAAGACTGTAAAGTTCACTGATGTCTCTGACATGTAAATGCAAACTGCTTATAATTGTGCTTACTGCCTTCTATAGAAAATAAATAATTTGCTACGTACCAGGTGCTAAAAGCTGTTCCGAGTTGTGCCTATGAAGATACCCCATCTGGAGTGGTAGATGGGATGGGCACCAGTACCTAATTAGGTTTTTCATATGATCTACAGTTATTCTCTGTGATCCTTCAGGCTTTAGCACTGACTAAACAGGCTAGTTACTTGCTGTTGTGCTAGGAAGTATAACTCTTGCGACTCTCAAATTTTTGATGGTAGCACTAATCTCTCTCTTTGTGTGTGTGTGTGTGTGTGTGTGTGTGTGTGTGTGTGTGTGTTTTAAAAATTTATTTTAAAGATGTGAGATACAATTCAGGGTTAGGTATACAAGTGATCATTGTACAGGTAAAGTTTGGTCCTCACTTTGGTCTCCACTTCACCTGGTTTGAGATCAGGTACTCTTGTTGATGAAGTATGCCCCTCCCCACCCCCATCTTCTGGCAGGATCCCACTACTGCAATCCCTTTCTTATATTATGAAAATTGCTCAGGGTCTGCTTATGAGTGAGAACATGTGGTACTCAGTTCTTTGTTTCTGTGATAGATCATTCAATATTATAGACTCTAAGTCCATCTTTATGACTGCGTAATATTCCATTGTGTATATGTGCAAGTATCTTTTGCAGAGAGTGATTTGAGTTCCTCTGGGTATATTCCCAGAATGAGGATTGCTGGGTCATATGAAAGGTTGACTTTTTGATCTTTTAGGAATCACCACACTGTTTTCCACAGAGGCTGTACTAGTTTGCACTCCTACCAACAGTGTAGAAGTGTTCCCTTTTCTCCACATCCTCTCCAGCATCTGTTGTTTTTTGAGTTATTGGTGATGGCCATCGTGACTGGAGTTAGGTGGTATCTCAGTGTGGTTTTAATTTGCATTTCTTTGATAACTAGTGAGGATGAGCATTTTTTCATGTATCTGTTGGCTGCTCATATGTCTTCTTTTGAGAAGTGTCTATTCATATTTTCTGCCCACTTTGTAATGGGGCTGTTTGTTTTTTTCTTTTCCGCACATTTGAGCTCCTTGTAGATCGTAGATGTTAGGCCTTGGTCAGATACAGTTGGCAAATATTTTCTCCCATTCTGTGGGCTGTCTCTCGCTCTCTTGATGGTTTCTTTGGCTTTGCAAAAGCTTTTCAGTTTGATGAGGTCCCACTAGTCTATCTTTTCCCTTATGGCATGGGCACTTGGAGTTTTGATCAGGAATTGGTTGTCAGTTTCAATTTCCATAAGGGTGTCTCTTGCATTTTCTAAGGTTCTTAGAGTTTGAGGTTTTATGTTTAGGTCTTTGATCCATTTTGAGTTGATTTTTGTGTATGGCGATAGGTAGTGGTCTTGTTTTAATCTTTTGGATGTGGTCAGCCAGTTTTCCCAGCACTATTTACGGCATTTACTGAATAAGTTCTCCTCTCCCCAGTGGTAGGTGGTGGGGGCTTTGTCGAAGATGAGTTGGTTGAGAAATTGAGGTTTTGCTTCCAGAATCTCTATCCTGTTCCACTGGCTATATGCCTGTTCTTGTATGTATCAATACCAGGTTGTTTTGATTACTGTAGCCTTACAATAAAGTTTGAAGTCTGGAAGGGTGATACCTCCAACTTTTTCTCTTTTGTTGAGAATTTTTTTTGGCTATTGTGGTCATTTATGTTTCCATATTATTTTCTGTATTGTCATTTACAGGTCTGAGAAGAATTATGCTGGTAAGTTTAATGGGTATTGTGTTAAATCTATAGATTGCCTTGGGTAGGATGGACATCTTAACAATGTTGATTCTTCCAATCCATGACCATGGAATATTTTTCTATTTGTTTGTGCCATCTTTGATTTCTTTGAGCAGTGTTTTGTAGTTTTTGTTGAAAAGGTTTTTCACTTCTCTGGTGAGAAATCTGCCAAGGTATTTATTTTTTTCCTTTTCTTTTTCTTTCTTTCTTTCTTTTTTTTTTTTTTGCTGTTGTGAATGGGATTGTGGTTTTTACTTGGTTCTTTCTCTGTTTGTTGCTGTTGTATAAGAATGCAACTGTCTTTTGCACATTGATTTTGTACACTGAAACTTTGCCAAAGTCCTTTATCAGAATAGCACTAATCTCTGTCCCCCAGGGATGTGGCATTTTAGTTTACTATCTTAAAAGAGAAAACAGATACAGAAGCTTTTCTTTGGTTCTTCTTACCTTAATCACCCTTGTTCCATATATTAGAGAATCAACATAATTCGGCTTATTAAATATGTTCTATTTCTATTATATGTTTGAAACAACTCATGGAACATTTTAAGGTTTACTCTGAATAGTTGACCCTGATGGTATTTTGGGTCTCTGAAGAGAAGTATTGAGTTCAAAACTAATAACTAATACATTCTGAAGTATGGGTATTTCTCTTTCTTATAGTCAATCTGGTAAATAGTAATGGGTGTGCTTGGGAAACTCAATGCAGGATTTTATGCCAAACTGATCAGCCTCAACTTTCACTATGGAGTGAGTTCTGACTCTTGAGCTGACTTAGGTGTGATAATGAAGCTGTGTGTCTCTAAAATAACTACTTCTGGGCTAGATTTTTGGCCCATAAATCAAGAAAGTATCATCCTATACATGTCAAGAAGCACTTAAATGGACTTCTAGAGATGGATTTATTTCCTTTCTGGGACTTTAAGTAATTATCAATAGCCACAGATTCCCATGGGCTAGAACACTATGGTAACCTTTTTCTTTCTGTGGCTTATTGTGTAATGGCACACTTCTTTTCTCTGATGGTTAAATAGCTCCACCCACACTCAACCACTCTGGAATCCCATGATTACCACAGAGATCTCAGAGACAACTTTCATTATAACATCACACACTAATATTTCTGGCTCATAGAGTTTAACTACCAGAGAGATCATCAATAACATTCAAGCCTCCCTTGCGAAGGCATTTCTTAATATCTTGTAAAGGGAATGTTCTCCCAGATATCCCAAGGAGTTAGGGCTAGGCAATGGTTGAGAAGATTGCACATAATAGATTCGTTCCAAGTCTACTTCCTTCAGAATGAAGACTTCTTCCATTAAAGTACAACAAGGAAGTTTTTGCCTTCCAACTGTATTAACTATAACTCTTTGTTGAGATGAGACTTAGATTAGCCTGTTTATCAAAATATTAATGCCACGCATGAGTGCTCAAGCCTATACAGCAAACTCTGAAAGCAATATGAATGTATCCGTGCCAATTAATTACAACCTAATGAATCTCAAATTATATCTGTGGTGAAATGCACCTAAAACAACTGCCACACATAGTCCTCAGACCTCCACCAACTCAAACTTGTGAGAGATTTTTTTAACTCATTTGGTGTAGAGACAGTCTCCTCCTTGTGCCTTGATGTCTACACTATGATGGGATATAACCTGTGTTATAGATCTGGAAGGAAGGAGAGGAGGAGAAGATAGTTTTGAGAATAATTGGATTATCTTATGAGGCTAATTGTTCCAGGTATAACCAGGTGTTGAGGATGGACTGATTTTTTTTTTTAGAGGAAGTCTTAGGGAAATTTCAAGATTCTTAGCCTCACTTATGTCTTTTAATTGCCACATTCTGTGTTTCTTGGTCTTCCTCCTTCCTTACCAGTGCCATTGGCATAAGATACCTGAGGTGTTGAGCATATAATTGGTGATGCAATTTTAGCTTTTAGTAAGAATTATTCAGCTATGTGTGCCCTGTGACTAGCCACCACATGCCATAAATTACTTGTGTCTCAGTCTCCCCCAGCATAGAGGTAATCTGTGAACTCCTGCATGACTGTATATGACCATCCGAATTCTACAATACCGTTTTGTGAATAAGTTTCTTGGGACACTCCTGGTATCAATGACCACATTAGACAACAGAAAATAAATGACATCTGAAATTAGAATAATTTGAAGAGGATTTATTAATAAAGAGCCTAATTAAGCTAAATGGCTGGAGTCTTGCAAAACCACCAAGAATAGTACAGAATCCCAGAAGCTTGTTATTGAAGCAGATAGTACCTTTCCTAGATATAAAGATGAGGAAAAATAGAAAAGATTTTTCAGGACCGGAAGGAGTTGTATAGAATAAGCCATCTTGAATGTAACTATTTCTTTTGCTCAAGTGGTATACGCAGCCTGCCTGAGGTGACTTCAAAGGAAGGAAACCAGGGGGAAACTAAAGCTCTAACCTCACTACTATTCTTTTCTCCATTATTCTCTGGGGTTCTCCCGCTGGAAGTAGACGACACAGGAGATCTGATGCAGCTCTACAGATCAGCCTCTCGGAGTACAGAGTAGGATAGAAAAGAGTGGATCTCGACGAGCAAATGGAGATGCCAAGTACACCTCATCTTTTTCCATTGATTTCTGGAATCCTGGATATAACCAGGCATTTCATTCTTTCCTGATTGGGCATATCCGAACTTACTTTTTATTTTTCAGTTTTTTATTTTAAAGATGTAGTGTACAATTCAGGATTAGGTATACAAATGTTTATTAGAAAAGTAGCCATGTTGATGAAGTAGGCTCCCCTCCCCTGGCCACTACTGCCAATCCCTTTCTTATAGTATTATAATTGTTCAAAGTCTGCTTATGAGTGAGAACATGCGATACTTGGTTCTTTGTTTCTGTGATAGATCACTCAGTATTATAGACTGTGAGTCCATACAAGTTGCCGCAAAGTTCATAATTTTGTCCTTATTTATGGCTGCATAATATTCCATTGTGTATATGTACTACATTTAAAAAATCCAGTTCTCTTTCAATGGGTAGCATGGTTGTCTCCATGCTTTTGTTATTGTGAATAATGCTACAATAAACACGTGAACTTATTAGAAGTCTAATATGACAATTACCAAATTTCCTATATTGTTATCCACAAGCCAAAAGAGCAGGTACTGCCTGCTCTGCATAGCCACTGTATATTTGGGGCTGTATTATATAATTTAGAGAAATATCATGCATAGAAGGTTTGGTCCTGAAAAAATTGGTATTTGGGTTTATGCAGTTCAACTTTACCAATGGATTCACCTCTACCAGTATAAGCAAGACATTCAAATGTTGACATACTGTGATTAAGTCCTATAAGCAATGTGCTGTTCAATCAGCATCTGTGGGCGTTTTTCTGAGACTAAAGGGTAGTTTGCTCTTTATAGTCTTTCTTTTTTTCTTCTCTGACAATGGCAATGTAGACTGACATCTTTATATTGCAGTGAAGTTGCATACCTACTTTCGAATTGAAATATATGAAGATGATACCACATGAGATTTATAAAATAATGTTATCCTTGACTAAAAAGAAGATATTTAATCTACAGGTAACTTATAAGACAATATGTATATAATTAAAGTCAAATATTTCTGATGACTCAGCAAAGGAATGTATATCCACCAAAAGAATGTGTAGTATCTCTTTTTATCTACCACAAGGCTAAAGTGAAAAGAACTGGAGAAGTTTGTGACATGTTTGGGAGAAAAACTTTCAATTTTCATAGCTCTACTATAAGCACTAATGAGTATTACTTAAGTTAAATATGTAGTGGAAACATTTCCAACACCTCTATCTGCTGTTACCTTTTCATTTAAAACATACGTTCAAACAGGAGTTTCAATCTGCAAGCCACATTTACTTTTTAGTAATCAATGCCTCTAACCTGCAACATTTAAAATTCAGTATCTCTGTAGAAATGATGAAATTAGACAAGAAGAGACTTTCTCCTTAAACTCGCGCTATATTAATAACAAAAGAACTAGTAACAACTCAGGCTCACACTTTTTCCCCCCTTCAATATTGATGTAGTATGAGACACCAAAATCGTGAATGTTTAGAAAAAAATAAAAATGTCTTCGTAGAATCTCAGACCTCACCATCACGCAGTATACCCATGTAGCAAACCTGCCCATGTACTCCTTGAATCCAAATTTAAAAAAATATATTCATAGGGAAAGCTAATGCATTAGGGGATAATATGCATACTTACATATGAATTAATTTAAATTCTGTCTTATTTATACTTTGATTTAAGGTTGAAAATAAGAAAACATTCTCAACCCTTATTCTGTGTTCCTCTGGAAGGAAATGTGAATATTTGATGTTAAAAGACTCAACTGATAGACAAAATATACCATTAAAGAGAATTAGAAATTGCTCCTGTCTAATAACATTTAAAAGTAAATACAATATAGATGAAACCACTAGGAGTAAAGCCAGAGTTTTAAAGTTTGACTAATGCTAATTATTTGGTTACTAATACTAATTATTTTGTTACTGAATTGCTGACTTCAATGGATAAAGTCATAGAAGACATGAAAGAACAGTTATTAATCTCAGATTTTAGAGGTCCTAAGTGATTATGTGTCTTTGTAATTCTAATAATAGCAAAATATTACCCTGAAGTTATTGACATTTGACTTCAGGAAATTGACATTAAAGATTTGGTCCTGCTTATTGAAGCCAGGGAATAAACTATTGCTTATTGATGTTCTGGAATGCTTCATACAAAGCCATCACAAACTGCTTAAAACTCTTTCAAAAGTCCAAATTAATTGAAACCATTGCTTATAAATGATTTATTTTTGCTTTTCTTGTCAGCAAGACTTTAGAACACTAATGACATTCAAAAAAAACAACAACAATTCTACTGACAATTTCATCTTGATTAAAGAGAAAAGTGGATAAAGTAACTTCCTGATAGTCTGATCCATTTTGTTTTCCTAGTTGGACTATGAAAATCAAGCAATCATCTCAAGTCTTGAAACTCTGATAGAGTATTTTATCAGAAATACAGAGGAATAAGACATGTATAATAGCGATGACAGAATTTGAATGAGTCCAGATTTATTATAAAATGTTTAAGAAGGTAGAATTTACAAATTGGGCACTATATTCTAACAATATTACAAACTGGTCAATCAAAATACAAAAATTTAATAAAACCGGCTCAAGGTTTCACTTGATTTTTTTATTATGATTATTCATATTAACAAATTCAGCAAAAACACATTGAGTCCCTTTAAAAATTAGAGACTATACTAGATTCTGGATATTTTATGATAAAAAAAAGTACTTGCCTTCTGATAACTTGATATTTAATTTTTAACTCGACGCATGAGTTTGATTATATCTACTGTATTGTATTAAAAAAATTGATCTTTTCTTTCAGAATATTTTAAAGTATACTTCATTTATAGTATGTGTAATAATTTTTTTGCATTTCTCTTAGCAAAGTGTTGATTAGAAAGTTAGAAGAGTGAGATTCATTTTTGTACTCAATATCTTTTTAATGTGTATTAACACAGCTTCAGACACAGAGAAGATACTTAAGCTTTCTTCAGTGCATGAGACAGTCAAAATGTATCATCAGTTAACAACCCTACTGGTCTTAGAAAATGAAAAAAAATAGATATGGTAGTAACTTGATAATCACCAATAAGACATTGTTTTGAGTTTGAATGTATCCATGCTACTTCATACTACAACAAAATAAATACAGCAAAGAAACTAGAAGCTGAAAACCTAACGATTTCAGGATAGTCAAATTCTTTGGTCCTCACCAGTATGTCAGGAATTCTTTGAGAGGTATAAATGCAGTGCTTTTGGGAAAACAATAATTAAAATGAAATTGTGGCTTATATGTAGTTCAATTGTACAAAGCATTTATAATTGTAAAAGCAGAATGCTCAGTCTTTGATACAAAGAGGGTTAAAATACAATTTTAAAATATACTTGATCATAAAAAAATGAGTACTCTGTAACTGTATCAACACAGAGCTTTATCTTTCTTTTTTTTTTTTTTAAGTTGAAGTCTTACTCTGTCACCCAGGCTGGAGTGCAGTGGCACACTCATGGTCACCCCAGCATCGACGTGCTGGGCTCTGGTGATTCTTCTGCCTCAGTCTTCCAAGTAGCTGGAACTACAGGTGCGTGCTACCACATCTGAGTAATTTTTGATTTATTGTAGAGATACAGTCTTGCCAAGTTGCCCGGGCTTGTCTCAAATCCGTGGGCTCAGGCAATCCACTGGCCTCGGCCTCCCAAAGTGCTGGGATTACAGGCTGAGCCACCAAGCCCGGCCAACACAGAGCCATTTTTACATTTCTTAATTTTATTTTACATTTTTATAGGCAATTCAGAAGGCACTTTAGATTTGTGTTTCTGGACACATTTTATTCCCAATCTGTTCTCTTTCATGGATTTTCATGGATCTTAATTTTATTCTCTTAACCTAAAAAATAACTTTCTTATTGATTTATTTAATTCTGACTGACATTTACTAGGCATTCATTTTGTGCATAATACCGGGAGATACAAAATTAATATTAAAATGTTATTTTCGCTGGAGAAACTAAATGTATGATAAAAAGCTCCTTATAGAGAGAATTCTACAAAATATATAAATACATGCGTCATGTAAAATGATCACCATGTGGTAATGTAATAAATGAAGAATTCGGTCATTTATTGATAGGGGAGGATCACAGACAGAAAGACAAGCTGAAAAGTCAAACAGTTCAAGCTAAAGTTAAAGAGATCAAAGAATGAAGGGAGTGAGGCTTACAGGACACCAGAAGCTGCTCACGGTGCAGAAAGCTTACATGGTGCATACATCAACATTTTCTCTGGACTCAGATTATACTCGGAAACTTTCTCCTCCACTACACATTTTATGCTTCTTTTCACTTTAGTCAACACCACAGCTGGTAGGAGTCTTCATCTGTATTCGTGAGAGATCTGACCCTTTGTAGTTTTGTCTGCAAAAAGTCAACACAGCGTTCCATTTAGCTGTAGCACTGTACATGTTAGTGTAAGGAGAAGTCTTAGGGATCACCCGGGTTCCATCTATATTGCTCTGTGTTCCCATTGTTATTGAAACACGTATTTCCTCTTTATAGTCAAAATGGAGTATCAGATCAAATACAATAACCTTTTTTTTTTTGCAATAATTTTTTTCCCTCTTGTTTCACTCAGCGGCATGAAAAGCCATGAAAGGCAAGAAAAATCTCAGCTTCTAGTTTAGTGCAACCACTGACATGGTGAGGGTATATTGTTTTTGGGTGTCAGACCTCCTAAACAGCATATTTGAGAAGCATGAAATTGGGGAGCATAGTGTAAGTATTTAGGTGCATTGTGTACATCGTGATTTCCACATATAGTATTGGGTTCTATTAGAATTATGAGGGAAATAGCACGTGTATTAGTTACTAGCTTAGTGCTTACAACAATCTGCATCATAACAGTATAATGGTTAATACTGTAACTAACCTCACCCTTTTCTAAGGTTAATAATCACTTTCATGTGTTGTGTGGCGTGGTGAGATCTTGAACCTAAAAGTATTGCCTAACTTCTTGTATTAGAGAGTTGCTTTCTTAGAATCAATGTTTTATGTATACTATAATTGTGTATAAGGTATTTAGTTGGTCTAGGGTTGGTAGTTAAAAAAAAAAAAGACAGGTAAGGAATAAAATTCAACAATTTGAATACATGTCTATTCCAGTGAAGAAAAATGTCGATCTTAACTTCATGGGTGAGGTCCTTATGTAATCAATTCAGCCATCAATAACTGTGTGGCTCTTCTGACGCAACAGTGTTTGAGGATTCCTGTAGGGGCTACATTGTTGACGGCTGTCAAGTAAAAGATTGGACACTCAATTTTGGTGCTTGGTTGGATAATAGGACGTGTCCATTGTGTGGGTGCATGAACAGATGCTATTCCTCAGTAGGGCTGTTTTTCCATGAGCTCACTGAGCAGGTGCTACAGTGATCGAGAAATTATGGTGATGAACACACATCGAGCAGCTTGTTTTTACTTTTTTTTTTTTTGAGTTGAAGTCTCACTCCATCGCCCAGGCTAGAGTGCAGTGGCATGCTCATGGCCACTCCAGAGTCGACCTGCTGGGTTCCACCGATCCTTCCACCTCAGCCTTCCAAGTAGCTGGAACTACAGGCATGTGCTGTCACGCCTGGCTAATTTTTTTTTTTTTTATGTAGAGATGAAGTCTTGCCACGTTGCCTGGGCTGATCTTGAAGCTGCAGACTCAGGAAATCCACTCGCCTGGGCCTCCCAAAGTGTTGGGATTACAGGCTGAGCCACCAAGCCTGGGCATCTTTACTTTTTTATTTTTATTTTTTTGATTCAGGATCCTACTCTGTTGCCCAGGCTGACGTGCAGTGGTGTGATCATGGCTCACTGCAACCTTGATTCCTTCTGCCTCAGCCTTCTGAGCAGTTGGGACTACAGGCATGGACCACTATGCCTTGTCAATTTTTGATTTTTTTGTAGAGATGAGGTCTACAAAAAAAGCATACGTTGCCTAGGCTGGTCTTGAACTTCTGGGTTCAAGCAATCCTCCCATCTCAGTCTCCCAAAGTGCTGGGATTGCACCTCATACCCAATATTGCTTATTGGTGAACATAAAAATATGTTCTATTTTTTAATGGGCTCATTTTGAGAGAGTCACACACAATCACTTTTTCAAAACACCATGTCAATGATCCTCTAATACCGTTTGTTAAAAATGCCTAAACATCTAGCCAAAGCATTAGTCATCCTGTGGATCAGGGTGGAGTATAATCACAGGTCATTTCTTTTCTTTTCTTTTTCTTTTTCTCTTTCTTTCTTTCTTTTTTTTTTGAGTTGGAGTCTCATTCTGTCTCCTAGGCTGGAGTACAGTGGCATGCTCATGGCCACCGCAGCTTCCACCTACTGGGCTCAGGCGATCCTTGCTCTTCAGGCTATCATTTCTTCATATAAGCGTAGTGGATAATCAGATGTTCAGTGTGAAGTTCTTCATTGTGAGAGTAATTACCATCTTCAACATTAGTAGAATTATTACTTCCCAGCAGTCCACATCTAGATGGGTAATGCCAGCATTTTATGCAAAGTCATGTGAAAATCAGGTTTGATTGATTTCTTCTTTGGACAACTAATCACAGAGAATCTTTGTAAGCCCACTGTTTTGTGTCGATGTGTTGAATTCTAGTGGGGATATATACTTTGGTATTCTGATGCAACTCATGTGTATTTTCTGAAACCAGATTGGGACTTGTTCCATATATACTATTTGTGCTTTATGATAAAGTTGTACTTTGCACAACTAAAATATATGCCTTCATGTATATGGTGACACCCAATTCATGATGACTGGTGTTAAGCTCACTTATTTTGTGGTAAGCTGCTCAGGCTCTGTTAGTGATCTTCAGCAAATCAAAACTGTTTTGCCAAGGAGAGCTGGTTGCTAAAGAGGATATAACTTTGTTTCAAAACCGTAAGAGACCATAATGGCCTTATCACAGGAACCATGCTTTCTGATATATCAAAGATCTTGGAGCACCGCTGACTTCTGTCAAATCTTAAGTTCTAGAGGTAAAGCTGCTTGCATGGTACCTTATATCAACCAGAAAACCTTCTTCTGGAATGGGGGTAGTGGGGTTGGGGGAATTTTAATGAAAAGATTGTGAGTTTTTAGGACATATGTAAATAGATTTTAATGATTTACCAGCTATAGTTTATGTTGCTGGAAAATACAAAGATGCTGACCAAATATTTTCTCTTTCTTAATTGTAGAACGTGAGAACATAACAACTTACCCTTCATTTTGAAGTGGATGTCCTAATATGCCCAAGACCTAAAACATATGTTTATCTGTAGGGTTTGTTTCTAACTTTCTCATTCATATTTCTTTCTAAGGCCTACAGGACATTCCTGAGTGGACTTAAATTGTTCTAATAATGAGACTATATCTGGAAGAGTAATTATAATTTGGAGTCCCTCCTTGATTAAGCTTGTAAAAATGTTCTCTCTCTTTCAAATAACCATTGAACTAATTTTGCAAAACAGTCAAGATAAATTTATCGTTCAAGTCTCTGTGGTGTTACTCATCTCTGTCATTTTCCTAGTGATGTGGACATATCGTCTGGCTTATTATTTTGGTAAAAAGAAGGAGTTCTGGGGACTTTATCTTGACTATTATTTATAGGGAAAGGAGACATGTAAAATTTTTTCAGTTAGTACTTTCATCAATAATTGGAAATATAGACAATATGAGTTCAGAATTTCCTGATGTACTGTAAGAGCTACAGAGAATGGTCAGTAAATACTTTCCAAGGCTGCTGGAATTTATTTCTTATATTACAAAATTTCTTGAAATTTGTATCAAGTTCTGAGGTTATTTTAGTGCATACACCATTTAAACTTGATTGATCTTGCTGTTGTTCCCAATTCCACGCCAGTCATGCTGGAATCTGTTTCTAGTTCTATCTCTGAAGCAGATGAGATGGAGGTAGGGGAGTGAGAATTGGGAACTTTTTTTTTTCCTAATGAGATTTTAAAACAAGAGAAAAATAGCTCTTCAGAAAACGGGCTGGGGAGATAATAGAGAGTATTCTATGTCACCCAGATGTTCGAGAATATTCTTTGCAGTTTTTAGGATCCCAGATTTTTTAGAACAATTCTATATCATATATGAAATGACAGAGTATGGTGGCATTTCCACCTGTTTTTATAAACCAGCAGGTTGTAAGATTGATTTTTACATTTACTTTTTAGCTACCTGTCTGTGTGACTATAGGTGATAATAGATGGTTTAGCATAATCATAAAATTTCCCTAGATTCAAGTACATTATTTGAGCTAAAAACTTAGAAATTTGATTTTGAACTTTTAAAAACCTGTCAAACATTGCTTAAGAAAAACTACCATGCTTCTCAGTTATTCAGTTTCCCTTTTTTTTAAGTTCTGTGTTAGCTTCCTAAGGCTGCCATAGCAAAGTATCACAAAGCAAGATTGCTTTAAAAAAAAGAAATGTATTGTAGCACTGTTCTGGATGCCAGCAGATCCAAATCAAAGTATTGGCAGAGTATGTTCCTCCGAAATGCATAGGGGAATTCTATTTGCTTCCTATTAGACTCATCGTGTTTATCTTTTTGTGGGCCATCTTCAGTGTTCTTTGACTTACAGCTGGAAAAGTCCAATCTCTACTTTCATTGTCACATGGCATTCTTCCTGGGTGTTCCTCTGGATTCACGTCTATCTTCTTACAAAGACACCAGTCATATTGGACTAGGGGCCCGCCTTACTCCAGTATGACATCATCTTGACTTACTTAATTCCATATGCCCTACTTCTAAAAGCATTCACATTTTGAGATGCTGTGGGTACAAACTTCAACATATCTTTTCTGAGAGTATACAATTCAACCCATTTTAGCATATTTTTCTATCCAGCTGTAACTATAGCCGCATAGTCTTGTCTTCAGGTAAAACTAGGTGATAATTTAGTGAACAGTTCTTCCTTCACATGCAAGACATCTTAATTACTGAGTATTATAGATCTTCATGTACTTTAGTGTCATCTACAATAAATAATGCATTTTTTTTCCCATTTCTGTCAGATCCTGGGTTCTGAGTCACACTTCAGGTACCAGCTTTTGTGACAGTAGTATTTCTTTGTTACAAACAACAGGGGGCAATTTAGGCTTTTTGAAGAGAAAATGGATTTATTGATAAGATACCTGTAAGCCCACACAATAAATGGGATGGCTAGGTAGCAATACTTGCCAGGCAGTTAGAGGCAAAAAATCATGAAGAATCCAGCTGAGTTTATACCAGAGAAACCTCCACTTGGGAAGTTGCTCCAGTTGCCTGTGCCACTAAATCTTTGAAACCATTAGTGGTGCCATGAATATATCCTCACTGTCGAGCAACTTTTGTATGTTCTTAAGATCTGCGCTTTTGACAGGAGCTCAATTAGGTAAGTCTGAGTTTTGAGCTATGCTTTTGTTGCATAGCTCAAAAATCAGGGAGGGAAAAGAATCCTTGCCTGTCCTTCCTGGCTGTCTTAAGTCTTCCTGTATCTCCTTTCTCTTTCTTCTTTCTTGTCACTTTTGACCTCACCTACACCATGGAGTCCAATGTGTTCTCTGAATTGAGGAAACTGATTTTTTTATTAATGTTATTGGTTCAGCAATATGTCCAGTCCCCAAGGTCTCTTTCCCAAATTCCCGTAGAAACTTATAACGTGGAAAATATAAACCAAGACTGGTAGTTTTATTGGTTTGTTTTTTGGTATTTTTTTTGTTTTGTTTTCTATATGTATCTTTCTGCCATATTCCTTCTTTGATGCAATAAAAAAGCTAGTGAACTAGTTGAGTGTAGTAGAGGGTGAGAGAGTGTGAGAAGAAGTAGATAAGTAGATAGGTGATGATTGGTTATTAACGATCTCAGGTATCTTACAGAAAAGGAAATAGTATTTCAAAGTGAGTAAGTGATGTGCTAAAGACACGCCGATTAAAGGAAGTGGTGAGTCTAGAACATAAATCCAATTTTTGGCTGATAATATTAGAATTATTTTAGTATACCAGGCTCCTTCTCACTGATTTGAACAATAGGTAAATTTTGCATTGATAACTGAAGTAATGCAATAATAAAATATATATTGGTATTGTCAAGATGTCAGTTTCCCCCAACTTGGTATATACACTGAATATAATCCCAGTCAAAATCCCAGCAATTTATTTTGTAATGTTGACAAACTGACTCTAAAGTTTATGTAGAAAGGTACAAGGCTCAGAATAGTTAACACAACATCAAAGGAGAAGAACAAAGTTGGAGGACTGATGCTACTTGACCTCAAGACTGATTATAAAGCTATGGTAACCAAGGCAATGTGATTGGTGAAAGAATAGTGGGACACAATAAAGACACTAAAATAGACCCACACAAATATAGTCAACTGATCTTTGACATAGGAGCTTAGGCAGCACAATGGAGCAAAAATTGATATAAAGAAACGGTGCCAAAATAACTGGACATGCACATGCAAAACTAATGAATCTAGATAAAAACCTTTTACTTTTCCCCAAAACTAACTAACTAACTATGGATTTTAGACCTAAATATAAAATGCAAAACTGTAAAATTAATAGAAGATACATAAGAGAAAACGTAGGTGACATTGGAGAAAGTGAGGACTTTCTAGATAAAATACCAAAAGCACTATCCATGGAAAAAAACAACAATAATAAGTTGGACTTTTAAAAAAATCGACCTTCCATATGACCCCACAATCCCCCTACTGGGACTATACCTGGAGTAACTCAAATCACTCTATACATAAGATACCTGTACACGAATGTTTATTGCGGCATTATTCACAATAACAGAAGAACGGAACCAACCATGCTGCCCATCAAAAGTGGACTGGATTAAAAACAATGTGGTACATATACATGATGGAATATTATGTAACCATAAAGAAGGATAAAATTATGAACTTCACTGCAACTTGGATGGACTTTGAGTCTATAGTACTGAGTGTATCTATTACAGAAACAAAGAACTGAATACCACATGTTCTCGCTCATAAGAGGATCTTGAACAATTATTATAACACTATAAAAAAGGAATTGGCAATAGTGGGAAACTGCTGGGGGTGAAGTGGGGAGTGGGTGAGATTGGCAGTAGTTGGAAACTGCCAGGGGATGGGAGGTGTGAGTACACCTCATCAAGGATATCTGCATAATGAACATTTGTATACCTAACCCTGAATTGTACCCCACATCTTTCTTTTCTTTTTAAAAAATATTTTTAATTTTTAAATTTATTTTATATATATATATATATATATATATATTTTTTTTTTTTTTTTTTTTTTTTTTTTTTTTTGAGTTGGAGTCTCACTCTGTCGCCCAGACTTGAGTGCAGTGGTATGCTCCCAGCCACCGCAGCCTTTATCTGCTGGGCTCTGGCAATTCTTACACCTCAGCCTCCAAAATATCCAGAACTACAGCTGCACACTACCATGACTGGCTAATTTTTATTGTAGAGACGAGGTCTCACCAAGTTGCCCAGGCGGGTCTCACACCTGTGGGCTCAGGCAATCCCAAAGTGCTGGGATTACAGGCTGAGCCACTGAGCCCAGTCTACATTTTTATTTTTTATTATAAAAATGTGGGGTACAATTCAGGGTTAGGTATACAAAAGTTGATTATGCAGGTACCCTTGCTGGTGAGGTATGAACCTCTCTCCCTAACAGTTTCCCTCAACTACCAATCCCACTCCCCCCACCCCTGACAGTTTCTTACTACTGCCAATCCCTTTCTTATAGTATTGTAATTGTTCAAGGTCCACTTATGAGTGAGAACATATGGTACTCTGTTTTTTGTTTCTGTTATACATCACTGAGTATGATCGAGTCTAAATCCATCCAAGTTGTTGCAAAGTCCATATGTTTGTCTTTCTTTATGGCTGGGTAATATTCCATTGTGTTTATGTACCACATTTTTTTTTTTTATCCAGTATAGTTTCGATGGGCAACATGGTTGGTTCCATGTTTTTGCTATTGTGAATAGAGCTGCAACAAACATACATGTGCAGGTATCTTTTTTGTAGAATGATTTGAGTTCCTCTGGGTATATTCCCAATAGGGGAATTGCTGGGTCATGTGGAAGGTCAATTTCTAGTTCTTTCAGAAATTGCCACACTGTTTTCCAGAGAGGTTGTACAAGTCTGCATTCCCACTAGCAGTGTAGAAGCGTTCCTTTTTCTCTGCATTCTCACCAGCATCTGTTGTTATTTGTTTTATTAATCATGGCCATTCTTACTGGGGTTAGGTGGTATCTCAATGTGGTTTTGATTTGTACTTCTCTGATGATGAGTGAGGCTGAGCACTTTTTCATGTGTTTGTTGGCTGCCCATATATCTTCTTTTGAGAAGTGTCTATTCATGTCTTTTGCCCACTTTTTAATGGGGGTGTTTGTTTTTTTTTCCTTTCAGCGTGTTTGAATTCCTTGTAGATCCTAGATGTTAGGCCTTTGTCAGATATACAGATGGCAAATATTTTTTTCCATTCTGTGGGCTGACTTCCTGTTCTTCGGGTGATTTCTTTTGCTTTGCAGAAGCGTGTTAGTTTGATGAGGTCCCGCTTTATCTTATTTCTTAAGGTAGGAGCATTTAAATAAGAAAAAAAAACTACTCTGAGAAAGTAACTTTTGAAAGAATAAAAATTCATAGTACAGACCAGGGAAAAATATCTTTGCAAAACACATACCTGTTAAGGCATTGGTGTTGAAAACAAAGAACCAAAAACCTCTTAAAACTCAATAATAATAATAAACAACCCAATTAAAAAATTAGGCAAAAGATCTGAACAGATACCTCACCAAGAATATATACAGATGGTAAATAAATTTATGAAAAGACACTCAACATCATAGGTCATTAGGCAATTGCAAATGAAACCAATCATAAAGTGTCACTACACATCGATTAGAATGGCCAAAATCCAACACACTGATGGTACCAAATGTTGGAGTGGGTATGGAGCAGCAGGAACTCATTCTTTGCAAGGAAGAAAAATGGTACAGCCATTTTCGAAGACACTTTGTCAGCTTCTTACAAACTAAACATACTTTTAACATTTGATCCAGCAATCATGTTTTTGCTATCTACTGAAGGGATTTGAAAATGTATGTACACACAAGCACTTTCACATGTGTTGATAATAAGTAACTTAATTTTTAATTTCCAAAACTTGATCACAACCAAGACACCCTTCAATAGATGCAGAGATAAATAAATCCTATTGCATTCAGACAATGGAATGTTATCCAGCAATAAAATGAAATGAGTTATCAAGGCATGACAAGATACAGAGGAGTCTTAAATGCATTTTGATATGTGAGTGCTGCCATTCTGAAAAGGATACATACTCTATGACTTCAACTATATGATATCCTGGAAAAGGCAAAACTATGAGGATAGTCTAGAAAGTGGTGATTACCAAGAGTTTGGGCATTGTTTCCTGTCTTTCTGCAGTGTTTTTGTCCATTTTTAAAGTTATCTTGCTCTCTTCTTTTGTTACATCATGACTTCTTTTTTGTAGTAAATTGCTTTGATTTTTAAATTCATTTTTTCATCTAGTATAGGTGTTTTGTTTTGTTGTATACTCTGTGTGTGCACAAAATATCTTACAATTATAACGATCTATTTAAAGTTACTAGCAACCTTACTTCAACTGCATATAAAAACTTTATACTTTGACTCCTATTCTAACACATTTTGTGTTCTTATAATCAGAGTTTGCCTTTTAAAAATTGTATATCTACCACAGGTTCTCACTCATAAGCAGGCCCTGATCACTGGACACATGAGCACAAAGATGGGAACAACAGATGCTGGACACTGATAAAGGAGGGAAGGAGGAGAGATAACAGACACACAATCACACACTGGGTACCAGGTCCACTATCCGGGGGAGAGAGAGCTTGCTAGAAGCCCAAACTTCACTTGCATGCAATTTACTTACAGAGTAAATTCTCACATGCACCCCACAACTCTAAAATAAAATAA
Source organism: Cephalopachus bancanus (assembly GCA_027257055.1). Lineage (NCBI taxonomy): Eukaryota > Metazoa > Chordata > Mammalia > Primates > Tarsiidae > Cephalopachus > Cephalopachus bancanus. The sequence continues at coordinate 5,597,849 of JAPVLO010000138.1, forward strand.
AATAAAAATGTACTGACACATGAGAAATATGAGGGGTAGTTTATAGAAAATAGGGGAAAATAAATCCACATTAGTGTGTATGTATAATAGTTGTTCCCTGTGGAAAGAAGTAGGGTTAGAATGAGAGACAGGGATGGGAAGGAGATTTTTCACTTTATATTTTCCTATAATTTTTTTGGGGGGTACCAAGTTAATGTATTACTAGTTCAAAATAAAATTATCCTGCTTTTTCAAAAAATTATGTATCTATGAACAATTCTTAACTTCTTAACTTTTTATTAGGGTTAAAAGTAGTCTATGTATTACTGTTACAGTGTTAAATCTGTATTTGTCTATATTTGTACACTCACCAGAAGATTTAAACTTTTATATGCTTTCACATTGCTATTAATTGTGCTTTGTTTTGATTTGAAAAAACCCCTTAAGTATTTTTGTAGGGTAGGTCTAGTAGCGATAAATTCCCTCAGTCTTTATTTATACAGGGAATACATAATCTCTTCTTTATTTTAAAAGGATATTTTTTTCAGGCATAGCATTCTTTAGTATTCTTGGTTGGGAGTTTATTTCTTCAATAAACTTGATACATTATCCCACTATCTCCTAGCCTGCAAAGTTTTCTTCTGAATAATTCCCTCATAGTGTTACGAGTGAGTCTTTTTTTTAAGGTGAGTCATTTTTGTATTACTGCTTTTAAAATTTTTTCCTTATCTTTCACTTTTGACAATTAGATTATAGTGTGTCTCAGTGTAGTCTTCTTTTGATTGATCCTATTGAGAGGTTTTAAGTTTCATAAATCTAAATGTCTATTTCTTTTCCAACATTTGGAAAATGTCAGCCATTATTTTTTAAATGAACCTTATGCCCTTTTCTCTCTTCTTTCGAGATCAACATAATTGGTTCACTTGATGGTCTCCCATACATCCTGTAGACTTCCTCTACTATTTTTCTTTTTTCTCTTTTGACTAGACAATTTCATGTGGCCTGCTTTGGGGTCTTTTTTTTTTTTCCATTTGATTAAGTATGTTGGTGAAGTTCTCTATTTCATTTTTTATTTCCTTCCTTGTATCCTTCAGCTCCAGAATTTCTGTCTCTTAAAAATTATTTCCATCTTTTCATAAGCTTTTTGTATTGTTTATATATTGTTTTATTAATTTTGATGTGCTATCTATCTTTTTTCTTGTAGCTCACTGAGTTTTTAAAAACAAATTAAAAAAATTTATTTGTCAGACAATTTGTAGATGTCCAATTCTTTTGGATCAGTTGCTGAAAATTTGTTGTGTTCCTTTGAAAGGTGTCACTTTTTTGAATAATTCTTATAATGTTACATTGACATCTGAACATTTGAAAGTGCAATCACCTCTTCCAGATTTTATATACTGGTTTTGGTGAGAAAATACCTTTATTTTGGGGTAAGTAAGAACATCAGCTGAGTAGAGTATGATTGTCTCAGCTCTGGATGGGTACAGTAGTATATTTGACTCTGAGAAGGTATATCAGTATGGACACTAAACTGACAGTATGGACAGTAAACTGAGGCAATCATTGGTGAAGACTGTGGAGTTTCTTGGTAGTGAAGTCTGCAAGTATCATTGGCCCTGGTGATAGCTGCTGGGGTCCACCTATTTGTCAATCTCCCACTGAGAGGTTTCAACTGGGGGGACTCTTCTTGGGGCCAAACTGCTAGGCTAGGGGATAAGATGACACATGTAAAATATTTTCTATGCTATTCTATGTGCCCATCTTCTGTTTTTGTCCTTCAGTACATTGCTGCAGCTTTTTCACTGTACTCTAGAGCTCTCAAGGCTATTTTTCTTGGTGATTAGTTGTTAAATTATTGTTTTTTGTTGGTGTATAAGAGATGGAAACTCCTAGTTTCCACAAAACAAATAGTTTTGTGCCTTTGATTTGTATTTCCCTGATGATTAGCAATGTTTAGCACGTTTTTTGTGTACATGTTCACCATTTGCACATCTTTGGAGAAATACTAATTTTACCATTTTAAAAAGGTTTACTAGCTTTTAAAAATATTGAGTTGTGAAATTTTCTTAAGTATTTTGGATATTAACCCCTTGTCAGATACACAGTTTGCAAATAAATTTTCCCATTATAAGATTGTCTTTTCATTTTGTTGATTACTTCCTTTGCTGTGCCATGTTTTTTTTTTAAAAATAAAGATATGGGGTACAATTCAGGGTTAGGTACATACGTGGTCATTATACAGGTAAAGTTTGGGTCTTTCTTTGGTCCCCAATGCACCTGATCAGGTACGCTTATTGATGTTATGTGCCCCACCCCCTCCCCTGGAAGTGTCTCACTACTACCAACCCCTTTCTTACCATATGATGATAAATGTTCAGGGTCTGCTTATGAGTGAGTACATGTGGTACTCAGATCTTTGTTTCTGTGATATATCACTGAGTATTATAGACTCTAAATCCATCCAAGTTGCTGTGAAGTCCACAATTTTGCCTTTCTATGTGGCTGTGTAATATTCCATCATGTGTGTGTACCATAATTTTTTATCCAGTCCATTTTCAATGGGCAGCACAGTTGGTTCCATGTTTTTACTATTGTGAATAATACTGTAATAAACATTGCTGTCCCAAGGTGTTTTAGTATGCTGTTTCCTTGCTTACTTGTTTTTATTCCAAGTGCTATCAGTGTCATAGACATAAAATCATTGTCAAAAGCAATGTCATGAAGTTTATCCTTCATTTTCTTCTAGCAGTTTTATACTTTCAGGCTTTATGTTTAAGTATTTAATTTATTTGGATTTGATTTTTAGATGTGGTATAAGAAGAAGATTCATTAATAATCATAATAAAATTTGTCATATAAATGTTAAATATTTAACATTATATATATATAGATATATAAACACATATTTATGTATATAAACTTTGTGCCCCAGTAGTTTCACTGCTAAATGCAGAAAAATGATAGAAATATTGTATATCCAACAGACATTTTTACATCAGCATTCTTCATAGTCATTCGGGACTGAAAATTATTCAGATGTTCATTCACCTCACCGTAAAATTGACTTGCAAAGTTGCTACATTCTGACAATAAAATATTACTTAGAAATAAATATGAAAAAAAGTACTCAACTTAATAGACATCTAAAACATAATAGTGGGTGAAAGGAGGTAGTTGCATAAGAATATATACTATGTAATTTGAGTTAAATCAATTACATGGAACTATAGAAACTGAGATATGACTTCTTATCCAGTGGAGCACCTTTGAGTGAACTAAAAATATAAGTTGTCTATAAAATATTTAAAAAAATCAGTTACAAAAACAGGCAAAAGTATTTTATCACGTTAAAATCACGATAATGGTTACTCTCAAAAAGGTACTAACAGTTAGCAAAACAGACTTTTTGATTGCACCTAATATACTGTTTCTTGATCTTTGTGCTCCACAGATCCTCATGCTTAATTTAGGAAAATTTATCAAACTACACACTAAATGATTTTCGTATTTTTTAAATTATGTATGTTGTGTTTTAGCAAAAAGTTTACTCGAACATACTCCTAGATTGAATTTATGCTTATGACATAATATCTAAGAAGAGATTATTCATGGGCAAGAGATAATAAAGAACCAAAAAAGAAAAACTTAGATGCTGATGAAAAAAAAATAGGTGATCACTAAAATGATTTAAATGGGAGAAACATTATTTTTTATGAATACGTGTATAGTTAGAAGCTAGAAGTCAAAGTAAATTTTAAGTACCCAGCATTTGTGTATCTAGAAAAGAAAATGACCACAAAGAAGTCATAGAAAAAATTTGAGAAGAAAAAAATCAGAGAAGTTCATTTTTATGGAAGGTGAAAGAGCAATAATTTATTTCAAGAATATAGCCAATTATTTGGCAATAGCAGAAAAATGCAAAAAGTGCAAAAATTTGTAATAGAGTGGTGGACATTTACAAGGAATCACTGGTTACTTTAGAGTAATGTCAATAATTTAGCTATAATTTAAATCTGAATGTTAGAGTTAGTGATAAAATAAGTAGGAAGAATGGAGGAAAACCTATTACACAGATTGTGAATAGTTTCATTGGGAAATATAAACAAAAAAATGACAAATTTGCAAAGAACACAAAAATTTTTATCACACAAAATACACCTCCTGAAAATTTTAACTACATTGGTCTTTAATGTAATTTCTTTTAGAGACATTGCTATCAAAAACTCTACAAATAGAAACATATATAAATCACTCTTTTTTACCTACATAACTCTGGTCAGAGTTAAGTCTTTTAGAAATAGCCATGAACATATGTAGTTCCCATGGTTGGGTGGAGATGATAGATATGGAATTAAATGCCAAAATTCCATTTTAATTACTTATTAAAATTATGAACACATGTAAGCATTTTCAAAATAGAAAAATAAAAGCCGAAGCATGTAATTAACAATGAATTGAGTTGTCAGTGCTCAGACAGCATAACTGATTCAATGAAACATGACTCCATGCTTTTCACATTTGTAAGAGTTTATTGCCTTTATGACAAACTAATTAGCAATGTGATAACAGGATAACCTGAGGGGTTTGTTTGCCTTCAGTAGTTCTGAAGGTAATGGACATTGAAAACTTGTCTATTTTGGTAAATAGTCCTTCTCAATCATGAAATATCTTAATATAACATATAAAGTAAAAACAGGATACGGAATAAACTTGAGTACTTTAAAAATATAAGGTGACAATGTTGAAAGGAGGTTTTAGAAATCAAATACAGACCACCTATTAAAATATCAGTGTTATTGGTCATGTGCCCCTCGATGGAATAAATATGTAACTAGAAAACCAAACCTGAGCCATTCCTATTCCTACCCTGGTCCCATTACAGAAGGAGGTTGGACTTTCTATGGAATTAACTGCCCATCTAAAAAGTATTTCAATTGTAGTGATAGTATTGTATGGTATTTAACCAGTGACATATTGCTTGGGTTCAAATACCAGTTGCACTGGGACTTTGGATTAAGTGATCAATCTAAAGTTATTAGGGATAATCTGACTTTCTGTAAAATAGCTTTAAGTTATTTTTAAAACTTATTCTCCTTCATTGCTTACAACCCACTACCTACAACTTTTAACTTTATCCTTTGGCAGGTCTCTATTCTCACTGCCATCACCGGAACACAAGTCATCATCATCTCAGATCTAGATTGCTGAAATAACTCTCTAGTTGCTTTCTCTGACCCAGTTATGGTAAGTAACAGGGAATCAGACATCTGAGTTTGAATTCCTTTGTTGTATCATAATGGCTTTGTAACTGTAAACAAGTTACTTAAAGCTTACGTCTCCATTTCTCATCTGTTCAGAAAACTAAATTAGAAAAAAATAGGACAAGACAAACTTGTCAGTACTTAATACATGAAGGATATTGTCATAAAAAGTACCCATTCCTATTTTTATACTGCCAATATTCCATGTTTTCTTTTTGTTTTGCTGTCAGCTTAATGTATCTTTTCATTTTAGCCCTTTACAATTCTTCCTTGTTTTCCATCTGGCAATTATTTACTGAGCACCTATTATGTGCCAGAAATGGATTTTTTTTTCTATTCTCAACATGTACAACAAGCTCCAAAACGCTGGAAATGACTGGATTCTCACTGTGTCATCAAAAAGTTTGGTTGGGCCAGGCACAGTGGCTCCCGCCTATAATCCTAGCACTTTGGGAGGTCGAGGCAGGAGGATTGCTTGAACTCAGGATGCCGAGGGGGAAAGATCGCCTGAGCCTGGGCAGTCGAGGCTGCCATGAGCCATGATCTTGTGACCATGCTACGGCACTCCAGCCTGAGTAACAGAGTGAGCCTACCACTGCAAAAAAAAAAAAAAGTTTGGTTTATGTCAGCTATCAAACCCTGCTTCCTCCAATGTTCCCTTTCTTTTTCTTTTGAGTTGGAGTCTCACTCTGTCACCCAGACTGGAGTGCAGTGGCCGCTCCCGGCCCCCGCAGCCTCGACCTGTTGGGCTCCAGCGATCCTCCCGCCTCAGCCTTCCAAGTAGACGGAATTATAGGCGCGGGCTACCACGCCCCACTGATTTTTTGATTTATTGTAGAGATGAGGTCTCGCTGCCCAGGTGGGTCTCGAACCCGCGGGCTCAGGCAATCCACTCACCTCAGCCTCCCAAAGGTGCGGGATTACAGGCTGAGCCACCGAGCCCGGCTTTAATGTTCCCTTTCTTTCAACTTTATTCCCTGAAAGTTATTTACTAATTTGCTCCATACACTGCAAAATGCTGACAGCACACACAGACAGTTTTATGTTCAGATTGTTAACAGTTTTGTGAGAAAAACACGAAATGAAACAGGCAAGTATTAAAAGTCCAAGTATTAAGTTCTGTTATCATGGAAAGTACTATGTGTTGTAAACAGCAAAAGGGAAGGAAACAAATAAACCAATATTAGTCTGAGTAAGGAAACTGAGTCAGGCATAGATGTGGGAGTGCAAAGGATGAGTGCGCAGAAGCAATGTGGCCAGTGAGGTGGAAGAGGCATCCATAAACCAAGAAAGGAGGTGGCACTTTCCCAGAACTAAGACATCTTTACTATGATTAGATTGTAGTGTGAGTTAAGGGAATGTTTAAAAAAAAATGAGGCCGGAGAGGTCATCGGTAACCAGACCATACAGAACCATACAAAAACTTGTTTAAAAATTTGGTATTGTTCTAATGGCTGTGGAAAAAAATTTAAGCAGGGAAATGACATAACTAGATTTGTGTTTTACAAAGATTATCTGTTGAGGATTGACTGGATGGAACAGAAAGGAAGAAAATGAGATGATTAGGGATCACTGGAAGACGTCAAGGCAAGAGGTAATGATGGTTGAATTAGGTAGTTTAAGAAGACCGGAAAAATGTAGATATAACTTTTCTTTTTGTGGTATCATTTAGTTCTTATTCTCCATTCAACTCTAAGCTCCATAAAACAGAAGCCTTTCTGATTTTGCTTGTCACATCTTCCCTACACGGCAGAATGCCTGGAGTATATAATAGTTCAAGAAATAGTTTTGAATGTTTGAATTATTGAAATATGGATTAAAGCAAATATTTACATGGGGGAATTGAAAAGAAAAGTGATTAATTGGATGTGGGAACAAAAGAAATCTAGAAAAATGTCCCGGTAGGGTTTGATCAAACAGGTGGATGATGCTACCAATGCCTGAGAGAGACAACACAGAAGAAACTGGTTTAGAGGAAGAAAAGAAGTGCAGTGCTGAATGTATTGAGCTTGAGATGGTTGAGAAATTCCAGTTGGAGACTTCTAGCAGACATCAGATGAATATAAAAACATTGGGCTTATAAGCAAGAACTGAGCTGGAGACAGTTTTAATAGTTATATTATTAAACTATCACTTGTGTAGTCATTAAATGCTGCTGACCTGGTTCAAAGAGATTTATCTATACCAATACATTTAATAGAACAACTCTTTAAAATAGGCATGTTATTAGCCTCATTTCACAAAAGGTAAATTTGCGGTATATTAAAATTAAGTAGTTGTCCCAAGTTTGTACAGCTTACAAGGGATGGAGCTATGATTTGAACCCAAGCAGTCTGACTCCTGCACAACATACATTTCACCATGATGCTATTTGGCCTTTCTACCAATAACCGGGCAATGTAGAGGATGCCTAAAGTCAAGGAAATTAAAGCAAGAACTTGGAGAGAGGTTATTGTGAGAAATGAGATGATGATAAGATACACAACTTTAGGGTTGTGAATTGAAGACATGTTGCCAACAAACGCAATAGTGAAGTGATCAGAGAGAGGGAGAGGAGGGAAACCAGAAACACAATGTCGCAGAAGACAAAGAAAGACAAAAGTTCATAAATAAAGGTCATTTACTGCTGCAAAAGCTACAGAAAAAGTAGCTTCAGCAGAGTAGTAGGAAAAGAAAACCTTTCTTTCGAATTGTTCTGTAGGGGTGAAGTAGAAACACAAATGTAGACAAATAGATTTCACAGTTTTAAATGGAAGAGACAGGGTAGAAATTGAACACAAAGTGGAATTTTGAAAGTGTTTGTGTAATTGGTGTTGTCTGTAACAGCAACAACAACAACAACAACAAAGTGTTAATCATGTTTAGGTTCTGATAGAAAAATGCCAAGTGAAGGAAGAGCAGACAAATTTTGTGTGTGTGTGTGTGTGTGTGTGTGTGTGTACATGTGTTGAGAGAAGACATTACTAGGAAAAAGGCACAAAACTTGTATGAACACAAAATGTAGGAAAAGTTATAGTTGTGATGAGAAATTTTAAAAAATGCTATTTTTTGTAGCTTAAACTTTCTGTGTAGTAGAAGGTAAATTTGACTTTTGAAAGTAAAGGTAGGTGTTCGGGAAGTAGAAAGATGAGAAGAAAAAGAGAGAGAGAGAAATGTCACAAGGGTCACATGGTCTTGTTTGCTACCATCCCTTGACTCCTGGTAGAATAATACTCACTGCTGATAAATACGGGCAAACAAAATCCCTGCTTAATTCTATAACATGCTGTTCCTAGATGCAAATTTAGAACTCTAGTGAGTTAGGGTGGACATGTAGTTAAATTCTTTGGCCCACACCGAAATGTGTATGGTGACAATATTAACATAAGAGACAGAAGGGAGACTATTATCGAATGGAATTAATCTCAAGAAGCAGGGGTTTTTAAGATGAGAATTAAGTAATAATTTGCAAGGTGTACAAAAGAGCATAAGAAAACCAACTCTGCTTTCTAGTCCTAAGTGTGTGGCGTGTTGAGGAAAGAGAAACTTCAGATTGAAAGGTGTATTAATCAGGGTTCTCCAGAGAAACAACCAATTGTGTGTGTGTGTGTGTGTGTGTGTGTGTGTGTGTGTGTGTGTGTGTAACGAGATTTATTATCAGGAGTTGGCTCATCAGTTACGGAGGCTGAGAAGTCCCAAGATGTACAGATGGTAAGTGAGGACCCAGGAGAGTCAATGGCATATTTCCAGACTGAGTAGACTGATGTCTCGGTTCAACAGTCAGTGAAAGAGAGTAAATTCTTTCTGACTCAGCCTTTTTTGATTTTATTTTGTTTAAACCTCCAACAAATTGGATAGGCCCATCCACAATGAGAAGCGCCATCTGATTTATTTAGCCTACTGATTCTGCTATTGACCTCACCTAGAAAACCCTCACAGACACACTGGGAATAATGTTTCATGTCTGGGCACCTCAGAAGCCAGTCCACTTGACACATAAAATTGTCACAAAGGGTAGCAAAGGAAGCTGTATCCTCAGAGAAAACTAATAGTTCATCAAGACTAGTAGGTTAAGAGAGTTTTCAGCAAAAAACATTGAAGATGTAATTATTTTTCTAGTTTTTGAAATGTGAAAATCCTGTTCTCTGGCACAAATAAAAGCTAAGTGTTAGTTGGGCTTGGGAAATTAAGGGAGTTTCAGTCTCTGCCAAATGAATTTGCAGACCACTTGTATAAATATCTTGGTCACTCTCAATGACTATAAGAATAAGAAACCCTATAAAAGGCATCCCATTTCTGCTGCCATACAGGATTGAGATTTAAACAAAATTAAGCTATCAGAGCTTCATTTGACTGAGTAAATTTTCCATCCGAAGTTAAATGCCTTCCTTTCTTAGATACCACAAGTACCTGGAACCAAAAACAAACAAACAAAACCTAAGGAGAGGTCAGTTTCATTTTTTTTAAAGAATATTCATTTTTGCACATAAATCTCTAGCAAAAGTTTGACTAGTACCATGTCAAAAAAAAAAAAACCAAAAAAAAAAAAACACCAACCTTTGAATCCTTCTATTTTTGAAATAAATTTTATTATATCTTGTCATAATATTTTATCATGGAAATGTTTTCTTCTGCTGTAGAAAAGTCAACTGTGATTTTTTTCATTAAGCTCCTGGTGCCAACAGGGCATTGTGTCAGTTGTCATGTCTCATGTAGAGCTGTTTAAACTACTGTTTTTGACCTTGAGAAGCTAACAACTTGTTGGATAGATGAAGAATTTAAACTTATATGAAAAAAGAGTATCATGTGCTAAGTATCATTTGAATTGTTATAAGATTTATGAGAACAAAGAAACATGAACTTTGAAAAAGTTATTAAGATTTTAATAGGAAGGAATGGCATAGTTATTTCTTTATTCTACTGAAACAAATTACAACCAATTTCACAACATAAAACAACACACATCTATTATTTTATAGTTCTGGAGATCAGAAGTCCAAAATGGGTCTCAGTGGAATGAAATCAAGACTAGTAGGTTAAGGCAGTTAACAAGATTGGAGTAGGCAAAGCTGTGCTCTTTTTGGAGGTTCTGGAGGGAAATCTATCTATCTATCTATCTATATTTATCTTTTCCAGCTTCTAGATGCTATCTACATTCATTGGCTTCTGGCACCCTTTTATCTTCAAAGCAACCAATAGCTGGTTGAATGTTTCTCACTTTGAGTCACTCTGACACCTACTCTTCTGCCTGACTCTTTCACATTTAAGGAACCCATGAGATTATCTTGACTCCACTGGGTAATGCAGGATAATTTCTTCATTTTAAAGTCAGTCACTTGACACCTTTAATTCTATCTGCAAACTTAATTCACTTGGGCCATGTAATACAGCATATTCACAGTTTCCAGGATTTAGAACATCTTTGGGTGGGTCATTACTCTGCCTATTGCAAATGACAAATGTTATTAAGACTGGAAAGAGGATACCTCTAAAAATGTATGTGTTTACATTAAATAGCATATAGGATTTCAGGATGGTATTGAGAGAGATGAGATTGGAAAGGCAAATTCGGATTTGGAAATTTATTTACAGGTAATTGGAATGGCACTGAAATTGTTTGCAGAAGACAATGTTACAATCATAGATCACTCTTAGGTAGACTAACTAGGAATGCAGCATAGTTTGAATCCAGGGCCAAACACAGTGCTGACACTCAATACGTATTTGGTACCTTGTTCTGCTTACCACAGAAAATGCTATTAGGATTAAAAAGATTATGCACACACACATATATACATCCAATAAAACTTTAGGATTTTTATAATAGAAATGAGGTGAGTTATGACTGTTACTGAGTTATATTCTTAAACCTCAATTTTTATATTAGTGAAGTCTAGATAAAATAATACATACCCCATAGGTTGCTGTGAGGCTTGTAAGAGACTTTACAGTCAAACATGTGCTCAGTAACTGCCACATGGTAGGCACTGAATAAATGCTAACTGATTCAGTTAATTTATGCATAAGTCTAGTCATCTTCCCTTTGTTATTTTAAAAATCACACATGCACCAACTTTTTCTGGCTTAGATTTTTCATTTGGGATCACTTTCAGCCTGTCTTAATATGCCAATTCACACGATGTCATCATGCTTCTAATCCCAACTATGATTTTCACATTACAGAACATAAAAGCTACTTGAAAGGCCAATCAATGGAGAGTATGGGCTATGATGGACAGAATTCTAAGATGACATCATTAATTCCTACCTCTTTGTATCCACAGGTTGGAGTCATTCCCTCTCTTGAGTGCAGATGAGTCTGTGACTTGCTTCTAACCCATAGAACATAACAAAAATGAAGAGATACCACTCTCCAGATTATATTATTGTCAGTTTTCTACTGTTATGTGTCAAATTAACCCAATTTTATACAGTCATAACAACACATATTTATTATCTAATTGTCTATAGGTCAGAAGTCTGGGCAAGTTCAACTAAGTCATCTGCTTAGACCCTCACAAGGCCAAAATCAAGGCATTGGCCCAGCTAGGGCATTATTTGGAGACTCTGGGAAAAAATCCATTTCAAACTCATTGTGACTGTTGACAGAATTCAGTTCCTCACAGTTGTTGTACTAAGGTCCCTGATTCCCTGATGGCATCAGCCAGAACCAACTCTTTGCTCTTAGAAACTTCTCTTATTTTTTCTCCTGGCCTGATCCATCTTCAAACTACCAGTGGTACATTGAATCTCTTCTTATGCTTCCAATCTCTCTTACTTCCTCTTCTTATATAAGCCAGAGAAAACTTTGTTTTTAATGAAATCTTATTGATTTAGATCAGGTCCATGTAGATAATTTCCTTGTCTTAATGTTACCTGTGTCATACGAGATTACAGTCATGGAACTGGCATCTCAATATATTCACAGGCACTGGAGATTAGGATGTGGAATCTTGGAAGCCAGTTTTAGAATTCTGGCTCTAAACTAGAAATGTATCATTTAGACTCCATCTTAGTGAACTAGTGGGAGAGATAATCCTACTGGCTTGGATGGAATAGAGTTATGTCGTGTCTAGAAAAAGGGCCCCATAGAAGAGAAGTGACTCTCGGAACTGAGCAGAGCCTCCAGTCAGCAGCCAGTAATAACCTGGGAACCTCAATCCTACAACCCGAATTGCAACAATCTGCATCTACCAACAGTGTAAGCTTGCACGAGAACCCTGAGCTTCAGAAAGGAAGATAACCTACCTGACACCTTTATTTCAGCCTTGTGAGACTGTGAGTGGCGGAGCCAGCTAGGCTGTACCTCTACCCCTGAACTAGAGAAATGATGAGAAAATAAATGTTTTGTTTTAGGCAACTAAATTGTAATAATTTGTTATCCAGTGATAGAAAGCAGATACATGGGACTTGCCTTTACAGATTCTGATTCAGTAAGTCTGAGGTCAGGGTCAGAAGTCTGTAGTTAAACAAATAGCACAGGTGATTTTGATCCAGATACTCTCTTGACTAAGTAGCAAACCCTAAATTTATTTCTTATAATTCCCATCTTTTATTAAAATGTAGGAAAAGTTCATCACTGAGATTCTGTGCCCAGGGGAACTGCATGTAGTCAGAGTTTTCATTCCTTCATTTCCTTCAGGAGAACATTACTCAGTGAAAGTAGCTTAAAATCAGTGATAACCTGAGAAAGACCCCAGAGCAAGAGAATCTACAAAATCCACGGCACTCAAGACATAAAACAGCTTGTTCCTTCCAAAGATTGGGTAATTCAATCATCTTCCAGAAGGCCACCAGCAGGAGAATGATAGAAATGACATATTTTCTGTTCATGGAAGAAAAAAAAAATGTAATTGGAAGGAAATAAGACAACATGTTCACAGATAAAGGAGGAAGTATCTGCTGGTTTAAAAAAATTGTGTGCTGATTTACTCATCTGCCAACAATAAATCTCTATTTTCATCTTCAACAATTGAAGCTTGGTTAGAATTAAATGTGAAAAGTTTTTGCATTCAGCAGGACAATGTTTTTTTTTTCCTTATGCCTAGAGATAGATCTATAAAGAATAAAGGTTAGTCACTTTAGCAGAGCAAGGAGCTGTTTATCACTTCACAAACCTAATAACTGATTTCCTACGAAAGAGTACTGAGCACTGGGGCTGCAATTATAACTCTAGCACATACATTCCAGCATTTAGGAACAAATTCGATTTTGTGATTAGCAAGCAAACTGCCTAGCCAGTGCTTATTGGACTATATATTTTTGAAGTGGCTTTGGTGCTTTGGTCTGTAAAGTCTTTTACAGGCTATATTAATCACAATTTCTTACCCAAAATGTATTTTGACATCACTGAGGAATCAATATAGGTAATTCTGCATTGAGGGCAATGCTGAATGCCAAATCGATATTATGTTTGTTAAATCATTGCACTTTGGGGTAAATAGGACCAACTGCCAAATTTAAATGTCTCTCTAAATATGTACAGAAAACATTTCTTGTTTATCAGTAATATCACTTGGAATTATAACCTAATATTGAAGTATTTCTTTAAAAAATAGATTCATAGTTAATAAAAAGTAGTGAAAACAACTTAAGGCCCTACTATAGTCTTTTGGGGGTAAAAAATATTTTACTAAAATAACATTTTAGTAAAAATAATGGAAATACTTCAATAGAAACAGAATCATACTATTTGTAATGTACATTTGAGTGGCATTTTAGAAGTTGTCAAACAAGGTCTTTAAAGACTACCTGTGACATAGAGTCTTTCTCTGCTCCAGGGGTTGGCAAGCTAAAGCCTGTAAGTCAATTCAGCTTACCACCCATTTTTGCACAGCCAGCAAGCTAAGAATGGTTTTTGCTTTTTTAAAGGATTAAAGTAGGGTACGTAACAGAAACTTCATTCGTCTACAAATCCTAAAGTCTGGCTCTTTACAGAGAAATAGTTTTCCCACCTCTACTTTGGAACCATGTAGAGCAATTTGCTGAGAACTACATGACTGAGAATAAATTTATAAACATCTCTCTTTATCATGACTGCTCTTGGGGCTTCGTAACAAAATTCCACAAACCAGTGGCTTAAGAAGATATGTACAAAGGGGTGACCTCCAAAACCCAAAGTGATCTTTTTTTTTAGAGGGAGAGCCCCTTGTAGTACGGGCTTTCTGAATTGGGTAAGTCTTCTAGGAGCCCACTGTCAGCAGTGGACCAGGTAGCATTGTTGTGAGAAGCTGCATTGGGATTCAGTGACTTTTTTTTTCTGAGGTTGTATCAGCGTGCTTGTCTGTTTCACGATAGATGATTTACAAGCACACTTGCCCACACAGCGTTGAGTGTTCAGCAGCTTTTGACCCAAAACGACAGGACCCTGTGGCCCGCCCGCTCTTCCTGTTCACCTGATCTCACCCTAAGTGACATTTTTTTGTTTGTTTCCCTCAATGAAAAAAATTTTTCAAGGGAAATGCTTCGCCCACGTGGAAGAGGTGAAACAAAAAAATGGCAGAAGCACTAAAAGGAATCAAAATCGACAAGTTCAAAAGCTGTTTTGAGCAGTGGAAAAGCATCTTGATTGGTGTATTGCATCAAACAAAGAGAACTTTGAAGGTGACTGAAATTTAAACATGTGAGAATAAATACATGGTATTTTAGAAATAAAATCCGGTTTGGGGGGATTCCCCATCATATTTTATCACAGTTCTAGAGGGTGGAAGTCAAAACCAAAGTGTCAGCAGTGTTGGTTTCTTCTGAGGGCTGGGGGAAATGACCAGCTCTGGCCCTCTTTCCTTGGCTTATACATGACTGTCTTCTCTCTATGTCTCTTCATTTTCATCTTTCCTCTGTATGTGTCTGTGAGTTCAAATTTCCCTTTTAATAAGGACATTGATCGTCTTGGACTAGGACTTACTACAATGATCTTATTTTAAATCGATTACCTCAATAAATACCTTATCCCAAATAATGTCATGTTCTGAGGTATTGAGGATTAGAACATCAAAACATGAATTTTGAGGATATATAATTCAACTTATAACAGTAGAATTCTCTAATACCCATCATATCACTCAAATGAAATTTTTATTTGAGTTAGACCTACATAGATATGGCTCACCTAAGATCAAATGGCTAATAACCACAGAAATAGGATAGAAACCTAGATTTTTATGCTATAAGTAAAGTATATTTTCTGTTCCTTTCAGTTGTCATGAGGGATAAAATAATAACCACATTACACATTATGCATTACTCATTCATTTAGTTATTCAGTTTCACAGATACGCATATTATATCCCTACTTTTTTTTTTTTTTGCTTGCTTGTTTGTTTTGAGTTGAAGTCTCACTCTGTCACCAAGCCTGGAGTGCAGTGACATGCTCACGGACACCTCAGCGTTGACCTACTGGGCTCAGGTGATCCTTCCGCCTCAACCTTCCAAGTAGCTGGAACCACAGGCACATGCTACCACGCCCAGTTAAATTTTTTGATTTATTGTAGAGATGAGGTCTCACCAGTTTCCCAGGCTGTTCGCGAACCCGTGGGCACAGGCAATCCCTTTACCTTGGCCTCCCAAAGTGCTGGGATTACAAGAGTTGAGCCACCGCGCCTGGCCTTACGCTCACTATATTCTATGCACACTTATAGAAACAAGAGATCTTCTGTCTCTTTACTTAGAGATAAAATGCTTGCACAGATATTTATTATAGAAGGTGAAAAGGGATGAGGGTCACTACAAAATATCAGAAAGTCAAAAAAGAGACTTTATTTCCTTCATGAGCACAGTTTTAGTTCCAGTGGCTTATGTCTTGCAATCTGTGTAACCTTAAGATTCTGCTAAGATGGAAACTATCCTCTTTTCTCACTCTGAAACCAGACTATCAAAAGCCATTACCAGCCAAGATCTATCTTTTTGGGGGTACTACTTTTTATAATATCTGATAGGATTCTTTAAACTGAGACCTTGTAAAAATAACAGATAGAAAATGATGAACAATAACAACTGAATCTGGACCAAGCACTGAAAAATGTATAACGAAACTGTTAGTAGAAGTGTATGCAATAAAGTACAATTAATATACACTGTGAAATGTGGGTATTAATTTGCACTCCTTTCTTATAATTAGGGAAGCCCTTAGTCACCATATAGCCCAATTTTTTTTTAAAAAAAGCACTTTTTTAGTATTTTTATGTCTTTTGTTTTGTTTAGTTGACTTTAGTTTGATTGCTGCTGTTACTATTGTAGGTCTGAGTCACTTCCAGTTCTGAGTCACTGAGGTCTCTTTTTCTCTCCTACCCCTAATTTATGTGCAAGCCTGCTAGATGGTCAGTTTCTTTTATCAAGGTACTTAATACTGATATCAGGGAATTTGCAGCACTACTATACAAAATTTCTAAAGTTTTACACTGTTTATTCTCTGCTGAATTTCTTGGAGTTGCCTTGATTTCATCTAAAGCATGATCTCCACAAAATGCTGGCTTCTGGGCTCCTGCTTCTTTTTCTCTCCTTTGAGATGAGGGTTTGGTCTCCCACGGAACTAAGCTTGTATAGTAGGAAGGTTTTTATAGCTTCTCAATTTTGGCAAGAAGAGGACAGCTTCCAAGTTAAATCAAAACTGAGACAGTCTCTTCCACTGCACAGATGCCATTGGCTTAATTATATTTCCTGTGATAAAATATTGAATGTCTCCTCTAGCCACTACCACATAGAGTTTTATTGTTTAACTACAGCATGCCTATTTTTGAAACATCTGACTCCGATATATGAGTTCATCACATTTTTAAATGCATTATCTAAGTAGAGGCCAAAGAAGAACCACACTTGAAATGATTGCTCCGTTTAAGTTGGCCAGCCTTTTCTCTGCACTATGGTTTAAACGGAGTGATAAATATTAGCATTTCTCTTGTTGGCTTACAGAATCATGGTGTCTAAACAATTTAAGCAAAATCCTTACATTGAATTATATAACTTGAATTATCTAGGCAAACTAGTCCTAGAAATGCCAACAGTCCATGCCATTTTGTAGACCAAAGTCTTTCTTTTCTGTCTGAGCAAATGCATTTCTGCATGCGCGTAAACGTTTTATTCATAGCTTCCTTTCTCTTCTGTCTCAATAAATTAATTTGTTTAAAAATGCATCATTAATCTGATATGTAAAGAAATGGGATGTGCCCCTATAATTCATATGTGACCAAATTAACTAGACTTTACATAGGAGAATACTTGAAGCAGTATGCTGCTGTGAATAAAAGCAGATTTTACACTTTTAATTGGGGACTTTGGAGTTTGCATTTAAATCATTTAACTGATGGCTAAAGAGCAACATTTAAATTCAAAAGTAAAGAAAAAAGCATAGACCTGTGCTTTTTTTCATAATCAATATTTTTTATTATGGTTTTGTGGGGTACAGTTAAGGGTTAGGTAGACAATTATGTTTCATTCAGGCACCCTGTTGATAAGAGGTGTTTCTCCGACCCCAGACAGATATTTGCTACTGTTAATCCCATTCCCCCTCCCCCCCATAGTTTTCCAGTACCATCAGTCATTTTCTTATAGTATTGCATTGGATGTTCAAGGTCCATGATATGAGTGAGAACATGTAATACTTGGATCTTTGTTTCTGTGAGAGGTCACTCAGTATTATAGACTCTAGTTCCATCCAGGTTGCTGCGAAATTCATGATTTTGTTCTTTTTTATGGCTGCATAGTATCCCATCGTGTATATGTACCACATTTTTTAAATTCAGTCCTCTTTTGATGGGCAGCATGGTTGTTTCCAGGTTCTTGCTATTGTGAACAATGCTGTGAAAAACATACGTGTGCAGGTATCTTTTTTATAGAGTGATTTGAGTTCTTCAGGATATATTCCCAGTAGGCGGATTGCGGGGTCATATGGGAGGTTGATATTTAGAGCTTTTAGGAATCGCCACACTGCTTTCCACAGAGGTTGCACTAGTTTACACTCCCACTAACAGTGTAGAAGTGTTCCCTTTTCGCCACACCCTCTCCAGCAGCTGTTATTTTTTGAGTCGTTGATAATTGCCATTCTGACTGGAGTTAGGTGGTATCTCAGTGTGGTTTTGATTTGCATCTCCCTGATGATTAGTGAGGTTGAGCATTTATTCATGTGTTTGTTGGCTGCTCGGATGTCTTCTTTTGTGAAGTGTCTGTTCATATCTTTTGCCCATTTTATAATGGGGTTGTTTGTTTTTTCTTTTCAGCACATTTGAGTTCCTTGTAGATCCAGGATGTTAAGCCTTTGTCAGACCTGGAGTTGGCAAATACTTTTTCCCAGTCTGTAGGCTGTCTCCCTGCTCTCTTGATGGTTTCTTTGGCTTTGCAGAAGCTTGTCAGTTTAATAAGGTCCCACTTGTCTATCTTCTCTCTTATGACCTGTGGGTTTCGGGTTTTGTATAGGAATTGGATGCCAGTTCTGATTTCCATGAGGGTATTTCCTTCATTTTCTATGGTTCTTATGGTTTGGGGTTTTACATTTAGGTCTCTGATCCATTTGAAGTTAACCTTTGTGCATGGGGATTGATAGGGGTCCTGTTTCAATCTTCTGCATGTGGTCAGCCAGTTTTCCCAGCACCATGTACTGAATAGGTTCTCCTCTCCCCAGTGGTAGGTGGTGGAGGCTTTGTCGAAGATGAGTTGGTTAAGAAATTGAGGTTTTGCTTCTGGAATCTCAATTCTATTCCATTGATCTATATGCCTGTTCCTATACCAATACCAAGCTGTTTTGATGATTGTAGCTTTATAGCAAAGTTTGAAGTCTGGTATGTGATACCACCTTTGTTTTTTTTTTTTTTGCTGAGGATTGTTCTGGCTATTTTTGGATGTTTCCATATGAATTCCTGTGTTGCTTTTTCTAGGTCTGAGAAGAATTTTGCTGGTAATTTGATGGGTATTGCATTGAATTTGTAGATTGCCTTAGGTAGGATGGACATCTTCACAATGTTGATTCTTCTAATCCATGAGCATGGGATATTTTTCCACTTGTTTGTGTCATCTTTGATTTCTTTGAGCAGTGTTTTGTAATTTTCATTGTAAAGATCTTTCACGTCTCTGGTTAGGAAGATGCCAAGGTATTTAATTTTTCTTTGTGGCTATTGTGAATGGAATTGTGTTTTTTATTTGGGTTTCTGTTTGTTTATTATTGGTGTAGAGAAATGCGATTGTCTTTTGTACATTTATTTTGTATCCTGAGACTGTGCCAAAGTACTTTATCAGTGTAAGGAGGTTTTTGACAGATTCTCTTGAGTTTTCAAGGTACACAATCATATCATCTGCAAAGAGAGATAACTTGACTTCCTCTTTTCCTATTTGAATACCCCTGATTGCCTCCTCTTCTCTGATTGTTCGAGCCAGGACTTTCAACACTATGTTGAACAGGAGGGGTGAGAGTGGGCATCCTTGTCTTGTTCCAGTTTTCAGGGGAAATGGTTCCAATTTTTGTCCATTTAGGAGTATGCTGGCTGTGGGTTTCTCGTAGATGGCTTTTACTATTTTGAGGTACGTTCCCCATATGCCTAGATGTTCAAAGGTTTTTATCAAGAAGGAGTGCTAGATTTTATCAAAAGCTTTTTCTGCATCTAATGATATAATCATTTGGTTTTTGTTTTGACATCTGTTGATGTATTTAATTACATTTATGGTTTTATGAATGTTGAACCAGCCTTGCATCCCAGGATGAAGCCTACTTGGTTATGATGGATGATTTTTGAGATGTATTGCTGAATTCGGTTTGCTAGGATCTTGTTGAGAATTTTAGCATCTGTGTTCATCAAAGATATTGGCCTATAGTTCTCTTTCTTTGTTGGATCTTTACCTTGGGTATCAATGTGATGTTGGCTTCGTAAAATGATTTGGGGAGCGTTCCATTTTTTCAATCACCTGGAATATCTTCAGTAGGATTGGTATCAGCTCCTCCTTAAATGTCTTGTAGAATTCTGCTGGAAAGCCATCTGGACCAGGGTTTTTTTTTTTGTAGGAAGTTTTCTTATTACGTGGTTGATTTCCTTGATTGTTATTGGTCTATTTAGGATCTCAATTTCTTCTTGTTCTAACCTAGGCAGGTTGTGTGATGTCAGAAAGTCCTCCATTTCCTTAAGGTTTTCAAGTTTGTTTCCATACAAGTGTACGTAGTAGTCTCTAATGATCTCTTTGTATTTCTTCAGGGTCAGATGTGACTTCATCTTTTGTGTTTCTGATTGTGCTTATTTGTTTTTTTTTCTCGTTGTTTCTTGGTCAGTCTAGCTAGGGGACCATCGATCTTGTTTATCCTTTCGAAGGACCAGCTTTTTGTTTCATTGATTTTTTTGTATTATCTTTTTGTCTTCTATGTCCTGGATTTGGGCTTTTATTTTGGTGATCTGGATTCTTCTGCTGAAATTAGGGTTTTTATGGTCTTGCTTTTCCAGCCTCTTTAGGTGGCTTGTTAGGTTGTTAATTTATGTTCCTTCCATTTTCTTCATGTGTGTTTGTAGGGATATAAATCCCCTCTTACTACAGCTTTCAAGGCATCCCAGATATTTTGGTAAGATGTTTCTTCATTTTCATTTGTTTCCTGGTATCTTTTGATCTCTGTTTTGATTTCATCATTGACCCAGGAGTTGTTTAGCATCATGCTGTTTAGTGTCCATGTCTTTGTGAGTTTGGGGGGACTTTGGTGTCAATGTTGATTTTTATTCCATTGTGGTCCGAGAAGGTGCATGGAAGAATCTCGGTCCTTTTAAATTTGCTTATGCTTGCTTTATGGCTGAGTATGTGGTCGATCTTAGAATATGTTCCATGTGGTGATGAGTAGAATGTGTATTCTGTGGTCTTTGGATGGAGTATTCTGTATGTACCAATTGAGTCCATTTGGTCCAAAGTCACATTGAGGTTCTGGATCTCCTTGCTGATTTTTTGTCCTGATGATCTGTCTAGGGTTGTGAGTGGGGTATTAAAGTCCCCAGTTATGATGGTGTTAGAGTCAATATCTTTCTTTAGTTTTCCTAGAAGTTGCCTTATGAAAGTTGGTGCACCTATGTTGGGTGCATGTATGTTTAGGATAGATATTTCTTGTTGATGGATTGAGCCTTTTATCATTATGTAGTGGCCTTCTGTATCTTTTTTGATTTTTAATAGCTTGAAGGGTATTTTGTCTGAAATTAAGATCACTACTCCTCCTTTCTTTTGTATTCCGTTTGCCTGAAAGTTTGTTTCCCATCCTCTTACTTTGAGTCTGTGGGTGTCCTTTCTAGTGAGGTGAGTCTCTTGAAGGCAATAGATTGTTGCCTGATGACATTTTATCCATTTTGCCATTCTATGTCTTTTCTGTGGTGCATTTAGTCCATTCACATTTAGGCTAATAATTGAAATGCAAGAGTTGATCCCTGTCATATGGTTCTTACAGAGTTGTTCTTGTTTATTTGTTGTCTTTCTTTGGGTTTTGGAGTTGGTTCATGTGTGTTTTTAATCTTTGCCTGTACTCTTATGAAGAATGTTGTTGTTCTTTTTTCTTTTTCTTCTGTGTTCAGTACTTTCTTGAGTGTTTCTTGTAGAGGTGGTCTGGTGGCAGCGTAGGTTCTTAGGGATTGGATATCTGGAAAAGATTTCAATTCTCCCTCACTAATGAAGCTTAGTTTGGCTTGGTAGGTTATTCTTGGTTGAAATAGTTTCTCTTTTAGAACTTTGAAGATAGGGGCTCAAGGCTCTCCTAGCCTGAAGGGTTTCTGTGGAAATATCTGCTGCTATTCTAATTGGTCTTCCTTGGTAGGTAGTCTGACCTTTTTCTCTTGCTGCCTTTAGGATTTTTCTTTTATAGCTACTTTGTTTAGGCGAATTATTATGTATCTGGGAGTTGGTCTTCTCATTTGTTGTCTTGCAGGGGTTCTCTGAATCTCTTGTGTTTGAATTTTTTCATCCTTGATGAGATGAGGGAAGTTTTCTTGAATGATTTCATGAAATGTTTGTTCCAGTGTGGCTTCTGTTTCTCTCTCTGCCTCAGGAAGCCCAATTACTCTTAGGTTTGGTCTCTTGAAGTGATCATTCATCTCTTGAAGGTTTTGTTCTGTCTTTTTGAGCTTCTTTTCTATGCTTTTGACAGTTTGGGTTAGTTCTGTGTTTTGGTCTTCAAGCTCTGAGATTCTTTCTTCTGCTTGGCTAATTCTGCTTTTCATGCTTATTAGTTTGTTATTTATTTCCATCACAGTATTCTTTACTGCTGTCATTTCTGACATCAGCTCCTTCCTATTTTCCTCTTGTCTCTCCTCAATTTTTTAAATTCTCTCTATTAATGTCTTGATGTCTGGGTTTGTTGCATGTGACCAGTCATTCTGGGGACTCTTCATTGTTTGTGTTCCAGAATCTGTTTTCTCAGTGTCTGACCTCCCAGGGGTCTGTGTGAGACCTATATTCTTCTTTTGGTTTTTCTTCATTTGTGCATTTTTTCCCCCTCCCTACTTTTTCCTTCTTCCATGTCACTGTCTTCTTTAATTCTGTTATTCACGGGTAGAGGGATTGGTTTTACTTCTGTTTGCTCAATCTTCTATTATTTATGTATGTCCTCTTACTTTGTTCAATTCTGGAGTTGCACTGTAGGTTGGGGGTTGTCCTTTTTGCAGTTTTGTGATTTACTTAAGGGGGGAGCTGTGATTCAAAATCTATCTGCAGGTCCTGGTATTCACTGACAGGTGTGTGGATAATCTGGAACCCAATTCCCACTGCCTTGGAATCTGTCTGTGCAGTGAGGCTATAGGTTTACTCCCTGAAATAAAATGTGGTTAGCAGAGGGAAGAGAATGGAGTAGACAGTGGGTTGAAGAGAGGGTTGGAGAGATAGAGGAGTAAGGGGGGAAACAAACGAGTGTGCCAACAAATGGAGAGAGAGACCTATACTGAAACAGATAAAAACAATAGACCACAACTACAGACTAACCAACTCCCATACAAAAAAAATAAAACATACAATGATACTAACATACAAGCTAACCAACCACCTTATTGGTGTGCTGTTCCTCTATACAAATATATGGTTTACAGAGAGAAGAAAAGAGAAGAAAAGGAAGAGAAAAAAAAGGAACAATACAGTAGGAATAGAATTAAGTCATTAAACTAACAGAACCAATCAAGCACACTCTGAGACTTTTCATTTAAGTCCAATGTCCTTTCAGCTCTGATTTCTAGCTTTCTTTTCAAGCTGGTAAGTTAGTTTGCAGTTAGGGTCAGTTGCCCCTGGTGTGCTGTGAAGGACAGTTCAGATCACCCTCCGTTCACCACTCTGGCTTATGTCTTTTTCAAGCTTGTTTCTCCCGTTTTGGTGTTGTTACCTTGAATTGCCAGCAGGTGGTGCTATCTCAGTTGCTCACCCCAGAGGGGCTGGGGCCGGACAGGAACCGGCAGAGACTGGAGATGGGTGCCTGCCTCAGGGCACAGGCAGGAGACTCACGGCGGGCAGGGCTTCTCGGTCGCAGGAGAGGTGGCAGAGATCCCAGCAGATCTTGCCTGCAGGGGCTTCAAGGTCTGAAGTCGTGGATTGCCTCCGGCCCGGGTAGTGCGATGTGCTATGGCTGCCACTGAGGCTGTGGTGGTGGTGGCGGCGGCAGCAGCTGCTGCTGTGTCTGCATTGCAGTGGCTGTCCAAACCACTGCGATACCCCAGCGGTGGAAATGGCTGAGCTATGTATGAAGAACAGCCTGCGATGTTGGGGTCCACAGCCCCCGAGGAGACAGCCAGAGACCCACTGCAGTTCTCCTTTGCAGAGGGTTTCATAGACCAGGTTGCCCCATTACCATCTTGCCAGAAGTCGACATGTGCTTTATAAGTAGATTTATGTGTACTGGCTTGCATGTGCCCATCCAAAATGATTATTTTTGTAGATTCTAAATTAATCTTACTATTTTTAATGCATAGGTAACCATTAACTGTACATATAAAGTATAAATATGTGTATAGTCTGTACATATGGTGTAGGTCAAAAGATCCCAGTGTCCTTCTTAAACCAAGATTGTAGATATTTTTTCTTTTGATTTCTCTTTCTACTAAAAAATCTGGAGATGTTGCAATAAAATAAGAGGAATCATAAACTTAAGAGTGAATAACTATAGCATTCTGCTACAACTAAATATTTCCACCCACTTGCAGTAAAAACAAAAAACAAGCAATTTGGATGGATTTAGAGTGGATCATACTCAGTGATCTATCACAGAAACAAAGAACAGAGTACCGTATGTTCTCACTCATAAGCAGAACTTGAACAATTACCATACAACTGTAAGAAAGGGATTGGCAGTAACTGTTTTATAGAAACTAGTTTGAATTAGCATAGAATAGTAAAAGGTAATATATCATTATGTTGGTTTTGGGTGTAAGCATTGAACGATGTTATGTAGCTGTAAACAATTAATGGTACATAGAAACTGGATAAGAAACAAAAAGACAATTCATGGTTATTCTTTCTCATGTTCTTCCTCATGTTTGAAAAATACATCTGCTTGAGAGTGGGGGGTGTCCTGTGTGCACCTGAACCTGTTCGTGTGAAAGGCACATGCTACCTTTTGTGTAACCATAGCAGCAGGAGTTCCCGTAATGATAACTTTGCAGAGTTTGGGGATAAAAGCCCTTGGATAATGCTCAATAAGCGGCTTCTGCTTAATTAAACAGGAGTCCAGTCCCTTTCTTTCTCTCTAGTTTCTTTTCTCTTGTGAGTCGCCTACGCCATCACACCCCCAGAGACTCTCAACCCTTGAAGGAGCAGGACTCCAGCACCCAGAACCCTAAAATCAGAGTGGAACCTGGGACACGTGAAGACTGTGCTGATAGTGTGATTGTCAAGAATCAAGAGGTAGAGGGCTGGAATTGCTTCTCCCAAAGTGCTGAAGTATATGAATCGATACAGAAGGTAAAAATATACCCTGTCTGTAAACACTGGTGATCCACCCTTACCACCTAAATTTCCATTTTGAGCCATGGGATGAGCTCCAAAGATTTGCATTTTAAACAAACCTTCCCAATTTCTCTTTTGAGTAGTCCTTCCTTTGAAAACAAATTTTATTATTATCTGATTTATTCACGTATATAAGTGGGGAGTTATTTTGCTGTAAAGGAATCGAACAGAAAAAATTAAAAAAATCATCACCTTCTATTTACTCTTTCCGTCTATTTGATTTCATTACATAGGCTATAAAAATATAAAGTTTTAAAACTGCATATAAATATTCTTTTTTCACTTCTA
This sequence comes from Cephalopachus bancanus, assembly GCA_027257055.1. Taxonomy (NCBI): domain Eukaryota; kingdom Metazoa; phylum Chordata; class Mammalia; order Primates; family Tarsiidae; genus Cephalopachus; species Cephalopachus bancanus. Next base: position 5,623,276 of record JAPVLO010000138.1, read on the forward strand.
TGGAGGTGTAATTTATATACAATTATTATCTACAAAACTGTATCCTTTTAAAGGGTAAAATTTTATGAGTTTTGACAGATGCATACACTCATGGAACCACTACCACAAACATGATACAAACATTCTCACTAGCCCTACATTTTCCTCATGTCCCCTGCAGCTTATTCCTTCCAAAGTCCCTATCCCCAGACAATCACTGATCTGCTTTTTTTCACTTTTTCATGTGCTTAGTGACCATTTTTATATTTCTTTTCTTAAGTTTCTGTCCAAATATTTCCCCATTTTTTGTTGGGTTATCTTCCTATTTGTGGGTTTAAAATTTTTTTTCATATTATTCTAGATTTAAGTCTTTTGTTGAATATATGGATTAAGAATATTTTCTTCTAGTGTGTCGATATCTTTCATTTTTTTAAACTAGTATCCTTCAAAGAAAAACCACATTTAATTTTGATAATGTTTAAATCGTACTTTGTAAGTTTTGTCTATTGTCTTGTCTATACTTTGCCCCCTGTGGTTAGCAGATGGGACATTCAGAGTCAGAAGCAGCTACAGTTGACTCTGATGAGAGGGAGTCTACACTGTCAGACACATGAGTAGCCTGACAAGTTTGATTAGTCACAGTGTAACTGATGAAGAAGGTTGGATGACATCAACCAGTCCAGTCATTTTGTTGCTTTCTTCTTTGGTTCCCTTTCTATGGTGGATAATTTTTAGTGGAAATTAATATGTGGTACAACAATCTTCACCTTTTTGTTCATCTGCACTTCCCTGTCCACACACTCTACCCTTGACTTCCTGGTCTCTAGTCTTTTCCCTTTCAGATCTCTGACTGGAAGGTCATACAACTGGTCACTGCCCAGGAATCTCTATATATTCCTGAGTCACTTTCCTTTCTACATAAAGTGGGTGTCCAGGTGCACCACTCACCTGCTCATAGAGAATATTTTCTCTCTGTTCTGGATTTCTATTTTAGACCTGAATTGTAACCCGACTAGTGTCCATTTTTGGCTTGCATGTATATGCCAAGTTGATGCAACTCAAATCTAAGCTCAGATTTTTCTTCATTAAGCTGGTTTGATGGGGCCTCTTCTATTACAGGGTCATACATGCAAGTAGGGGATTCCTGCTGGTACAACTGTGGTGACATGGGCACCTGGGCCACCTGCTTACTTACATCTGGTCCTGCTCAGGATTGATCATTGATGCATCATTTATTTCTAGTTCAGGACTGCAGTTCATCCCATTCCTTGTTAGGCATTGGTGCATCCAACAGAACACAGCTCCTAGTGGGCACTTCAAGATGCCAGGTTTTTAATGGCCATGGTGAAGTGGCTTGTGTAAATCAAAGTCTAGTAACATGCCAAAATCCGCTCCTCAAAAAGCTCATAAATCTCTGCAATGAGTTGCGTGACTTTATTTCAGAATGATTCTCCCACTGGAGCTTGCCCCCAAATTCCACATTGCTTCTTTTCCCACCAGTATGAAAGTGTCTGCTGAATTGTATGGTCCAGGTGGGATGGCTGTTTATAATGAAATACTGCAGTGTCTGCTGAATTGTATGGTCCAAGTGGTAGGGCCATTTATAATGAAACTTAGACCTTCTGTACAGCTCTTTCTTCCCCTAGGTCTCATCCAAAGCTGGCACATGTATGTGTCACTGGGTATAGTCTAGAACAGTATTCGATCTAGGTATCTTCAGAACTCCAGAACCTACTAGCATTGCACTTCATTAATTGGGATAGGTGATGAAAGATGCAATGATTTGTTTTTTGAGCTTGGAGGCAATATTTTGACATTCTCTGACATCTAGACCCATCAAGTCCTCACCTGAAGTGACATTTTCTGTATATTCATAAGATTTAGCTCCCTTCTACTGGAACACATGTGTTTGATCAAAGTCTCCAATGTACTAGCTGTCTCTTGTTCAAGATGATAATAAACTGATGAAATGAATCAGTGTGACATTCTATGGGATGCACTGGTAATCCAGATCTCTTTGTTCTCTATATTGTGATAGAGTGAGAGAGTTAACAGATCTCAAGCAACACTGTAAATGGATGTTATTATCTATTCCATGTAAATACAAACTGTTTCAGCTCTTCTTTCCTAATCAGAATAAAAAAGAATGCAGTCACCAAATCTGATTGTAAGCCATGCAACTGAGGCCTTAATAATCTATTTCACAACTATATCATGTCTGATATAGCAACTGATAATGGGAAAACTAATTAGTTAGGCTCACTCTCTTCAGCCATTCAGAAGGATTCATACAGATTCCTTATGGGATAGTCTGGCAGAACTAAATGGAGACATGAAGGAAATCACCATGTGTGCATCCCTATAGGACCTTAATGGTGGTACCAATCTCTTTCATCCTTCTTGAGGTACAACGGTGGTTTTAATTTAATATCTTGGCCAGTAGGAAGGAGTTTCAGATGATTGTACTTGACCTTCCCTCCACGGTGTTAGTTCTTACGCTATAGGCCAATAATGTATTGGGGGGTGGTGTTAATTCAATGTCTGTGTATAGCAATTCTAATTTTGCTCTTGGAGATTAGGTAAATGACCACTGGGTAGGTTTGTAGACTCAATGATCTCACTATAATTTGGATTTCAACTATAGCTCTGCTTATTTTCTTGTGCCCATTAGACTCAAATTCTGAAAGGAAGCCATAATAATGCTTGGTTTCTTTAGGTATCCATGTCTATAACCTCTTCCCAACACTATTTAAAATGCCTGAGTATTCCACTTTCCACAGTACAGTTGAAGCAAGTAAATGGTTTTGAGTTCCTTTGGAGAAGGACTGGAGAAAATCAGCACATCACATTATATACTTGCCACAGCATTGCAGAATTCTTTCTCTAAGAATGGATCACCTTCTGTCAATGGGTTCCAGATGTTAAAATTAGCTCAGGTCTGAAAGATTAACAATAGATCACCATGTTGGACTGAGACTACTGTCCTCGGATTCCTTCTCCTCCATTCTTCTCTCTCTTTTTATGTGATAGAGTTTATATTTAAAATTTATTTTTATATGAAAGGTCTGAGATTTTCATTTTATAAGGTTTTAACATTTACAAAATATATTTAATGAGTATAAGTGCAGAATTTTTACACGTAAATATCGTGTCATGGTGAAATCTGGGCTTTGGGGTTTTTTGTATAAGAGATTTTAATTGGTACCCTTGTTGGCTGCTTTTCTGATTTGCTCCTAGAAATGGCACCATGGTCTATTAACCATCTGGATAACTTCCTAGAGATCTAGCCCTCCTGGGTGTTCCTCTTGCCTTGCCAGTTATTGTGTTAATTAGGGCATCCTGGCTTCCGGTGATTAAGTGCTGCACCCTGGTCCCATCACTTTGTAGAGAGCAGTGAGGCTAGTTCTTTGACCGCCTTTCCTTCCATCGGCCCTGGCTGACAGAGGGGACCGTAGTGAACTTATTAGTGATACTGGTCCTTCTCTTGCTAGAGTAATTATAATGACCTTAAAGCATGATCTGGTAGCAGTTCCTGAGTGGGGCCCTTGTTGCCTCCTGGGGAAATGCTTCGGAACTGTCTTTCCAGCATGAGAAAACGCTGCCTATTATTCTGGAAGGATGGGCAACTTCTGTCAGTTCTGTGGGTTTGTGGTGACATCTGCTGAGCCAATATACTCAGAAGCATGCATCCAGATGTCCCAGTTGCATATCTCAGAGTCCCACATTTTCATAACCAGGACCCTAATCTCACCAAAACAAATTTGCTTTGGCTGAAATTCAAGCACCTCTGGAGCTCTGCAACTCTTTCAGGTCTTTAGTCTCTTGCTTATTTATGTCATATTGAGCCATTTACTGATTGTCAGTGGTTCTCACTTTCTCATTATCTCTCCACAGGCCACTGATATAAATTAGCTATAATCAGTCAATTTCACTGTTGTTGCAGGCATGATTTCCCCAGTATACTCCAAATTCCTGGATTATTGATCCCAAAGTGGAAATCCCCTCCAACGGGACATTTTCCCAGGTAATCACTAGTGAAAGCTTTAACTGTTCTCTTGTGCCAGGGACTAGCTGTGCCCCATCTATCATCCCCTGTGCAATGAAATAAACTAGACGTAAACCCACTAAAATGTGGGTAATAAAATTTGTCTGTTTTCTCAGATCACTCTAAATACCACAGTGTCGGTTTGGATTCTCCAGGAAGCATCTGTGATGATAATACATCTAGGGATTTATTTGGTGGAAGTGTTATAAGGGAAATGGGGGTAGAACCAGAGGAGGTGGTGATGGATGAAGCCAGGAGACCATACTGCAGGTCTGATTCCTATGAAGGAAGAGTGAAAAAAGGCTTGTGTAGAAAGACTCTCAGACTGCAGGGCATTTCTTTAAAAAGGTGGGGGGCTTTTTTTGGACTAGGCTCACGGGAAATCCTTAAAGTAAAGAAGTCACCCAATAGAGGAGTTTCACTTTTCATAGGGATAGGATTATTCAGCATCCCGGCCACACACAGTAACTTGCTGGGAGCAGCTGTGGAAAGTATGGTCTCAGTACAATGACAATGGATTTAGAGTGCCCAGTTGAGACTGTCAATTCTTTTCTTTCTTTCTTTCTTTCTTTCTTTCTTTCTTTCTTTCTTTCTTTCTTTCTTTCTTTCTTTCTTTCTTTCTTCTCTTTCTCTCTTTCTCTCTTTTGCTTTCTCTCTCTGTTCCTTTCTCTCTCTTCTTTCTCTCTTTCTCTCTTCCTTCCTTCCTTCCTTCCTTCCTTCCTTCCTTCCTTCCTTCCTTCCTTCCTTCCTTCCTTCCTTCTCTCTCTCTCTCTCTCTCTCCCTCCCTCCCTTCCTCTCTCTCTCTCTCTCTCCTTTGTTGGAGTCTCACTCAGTCGCCCAGACTGGAGTGCAGTGGCCGGTCTCAGCCACCGCAGCCTTGACCTGCTGGGCTCTGGCGATCCTTCCACCTCAGCCTTCCAAGTAGTTGGAACTACAGGTGCACGCTACCACACCCGGCTAATTTTTTGATTTATTGTAGAGATGAGTCTCGCCAACTTGCCCAGGCGGGTCTCGAACCCGTGGACTCAGGCAATACACTCACCTCAGCCCCTCAAGGTGCGGGATTACAGGCTGAGCCACTGAGCCCGGTTTGTCAATTCTTTTCTGCCGCAGGAACTGTGAGTGGAACATTGTCATGGCCTCCATATATACTTATTTTAAAAACATATCCTGGCAAAAATAAAATTCCTTTAAATATGTAGAGAGATGTTTAATATCTTTTTTAAAAGCTTCATATCATTTAAGTTGAACTTTATATTTTGTGCACCTAGCATGAGATTTGTTGTATCTGTGATCCTGGAAGATGATGTTGATTTGCTAAATATGAGGAAAGAGGCTTTGGAATGGCACTGGAACCCATTAACTTAAAAAAATTGTCTTGGTTCAGAAATTTAAAGTGATACTTAGGTAAGGGGCAGGATTAGAGGTTTTTTTATCGATAGGTGAAAGTTAAACACTGTACAAGGATGAACTTCCTGAGTAAACAGTTCGGTACTGGGAGGGGGTAGGAGACTAAGAAGGCAGTGGCTTCATATTTCATCTCCACACTGCTGGTTGTAAACATGTCTCAAAATATAAAAACATCAGCAGTAAAATCCCAACGAGCCAAGACAGGACTATTTCTTTCTGAAGGTTCTGCTGTCTTACTAACACTGGCTCTGGTTACTTGGTGTCCTCTTTCCTTCTTTTCTTCATGTCCATCTGTATGTCTATTTCTCATCAAAAATGAATGTGCCTTCTTTATGTTGATTCTTTTTCTCTCTCTCCTTATTTTCAGTCTCTCTTTCTCCTGTGCTTTTATTTTTTTCTCTGTTTTAAGGTGATGATATTTGAACCATAATCTAACGATCACAATTCAGTGAGAAAAGAGGAGATTGGCGAAGCTGACTAAAAAGAAACAAGCAGCCAGAAAGGCTAGGAGAGAACTCATAATTATAAATGAATTTAACTTAATATATTTTATTACACAGAGAAATCTAAAAAGAGACCAAATAAGCATTAAGAAAGTCTGGATATGAATCAGATTTTAATTAGTTTTCCTATATTTTCAGGGAGTTTTTAGTACTCTCGCGTCTCTGAATTAATTCATTTGGAAGGATCTTTCCTTTCAAACTGAACCAACAGAGGGTAAGTTTACTGTTAACTGGGAATTTGTTTTTTAATTAGGAGACTGGTTCAAGTTGCATAACACTATATGAAATATTACAGAAATGGATATGTTTTCTCATAATTACATTGTAAGCCACTGAAAAATAAAACTTTAAATGGGAAAAATATTTGAAGCTTTTTCTGAAGTAATGGGATGATTTCTCCACAAGACATGACCTGAAGCACATCTATGGTTTATAGTCTAAACTTTCAAAATTAATTTTTGGTTTGATACAACTTATCACTGAATCTTTGGTTTTTATTAAACTCTGAAACCCTGTTAGTGATTGTAATAGTTTTATGAATTTCTCCCCTTTTTGATACACATCAAAAAATCAAATTAGTTGGTAATATTAAATCGGTTCTTATTCAGCCTTTTTGCTTTCTTCAGAACTGAGCACAATGTCTTGGATTGAATTGACCTCAGCTAAAGCTGTGAAATGTCTGCCCTAGACAATTCACATGCAACAAATTGCAGAAAACTGAGTGTATTTAGTGATATTTCATTCAAAGTAGGCCACTATTTCGTTGACTGAGAGTGAAAATTTTTTTTATAAACTGGATATTGTTTTTTGCCCAAAGTTTGGTCTCTTCAGGCATAACGTGAAATGAATAACTGAGATTCTTTTTTTGAGATGAGTTAAGTCCTGAGTACAGTAAAATATGAAGCTATGACCCACTTAGGCTAGGAATTTCTCCTAAGGAAAGAACACTGTCTCATCTCTGCTCAAGAATCAGTCATGGAGTCTTATCTCCTTAGTGTACCTATGGGAACACTGGTTAAGTGTGCAGCTTGGGTTTTATTTTGTTTCTGTCAGCAGTCCCTCTTTTGCTGCTGTTGATGCTACTAATTGTCTCTGACTTCAGAATCTGTAGGGATTGCGATGCCAGTTGCTGCCAAGCCTAAAATTAGAAGTTACATATTTGTGGGTTTTTTGTGTGAACTTTTAATTGTCGTAGGTATTGAACCTGCTCTATCTAAAGGTATTGAAGCTACTTTAGAAACTGCTCGGGTTCTACCAATAATTTTCATTCACTATTTTAGAATTTAAGGGTCACATTAGTTTTTGCCTAATTAAAATGGGATATTCCAAATTGTTGGAATAAATTAAATATTCAAATTGTAAGGGTTTGTTTTGAACTAAAAAATGAAATCTAACATAGAGGGGTTTATTGGGTGCAGCAAGGTGATGTTTTGAGACAAGGAATGTAACACGTAATAAATGTAGTTGCTTTTCTTGGTTAAGTGGATTACTAGCAATGATGTGTGCAGACCAGGATGATGATTATAGGAATAATAACTGTTGAGAAATTATAACATATACCAAGCTAAAATGCTGAGAAAAATATAAAATGGTGAATTTTGGCCACTTTTAATCTGTTAAAGCGAGAGATGTCTTGAAATCACTAGGTTTCAAGAGAAAAAAATAGAATATAGGCGAGTACAATTATTTTTATGAAAAGGGACGTTTTAAGGAGGATTGGAGGCCAGTTAGAAGCCCAAGCTTCACTTGCAGGCAGCCTATTGATGGAATTAATTCTTATGTGTATGCCACAGCTCTATAATAAAATAAAATTGAAAAAATGAAAAAAGTGACATTTTTTTATTAGATCATTTATTGGGGCCATCCATTTGGCCTTATACAGCTCCATGGTGACGGGTTATACATTTCTGAACCAGTCCAACAGGAACTTAGAAATGCCACATTGCATTTATTCATCTTCCCATCCCGCCTATTGGCTCCCTGGCTGGGTGGGGGGCGGGGCTCGCTGCCTGGTCTTTCCTCTTTTGCTTTCTCCCTTCACCACTTCTCACTTCTCACATCCTGGGCGGTTTCACTCAGAGCCAATTTACCCAGTTCTGCATTTTTGTGGTGGTTTTAGGCTTTATTAATTTTAATTACACAAGTTCAGAAGTGCTTTGCAAAGAAAATATCAAACAAGTAGCAAAGCTTATTGGAACTCATGTTTGTATAAAGTATTTTTCCCATGTGGGGTCAAGTATTAATGAGATAACTTACAAATAATTATCTAGCATTTAAAAACATCTCAATAAATTCTACCCTTGGCAATGGTGTGCTGGTAAAGGTGTGATAGTCAGCTCTCAAAAGAGAGAAACAAGACTGATTTGTGGTGTCTGCTGATTTCCATGTGGTAAATCCTTTCACGGTAGCTGCCTCTGTAGAGTCACTGGATGGAGACTTGGGAGGGATATGCACAACCAAATCTTTAGTGTCAGCGTGATTTGGCTTCAGTGCATCACTGCCTTTTTGGCGGAAGTTACCATTGTTTTGTCCATGTTCCTTATGGCTACACCACAATTTCATTGCACCCCGTCTTAATTTCCAACTGCTAGTTTCTGCATCTCTCTGCCTGAGGATCATCTGTGGATGTGGGTTCCCTTTCTGCCTGGGCCAGAAGTGACAAGAATTTATTCTCCCTGGCAGCAGCAATCAAACAATTACCAACAGTAGACAGTGTATAAATTCACCATCACCCTTTGCTCTCTAATGGGATAAATCTGAACTCTATGTTCTAAAATAGCTCCCATTATTCTCCAGCAAGATTAGGTTCCAACTGGCCACAGCAGTAATTTTAGGGTAAGGCATCCTATATTGATTGTCTCCTCTTTCTTTTGTCGCTTTCTTATTCCTTTACAGGTATTTCCTGAAATTACCTCCTAGAGAAAAAACAAAATTACTTGCATTGAATTCTGTCTCAAGATCGGCTTCTCTTAGAACCCAAACTAATTCAAACTTCTATGAACTTCAATTTCCACCTTTTCCGCAGATGTCTTTAGAATGTGAATGTCTTTTCAAACCCATATAACCTTTTTTTTTTTTTGAGTCGAAGTCTCACTCTGTCGCCCAGACTGGAGTGCAGTGGCCGCTCCTGGCCACCACATCTCGCCCTGCTGGGCTCTGGGGATCCTTCCGCCTGAGCCTTCCAAGTAGCTGGAACTACAGGCGCACGCTACCACGCCCAGCTAATTTTTGATTTACTGTAGAGATGAGGTCTCGCCAAGTTGCCCAGGCGGGTCTCGAACCCGCGGGCTCAGGCAATCCACTCACCTCAGCCTCCCAAAGGCACGGGATGACAGGCTGAGCCACCGAGCCCAGCTCCATATAATCTTGAAAGGAGGGAACCTCTGAAATGTAGAAGCTGTTTAAATGTAAAAGTAGACATTTTTTTCCTTGTCCCCCCTTCACCATTCTTGAATCTAGTAACTGTTGCTGGTACTGAAGGGAACACAACCATCTTCACTGAGCCCTCTGACAAGCAGGAGACACACACAAAGGCTTGCACGTCCCTGGAAACTCCACCAGACCTAGATAAGAATTGGGCTGTTGAAACTTTCTAACTCCCATAAATGTACCTGTTCTCTTAGTCTCTGAATGACAACGGCTTTCTTTCATGTCTTTGTATTAATTTTCCGTATAATGTTTAATCAGGCCTTGTGAACTAGAACTCCCAGAATAAGCAAAAACTGTAACCAACCAAAAGTTACAAAACCCAAATTGTTCCAGTCATTTGTGCTTCTGGCCTTAATGTATCATTATCAGTTTACTGCAGCCAGCTTCCTGCCCGTCACCTGGAGTCATAAGATAGCAGTGCCTGGTAATGTCAAGACACAAGACTTATGTGACTTCTGTTATCTACATCGAAAAATAAAACTCTGGGCATTCTTCCCAGCCCAAACTCCCCTTCAAGAGTCTTAAATATACTCAGCTCCCCAGTCTTTATGGCCATACTTGCCTCAGAGTGTTGGCCCCCTTTCCATCTGTGAAAAGTAAATAATAAACTTTACTTTCTTCTACTTCATACTTGGTTGCAATCTTGCATTATTCCCGCAGTGCCAGCCCACCTTGCCTCAGTTTGCCCTTTCATATCTAGTCATTATTTCCCATCATTACTTCAATTCAAAGTGATCTCAAGTTCTCTCAGAAGTCTTTTCTTACCATGTCATTTCTTGGGGAGGTGTGATGACCCAGGAGCTTCTTTCTCTGGCTAAAAATATCAATAACTCATAGCATTGGAACTCCATTAAAATACTTTGCAACAGAGAGAATTTGGTTACCAATGGCAACCTACTTGCAAGCATGGACAAGACTGGTTCTGAGTCTTTAGTTGTGATTTTCAAGTTTTATTAGAAGAAAAGTGAATTACCGAGAATGAGCAGAAATTTGCACTTGGAAGGTGGAAGGCCAAAGAACAGAGCAAGAGGAACATGGGGATATCTTACTGATATAAACAGAACTATATTTTTTTGAGATGATGTTAGATATAATCTCTATGTTCTTGTTCTTGTTTTCTATTGTATCCTCTTCCACACTGGTACTATTTTCCCTACATGACTTATACACAAAAAATTGTTTATTTTTTAAAAATTATTTATTTATTTTTTTTGAGTTGGAGTCTCACTCTGTCGCCAGACTGGAGTGCAGTGGCCGCTCCCGGCCACCGCAGCCTCGACCTGCTGGGCTCCGGTGATCCTTCCGCCTCAGCCTTCCGAGTAGCTGGCATTACAGGCACACGTTACCATGCCTGGCTGATTTTTTGATTTATTATAGAGATGAGGTCTCGCCAAGTTGCCCAGGCGGGTCTCGAACATGCGGGCTCAGGCAATCCACTCACCTCAGCCTCCCAAAGCACGGGATTACAGGCTGAGCCACGAGCCTGGCTAATTTGTTTATTTTTATGCTCAAGATTTTAAATATACATCCCAGACAAAAGCACATTTATAGTCACAAAATATTAAAAATATTAATTTTAATGTCTTTTTCTTCAGACTTGGAGTAAATGTTCACCATGAAACAACAAAAATTACCAGAAGGAAACCATGTGAAATGTTTGACTTGTAAAAACGTGCATCTCACCTGTCCTTCTCCTTATCCATGACAATTGCCTTCTCCCAACTGGTGATGTAAACAAAATAAGAATAGGAGCAAAAATACAAGGAAGATAGGCAGTACACACACACACACACACACACACACAACACACACACACACACACACACGTAAGTTCCCTTGGGTCCTGTGCATCCGGCTTAACTATGATAGAAGAGATGCCACCTCTGTGATGTGCTGTTTCAGAAGTGCTTTGATTCTTCTCATATGTGGCAGGAGCCATGAATCCAATAGCAGGTAGCAATGGCAAGATATAACACATACAGTGCAGCTTATAAGACTGGTTTTCAGTGTTGTCCCGGGTACTGAGATAAGTTCTGCCTTTACCCAGGTACCCGAATATCATCTCATATCTTGTGAAATCAGCTTGCTGACATGTGAAGTGGGGCCCTTTCTAAGACACTAGAAAAAAAAAATCAGGCAATTGTACATGCAGAGGTCAAAATTACATCTTGAAATAAATACTTCTTACTCCTGCATGGCTTGCAATGGCTGCCATTACATATTAGCTGTTCTCATCATAAGTAAAATTAGAATACGTTTTTCTTTCACATGCGCTCTTGAAGCAGCTTTCAAGAGCATTTAGGCTATGCAGGATGAGGGCTGGGCCTCTGTGAGAACACATGTTTAATTAGTGAATACTGGATTAGAAGCTAAATTGGCCAAGAAGCATATAACAGAGTCAGGCACCATATGAATTAGCCAAATCATTTTTGATATTTTGTTCTAATGAATAAGCAAGTTACTCAATGCCATAACTTTTATTCTCTTGGTAACAGTCATTCAAAATGGCACTGATATTGTTGCAGATGATGTTGTTGGAACTGAAACTTTATAATGAAATTGGAGTAGTAGAAGATAAGATAACCTTCTCTTAGGGGATTTTGATTTATATTTTTCTACATTGTGAAGAATGCCTCTTTTTGTGATTATTTCAGCCGAAATTAAATGCCGTTTTGTCATTAAATGTTTGCTGCCACTGTTTCTGACATGAAGACTTCTGATCTTTCATTTTTGCTCTTCTTTGGTCACCAGTCCTGATTCATAAATGATCACTGCAGTGGCCTTTTGTTTCTTGGGAAATTGTTCTTTTCTGTAACTCTATTTATGACCTAATGTCAAACCCAAGGAGCAACAAATAAATTATTAGTGCATAGGATAAAAGTTGTTTTCTGGCTATGTGGCATTAAGTGGCTCATTATAATTTTATAGTATTGGATAGATTTTATTCCTTAGTAACTTTTGGTATCCAGATGTGTTTTATAAAATCTTTTTTTAGATTGGCAAAATGACAAATATTCATAAAAAGGTAAAATATATATATATAAATATCTATTTACTTTCTAAAGAGGTTAAATATATATTTATATATAATGCACATAAAGAGGTGAAAATATATATTTATTTACATTATTTTATTTCTTTATGGTTTACCTCTTTATAAACATTTGTTATATATATGCTAAAGAAAACATATATATGTTTCAAAAAAAACTCTAGCATAGTACTATGTCAAATTTTAGAGTCTTCAACAGAAGACAAATGTGGAAATGTCTAGAAGAGCAATAGTATCATTAACAGATTAGCACATTAGGTGACAGTATTGGTGTAGGCAGATTTTTTTTTTTTTTTTTTTTGATTGAGTCCCTCTGTCCCCAGATGGAGTGCAGTGCCGTACGCTCGACCCTGTCGCATCCTTCGCCTCAGTTTCGAGTAGCTGGAACTACAAGACGTACACCGCTGATTTTTTGATTTATTGTAGAGATGAGTCTGCCAGGCGTTCGAACCGCGCTCAGCAATCCACTACCTCAGCCTCAAGGCGTGATTCAGCTGCACAGCGCAGTAGCAGAATTTAAGTGGGCATTTTCTGTTGTTTTTTTTTTTGAGTTGGTGTCTCACTCTGTCGCCCAGACTGGAGTGGAGTGGCACGCTCTCAGCCACCACAGCCTTGACCTGTTGAGCTCCAGCAATCCTTCCGTCTCAGCCTTCCAAGTAGCTGGAACTACAGGCACACGCTACCACACCTGGCTAATTTTTGATTTATTGTAGAGACGAGGTCTTGCCAAGTTGCCCAGGTGGATCTCAAACCCGTGGGCTCAGGCAATCCACTCGCCTCGGCCTCCCAAAGTGCTGGGATTACAGACTGAGCCACCAAGTCCGGCCGCTAAGTGGACATTTTCTTTGGTTTCTTTTTAGTTCTTATCCCCTCCTATCCCATACTCACCCTTCCATGCTTTTTTCTAGATGCTTATTAGCCCCTATGTTGACATCTTATTCACATCTCTTCCAACAGAAGTTTCATTTCCTTAAAGCAATATTTGTCAGTGGCATACGTAGAGGCATGAATGGCACATAGACTGAAACTTTGTGGGTAGAAATTTTTATTTTCAAATGCATTCAAGTCAATCTCCGATTAGTCAAGTTTAGACTGTCATAGGGAGATCATCCGAGAATGAGAGGCATATAAACAGTCTCCCAGTCCACTATTTTATTTTCATCAAACCAACATTTGCAGCTTAACCATCCATGAGAAAAGAACCCTGAGGAGTCATAGAATGGAGCTGATGGAGCTCATGGAAATGCTAAAGGTCTTTTATGCAGAAAATGATAAAGAGATGATTTTCATGTCTAATGAAGGCACAAAAACATATGGGTTTAAAACTAATACCTGAGAGTTTTGAGATTTAGGTTATATGTAGTGTATGCTTAGAAAAGTCACTTAAAAGCCAACATTCCCAAGATGTATTCTCCTTCTTTTCTCTAGTTTTCCATCCATATTCATCAGTTTTTAGTCTTTTCTCTTTCATTTATTTCTAAACTTTGTTACAAGTCATCACAATCCAAATAATTGGTAACACAGCTCTTCTACAGATATTTTCTGTCTTTAAACAGTTGATTTGTCCAACTGATTTTGTGTAGATTTGTATTATACATTTTTTCTTCTTTTCTTTTCCTGCTGTCTGTCTTACAGCTACAGAAAGTTGGAAGGGTCATAGTTTATGCCCAATTTCTTCCTTCCCTCTTCCTTTTACAAAATTTCATTTCTTTAAACTCACTTTACAGGACATTTCTGTCTCAAAAAACGAGACAGACTGTGTTAAGCACTGTTCATTACTACTGTATTCTTCTGTTTCACCATTGTAAGATATACTGAAAGCCATGTTCAATTGTGAATATGTCAAAACAAAAAGAGATAGCAGTTTAAGGCCTCTGTTCATTTCCTTTCTATTGTACTTTGACGTATTCCATATTTTGAAATAGTTTCCAATTCATGAAAGAAAATTAAAAACCTGTATCTTTTTTTCCCTTTCAGCAAAACAAGGCAGTAACTTTTCATTTAGCCATATTTTCTATATAAAAAACCTAAAAATAAAAACAAGTGTTTTGGTTTTCTCTGTTAAAGACCAAACAAACATGATACAATGCCTGCCATTATCATGGGGAATGAGCTGAACAGCTTTCAAAGGCTTTCGTCCAAGTGTTTACAATTCATTTCTTTGATTTTTGAATAGAAATTTGTCTGACCAAACAGGTATATAAATTAGAGAGAATTTTTTTCTCCTTAGAAATGATCCCTAATATCCCCAGTCCTGCTATGAATCTCTACGTGTCTGTCTGTGTTGTCCTATAGAGACTGACCTTATGGGACCACAAGTTTTTGTCACAAAGGAGACAGTCTGGTTTTACCTTTGAGGTCTTGCCAAGGACTTTAAGGAAACTGTGCATTCAGGCAGCATGAAGTTCTTTGCAAAAGGTCTCTAGGGAATGTTTGCAGCAGGAAGAACCTTATCAATAATGTGTCTAGCAACTTAGACATGATATTGTGGCCCACAATAAATGGAAGGAAAGAGTCCAAATATGATCACTGGCAATGTATTTCAGGACTATTGTTTAAAAACCGAATCAGAGCAATGCTCATGGCTGCTTTCAAAATTATTCTAGCTTTGGATGAGAGTTGATAGAATGAAACACCCAAAGACTTTTTAGGTTTTCAGGATAAATGGTAAGAAGAATGTGTAGAGTAGTGAAAGTGAAAAATAAAGAGAATATCTGGAATAATGTGGCTATGTGCTGATGGGATAAGAGAGAGATTGGGTAACTGCTGAAAATCTCAGATGGTGTAGTGAAAAGTATGCAGACTTGACCATCAAGTAAAGATTCTGAGCCATTGATTAATTTTGTGTCTCAGTTTTCTCAACTGTAAAAGCAACTTGAGGTAGAATTATCTAAATTTGGTACTAAGTTGGATGTGATAAGCAGAAGAAAGACATGTGAAAAGGTTTGAGCTTGAATATCTGTAAACATAAAGATGACTTGGTTGAGATAAAGAACTCTGGAGAAAGGCTATATTTTATGTGGAAATCTTTTCAAATGCCACCTTCTTGTATTTAGTGGCTTTGGGTCACCCAATTAAAGATATAAAATCAATAATTGAATTTGTAAGTCAAGAACTCAGAAGAGTGGGCAAGGCTGAACATAAATATTTGGGAGCCGTTATTTTGGTGGTGACTGAATGTATAGCATGCATAAAAGCTCCTAGTAGGAGAATAGAATGAGAAGAAAAGAGGACCTTGAGTACCCTGACATTCAAAGGCTAGGTAAAAGAGCACAGACCAAACTGACAGACAGCAAACAGACTGGCAAAGTGCTGCCAGAGATCATGGAGCAAACTCAGGAGATTGACATGCAATTCAAGGGAAGAGAGAATTTCAAGACCAAAAGTGTGTTTAATCCCATCTCAGTCTATTTAATCCCCTACACTTTGATAACGCATGTTAGATGCTACTTCTGCCTATCACATGAAATACTGCGTCCACCTCCTAAGATATTTACTTATTTATAAACAATTTTCTACAACAAGGCTAATGACATTGTATTTTGTTTTTAAATACAAACCTTGTCATGCTATTTCTCTGCCTGAATTCCTTCAGTGTCTCACATTTCTTCTTTTATTATTATTATTATTATTTTTAATTTTAAAGATGTGGGTACAAGTCAGGATTGGGTACATAAGTGGTTTATGTATAGGAGAAGTTTGGGCCCTCTCATTGGACCTCACTTCACTTGGATTAGGGTCAGGCATCCTTACTGATGTTATGGGACTCTCACCCCCTACTCGGCAGTGTCCTGCTACTGCCAGTCCCTTTCTTGCAGTATTATGCTAGATGTTCAGGGCTCACTTATGAGTGAGAACATGTGGTACTCAGTTATTTTTTCTGTGATAGATCACTGAGTATGATAGATTCTAAATCCATCCAAGTTGCTGTGAAGTCATAGGTTTGTCTTTCTTGATGGCTGTGTAATATCCCATCATGCATATGTACCACATTTTAAAAAATCCAGTCCACTTTCGATGGGCAGCATGGTTGGTTCCATGATTTTGCTATTGCGAACAATGCTGCAATAAACATGTGTGTGCAGGTATCTTTCCTGTAGAATGGCTTGTGTTCCTCCAGGTATATTCCCAGAAGGCGGATTGCTGGGTCATATGGAAGGTCAATTTCTAGTTCTTTTAGGAATCGCCACACTATTTTCCATAGAGGTTGAACCAGTTTGCATTCCCACCAACAGTATACAGTGTTCCCTTTTCTCCCCATCCTCACCAACATCGAGTGTCTTTTGTTATATTAATGATGGCCATTTTTATTGGAGTTAGGTGGTATCTTAATGGGGTTTTAATTTGTATTTATCTGATGATTAGTGAGACTGAGCATTTCTTCATGTTTGTTGGTTATTCCTATGTCTTCTTTTGAGAAGTATCTATTCATATCTTTTGCCCTCTTTTTAATGGGGCTGATTGTTTTTTTCCTTTTAGCATGTTTGAGTTCCTTGTAGATCCAACAAGATCCCCAAAACACACAAAGTTATGGACACAATACAGCACAAAGCTGAACAACTCCTGGGTCAGCACAGAAATCAAAATAGAAATTAAAAGATTCTTGGAAACAAATGAAAACAAGGACACATCTTACCAAAATCTCTGGGATGCCATGGAAACAGTACTAAGAGGTGAATTTATAACTCAAAGAACACACATCAAGGAAATAGAAAGATCATGAATCAGCAGCCTAACAAATCACCTCTGGGAGCTTGAAAGGCAAGACCACGAAAACTCTAACTTCAGCAGAAGAATCCAGATCACCAAAGTAAAAGCCCAAATAAGCATGAAGACAAAAATATCATAGGAAAAAAAAAACCAGCGGAACAAAAAGGTGATTCTTTGAAAGGATAACCAAGATTGATGGACCACTAGCCAGACTGACCAAGAAAAAGAGAAAAAGTCCAAATAAATACAAATAGAAATGCAAAAGATCAAGTCACAACTGACCCTGAAGAAATACAAAAGATTATCAGAGATTGCTCTGCACACCTGTATGGAAACAAACTTGAAAACCTAAACCAAAAAAACTGGAAGACTTTGTGACATCACACAACCTCCCAAGGTTGAAACAAGAAGAAATTGAGACCCTAAATAGACCAATGACAACCCAGGAAATTGACTTCGTCATAAGAAAACTGCTACTACACAAAAAGCCCTGGACCAGACGTCTTTCCAGCAGAATTCCACATTTCTTACCAAACAAAAATAAATTCTCAGCAGATTCTCCCAGTCCCTGCAAGATCTGGCTCCTGATTATTTTTTATAGCTCTGTTTCATACCACTATGTCCTCTCTACATGTCAGCCTGACCACCTTCAGTTCCTTAAGTGTTCTGTGCTCTCTGCCATGCATAGAAGACATTTTGAATAGTTCCAACATAATATGTTACAAAGAAAATAAGGAGGTAAATAAAAAGTCTTTCACATACTCTCTCCTGTTCTAGAACACTGGTCACTTCACCAACTGCTTTGGTCTTGTGCTCTCTGCCATGCATAGAAGACATTTTGAATAGTTCCAACATAATATGTTACAGAGAAAATAAGGAGGTCAATAAAAAGTCTTTCACATACTCTCTCCTGTTTTAGAACACTGGGCACTTCACCAACTGCTTTGGTCTAGAGCACCTTACTCACTCTTTAGAACTCAGGTGAAAATTCATCTACAAGAAGCCTTCCCTGACCTCCATCTTACAAAGCTCTTTGGTTTTTTTCTCTTTCTTTTAACTTCAAAGCACTTTTTTGTTAATGAATTATGGGCAACATCTGAATCTTAAACTAAGTTCCAAACTCCATTACATCAAGGACATTGTTTTGTTAATGTCTATACTCTCAGTTCCTAGCATAGTGCCTGGCAAATAATAGGTTTGTAAATAAGTATTTGTTGCAAAACTGCTTAAATATAGACGATATGTGAAATATCCTGTTGGTCACGGAAAATTTTCTTCATCTGCTATTAGGTGTTGGAAAAACCTAGAGAATGTATGGAATGTTTATTTATAATCAGGTATCAGGATAATATAATTTATTAATACAATCAGAATCTATTTGGAGGGAAAAGGTCATTTATATACATAGGAATTATTCTGACATTTTTAATAGTTCCAACATAATTTGTACAAGGAAGTCGATAAAAGGTCTATTCAAGTTTGTTTCCTTCCTTCCTTCCTTCCTTCCTTCCTTCCTTCCTTCCTTCTTCCTTCCTTCTTCCTTCCTTTTTCTTTCTTGATAGACAAGGGTAGGGTACTCAGTTTTCCACAATATATGTAATATAGGCTAGCTATTACAGGTATATTTTAATATTAAAATGTGGAGGATTTAGATTCATTCGGATTATAGATGTTTAGAAAGTTTATATGTGTATTCATACTTACGTATAAATAGTTTACCAAATCATTTTTGTTTCTTCTTAATTGCTTTGTTTTTTAGAGTAATGGGTTGTGTTGAACACATAACTGAATCCTGTTGCAACAAGCTGACTTTCAGGGGTCACTAGTCCTGTTATATAGGCAAGAACAAACTTGATTGGACCTGGCAGGCCATCTGTTATACCTCAGGTGTCCTAGAAGCCTCATTTCCTGTTTAGGTGAGTCAACAGATCCAGTGCATATGCCATACTTTTAAGAGATTAGCTTCCTTTCTAAATGACTAGGAGGAAATAACTGGTGAATGCTCTATTGGAGAATAATGATTGGCACCAAAATAATATCTTGATCAACACTTGTTATGATTTCTATTTACCTGTGTCTTCTTCTCTCTTTGGTCGTTCCAGATATCAATTATTTATTTGTTGTTGTTATTTTGTTTAACCAACACAAAGCCTGGTGCTTTGAAGCAACAACTTTATTATACTCACAATTTTGGGAGCCAGAGAACAGCAACAGCAGCACGTGTTTGGTCCACAATGACTGGGACTCAAGTGCCGACATCTCTCTCTCTCTCTCCATGCAGCCTCTCCACATGACATGGGCCATGTCAGGAAAGTGAGACTTCTTACAGGGTCCTGGCTTCCTCCTGTGAGACTATTCTAAGACACCAAAGCAGAAGCTTCAAAGTTTCTTATGACCTTGCAAGTCATGCTGTGTCATTTTTACTCTCTTCTACAAGTGCACAGGGACAGCTTATATTCAAAGTGGTAGGATCTGAAGGCCGGGAGGTGTGATTTAAAAAGGGGTCACTTTAGGAACAAACTACTACTTTTCTTTATGTATCTCTTTTCGTGCATATTAATTGTTTTATATTGCTTTAGACACAAAGGAAAAAATGATTATTACCTTGATATTCACCATTGGAGGAATCAATGAAGTTGAGGTGCTTATCTGAAGAAAGTCACATCAAGATTGAGAAAGAATTGGGAAACTAACCATTTGTGTATCTTTATCTGCTCTCTTGACAGCTAGATAATTTTCCCTGTATATTTAAATATTAAATATTCTAAGGAGAAATATTAATATTTTATATACTACTGTGTTATTATCAAGTGTAGAATTGTTTCCAGGCTGAGAAAGTTGCAATAATAGAATTCTTAAATGATTCTGCATGGCATGTAAATACCCTACTGCTGAACATAACCATGCAGAGAGTATTTCCCCAAATCTTTGTTCCTTCTTGGGGTCCTGGTGAGCTACAGGATGGAAATAAGCATTTTAATTTTTTTCTATTTATTTGCTTATAAGAAATAACGCAGGGAAGAGATCAACCTATTATCAACAATAATTGATTTATTATAACATCCCCATCAGATGTATAGATGCTTAATTTTATTGGTTAAAACCTTTATACAGAATGTCTGAGAAAAAATAGAAACTTGATCTTTCTTCACCTGTCAGTTTTTATTTTTGGTTTGTTTCTTGAAACATTGTAACAAATTTAAGCTTAGGCTATGTTTGGCCAACATAAAGACTATGCTTATAATGTAAAAAACAAAGAGTTGCCATGGCAATTTCTTCACTGTTTGTACTAAACCAATATAGTTTTATCAGGCCTAACAGTGTAGATTTACTCTTAACACACTCAACAAATATTTATTGAGTGCCTACTATGTGTCAGGAAAAATGCCAAGCCCTGGAAATACTGAGATAAATATTATGTAATCCCTACTATCAAAGAGCTTGCATTCCTGGGGAGATAAGCATGCAGACAAATAAATAAAATATTCTGTCCTAGGTACTCAATAAATGCTGCAGGGAGCTAGACGAAGAAGTCGTTTATCTAGCTGGTTGTGGGAGGAGAGGGGAGGAGAGGATGTGACATTTTGACCTGCATTTTTTTGGAAAGCAGGATTTATTGAGAGGACAGAAAAGCTCCCACAGTGGGAGGGGACCTGAGGGAGTTGCCCTTGACCTGCATTTTATAGCTAGAGGGACACATACAAATATATAAGCAAACAGAAAAGTTGTTTCTAAATTAAACAAAGATAAAGCTTTTTCTGATGTCAGGTTTTAGGCTTTAAGCTACAACATTAGCTACTATCCAAATTAGAATTCATATTATCTAAAAGCATTGATGCCACTTCAAAAATTGAAGTAAAATCGGTGCGAAAGGGACAAGATGGATCCTTTGAACTCACTATACATCTTTCCATATACCCAAAGAAATGAAAATCCAGTAATCAAGTGTGAGCAAGGTGAGAATACTCACGTACAGTGTAAGTACACCTTGCTAAATAATATTTACCTTTGATTCAAGAATGCCCATTTAGATTAAGATTTAAATTTTTCACTTTTAAATGAAGGATATTGGATATTTTCAATTTGAAAAAAGGTCATACATAAGATTGTCAGTTTATGTAAAGTATCAATCTTTTTTTTATTTCAGGGAAAGAAATTTTAATTACTTAATTATTTATAGTGGAACCCAGTTTCTTTCTTTCTCTACTTTTTTTTTAAATTCTAATTTGCTCTACCTTATACAATGCTGACTCTTTTTTTGGTCTTAAACAGCTTCCAGAAGTTCCTGGTCAACTGGACTCTTTATTATATATTTTTAAGAATTTCCCCCAGTATTTTCTGTTAACATCATGAATTTCACTTTGGGTAGGCAGGATCAGATCTCCTGCTTACCCTTGAGCTGATCAAGATGCCAGCGGAATGGAATATCCAATTGACAGCCTGAGTATTGTGTGCCACCACAAGATCTGGTGGAAATTTAACTTCCCAAAATGCAAGCCAGGGTTGTAATAAAGGGAATGTAGGGAATGAGTCTGAGAAAGCAACCAATTATCATCCACTATACAGATAAACATATGGATCTACATAGTGAGGTACATCATTCAAAAGGCTTGATCTTCTTGGTGTTAAGGTGGATAACAAAGAAAAAATGTAAAGGTTCCATGTTTTGTGGGCTGTTGTTCCAGTGAAATAGTGATGTAACTGATGGAAAGATACCAAGTCTCGCAGCCAAAGGGTGCACATTCACTTAAACTGAGAAAGGATACAAAATGCCTCATGAGACAGGTGCACAGAGCTGAAAACACAGGAGCTGTACTCTTCTTGCAGATTGGAAAGATTTCTTTGCCTTTAGACCCCAGAAAGGTGCTACCTTTGCCACGATACCACCTGATAGGGTTGAAGACACTATCAGATGCTTCAAGAATTTCCCTTTGCCATTCTCACAGGAGTTGACATGCCCTATCGACTTCTTACAAGGAATTGGGAAACTGGCTATCTACCTACTGGCTCACTAGTGTTTACTGGAGATAGGTGAACCAAAGATCAATTTCCACTCAGTTCTAGGCTAGTAGAAGCCCAGTGAGAATAATCCAGGTGTCATCTTCGATTGGGAGATGACACCTGGATCATTTCCCCAGTGTACCACTTTTCTGAAAAAATAGAATTTTAACCCTGCCTGAAACCTATTTCTGCCGCATTGCTATTTAGGAACATGTGTATTATTGTTCTTGTTTTTGGCACATATTAAAATATATAGTGGCTAATAAATATTAACTCATTTTTTCTCTCCTTGAAGTCTTTGGCAGATCAAAATCTACATGAAATGAAAAACTCCTTGTGTATTTTTATATGGTAAATGTTGTAGTATTAAAAATTGGCAGTTTTCTGTAATTGCAAAATATCATAAAAACTTGGAGTTAAGAAATATATATATTAAAAATCACCTGAAAGTTTATTATCTAAAGATAATCATTACTGACACTTTTTAGCATCATAGTATGTTTAACATTCAGTAAATGTTCAATAAATGTTGTCTTGTATTTGAGTGAATACAAATAAGATATATAATTACTTATAAAAATATGTTGGTATTCATCTTTTAGCATGTGTAGATTAGTTCTTTTGTAAACATTTGCTTTCTCAAGCTTAATTAAAATTTAAAACAAACCAAACAAGATGTGCTCTGCAATATTTTATAAATTGCTATTCTGTGACAAGAGTTCACACTATCTCATCCGATTTGTATGATGCCACTTTAATTACATGTCACTGCCTAAGTAATGGGTGAGTGAGTGATTATGCCTATAGGAACTCCTGGCACATGATGGGGAGAGGGCAGAAGGAGATTTTCAATTTATTATGAGTCACTCAGGCATTAAACATGACATTCCTGGACAAGGACTATATTATCGTCAACTTGTCACTAGCACTAATCCCTGATCCATCCCAGAGGTTTTCGTGACAAACTATTTGGGGAGGGGAGACACTGTCTGTTCAGGAGGTCAACAGTTTAATTTAAAGAAAGGTGAAGAAATGGGGAGGGGTTCATACTGTTCAGTGAGAAGTCTGACCTGGTTCTTCCATCCTGGGCTACTCACAGAGAACAGAGTTGGGGATACCTATGGCAGGAAAGAGGGAGGAAGAGAGATTCAAGACCATGGTAAGCGTAAACAAGCCTCTATCACGTGGGTGTACCTTAAGGTTACATTCTGGGAGCTTTCAGGGAAAATTTTTTTTCAATGATATTTGGTGGATGATTGCAATCTTCCCAATGCTTTCAGAAAAAAAAATTAATATGTGTTTTTGTTACATGGAAAATGCATTTGGGATCAACCTACTTACTCTTCTTGGTGAATCTAAGGTATTTAGGCTAAAATAAACCTTGCAGAGAGTAAAGAAAAACAACTCTCAATCATTAGCCTTTTGGGGCCAATGAAAAGGAAGGTCTGTAGAGAATGCCATGAAATGTTTGCTAAGACGAAGTTAAACTATTACATTTCCAAAGACCTATGTTTGTAAGACTCATGTAGTAGATTGAGTGGAGGGAAGAAAAAGAGAAAGGGAAATACAGCAAAAGACAGTTTTGAAGAGAAAAATATGTATGAACGAGTAAGAAAAATACATAGATCTAAGCTGAGCTTCACACTAACTAGTTACATGACTTGGGAAACATCTTTGTAGTTAATTTTCCTTAGCCATAAATATGTGGTAAATGACAGTGGCTATCACATAGAATTATTTTGGGGACATAATGAGCTCATGTACTTAAAGGGTTAACATCATCAGATCAATAACTGGATCATAATAAGAGTTTTAGCTATTATGTATTGACAAGACTGACAAGAATCAGGAGACAAATAAGATAAGAATGGCGTGAAACACCTGTAATATGAGTAAAATTCCAGTAGTCCCTCTAGGACATTCTCATTAACCTCTCCAAAATAAAGAAATTTTTGCTTCCATGTCACAAAGAAAAAGACACCTATTGGAGTCAGTGTATACACATTTTAGACATCTTTCTCTGATTAATTTAATTAGCAAATCTTCCAGTTTTGATTTGGTCTCACAGTAAAGTAAGTCCTTCCAGCTGGTTTAGAATGTTATGCCGTGGCTTGGTCACTTGAGTCATGATTGACGAGGCTTTAGAATTATCAAGCAAATTAACATGCTACTTGGACTCTGTGGTAAACCGAGATAAGAGATGTACTGTGATCTTAAGAGAGACTGTGTACCCTCTCTAATAAATTTATTAAGATAATTTTCTTTTTCTACAGGACTCTGATGAAGATCAAATATCTGACTCCAGGTCGACAAGTGACCAGGTACTTCAAAGTCTCCTTGTATGACAAGATGTCCATCGTGAACTAATTGTTACTTTATTTACCCGGTGGAAATGTAAGTGCCTCTTTCAGTATTTCAACATTAAGTGGCCTATGTGAAACCAAGATTGCATAGACTCTGAAGAGTCATCAGGGCTTATACCAGTTCTTATATAGCCAGGTGGTAGAGGGCTTGGAATTAATAATTTGGGGTAGAAATTATTGGAAGGGCTATGGAGATGGGTACTTTGGAATAAATCCAGAATGAACTACAATCTGTTATGTGAATACCTACCCAAAAGTCATCTCTATAAAGAGTCTCAAATCAAGCTGACAAATTAACCCATTCTGCAGAGATCATTCATATTCCTTCTTCTTTAAGCCTGATGCTTGCCTAATGGCATAACAGACAACGAAGCCTTGAAGTTATCCTTTGTTAAAATATCCCTGCATTCTCTACTTGGCTATTACTATCGCTAAGTGCTCAACTTACCAGAAACTACGAGTCTGGTTAATACATGGTAGGAACAAATCAGCTTCTTCGTGGTGGTTCTATTACATGGATACCCTCTGTCATAAAACCTTCATCATAAATTATTATTCTAGATTTGGGTTGGAACTACCTCCTTGTCATCTTTCTACAACTTTACCATTTGTAGACTTTTGAGTCTTCATTTTTGACCAGCTATATACATACATACATTTGAAATCATGAAATTTGTAAACTATGTTTTCAAACCAACCACAAACTCATTTCTTTATTTATGGCTGAATTTCCACCCAATAGCCATGTAGATAGATTATG
This sequence comes from Cephalopachus bancanus, assembly GCA_027257055.1. NCBI lineage: Eukaryota > Metazoa > Chordata > Mammalia > Primates > Tarsiidae > Cephalopachus > Cephalopachus bancanus. Next base: position 5,648,528 of record JAPVLO010000138.1, read on the forward strand.
ATATTTCAATTCTGCCCTGATAAATGTTAAAACTACTGTGTAGCTATTCAGATGAAAAGAGAGAAATTCTTCCATTTTGCTCCCAGATGTCCAGATAGTGTTATGTTAATAAATGTTAAAAGAATGGAATAATTTGATTTTTGATGGTACATTTGTTGTCATAGGTACACAGACACTTATCTTAAAATAATTTGGGCAGTGTTTGGTTTACTAATGATAAATTATACACACTCTAAATAATATTTCGCCATAGAAATTAGTTCTCAAATGCAACTTCCCTTTGCAACTTGCATAGACACCTGCTTACCTATTCCTTTAACTCCGTGGCATGATTTAAAGATGTAATGTAATTTGCCATGCTCCGATTTCCCAAAAACACCTGCTCTTGAATGTCACTTTCTAAATGATGATTAAGGAAACAAACATACTCTTCTACAATAAAAAGTATTGAAGAAGTGATGCTTTTGCCCATGTTACTTCAAAGGGAAATTGACTAGCTGCAGGACAATGAATATTACTCGGTGGTGAAGTCATTTTTGAACACAATATATCAAAAGCCAACAGATTTCTTTTCAATCAATGGCTGCCCTCCAGTACATAATCCCCATTGAGTTTATCATTTACAGGCTTATTTTAAGGGATTTATAAAACCTGGCCACAGCTTGTTTTTGTGAGAGGGATTATTTTTAGAAAAAAATACCGTGTTTGGAAAATAAACTTAAACATTTGCTGTATGCCTTTATCACATTTATATATGAACTTTGGAGTCATAAATTTATTTATGATAGTTTTAAATGCATAAAACTATAAGATTATTAGAGTAGAAGGATTCTTACACACCATAGATTCCTGTGCCAACTTGATGTTTGAACTATTTATGCCACTTTTATGAAAAAATTATCTTTGCTGTGAATATTCTCATGAACTAGTCACTCGCCTCGGTAGCCTCTTCTATTTAAAAACATTTCAGAGCTTGATTTTATTTTTAAGTGGATGGCAATATCCCTTTCCAACATTTCCATTTATGAGTCCTAATTCTTCCTTCTTCTACATAATACTGCCTCAAATATTTGCACATTACTGCTACATTCTCCCAAGTAATCTCTTTCCAAAATTAATATCTTGAATTTTCCAATTCTTTTGAATGTTATATTGAGTGAGTGAACACATTGTTTCTTGATCTCTTGACATTTATATCTCTCTTTTGGGAATTTTCTTCCCAAGATCATAGATAACTAGATTTTTAAACATGATTTGTTTTATCATATGTCATTTTATACATGTATAAATCTGAGTTCTTAGGGTTTTGTGGATCAATCTGTGCAGTCAGTGGGATTCTTTTTTTTTTTTAACTTAAAAAAATTTTTTTTTTTTAAGATTTAAGAGGTAATGTGCAGGTTTGCTACATTGGTATACAATGTGAGGTTGAAGTTTGGTCTTCTTCCGAGCCTGTCATCCAGGTAGTGAACATTATTTTATGAATGTTATGGCATCATATCATTCCTACCACCTATTCACGAGACTTATTCACCTATTCGGTATATAATAAGCTATGTCCCTTAGTTCCTTTCTCAATACTATTATCCCATGACAAGTTCCAGAGGAGAGCTATCAGGAATATAAATATATATATATTCTTCCCTGTTAAGTAGGCTCCTGAATCTTTTCCGAAGGATGGTTTTAGAGGAATCCTATTTTATAACACAAAATCAACTTGGGAAAAAGCAAACAAACAAACCAAGCACACTTCACCCAGGAAAACCTTATCTACACATTCCATTTGAAATGAACAATGGGACCTAAGGGGGTCCATTCTAAATGGAAGCATCAAGCTACTCAGAGAGAGCAAAATGAATCAGGGTTTCTACTGAGTGTAGCTCCATTTTATTTTTTTATAAAGAAGTCTCATCAAGGCAAAACAAACATGAAACATATGTTCTAAACTGTATGCATATGAATAGAGATTGTTAGTCGAAAAAAGAAAGACTAAGGCATGTCAAGTTTAGATTTGTCACTTGACTTCTTACTTTTATGGCCATCACCGTTAAATACTTTGTGACAGACAAGGGCATTCTCTTATTTTTTGTGATCAAATGTATCATTAACATTTATTTAGTGAAATCAGTACAATTATAATGAACATTCATGAATACTTAAACAACTGTTCATTTTAAAACCAGAAAGAAATATAAAGTTTTGGTTATACTTTTAAAGTAAAGACTATTAGCTCAAGAAATACTTTATGTTTGCCCTATATTAAAGTACTTATTCCAGGTGGTTCTCTGCTGGGAATTGAATAAAAATTCAAACACTTATAAAAGCATATTTACCTTATTTACTCTTGAGCACTAATAATTTAATGTTTATAATTTTTTTACCAAGATTTATGGTTTAAAATATATATCTCTCTCTTTGCTAATATTGCCAGTAGAGAATAAATTACTGAATCAAATTTCCTGACACTCTCTTTTACAATCATTTTACCAACACCAAAATCAAGTAATGATATTGGTACGGTCTTACCATCTAATCACCAGACTTGTCAAGTTACACTGTAGTCTCAATGATGTGCTTTATGGCAAACAAATCTTTTGCCACATCACACATTGCGTTTAGTGCTCATGACTCAGTCTGGAAATACCTCTCAGTATTTCATCGACTTTCCTCATCCTGGCACTTTTAAATTTATCATAGAGTATTCTCAGTTTGGTTTTTTCTGATGTTTCCTTGTGATCAATTCAGGATATCTATATCTGGTGAAAAACATAATCATAGAAATGACTTTGTTCTCTCCCCATCAGCATCCTATCAGGTGACACACAATAATGATTGGTCCCATGGTCTACAACGCTCCACTTAACTACTTGATTGAGATGGTATGTGCCAGGCCCATCCAATGTAAGTTGCTCTTCTCCCTTCGTAATTAATATGCATTTTGTGGACAGTTATTTTGAATCTATGCAAATATTCCATTCATAAGACATTTTAGTTAATTAACTGATATCTGTACAGATTTATGACTTTCTATTTTGTTCAGTCAGGATTGATCTAGTACTGTGCAAATTTATTTTGTTGCTCAAATTATCTCTGATACCACCAGTAGTAACTCTTCCAAGCCAAAAGTGGTTTCTTTTGAACACATCTTCCCTATTCTTTGGACACTTTCTTGCTTTTTGGTACTTGCAAATATGCCAGGTTCACCTTGTAATTTATCTGTCTGATCCCTAAAATAAGGCATTTCTCCAAGGAGCCTGGGTTCCTTTTCATGGAGAATCGTATCTAGAAGCCCAAATTCGGCACTGAGTGTGCGCATTGTCAGTGAGACTCTGTTGCTCACACATCCTCTCCATGGAGAAGGAGAAATAAATGTATGCAGACACATACTTGCATACAGATGTGTGCATGGACATGCATTATACATATAGTACACACATGTATATGACATACACATCTTTAGAGTTATGCTTATGTTTCTACCCCTCCATTCATCAAAAACTGAGCAAACACTGATATTTCCAATTTTTATCCAGCCACGGAAGGTTTGTTTTAATTTTCCTCATTTTCTACTTTTTTCTTTTTTATTATTATTATAAAGATGTGGGGTACAATTCAGGGATAGGTATACAAACCCACGCCTAATATATTGCTAAAGGGACAGAAACTGAAAACATGTTCCCTGAAAACTGGAACAAGAATAAAACAAGGCTGTCCACTCTCACCTGTCTTGTTCAACATTGTGTTGGAAGTCCTAGCTAGGGCTATTAGAAGAGAGAAGGAAATCAGGGGTATGCAAATAGGAAAAGAGGAAGTCAAGTTATCCCTCTTTGCCAATGATATGATCCTATACCTTGAAAATCCAAGAGAATCTGTCACAAACCTGCTTGTACTGATAAAGGACTTTGGCAAAGTCTCAGGGTACAAAATAAATGTGCAAAAGACAGCTGTATTCCTATATACCAACAATAAGCAGGTAGCAACCCAAATTGAAACCACAATTCCATTCACAATAGCCACACACAAAAATGAAATACCTTGGCATCTTCCTAACCAGAGAAGTGAAAGACACTTACAATGAGAACTAATTTTCCCCCTTTTCTTATGACTCCTTTTTTCAATAGTGACAAACCTGATTTCCTTGATCCTTAGTATATGAATACTACTAAATGCTCATGGTAGCAAGTATGGAACCAACCATACTGCCTATCAAAAGAGGACTGGATAAAATATGTACATATACACGGTGGAATATTATGCAGCCATAAAGAAGAACAAAAACCATGAACTTTACACCAACCTGGATGGACTTAGAGTCTATAATACTGAGTGATCTTTTACAGAAACAAAGAACTGAGCATCCCATGTTCTCACTCATAAGTGGTCCTTGAACAATTATCATAATACTACAAGAAAAGGATTGGCAGTAGCGGGAAACTACTAGAAGGCGGGCAGGGAAGTGGGATTGGCAGTAGTGGGAGTCTGCCTAGGAAAGGGGGGCCCACCTCATCAACAAGGGTGCCTGCATAGCATAATGAACATGTGTATACCTAGCCCTGAGTTGTACCCCACATCTTTAAAATAAAAAAATTAAAAGCTAAAGAAAAAAAGAAAAACAGCATGAATGGAATCTTGGGAGGAAGAGTTAGAGTCTTTCTGAAATTCTATGTTTTTCATCTTTTGGCGTCATGATTTCATGAATCCTGTGCACAACCAATCTCCCACCTCCACAACCACACCCTGCCCAAGCTGATGCCCTCCCCACTAAGGAGGGTCTGCCCGTTCCATGCTGTGTCACCCCCCGCCCCTGCACTCTCCTTACCCTGCTTGGGTTCCAAGACCGGGTGCTGGGCTGCACTTCCTGCCTGGCAGAGGGGTTCTTTCCCTGCTCAGGCCCTGACACTGTGCGCTGGGCTGTGAGTACACCCTCCTCAGAATGCTCAGCCTCTGACTGCCCTGCCAGGTCTCCTTTTCCTGGGGGTGTCCTCCTCAATCCTTCCACGTTTTCATGGACTGGTCCAGCCCCACCCTTTCCAGGTGGATGCACTCCTGTGCAGGCGCTGAGGCCTCATGCAGGTTGTCTTTCTGTCCCGGCCTCCTCATCCTGCAGGACTAACTGACCCTGCTCCCCCGTGGATGTACTCCACCTTGCTTGGGTAGTGACATGCTCTCCTGTTTCCACCTGGGCTGTGATACCCTATGCCAGGTTCAGCCTTGCTACGGTGGCCTTTTTCACTCCATCAGGCTCTGACACACACGAATGGAAGGTTCCTACTCCCGTCTCTGCCTCATGTCTTCCTCAGCTCAACCGGGCTCTCACAGCTATGCTGGGTCACCCGGTGTGATGTTCTCTTCCCCTTGCTTAGGCTCTGATGCCCCAAGCCAGGCCTGACTCCTCTGCCGTGTGGGCTAAACACGCTGCTCTGGGTGATTGTAGTGTCTAGTCCCCATTCCCATCTGCTTGCGTGCTTGCTTAGTCCTGCCCAAATAGCTTTAGGACAGAATTGTGCAGGAAAGAAGAGGAAACTCTAAATGGGATTTCTAATCTAGAAGAATCTAGTTAGTAGCCTACATGTAAAACCGACTGCATCTCTTGCACAGTATTTACTCATCAGTCAATTCCACTACCCTCTCTTTCATTTCCAATAGAGCTGAAAATCGCATCAGTTCTGGAACATTGAAAAACCTAGCATGAGAAGATTAAGACAAGACCCTTACTATCACCATACACAAAAATCAACTCTAAATGGATCAAAGACCTAAACGTAAAACCTCAAACTATAAGAACCATAGAAAACGCAGGAAGCACCCTTATGGAAATTGGAACTGGCAACCAATTCCTACTCAAAACCCCAAGTATCCATGCCATACGAGATATAAGTAAGTGGGACCTCATCAAACTGACAAGTTTCTGCAAAGCCAAAGAAACCATCAAGAGAGTGGGGAGACAGCCCACAGACTGAGAAAATATATTTGCCAACTGTGTATCTGACAAAGGCCTAACATCCAGGATCTACAAGGAACTCAAATGTGCCGAAATGAATAAAACAAACAGCCCCATCACAAAGTGGGCAAAAGATATGAATAGACAATTCTCAAAAGGAGACATACAAGTAGTCAACAGATACAAGAAAAAATGCTCAGCCTCACTAATCATCAAAGAAATGCAAATTAAAACTACATTGAGATACCACCCAAATCCAGTCAGGATGGCTATCATCAATAACTCAAAAAACAACAGATACTGGAGAGGATACAGCAGAAAGGGAACACTTCTACACTGTTGGTGGGAGTGCAAACTAGTACAGCCTCTCCTGAAAACAGGGTGGCACTTCCAGAAAGTTCCAAAAATTAATCTTTCATATGACCCTGCAATCCCCCTACTGGGAATATATCTGGAAGAACTCAAATCACTCTATAAAAATACCTACACACATATGTTTATCGTAGCATTGTTCATGGTAGCGAGACCATGGAGCCAACTGTGCGCCCCATCAAAAGAGGACTAGATTTAAAAAATGTGGTAGATATACACGATGGAATATTATGCAGCCTTTCCTTCCCCTTCCTCTTGTCCTTCTGTCTTTTTTTCCTTTTCTATCATCCTAGCTAATCTTTCTCTCCTTCCTTCCTTCCTTCCTTCCTTCCTTCCTTCTTCCTCCTCCCTCCTCCCTCCCTCCCTCCTCCTCCTCCCTCCCTCCTCCCTCCCTCCCTCCTCCTTCCTTCCTTCCTTCCTTCCTTCCTTCCTTCCTTCCTTCCTTCCTTCCTTCCTCCCATTCCCTAGGCTTCCTCCCCTCTCTCTCTTCTCTTCTCCCCTTCCCTCCTGCCATAACCCTCCCCTCCCTTCTCTTTCCTCCTTCCACCCTTATTTTTCTATCGTTCTGGTTTATCTTTCTCTTTTCTTTTAAACATATTTTTTATTTTAAAATTGTGGGATACAGTTAAAGGTTAGGTACACAAACATGCATCGTTCAGGCACCCTTGTTAATCTTTCATTATTTTTCCCGCCCTCCTTTTGCTTCTTCCTTCCTTCCTTCCTTCCTTTTTTCTTTTCTTCGACCCTCCGAGTTGATCTTTCTTCTCTCCTCCTTCCCTCCTCCATTCCCTCCTTCCTTCCCTCTTCACTCGTTTCTTTCCTTTCTTCTTCCTTCCCTTCCTTTGGGCTGCACTCATTTTTCTCTGTTCTTCTGGTTGACCCCTTTCTCTCTTCCCTTCTCCTTCCCTCTCCTTTACTCGTTTATTTTCTTTTCTGCCTTAATTTCACTTTCCAGTCTCCATTGGTTGACTGATTTATTAATAGTGTGAAATTAGAACATATACAGACTTGGCAGTGCCCTTCTTGGAGCAAATATATCAGGGCCAATTTCACCTGCTCTCCAGAAAGCTGAGAAGGAAGTAGGTAATTAATGCAGGAATACATCAGGCTATGCCTGTATTCTGAAAACACATCTGGCCGGTTCCATGAATTTACTCAAAGCTGTCGTCAATTACCTAGGTGCTTAGCATAGATCATGCCAAATACACAGGAAAGTTGAACACTAAGTCAGTTAAATATGTTGATGCTACATGTAGACCTAATCATTGGAGAATATTTCATTGAACCATTGAATTGACCAGAGTTTTTGAAAATTGGCAAGTCCTATTTTTTATGTAAGGCTTTTAATATATTTTAATAAAGATGTTTTATATATGTCTTAATTTATAAATGTGTATCTTGACAACATGCACAATATTTAAAATTAAGATCAAGAGTTGGTTTTTAAACTTTATTGTAGGCATAACTTTTGGTTTATTAAATTTCATAAAATGGCATATTTTACATAAAACCAAGCAAGATATAACTATTTTATATAATGTCATAATTTTTAAGATTTAAGCCTCATATATTTGATTTTTACCTATTTACAAGGTACCAGTAGAGGAATGACTACTCTTATTCACAAATAAATAAATAGAATAATATGTATAGGGCTAAAATTATATGGAAAAAATATAAGTTACATGCATTATTCAAGGTTATACAACTAATACATGATGAAGCTGAGATTCTTATTTAATTCTGCCCACAATTTTAAATTGTGGCTTCTTAGCTAATAGAGTAGATAAATTTTCATTAGTTCTCCCATTTAACTGCATATTGTGTATATAAATAAATATATGTGTATGAATTGTTTCAAAAGTAAAATTTTTAATTGACTATAAATGTGATGTATACTTTTTATATAAATTTCAAACAATACACAGAAGTGTTAAAAATAGTAAAATGTACTAATCAGACAAAAAGACTACTTACATCTTGACAGGCAACTTTGTAACTATCAAATACATTCACACATATTCTTTTCTGTAACCACGGAAAATATATTATGACTGCAATTCTAAATAAATAAAGTTTTTATAATGGTTTACAAAATTGCATTTTAGTGATATGCATAATGTTTTAAACTGATTACTTGTTGATAACATCTAGATGTATTATCTTATCATTATTTTTCTATGCTTTAGAGGGATTTTCAAAAAATATTTTATTCATGTGAAAAATAAGGTAAAATATGGTAAATTAAATATCTATAAAGATCACCTCCCAACTTAAATAGACTCTGTAGCCAATACATTGAAATTTTTTGTATGCCCCTTCTCAATGGCCTATGCCCTTCTTGTGACCTGGAGAGTTTATCTTGTTTTTGCTTTACTTTATGGTTTGATTACATATGTATTTATCTTAAAAAGATAATTTTTAAATTTTTGTATGTTTTCTAATTATGTAAAATGTTATCAATGCTGTATGTCTTTCTCTATAGCTTGCTTTTAAAGCTTGTTCATGTTGATGCACATAGTTTTAGTGTATTTCATTTTCACTTCTTTTTATGCTTTTATATTTAACGTGTTTCATATGCAATACTTTATTCCACTTAGAAATCATTTTTATAGTTGCATGAGGTGGAAATGTATTTTTAATTTTTTCAGAACTGATAACAGACTATTATTATTGAAACTTCAATAATCTTTGTTCTTCAATATTTTTTGAATTTTTCCATCTAACACTTAAAATTTTACAAGTGTTTGTATTTTGGTTCCTCCATTACATGTATGTTTTACAATGTCCACATATTTCTTTTATTGTTTGGTTATGTTTATATTATAGATTTCTGACTTAGTTTCGTCATGATCTGCAAACATAACCTATACATCAGTCTTAATTTGTTAAGACTTGCCTTTATGACAAGTAGATGGCATTTTTATTTCAAAAGTTCTATTTATGATTGAGAAGAATATGTTTTATTTACATTCAGGGTACAGGGTCCTATATTTTCATTCAGTAGAGCTTGTTTCATGATTGTTTAAAATATTTGACACATTGTCATTGGGAATGATATCAAAAAAATGTATAAACATTATGGCATATATGACTAATCAGAATAGATGTCGACCATTGAGAAGTGGTGCAGCTGTCCTGGTGCACACCAGCAGATGGTCACCCTTGATAAGTAATATGTTATCGGCTTGTCTGATTGTTTAAGAGAAATATATCAAAACTCTTGCCATTGTGACTGATTTCACAATAATTCTTTAAATTTTAAGACTATATTCTTTTTTATTAATTGCACAGTATTTAGAATTGTGATAACTTCCCAGAAAATAAGTTTTTTTTTTTTTAAATCATAGTTTGACGACTCCCTTTATCCTTAATCATGGGATTCTCTGTCTATGTGGGCTTTCATTTTCAAGTTGGGTAGCTGGAGCCTCTTCACAGGCAGATCTCAGGGCAGTAAGTGCAATGATGGAAACTTCAAGACCTCATGATTCCTTGCTTAGAAATCACAGTGTTATTCTAGCCGCAAGTTGCAAGGTCAGCCAGATACAATGACTAGGGAAATAGACTCTAACTCTTGATGGGTGGAATTAGAATAAATCTGTGACAGTTTTAATCTACCACAGAATACTTCTGCTTATTGTAATTACACATTACAGCATTATTTTTCCTAATTTCTTGTATTATTTTGAATAATCATTTTGTTTTAATAACATGTTCTTTGTACAGCTATTAAAGATAAACACTTGATAAACACTCTGTTTATACTTTTATCAAGGTTGTTTATCTTCATAAATAAAACAAAATGAACCACTAGTTTACCTTCTAAGCAACATAATGCCCTTGAAAGGTTTTAATTCAGTTCACCACCTCTTTTCACTCACTTCTTTAGAATTGAAGACTATTGCTATCCAGTATTTTAACTCCTCTTTTGAACCCCATCAAATCATATATATTTATTAAATGATAGCTTTAAAGAAAAAAATCTCCTACCAGACTCATCTTCCTGAAATGAGTCTTTTAGCTCTTACTTTTCTGAGTGTCTCTTCGACTCAGATTCCTTCAGGTTTTTTTTTTTTAATTTACCTTGTCCTTGAAACACTATGCAGATAGTTTCTTGGATTGGGATGGCAATTATTTTCTTCCAGTTGCCATTTGACTCTTCACGAGAAAGAGGGAAACACAATAATTTAGAGACTGGATGTTGTGTCACTTTGTTGACTCAAATCTGGATTCCTTTTTAGTACCCAAAAAACCTTGGGTAAATTAAACTTTTTATCTTTTGCCTTCTTCATCTGTAAAATGAATGTTGTATTGTTTAAATCCATTTCATAGTATTAACAGAGTTAACATTAGTACTTGTAGCAGATTTTGCATATTTTAAATACTGAATACATTTTAATATTTGTTATTTTCTAGTTGTTTTTGAAGTCAGACTTTCAGTTTAATAGTTCTTCCTTTATTGGATGTCTTTCTTATACATTCAAGATCTTTATTTTTGCTTTTTAAATTTTTATTACCGGGAGTCTAAATGAATTTATTATTCTTTATACTTCTTGAAATGCGTTATTATTCTTGAATATTATGATCCCTATCTTATAAATTCAGGAAAATTCTTAGCTTGCATTATTTTTATTATTATTATTTTTTAAAGTAAGAAAGCAGGATTTATTGAGGGGACAGAAAAACTCCCAGAGCAGGAGTAGAGCCAAGGGGGTTGCACAGTTAATATTATTTAAAATATTTTCTTTCTCTTCTTTGTTCTCTCATTCTAGAATTCCATTGATACCTATATTTGAAATCCTTAATTCAACCTTCAGATCTCTCAGAATCACATACATTTTCCACATTTCTTTCTTGTTTTTCTCTGGGCTGCCTCTGGATTATTTTAAATTATGTATCTTCCAAATCACTATTTGTTTCTTTAAACATGTCTAGTCCTAATCCTGGGTCTAATTCATCTACTGAGTTCTTGCTTTGTTACAACAATTATCCTTCTTATTCTTGAAATTATTTTTGGTTTATTTAAATAACTTGTCCCTGTGTGTGTGTTTGTGTGTGTATTCAAGACTTCATAACAGCTATTTTATATTCTACATATGTTAAACTTGATATTTGAAATTCTGAGTTTCAATTTTTAAACTTTTCTGCAGTCTTCCTTTTATATTCATTTGTTTCTTTGAAATTTTAGTAGTCTTTGGTAATTAATTTATATTTGGTTTCATTACAGATACTTTTCCCCAGAGAGATTTATCTTTGTTTCTGCCAGGTTATGGGTGTTGTTCTCAAGACTAGACAAGCTCAATTTAATGCAATGCTATGAACCGAATGCTGTGTCCCTCCATAATGTTTATACAGAAGCCCTATTCCCAATGTGATGGTATTTGTCATGAGACTAGACTCTTCTTGGATTAGAGCCCCCATAAGAAGAAATGCAAGAAAGGTAAATATTTCTCTCTCAACCCTGCGATGATACAAAAAGGAGACCAGTTTCAAGGAAGAGAAGTTCTCCTGATACTCATTATCTGGTGCTTTGAGGCTGGACTTGTTTAATAAAGCTACCAAGTCTATGATATTTTTTGTTATAGCAACCAAAACTAAGATATTTAATATATGTGAATTTTATAAATATAAATTTTAATACCTGAGTCAAATAAAGGCAGGTTTATAGTTAAAATTCCCTATATACAAATACTTTGTCTCTGCTGTTTTTATATTGTCATTAACTAATGGAAATCATGGCTGAGACATGCTAAATTTGGGGACTGTGTAAAGTGTAGATAAAATACGGATAGTAAGAGAAAATTATAAGAAAAATAGCAAACAGGAAATTTAAAGATCATTTAAATCCACCTCATAAAATGCTTTGGAAAAAATTATCATGCAAAGTCAATACGAAAAAAGGAAGTTTAAGGAAGACAAAAATTATCATTATTAAATAATTAAAATATGATAATCACTTAGGAAAGGGCAACTTTCAAAAGTTAGAAATTACCCAAACAAGCAGATGAGAAAATTAGGAAAAAACGGCAATTAATTGTGTGATAAGAAAAACAAGAATGTCTTTCAAATGATTTTAAGTTTTAATAAAATAAAATTCTTGAAATGTATCAATAGAGACAGCAAACAATTCAGCACATTTTATTGATGACTGTGATAGTTAATTTTATGTATTAATTTTATGTATTATGCCACGGGATGTCCAGATATATGATTACGATTATTTCCAGTTGTCCCTGTAAGCTTGTTTCTGGAAGAGATTAGGAAGTGAATTGGTGGACAGAGTAACGCAGATGGCCTGCCCCAATATGATGGACATCATCCAACTCATTGAAGGTCTGAATAAAACAAAAAGATGCATTCCTGGGTCTCAGGACCCTAGGCTGTGACTGGAATCTATACTATTGACTGTTTAGCTCTTGGACCTTCTAACTATACTGCCAGCTTTTCTGGGTTTCCAGTTTGCAGATGGCAGGTTGTGACTCAATAACTTAAAATATATTTTTTAGAGATATATGCATACTTATCTATCTATCTAATCTATCACCTATCTATTAATCTATCAATCATCTGTCTATTGATCATCTATCTATCTATTCATCCTATTGGTTCTGCTTCTCTGGAGAACACTGACTAATATAATCATCATTCTGTTAAAAATGTACTAGAAAAGGAATAGAAAAAAGATCACATGGAAAGAATTATTTGCATCAATCTTTAAGTAATCCACATTCGCAGTTTTCTTTGGAAGATAAAACTTAATTCAGAATAGTCTTTTTTCTTGATTTTTCTTCTGTAACGCTGTATTTTCATTGTCTTGTTATCCTGACATATATTCTTTCCACTATGATCTATTCTACATATTTCTGTCAGACTCACATTTCTCAAATACAAAACTGAATGTCTTATTCATATTGCCAGTATGACAAAAAACAAATTGCTTAACATGGCATTCACAGTTGGTCTCAGCCTAATTTCACTTCCCCATGCCTCTCATTTCTGTGATACATATAACTCTGGAGGCTACCTGCATTCCTCGTAATTCCCCAAGAACATACGCACATGCTGGTAGGGAAAAATATTTACTTTTCAAGCAAACGACATGTGCACCTCCCATTTATCTCACCTTTCCCCTATTTCCTCGTTGAAGGTCGACTTGTCATTCTTTCCATATGCAGATTAATTAGCTGCTCCACCAGGAAGAGTTCCCTCGTTCCTTTCTAGGCATAATTAATTGTCCTGTCTCAAAACTTTCACAACTCTTTGTATAAAACATATATTATGATTTTATATTAATTTGTTTATTACAGCTCATCGCTTTCCTGTTAGACCTTAAGATTTGGAGTGAACAAGGATGATGCTTTCTCACCTTCATATTCTCAGATCTGTCACACCCTTGGCTACATAGGATGTAAAAAGAAAGAATGAATGGTGAGGAAATCAATAAATCAGCAAATCCTAGAAGCTGGAGACAATGAATATGGTATTCTATAAAGATAAATATTAAGCATAAGATTGTTAGAATTCAATAGCTCTGAATGCAACTTGAGGAATGGGGTAGTTATATTGGAAGAGATACTCTGGTGTCTATATTTTTATTAGGCTGGGCATCTGTTTTCAACACAAACACCACTAAGAAATAGTTCATTCTTTTCAGTGGAGTAAGTATAACTTTCCTATGGCAAAAGAGCTCAGAATTCTAGCTGTGAAAAAGAAATAGAATATAGTCAAGGACAAAACACTCAGATTAAAAAAAGAATGGCAACATCATTCTGCCATTTCTTGTTAATAAGTGGGTGGTACCAGTGATTTTTAGTTTGTAGGAGAAAGTAGAATGTCTTAACAGTAGAGTGAGACTACTGTAGTGATAAAAATCATTTTATAAGTACATAGACAAGACTAAGTATTTTCTGAATTTTTTAAAAATGTGACAATCCCGAAATAGACTAACTGTTGAGCATTATGGAACTACACAGTGAAAATTAGAGAACAGAGCAGAAAGTAAGAAAAGAGGAATTCAAAAGAAATTAAGAAATGAAACTCTTACAGCCATTTTCATGAACATTTATTACCAATTCTTTCATTGAGAAATGTCAGAGTTTCTAATAAAACAATCTAGTATATATTGGTGAATTCACAAGTTTCTATAAAAGCGGTGTTATTTTGTGAATTAAGATGTTGGTGTCATTTTGGTAAATTTGTATGTTCTGAAATTCTTGTTTCTCCATGTTGGTGAGCATACCTGAATCTAGGTAATTCAAAAAGATGGAATCATTAAGATATGGATAAAAATCGTAAAAACACATACACAATCACCCGCAAGACCTATCTTAATTTCCCCCCCTTACAATTCAAGAATTCAATTTCTATTATCTTCAGTTAGAGACAGAAGTTTCCCTCGACACAGATTTTCTTCAGGCAGGAGCTCCCATGCATCTGGGGAGTGACTGTAGCAACTCTTGGACCTGCTGGCTGGCTGCCCTTTCCTGAGATCCCTTGTAATTCAGTCTTGGGAGCAAAGTGGACACATTTTCTTTTTATTTCATTTTATTTTTTTGAGCTGGGGTCTCACTCTGTCGCCCAGACTGGAGTGCAGTGGCTGCTCCCGGCCAACACAGCCTCGACCTGCTGGGCTCCGGCGATCCTCCCGCCTCAGCCTTCCAAGTAGCTGGAACTACAGGTGCGCGCTGCCTCGCCCGGCTGATTTTTGATTTATTGTAGAGATGAGGTCTCACCAAATTGCCCAGGCGGGTCTCGAACCCGCGGGCTCAGGCAATCCACTCACCTCAGCCTCCCAAGGCGCGGGATGACAGGCTGAGCCACCGAGCCCGGCATGGACACATTTCAAAGGATCCCAAGATCTTCTGGAACAGACAGGATGAATACAATGAGTATTGCAATTATTTTTCAACGTTCTGTACATTAGGATGTTTTGGTATCTTAGCTCAGCCTAGAGCATGCTTCTGATATGCAAACTAATCAACCCAGAGCCATATGGCCTCCAACAGCTCAAGCACCCTAACAGACAATATTCCTCTGCCTTGGGCATGCCAGGACCAGGTGCCAGGCAACGAGGAACCACCGCATAGCCCAAGATCCATTAAAATTGTTCAAACGAGTGAATCCTAAACTCTTTGTCCTGTCCTGCCTTGACTTTCCCTTGAAAGCCCTGATAAAAGCAGTGGCCGAAGCTTTTCTTTCACTCCTGTCTTCTTCTTCCCGACCACTTTCCTCCTGACCGTGCCCTGGTGTCTTACCCATGTGGCCCTGTGTGGTGTGGCTTGCTTCCTGTCTCTAGGATGTGAGAGTATAATAAGTTTTCCCACCCCATCCCCAAACCTTTCTTCCATTTCTCTTGTGGATGAGCCCAACTGACCATCTCAAAATAAAATAAAATTAAATTAAATTAAAAAAAAATTACCATCATGTGAAAATAGGGAGATCTATTAAAGTAGAGCTGAGTGACCCTCACGATGTTTTGCTGATGGAAAAGGACTTAAAAACCTAGTGCTATGTGCAAAAGCAATCAAAGCCATATCATGAGTGATTGAACTGGTGACACTGGTTACAATCAGAATCCCAGTTTATTTATCTATAATTAGAAATGTAGCTTCTAAATAAATACAATGCTCAGGAGAACTGTAAAATCCCTTTATGCAGACAAGCTGGAAAATCGTTTTATCAGAAATTTGCTTGGTTTTTGAGGATAAAAACAGAAATGAAGCATGCAAGAATTCAATTTCCCAAATACACAGGATTCTGGGAAGCTTCAATATTTGTCGCCTGTTCCCATTGAACTGACAGGGCCATCTCACCTCCGGGTCAGGCTTCTTGAAGCCCAAATCGATGTTTTGTCTATCTTTGTGGTCATTGTAGACTGCCCCATGCTAATGAATGTTTTTGTTTTGTTTCGTTTTGGTCTTAGTACCCCATTGCAATCATTGTGGATACCAAATAGTTTTTTTGTTTTTACATGGGTTATATCCATCAATATTAATTGTAGTAGAGATTTAAAATGGGAGATTTCATATATTGCTGTATTTAAAATAAATGATAAACCATTACATGTTAACATACATAAAAGTTTTAATTTTTAAAAAAATACTATTATTTTCAAGTAGACAACACTGTTTTGCATTTTTGCAAATGTCTTCTATACTTGGCTGAGTAGGAGACAGAAACTTCACGTCCTATTTCCATTGTCTGTTGTAGCATGTTGCTCTGGTTATGAGGAAAATCTGGTCTTACATAGATATGCCGTTACAAAAAGGAGTATTTTTAAAACTTTTTCAGTTAGTTTGGATATTTGATACTACACAGAAACTTGCCAAGCGGTAGCTTCTTAAACATAACTTGCAAAGTGTAAATGGAAACTGTATCAGCTGAGTGCTGTGGCTTGCACCTATATCTGGGCTACTTGGAGGCAGGATGACTTGAGCCCAGAAGTTAAAGTTTACAGTGAGCTGTGATCACACCATTGCACTCCAATTTGAGTGACAGAGCAAGACTCTATATCTAGACATTTTTTTAAAAGGAAAAGAAAAAATCAATACATTTATTGTACTGTTACATTGAAATCTGCATTGTTTTACTGTTACATTGAAATCTGAACCTGGCAGTGGCTCAGCCTGTAATCCCAGCACTTTGGGAAGCTGAGGTGAGAGGATTGTCTGAACCTGGGGGTTTGAGATCAGCCTGGGCAACTTGGTGAGAACTCGTCTCTACAACAAATCATATGAACTAGCCAGGCGTGGTAGTATGGGTCTGTTCCAGCTACTTGGAAGGTTGAGACAGAAGAATTGCCTAAGCCCAGCAGGTTGAGGCTGCAGTGGCTGTGAGCATGCCTCTGCACTCCAGCCTGGGCAACAAGAGTGAGACTCCAACAAAAAAAAACAAAAAGAAAAAAAAAAGGGAAAAAAGAAATCTGGGTGACAGAGCAAGACTCTGTAAAAATTAAGAGAAAAGCATATCAATAAACTTGTACTGTCACACTGAAATCTATTGGTCTTTTAGTAAAGATTAGACAATAAGGATGGTTGTTTACCTATGCAAGAATTTTTATTATCATATATTGGTGATTTGTAAGATATTAGCTCAATAAATCATGATTATCTTCCTGATGTTGACTGAGGAGTTCATTAAAAGCACTTTAAAAATCATGTTCTATAGAATAAATTCATTTAAAAAATATATTAATACTTAAATCACTCTATGTAAAAATACTCAATTTAAAAACCAAACTGTAAGTGACATATAAAGAAGAAATGTTGTTGAATATTTACATGGAATTAAAATTCAGGCTGGGTGTGGTGATGCATGCCTAAATCCCAGCACTTTGGGAGGTCAAGGTGAGAGGATTGTCTGAGCCCAGGAGTTCGAGACCAGCCTGGGCAACTTGGTGAAATCTCATCTCTACAATAAATCAAGAAAAATTAGTTGGGCATGGTCACATGCTCCTGTGATTTCAGCTACTTGGAAGGCTGAGGTGGAAGGAACACCTGAGCCCAGCTGGTCGAGGCTGTGGTGGCTGTGAGCAGTGTGCCACTGCACTCTAGCCTGGGCGGCAGAGTGAGATTCCAACTCAAAAAAAAAAAAAAAAAAAAGGAATCCAGAATATAAGAAAGATGTTTAAAAATCACTAAGTGTAAAACAAACAAACAAACAAACAAACAAACAAAAACCTTCTGGTCTTCTTGTCTACTGGTAGGAGTCTTTGCTTAGAAGCTGAAAATAAGTAATTTAATTTAGACCAATTAAACAGACAACAATTTTGCCAACAAGGATTATGCTTTATCATTAGATGCCTTATGAAATTTAGCAAAATGCCTTGTGTGTGGTAAATGCTCAGTAAATATTTGTTGAATATCTAAATAAATGGATGACTAAGTGATGAACTGAATATAGAAATACTCAGAATTGTTTTGAGGCTTGTATAATGGTTGACAGATGACTAGGACTTTTTTTTGAACTGTTCCTTAGCAGAGAGAGAGAGAAAGAGAGAGAGAGAGAGAGAGAGAGAGAGAGAGAGGAGAGAGAGAGAGAGAGAGAGAACCTGTACTAAATAAGAATCTGACACAAAGCTGTTCTATCATTTCAAGGATAGATACGTTCTAACTTCTTTGTGTATCTTTGCTTTGTTCTTTGACTTTGGCAGGAAAGTGATAAGAAGTTTTGTTGTCAATAACTTAAAAAGTAGTACTTCCCAGTGTCACTGCTATATGATTTTTGCTTTGTTTATTGCCTGTGACACGAGAACCATGATTTAGTTGGTGCTGACTGCTGTCATGAATTAAGCTGCGCTTTGAACTATGTATTTAGATGTTTGTAGTGTGCTGCGCAGGCAGTGATAACTTGTGATCAGTTCTAGGTGGAAAAAGGGAAGTGACCCGCTGCACAGAGTTCTTTCTTTTTTCTTCGTTATTTTAAAGATGTGGGGTACAATTCAGGCTAGGTATACAGATGTTCATTATGCAGTTACCCTTGTTGATGAGATGGGCTCCCCCCTCCCCGGCAGTTTCCCACTACTGCCAATCCCTTTCTTATAGTATTATGATAATTGTTCAAGGTTCGCTTATGAGTGAGAACATATGGTACTCTTGCACAGAGTTCTTAACAGGAATTTTATAATTTGCAAGTGCTGAGTACTAATAACACCCACAAAATAAAATTCTGAGCCTGAAGAATTGTGGATTACAATATTATTTTTCTTAGATGGTGTTTTGCATACCCATTTTCCTATAATGAGGACCTCAGCCCACACAATGAGGTTTTGTTGGTGCTTTTTTCATGTTTATTTGAGATTCAGAAGATAGACTTGGACATATTGCGTAGTGGTGATATTGGGTTTCAGGTGACCCATTCCCCAGATAGTGAGAATTGTATCCTGTAAATAATTTTTGAACCTAACCCCACCTTCCCTGCTACCCACCATGGGTATCCCCAGTGTCTATTATTTCCATCTTGGTGACCATTTAACTCCCACATATGAGTGAGAATATGTGGCATTTGGTTTTCTGTGTCAGTTCACTTAGGAGGATGATCTCCAGCTCCATTCAAGTTGTTACAAAGCACATGATTTCATTCTTCTTATTGGCTGTGTAATATTCCATGCACGCAATGACGTTTTACTGTTATAGCTCAGACATTGTGTCAGACAAAAAGTGGTGATGCTAGGAGGCATATGGAGATTTCAAACATCAAGTGTTATGAGTTGACTTGTGTTTCCCCAAATTCACATGTAAATGTCCTAACCTCTGATACCTCAGTATGTGATCTTATTTGGAGATGGCGTCTTTAAAGTGGTAGTAAAATGAGGTCTTTAGGGTGGATTCTAACCCAATATGACCAGTGTCCTCATAAAAAGGCAAAATTTGAAGACAGGAACACATAGAGGAAGAATTCCATATGAAGGTGCAGTCAGAGAATGGGGTGGTGGTTTCTACTCCAAAGATTGCCAGCAAACCACCAGAAGCTAGGAACCTAGGAGAGAGAAGTGGAACATACTCTCTCTCAGGGACCAGCCCCTCTGACACTTTGATCTCAGACTTCTAGAACTGTGAGAGGATACATTTCTGTTGTTCTAAGAAACTCAATTTGTGATATATTGTTATAGCAGCTCTAAAAACTAATACCCTAAGAAACTTAGTTCTTTTCTGTTACTTGAATTGAATTACTTTTCAGCTTCTAGGGATACACTCTCATTAGCAGATGGGAAGTTCATCTAGGATTGGAACCACATCCGGAACCACATCTTTCTTTTTTGGGAGGTTCAATGTTTTTTTGACACGAACATCCGCACAACAAAACTAGTCTTATGGAGCCTATGGACACTGAAGCTTTTCTGGTATTTGAAAAGGTTGCTCAGGTTTGTGGAGTAAAACAATAGATGAAGAAGTACATGGTATAGGTAGTATCATTAGTCTGAAATACATCGAGAATCAGCTAGGATTATGTCTGGTAGAGAGCTGGCTAATTGTGGTGCTTTTCTGATTAAGCTGTTTTAAAGATCCCTAAAATAACCGACTTCCCACCTGGCCAGTTAATTACATTTTACCATCTTTTTGTCTAAAATAGGTGAAACACATGAGACATGATCAACATACAGAATGGTG
The DNA here is from genome assembly GCA_027257055.1 of Cephalopachus bancanus. NCBI lineage: Eukaryota > Metazoa > Chordata > Mammalia > Primates > Tarsiidae > Cephalopachus > Cephalopachus bancanus. Next base: position 5,668,946 of record JAPVLO010000138.1, read on the forward strand.
GTTTACAACTCTCATGCAATAATTTTGAATCTTCATGGAAAGGAAATACACAGTTGAAAATCATCTCAGCATTTATCTCTTTCAGATCCAGGTAGTAGCAGAATAATGACCATCCAGATATGTCTGTGCCTTAATGCCCAGAACCTGAGAACATGTTCCCTTACATCACAAAATGACTTTGCAGGTATGATTAAGGGTATGGACCTTGTGAAGAAAAAGATTTCCTAAATTATTCAAGTGGCTTCAGCCTAATCACACGGGTCTTTACAATTGATGAACCTTTCCCCGCTAAGTTCAGGGTCAGAGGAAAATGTTACTAGGCAAGAAATGCCAGAAAGGTGCCATATTCCTGGTTGCTGGCTTTGAAGTTGGAGGGAGGAGCCAAGAGCCGGAGGAAGCTGGCAGCCTCTAGAACCTGGGAAAGGTTAGAAAACGGATTGTTTTCCTGGAGTCTCCAGAAAGAAATGCCGCCCTACCAGCAACATGGTTTTGGTCCAGTAAAACAGACTTATGTTGAACTTCTAGCCTACAGAACTGTGAAATAGTAAATGTGTGTTGGTTTATGCCATGAAATTAGTGGTAATTTGTTAGAGCAGCTATAGAAAACTAATGCAATTAATAAATGAGTACTTGATCATCTAATTTTGCAAGGTGCTTTAAAATTATCAGACTATAAACAATCATATTTATAACAGTTTATTGTGACTTGGAAATCTAAGAGTAAATAAATAATAGCTCATGTATTACTTTTATTATATGTGCATTACCACATCTGTAATTATTATTTTAGTTAAGATAAAAATAAAGCAGAATATGCAATGTCTTTGGAATATCTCTGATATTGTGGGGTTGGTTTTGAAGCACATAGCTAAGTGTTTACTATTTTGTTTTTCATTTGACACTCTCTTTTGGACAGAGCAAGAAATGGTTTCTGAAACATCTTGTTATTGGGCTAGAAATTCTTTCTTCAAAATCTCTCACTTCTCGATAGACCTTAAGTTTAGCTACAGTGTTCTCTTTAGGAAGGCAATGCATACATTATCTGGGAACTCCCCTTTGTTTCTTGGAGATAAAAATTATGTGAGTTTCTTAATACCGTAGTTTATGAAAGTCCAATATTCCCTCCAAGTTTCCAGGGGATTTTTGTCTTCGTAGCTTTCTCTGCCTCTTAGGTTTCAGATTTCATGTATGCCGTACTACAAACAACCTGAACCTCATAAGATTACACAACATAAACATGGCATGTTTTTCTGAAGACTTCAGTGATAGAAAACAAAGAGTTTTGTATCACAAACAATTTCAAAAAGGTTCTATAGGCATCCTTTTTCTTAAAGAGTTTTCATGTTCCCACCATTACTGACTTTAAACAAATATACCATTTTTTTTTATTGTGGCAAAATATGCATTACATAAAATTTACCATTTTAACCTAAATATAGGGGTTAGTGGTATTAAGAACATTCACTATGTAATGTAAACTTCACCACTATCCAACTCTAGCACTTTTAATTCTCCCCAACTGAAACTCTGTACTCTAAACAATAATGCATTCCCTCCTATCCCCACTATGAAGACCTAAATAAAAAATGGGAATGCCAGTTCAGCACATTTACTGTTTACTTTGCAATTTATTATTCTGAGTGGATTTAATATAATAGAGAGATGTTTTCTAATAACTCTAATTGATCATTTAAATATGAAAAGCCATATTTATTTTTTAAGACGATAAATCATTATATAATTATTCCCTATTCAGAAAGAATAGCTGAAAATCTTTAACTTCCTGAAGATATACATATCTTGGCTATGTTAACTCAGGTCACAATGTACATAATATTAAACAAACTCTCCAAAGTAAGACAAGAAAGACTTTGGAGGATGTAAAAAATAAATTTGGCAAAGGCCAAAATGAAAAGAACCATTTCTCTAGGTAATAAAGAGCCAAAACAATTAGTTAAACTTTTTGTATTACATTCTTTGATCTCGTGAAAGATTCATCTTTTTTTGAGCACAATTATGTTTTATACAAGCCTCAGTATTGGAGATTTAGTGCTATATTATTAAGCTCAAATATATTAATATAGACTAATATTACACACTCGCAATCTTGATGTGCACCACAGACAATACATTTAGGTCATATTGACATTTATTATAAGAAAGTATTGTTAACCCACCTAATAAAATAATCCGGGAGTAGATCTTGCATAAGACATTAAGACTTTAAAATTAGAAGCAGGAAACAGCTAAATTAATTATTTAATCAAGCTTATGTACATAGATAAAAATAGAAACAATCACAAAACTCTTTCATGTTTAGTTTTTTAAAAAGTCAGTAGTGAAAAATGATGACTAAAACACTGGTTTGGAAAAAAACCCATTGGTTTGGAGCAAAAAAACTCATCCTAGGGAAAGTGCTATATACCTCATTGCTGAATATCACTATAGTCACCTTCACCCTTGGGAAGCTATGCACCAATGCCAGCACCTAGTCCACCCTTTTGGAAACTCTTTTTCTGGAATGGTCATCAGAGCTGTCATTGCATTACCCTTGAGGTCCTGAATATCACCAAAATGTCTTCCTTTCAACCTTTCTTTTATCTTTGGGTAAAGAAAAACTCATTAGGGGTCAGATCAGGTGAGTCGGGAGGGTGTTACAATACTGCTGTTTGGTTACTAGCTAAAAACTCCCTCACAGACAATGCTGTATGAGCTGGTGCACTGTCGCGATGCAAGAGCTCCTTCGGGACCACTTTTACACACACTTTCTCTTGCCAAGATTTTTAATTAAGATTTTCCCAGTTGTTTTTCTGTTGATGTTTATTTGGTCTGCTAAGCTTCTCGCAGTTAGCCGATGATTTTGATGCACAATTTGATGAATTTTTGCAATGTTTTAATCAGTTCTGCTCGTTAATGCTCGTTCTGACCTCTCTTCATCAGTGGTGCTATCTCTCCCCTGAGAAAAATGTTTAATCCATTTATACACTGTCTTTTTCTTCATGGCATTCTCCCCATAAATTTGAACTAACATGTGCCTGATTTCACCTCCACTCTTGCCAAGTTTAACAAGAAATTTAATGTTTGTGTTGCTCTAATTCAAGCTCTGACATTCTCATGATGTCACACAAAAACAGGCAACAACAATAGTGAACGCCATTCAGCAAGACACTGCCATATGTCAACAAGAACACAGCTGTGAGACCCTAATATACCAAGGTTATGAAACCTTACTGAGTTGTTTGTACAGCACTGCCAACGTAAGCACATGGTGACAAGTTTGTGAACTTAATTGTCAGACATTGTATGCCATCTCTTAGAACTTCTACATGGTTCCGAGAGAATAAACTATTACATATGCTTGCAGATTCTAATATGTAGGTAATAAACATAATTCCCGATAATATTTGAATAATATAGAATCTCAGCAAATTTCATGATAATTTTAGAGAGATCCCACAAATATAGAGAATCCCACCTAGATGCTGAATACTTGATTATTTGGAGGCCACAAAATAAGTGTCATTTCTGTCTGAAATACTGCTAAACTCTGAATTTATCAGTCAATTGAAAGGTTCTTATTTTTCACAACAATTATGGAAATCACTCAGATCAAGAAAGGTTTAGCATTCTTTAAATATAGGATATTAGTTACTTCTTTTATTAGATAAATTTCAAGTTCTTCTAATAATGCTGGTAGGGAAAAATATTTACTTTTCATGCAAACTACATGTGACAACTAATCATCCAGGCTATTTGCCACCTGGTGCAAATATTGAAGAACGGCTCTTACTTCTGTCTAGTGTAATTCAGCAGTAAGGAAGCATCATCTACTTCCTAAAAGGTCAAGTGGATTATTAATTAAAAACTAATTATACCAATTAAAAACTCTGGGTAGTTAATTTGTACTCAGTAATTCTTGATTTACTAGTTTTACTACGCATTACTTTTCTTGGCTACCATTAACATTATGGATATGTTCATCATAGTATCTATAGAAAATGAAATGTATGTTGAAATTAAAAACCCACCAGTCCTCACAAGTATGCATTATAAGCGAGCTGAAACGAATTCCTTTCAAATTGTTAATGAATTAGACCCATTCACAATGAGTTGAATTTCAAATCATGTAGGAATAAATTCTTACCTGACACATTCCTTTTGTATCACTCTGGATTTTAGTGTCAGTTTTCTTAACAATATTATTGCTGTTGATTTTTTTTTCAGATACCTTTCACGTCTTGGTGAAACAACCTGCTTCAGCTTCTCTTTTACCCCACACATTAGTACATTATAATTTATTTAAAGAAATAAGTCATTTTGTATTTTGGGGGAGAAGAAAGAATACTCATCTGTGTGCCTCCCATGGAGACAAGATATGATCAATTCTGGTGCTTATGTTCATGAAGTGGCTGTGGGTGAGTCACCTAATTCTGTTGTTCCTCTAAATTCTTTTCCAAGCTGGGAGAGATGTCAAGACATTCCCAGTTGTAATATAAATCATGGTCAACGCGTTGACTATGTCAGGACCCACTGAGAACTTCAGAGTTGGTATGAAGATTATTTTAAGCTGAAGATATTTGAGATTTCACAGATGCAGAGAGACGCTTTCTCAGAGTTTCCCTTATCTGACTAAAAGTAGATACTTCTGGGAAATGAAACTGCCATAAATTCTTTTTCCTGGGCAGCTTTTACTACCAGGAAGGAGACCAAGAGTAAACCTACCATAAATCCCCTCTCTGGGGAAGTTTTATAGCCATGAGGTAGACAGAAAAACTACTTACACCTGAATGAACAAATATTATCACAAACTTTCTTACCTCCTATTTGTTCTAGAAATGCCTTTGTTCTTCCCACAGAAGCCTTTTTTTCTCCTCTCTTTTTTCTCTACTAAGTTAGTATTAACATCTCTAACTTTAACCGTTTATCAAGTTACTTCTTTGGAAACTCCTGTATGCATACAAATAATTGTTTTTTCTCCTGCTAACCTGTCATTTTCAGTTTATCTTGCAGGCCTCCAGTACTTGAGAGGGTAGGGGAAAGATTTTCTTTCCAACAAACACATGTTGTCTTGAATATGATGGGAGATAGAACTTGAGAACATATAGTTTCCTCACAGAATGCAGTAGCACCTTAGGTTAATTCAGCTCCTACAGTTCACAAAGCATTTTATAAATATTAACTAATGTAATTCTTACATTGACACTGTTAAATAGACACTATTAAAATTTAAGAATCATTATTTATGCAGAATGAACTAATGAAAAAAAGATAAATTTTTTATAAAAGTAATTTAGAATAGGGCTCAGAATCCAGATTTTACTTCTCAGTCTCTCAAAGTTTCTTGGAATTTCTTTGTTTTATTTTCTCAGTCTTGATAAAGGGAATAAATATTAATCAATGACAAAAATGTCTGCCAAATTTTATTAGAAAATATATTAATAGGTGCGATTTATCATGAATGTATTAGGTGCAGTGCAGTCACTGTGCTAAGAAGCACTTTATGTCTATCATCTCATCAGATTGTTCCAACCACCTTGTGAGGTAAATTATGATCATAAGTCACAACGATGCTCTTTACCATGCTTACCATGTTCTGGGCATGGTCCTAAGTGCTTCCATATGTTTACTCTCACAATAATCATATGATCCTGTAGATGAATCATATACCTTTGTTATCATTGACTGTTATTAATGTGTCAACAGTGGCATGAGGAATTTAAGAAACTAACTAAGGTCACATGACTATTCAACAGTGGAGCCAAACTTCAAACTTAGGAAGTCTGGTTCTCCAACTTCATATTCTTCATCACCGTGTTCACTGCTCTCTGGACAATAAACCTCCCAGCAGAGCACAGTAAAAGTGAGTGGTCAATAAAAGCTGCTCTTCTCGGTCCCCTTCTTCCCTAGTGTACAAGTAAAGGATGCAAAAAAAAAAAAAAAAGTAAGCAATTTACCAGAGATCACACTAGGATGAGGTGAAGCTGAACTCAAACCAGTCCTATATTCAAGTTTAGTGCTGCTGTTTTATTTCATCATTCATTCATTATTTCATTCACTCACTCACTTCTCTAGGCCATAGCTGTCTTACGCACATTCATGTGCTAGCTGACATAAACATTGAGTCTTTGGCTCACAGATACCTTGATTATATATATTGCAGTTTCGTGAGGACACTTTAAAATCAGTCCATTTCCCAAACAAATTTCTTCTCATATCTTGAATGCCCTGGGCAGAAATTTCATAAAAATATTAAAACCTCCAATCTCAGAAATTCTCAAGGCCAAAAACATACACTCTTTAAAAGTAGCAGGATACTTTTCAAGGACTCATTAAAAATATTAAGGTCAAGGTAATAAAGAAGTCTTCAAAGACTGACATATGTTTACAAAACAGTGATTTGGATGATAGCGCTCTTCTTAAGACATGGAGAGGCTGCATCTGATACTTTCTAGTTTTATTTATTTCCCACAGGAAGTAAATGAGCACTCTAAAATTACAGAGAGCCTCTTTACTGGAAAACAGCTGGATTTTTAAATCTTATCACCCTATAACTTGTATTATAGTAGCTTGATTAATTTTTGTGTCTCCCAATGCCCAGAAGGATCACCCCTTGAGAGCAAGAATCATGTCTTATTTATTTTTGCATTCCTAATGCTTACCTCAAGTCAACTTCCCTTACTGACCATGCTCTCATTTTAGTTATAAGCTGCCCTGCCCACTTGTGTTTTGAAATATATGCCATCACTCCACTTCAGGGATCCCCAACCCCACTCCACCAAGTACACACTCTTTCATGCATTCTCACCCGGTCTTAAAGCTTTGAACACACTGTGCTCGGTTCATGTTATTCTTTCTTTCATTTTTTCTTCTTCGGAGACAGGCTCTCACATTGGCATGCCACAATGTGATCATGACTGACTGTAACCTCAACATTCTGGGTTAAGGCGATCCTCCCACTTCAGCCTCCCAAGTAGTTGAGACCACGGGCATGCACCACCATGCCCAGCTATCTTTTTAATTTGCTTGTGGAGACTGGGTCTCACTCTGTTTCCCAAGCTAGTCTCAAACTCCTGAGTTCAAGCGATCTTCCCTGCTTGGCCTCCAAAAGTGCTGGGATTAGAGACATGAGCTGCTATGCCTGGTTGCTCTGTTTCTATTAAAAATCAACATCAGCAGCCAAGAAACAGAACTCCCTCAACCCCGAGTCCTTGCTAATAAGCACAGGATTTATTTTCTTTCAAAGCCTAGATGCTCATAGAAATCATCTGCCCAGCCAGGCTCGGTGGCTCAGCCTGTAATCCCGCGCCTTTGGGAGGCAGAGGTGAGTGGATTGCCTGAGCCAGTGGGTTCGAGACCCGCCTGGGCAGCGAGACCTCATCTCTACAATAAATCAAAAATAATCAGCCGAGCGTGGTAGCGCATGCCTGTAATTCCGGCTACTTGGAAGTGTGAGGCGGAAGGATCACCGGCGCCCAGCAGGTCGAGGCTGCGGTGGCCGGAAGCGGCCACTGCACTCCAGTCTGGGCAACCGAGTGAGACTCCAACTCAAAAAAAAAAAAAAAAAAAAAAAAAAAGTCAGCATATCACTTATAAAACCTAAGTCGAAGGACGTGAATTCTGTGTGATCACACGGGCTTTCAAACACTTCCATGAATCAAACTTAGGAGCAAAACTGTAGGCGGTCCCCTTTGCTTTGGCTGGGAATGGATGGGAGGATATTATTGCTTCAAGCCCCTCCTTCCAACTCACCATTTTGACTCATCACGCCCTCTGCGGATAGGACAGCTAGGGGAGTTGCTTTAAGAGCAGTTTCTTTACTTGGAATCACGGGGCCATGGATAAGGGAGGTCCCTGAAGAGCACTTTTCCTGTTGACCTCTTTGTATACCTGACACAATCATAGTATATTCATCACTGAACTTCTCCTTTAGCTTTGGTGATGGCCATTTTATTCTAATTTCTAGCATACGTCTTTTGTTTGTTGGCAGACTCCTTCATGCATTTTTATATTTCACTTTTTAAATGAGTTATTCTTTGAGGTTCCATTTGTTATTTTCTTTTTACATACTACATGCTCCCCTTGGGCCATTTTATCTATATCCATCCATTCATTTTCCACTTTTGGGTTGTTGATCCTAGAATATGTAACTCTAGCCTAGGTCTGTTTTCAAAGTCCAAAACTCACAAATGGAACCATCGATTAGCGTGTTCTCGGGGATATCTGATAAGCAAATCAAATTCAGTGTCCAGATTTGCACTCATAATTTTTCCCCAGAAGTTACTTCCATAATTAGTAGCACTAAATTTCACATAACTGTTCATTTTAGACATTCAAGCATTGTCCTTTTCTACTCCCTTTTCTGACTCTAAAAATCTGATATTTTCATTGTTGTGGAATTTTCACCTTTATTTCATACCTATTTTCAAAATTTTAATTCTGGTCCTTATTTTTACTTTGATAAGTACAATATCATCCAGATTTGTATTCTAGACTCAATTGTTTCATCAATTAATCAATTTCCCAGATGCCTGATAGAGTAAACGTCATAAATGTGAATCTGTTTTACTGTTCATGTTCAATGTGTTCAGATGATTTGGCTCAAAGAACTTTGTCAATAGGCTGATGAAAACAAGTTAATTGAGTGTACAATTTTGTTGAAACTAAAATTTAGTTTAAAAAGAAAATTTCTCAAACTTTTCTTTTCCATGTGTTGTATTATACCCATTGGTGCCATGGGACTGTTTTTTAAGTTCTTTATACAATCTAAGTGGTGTGTCTCTCTGAAATTGCTCTCCAAGTCACTTACTTTTGTTTGCCATTGTGCATAATTACAAACTTGAAAACAATGTAAATATCACAAACTAATAAAAATTCTAGAGAACTTGAGTGATTAACAATAGGGAATTAATTTGGTTGAATATAATTTTTAGATATAAAATAATATGCACATTATCCTTCTGAAAACTCTCCATATCAAATATACACAGAAAATGTTAAGTAAAAACAAAATAAGGTTATAAAAGAGAAGGTGTCTTTGCATTGATAGGTGACTTTTTGGTCTTCTTACTTCCTTCTCTTATTTATTTTTATTTTCTATGATAAATTTAAATTGTGTTTTTAATCAATACAAATAATTTACAAATTTTGAAGTAAAAGAAAGAATCTAGAATTTTGAAAGGTTTTTAACTGATCTAAATTATTTTTACTTACTTCTGCTTTATCTCAATGGAAAGAAAGAAACAAAACTGTCCTTGCTTGCTGATAGCACGATGGCCCGTGTAAAATATATATATACACGTAAACTGAATTTGAATGAATTATTAAAGGAGTGAACAAATGAATAAATGAGTTTGTTGAATCGTTAAGTGTCCAATATTTGTTTGGGGTACATTGAAAACATAACTGTGGAGATTAAGCTTGGGGCAAAAAACTGTTAGACCAGCTACAATTGTTTTTATTCTTAGTTTTTCCTCTGTGGACGTAAATTCTCCTATATATCCTTTGCTCAGAGAAAACCTGCTCTTTGTTAGAAAGCTGCCTATTCTTTAAAAACACATTCAAAAAACAGTTGCCAACATTGGAGATTTCTTAGTATATGTAATAGAGAAAAAGAGTTTAAACTTCTCAATAATTTATACAGTACAAACTTTTCCATTTACAATTAAAATATCTCCATATGCTGCAATTATTATTTCCAATGAAGCATTTGAATGATCAACATAATTCTTCAATAAACAGCAAATCACAATGAAACAAAATATACAAAGTATTCAATCTTTCCCAAATTACACAGGAATACAATATTAACATATATACTTAATGACTGAAAAGTTGACTTTTAGGGATCTAATCTGTGATGAAGTTCAACCTTGAACTATTTACTGAATTTCATCCCCTTTCTTGCTTTTCAGAAATATTGACTTTCTGGAGTTTTTATTCTCTCCTTAGCATGCATATCAGTGGCAGAAACAAATACTAACAGCTTGCAATCTCTCTCTCCAAATAAAGCTATAATTGCCAAAAAGCATGTGCAATGTCACAGAAAGACCTTGGAACACTGAAACTACCCATCTCCATATAGGAGTGATTCATTAGGAAAAAGAAAGACCTTGCGTAACTTGTGTCCTTGTGTATATTTTCAGTGCTGTTCTAAAATGATGCCAGAACGTTACCTTCTTTCAAGCAAATCAGAACTCAAAAGGGTTTAAGCCCTCATCTGGGAAACTAAATGGACACTCCAGTGTTATTCCTATAATGGCTGATAGATGAGATGGCAGCTGTCACCCACAAAATTTCCTAATGCTTTAGTGTAGTGTTTATTAAGCAGCTGAATATAAGACACAGCTTGAAGCTCATAATGGTTGCCACAAGTTTCATTGACTTGATATCGTCTTTGTGTCTGAAAGAGAGCTTTCCTCTGGCTTGAGTAGTAACAGAAACACAGTTTTGTCTTTCTACTGGGCAGAATCAGCTGCTCCCTATGAAGTGGATGTATGATCCTGCTCAGAGAGGGGTGCATCTCTAAAAAACATCAAAAGGGAATTATAGCTTTTAATCAAGTGCATTTTCAAGGTCAGATATGTTATCGTTACAAGTGAGAGAAAGAACACAGCACATATATTGGATGCCAAAATTCCCTTAGTAAAATCACTCAGTTTCTGAGTGTTTTTGTTCTCAAATCAAACTGAGCCTTTTACACATGTGACTGCTCTGTGTCTCTATATTTTTTCTTTTAAGACGAGATTGCACCTTTTTTTTTTTCATAGAAGAGCATTATGTGGCCCATGCATACTGAGTCTGAGCCAACTTTTCTGTCTTCTGAAATATAATCATGACATCATTTTAACCTTTCTCCCTGAGAATTTTTGGCTCTTGTATGAGAGAGACTGAAGTGTGTCTCAGGTTTCATTCTGCATCTTCCAGAGGAAGCTCTTCATTTTGTGTTACGAGCTTTCTGCCCTGTGGATTAAAAAGTGTAAAGCTTTCCTCTGCAAAGATTTGATTTTGAATTCCTCAGAATCTTATCCTTAATTAGAGCAGACTAAAGTCATGAAAACACTAAAGGAATAAGATATTAAGGGATTGGAGCAATGTGTGCAACTCCAGCCTTGAAAGCAATAGTGAGAATGAGGGCAGAGAGAGGACCAGATTGGATGAGGTCTCAGCATTTACTTCTAAACGAAAACCCTTGGGCTGGTGTTTGGTTGTTTGGTGAAGTGTATGAAAGTTATTTTCTTTTATTCATTTACTAAAGAAGAGCATTAAATAAACTTTAAGAGCCCACAGTTCTACTCATTTTAAAAGTAACATCTCTATCTATTCTTACATCATCTGAAATTCTTGTACCCCTCTGCAAGGATGATGATTTTTTTCCAGAAACCTTGAGATCTTGCCTCTGCTTCATATTTTCACCTGCAAAGTGAGCTTTGAAAATTTTGCCTTGACTACAAATGTGAAAGTGAACTGGTTGTCTCCTTGCACCCAAATGAGCTACTGGTTCTAACTTTATGAGATTTAAAAAAGTTTTTTTCTAGGGTCTTGTTGAGAATTTTAGCATCTATGTTCATCTCAAAAATCATCCACCATGACCAAGTAGGCTTCATTCCTGGGATGCAAGGCTGGTTCAACATTCGTAAAACCATAAATGCAATTAAATTCATCTACAGATGTCAAAACAAAAACCACATGATCATATCATTAGATGCAGAAAAAGCTTTTGATAAAATCCAGCACCCCTTCTTGATAAAAACCCTTGAACATCTAGGCATACGGGGAACATACCTCAAAATAGTAAAAGCCATCTATGAGAAACCCACAGCCAGCATACTCCTAAATGGACAAAAATTGGAACCAATTCCACTGAAAACTGGAACAAGACAAGGATGCCCACTCTCACCCCTCCTGTTCAACATAGTATTGGAAGTCCTGGCTTGAGCAATCAGAGAAGAGAAGGCAATCAGGGGTATTCAAATAGGAAAAGAGGAAGTCAAGTTATCTCTCTTTGCAGATGATATGATTGTGTACCTTGAAAACCCAAGAGAATCTGTCAAAAGCCTCCTTACAGTGATAAAAGCCTTTGGCAATGTCTCAGGATACAAAATAAATGTACAAAAGACAATCTCATTTCTCTACACCAATAATAAACAAACAGAAACCCAAATAAAAACACAATTCCATTCACAATAGCCACAAAAAAAATGAAATACCTTGGCATCTTCCTAACCAGAGATGTGAAAGACCTTTACAATGAAAATTACAAAACACTGCTCAAAGAAATCAAAGATGACACAAACAAGTGGAAAAATATCCCATGCTCATGGATTGGAAGGATCAGCATTGTGAAGATGTCTATCTTACCTAAGGCAATCTACAAATTCAATGCAATACCCATCAAATTACCAGCAACATTCTTCTTAGACCTGGAAAAAACAACGCAGGAATTCATATGGAAACACAAACGTCCAAGAATAGCCAGAACATTCATCAGCCAAAAAAAAAACAACAAAAAAAAAACAAAGGAGGTGGTATCACATTACCAGACTTCAAACTTTACTATAAAGCTACAATCATCAAAACAGTTTGGTATTGGTACAGGAACAGGCAAATAGATCAATGGAATAGAATTGAGATTCCAGAAGCAAAACCTCAATTTCTCAACCAACTCATCTTCGACAAAGTCCCCACCACCTAACACTGGGGAGAGGAGAACCTATTCAGTAAATGGTGCTGGGAAAACTGGCTGACCACATGCAGAAGATTGAAACAAGACCCCTATCTATCCCCATGCACAAAGGTTAACTCCAAATGGATCAGAGACCTAAATGTAAAACCTCAAACCATAAGAACCTAAGAAAAGGAAGGAAATACCCTCATGGAAATTGGAACTGCCATCCAATTCCTGTACAAAACCCTAAACCCACAGGTTATAAGAGAGAAGATAGACAAGTGGGATCTTATTAAACTGACAAGCTTCTGCAAAGCCAAAGAAACCATCAAGAGAGCAGGGAGACAGCCTGCAGACTGGGAAAAAGTGTTTGCCAACTCCAGGTCTGACAAAGGCTTAACATCCTGGATCTACAAGGAACTGAAATGTGCTGAAAAGAAAAAAACAAACAACCCCATTATAAAATGGGCAAAAGATATGAACAGACACTTCACAAAAGAAGACATTCGAGCAGCCAACAAATACATAAAGAAATGCTCAACCTCACTAATCATCAGGGAGATGTAAATCAAAACCACACTGAGATACCACCTAACTCCAGTCAGAATGGCAATTATCAACAACTCAAAAAATAACAGCTGCTGGAGAGGGTGCAGTGAAAAGGGAACACTTTTACACTGTTGGTGGGAGTGTAAACTAGTGCAACCTCTGTGGAAAGCAGTGTGGCGATTCCTAAAAGCTCTAAAAATCAACCTTCCATATGACCCCACAATCCCTCTACTGAGAATATACCCTGAAGACCTCAAATCACTCTATAAAAAGATACCTGCACACATATGTTTATCGTAGCGTTGTTCACAATAGCAAGAACCCGGAAACAACCATGCTGCCCATCAAAAGAGGACTGGATTAAAAATGTGGTACATATACACGATGGAATACTACGCAGCCATAAAAAAGAACAAAATCATGAATTTCGCAGCAACCTGGATGGAACTAGAGTCTATAATACTGAGTGACCTCTCACAGAAACAAAGATCCGAGTATCACGTGTTCTCACTCATATAATGAACCTTGAACATCCAATGTAATACTATAAGAAAATGACTGACAGTACAGGGAAACTATGGGGGGGAGGGGGATGGGATTAACAGTTGCAAATATCTGCCTGGGGATGGGGAAACACCTCTTATCAACAGGGTGCCTGAATGAAACGTAATTGTACACCTAATCCTTAACTGTACCCCACAAAATCATAATAAAAAATATTAATTAAAAGAATAAAAAATGAAACAAAGAAAAAAAAAAGTGTTTTTTTCTCACACTAAAGCACTGTCATTTTCACAGACTTTAAGTTACATTAAAAGAATTTTTAGTTCACTTTCCTTGACACTTATTTCTAAATCCAGTCAAATCATTGTGATTTCTGATGTTCAGCTTCACTTGTCTTTTTCTACAGCTACTGTCCTTTCTTAAATCTCACATGCTTGTGTTTTTTGGTACTCTTGAAGCTGCCTCTGTTCTTTGGCTTTAAACATCATGCATATGCTTGTTAGTTTAACCTCGAAATATTATGTTCCCTCATAAGATATAATTTCCTTTTTTTTTTTTTGAGCCAGTCCCACTCTGTCACCCAGGTTGGAGTACAGTGGCGCACTCTTACAGCCACCCCAGTGTCGACCTGCTGGGCTCAGGTAATCCTATCTCAGCCTTCCAATTTCCTGGAACTACAGGCGTGGGCTACCATGCCTGGCTAATTTTTTTGATATATTTTAGAGATGACATCTCACCGAGTTGGCCAGGCTGGTCTCGAACCCCAGAGTTCAGGCAATCCTCTCGCCTCGGCCTCCCAATGTGCTGGTATTACGGGTTTGTGTCACTGCACCCGGCCTATAATTTCTTAGTTAAAAATCTTTGATGACTTTTCTTTGCATGCTACTTAAATGTATGAGGCTTTCTGAGAGATATCATCCTAGAAAAATATAAGAACTTGGAGAAAGATTAGTCAAAGGAATTGGCTGAGAAAAAATTTGGAAAAACGTAATTGTTGTCAAAATTGGTAAAAAAAAGTGGACTTTAAAATATTTTTACACATTTGGACCTTTTAAGTATAATGTATATGATATTACAAATTGATGTGCATCTTAAATATTTATATCCATGTAATAGACACTAAATATTATACTCAATGTTAGTGTTATTCATCATGATTTAGGAATGTATGTTCAAGTTTTAAAACACATAAAAGTATATTTTTGGTCTCCTTAGCATTTCTTTTTAGAAGAACTTGTATTCATGTTATAGACATTTGGCTATATTGTCAATAATTTAATTACTTGCAATACCTCAGGAAAATTTACCTGAGGCAAATTGATTTGAGATGACTTCTAACTTACATTAAAATGCAAGCGAGTACATACTGGTAGGGATTAAAAATGTATAAATAGGTAAGTTTGTCCTCTTTTTTTGGCATAACCAGGGTTTGGGGCCAAATTTCATTTTGAAAATGTATGACATCACAAATGAGTGGCATATTTCACCACTGGCTGGAGATGTAGCAGTCTATCTTTTCAGTCCAATCATCAGACTGGAGTCCAGTCTTAAATTGATCAGAATTAATTAAATGAAGCACAAGTTCATGACGAGTTTCCATAGGGATTTGTAAAATATATAAATAATTCCTAGAAAAAAGGGTTCTTAAATATATAGAAAAATAGGTAATACCACAATAAGGAAAGGTAAATTAAAACTATCTTTAGTTTGTCAAGGTTGTGTCATAACACAAATTCTCAGAGACATTTATTGATGGGTCAATAAATTCTTCTGAGTTCTATGAAAGGATATTTGGTGATACTAGTTTAATTTCTATTTTCAGGAGCTTATTATATAGATCTACTTGAACAGATGAAAATGATATGTGTACAATGATATTCCTTCAAACATTATAACAGCAAAAAATTAGAAACCACTGAAGTCCCCATCAATATAGACTAATTAAATGGATTACAGCAAAACCATTCACCTCTATAGAGGACTTTCTATCCATTAATATAGAAAGATGTCTAAGTGGGTATAGTTACTAAATTTATATTAGAAGGAGGTAAAATATGTTACCTATTTGCTTATATATTTATATCTATATCTATCTATCTATCTATCTATGAATCCTGAAAGGATATATATGTCACCAGAACAATGGTTACACTGAAGAAAGATGAAAGGAAGTTGGAACTTGGCAGATATGAGGAAAATGGGAAAGGATACTATCTATTTCATAATTTTCAGTTCATAGTTTTAAAACAATATTCCTAATTCATAGCATTATACAAAAATATAAAATAAAAAGACAATGCAAAGCTAAAAGTTTCTTTTATAATTTTTAAAAATTATACTCTTTGCAAATTATTTTGCCTTTATCTCTACTATTACATTTTCGTTATTTGCTTAACTTCAACTACAATAGTCAGAGTATATTTTCTTGAATTGAAGTTTTGTGTTCCTGGGTCTTGTTCTGCATAATAATTCTTTGAAGAGAGTTGCTAAATTGAAATTTTATCATATAATTCTCCTGATTAGAGACCTTTAATAAATTCATAACATAGTGAAGATAAAGTCTATGTACTGTAACTTACTTTTCCAAAGACCAGAATGGTTTTATTTCTAACTTCACTCTTCCCAGACTTATTCTTTACAAGTCTCTAGCAGTTTGAAACTCTATACTTCAAAATACTGATGGCTTCATAGCTGAATTATATCAAACTTACAAAGAAGAACTAACACCAAGTCTCCTGAAACTATTCCAAAAATTGAAGAAGAGAGATTTCTCTGTATTCATTTTACATGACTAGCATTGCCCTGATACTAAACCCAGACAACAACATAACTACAACAAAACTACAGGCCAATATCTCCTAAAAACATCAACAAAATACTAGCAAACCAAATATAACAGCACATCAGAAAGACGATATACCACAATCAATTGAGATTTATCAACATATGTGAATCAATACATGTAATACATCACATCAACAGAATGAACGACAGAAAACATATGATCATCTCAATAGAAAAAACACTTGATAAAATTCAATATAACTTTATTATTAAAAAATCTCAACAAACTAGGCATAAAAGAAACATATCTCGAAATAATAAAGACTTCATATGACAAACCCACAACTAGCATTACAAATGGGGAAATGCTGAAAGCCTTTCCTCTAAGAACTGGAATAAGGCAAATATGCTCACTTTCAATATTCCTATTCGACACAGTATTAGAAGTTCTAGTCAGAGTAATCAGGTGAGAGAAGGAAACGAAAGACATCCAGCTGGAAAAAAGGACATCAAATTGTCCCTCTTTGCAAATGGCATGAACTTATAAGAAAAGGATTGGCAGAAGCGGGAAATTGCTGGGCGGGGGGCAGAATTGGTAGTGGTGGGAATCTGCTGGGCAAGTGGAGGGTACACCTCATCAACAAGGGTGCCTGCATAATGAACATTGGTGTACTTTACTCTGAAGTGTACCCCACAACTTTAAAATAAAAATTTTAAAAATTAAAAATGAAAACATTTTAAAAAAAGAAAAACCTAAAGACTTCACCAAACAATTCTCAGAGCTGATAAATTAGCAAAGTTGCAGGATACAAAGTCAACATGCAAAAATCAGTAGCATTTATTTTTTATTTTTACATAAAACATTTTATTTTAAGTAGCATTTCTATATGCCAACAATGAACTAGCAGAAAAAGAAATCAAAGACCATCCTACTAGCAATAGCTAAAAAAACCAAAAACCCCCAAACAAACAAACAAACACCCTAGAAATAAATTTAAACAAGGGGCTGAAAGACCTCTACAAGGAAAACTACAAAAAGACTGATGAAAGAAATTGAAGAGAACATAAACAAATGGACATATATCTCATGCTCAAGAATCAGAATAATTAATATCATTAAAATCTCCATATTACCCAAAGCAATAAAATATCTGACATGATCTATATTTAGAAAAACTTAAAATTCCTATCCCTATCAAAATAGTATGGAGGCTTCTCAGAAAAGTAAAAATAGAACTACCATATGATCCAGCAATCCCACTACCAAGTATTTATTCAAGGGAGAGGAAATCAATAGAGAAAAGGGATACCTGCGCCTCCATGTTTATTGCAGCGTTATCCACAATCGCCAAGACATGAAATCAACCTAAGTGCCCACCAACAGATAAATGGGGTTTAAAATGCTGTATATATACACAACTAAACACTATTTATCCATAAAAAATAATGAAATCATGTATTGCGGCAACATGGATAGAACTCGAAGCCATTCTGTGGAGTGAAATAAGCCAGGCATAAAAGAGAACGATCACATGTTCTCAATTATATATAAGAACGAGAAAGGTTGATTTCATGGAGGTAGAGAGTAGAATAATAGGAGCTGGGTCAGGGCATTTTTGATGGCTTCCACGTGTGGATGGAGGGTGTGCATATCGTGAGGGGCCCCTGGCCTGGTGCCTCAAGGGTTGCTTACTCGTGTGTATGATGCAGATATGCTGTTCTTGATTCAAGAGGAAGAGAATGCTTTATGCAGGTGATTATATGCTGGAAGATAATTTTATTCGCTAATCCAAATTTTATTCATGGATCCAAATGTTTGTGAAGTTCTTTCTTTGTGCTGGTGAACCAGAGCTATAACTCTGAGTTCATCTGACCCTGTGTTAGGATGGATGGCCTAATGTTACAAACCTGATATCTTTTTGTACCTTTCCTTGATAACTTTTCAGGTACTAATTCATTATGTTAGTATTCTCAAAGATTCAGAGACTGGCTTTTGTGATCCAGTATTGTATGTTTTGTTTTGCTGATGTTTAGTGATATCTTGATCATATCCTTACTTCTGCTTGTGGGTGGAGTTGTACTTTTTTTGTTGTTGTAAACTGTTGTTTTGTCAGATGGTAAACTCATATATTTATCTTTACTTTCTCAAATAAATATTTAAAGTCATAAAAAATAGAGAGTAGAATGATAATTATCAGAGACTCAGAAGGGTGTCTAGGGTGGGATTTGAAGAGAGGTTGATTAATGGATACAAACATATAGTAAGAGTGCAGGATGACTACATTCTATTATAACTCTATTATAACAATAGACTGCATTGTTATAAAATGCATTGCTAACAACAATGCGCTGTGTATTTAAAATGCCTAGGAAAAAGGCTTCGAAATGTTCTCAACACATAGAAGAAATGATGCATGCTCAAGGCGATGGTTACCATAATTAGCCAGACTTAATCTCTGCATATACTATGCTTGTAACAAAATATTACATGTACACCACAAATATATGCAAATATTACGCATCAATACTTTTTAAAAAAGAAATACAGACTTTCTTGAGATTCTTGAGAATGTGCTCTTTTTCAACTTATGATTTTTGCTCATTGTTACATCTTCCTTGATAAATTTGTTTCTATGCTTCTCCTTCACCTAAATAACTATCTTTTGAACTCAGCTTGATGGAGTTTCTTCAAAGAAATACTTCCTGATCATATTTAAAAATATATAAATGTGTTTGCATGTTGCTGATATTCTTTCTCCTAAATTCTCTTGTCATTGTACTCATCACATTGTATTCCATTTCCTTGCTTAATTGTCCATATTCCTTACTGGAGCATAATCTCAGGAAGGATAGGGACAATAAGTCTTCCTTATATTTTTGTTATCATTTAGCCTAACTGCAGACAATACAGAAGTCTCTTAACATATTGTTTAGTAAATAAAGAAACTTAACGTTGGTTTCTAATTCTGTAATGATGGTTTAATGCCCAAATGGGGCAGAAAACTTGCAGTCAGCCTGAGAAGCACACACTCTCTCTATACTAATTGATCTTCCATGATGATTCATGATATGATCAGTATCTAGATTGGATGGTCTCAGTCCATTTGGGTTGCTATAATAAAATACCATAAACTGAGTAGCTTATAAACAACAGAAAATTATTTGTAACAGTTCTGGAGGCTAGGAATCCCAAGATGAAGACACTGGCAGATTTGGTTTCTGGTAGGGTCTACTATCTGGTTCATAGATGGTACCTTTGTCTTTTAGCCAAAGGAGAGCCAACTCTTTGGGTCTTTCAATATTCGATCTTCTAACATCATCACATTGGTGATTAGGTCTCAATATACTAATTTATGGGGATAAAATCATTCAGATCATACCAGACACTATATAGATCAAGAAGATAAATGTATCTTTAAAGGAATCCAGTAAAATAACTTGATGCGTCTGTCTAATTACAAAGACACCCCACCAACAAATTTTGAACAATGTCAGACAACTGATTAAAGTGCTTTTTTTTCTCAATAGTATTTAGTAGAGACTGGGGAAAGTTTAACTCTTTATTATTTTTTTTCTTTCATATACTTTGTGTCTCAATGACTGATAAATTCACCTTCTGCTGGACTTTTTTTTGTTTAAGTATGCTAAAATTATGGTTGTTCTTAGAGGTGGCCTGCTTTATACCTCCAGAGAGGCAGAAAGTATTCTTCACACTTGAATAACACACCAACATATATGAAAAATAAATAATTGATTAATAAATTAATTAAAAGAAGCATTTATGTTGGTAACAGTGAAAAAAGGTTACTTCAGATCTGTATACCTAAACCTGACTCAATTCAGCATTATATAGGTAGTTTGTAAAAGGATGAATACCTTGTCTTCAGTTCTAGAGATTTTTATTGAGTAAATTATGGAATGATCAATAAGTTTATAGAAATACAACACTTAAAAGAACAGATTCTTTGATTGCTTTCTTTACCTCTTTTACTTAACTAATATAATATCTTAATAGTAGACATCAGTCATTTGTACTTTTATAATTTCATAGTAAGATTCTGTTGATTAGATGTGTTAGAAAACAGTTATTTCCTTAGACAAAGTATGCTAGATGTCAATGTTTGCAGTAAAATTTATGTGTATATAGATATATATTTATTTATGTAAATGCATATGAATAGATATGATTACTCTCTCAATGTAGAATAAGCAAAGTCTGTTGAATCCCTGCAGGCTTGACTCTAATCTCATCTTTACTGGCAACACATTCTTATCAGACATTTCACAGAGTATTTAACTTTCAATCCTACAAAACACACTGCATTGATTTGAGGACTATTGAAATTATACTGTATAAAACTTTCAACTTGACTAAGTTTTAATTAAACTTTAATTGATAGCTTTAAGTCACAAGTTTCATAACTTAGATTTTCTGTATAACCAGTACACAGATATCCATGAAAATTTGAAAGTTGATAAAATTATGTTGAAAAGTAAAGCAGTACCTTATTAAACATACAAACATCTTATCTTGGAGACTTAAGAGTTTTCTATTGGGTACAATGTTCAGGACACTTTAGAAATATATATATTTTATTAAACATGCAATCACATTTTCACTCTGTATTAGATATTATGTAAGAAACTGGAGAATACAGGAGTGAATAAGGCAAACGTAGTCCCCCTATTTCAAAGAACTTAAAATCCAACGTATAACACAGTTGCTAAACAAATATTTACTTATAATTATGATACTTGCCATGCAAAGACTGGAGTAATTATTCTAGAATTTCATGTAAAAGAATTTAAAAAATGCCATCTTTTGTGACTGATTTCTTTCACTTAGCAACAAGGTCTATTTCATGTTGTAGCATGTATCAGTACTTTTTTGTCCCTTATTGTCAAATAATGTTTCATTGTAAGAATATATCATATGTTTTAATGTTTTTCTTGGGATTCTTGCTGTGTACTTTGGCATAACCATTCCCACTCTGGGATCTAAGATATCTAAACCTACAGAACCTATAATTGTAGGGGAGAGAAACACAAATTATTTTTGTAGTTTCACTAGGAATTGTAGGAGAAATAGGTCTACTTCAATTCCATCCTGTAGATATTAAATTTGTGTATTCAACCTATTAGACATATGATAACATATAATGGTCATTAATTTAAGGAAGTTTAAGGAAAGTGTCCACTATATTTTGTAAGATGATTCCTCATCCTCTCAGAGTCTTATCTCCAATGTTGCAACTCAAAAGTCTATTTCATTGTTTTGTCAACTGGCAGCTTCTGAACAGTATGATATGTAACAGCACTAATGGATTTTATGGTTATTTAACTACTGCTGATCCTTCTTTGTTGTAATTCATATCACTCTCACCAATGAAATATGATGCAGAATTCTCTGTTGTTCAATCAAACACTCCTTAAGCCTTTGCTTGAGGTGATAAGGGTCTATGGGAAGAATAATCACATCTATACTCTGAATATTGGTTGATTTCTGTCAAGATGATTTGCCTTTCCTCCTAGGATAGATGAAATTAATGTAATAAACCTGTCACCAAGTAACTAGTTGACCCTCTTAAGGAAGGGTGCCATTGGTGGTCCACATTGTGGAGAATTTTAATCATTTGGTAGCTGCAGTATTAAGGTGGCTTTGGTGGGTGACAGTTCATGCTGCTGGTCCTCTTTATTTGTTCCATTCCTTCCATGATCGGCCATTGTACTAGTATTCAGGTGGCTCATGGCAGTGTTTTTGTTGGATGTCAACTGCTTGTTAGTCTATATGATTGGCTGCTTAAGGAATCTTCGATGGTGGATGCTCTTTAAAGGCTGTTAATATATGATAAAAATATCTTCATATTTTGTGCCCTCTATCATGGATCTATTTACATAACTCTTCATAAAAATTCCTTGTTTGCAATTTTCTGGTTTTTTTTTTCCCAGATCCCAGACCAAATCAATCAACCACTTGTCCCCTAATTACTGTATCTTCGTGCCTACTGGCACTTTTCTTCATACTCATAGTGGATGACTTAATGCACCTTCCAAAGCTCCAGCCTTCAAGAAGCTTTTCCCTCACTGCTGCCTTTTAGGGACTATCATAATAAAGAAAGTTTCTGTTGTACTCACATTTTTGCTGGCTATTCTGTGAATAAAGTCATGCATTTTCTTCCTGTATCAGTTGGTCAAAAGGATATCCCTCTTCCTGACATGTGGTCATAACACAAGCTGATGAACAAATGCAGGTGGGATAATGTCATGAGCCTCTGGGCCATCTGCTCATGCATCTTACTTGTGCCCCCTGACCCTGTTCTTGTCAGATGGCAGATGTTCCATTTCCATCTTATGATGGATTGCTCTTGGGCCAGCACAAGTTCATGTCTTTGTGTATCTGACAGAACCCAAATTATAAAGAATTGTCTGGCTGCATAGTCACTATGTGTCCCATAACCAGGCACTCGTTCTTTATCATGACCCAGTGGGAATCCGAGATCTATTATTTGAATGGTCTATTTTCACTGGAAAAGGCAAGGTCATGCATGTGACTTATTGGGAAGTACTCTCAGAAACAATATCTGTAAAAACATAACAAAAGCAAGACTGAGCAGATAAAGAAGTTAAACTGTGATACTGTTACAATAGTAACCCAGCTAATCGCTCAGGGAACTCTGAGGCTTAGATGTCTTTCCAGAGACCCCATTAACTGAGGCAAGGGCTTTGGTTTTTGTATCCTGCATTGACCCGCTATAAGGAACTGGCTGTCCCTAAGGCAAGTTTTACTCTTGAACAAATCAGTCCAGAAATGATTTGGCTGTGAGACATCAGCAAACAATACTTGCCAGCTAGGAGAAAGAATTCCTAGATCCTGAAGGGGAGATTTAGGTGGCATACTAAAATCTTTGCTACAAGTATTACTCTTTTTAGAACAGTGATAAGCTAAAGAATGAAAAATAAATTTCACTCCTTATATTTGATATTTCTCCCTTCTTTCTATTCATTGTCTTTAAAAAATTCTGGGTATAACATAAGCCTGTATAAAGGTTTCAATTGTTCTAGCTTTCAAATATCCAAACTTCTGCCACAGATATTAAGGAATTGCTTCCGAAAGAAAACAGTCAGGAGAGGGAAGGGAAATAATTTCATTAAGAGTACATGAGGCTAAGTTCCATAAAGAGTACGTTCTCCTCATCCTGAAGGATGACTCTGGTGTAAACTGTACTTCAGATGATGGAATTATACTTTCAAAGTTCTGCATTCTGTCACCATTGATTAACTGGATCATAAGCTCCCAGGCTCTAGCTCTCTGCTGTGAGGGCAAACAGATCCAGCAAGTTCTGTACAGTACTAAAGAAAATCAAAGCTATGGGCCAGAAGAGACAATAGCATGCCAAAAAAAAAAGGGAGGGTACACACCAAGAGTCAAAAACAGATGGAATCTTGACTGAATAATAAGAATATCAGTTACCGGGAATAATGTAGGAATAGCCACTGAAAATAGAATTGTTTATAGTCAAAACTTTCTGTCTACTCTTTTCTTTATTTTTCACTCTCTAGAGTTTGGAATTATTAGAACACTCAAGTATTCAATTTTTTTCCATTGATCAGGGTGATTATCTGTCTTCTAGCTTGTCTTGGAATGCTTCATTTTTACTTTTTTCCAAGATGATGCAGAAAAATAATGTTATTTTGGTATTAATCTGACTTATTGCTTTTGGATTCAAAGAGATATTTTATTCCATGAGGTATTTTAGGTGTCAGAATGTCAAGTAAAGGCCTGAATTATTTGGAAGCATTTCAGTTTTCATGTTAAAATGCCAAGGGCTCACAACAGAAGATAAGATCTTGAAGAACGGTCATTTCTAACTAGGGAGAATGTTGCATTTGATTTCCTCCACATCTCTTACTAATATTTTTTTCTGCTTGAATTAGGATGTTCCTTGTTATAGTATTTAGAGGATAATAGAACTTGGAAAAGCCAGTAAAAGGCTGAAATGAGAGAAATATTTTTGTTTGTGTGTGTCATTTTTATGTGTTCTAGTCAAAGGTAGTTTTTGAACCATGTAGGAGATTCCATAGTCTTGTTCCTATTAAGTAGCAAATATCAGGTCATAAGTTCTATGATTACATAAGTCAAACAAGATCTATCTTCTCTTTCTTATCTTAGAACCCTAAATGCTCACAAAGTCACAAAGTGTGGTAGGATCCTAAGGCTTTTTATTAGGATTTTAAAATATACAGTTTTCTTTTAAAACCGTTTGCCAACCTGACACTATATTCATGGTCATATATCAAGATAATTTTTCATTTTTTGACTGTATCACTCAATTGTAGGTTAACAAGTCAATTAGCAATCCAAATAAGACCACACATTCATGTATGAATGTTAGTTATTCATCCAGTGTGAGTATGTCGTGGTTCTATCTGAACATTTTCTAAAGACACATTGAAATATATTAAAGCTTTTCCAGTTAAAGTCTTCAAGAGCTTGTAGTAGTCTTCAGAGAAAATAATGGTTTTCTTGCAAGATATACACAGGTTTTTCACCACCTAGGCTTTGCATGTTTCTCTACTTATTTTTTTTTCCCTATGTGACCTGAACTTTAGCTAAATCAATAAATTTTTCACAATTTTTCTGATGGGCATACCTTCTTTTTCTTTTTCTAAATTTCAATTTTTCACAGTTTGTCACTGTGGAATAGTATAAGTGGTAAGTGTACCACTTATACACAGTAGGTGGTATAAAAGTATTGACTTCTATTTTTCAGATCTTACTTCATGTCAATATTTTTTTCAAAACTTTCTCTAATTGGTTCCTTTCTCTTACATTCTTCCATGTACAATATCATCCCTATTCCACTGCCTTGGTTTACTTGTCTCTCTCACCTGTCATAATTCATTAAAAGTAAATTATCAAACATCTACTGTATCTCTGTCCAAGTGTTAGGGATACAAAGATGAATGAAATAATCCCTCTTCTCTAGTAGCTTCAAAAGAAAAACAATCATATTACATTGTATTTACATTGTATTAGGTAATAAAAGTAATCTAAAAATGATTTAAATATATAGAAGTATGTCATTGGTAATATGCAAATAAAATGCCATTTTATATAAGGGACTTGAGCATCTGTGGATTTTGATATACTTGGCAGGTTCTGGAACCTACCCTGCATGGATACCAAGGTAAGACTATATGTAAGACTTGCCTTCAGGATGTCACAGGGCCAGAAAGTTAAGTGGTGACAAAAAAAATATACACACAATAATAAGAGTATGTCAAAGGACTGAATGAGTCAATCTAAGGAACATCCAGTGACCCAGTGGTGAAAGCTAGAACAATTTGAGTAATAGCATAAAGAAATATTGGATTATAAATAAAAAGCAAAATAGATATTCAGGAGTTCATTCTGTTATAAATAAATGTCTGAATAAATAAATAGGAATAATAGACTAATTTCCTGAGCCAAAAAAAATTCTAAATAACTTATGTAGATACCTACCCCTGCCTCAGGAAGATGGAGTGTAACTTTCCACCCCTTGTTTATGGAATGCATTCAGTGATTTCCTTTCAAACAGTACACTGTGTAAAGGAAGAAAAAGTTACAGTGGAGAAACCTGACAAACACTATGTGAGTCCGCTAATCAAGGTCAACATCAATAGTGATAAGTCATATTGATTGACTGAATTCTTGATATCATATGATGAGAATGACACCTTATCTCTGTGGTCTTCCTTCCCTAAGCCCATAGCCTCATCTAATCATGAGAAAGACATCCAACAAACACCAATTGAGGGACATTCTGCCTAATACCTGAACAGCCTTTCCTGAAAATTGTTCAAAGATGGTAAAAACCATGTCACAATCTAGAGGAAACTAAGGAGACACAATGACTCAATGTGATGTGGTATTCTACATGGAAACTGGAAGAGGAAAAGAAGAACATCGAGTAGAAGCTACAGAAAATCTGAATAAAGTATGAACTTCAGATAACAATAATGTATTAGTACTGGCTCATTAATCATGTGAACTATATCGTACTAATGTAAGATGTTAGCAATATAGAAAATTGGATTTGAGATATAAGGAAACTCAATACTTTTAATAGTTTTCTGTGTATAAAATTACTTTAAAGTTAGAAGCTCACTTTAAAAAAATGATATATCTATTCTAGAGTTGTGGGCTACATGTGAGGACTTACTACATAAGTAGGCTGCGTGCAGGAAGAAATTTGGGCTTCCAGGCGGCTCTCACTCCCCCTGTTAGTAAACCAGGTACTCTTTGTGTTGTCATGTGCCCCTTTCCCTCCCCTAGCAGGGCCAAGCAACTGCCAATCCCACCCTTGTGCTAGTGTCACTAACGATCAAGTCTCACTTATGAGTGAGAAGATGTGGTTCTTTGTTTCTGTGATAGTTTACTTAGAATTACAGTCTCCAACTGCATTAAAGTGACTGTGAAGGCTATGATTTTGTGCTTCTTTATAGCTGTATAATACTCCATCATGTATATGTGCCACATTTTCTTTATCTAGTCTACTTTTGGAGGACAGAAGAATTGGTTCCAAGTTTTTGCTATTGAAAAATGTGATAATAAACATGCATGTACAGGCATCTTTTTGATAGAGTACTTTATGTTCCTCTGGGTATTTTCCCAAGAGAGGGATTCCTGGATCATATGAAAGATAGATTATTAGGTCTTTTAGGAATTGCCATAGTGCTTACCATAAAGGTTGAACTAGCTTACATTCCCACCAACAGTGTAGAAGTGTTCCTTTTCTCTGCAGTCATGCTGGCACCGGTTGCTTTTTGACTTATTAATATAATAGTCATCCTTACCAGAGTCAGATGGCATCTCACTGTAGTTTTGATTTGCATTTTCTGGTGATTAGTGAGGCTGAGCATATTTTTATATGTTGCCTAAGGTAGAATGGACATCTTGACGATATTGATTCTTCCAATCCATGAGCATGGGATGTTTTTCCGTTTGTTTGTGCCACCCTTGCTTTACTACAGTGTCATTTTGTAGTTATTGATATAAAGATCTGTCACTCTCTGGTTAGGTGCATGACAAGGTGTTTCGCGCGAGTGTGTGTGTGTGTGTATGTGTGGCTATTGTGAATGGGATTGTGCTTTTTATTTGGTTTTCTGTCTGTTGCTGGTGTATAGAAATGCAATGTAACTGTCCTTTGTAACCTGAGACTTTACCAACATCATTAATCATTGTGAGGAGGCTTTTGACAGACTCCTTAGGGTTTTGTGGGTATAGAATCATCTTGTCCAAAAAGGATAGCTTAACTTCTTTTCCTATTTTGATACCACTGATTTCCTTCTCTCATCTGATTGCTCTGACTAGGATATCCAGCACTATGTTGAACAGGAGGAGTGAGAGTCGGCATCCTTGTCTTGTTTCAGTTCTTAAGGAGAATGCTTCCAGTTTCTGTCCATTGAGTAAAATGTTGGTGCAGGTTTATCAAAGACAGCTCTTATTGCTTTGAGGAATGTTCCTTCTATGTCTTGGTGTTCAAGGGTTTTTATCAAGAAGGGATGCTGAATTTTGTTGAGTGCTTCTTCTGCATCTAATGAGAAAATCATGTGATTCTTGGTTTTACATCCCTAAATGTGCTGAATAATATTTATGGTATTTCAAATGTTGAGCTAGTCTTGCATCCCAGAAATAAAACCCACCTAATCATGGTGGATGATCCTTGAGATGTGTTGTTGGATCCTATTTGCTGGAATTGTAAGCATTTTTGTATATATGTTCATCGAGGAGATTGGCCTGTAATTCTCTTTTCTTACTGGATCTCTGCCACATTTGAGTACTGGTATGATGTTAGCTTCATAAAATGAATTCCATCCTTCTTGATTGCCTGGAATAATTTCAATAAGATTGGTATCAGCTCCTCCTCGTATGTCTTTTAGAATTCATCTGACAAGCTACCTAGTCCAGTGCTTTTTTTGGCAGTGTGTTTTCTTATTTTTGAATCAATTTCCTGGAATGTTATTGGTCTGTTTAGAAGTGCAATTATTTTTTCTTGTTACAAATTTGGAAGATTGTGTGATGCCAGAAAATTCTCCATTTCCTTTAATTTTTGTAGTTTATTTGCATATGGATGTTTATAGTAATCTTTGATAATCTTTTTAATTTCTTCAGGATCAGTTGTGATCTTACCTTTTTCATTTCTAATTTTGCTTATTTGGACATTCTCTCTCTCTTTTTAGTCAATTTGGTCAGAGGTCCATCAACCCTATTTATCCTTTCAAAGAACCAGCTTTTTGTCTTGTTGACCTTTCTATCTTTGTCTTCTATGTCCCACAATTGTGACTTTATTTTAGTAATATGGATTTTTCTACTGAAATTAGGATTTAGATGATCTTGCCTTTCCATCTCCCTTAGGTATGATGATAGGGTGTTTACGTGTAATCTTTCCATTTTCTTGATGTGTGTGTGCAATACTATAAATTTTTCTCTTAACACAGTTGTCATGGCATTCCAGAGATTCTGATAAGCTATGTTTCTGTTTTCATTTGTTTCCAGGAATCTTTTTATCTGTCTTGACTTCTGTGTTGATTCAGAAGTTGTTCAGCAACATGTTGTTTAGTGTTCATGACTTTGTGTGTTTTGGAGGTATCTTGTTGGTGGCGATCTTTATTTTTATTCCACTGTCATCTGAGAAGATGCATAGTATTTTGTTGATCTTTTGAAATTTATTCATACTTGATTTATGTCCAAGAAAGTGATTGATTTTGGAATGTGTTCCATGTGCTGATGAATAAAATGTATACTCTGTAGTTGCCAGGTGAAGTGTTCTGAAGATGAATAGAAGATGTCTATTAAATCTATTTGGTTGAGTGTTAAGATTCCAGATCTCCTTGTTGGGTTTTTACCTCAATGATCTGTCTAGGACTAATAGTAGTGTATTGAGACCACCAGCTGTGACTGTGTGAGTGTCAATGTCCTTTCTTAGTTACTTAGCAGTTGTTTTATAAACACCGGTGCTCCTGTGTTGGGTGCATATATGAAAAAGATGGATACTTCTTTCTGGTGAATTGAA
Source organism: Cephalopachus bancanus (assembly GCA_027257055.1). Taxonomy (NCBI): domain Eukaryota; kingdom Metazoa; phylum Chordata; class Mammalia; order Primates; family Tarsiidae; genus Cephalopachus; species Cephalopachus bancanus. Next base: position 5,698,505 of record JAPVLO010000138.1, read on the forward strand.
TCTTTTGTCATTATGTAGTCTCCTTTTTAACTTTTGGTGATTTGAAGTCTGCTTTATCTGATTTCAGAATAGCTACTCCTGTCCTTTATGCTTCCAATTTGCCTGAAAGATCATTTTTCAGCCTTTAACTTTGAGCCTGTGGGTATCCTTTGCAGTGAGATGAGTTTTCTAGAGGCAGCAGAATGTTGTATCATGCTTCTTTTCCAGTCTTCCATTCTATGTCTCTTTAGTGGCATAGTCAGTCCATTCATGTTCAAATTAACTATTGAAATGTGAGAGTTTATCCCTGTCACTGGGCTTTTAGGGGGTTGTTTTGCTTTCTTTGTACTTTTGTATTTACATATGTGTGTATTTTCATTTTTGTGAATGCTCCGCATGCTCTGTTAATTCTGTGCTTGCCTGTATTTTTGTGATGGGTATGACCATTCTTCTGTTTCTGTGTTCAACACTTTCACAAGCATCTACTGAAGGGCTGATTTGGAGGCAGTGTATTCTCTTAGAGATTTGATGTCTGGGGACAATTTTAATTCTCCATCACTAATAAAGCTTAGCTTGGCAGGGTAGAAAATTCTTGGTTGGAATTGCTTATCTTTGAGAGTGTTAAAAATAGGACTCCACTCCCTTCTGGTTTCTGCAGATGAGTCTTAAGCAATTCTGATGGGTCTTCCCTAATAGATAGCCTGACCTTTCTCTCTTGCTGCCTTTAGGATTTTTTTCTTTCACGCTTACTTTGTGGAGGCAGATTACTATGTGTCTTGGGAATGGTCTTCTCATGTGATATTTTGCAGGAGTTTTCTGAATCTCTTGCACTTGAATGGTTACCTCTCTAGCAAGAAGTGGGAAATTTTCTTGGATGACCTCATGGAATACTTGTTCTATGGTGTTCTCAGTTTCCCTTTCTGTCTCAGGGATACCAATCAGGCATAAATTTGACTTCTTAACATAGTCCCACATCTCTTGGTGGCTTTGCTCATTCTTTCTCAGTCTTTTTTTTGGTTTTTTGACAGACTGGGTTAGTTCCATATTTTGGTTCAAGCTCTGAGATTCTGTTCTCTGCTCAATTGATTCTCTTCTTGTGCTTGTTAATATATTTTTAACTTCCAGGAGGATATAGTTCTTCATTTCCACTATTTCAGGATGGGCCTTTTTAAAATAGGCCAACTCCGCTTTTACTTCCTGTATGATTGGTGAGTTTCATCTCTAGTTTCTTGTGGTTCTCTTTATTCATTTTAGCCATCCAATCTCTGAGTTCTGCGACTGTCATTTGGGGTAGGTTGTTCTGTGGAAATTCCATTGTTTATGCACTGATGTCTGGGTTTTGGGGTGCTGCCTTCTAAAGCATCTGAGTTCCTTTATTTTTTACTTTTTAATTTTTTCCTCATTTGTGAAGAGCAGCTCTTCTCTCTCCATCTTTTCTCTCTCTCTTTTTTTTGCACTAAATTCAGTTAATATCCCTCTGTTCTAGGGCCCTTTCTGTTGTTCAATATAGATCATGCAGTGAGAGAGTGGGGGTGCTCACTTCCGTTCCATACTCCACCCTGAAAAAGGTACCTCTGCTACAGAATATTCTCCACAGTTAATTCTGCCAGGTTTTTCTGATTTTCTGATCTGTTACAAGTACTCTGTGGAGAACAGGTGGGTGATGGGCCCCATATGCCAGTTTGTTGTTTGCAGCCCAGATACCTTCTTACCAAAAACTTCAGGTGTTTTCTGTCACCTCTTCCCTACTCAGTCTATGCTCAGCACTTGAAAGAGAGCGGGATCCCTGTCATAGGAGGATCTGCCCTGTGGGCATACAGAGTTGGCAGATTATCCTTTCTGATCAGAGTGGGGTTAGCTGTCTGATGTTAGCAGCAGGCATTAGCTGAGTTTAATATGCAGGCAAGCTTTCCCTGTCTGGGAGCCAGCCACTGGGCTCCACTAGTGGAATGTGCAGCTTGGAGGTTGCTTGAGCACAAGTGTGTTTCCCATTTATCTGGGTTCTGGTCATCTGGTGCTGTGCTTTGATCAGGACTTCGCCCACGTGGGAAAAATGACTTGTGCACGATTGGGAAAAGGGAAACCAACCCAGAGTATGTCAGGCTCACTCACCCCCTCTGGTACACAGGGCAGAGCTTCTGTTCCTATTCAAGCCTGGTGCCCAGTGAGAGATGAGGTACCCGGAATCCAAAGTCTACCATCATATCACTGTGCTTACTGATCTCTAGTGTCCAAAGAGACTTCCCTTGGGTCAGGGTATTTCACCTGCTTAAAGCTGTTCAGGGTGCCCATGTCTAACAGTGGCTATGCCCTCCTCTCTGCCTCACTTGGTGCCCAGAGTGGCCATCTTGGATCTCTCTAAAAGTTCACTTTTTAAAAGACACCTATTTCTTCTCTCACTTCTATCCTTTCCTAGTTTAAAGTACCAGGCATTCATTAATGGTTATCATAGATATGAGTCATGAAAAGACTGTTCTTATTAACAGAGTGAGCTCCTGTTCAGAGAACCTACAGGTTTAACTAAAGACTCAGAATGTGAATTTCCATGCCGATTAAACTGAAATAACGAAATTAAGCAGCTATTATAAACACACTAAATAGAAAAAATAGTAGTTTTCAGGTTATTCTTTTCTTTTGTATTTCTCAAATAATTTGTAATGTACTATCTTCCCCTGTCACACCCTTCAGAATTCTGTTTATGAAATTGTGATAAAAACACAATTTATTTCCTTATCAATATTAACCAAGAATTTTCTAGTATTGTATTACCAAATTAGGTTATTCTGAAATTCCAAAATGGTGAATAAACTTAATTGGATAGTAAAAATTATTAATAGGTTACCAGTATAAGAATACAAATTCACTAGAAGTGTCCACTTTTGTTCTTTCTAAAGACACAAAAAGTGAATGATCACTTTCATTAACATATTATTTTATCACTTATAAATGTGAGTGGTATGTGTGCAAGAAATAGAAAAACCACAAACTAAAATATAAATGGTAGATTTAGATTCTCAGTTTTATCATCACCATAAAAATGTTTTCTTTAAATAATTGCATAATGCTTTATATATTTACTTAATTTAAAATCTGTTTCTGCCAGGCTCTGTGGCTCAGCCTGTAATCCCATGCTTTGGGAGGCTGAGGTGAGTGAATTGTCTGAGCCTGCGAGTTTGAGACCCACCTGGACAACTTGGTGAGACCTCATTTCTACAATAAATCAAAAAAATTAGCCGGGCATCATAGTGTGCGCCTATAGTTCAAGCTACTTGGAAGGCTGAGGCGGAAGGATTGCCAGAGCCCAGCAGGTCCAGGCTGTGGTGGCCAGGAGCGGCCACTGCCCTCCAGTCTGGGCGACAGAGTGAGACTCCAACTCAAAAAAAAAAAAGTCTGTTTCCAAGAAGGGAAGAAGATGGCAGCAGAGTCGGTAAGACCATGCAAGTCTTAGTGTGAGTGACTGAGTACATGGGGAATTTTGCAAATATGTCTGTGAGTAAGTGAGCATGTGAGTGAGTGGGGACTCGGGAGCAAGTGGCCCAGGGTCTCCAGGTGAAGTAGCTGCTCTGCTTGGACCATAGAGCTTCCTGGGATGCAGAAGCCAAGTATCACTTCTTAAAAATCAGCAAAGCCCTTCCCAGGAAGAAGCTTCTGGGAGTGACTGCTAGCTCTAGACTCTGCCTCACCACTGCAGCACCTGGCTTGATGCTGACAGCTAGGGCTGTGGAGGGAACCAGAGACAGAGCCTCACTGGAGAAGACGCACCCTGCCACCATCTTGAAAACTGGTCAGGAAAGTGCTCCAGGTTGCTCACCATGGAGCAAAAGACCCAATCACTGTGACCAGTGGATTAACTACTCAAGGGTTGATCATGACTCAGAGGGAATATCCTGAAAGCACAAACTCTGGAGAGACAGGATGAATGCTGAGTCTCAGGAAACCGATTCCCTTCCCTGAGTCAGCCATGAGAGAAAGAGTTTGACAAGAAAGGGATGAGGAAGACCTTCAAAGATATCGGTGGCACATGTGGGGATGACTCAACCTTCTCCCCCTGCAATCCTCTGGACATTAGACCCACATGGCTAGGGCACGATTGAGAGGGACAAACCCAGGTGGAGCCTGGACATCAGCAATAAAAGGAGGACTCTACTCCAGGATAAGACTGGCTGGGGTGCCCCCCCTTCCTGCCAGTACCTGGGGAAGAGACAATCCTGCACATCCCCACTGGAAGGGATACCCCTGACCACATGAAAGTAGGAGGAGAGGACTGAAACGCCACCCATCCCCACCACCTCTCCCTCTTTTTCTGAACCAGACACTGAGGAGATTATAAATGAGTCTGCAGTTCCACAAGAGACAACAGAGGGGCTTACCTGTGAGCAGCTGAGAGGAACAAGAATAGAACATGCTACAAGAGAGAAGGTTGTTTTTTGGGTTTATTTTGTTTGTTTTTAGTTTTTTTTATTTTTCCTTTGTGCATGATGTGTGTGTGACAGTTTGATCTGCATTACCCCTCACATTTTTTTTCTTTTTGTCTTTCTTCTTTTGTTTTTTGTTTACGTGTATATGTGAATGATTGAGTATTTGCCTTTCAGTTTTTGTTTGTTTCTTTGCTCTTCTCTTTTTTTAGTTTAATGTGTGTGTGTGAATGTATTTATGAGGGTTTAATTTGAATTCCTTTTTTTCTCTTTTTTCTTTTTTTAATCCTTTTGTGTTGCGTGTGTGTGTGTGTGTGTGTGTGTGTGTGTGTGTGTGTGTGTTCAGTTTTCCAGATTTTTGTTTTGCTTTTTTTTTTTCCAGTTTGTTTTGGGTTTTGTGTGTCTCTGTGTGTGTTTAGTTGTTTTCAGCTATTGTTTTGTGGTTTATCTATTTATTTTTATTTTTATCTATTTTATTTCTTTTTACTTTTCTCTGTTCTTCTCATTACTGTTACTGCATCTTGGACTTGGGGGGGATCCACACGTACCCATTGTATCATCATATAGAGTGGTGGTGAGGAGTGGATCTTAGGGAACATAAAACAATCAGTGAACATTGTGATTTACAAAGTAGTTTCTGAATCCTAGCACCCATCCCCCACCATATTCAACTTTCAGAACTACAAGAGATAGCATAGCTTCCCACCCACAGCCCTGTTTAGTAATAGAACAAATTCAGAGCCCTGATCAGGAAAGAATAGAGGACTGAGCAAGCATCAGCAGTGAAAGTCCCTCCTACTGCCATTGCATAATGGAATTAAAGAGAAAGAGATCTGTCACAAATGAGGAAAAATCAAAGAAGAATACAAATAATTTCTAGTGTGCCAAAGAGAAAATGCCTAAAAAATCAGACCTCAGAGCCCAAACAATGGAAGTCACCAATGACTGGCCCCAGAAAACAACAGGGATTAGGGAATGGATGGAAAGAATGAATAAGACTCAAGAAGGACAAGTTGCAACAGATAGAACTTGTAACAGAGATTTTGATCATAAAAAATTTCATCCAGGATAAAAATAACAAGATGACAAGTATGGAGAGCAGAATTAGTCAAGCAGAATAGAGATTTACAGAACTTGAACACTAAAACATGAAATTAACCCAATCTGTAAAAAACATAGAAAGAACAAAGCCACCAAAAGATGTGTGATTATATCAAGAGGCCAAACTTATGCCTGACTGGTAACCCAGAAGAAGAAAGGAAAACAGATAATATCTTGAAGCAAGTATTCCATCACTCTGATACCCAAACTGGGTAAACATCCAGCAACAACAAAAGGAGAGAACTGCAGACCAGTATCCTTAATGAACATAGATGCAAAAATCTCAATAACAGTCTAGCTTCTATAAAGCAAAAGAAGCCATCAAGAGAGCAAGGAGAGAGCCCACATAATGGGAAAAAATGTTTGCTAACTGTATATCTGAAAAAGGCCTAGCATCCAGGATGTAGAAGGAACTCAAATGCGCTGGAAGGGGAATAAAAAACAGACCAATTAAATAGTGGACAAAAGACAACAATAGACAATTCTCAAAAGAAGACATACAGGCAACCAACAGACACATGAAAAAATGCTCAGCCTCACTAATCATCAGAGAAATGCGAATCAAAACCACATTGAGATACCATCTAACCCCAGTAAGAATGGCCATCATTAATAAAACAAACAACAGCAGACACTGGTAAGGATGTAGAGAAAAGGGAATGCTTCTATGCTGCTGGTGGGAATGCAAACTAATTCAACCTCTTTGGAAAATAGTGTAGTGATTTCTAAAAAAAACTAGAAATTGACCTTCCATATTACCCAGCAATCCCCCTACAAGGAATATACCTGGAGGGATTCATATCATTCTACAAAAAAGTCAACTGGACACGCAAGTTTTTTGCAGCACCATTCACAATAGCAAAAACATGGAACCAACTGTGCTGCCACTGAAACTGGACTGGATTTTAAAAAGTGGTACATATACACGATGGAATATTATGCAGCCATAAAGAGGGACAAACATATGGACCTCACAACAACTTGGATGGATTTAGAATCTATAATACCCAGTAATCTGTCACAGACACAAAGAACAGAAGAACACGTTTTTCACTCATAAGCAGGATACTGTTGGTGTGTGGGGGGAACCCAACATCAAAAGGGGTACCTGGTCTCAAACTAGGAAAATAGGTACTAAGGGGAGGCCCAAACTTTACCTGTACGATGTCCACTTGTATCCCTAATCCTGAATTGTACCACACATCTTTAAAATAAAATATAAATGACATTTTTTTTCCAATTCCCTAACTCATAATTTTGAGTTAAAAATGAGAAGCTTATTATTTTTATTTTGGAACTCTACACTTGAGTTCTTCATATGTTACTTTAACTATTTTTAGAAATATAGTAAATATTGTGTTCCAGCTTGTTTTTATTTTTTATTTTTTATGATTTTTTTAGTGTAATGTATTTTTAATTGATATCAAATATATAGTCATTTCCTTATTTGTTTTTCTTTACTGTCCAACTATTTAAATCTCTCCTATTTCAAAAATAAAATGAAGATGGCCATGAATAAATATATTTTGTCTTTAAAACTTTAAAGTTTCTTTCTTCACTGCTCTTCCTATTTTATAATTAAATCAATGTGGCATATTTTTGTGTGATTGAAAGACCATACTATGTTTTAATATTACTCATTAATGAGTTCAACCTTTCCTTTCTGATTTGAATGCTTTTGTGCCATATTGTGGGTCTGTTCTTACACTGTCTCTTCTTTTTTAATATTTATTTATCTATCATAGATATAAAATAACACTGCTTTACCATCTATAGCTCTAAAGTGTACCTCAGTAGCTAAAGGAGCAAATCCCTTATTCTTATTCTTTTTCTAAAAACTGATGATTACTGGGCTCATATTGAAAATGCTTTGTCCCATGTTAATTTCTAATATCAGTTTTTTACACTTTATTTTACAAAATAGGGGTGTATATGGAAAAGTATTATATTTATAGAGTATTTGAGGGAGAAATTATATCTTTATAGAATGTAGAATAATGTTGAATGCAAATCCATGCTGATTCTCAAAAAATTTTTTCCAAGTGTTTTATTTTATTTTCCCCACTTATATAATCTATAATTACTTTTTATCTGTTTTTCATAAACTTAATTTCTTATTCTGTATTATTGCATTAACTAGAAGCCCTTGCATAATGATAAATCTTAGCTATCTTTCCCTTGCTTCTGATCGTAATGGGAAGGACCATCAAAAGTAAAGTATTGGCAGATCATTTTTGTCAAGATGATAAACTTCATTCAATTTTTAGTTGCTGAGATTTCTAAAAACAAGACAAGAGTATTTAAGAGCTATAATGGTTTTTCCTTAGTTGCATGTGTGTGTGTTTGTGTTTTATATATAATATAAATATATAACACATACTATAATTAATGTACTATAAAACAATAATATATCATTTTATATGTATTATATATAAAAATTACAAAGATATAAAATTAAGTCAGGTAATTATTAGTTTTTTTGCCTATTCTTAACATTTAATACTTATTATTTTAATATAATTTGTTTTCTACCTTTTCTAATAAGCATACAGCTGGGTTTCATAAAATAAAGTTTAATATTTTTAATACTGTAATGTTGAGTTAAATCTATTTATATTTATTAGAGTTGCATTCATATTTGAATTTATTTCTTATATCTCCTGATGCTTATTCTTTAGCATTTTTTGTTTCCTTTTTTCGGTTTTCTGGTCTTCAGAAAAATGAATTTTTGTTCTCCTGTCTCCCGTTTGCTGTCTTAGAAATTATAGTTTGTTTATCTATATTCTTTAATACTCACTTGCACATTTTAATGTCTACAACTACTTTATATTTTTTCTAACAGGAGATCAAGGTGTTTAGTATCTCTCTTCTGAGAAAATTAGCCTGCTTTAATTAGCATCCAGCCACCTCTCCTTCTTTTATCTGTTTTACCTAATTTTTAATTCTCTTTAAAAATAATAATAATTTCAACATCGATTAATAATTTGGGTTACCTATATATGAGTAACTGATAACATTTTTAATCTGCCAGAGGAAAACTTAATGGTTGAAAAATAGTGTTTTTTATTTTTGTTTTTATAGTTTACTTTGTAGGATATCCATTAAGGGTGCTAATTTTTCTAATGAACTTGGAATTTTTATTTGCAAACTCTTCCTAAACAGGACTTTTGTGTGTGTGTGTGTTTCCTTTTTTCTCAAGCCTCACAAAAAGGGGTTATAACTATTACATCTTAATAGGCATAATCAAGAAACTCTGTCATCCAGTAGAATGAGAACTTAAATGAAAAAAAGTTTTCATTATAGAAAAATAGAACCAGTTTTTGCATATCTGAATTCATGCCTAAGGGTCTTATTCACCAAATAGCCCTTTTTATGATTACGATCATTATTACTTCAAGAAAGAGAAGTAAGGCAATGTAGCAGACAAGAAAAAAAAAAAATTACTGTCCAGGTGTTGAAGTGGCAAGTTCAAGTTTCAGGGATTTCATAGGTCAACTATTTGACCAAGTCAAGGTTGACTCAACTTCAAAATGGAGTGATTGCTTTAAATAACTTCTAGAGTGCTTACTAGTTTCAATATAGCTCTGTAAGAATTAATAGTCAAAAGTCAAATGCAAAAGCATTTGAAAAATGACCTGCATATACATAAAACTGTGGTGTTGACTATTTTCTTTTTTTTCTATCAACTAATATTCACACAAGAAACTTGAGTTCTTGTACCAGTGTTTTTTGTTGTAGTTTGCCTTTCTTTTACTTTATATTAGTGCTAATGTAACCCAGTGATTAAATAAACTATAATTTAGATATCAAATAAATTTTAATCACATTTTAAAATCAGTTTCAGAAATAATTTCAAGAGAAATGCAACCTTTTTCAAAGAATCCTATGAATTAAGCACAAGTGTTCTGTCTCTTTAGAACTTTGTTATTTTCTGGGGTTTTGATCTATGTAAGCATTGGAGTTTCCTAGGACTGCTATAGCAAGTACCACACACTGGTGACTTAAAATAACAGTATCTATTGTTTCTCAGTTCTGGAGTTTAAATGTTCTAAATAAGGTGTTAGTAGGACCAGACTTTCTTCAACACCCATGGAAGAGTTTTGAGGGGTTTTTTGTGGTTTTTTTTTTCCTTCCTCTTTTAAGCTCTTTTAGTCATCAACTATTGGCATTCTTTGGCTTGCAGATCCATCACTCTAATCTCTGCCTCTGTCATCACATGGCTTTTTCCTCTGTGTCTTTTTTTTTTTGAATTGAATTCTCATTTTGTCACCCAGGTTGGAGTGCAGTGGCATGCTCATGGCCAACACAGCCTTGACCTGCTGAGTTCAGGCAATCCTTCCACTTTAGTCTTCCAAGTAGCTGAAACTATAGGCGTGTACCACCACACCTGGTTAATTTTTTGATTTATTGGAGAGACGAGGTCTCACCTAGTTGCCCAGGCTGGTCTTGAACCCCTGGGCTCAGGCAATCCTCTTGCCTCTGCCTCCCAAAGTGCTGGGATTATAGGCATGAGTCACCTTGTCCAGCTTGTTTCTGTTTCTTATTTCTTCTTATAGGGACATCAGTAATATTGCATTAAGGACTTGTACCACACACCGGTATGACCTCATCTTACTTCAACTATTTACATCTGCGATGATCCTATTTCCAAACAAGGTCACATTCTGAGACACTAGGGGTTAGGACTTCAACATTTTTTTTTTTTTGAGGCACACAATTCCACCTATAACATTAATATAATACAGATGAAATATGCACAGAAATGGAAGCATAAATTCATTCTAAATGTCATTTTAAGTGTAACAAGCCACAGTTAATTCAACTGATTGACGCAAGGAAATAGTAATGTCAGCTCAGGATGATTTTAAAATCAAGCAAACAAGCACTATGTCTGGAAAAAAGTGAAGGGATTATCTTTAGACAACTAAACACAGTATTGCAATTCTTCCCAGGAAGCGGTATATATTAAGTTTTTATTTGAACTCATGGGAAGTAATAGGATGCCATTTGGTGTTTCTTTCTTTTTTTTTTTTTTTGAGCACAATGCATATAGAAAATTCACATTGTTTTCTGCAACTTAGAGGAGTGTATGACACCTGTGACATTCAGACAGTCAGAGTTGGGGTCTCATTAAGGCATGCTGTTTGCTGCTATCCATGGCTTACTTGATGACCATGTAAATGATTCACTGGCATCCTGTTAGTAATTTCTGATCAACATGCAGTCCTGGGCGATTGCAATACATACCATCAGAATGCATTAACCTCCAGAACAATTCTTTATTTTCATTAGATCTAAGAAAGGAACCGTTTAATTTATGCAGTAAGATAAGGTACTGGAAGTCTTTAATAATTATTCTTTTAATCACCTCTGTGGCCTTTATCAATCTTTCAGGATAAAAATCGATTATTTTTTTGGAGTATTTAGTTTTGAAATTGCAATTGTTTGAATTTAACACATTTTATATTACTCAAAACATTTAGTTTCAGTCTATTCTCTTTTTTATTTTGAGCTTCATTTTTTATTCAAATAAAATTCCTCAATATGCAGCATTTGTGTATGTATTTGAAAATATTTGTTTATTTTAGCATGAAATTTATCATCTTAACTATTCCTAAGTTTTGTGGCATTAGGTATATTTACATTATAGTGCAACCTGAGTATATTTTTTTATAAATTCTACATTTTTTACACTATTAAGTGTGTGTGTTTGCATAAACTGCTATTTGATAGATTATTTAGAAATCTGTATCACCAGTTACTTTTCTAGGCAATATTATATGTGGTTACTTAAGATATAATTGCACATATGTATTTATATCAAATTATGGCTCAGTTGAGGTCACCCTCAATAAACAATGTGCATTAAATATTCCTACTTTTTTACGAGTATAACACAAGATCGTCAAATCTAATTGCTAGAAAAAAAAACCCTACAGAATTCACCTAGTCATAGTCTTTCCTGGTGAATTGTATCACCCATGGTTTTTGTCTTAAATGGCATAAGAAGTGTGATTTTTTTTAGTGACTGAAATAACACAGACCCTTAAAAATGTTAGCTAAGTCTATTGGTAGAATCTGAAGGCAAATCTACGCTCTTGAGTATTCTTGATACCGAGGACTTTAGTAACTAAGGCAGGTTATTTATTTCTTTAAGCTGAAATCTGCCTTCTTTCTTTGTCCTCTGGGTTTAAAGTTTCAACATGATTTCATTGTGGCAGTCCTTTCTGCCTTTGGACGTTGATGTCATGAGTTCCTTTCACATATCCAGGTTAAATACGCCTTGATTCCTCACTTGTATTCCCAGAGGAGAACGGATCAGGGTATTTACTGTTCTCCTGTGAACACAGTTAAGTTTGTCATTTTTCCATTTAAAACTTGCTGCCATAAAGAAAACTATTATTGTTGGTATCTAGAGAGCAAGGAGTAATGTAGGAATACCATCACCACTGTTCAATCATTCAATTCAGATTCTTGCCATTTCCGCATTATCCCATTGAGAATGAAGAGAATATCATTTTCTTTCTTAGTGACCATTAAATCTTTGTAAGAAGAAGGAAGTTATGGAAAGTGGAAAGTATGATAGTCAATATCATCTTGGTCAAAATTATAAATAAAAATTGCTTAAAAAAAATCTTGCTTCTGTTTTTTACCTTGCAGTCTCAAATTCAGCAATTGTCTTAATGAATAAATAATTAAGTTGGTGCTTATAAAATTAAAAATACAAAAAATTGAACATAAAATTGATGTCCATTTATTAAATATTTTTCTTATAACACAGAAGCATAAAATATAAAATAATCTCACAAATTATTCATAAACTTAATCAGAACTGATGATCTGAACACAAAAATATACACACATGCACACACACGTATTATATGAAAGAAGTCATCTTAAATGGAGATTGTGTTTCTAACTGAGAAGTCAACATCAAATCAATTACAGATATAGAGCTGATATTCTACAGCACCAAGAAAATTAAAAATATTTCTCTTAATTACATTTGAACTCTAAGATTTTGGAGAAGCTTAAATAAACATTACATCAATTTACATATAACAATTAGGGACTGATCTTATAAATTATGAATAAAGTATATAGAATTTTTCTCAGATTTTTAAATAAACTAGTCATTATGTTTGCAGCAAAGAATATTTAAATAAAATAAACTTATTTTCTGCTTTAGAATACTGGCACTTCTGTGGAAAACAGTTTGGCGATTCCTAAAAGACCTAAAAATTGACCTTCCATAGGACCTCGCAATCCCCCTGCACACGTATGTTTATTGCAGCATTGTTCACAATAGCAAAAACATGGAACCAACTGTGCTGCCCATCAAGAGAGGATTGAATAAAATATGTGGTATATACACACAATGAACAATTTTTTTTTTTTTTTTTTGAGCTGGAGTCTCACTCTGTCGCCCAGGCTGGAGTGCAGTGGCCGATCCGGCCCACCGCAGCCTGGACCTGCTGGGCTCCAGCAATCCTTCCGCCTCAGCCTTCCGAGTAGCCAGAACTATAGGCGTGCGCTACCACACTCAGCTGATTTTTTGATTTATTATAGAGATGAGGTCTCGCTGCCCAGGCGGGTCTCGAACCCGCGGGCTCAGGCAATCCACTCACCTCAGCCTCCCAAAGGCGCGGGATTACAGGCTGAGCCACCGAGCCCGGCTACAACAGACTATTATGTAGCCATAAAGAAGGGCAAAAGTATGAATTTCACAGCAGCTTGGATGGACTTAAGAGTCTGTAATACTGAGTGATCTACCGCCTAAACAAAGAACTGAGTATCACATGTTCCCACTCATAAGCGGACCTGTAAAAATTATCGTAATCCTATAAGTAAAGGATTGGCAGTAGTGGGAATCTGCAGGGGGAGGGGAGAACACCTCATCACCAAAGGTACCTGCATAATGAACATTTGTATACCTAACCCTGAATTGTACCCCACATCTTTAAAATTAAGCAAAAAAGGGCCGGGCTCGGTGGCTCAGCCTGTAATCCCGCGCCTTGGGCGGCCGAGGTGAGTGAATTGCCTGAGTTCGCGGGTTGGAGACCTGCCCCGGCAACTTGGCGAGACCTCATCTCTACAATAAAATAAAAAATGAGCCGGGCGTGGTAGCGCACGCCTGTAGTTCCAGCTACTCGGAAGGCTGAGGTGGAAGGATCGCCGGAGCCCAGCGGATCGAGGCTGCGGTGGCCGGGAGCGGCCCTGCGCTCCAGTCTGGGTGACAGAGTGAGACTCCAACTCAAATAAATAAATAAATAAATAAATAAATAAATAAATAAATAAATAAATAAATAAATAAATAAATAATAAAATAAAAACAAATTTAAATTTTTAAAAAATTAGCACCTTTTTGCTAATTACTTTAATGAACTGTAATTCTTTTCAAAAAGAGTTATCTTGAAAAATTTAATGTAACGCCACTTTTTCCTCCATTAATTCTTTCAGCAAAGATATGGAAAATGTTTTTTTCAAGCTTCCAGAAGAATACGGCAAGTATTGAAGCACCTCATAGTGTTTCACTAGAAAGCCAGAAAAACAATTGCTTGGTCCTTTTCAACTTTTCAGTAGAAGCTTCAATTAGTACTATAGGAAAAACACTTGCAGTTTTATACTGGATCAGTGGCTCAATTTCTTCAAACTTTTGGGATTTCTTTATTCTTTTTAATTTTTTTTTATTTTAAAGGTATGGGATACGAGTCAGGATTACGTTACATAAGTGGTTTACGTACAGGTGAAGTTTGGGCCCTCCCATTGGACCTCACATCACTTGGGTTAGGGTCAGGCACCCTTACTGATATTATGTGCTCCCCTCCCCCCACCCACCTTCTCTTGCCAGTGTCCTGCTACTGCCAATCCTTTTCCCGTCGTATTATGCTAGATGTTCAGGTTCCACTTATGAGTGAGAACATATGGCACTCAGTTCTTTGTTTCTGTGATAGCTCACTGTGCATTGTAGACTCTAAATCCATCCAAGTTGCTGCCAAGTCCATAATTTTGTCCTTCTTTATGGTTGCACAATATTCCATTCCACTGTATCAAAGCAGTCAATCTGGGTTTCTGACTTCCAAAGTTGTAAGTGGTTCACACATGCTTTGAATCTATGTTAAGTTGCAAAAATGGAAAGGCAGCACAATAAAACATCCTGTCAATATGCTCGCATTATGCTCTAACCAACGAGTCTAGAACATTTTGAGAATATAGGATGTTTGGTTTCTTTGCAAGAGTGGAATGTCTAAAGAAACACTGTTCAAGATAGTCTGCATGTATTATATATGACCTCGCTTTGGGGTGGTTGAAGTACTGTCTAAAAAAATCAAGCTGACATGATAGACTCTATAAGATGTAATATGTCAGCAGTCTTCAAATTAAGACCGTTTTAATCTATAATTTAAACCCACTTTATTTTTATGTAATGTCTCTTCTTGATTTTAAATCTTAGTTATTTTTATTAAGGAAAATTGACACGATATCTTCTTTTTTAAAAAAAACATAAACAAAACTTCTGCTGGAGCTTTGGAGAGTAAATTTAAGTTGGCAATAATAATAACAGTAAATCTACACTGGAGTGAAAATTCTGTTAAACAATTCATATCCAAACCTATAGACACTCATTAATAATACTAATTTCCATTTTTTAGATTTTGAGATAAAATGTACAAATTAAAACAAAATTTCGATGACAGTTTTATTAAACCATCCTTTGTATCACAAAATTTCTTGAACTTAATTTAAAATCATGGTGGAAAAATGTAAAAAATTTTTCCTAGTATTACATTTTGAAGAATTAGTTAGCATTTGGTTCAATATATAATATATAATAAAATGTATGCTTTGTAAATGTGGGAGAAAATTAGATGATTTTCCACGTGTAGTTTTTGCAGTGTGAACACAATTTAGTATCTGGCAAGTGTTTTCAGCTTAACAAAATTACTTTAAAGAGATGTGCAATATTAACTGCGTATTTCCTAGAATTATGTTTTAATATGTTTGATATAGTCAGTATGCATATCTTTGAACTTTGGATTTACAGAGTTTGTAATCTGGAAAAAAAATATAGATGTATTTCATTCAGTACACATGTGATCAATTGTTTTGCTGGCAATTTTCCTAGCACACAGAACACTGCTAACACAATGTCTTTGTCTATTGACTTAACTCAGCAAGTAGCTGTATTAAGACGGATGTGTAAGCCCATCAAACTATAAAACTCAAAAGTAGGCTTGACTTTTATTTGCAATAGCTCTTGTATCAAAACCCTGTTGAGTTTGGACTATTTGCCAAATCATAAAGAAAAAGGGAGACTAGGACAGAGTTCTCAAACTGATAACCCACAGGTTGAATGTTTTCCACAGATATGTTTTTTTTTTGCCTGCATGATTTATACAGAAAGTGATTTTTTAAAAAGAATTTCCTAGTGAAAGGTTAACTATAAATCATCAGCAGCATGAAGGCAGGAGTCTTCTCATGTTGAGGTTTCCCTACGCAAGCAGTTGGCCGTAATGGACAGTTAATGCTTTCCTTGGAAGGGACATGCTTTCTAGACTATCCTACTTAGCTCGATCCACTCCGTCCTATTCCTTTCCGGTCCATGGAAGTGCCTGA
This sequence comes from Cephalopachus bancanus, assembly GCA_027257055.1. NCBI lineage: Eukaryota > Metazoa > Chordata > Mammalia > Primates > Tarsiidae > Cephalopachus > Cephalopachus bancanus. The sequence continues at coordinate 5,714,617 of JAPVLO010000138.1, forward strand.
GTTTTCTACCACATGTATAGCAGTTTATTCTGCCTCTATGATTGCTTTTTTAAACACTGTGCATGACTTCAGTGATCACCTATGTGAAGGCCAATAAATGATTCATTTCCGGAAAATGAAATAAGGTTTGCTAACTGACCAAAAGACAAAACAAAGGAACATGACTGGTAACAGTCACGTCATTGAAGGACAATAGATGATTCATTACTGATATGACAAAAAGACAAAACAAAGGGAGGCATGATAATAGTCACGTTGGGGAAATGAAGTTGACTTAGAAATAAGAAAGCTGAAACTCTCTAAGTAAATAGCAGTAAGTACTTATTTTAACCTTATTTGGACCAAAAACTGCTTAGGCAATGTCCGGGAAAAAATCGTGACCTCTGTATTACTCAGTCAATGACAAACCAGGGGAGGAGTTCACACAAGAGGAAATAAAAAGCTTGTTGTAACCTCCTTGGGTGTTTCCCCCCCACCAGATATCCAATCTTGCAAGACCGCCATTAAAGTCTCTTTTCTTCTGCACTCCACTTCTCTGTGTTCATCCTTTGATTTTGGACAGGTCAGTTTGTTTCTCACAGTCTAGTTATTGGTGTGACTGCCAAATCATCAGGGGCAGAGCTTTGTTAATCTCAGGCTTTTTTTTTTTTCTTACCTTAAAAGTGATCTTATTTTTTTCTCACTTTTTTAAGTATGCTCCCAAGATAAAATCATATCTAAATTGTATTAAACTTTTTTTTCTTTTGCTTTTATTGTTTTTATGAGTGGGATCTCACTGTTCCCAGGTCAGAGTGCAGTGGTGCGATCACAGTTCACCGCATTCTCTAAATCCTGGGCTCAGGCAATCCTTCTGCCTTAGTCCCCTGAGTAACCGGGACTACAGGTGCACAACCACACCCAGCTAATTTTTTATTTTTATTTTTTGTAGAGATAAGGTCTTGCTATGATGCCCCAGCTTGAACCTGTGGGCTCAAGCAATCCTCCCACCTTGCTGTTGTTGTTATTATCTCTAACTAGAGAATGGAGAAAGGAAGGAATACACCCCCATCCCCATAGGGATATTGATTTGTAGGTTAAAACATGGTAGTAAAGGTAAGCATAGGAAAGGGTAAGAGAAGGCAAATGGAAACCTTAAACTTTTTTCTCAATAAACAAATAAAAGTTATTATTCAGGTCTTTCAGTGGGGAACAACATAAATTAAAACTAGAAAACAGGCCTAAAGAAGCTACAAGAAATTAAATGTGATGAGAAATACGTCACAAATGCTGTATCCACAAAGCTCTCAGAAGTCTGTGAAGATACCAAGACAAAACAAAAATTACACTCAATGATATAGCTCTATGTAATCCTCCTTGCCCTCCTTCTCCATTAAAATAATGCAAAAATTCACTATTGTTTAGACCCAGAAAAGACTATTCTCTGTATATTTAACAACAGACATATCCAACAGATAATCACGCGTTCATATTCATTTTGCCAACAATGGCATTATGAATATGCCAATATTGAATTCAGTTCCTCTACAAAGTTTCAGTTATAAAAATAATAACTCGTGTGGACAAGTGTGGTGGCTCACGCCTGGAACCTCATCACTTTGGGAAACTGAGGCTGGAGGACCACTTGAGCCCAGGACCAGCCTGGGCAACATAGTGAGACCTCATTTCTACGAAAACAAAGAAACAACAACAACAATAAAAACCACTGACCCTCCAAATCCTTGGTTTTAAACATCTGTCTCATCTAAGAAGTCAACACAAAACTTCTATCTGTAGTGTGTTCCATTTGGATGTAAGAAAGATTATATTCCAGAGAGATATTAAAATTAGCTTCAGATTTTTTTATTTACCATTGTCAGAAGAACTACTTTTTTTTAAAGAAAAGCTAGTTTTCTGATTATAAGCCTTATGCCACAGTTCTGCACAAGCTGACATCTGAGCTTAATTGACTAGCCAACGTGAGGGAGTTGTCAAAGAAAATATGCTCAGTTCGAATTTGAGGGCTTGATACTAACTAAACAAAATGGTATAGCAAATTTGAGAAAATCTTGTCAAATTAAGCTTTTTATGTATTGAATTTAAGCCAAATAAGTTCAGGAATGACTAACCCATAGTGATTTCGTTGTCATGGAATGATCACCAAAAAATCATGATCATCATGTTATAAAATGGAGTTCTTCAATTTTTCAAAAGGGACATATTTAATGTATTCTAATCATTTTTAAGCAATAGATACACCATTTCAACTCCAAAGACAGAAAAGTTAGGACAATTGACAGACTTAAAATTACCTAACCCTTACTCTTTTTTGTCATCCTGTACTTATGTAAAATTCTATATATTTTCCCTTTTACTTAATTTTTTCATGTAGTAGATACCTTTCTTTACATGGAACAAGCTTTCTCTCTACATAAGAGATCCCAGCAGACCTTGCATATTCTTTTTTTTTTTTTTTTGAGTTGGAGTCTCACTCTGTCACCCAGACTGGAGGGCAGTGGCCGCTCCTGGCCACCGCAGCCTCGACCTGCTGGGCTCCGGTGATCCTTCCGCCTCAGCCTTCCAAGTAGCCGGAATTACAGGCGCGCGCTACCACGCCCGGCTGATTTTTTGATTTATTGTAGAGATGAGGTCTTGCTGCCCAGGCGGGTCTCGAACCTGCGGGCTCAGGCAATCCACTCACCTCAGCCTCCCAAAGGCGCGGGATTACAGGCTGAGCCACCGAGCCCGGCTTGACCTTGCATATTCTGAGGAAAACTACATTCCCCTCTGTATCCCAAATTTTATGGCATCATCACCTCTGACTGCATACCACCAGATCTAATCACATCGTGCCATTAATCTCTGTCAAGGATTTATTTTTCTTAAAGCATTATCTTTTATTCACTCTTGTATTACTTCTAGTTTAGACTTTGTTTCTAAAATGAGTTTTTGTTTTATTTTTAACTCTTTCTTGAATTCTATAACTTTATTTCTAAGTTTTTCTAAATCTTTGTCTTGATCAATTTTATTCCATGCGCAGCAGTGTTTTCTTGGTTTGGGGACTATCTGGGTAGGATTCCCAGATGAATTAGTTTTAAGAGTTTAAAGAGAACACACTGCTCCATCCCCTTCTGACCTAATCACGGGCTGTTTGTACTCAACTCTTACTAGATCTTGGGTTAGAGAAAGGCGCTTTTGTTCTCGGCTGCTGTTCTTCTTTTGCTATGTAGTGTGTTCCAGTGACTGCCTGTGACTGTTGGTGAGCTCTTCTGTTTGTACTTTGGTCACATGTTCCATTGCTTTCTTCTGCTTCCGCCTACACAGATAATGAAAGTTTACAGGTCTTGCAGCAGTGGTGTTTATCCCCACCAGCTCATATCTTTGGATTCCTGGGTATACTTTATGCCCAAATTTTGTAGTAGGTGTTGTCCTTTTTTTTTTTAAGTTAGAGTCTCACTCTATCACTCAGGCTGGAGCGCAGTGCCATGCTCATGGCCACCCCAGCGTCGACCTGCTGGGCTCAGGTGATGTTCTCTTCTTAGCCTTCCAAGCAGCCAGAATGACAGGAGCGCACTACCACACCCAGCTAATTTTTTGTAGAGATGATGTCTCACCAAGTTGCCCAGGCTGTTCTTGAACCCATGGGCTCAGGCAATCCCCTCATCTAGCCTTCCCAAAGTGTTGAGATTACAGGGTTGCGCCACTGTGCCTGACCGTCCATTCATTTTTTTAATCTCTGCTTTCTCTCTCTCTCTCTCTCTCTCTTTTTTTTTTTTGGTTTGTTTGTTTTGTTATTGTTTGGGGTAGATTCTGAAACATTAAAGAACTCTCCTGCCACTGACTTTCTTCCATAAGTGCAGTTGTTAATTTTTGATATATTCGCACCTGCAAATTATTAGATAAAAGAATTGAATAAGTTGTAGGGATCATTGTAGGTAATTGTAGCTGCAAAGTGAATAATTTCTCAGTATAGGAAAAATATGTAATATTGTTTTATCAAAATTGTTTTACTTTGCAACATGTTTCTCTACTTTTGTGTTTATAATTAATCTAATAACTCACCAGTTTCCATCATATCATACATTTATTTATTGTTCTTTCTGGCCAGTCTTGATAAAAGTTCTATTTTGCAGTGAGTTAATTTTTTTTTAACATTAGCTATTCTTTTTGATTTAGAGTTTAGCAAAGCGACTTTAGACCATATTGACTTTCTTTTTGTTACATAAAGCATATTTATACTTTACAAACATTTATTTTAAATTTTATTCTTGATACTTCTAAAGTAAAACAGTTAAAGCTAGATGACTTACTTCCCTAACATCCTTTATTTATTTAACAAAGTTAAAATTTTATAGTTCTCAACATTTCTCCCTCAGTATCACATATAAAGAATAAAATTCCCATGAAAGACACAGTCCTTCTCTAGATGGTGTTTGTTTGAGATGTGAGTGTAATGTTATTTATGGGGATAACCTTGACCAGACTGTAATTCATAAAAAGTGAATCATTCCTACACTGCAGTACCTTAAATATTGTTTATAACAAATTACCTGTAACACATCCCAATGACTGATTACAACACACCAATTTGTCATTGCACTGTAGCTGAAAACCACTGGATTACAACAAGTTGACCTTTTCAATGGCTTTTCTAAAGGGTTTGTGCAAATCTTACATTTAAAAAGAAGCTCCATCTGTGTGTTATAAAATGTCATCGTAATTTGTCTTCACTGCTGTAGGTATTTTTATTTACTCTGGGGAATTTCCTTGCCTCAGGAAGAAGGTTTTTGTTCCTGGCATTCTTTAACTCCACTAGAGAATATTTTTTTGCAGAATGCCCTTCTAGTAACCATTCTAAACTTCATAAACATAAACTTATTAATACACAGCTCTCCTTTGGTACCAGAGCAGTCATATGTAACTGATGGAGCTTTGTGGCTCTGTTGTATGAATCGTGTTATAAATAGGTGATATTTGTGGATACTGGTATTCTCTGACCTCCCTTGAACTTTAAAAAAATGCATTGAAATATGCTGAGGGCCTCACTTTGTTTATTATTTATTAATTGAAAAGTATTATTCTAATGTCAAAATAGTTTTAGTTTTAGAAGATGAGAAAGTCATTTCTTGGCTGCCACAAAGTTTGCAATAAAACTGGGAGGAGAGAATCCAGCTGACTGTGGATTTCTTTTTTTATCTAGTTGCATGGCCTCAGCTGCCAAAATGTCATTATTTTGTAGTAAAACATTTTCTCTCATGCTGATGATTACCTGTTCGTTCTCTTTTAAAATGTTTTTCTTCACATGAGATCACGTGTCTCCTATTTATAAAACAGTGTACCTCCCTGAATAGAATTTTATAAATACATGCAACATGGCTACTTGGAAATGGAAAAAGGCCTATTTAATTATATCATGAAAACATTGCTATTATAATTATTCAGAATTCATATTAGAAATAGCTACCTGCTCATTTTTAAGTTAACAAAGAATATAGGATATGAAATACCAAATCTCCAGGTAATACTAAAGCTTCATTTTATCTACAGTAGTAATTTTTTTATTGCAAAGCTTTTAATAGAACTTCCAGTCAGCAGTCAGATTATGTTTATCATCAATTTTTATTGAGCGTTTGATGAAAGCATAGAGTAGGTAGAAAAAACACAACATGTTACTCTAAAAAAAAATAAAAGAAACTTGTTTTGGCTTATAAAATTATGATATATTTCCCAAACAGTTTAAAAGAAAATAATCACCATTATTTTCTCCCTCAATCCATGATTCATGGTTCCAAGTTGCAAGCTACAGAAATAACTTTGACTGCACTTACCAAAAAATGAACTTATCAAAAGGATATTAAGTAGCTCAAAGAATTGCTAAGAGACAAAGCTGCCTGATAATATCCAAAACTACACTGCAGATGTAATTTAGTGAGGGTACCCCTTGCCTCTACCAGCACTGGGGACCCAAGCACAATGCACCTCCACCATATAACATGCAATCTGTGAAAGAGAATGGGACAGTGAGTGTTTGGAATTTCCAGTTTCTACCACTGACATAAGTTTGATTCCCATGTAGACTTACCGAATCCCACAGACAGAGAGAGGAGGTTGAAATACTGGTTTACTTGAAAAAATATCCTCTACGAAATTTCTCATTTTTCTGTTGGATGATTTTTTAAATACATTTTTTCTTCTGTGTGCTATATTGGTATCGATTTTGCAAATACCGATGAAACTGAATAAGAGCTACTATGTGTTGGTCACCATTCAAAACCTAAGTGTCTTAGCACTTTTATTTAGTATTTCAAGCTATTTCTTTGTGTTTGTTTGTGTCTTTTTGTGTGTAGTAAAAAAGAATACTGTCATAATTTTCAGAAGCTGAATTCTTTAGACTCTTGACCTCTTTGAAGAGATAGGAAGCTCTGCCCAAAGGATGGTTGTCTATTCATGAAGTAATTACTTTGATTGTGACAGATTAATCGTCAATCAATGTGCCTTTAACAATTGTGAAGAAAATGCACTAACCTTTTCAAGTTTCTATCCTGTGCTTGGCCTTGGGGCTCAAGTGATTTAGTAACTTATTTGATTTTCTTTTCCTAAGTTGAAAAACACAAAATTTCTTTGATTTTGCCTTTTATATTCTCTATGTTGCTTCCTGGATTCTGATTTCTGACAAAATGTCAAATAACTTAGGAAGAAGGCTTATTAAATGTTGCCTTTATGCCCTGCCACCTGGAGGTGATTCTGGTCCTGGTTCAAATCCAGACTTCTGCCAGGATTTGGAAAATCTCCTATTTGGCCTTGAGTCATACTCAAGCTGTGTATACTCAAAAGCCTCAGAAAGTTTTGAAAATGGAATAGAGGATTCAATCAGTGATAAATGCCTTCAGTATGTTTCATTGTTGCCTGGGAAAATCCGCTGTCACTATCCCAATCAGTTACCAATAATTTAACTCTTAACGATACACACCAAACAGAAATGTGAATGTATAGTCATAAAATATACTCATAAAAATGTTCAAAAGAATACTATTCATAATAACCAGAAAAAACACCATGTGTTCTTCACCAGCCTAATGGATAAATAAATTATGCTATAGTTAGTAAAATAAACACTAAGCAGCAATGGGAATGAATGAGCAATTTTTACAACAGCAATATAGATGAAGAACAAAAAACTGACGTTGAGCAAAAGAGTCAAAACATAAAGAATATATGGTGCATGATTCCTTTTTTAAAAACAAAATAGGCAAAATTGATCTATGCTAATAGTAGTAATAATATTCGTTATCTTTGGGTAAGGCATCACGACTGGAAGGTAACACAAGTGAGGCTTAGTTGCCTGTAAGGCTGTATTTATTGATGTTGGTGCTATTTTCATAGATGTGTTCACTTAGCACAAAATTATTGAGTTGAAAAAACAATTTTGTACTTTTCTGGATGTGTGTTTTAGTAAAAGTTCAGTATATAATTCACTAAACTCTAAATCATTCACATTGATACATTCGAATATTGCATTTGCTCTTAATAATGCGGTACTATTTTCTAAATCAGAGCTACTTACAAGTTTCAGTTTCTTAAAAAAGAGACATAATATTGATTTTGATTACCTTGAGCACCATTACAGCATGCTCTATTTATGAAAATTTCACTCAGCTCTCTTACTGGGTAGTTATCTAGTAAAGAACTGTAAGTAGATCATTGGTGCCTGGCATCATTTTGAAATGAAATAATGTACCACAAACAATCAGTTTTATTTGGTTCTCACAGAGGATCAAAAGACATGTTGTTTGAGCAATACTTAACAGTATCATAATGCAAACGTGTACCTTTACTGCACTTGTTCTTAATTCAAGTTTGCTATGTTTACCCATATAAATACCTAATATTATCATCAACCTGTGTAAATACCAGTTGCTTATCTTTTATTTGTATATGAAGAGATACTGAACTCTTAATATGCGTACTTTTACAACATTCAGCACTTCCTCAATTATATTCCTGTCATAGCTCATTACACTTGATTTATTGTTAGTCTTTCCAGCTAGAATGTAAGCTCCATCAGGAATGATCCAATGTCTCTCTTGTTCACTGTTTCGTCTCCAATATCTTTCCCATTGAATGATATGTATTAGATATTTCAACAATATTTATAGATGACTGGTTACAGTAATCCAACTAGAATGTTTATTCAGGAACATCCCCCTAGCCCTTTTTCAAAAATGTATGTGTTCTTCTAAATCCAAAATTCTGATAACAATTGACAAATTGAGAAAATTAGAAAAATTATTAGTAATTCTCATGTGAGAATTAAAGAATAACTATAAATATAGAGACTTTACTGGCTAGATGGAATCTGCTAATAACAAGGCAACAGCAAGAGCAGGAAATATTGACACCCCCTGAATATTAAGGTTAAGATTTTTAGGAACTGAAATAGAAGTGTATAAGGGAAAGATAGATCATGATCTAATCAGAAAGTCTTACTTGTTGTTGTTACATGATATGTGTGACTTTGTAAGCTTCTCTGCTGTTAATGGTGAATCATTCTTGCAAATTATATACTTATATCTATACCTGTCTTTATCTATCTATAATGTGTGTATATGTATATACATATATTATACTTTGTACAAATCTTATAAATGTATTTCAAAAAATCAAAAGTTTAGAATGTTAAATATATCTTAAAATGCCAATTTTGCTACATGGGTCTGTGTTGCTGTTACTTTGCTAGAATATCTGCACGCTATGCTATCCAGACTTCCTTGTATTGTTTACTGATGTTTTCCAGTATTTGAATTTTTGCTATAGGTTATAATTCTTAGTAAACACAACTAAAACAGTAAAAAAAAAACCCTACTATAAATATTACTAAAATACTAAGTATTTCAGTTCCATTTATAAATTCTCTAAAACTAAAAACATTCAAGATTTTAGAAATTTGTAAAAATTCCCAGAAATTCTCATCCCCCCCCAAATTCTGAAGCTTATTATCTGTTAGACACGTGCAAACAGTAAATCAAACTATTGATCTTAAAATATTTTATCTGCTTTATTTGTTGTTGCCTTGTTGTTAGAGAAAGAAAACCCTAAATATAAAATATAAATTATCTACAAAACAATATACTAAGTATCTCTGTCAGTAGGACCTTGACTATAAAGTCATTAGAGAAAGATTTCAGAAAGGTGGATAAAGTGTTGGCAATGACCATGTGGAGCAAGGAGTATTTGGGATTTCAGGTCTGGGTTGCACTGAAACAAATAGGCAAGGAAAGAAATGAAGGGTACAGTTTTTAGAAAAAAAGAATGGAATATCAAAGTATATAGGAAAATAATTTTTGTGGCTAAATAATACAGTAAGTTTCTATTCTTTTGAGGAATGAAAATTTATATTATACAAAAATAAAATTTGAAAACCTTGATAAAATAGGTAAAAACGAGTTGTCTTACTACTTGAACAACTATTGAACAATAGCACTTGGACAGTGTCAAAATTAGTTGGGATTTACCACAACAGCTTGTCATAAATTTGTTTAATATAGTTGGTGCTTTAGTATTCATTTTAGTCCTGACATGAGTTATTTGAAACCCAGTTGTACCCCTTCACTTTTGGCCAAGTTAAAACTTCTCCTTTCTGTGTGGTTGTTTGTGATACAGTCCACATGTTCCTCATCTCAATGACTCCAAACCCAAAACACCCGTACGTGTTAACCACGATAATAACTAGTGGTTGACATAAGAGCCATGTAAAGTGGTCCTCCTTTCCCTTTTTTAACTAGCCAATCCACAATCCTCATAAGAAAGCCTTAAGCATAATGCCCATGTACTTTGGTAAACACATAGTCCTCCAGGTCCTCTATTTCTCACGCCCCACCCACTGATTGAGCTTCTTGCTGCCATTAGTCTTCCCATCATCCTCCTGTCTATACCTCTAACTCTCTGGGACCTGTGAGTAAGAAAGTTATCTTGTTTCATGCATCTTGGTTTCTCTTATTCATTGTGTCTCCGCTGACACATTAATTTAACTTTTCCCTAGCTCAGGGCTCTCCTAGAAAGTTACTATTTTGGAAGAGAGAGAGAGAGAGAGAGAGAGAGAGAGAGAGAGAGAGAGAGAGAGAGAGAGACTTCAAACCAAATTAGAAAGAAAACCCACAGGTACTAGAGTTTTGATCAAGATGTGAGAAAATTATTTATGCAAGGCACTGATGGAAGTTGTGCACAAATGAGATCAATATTGATATTAATTTTAAATGGTTTCTATTCCTACTTTAAATATATTTAGTAAAGCATAATTAATGTCATTATATATATCATTAAAAGCTCTTAAAATATGGAATCTGTAATACAGCATGTGCTATTATTTAAAATGTAAAAATTCTCAGGTTAGACTGATTCCAAAGTAATGTGAATGCATCTGACACTGAATGTATTCACTTGTTCTTTCATTCATATGCCCACCAAATATGTAATGGTTTCCTCTTATTTCCTCAATACTAGAAAGTTTTGAACTATTTAGAGTTCCTAAATACAATTCCCGCAGTGGAAGAAGGTTTAAAAATGTTTAGGGGTAATATGGAGGCTAGAATGGTTAGGGTAGTGCACAGTTGGGAGCTGATGGGAAGAGAGGAGATCTCAGTGGTAAGGGGAGAGTGGTGGGTTGCAGGTTGGATAAGGCCTCAAAGACCTTTGGGAAATATTTGGTTTTTCTCTGAGTGAGATGGGAAACTGCTGGAGAGTTCTAAGTTTTAAAAGTGACATCTATTATTTTAAAATATCACTCTAACTAGTTCACGAATAGACTATAGGAAGAAAAAGTGAAAGTAGGAAAAGCAGCTAAAAAGTTTTTGCAAATAATTCAGGAAAAAAGAAATGATGATGGCTTATTCTAGAATGACTTTACAGTGAAAATGGATGACAAATGATCCGATTCTGAGTATTCTTTAGTAGAGTCAACCGGATTTCCTGAGATATTGAATATCGGTCATAAGAAAAGTGAGTATTTAAAATGTCTCCAAATTTTGGGGAAGATAAAATTGTGGTCACTGTCATTTGGAATACTCTGAGTAAAGGAATAAGTTGGGGAGAAGATTTACAGTTTAGTTTTAAAATGTAAGTTTGGAATGTCTATTAAACAAAAAGGTATGTTTTACTTACCAAACCATGACTTTAAATCACTGTGATTTGCTTCAAAGATTACATACATTTTAGCATTTACCTCTGTTCTGTTGAAAAAGTTAGAGTGAAAATGATTTACAATTAGATTTAGTGTAGTAAAGAATCCCACAGCACAAAAGTTGCATTTGAAAAACTTGTAAAGTCATTATTCAATTGATTTTTACGAATTTCCTTTTTGACAGATTTAGCATCTACCAAATATTAGAATACCCCACATTTTTCCTTTTTTAAAACTAGACCTAGATATTTCATGTAAAGTAATACTTGGGGGTTCAGAAATGACTATGTATGTGGTGGAAGTAGAGTAGATAATAATTAAAAAGTTAATAACTTTTTTAGTAGTTTTTCTTCATTTTCTTATTCACTTCAATTTTTCCAGCTCCTCTTTCCCCTTACCTCCTTTACTCTATTTGTTTCCTTTCAATAATATTTTATTTAATTGAACATTTACTCTATTACAGGCATTAATATGGGTATTCTAAAAGATACAAAAGTAAATAAGTTGCAGGTGGACTTAAGTAATAGAAGACCTGATAGAGGATATACACCACAGCCCTTGCTATGTATAGCATGATGTTATAGATGTTAAGTGAGAAGTGTGTAGATAGATTTTTTTAAAAAAATTTCATTTTAAAGATGTGGGGTACAATTCAGGGTTATGTATGCAAATGTTCATTAGGCAGGTATCCTTGTTGTTGAGGTGTGCCCCTCCCTCCCCTGGCAGCCTCCCTCAACTGCTAATCCTACCCCCCCTCCCCTGGCAGTTTCCCACTATTGCCAATCCCTTATGGTGTTATGAAAATTGTTCAAGTTCCACTTATGAGTGAGAACACATGGTACTCTATTTTTGTTTCTGTGATAGATCGCTGAGTATGATAGACTCTAAATCCATTCAAGTTGTTGAGAATTCCATATGTTTGTCCTTAATTATGGCTGCATAATATTCCGTTGTGTATGTGTACCACATTTTTTTTTATCCTGTCCAGGTTTGATGGGCAGCATGGTTGGTTCCATGTTTTTGCTATTGTGAATAGAGTTGCAACAAACATATGTGTGCAGGCATCTTTTTTGTAGAATAATTTGAGTTACTCCGGGTATAATCCCAATAGGGGAATTGCTGGGTCATATGGAAGGTCAATTTCTAGGTCTTTCAGAAATTGCCACACTGTCTTCCAAAGAGGTTTCACTAGTTTGCATTCTCACCAGCAGTGTAGAACTGTTCCTAGGTGTAGATAGATTTTTACAAAGTTATTGTTTCATCTTATCCTTATGTTTCACCTTATATAAATGAACTTTACATATGTCAATTATATGATTGAGTGGTTCATGCTTCCTAATGGCAGACCAGGATTTATCAAGTAAACTCATACTTACTAGTGATAAGAACTAAAATTTTAACTTTCTAAATATTTTATGAACTATAAGCATTCAAAAATAGAGGAGAAATAAAGTACAAAAGCAATTAAAATCTTTTTAGTCTATATAAATATTAAATACATATCATGCCTGCATGAGTCTTGGAAGCATTTTATAGAGAGATTGAATCTTATTAACACAAGTAGTCCTTGGCAGTTTTTATACAAGTCCCTTTAAAATTTCCTCTAAGAATATTGCCTGATTGTCACATAAATCTTCTGCACTTAGCTCTCAGTTTTATTTACCAGCTACTTACTGAATTACTAAATTCAGAACCTGAATTTAGCTGTTTGACCTTGAGAGGAAAAGATAAACAAAATACAGAAATATGCCATTAGTATGAATAAAGCATATCTGCCCTGAGAAAGTTTATTTATCTCCACTAAACACAACTATTTCCTGGGCTGAAGCACACATAAATTCATGGATATGGGTGTGTTTGTACACAGAAGCTGAAGAAATAGTCCATAATTCTATAGATAAGAAATTTATGTGATTCACTAAATCTAAATTATTTTATTTATTTATTTATTTATTTATTTATTTATTTATTTATTTATTTATTTATTTATTTTGAGTTGGAGTCTCACTCTGTCGCCCAGACTGGAGTGCAGTGGCCGCTCCCACCCACTGCAGACTCGACCTGCTGGGCTCCATTGATCCTTCTGCCTCAGCCTTCCAAGTAGCCGGAATTACAGGCATGTACTACCATGCCCGGCTGACTTTTTGATTTATTGTAGAGATGAGATCTCGCGCCTAGGCGGGTCTTGAACCCGCGGGCTCAGGCAATCCACTCACATCAGCCTCCCAAAGGCGCAGGATTACGGGCTGAGCCACCGAGCCCAGCAATCTAAATTATTTTACAAATTTGTTATGTCAAAAGCATGATGCTACAATGTTACACTGATATTCTGGAAACTTAGAAATGAAATACTGGCATCTCAGTTACTATTAGAGGCCACGCTGGTAGCCCTGGTATTGAGAATACAACCTTTCTCCACTTTGGCACCAGGAAAAGATAAAATTATAGATGGCCAACTTGAGGAAATGACTCCAGAGACTTTGTCCAACATATAGCTGTATCCAATTCTCCTAAATGAGACAATATAGCTTCAAAACATAAGATGCCCATGGTCATATGAATATACATCTGCTGATAGATATGAGATTTATTAAACAACAACAAAAACTGGTATTGAATGAAAAGTAAAGATCTGAACCCTCTCGAATATTAGACCAACTATGGTATCTTGTTACTTTACTATGCTTTGTGAATAGTCCATTGGGCTCTCAGCACCTTTTTGGTTTCACTCTGGTCTTTAGGACTTACCCCTGAGATCATGAACTAGGATTTAGTCTGGATCAAGTCCCAGATTCTTGTTATTTTGCCCCACAATTCCATTAGATAGCACAAGCCCTGTTTTTTGTTACTGGGTGTTACCCAAGATAGGTTTCTGGTTTCAGCTCTATTTCTGGTGTGGTCATACTTATTCCCATGACAGCTACTATAGCTCACTCAGGAAAATGAAATCCATCCAACCTTTTGACATGACCTTTTCAACTTTTAGTATTTTCAGTAATGTTTACCTTGAAACCCCCGGCATAGAAAAAATGAACTCTTTTTTTTTTTTTGGTCTTAGAATCACTCTAATGATAATTAGCATCTTTTTTATTCTCATGTTACTTTCTCTAAACACATCATTAAAATTTTAAAGATATAGAAAGTCCTTGAAGTGGCTGACAAATTGACTCTTCAATTCAGTCCTAGTCTTCTCCCTATTTTGTCCCGGTTTTCCTAAATACGTTTGAAGCTGACAGTTGTATTTAATGAAACAAGTGCCTGCATTTAGTGGATAATAGGTCAAAGAATGCTCACCAATATATGTGTTTCCCTTCTTTTTCCTTTGTTTAGTGCTCAGCAATGCTTTAAGGATGCCTTCCGTTTGTGTTAGGGACACAATGCCATGTCCTAGCCAAGAGAATGTGCTCAAAAGTAATATAGAACATTTAAAATGCACAAGAATACCCGCATAATGAATATTTGTATACCTAACCCTGAATTGTACCCCACATATTTAAAATAAAAATAAGATAAAATAAATAAAATTGTAGCTCATAAAACTCCTCCGTAAACCTTCACTCCCTTTTTTCCTGTTGCGTGGTAGTTGTGGAGACATCTGGAAAATTTAGTGTGCAAGATTACCACTCTTCCCCCACTCACCTATCTCACTCTTTAGGGGAAGTTACTGTATCAAGAAGGCCACATCTGGACCAGACAATATTACTGAATGACATGGCATCTGGAATTTCTGCTGGATGTGAAGACTGGATAGAATTTGAGATTGTATCCTTTGGAGAGGATGGTCTATGTGTGAAAAGAAAGGAGCAAAAGAAAGATGTGAGCAATCAATAAACCCTTGATAATTTTAGTTAATGAAAATTTCAGTTCCTTATTATAATAGCATGTACCAAAAATATTCTAAAATTGGAATCTTGAAGTGGAGTACCTCTGGAAAACAAATAAAAATATATGATATTGGCATAATGTCTAAATATGAGTAACAAACAGATATTGGAGAGTAGAAATATGGTGATATATGTACACAGTGTCACAACCCATGGTAAAAAACATTGCCTGCATTAACTCTGAAGATCAGGTATGTATCTGTTGAGCCAATATCCCTAGGATAATTGATTGAGGAAAAAAAGTGTTGGTGTATATTGGTATTGGTTGTATTTAGCACAGGATTTCAACAAGGATGAGCATAGGAGGTAATTGTAAGTTGAACAGCTTGAAATTATAAATAAAATGGAGTAGAATCCATTAATTGGTTGGCAGAGGCCATGACAATCCAGGACTCAGCATGGGAACCGGATGAAGACACCCTTCTGGAAGGCAAAGCCCCAGAAGGATCCGTGTGCGTGGCAAAGCCCCTCAGAAAGTCTTGAGGAAAGTTCTACATGAATGTCCTGTGACTCATGGTTGCCTGTTTGTTCCCATTATATTGTTCAATAATAAAGCAGTTAATGCTTCCCCATTGGCCATGCCTCAGGAAATGCAAATAGCAACCCAATGGGTCACAATGACCCAACCAATTACTCCAAAACCTACTGTGACAAAGTGGACTTTTAACTGTTCTACTTTATGTTAAAACTATGGCATCGAGAAATGACAGAAACTGAGGAACAAACTAAAGCAAACACAGTCAAACCATACAAACAACACCAGAGTAGCCACAAGTTTAAAGCTTTGAAACAATATCACAAACCCTTGCCAACTGTTAGAGCAGGCCCCATATAGGCTATAATAGGAATGGCAGAATTTGGTGGGCACCTAGAGAAAAGAGTAGTATGCAAAACTTAGAATGGCTTGACCCTCCACTACTTTATACGGGTGCATATGATGATGATATGGTTAGAAAAGTTTGAATAGATGAAAGACATGTTAAGTAGAAAAACTTATCTTTATAGGAAAAAATAAAATGCAGTGGGCACCCTTGGTGCCTGCTTTCTAAAACCCAAAGGTCAGCACTTAGTAAAAAGTGAAATGATTGGTATATATAAATAAAATATAGACACTGCCTCATCACAGACAGCAACCTTTAAATTAAAACTACATAAAGGTTATATGCCTAACACCTTTATATCTATATAGACTATTTACCTTTATAAAGCATAAGTTTTGCTTTCTACTTACTAATCTTTTGACTAATATTCACCTTGCTCTTTTAATAAGTTACCACTTCCAAGAACAGCTAGTTTCTTATATATAGACATTATTAAACCGTATAATTATCAGAATTGTAAAATCATTAGTACGTCGTACAATCGTTTCGATATGTTTTGATTGTTAATTTTTTCCTTTACTGTTAACTTTCTGCTAAGTGTGTGCCAAAAATTATGATGTAAATAAATCAGCACTGGTGTGCTTCAGGGCCAGAGTGCCTGAAAAGAAACTCTGGTCACGACTCTTCCTTCCCTCACCTCATCACGCCTTCTCGGGTCCGGAGCCTAATGGGTTGTAACCCACCTGCTTCTGGATGCCATATTGTAGGAATTAGCATGGAGAACTCTTTTCACCACTGAAGGTTTGTTAAGATCTGCTTTGGGTCAAAGATCAGATAAAAGGTGGCTTTTTCTTGTTCACACCTGAAAGCCTAGTGCTGCCTCCAGTAAAATGAGAGGAAAAAGCATGAAGACCAGAAAATAAATATCAAGACAATTTGAAAAGTGTATCTAAAAGGAACTTTGGGTCGTGAAATGACTGATCCAAATAGCTCAGAAGCATATAAAGATTTTAAGAAATCATATGCATCAAGATTTTCTGATCTCATTTATTGTATTTATTTATTTATTTTGCATGTGCAACATTTTATTTTATTATTTTGAAGATGTGGAGTACAATTCAGGGTTAGGTACATAAGTGATCATCGTACAGATGAAGTTTGGGCCTCCCATTGGTCCTCACTTTGCCTGGTTTGGGGTCAAGTACCCTTATTAACCCCCCTTCCTTTCCATGGCGGTGACCCACTACTGCCAATCCCTATCACATGGTGTTATGATAAACATTCAGGATCTACTTATGAGTGAGAACATGTGGTGCTCAGTTCTTTGTTTCTCTGATAAATCACCGAGTATGAGAGACTCTACATCCATCCAAGTTGCTGCAAAGTCCATAATTTTGTCCTTCTTTATGGTTGCATAATATTTCATCGTGTATATGTACCACATTTTTTAAAGTCAGTCCACCTGATAAAATAGCACGGCTGGTTCCATGTTTTTGCTATTGTGAATAGTGCTGCAATAAACACGCATGTGCAGATATCTTTTTTGTAAAATGATTTGAGTTCCTCAGGGTATATTCCCAGAAGAGGGATTGCTGGGTCATATGGAAGGTCAATTTTTAGATCTTTTAGAAATTGACATATTGTTTTCCACAGAGGTTGTACTAGTTTACACTTCTACCAACAGTGTAGAAGTGTTCCATTTTCTTTGTATCCTCTCCAGCATCTGTCGTTGTTTGAGATATTAATGATGGCCATCCTGTCTGGAGTTAGATGATATCTCAGTGTAGTTTTGATCTGAATTTCTTTGATGATTAGTGAGGCTGAGCATTTTTTCATGTATCTGTTGCTGCTTGTATGTCTTCTTTTGAGAAGTGTCTGATCATATCTTTTGCCTACTTTTTGTTAGGGCAGATTGTTTTATTCCTTTTGACATGTCAGATAAACAGTTAACAAATATTTTTTCCCCCATTCTGTGGGTTGTCTCCTCACTCTCTTAATGATTTTTTGTTTTTGTTTTGCAGAAGCTTTTCAGCTTGATGAGATCCCACTTGTATATCTTATCTCTTGTTGCTTGGGTTTTTGATTAGAAAATTGATTGTCTATTCCAAGTTCTCTAAGAATGTCTCTAGCGTTTTCTAAGATTCTTAGTTTGAGATTTTACGTTTAGGTCTTTGATCCTCTTAGAGTTGGTTTTTGTGTCCAGTGATAGGTAGGGGTCTTGTTTCAATTAGCATTTACTAATAGGTTATCCTCTCCCCGGTGGTTGTTGGTGGAGGATTAATCGAGGATGAGTTGGTTGAGAAATTGAGGTTTTTTTCTTCCAGAAGCTTTATTCTCTTCCATTGGTCCATATGCCTGCTCTTATACCAATACCAGACTGTTTCGATTATTTAACCTTATAATAAAGTTTAAAGTCTGGAATTGTGATACCTCCTGCTTTATGTCTTTAGCTGAGAATTGTTTTGGCTATTCGTGGTCATTTATGTTTCCATATGAATTTCTGTATTGTCATTTCCAGGTCTTAGAAGAATGATGTTGGTAATTTAATGGGTATTGTGATGAATCTGTAGATTGCCTTGGGTAGGATGGACATCTCAACAGTGTTGATTCTTCCTCTCCATGAGCATGGAATATTTTTCCATTTGTTTGTGTCTTCTTTGATTTTCTTTGAGCAGTGTTTTGTAGTTTTCACTGTAAAGGTCTTTCACTTCTCTGGTTAGGAAGATGCCAAGTTATTTCTTTTTTTGTGTGTGGTTATTGTGAATGGGATTGTGTTTTATTTGATTCTTTGCCTGTTTGTTTTTGGTGTATAAAGTGCCTTTGAATTTTCTAACTCTAAAAGAGCTTTCAGAACCTCAGACTTTCTCCAGCAGAAGCTAGTTTCAAATACTTGTATATTTCTCAACAAGGTATGCTCCTCAGTCCACTTCTCCAATGTGTCCAAAGGTATCTTATTCCTGGCTCATTTTGAATTTTTAGGGTTAGGACAATGAACAGATAACTTTTTAAGCCTTATATTTCTGTTCTAGGAAGAATAACATCTGATCTCAATAGCTATGACTCAGCAGCACAACACCTCTGTCTTTCAGCTAATGCAAAGTCTAAATGAAATTTGGAGTTGTCTCCCTTGTGGAGAGAAAGAGCATTTAATATGTGTAAAAATAAAGAAGCAAAAAATATTTAGTGATCAGGGTGGAAGAATGTGACAAAAAAGCTAGGGCTTACCATTGTTCTTCTTCTTTTTAGACATATAAACAAGGACACTTTCAAGCTCCTTTTAGTAAGGTTGGAGCAATGTGCCTGAGTTCTGGTCAATGGAATATGGATCAAAGTGAGGTATACTGAATAAAACTCTATCAGATACTATCTACCATCTCTTTCTAGAAATGGGAGTCCAGGGTTAGAGTTGAAGATGGTAGTACCATGAGATGAAAGGAGCTTGAGCAGAGCCCCTTTTTCTTATCCTACTCTCCACTACTCAAGTCAGACTGTAATGTAATTTGATTAAAATATCTTATTAAATACACACATGTATATTCATGCATGTGTGCAAGTGCACACACACACAGTGCACATGCACAAATTGAAATCAGGAGTGCCTGAAATATCTGAGACACACAGCTATAGTGAAAACATGCCCCAGGAAATGAGTTTAAAAAGTCCATATATCTGGTAGCTGGAAAAGCAAAGAGACTAAGTCTATGGGAGATAAATTTACTGAGAATGGTTGACGTATTAGGATGCAAGGAAAACTTAAAATATCCCCACTCTTTTGTTACTGAAGACCCAGTCTAATCAAGGGCAAGAAAAATACAGAGGTTACAGGTAGAAACCTTGAAATTTAGAGGGTAATATGGCATGGTCAATGAAGAATTAGAATCTGGTTCCAGTGCTTTATAGAAAGGAATTCTTTCTGAATCTGGAAGCGAAATCTATCTTGTGGCTAATATAGAAATCAATATTTTCCTGAAATACTAGTGCCCAGAAACTCTAAGTACCCAAGAGGCAAGGGCAGAATGGCCAGAAAATAGCCTAGTAAATCCTAGGGACATGGAGGACTGCCACTCAATAAGGCTGTGGAAATGCCTGGAAACTGGGAAATAGATAGGACTTATGTCCCAACTGAAAAATGTAAATGTAGGTGATATCAGAGCCTGGGGACACCTAAGTGTCCTTTGGGGGCTACCAAAATGGAATATAGTCAAGAATAAGGGCTCACGTGTAGGAAGTTTTTTTGGTTGGTCAATATTTTTCTTTCACTGTTGCTCTTTCTATAAAAAATAAATTGTGTAGACACCATACCTCTGTCACTTGGAGTAGTTTTCAGCACATGGAAGATACTCAAAAAGCATATATTCAATAAATAATAAATAGTTTCCGTTGGTAGCACACCTTAGTCTCTCAAAATGTAGGTATTGTTTTTATTTTTGGAGGGGGAGAAGTTTCTAAATATCAAGAAACAACAGAAATAGATTTTTTTTAGGGTTAGAATCTCATATAATTTATACAAGATTATGGTTACTTTATTATAATTATTTTAAAGATCACAAATCTACCATAATTTATTTATATTTTTATTTTTCATCATGGTGTTTAGGTAAGATTAAATCAAGGAACGTTTTTCAGAATTACGTTTAGAAAGTGTTATTGTCCTACAAGTCTCTAAAGAATTTATGTCCTTCCTGTTGTCTGAGTTTCTAAAATGATAATTTATGGAGCCTTTCTCTAGTGCTAGGTTTTTACTAATTTTTTTTTTTAAAGATCTCCCTACAGCATCCTATAGAGCTTCCCCTCATCACCTCCCCCCACCCCCAATGCTTATTCTTTTTCTTTCTTGAAATAAAAAATGACCAAAAGGGCAACTATGTCCACAACTGCTTAAATGCCAGAGCATTTGATGAGTCAAGGCATTGTGGATGTGGTGATACATCTGCCATTGCCTTTCTTGTTATTAATGGGATTCTAATTAGAACAATCAGTTTTAATTAGTATGCTGTCATGGAGCAATCTAATAAAATACTATGTCGAGGAAAATTGATCTGGCCTTGATGCTAATTACTCTGCTAGACTCTAAGCTTTATAAGACTAGGAATTGATTGCTTCAAGGCTGCCTATGTCGTGTCTTCCTTTCTTTGTCACCACTTGCTTTCTTACATACAGATTTCTACTGAAGTTGTCTCCTTACTTCATATCGTGTCCTCATCCTTAATTCATATTGTGTCCCTGTTCCTAATTAATTTTAACCATACCTTGGTCTTCAATAGAACCTGATAGAGTAGGGGTTTTTCAGTTGTCAGAGAAAATGTTCTTCAGTTAATTTTTTCTCTAAGAAGTGTACCAGATCTCAGTCCTGTAGTCCTAAAGGCTGGCTCAGAACTAAGGTTAATAGGGTTAGAACCGGGTCAACCTCCACTTACAGTCACAGAGAGTTGAGGCTGTGGCTGGAATCAGAGATTTACAGGAATGGTGACACTAGCCTTATAAAAGGAATATCTGAACAAATTTCACACAGCATTGGTTTCTCTATTTTCTCCAAGCCACTTGGCATTTTTAAGGTTAAATACACGAATATTTCTAAGAAATAGTTGACATTGATGTTTCCCTTGCTGCTTTTTATTTCTCTTTACAATCAGAATAATTTGAGATCACTGATATTTTATTGTAGTCACAAAAGATTTGGAATACAAATTTTGAAGTCTGACTTAAATTTTTAGATTCATTTTTAGTTCATTAACTGTATGTCTAGGCTTTTTGTGAAATTGTTATTGGAAATAAAGTTTAAACACACATTCTTGTGTAAAATACAACTTAATTACACCTTATTCTTCCTTTCCTTGTAATTTTCTTTATTTTAATAAGGGCAGGTGGCAATTAATTTAAAGCAAGAGATGTCTTGATCTCTGTAAAATCCCTTCTTATTGTATTAGCATAACTGTTGCTAACTGCCTAAATTTGTTTTCCTGTGTAATCCTCAGTAGTGGCTATCTATCTAGGTATGTTCAGGTGAAGTAGGTATTGTGGCCATATAAATTAGTGTATGGAGCACTAAATGTTCCTGAAATTCCTATAAAAATATCCTAGAAGAATATTGGGAACATATTAATGACTTTATGTAAATTTGAAGTTTGCTTCCAAGAATCCATTAAATTGTACCTTGTGGGTGGGGTTAAAAGATAATGAAGTTGACTAGGCTCGATGGGTCAGCCTGTAATCCCAGCGCTTTGTGAGACAGAGGTGCGTGGATTGCCTGAGCCTGCAGGTTTGAGGCCCTCCTGGGCAAGACCTCATCTCTACAATAAATAAAAAATTAGCTGGGCGTGGTAGCACACGCCTGTAGTTCCAGCTACTTGGAAGGCTGAGGTGGAAGGATCGCCGGAGCCCAGCAGGTCGAGGCTGAGGTGGCTGGGAGCGGCCACTGTACTGCAGTCTGGGTGACAGAGTGAGACTCCAACTCAAAAAAAAAAAAAAAGAAAATGAAGTTGAAGTGTTGCTGAATCTCTGATCTACACCTTACACGAGTGATTCTCATGGTGTGGTCTGACTCAGAAACTGATCCATTAACTATCTGTTACTTGTGTACAATGAAACAGAAGCTCATGCCAATATGAAAATCGTCTAAGTCATTAAGCACACTGTTTAGGTTGACCAATAATTGTTTTTCATACAGGACTTTATCAGCAAATAAAGCAGCCAATTGAACTGCATTCTATAACAACCTCCTTATTTTACTATATTCTTCCACTTTGAGTAGCTCTGCTATAGACAGTTGGCATTTCCTAGATAGTAAATATTCCCACAGATAACAGAATGACAACTGGAGAGATGAACTTCGATGATTCTAACTCTACCTGAAGTTTCACTATGTTTAAGGCATATCATCTGATATATTCTTATTAACCTTTCTGGGATCTCGCTATGGGAATTTGGAAGAAGCATCATCAGGAAAGAGAACTGCCTGTTTCATTCTGTCCCACAAAGAATACTTGATTGGTAATTTGAAAGGGATTAAAAGTTTGAAGGAATATGATTTTTTCATGATAAAGTCTGCAAACAAGTATAAAAAAATTCTAACTGTAGTTAAAAATGCAAACTAAATTTTGAGTAAATATTAGGAAAAGAAGTAGACAAAGATTGTGCCAGATGCTTTAGTCAGAGAATTTAAATTTAGTCAGAGAATTTAGTCAGGAATTCCAGGAGAGATTCCGGACACTCAGGCAGAAGATGTGTACTCCAAACTCTTTGAGGCTAAGGTCTCTGTCTTGCCCACTGATGAATCTCTTGTTGCCTGGCTTGGCCTTGCTTGTGCTTCATTCTATGCTTGTAAGCGCAGTGGTGAAAGTCGAAAAGCAGTCCCTTGGAGAGTTTGACCTGTATTTCTTTGAGTCTTTATACATCAAATACTAGTCTAAACCTATACCTGAAAAAGTGTGCAGGTGAGAAATGGTAACACACTCTGCTTGTGCATCAAGGAAAGGAAATACTGAGAATGTGCTGCCCTCAGAATTGTTCAAGGAAGTGACAGTATCTTTCTACTATAGTCCAGCTATGGATCGTTTGGGAAGATAATCAGCTTTGAATTATATTAAGGTAGCTTTCACCAAAAGATCCAATTAGAATAGTAATAAATTGTACTATCAAAAAGACGCTTGCCTTGGTATGTTTACTGAAGCACTTTTCTCAATAGCAAAGACGTAGAACCAACCCATATGCCAATCAGTAGTGCACTGAATTAAGAAAATTTGCTTCATATACACCACTGAACACTACACAGTCATAAAAACAATAAAAGCATGTCTTTTGTAGCAACATGGATGCAGCTAGCGCACATTATTTTAAGCAAATTGACAGAAACAGAAAACCAAATACTGCGTGTTCTCACATATAAGTGCGCATTAAACACTGACAGAAAACCAAATACTGCATGTTCTCACGTATAAACTGGAATCAAGCACTGACTACAAACAGGTATAAGGAAGGGAACAACAGATACTGAAAACTCCTAAAGGGAGGAAGGGGGGAGGGCAAGGGTTGAAAAACTACCTATTTTGTACCATCCTTACCATTTGGGTGAACGGGTTCCATAGAAGCCCAAACCACATCATCATGCAATACACCATGTGGTAAGCCTGCACATGCATTTTCTGATTATAAAATAAAATGAAAAATTTTATTTTAGAAGAAGAAGGGAGGGAGAAAGGGAAAAGGAGGGGAAGGGAGGAGGGGGGAAGGGAAAGAAAAGAAGGAGGAGGAGAAGGGAGGAGAAGGAGAGAGAGAGGAGAAGGGGGAGGGGAAGAGAAAGAAGAGAACCCTATTGAGAGAGACTTATGGTATAGACTGCAAACTGCCATGGCTGGGGTTACACTTTTCATTGAAAGTAATGTCTGAATTAGGGGATTGTAAGTAAGAGATTCCTGGGAGATGGAAGAAGAAATTCTATACAGTCACGGAAGCAGACACTCAGCTTTGAGTGTCCAGGAAGCTTGGAAAGAATCAAATATAAACAATAGCCTGGTCAGGGAACATTTGATATCAGACAAATACAACCTCTCCTAACCCTCACATTTGTCTTCTCATACAACCTTTCTCCAACTCCACAAAACTCAAAAGACAGCCTCATAGGCAACCCCTTGGGGCCCCTTCCCACTGTGAAAGCTTTTCTGTCCTCTCAATAAATCCTGCTTTTTTTTTTTAAAGACAACCTCCTAATCAAGTGATTAAGGGGAGGAGGAAGATGAAGGTGACTAGTATAGCCTTTTCCTCCTCTCTTACCAACATAGACTTCCAAGCCTGAAGCTGCCAGGACCCAAGGAAAGGAAATATTAAACGTTATATAAATTTTGAAGTATTACATGTGATCGGACATTTTGATGACTAAAATGAGACTGCACGCCTTGAAGTGACCAGAGAACATGTTATTATCTGAGTGACTGAGAAATATTAAATACGCCTCAGATTTCAAATAGAGATAGAAAAATAACTAGTGCCACAGATGGCTTTGAATGAGTGGTAGAGGAGAGAAATAAATTTGTGTTCAATTGCAATCCAGTAAATCCTGCTTATCCCATATACTCGTTACACAGTTGTTCAGGAAGTTTACTTTCCTTTTCAGAGAACAACTCTTGCCAAATGAATCCAAGTTGCATTCATGAAAAAACATATTAGATTCAGCCCCTTTATAGATGCTTAGGGCAGAGTAGCGAAAAGAGGGAGAAATCTTCTTACTTTCATGAAGCTTATTGTTTAGTTTGAGTTCTTAAAATAGAATACCATTGACTGAGTGGCTTATAAACAATAGACATTTTTTCCCCCACAGTCTTAGAGGCCAGATGTACAAGATCAGAGTGCCAGCATGACTGGGTACTGGAGAGGGTTTCTTCCAGTTTGCAGACCACTGACTTTTTGTATACTCACACGATGGAAAGAAAGGCACTAATCCTATTTGTGAGGCTTCCACCCTTGTGACCTAATTACCTCCCAAAGGCTCTGCCTTCAAATACTTCATTGACCTATAATGGATATGCGGCATTAGAGAGGAGAAAACTCTGTAAACCATTGAAAGGTTTAGTTTGTTTTTGTCTGTTTGTGGTATTATTGGTTGATTGGTGTGGGAACATAAACTTCTTTAAGCATCATTAGACTGTACAAAAAGATTGGCTTTTATCCTGAGACGAAAATTCACTGGAAGGATCTTAAGGTAAATATCAAATAAAATTTAGTTTAAAATTACAAAGTATATTATTGGCTATGACGTGGAAAGTGGATTGTAAAGAAGCAAAAGGAAAAAAAAAGTGGAATCTGGGCCCTTATGGCTCAGTAGCCAACACGCTATATCCATCTTCTTTGTCACCACTGCAATGGACAAGGTGTTGCTGTGAAATACATAACTTGATATCAAAGCAAAAATGTCAAGTAGGATGTTCCTTTTGACATATGGAGTTTAGCCACGATTGAGAGGTTAAATTGAGAATTATCAGAACACTGATAGAATGTTAGAAAAACAGTTAGACGGCTAATCATACATCCAAGCAATAGACACTGCACCAATATCAAAATGAAGATGTAAGATGAGCCAGGCTCGGTGGCTCAGCCTGTCATCCTGCGCCTTTGGGAGTCTGAGGTGAGTGGATTGCTTGAGCCCGCGGGTTCGAGACCCGCCTGGGCAGCGAGACCTCATCTCTACAATAAATCAAAAAATCAGCCGGGTGTGGTAGCACGTGCCTGTAATTCCAGCTACTCGAAAGACTGAGGCGGAAGGATTGCCAGAGCCCAGCAGGTCGAGGCTGCAGTGGTACTGCACTCCAGTCTGGGCGACAGGGTGAGACTCCAACTCAAAAAAAAAAAAAAAAAAGATGTAAGATGGTAAAAAAGTAGAGACAATATAAAAAAAGATGTTTGTAATATACTGTGTATCTATATTCTATCTTCTAGAGATATAATCTAATATATTCTATATTTTAGAGGTAAAACCAACAGGATGTACTGAAGTTTAAAAAAAGTGAAGAACATTATCCCCTATTGTTTTCTCAGAAACTAAGTAAATGGTGAAGTGCACTGATAAGAAAGAACAAGTGAGGAATCAGTTGAAGGAATCATTGAGAACTAGAATCTTCTTTTGGTTACATTTAGTTTGAAATACTTGTGCCCCTCCCCCTTTATTTCTCTATATATCAACTTCTATGCATTAACTGGTTTAACTTTTTCTCTTTTGGCCCTTGAAGTTTTTTTTTACAAATTTGTTGTAGGTTCAATGCCACTTTATTTGTTTATTTATTTATTTTTAGTGCCACAAGCGCGGCTCTCAGCAGCCTCGACTTCCTGGGTTCAGGCAATCCTACTGCCTCAGTCTCCTGAGTAGCTGGGACTACAGATGTGTAGCACCATGCCTGGCTAATTTTTAAATTTTTTTTGTAAAGACAAGGTCTCATTGTGTTACCCAAGCTTGTCTTGAACTCCTGGGCCCAAGTCATCCTTTTGCCTTGGCTTCTCAAAGTGCTGGGGTTACAGACCTGAGCCACCACTCCTGGCTAAAATGTTACATTATTATTTAATACTAAAATATTCCATGGAACTGTGATTAATTTTGAGCAGCAATAATGTAGCTAGCAATCAATAAAATGGCTGTCGGGACTATACATTGCTTCTTTTGGAAGAGAATGCAGGAGATTGGTTACCTGTTAGCAGGTTAACTGCTTCTTGTAAGATTAGAATATTATTGTTTGCTTTTTGTATGGCAGTCCAAATTCGTGTAGAAGAGTATTTATGGATGCTGAGTAGCTCAAAGAGTGGACGCTGCAGGTTGTTCATTTATCATCTCTCTGCTTCAAACCTACTTGGCTTTTGCTTGTGATACTGGACTCAGACTCTG
Organism: Cephalopachus bancanus; assembly: GCA_027257055.1. Taxonomy (NCBI): domain Eukaryota; kingdom Metazoa; phylum Chordata; class Mammalia; order Primates; family Tarsiidae; genus Cephalopachus; species Cephalopachus bancanus. The sequence goes on from JAPVLO010000138.1 coordinate 5,741,839, forward strand.
CAGGCTATAACTCTGCTTCGCCAGCTGACTGGGCTCTGCCAATAGATTCTAAAGGGAAATAGCATGGATTGGAGAGGAAGGATGTATTGTTCAGGGGATCCAAAAGCAGGGGTTCTGACAGCCTTCTCCCCAAAGGCGGTATGCTCTTCAGGGTCAGCTGACAGATCCCACAGGCAGTTTCATCATCTCCACATTGGCAGGGGCTCTTGGCCCTCGTGGCTCAGCAGCCAACACACTATATCCCACTTTTTTGACACCACATCAGTGGGCAAGGTGTTCCTGTGAAATCTTTAATTTGATATCAAAATGATGATGCCAAGTAGGAAGATTATTTTGGAATAGGTCCTTTGGTCAGGATTGAGAGGTTAAATGGAGAGTCATCAGAAAACTGATAAAATTTATAGCCTTGGGACATTATGAGTCACCAAGAGAAGGCAACAGAGAGAGGATTAGGACTTATTTTTAGCTAAAATTTAGAATAGAAAACAAAAAGATAATGAGGAAATTGAAAAGAAGTGGTCCACGAGGTAGAAAAAAAAAAACCCAACAAAACTGAATGAATTTTTATGGACATTTAAATTTAAAAAGCTTTTCAAGGTGGGAACATTCAACAGTGTTGAAAGCAAATGAGGAAGCAGAGGCTGGAAAACAATCATGGCATTTGGTGACAACTTTGTGTTGCTGATCTAACAATTGCTTTTATCATTATTATTTTAATCATAATTATATGGTAACCTAATGCAGTAATCTTTGCCTTATTTTACAAGTTTGTAGAATGATCATGAAATAGATAATTGTTGCAGAAATATTTTTCAAGTTTTTCAAAGGCTTTTCTCTCTTAGTCATTTGACAGATAATCTGTCTCTTAACAATTCTGTATTGTCAATTTTCTCACCAAAAATTGTTAACTGGTTATCATTTTTCAAAATATTATGTAAAATACAAGTATCTTTTGCATATTTTGCATGATTTGCAATTTTCCTAATAATTTGTTTGCATTATATTGTCAGAAATGAGCAAAACCATACAATGACAAAAGATTTTGACACTTTCAGGTAAAATCAGGTAAAAATAACATCAACAAAAGCTGGTTCTTTGAAAGGATAAACAAGATCAATGGTCCCCTAGCTAGACTCACCAAGAAAAAGAAAGAAAAAACCCAAATAAGCACAATCAGAAACACAAAAGATGAAGTCACATCTGACCCTGAAGAAATACAAAAGATCATCAGAGACTACTATGTACACTTGTATGGAAACAAGCTTGAAAACCTCAAGGAAATGGAGGACTTTCTGTCATCACACAACCTGCCTAGGTTGAAACAAGAAGAAATTGAGACCCTAACTAGACCAATAGCAATCAAGGAAATCGACTATGTAATAAGAAAACTACCTACAAAAAAAAAGCCCCGGACCAGATGGCTTTCCAGCAGAATTCTACAAGACATTTAAGGAGGAACTGATTACAATCCTACCGAAGCTATTTCAGGTGATTGAGAAAGATGGAACCCTCCCCAAATCATTTTATGAAGCTAACATCACATTGATACCCAAGCCAGGTAAAGACCCAACAAAAAAAGAGAACTACAGGCCATGTTGATGCACATAGACACTAAAATTCTCAACAAGATCCTAGCAAACCGGATTCAACAACACATCTCAAAAATCATTCATTATGACCAAGTAGGATTCATCCCTGGGACGCAAGATTGGTTCAACATTCATAAAACAGTAAATGTAATTAAATACATCAACAGATGTCAAAACAAAAACCACATGATTATATCATTAGTTGCAGAAAAAGCTTTTGATAAAATCCAGCACCCCTTCTTGATAAAGACCCTTGAACATCTAGGCATACAGGGAACATACCTCAAAGTAGTAAAAACCATCTATGAGAAACCCACACCCAGCATACTCCTAAATGGACAAAAATTGGAACCATTTCCCCTGAAAACTGGAACAAGACAAGGATGCCCACTCTCACCCCTCCTGCTCAATATAGTATTGGAAGTCCTGGCTAGAGCGATCAGAGAAGAGAAGGCAATCAGGGGTATCCAAATAGGAAAAGAGGAAGTCAAATTATCTCTCTTTGCAGATGACATGATTGTATACCTTGAAAACCCAAGAGAATCTGTCAAAAACCTCCTTACACTGATAAAGGCCTTCAGCAAAGTCTCAGGATATAAAATAAATGTGCAAAAGACAATAGCATTTCTTTACACCAATAATAAGCAAACAGAAACCCAAATAAGAAGCACAATTCCATTCAAAACAGCCACAAAAAAATGAAATACCTTGGCATCTTCCTAACCAGAGACGTGAAAGACCTTTACAATGAAAACTATAAAACTCTGCTCAAAGAAATCAAAGATGACACAAACAAGTAGAAAAATATCCCATGCTCATGGATTAGAAGAATCAACATTGTGAAGATGTTTATCTTACCTAAGGCAATCTACAGATTCAATGCAATACCTATCAAATTACCAGCAACATTCTTCTCAGACCTAGAAAAAACAACACAGGAATTCATATGGAAACACAAACATTCAAGAATAGCCAGAACATTCCTCAGTAAAAAAAACAAAGCAGGTGGTATCACATTACCAGACTTCAAACTTTACTATAAAGCTACAATCATCAAAACAGCTTGGTATTGGTATAGGAACAGGCATATAGACCAATGGAATAGAATTGAGATTCCAGAGGCAAGACCTCAATTTCTAAACCAACTCATCTTCGACAAAGCCTCCACCACCTACCACTGGGGAGAGGAGAACCTATTCAGTACATGGTGCTGGGAAAACTGGCTGACCACATGCAGAAGATTGAAACAGGACCCCTATCTATGCCCATACACAAAAATTAACTCCAAATGGATCAGGGACCTAAATATAAAACCTCAAACCATAAGAACCTTAGAAAATGAAGGACATACCCTCATGGAAACTGGAACTGGCATCCAATTCCTGAACAAAACTTGAAACCCACAGGCCATAAGGGATAAGATAGACAAGTAGGACCTCATTAAACTGACAAACTTCTGCAAATCCAAAGAAACCATCAAGAGAGCAGGAAGACAGCCTACAGACTGGGAAAAAGTATTTGTCAACTCCAGGTCTGACAAAGGCTTAACATCCTGGATCTACAAGGAACTCAAACATGCTGAAAAGAAAAAAGACAAACAACCCCATTATAAAGTGGGCAAAAGATATGAACAGACACTTCACAAAGGAAGACATCCAAGCAGCCAACAAACACATGAAGAAATGTTCAACCTCACTAATCATCAGGGAGATGCAAATCAAAATCACACTGAGATAACACCTAACCCCAGTCAGAATGGCAATTATCAACAACTCAAAAAATAACAGCTGCTGGAGAGGGTGTGGCGAAAAGGGAACACTTCTACACTGTTGGTGGGAGTGTAAACAAGTGCAACCTCTGTGGAAAGCAGTGTGGCGATTCCTAAAAGCTCTAAACATCAACCTCCCATATGACCCCGCAATCCCCCTACTGGGAATATACCCTGAAGAACACAAATCACTCTATAAAAAAGATACCTGCACGCGAATGTTTATTGCAGCATTGTTCACAATAGCAAGAACCTGGAACCAACCACGCTGTCCATCAAAAGTGGATGGATTAAAAAATGTGGTACATATACACAATGGAATACTATGCAGCCATAAAAAAGAACAAAATCATGAATTTTGCAGCAACCTAGATGGAGCTAGAGTCTATAATACTAAGTGACCTCTCACAGAAACAAAGATCTGAGTACCACACATTCTCACTCATATAGTGGACCTTGATCATCCAATGCACTACTATAAGGAAATGACTGACAGTGTTGGGAAACTATGGGGGGGGATGGGACTAATGGTAGTAAACATCTGTCTGGAGACGGGGAGACACCAATTATCAACAAGGGGGCCTGAATGAAGCATATTTGTACACCTAACCCTTGACTGTATCCCACAATATCAAAATAAAAAATATCGATTATAAAAAAATAAAAATAAAAAAATAACATCAACAAATGTATTTAAATAAAGATTAATTCTGTTTCTGTAACTAATAGTATAGCATAGATAACTTGGATGATGAGTATAAAACACTCTATACTCTCTCTTTACAGATTTCTCTGGAAGATAATTTTGAGAGACTTTATCTTTTAAGATGGACATCATTGACAAGCTATGAGGGTTGAAATTTGGATAAACAAAATGTTGAATGAGAAGCTATGAAAATAATAAAGTATGATTAACTATGAGCAAAGGGGATTAGACTGAGCTATGAAATCTTAGAAACTAGAGGACATCTGTGAAGTGGCCAGATATTAAAAAGTGTTGATGAAAAAGTGCCAACCTCTGTAAAATATTTTAAGATTGTTTATTCTTGAGTCAAATTTAAGAACTCAAGCCTGGGTACACCCATCCTCAGGAGGTCTTGAGAACATACGCTCACCAGGGTCAAATGGTGGCTCGGTTATATGCACTTTAGGAAGGTGGACCTTACAAGAAATCATAAATCATTACATGTGATATTTTCATTGGTTTTGCTCAGGAAGGAGGGACATTTTCAAGTGGCTACTTGTAGGTCATAGATGGATTCAAAGATTTCTTGACTGGTAAATTTGCAGTTTTTAATCTAATCTAAGGAGTTGAGAAATCAGCAGAGGAGATGCTTTGTTAAGATATGAAGGGTGGAAAACTCCAGGTCTGTTGTTATGTAGATGAAATTAAGACATTTTGCTGAGACAAAAGATAGAAACACTCTAGGTTTGTTGATATATAGATGAAGTCTTATATGTGGCCGATTTCAGAGAGGATAGACAAGTGTCCAAGACTCCCTAGAACTCCAGTAATCCACAAGAGACAGCTTTTCAAGGCTGTAAGATACTTTGATTTCTTTCTTTGTTATGTGATGCTATGCCAGAGCTAGGTTGGAAAACAAAAGGTTAATAAAACTCTGTTTCATGAGTCCTTAACAGCCAGTGATGCCCAAGCCTCTTAGGAATTTGGGTAAGGAGAAAAAAAGTTCGGGTTTAGTCTTCAAACGTTATCACAGAAAATAAATTAGACTCATTGGATTTTATTCTTAATCAGGCAGAAAAGGGATTAGACAGAGCTATGAAATCTTAGAAATCAGAGGACAGCAATCATAAACCATGGTATATTCATATGGTAGACTGGCAGTCTAAGGTTTTTCTAGTACACTGTTCTATATTTCAGATTCTACTTTCTTAGATTTCCCTTCCAGGTAAAGTTCTGAGTACAAATTAATTTCCAACAAATAATGTTTTTCTTATAATATTTTAAAGGCCGTCTTGATGTGGATGTCATCTTGTTATCGTGAGGAGTCATTCTCAAATCTTTACCATGAGGGGTCACCCAAATATGTTATTGGTGCTGAGTGTGACTGGGTTCTTATGTTCTTGTTTAGAAAAAATTCACAAACAGACATGCAGACAAGCAGGTGGCTTTACTGAGCAAAAGAAGAGTATACTTTTGAGTGAATAAGAGCAGGCAAAATGGTTCTGGAAGGAGTGCTGGTTTTGCTGACATTGAAAATAGCTTTTATTACTATGACTGTAAAGGTGCTGACTTTGGAGTGGATCTTTCCTGGAATTGGTGGTCTTGGGGCTGGGTTTCTCTTCCCTCTTTCTCTCTTTGGGTGGAGGAGTTTTAAGCCTTGCCTTATAGGGTCATCCTGGGACTGCCATGGTGACCATAAGGTAGAGATTTAAAGTTTTTATCTAGTTTATGCCCCAGATTACCCTGTCTTCTCTCTGCTCACGTGCTTCAGGGTATTTTTAAGCTAGTCCTTGCCTTGTGGTTGATTCTTAACCACAAGCATCCTGAGTAAGAAATGTAGCTTGCTGCAGGCCTGGTTCTATATTGGTTTTTAAACTTTCCTACAGTTCTGAAATTTTCCCTACTCTAACCTGCCTACATTTATCAATCTTCCTGCTGGAGATATTGGTTTTTGCTATTGTTTATTCCTTAAAGTTGTAAGTATCCTGCTACTAATGAGTGGCCAGTGGCAGCTGGACTCAAGATTTCAGGGTCTGCTGGGCATGATGGCTCATGCATGTAATCCCAGCACTTTGGGAGGCTGAGGAGGGAGGATTACTTGAGTTCAGGCATTCTAGACCAGCCTGGGCAGCAGAGTGACACCTCGTCTCTACAGAAAAATTAAAAAATTGGTCAGGCATGGTGGTGCACTCCTGTAGTCCCAGCTACTCGGGAGACTGAGGCGGAAAGAAAGCATGAGCCCCAGTCTCATAGCAGGAGGTGGAGGTTGTGGTGAGTTGTGATGGTGTCACTGCACTTTGGCCTGAGCAACAGAATAAGACCATGATCAAAAAAAAAAAGATTTCAGTGTCCAATTATGAGGTCTATCACAGTGAAAGAGCAGTTGCAGAGGAAGTATGTGTAGTTTCCTGACTTCTGTGCCACAGTTAGTGTTACTCATTAGTATCACACACCAATGTTCTGGGCATTCTTCTTCAAAATATATGGTAGGATTGCATTTTCTCAGCCTCTCAAAGTAACTGGGGTTATGCTACTTGCTTTGACCAACAGATTGTGAAGAAAGTTATCTGTATCATTTCCAGTTAGAAACATAGACGTGCTGATACGTAATTCTTTATCTTGACTCTTTCCTTAGCCACAGCTAAGGTGGAGATGTGTGTTGAAAAGGAATTGCAGTGCTGAACCCTCACATGCATAACAGTGACCCTGGAGAGTATTCAGATATTTCAGAAATGCAGTAGATCTTGTGAGCAAGAAATATACCATCATTTTGTTTTTGCTGTCTTTTTTTTCCCACTGCTATTTCAAGTCAACATAATTTGGAGATTATAACCGTAGCATGACCTAGACTAATCTCAGTACTACAGACATTGATACGAAATTTAGAATGTCATGATAGCAAAGCCTAAAATATGTGGCATTGGCTTGGGCAGAAGTGATGAGGAAACTTTTATTTGAGTCTGAAAATTAATAGTCCATGCTATTCATTGACAAGATAATTTGTAAAAGGACTTCTGAGGAAACATGGTTGAACTTAATACATTTGTAGGGGTGGAGGAATAAGACAGCAGAGTGAATATGAACAGTGCATGTGGATTACTATTGACTGTGGTTGGGAAGATATTACATGAAATAAATGAATTCAGAAAAGAATTGGACAGTATACACAAAAATGAAAAAGAAAAAGAAATAAAATAGAAATTTGGAGATTTCTGGGGTTAGAAGAGGCAGCTATCTTCCAGCTCTTCACTGTACACATGAAAACTAAGAAAGATTTTGAGTGACAAGTATCAAATTAACAAGATGACCATTATTACTGTCATAATTTCTGAATTGATTAAAGTTTCTCAGATTTAATAGCCAATTATGAGTGTGGCCTGGTACAGTAAATCTTTTAATTAGTTAAAAGGTCTCATAGAACAGAGAATAAAATATATCTCAATTACGGCACTACCATAATCAAGGTCCAAAGAATCACAACTAGGTCAAAAGAGAGATGATGGTGAGACAGAAACTAAATAATGACTTCAAATTTTCAAAGAATGACTTCAGAGGAACTGTGGATTTGACTGTTAGCACATTACCTATTGGACATAAATTAAGAGTCCACCAAATTTTTAAGAAGGGTTTCTACCAAGGGAAGCAAAGATTAAACTAAAAATTATCTTTGACTAAAGACAAAGTGATTCTTCGTCTCATAAACTTGTATAAGCAGGAATTAGGTGAAGAAAGCTGCCCAGCCACGAAGAAAGGTAAATTCTTCTAGTTCCCAGTTCTGATACAGTCAAGGAGGAAAACAGCAAATGATTATGACTTTGGAACCCCAAAGTCAGGGAGCGGATTGCTTCTCGTGAACAGTAAACAAAAAGTATATTTCCTATCCCCAGTAGGAAGCTCACTGGGAATTTTGAATTGCTACAAACCAGTTTTCTACGTGTCTCCCGTTTTCTTCTTCTCAAAATGGAAGTGTTTGCTGCAATTATTCTATTCCATTCCTTTAGGTTGGATGTTGGGACATACGATGTCTTTTTTGTTTACAGATCTTTGAGTCAAGAGCAAACACTTCTGGACCCGTTGTAGAGACCCTCGTGAACACCTAAAAGTCCTTGACTTTGTGTGTAGTGCCACAATTAGATGAGATTTGAGGTCATTGAAAGAGCATACTATGGTAGTCGTTAGTAGTCACTGCTCACCAATATTAGTACTGCTCTAGATTCAAGGTAAGGACACCCTTCCCTTCCACTGGGAGTTAGGGGCATCCATGAGACTTGTTGGCCAATAAAAATGGAGCACAAGTGGTAGATGCAACTGTTGAAAGAAAGTATCTACAGAACAAGTGAATTATGTTCTTTTTTTCCCCCCATATTGTAGTAATCACAAAACCCATATTTATATAGTGGCACAATTATCAGACATATCATAGGAGACTGCTGTTGGGAAAACTTCCATGACTTTGTATAAACAGGAAATAAGACTTGATTGTTTTAAAACAATGATATTTTGATTTTTTAAATTACATCACAAACCAACCAAATCTGCATCACATGTGCTGTTTTGATCTGAAAGCCAGGAGTTCTAGTACTGACCACTTGATTCATCAAGTCTCAAAACTGTGACAGAAATTATAGCTCTCCTAGAAAGCTAGGGCTGGCCTAAAATGCTATGCTCTAGCTGTTAATAATTAGCCAAGTACCTAATACTCTGTGTTAAATCTCTTTCTGTTCAAAATACCTAGAGTGTATTCAGCTTCCTAAAACTGAACCCTGACCAATACACCACTGGTCAAGGCAGAATACTACTGGTTCAGGGCCAAAATAGACAGTCCAATGCCTGCCATATAATCTGATAGACACATTAGCAAAGAAGCTACTAGTTAAAAACCTTGAAATCCAATTACAGAGATTACATAAATGGATGGAAACCCCAGACTATTTGAATCAATATGCAAAATGATGTGCTTTGGAATTTTGAATAATTTCAATATGAGCCTATGTGGGTATAATAGGTTAATTGAAGAAAATGACAGTGGTGGCAGATATAATTCTGGCTGATCCAATGCTGGGGGGTGGGATTGGGATTAAATTTGCTGTACTCAGTATATGAAACTTTCTAAAACTTTAAAACATGTCTACCATTTCCTGACTTCTCTGTGAGGCAATGAGCTTCTCTGAAGCGTCCAAGCATTTGATGCATGATATTGGTAAAATAAATTGTTGGAGTATCCATATCAGAAAGGAGTTACATTTTTTAATCAAAATGGCAGAACAACAGAAAAAAATGATGAGTAGACATTTCCATTTAAGTCTGTTGAATCTGCAGTAAGTGAAAAGGCTTACTATGTGTATGTTTATATGCATACATGTCTACACACATACATGTCATCTTGTACTCTGGAAATCTATAGGGCTACTAGATTGATAGTATAACATTTAATCTAGCTTAAAAAAATCTTTGTTCTTAGATGATTGATTCTCTAAAATGAGATGAGTAGTCAAAATCTTGGATAATTTCCTGGCCAGAGGGTAGGAAATTGGAGGCTGAGCCAGATAATGTTATTAGACACTTGGATTCTAAGGTTGTGTGAACACTGGAAATAGAATAAAAATGAAAATATATGAAATTTCAGTAAGAAAATATGTTTGCTCTAATGAGGCTACAGAGAATTAGATAGGATATGGAAAGCACATGCCTTCTAGAAATAGCCACTTAAAAAAATAAGAAAAATGCTATGTTCCTCTGGTTAAAACTAATATTTGGCTTGCTCTTGCAGGTGAAACTAATTTCACACTTATTAAAATATAAAGCAATTCTTATTCTGTGATAAAAATATATATATACCCTGAAAATACTGGTTCTGAGAAAGCATCTCATTTTAGATGATCAGCGGTTAAAACAAGAAGTGTTTAGCAACTGGTTCTTACTAAGAGTTACAAGAAATATAAACAAAACTGAGACTCTCAAGGTTTGTAATATATTAGAAAGAAAATAACAAATGTGGGTGATATTAGCAACAGGATACCATCTAGCCGGTATGAGAGCACAAACTATAAAATGTGTAATTCTCCCCTAGGTTTTATAAATTGACCACATAACAACATCAGAAATTCCACTTGTGAGAAAAATGACATAAAACTTGCAGGCTAATTGCTGAGAAGAGAAACTGTAAAACAGGTCAAATGTGTTATTTGAGATTTATATTATGATACTTGACAGTTGCTTTTTTTCAAAGTCTCACGTTAGCTTTCAAAAGCCCTATGATGGAAACTAGGCCAGCTGTGCATGGTCCGTTTTAGGAATACAACTTAAACATTTTTTTAAAAGTGTTCTATAATCTACTCCCCCACCTCTTTATTATTCTTATCTGTTAGTCAAGGTTCTCCAGAAAAACAGAACTGATTGAATGTGTGTATGTGTTTGTATGGAAGAACATTGACAGGATATTTGACTAAATGAAGGTAGAGAGATAGGGAATTAAAGATTAACCGGGTTAATTATAACTTGAAATGTTACAATTCTAATTATTTTAAGAGAAGTCTTATAAAAAGTTATTGGACACATTCATGAAGAAAGAGGGGGAGAGAGACAGAGAGAGATTTGTTTTAGGGAATAGGCTTATGTGATTATAGATGTTGAAAGGTCTAAAACTACAAGGTAGGCCAGTGGGCTGGAGACAGTGAAGAGTTGATATCACAGCTGGAGTCTGAGTCTGAAGACCATCTGAGGACAAAACTTTTTTTCCTCAGGGTACTTCAGTCTTTTTTCTCTTAAGTCTTTCAATTGATTGGATGAGGCCCACCCACATCATGGAGAGCCATCAGCTTTACTCAATCTACTGATTTAAATGTTCAGCCTTCTAAAATATACCTTCATGGGAACATTAGACTGGTGTTTGACACACAAACTTAACCATCACAATTTATAAAGAAGCCTAGAATCCTCTCAATCTTTTATCTTTCACCTCAGATCTCTTCCAGATCTATAATTGACTCTGAGGGCTAAATTCCTAATACAGCTCAATATTTGACTCTACTTTCAAAGGGGTTTGTATTTTAATAAGGAAAAAGTTTCTAACCTAAAATACTTAAACTCAATACGACTATACTTTCAATTACACTTGGTTAGAAGGGAATGGCTATTTGGGTAATAACCTTTTTCTTGGTTCATTTGTCTGGCACATAATCTGTTTTTTGTTCTACATGGACACACAATTTGTCCTGATTATGAACACCCAGAGATTGCTGTTCTCTCATGTCAATTAATTTAATTCAATAACTTAAATTAAGTACTCACTTTGTGCCAGGACTGTGGAAACAATTTTAAGGTAAAGGCAGATAATCTCATAAACGACCTCACAGTCTAGCAAGGGAGATACATATGTGTATACACACAAATAAAACATAGTTTGACAAGTGCTACACTAATTGGGTAAATAAATCTAGAAGCAGCAAGGAAGGAATCATTATTCCAATCTTAGGTTGTCAAAGACATTTTCAACAATATAACATGATAATTAGCTGTGTGTGTGTTGAAAGATGACTCGTTGGACGGAGTACAGAACAGGAAGTAGGGAGTAGAATTTAGCAGACAAGGGAAACCATGGAGGTGTTTGTGAAAGGAACTTGAACCTACCAAAGAAGATTCGTGAAGGGCCACACTGAGAGCTGGATTGGATCAGATGTTGAATGCAGTACTAGGAGGATTGGACATGACCCTGTAGGAAATGCAGAGCCCTTGAAAGAATTTAAAGTTAGAAGCAACATGATCAGATCTTTGTTTGAGAAATCTAATTCTGACAGAGAAGAGATGAATTAAGTCTGAGAGAGACTTGAGTTTGAGAAACCAACTAGGAAACAGTTATAACAGTTCCAACAAGAGAGATTCTAGAATGTGGTGATAGACATGAAGAAGAGAAGACACGATTTGAAAATATTTGGAAGGACATTGGCAAGACATTTGACTAACTGATGTCTTGACATTTGAATGTGGAGGGATAAGGATTCCAAGGTTATCCCCAGCTTTGTTATAACTTTGAATGTCACAATTTTTAGTATTTTAATTGACGTCTTTCTGAAAGTTATGGATCACTTTCTTATCTTTTCAGAAGAGTCTACTGAATGTTATTTAACTTTACGATAGAATATGAACAGTGTTTTCCTTTATTACAATTTAGAGCGTAGTTTTATTTACATTTGTGATGCTTTAGTTATCTATCTATCTATCATCTATTAATGTAGGTTGTTAGCCTGCTCTTCTGTGGCCAGTGCAAGAGGTCTATTTATTAAGAATTTTGCATAATTTTTAGTTTATCTTGCCATAAAAGGTGGATTGAGAAACTGGAGAATAAAATTGAAAAGGAGGTATACTAATTAGAGTGAAAAATTTATAAGCAGGAGTCTAGGAGGATTTTCTCTGGGGGAAAGAGAAAGCTTTAGTCTTGAGGTTTTGTGACAGGTTGTGCATGTGTGTGACTGTGTATGTGAACACTCAAGATACTTTATTCACTAACTTGATTTTATGAGAGTATACCAGAGAGTTTAGATGGACTGTGACTAGCTCCATATTTTGAAGATTGTGTTATAAATATATAAATTTTCTGTGTTGAAATAAGTTATACCTCATCAACAAAGGTACCTGCATAATCAACATTTATATACCTAACCCTGAATTGTACCCCACATCTTTATAATAGAAAAAAAGAAGTAAGTTAAAAAGTATGAGTTATTAATCACCTCTTAACTCCATAGTTAATAGCAGAACTGTATTATGTTATAAACATGTAGCTATAGATTAGACACTGGCAAACTGTGATCAATGGGTCAAGTCTAGTCTACTGCCTGTTTTTTTTAACCCCCAAAGCTAAAAACTTTTACATTTTTAAATGATTATAAAAAAAGAAAAAAGTAGAATAAGGGGACCATATGGGGCCTGCTATGGCTTGGATATTTGTCCCCTTTAAAACTCGTGTTGAAGTTTGATCCCCAGTGTGGCAGTATTGAGAGGTAGGACCTTTAAGGGGTGATTGAATGGATTAACCAATGCCTAAGTAATGGATTCCAGGGTTAATGGTTAGTGGGCTATAATGAGAGAAGAACTAGTGACTTTATAATAAGTGTAGGAGATGCCAGTCTTGGTGGCTCAGCCTGTCATCCTGCGCCTTTGGGAGGGTGAGGTGAGTGGATTGCCTGAGCCCGCGGGTTCGAGACCCGCCTGGGCAGCGAGACCTCATCTCTACAATAAATCAAAAAATCAGCTGGGCGTGGTAGCGCATGCCTGTAATTCCGGCTACTTGGAAGGCTGAGGCGGAAGGATCGCCGGAGCCCAGCAGGTCAAGGCTGCGGTGGCCGGGAGCGGCCACTGCACTCCAATCTGGGTGACAGAGTGAGACTCCAACCAAAAAAAAAGAAAAAAAAGAAGTGAAGGAGAGATCTGAGCTAGTCTGCTAATATGCTCAGTGCTCAGTCCCTACTCCCACCCAGACATGTTCCATCCTGGAATTTTGCAGGGAGTCTTCACCAGGTAGAAAGCCTCACCACCCTGAACTTCTCAGCCTCCATAACTGTAAGAAATAATTTTCTTGTCTCTATAAACCCAGTTTCAGGTATTCTGTTATAAGCAATAGAAAATGAGCTAAGACAAGACCCATAAACCCTAAAATGTTTTATGTCTGGACCTTTAACAGAACATATTTGCAGATGCCACCAAAGAATAAAGGCTTATTTCTCAGATGTGCCTTTTGTTGTTGCTTTCTTTTTGTTTATGTATGCATTGTCTTACTAAATAGATGATAAACTCACTGAAGGGAGGAGGCTGGCCGTGGACCTGTGTACTCCCTCAATATGTGGCACAATACTTCACAATCACTCAGATTTGTAAATCTATGATTGCAGTTTGTGTAGATCACAAAGCGTCCTAAAATTTGTGGGATCCAGAAAAAAAAAGAAAGAAAGAAAGAATGGTAAATTCTGCACAAAAATAGGAACAAAAGACACTCTGATAACAACCCCAGTTTCAGATGTCAAAGACCCTCTAAGGTTCAAGTCTCATTAATGTTTTATCCTTGTACAAATAGAAATTAAATTGATTGATATAAGTCACTACCTTAGAGATAGGCAGGCGGTTTAACAAAATGTACAACCATCTGAGTTGTATGACTAAGATTATATGATGAACGTCCTTTTAAATAAGAAATGAATTTATGAAGAGCAAAATGGAAGTTTTATTGATTCTCTAAGGAAGAAGACCAAAGAAAAATGTGTGGTGTGGCCTTCTAAAAGGATCTGTTAATTCTTTGGCTATGTACGTTTGCTTCATATGCTTTGAAAGTAAATATGTAATGACGCATGTGATATGATTTGGAAAGATCCACATTGATTTTAAATATATTCTTCTGTAATGTATTTATCTATTTAATGGAGAAAGTAAACTAATAAAAAGCACACAGGCAACATTGTAGGGCCTAGGCTGGACCCTGACTTCATTTGAATATCACTTTTTCTCCGGCTGGCTGTCACAGTAAAGTGTAAACCAACTGTGCTTCAGTTTTCTCATCTACAAAGTAGATAGAATACTAGAGTCTGCTTTATAGATTTTATCTAAGGATTTAAAATAAGAAAATACACGTAAATATGTACAACAGTGCTAAAAACACAATAACTAGCAATGGGACAATTTTTGACTAATTTTTATTTTTAATCTATTTGAACATACTGACTTGACTAGTTCCATCTGTGAAGCAAACATTCAACCTATCCTAGTCATAAAGATAATCTGCCTTCTAGTTCTCTAGCAATATGGGAGAGTACATTGAGCCAACTGCAAGCACATCTTGGGAGACTTTATATTAGATGCTTATATTTTGTAAGAAGCCATAACTTTCAAGTACTTAGTTATTTTTCACAGCTGCTTTTCTCTTTCTTTCTTTTTCTTTCTTTCTTTCTCTTTTCTTTCTTTCTTTCTTTTCTTTCTTTCTTTTGTTCTTTCTTTCTTTTCTTCCTCCCTCCTTCCCTCCCTCCCTTTCTCCCTTCCTTCTGCTTTTTCCTTCTTTCTTTTTTTCTTTCCTCACTTTTCCTTTCTCTCTCTTTCATTTTCTCCCCTCCCCCCCATGCCAAGCAGTATTTGGTTTTATTCACTGCAGGTATGGAATATAGAGCATTTTTCTGTTTAAAAGAGTTTGATTTTTAGCCTCAAATACCCATAATTGGAAAACATTTTTTAGGAATGAACTTGAGAGGATGAAAAAATATGGTGCTGCCTTTCTGAAGTTATTCCATTTAACTCACAGGAATGTAAATGGTCACTCACCACATCTTTTTATTCTGTAGACTACACTACGTTTTGAAAATGGTAATTAAATATATCATAACTTTTGTGATTCTACCTTTAAGAGAGTGAAACAGATAATTTGACTTTCTAAATGATCATGGAATATTTCTTCTGATTATGAACAGATACAACGTGAACGTAGTAATTCATTTACATAGCTATTATAGCCATGGACCTATATCTCTCTCATATTCAAAAATCAGAAGACAAAGAAGTACTTTAAAATATCCCACAATCCCAACATTGAGAAAAAAGATCATTCACCATATGCTTGGAAGAAATGGCAGTATTTTGTTTCAGACTGTATATAAATACAACAGAAAAAATGTTTTTCTACAGATGTTAGGTACTTTAAGAAAATATAAACGCAGTCCTTTTTTTTTTTTTTTTTTTTTTTGAGTCTGAGTCTCAGTCTGTCACCCAGGCTGGAGTGCAGTGGCATACTCACAGCCACCATGGCCTCGACCTGCTGGGTTCAGGTGATCCCTTCGCCTCAGCCTTCAAAGTAGCTGGAACTACAGGCACAGTAAACCTTTTGATTTATTATAGAGATGAGGTCTTGCCAAGTTTCCCTGACTGATCTTGAAATCCTGGGCTCAGGCAATCCTCTCGCCTCCGTTTCCCAAAATGCTGGAATTACCGGAGTGAGTCACTGTGCCCGGCTAAATGCAATCCTTAGTAGCCTAAATATACCACATATAAATGTACAAGTACACTAGTATATAAAAAGTATATCTTAACATTGGTTGCAGTTTGAAATAACCTCATATTTAGCCATCAAGAGAGAACGTCATGTTATTTATTATCATTATAATTATTAAACATTAGGATCACATCTATAGGTCCTTTTTTTTTAAAGACAATGTCTTGCTCTGTCATCCAGGCTAGAGAGGAATGGCATGATTATAACTCACTGCAGCCTCAAACGCGTGGACTTTAGCAATTCTCCCACAACCTCCTAAGTAACTGGGACTTCAGGCAGGTGCCATCATGTCCAAATAAATATGTATTATAATGACAGGGTCACACTATGTCTCCCAGGCTGGTCTTGAACTTTTGGTCTTAAGCCATCCTCCTGTCTAATTTCCCAAAGCACTGGGATTACAGTATGAATCACTGTACCCGACCTGGAAGTAGATTCTTTAATATAAGTATCACCTGTGAAATAAAGCACATGCTCTCTAAGATCCTTGACTTCTGAATCTGAGAGGTACACTGAAAAATAAAGCTGGAATGGAGCACATAGCACTGAAAAGGTAGCACCAATCTGAAAATGTTACATATGGTGTGATTCCAACTTTTTGATATTCTGGAGAAGGAAAATGTACAGAGATAGTAGAAAGATCAGCAGTTGCCAGGAAAGGAAGAGTAGGTGAAACGCAGGAGACTTTTAGGACAGTGAAACTGTTCCGTATGAAACTGTAATGATGGACACATGACAGTATGCATCTGTCAGAATTCATAGAATGTGCAACATAGAGTGATCCCTGATGTAAACTATGGATAGTTAATAATAACGTATCAATATTGATTTATCAATATTGACAAATATACCGCACTAATGCAATATATTAGCAATGGAAAAAATTATGCAGGAAGTGGAACAGAGAAAGGGTATATGGGAACTCTGTATTTTCTGCCCGAGTTTTCTGCTAACCTAAAATTGCTTTGAAAAATAATCTAGCCGGGATCGGTGGCTCAGCCTGTAAATCCCGCGCCTTTGGGAGGCTGAGGTGAGTGGATTGCCTGAGCCCGCGGGTTCGAGACCCGCCTGGGCAGCGAGACCTCATCTCTACAATAAATCAAAAAATCAGCCGGGCGTGGTAGCACATGCCTGTAATTCCGGCTACTTGGAAGGCTGAGGTGGAAGGATCGCCGGAGCCCAGCAGGTCGAGGCTGCGGCGGCTGGGAGCGGCCACTGCACTCCAGTCTGGGCGACTGAGTGAGACTCCAACTCAAAAAAAAAAAAAAAGAAAAAAAAAGAAAAATAATCTATTAGTTAATATAAAATTTGCATCCATGAAGCATTTTTGAAAACTTCTGCATTGATGAGAGCATTGATGAAAACTTCTGAAATGATCTCTAAGAAATAAACACCACATACATCCTAGAATCAAATAATTGTAGAGCAAAAACATACCCAAAAGAAAATGTCTACTCCAGTCTTACAAATTTCTAGAGAGAGTTCACCTAGAATCCTCTTCTAGGATTCAGTTACTTTCTGAGGAACTCCAATTAGGTTGCATATTAATGCCTCTGTCTTCTCTGAAGTGACGAGTGATTTGATCAAAGTCTTAAATCAACATTTTATGTTAGAATTAGTGAATAAATGACTACTTTGCTTTGTGGTTTCTGTTGTTGTTCTGATCAAATGGCCCCAATGCAAGTGACAGTAAATCTACAAGCAGTGATGGACAAAAATAGTTCATCTATATGAAATCTGTCTTTAAAGGGTACATTTTAAATGCAAAAATTGTCAAACGTTAGAAAGTTGTAAAATTATATATTATAGAACACACAAGTAAAGAAAAGTTACTTTTGGATATTGATCCTTACAATGGTTTATGTTCATTTTTTCAATGTCATAAGGGACATAATTCTTTTTCTGGGGAGGGCACAAAATTCTTAACTATCCTAAAAATAATTGGACTAAACTTGTGTTCAAAATCTAATTTAATTCACTCTTTTGATAAGGTCAACATTTAGAACTATAATTTTTCAAAAGAAATCTTTATTGGAATATTCAAATGCCAAATGCTCATTCTCAATAAGAGTTAAAACTATAAAAGAAAGTTACATGATTAAGTTTATAGTTGCTCAAGGGAAGATACTACAGAGAATCCATATTGTGTATAGCTTATTTCCAAAATAAATTTGCAGATGAATTAAAATGTTAATGTTTGAACCTATGTAACTGTCAATTGTTCATAAAATGATAAATATCAGTGAAGACATGGCAATAAAATACCCAATAAAATTATAAAGGGCATAATTTCTGTGAACATGTGCTAAAAGGAGTATAATAAATTATATTCTCATCATGATTATGAGAGCAACAAAGAGATTATATTTTCCTTTGATATGAAGAATAAGCACTTTGTCAGTGCATATTTCAAATAAATTCTATGTTGTATTATAGCATTAAGGACTCCTTATGTTAGACAAATAATTTTTTATTAATTTGTATTTCAATTAATTGGAAAATATAAATTTTAGTTCAAAATGATTCTTGAAATTGAGCTCAAAACCAGAGTTATTTCTTTTTTGGTCTTTGCTGTGCTCTAAATTTGTACATTTCTCAATTTTTTTTTTCACTCTGTCACCCAGACTGTAGTGCAGTGGCATGCTTATGGTCACTGCAACCTAGGCCTGCTGGGCTTAGGTGATCCTGCCGTCTCAGTCTTTCAAGTAGCTGGAACTACAGGCGTGTTCCACCATGCCCAGCTAATTTTTTGATTTATTGTAGAGACAAGGTTTCGTCAAGTTGTCCCCGCTGGTTCTGAACCCCTGGACTCAGGCGATCCTCTCACCTTAACCTCCCACAGTGCTGGGATTACAGGTATGAGCTACTTAGCTTGGCACATTTCTCAATTTGCAGGTGTTAATTCTGAACACTTTTTTCTTGCTTTTTTTCTCTTCTTTATTAGAGGAAAACTGTTGACCTAATGTTATGAGATTATAGCTCTTTTACCTAGAAAATTGGCAACTAATAGTCTTAGTACTGAGTCATACTTTTTTTTCATATTTTTAATCTTCTGTTGACAATATTGTAATCCATCATGAGACTGACTGAAATATCTTTATCATACTTCCTAGTGTGTGTGTGTGTGTGTGTGTGTGTGTGTACAAGCTCACACATACCATTTCTAAGCAGAAATGTAAGTTTAGCCCACAAAATTAGATAGTTGCATGTTTAAATTGCCATTTCAATATCATGGCTTTTTACTTTACAACTAATCTAGTTTTAAAATGATAAGATATAGGTGTAATCTTCTGCAAAGACTTTCCTTAGTTAACTCATAGAATGCATGGAGACTGGCTCACTGAGGCAGGCTGGGTTCTCTGCAAAGCAGATGATTAGATGAAGTTAAGTATGTGAAAGATTTATTGCTGAGTAACACTCATGGAAGGAGTGGTGAAAGATGGTTTTAGACGTTGAAGCTACAAAGCCTTTGCCAGATCAAGTGTTAAGCAACAGAGAAAAGATTGCCCATTAGAGGAGTCCTCTGTGTGGAGGGATGACTAGAATCCTGCCAACCACCCTGAAAAACCATTGGTTGAAGGCCGCCCTGCAAAGAAAAAGACTTTGCCTTGGAATCTGAGGTGGACCTTGGAAAAATTAACAGTTAGAGGTTGCCAGCTAATCATACTCATCACAAGTGGGCAGCAAGTCCTTTCTTGAAAGGAATCTGAATGGTTCCTCTCTGTGTGCTATAGTCCTCTCATTGGGCCATGTACTTTCACTTCACCGTATAGGTTCAGAAAGACTCTTCTTCAAGGTCTCGCTGGAGTTTCTTTTTCTGAGGGAAAACCTTAGAAGAAAGAGATCAGAGACCTCCATAATGTTGGTCTTGAGGATAAAACTTGTACTTATCATTATCACAACAAATTTCCCCCATCTTCATATGTAACTTCTGCTGACCTTTGTCACTTATTTTATGGTATGAATAGCTCTTTTACCTAGAAAATTGGCAACTAATAGCCTTAGTACTGATTCATACTTTTTAAATCTTCTATTGACAATATTGTAATCCATCATGAGACTGACTGAAATATCTTTATCATACTTCCTAATGATGTGTGTGTGTGTGTGTGTGTGTGTGTGCGTGTGCGCACGCGCAATAAAACCATGAGGCAAAACTAATAAATATTTTATCTATCCAGTATGAACGTTAACTAATTTTTATTATATTCCTGCTTGGGCTAGATTAGAAAGCTCCAAATCGGCAGTTGCATATTATGTACCAGAGGATGTATTAATCTGCCGTATTTATACTACTATGTTAGGATTAGCAGTTGCGATTAGGCCTACTACTTAGTTGATCTTTTGGTAGTCTAAACTGATTCTTCTTGACTGATTCAATGATGAGAAGAGACCAAAAATTGCATTCTTGAGATCTTTTTTTTTTTTATTTTTTTGAGTTGGAGTCTCACTCTGTTGCCCAGACTGGAGTGCAGTGGCCGCTTCTGGCCACCGCAGCCTCGACCTGCTGGGCTCCGGCGATCCTTCCGCCTCAGCCTTCCAAGTAGCCGGAATTACAGGCATGCGCTACCACGCCCGGCTGATTTTTTTATTGTAGAGATGAGGTCTCGCTGCCCAGGCGGGTCTCGAACCCGCGGGCTCAGGCAATTCACTCACCTCAGCCTCCCAAAGGCGCGGGATTACAGGCTGAGCCACCAAGCCCGGCTTCATTCTTGAGATCTTAAGGAGTGGCATTCACCTCTACTTTCCCTCCTACCTCCAAGAAGCAATAGCATTCTATCCTAAGTGGAGGGACATGGCAGTTTCAGAAGCTTCCACTTGACGTTCCCCACTCTGATATCTCTTACCCCACTGCTCCAGGATCCAATATGAGGGTTATTAAAGCTGTCAAATCTGTCATTTCCCCAAAATATACCTGGGAGCCACACAAATGACAAATGCTTACATTTATAGACCTAGATGCAATGAGCTAGAATTTGGTCAAGTCTTCATTTATTATTTGACACTCACATGTTCCTACTCTAAGAAAGGCTCATGAGAACGCTAGAGGTTTATGAGTACCAATGTCAAGTGAACCTTGTGTTCAAGGTTCTTGAAAAGCCTGTGTACTTCTCTTAGCCCAATGTATAATCATTCAAATAAGTAGTCATAGGTCTGTTTGAGAAAGGAGTTGGAAAACCATCACAGTATATACTGGCTATGGTAGTTCAGGGCTCTTATCCCTAGAGGCAAGATCATCTGTTTCGTCATCAAGTTCTGGTTCAGTTTTGAAAACTGGCTGATAATTGGAAACTGGAAGAGATATAACATTTATTAGGACAACTGTTCTCAGCTTCCTACACACATACATCACACACACACACACACGCACGCACAATTTAGTGGTATCTTTGGTGGTCGCCCATCTATTTCACCCTTATGGATACCATGGTCTTTGAAACATCTCCATGACACTCTATGTTTCAGGCCAAGTGGGCCTCCTCAAACTTGTCTGTTACTTATGATAATTACAACTCTGGGTGGGGAAGTCTGGTGATTAGATACTATCACCTGGATCCTCTTACTTTGGGGTCATTTTATTATTACCACTGCTTTCAGCAAGCCAATAAATCAGCCTCCCTGGCCTGCAGAGGAGAACCACAACCGAAGTTCCCAACAATGCCTACCAACTATGCAATTCTTTTCACTAGTATATTTCTGACAGCAATGGTGTCTTCTACATCACGGAATATAATTCTCTGAATTTTCTTTTAATTCTCTAATGACCTCATGTAATCTTTAGCCTCTTTTAAGAAATCCATTCAAGTAGTACTGCTAGCCTTGACCTCTAATTCCTCTACTGTCTGCTCTGATGATTTAGGCATTTTAATCTCACTCAACGTGGACTATTACCTCTTCTACACCTCTATGTCCTGTCCTAGCAGCAAGTTTGCACCATCCTCTGAGGACCTCATCAGTTGTTAAATCCTGTATACCGAAATAGTGCCCCAAGACAATGTACTGCCCTTTGTCCAGCCTTCTGTTCCAGTTTTTTCTAATCAAACATCCTCAGATTCCTGTCTCACTATTTTTGGGGATAAATCCTGCCTCATTCCAGCAGTTATTTGGGGGCATGATCTCTTTACTCTCCAACAAGTCTGAGCGTGGCATAACCAAATAATGAAACAACTCCAATTATAGGTCTGCAGGCCAGGAAGGAAGCTGGAGGCATCTCCCAATGGTGGCAACTATGACTTTGTGAAGAAAGGTCTCGGTATTTTCTTCCTGAGGGGAGTGTTAACTCTTAAAATGTGCTGGGAAGGATGGGACACAGCTCTAGGCTCATGTGGCTCAGACAAATCTGGAGTCAAAATCTTCAGAGACATCTACACAGATGACCCCAAATTATGTGTCGAAGTCCCCGGTTTTCCCAGCTAGGATCCTGACTTTGCCATAACAGACCAGCCTCAGTTGGATATTTAATAATCTTTGAGATTCAGCTAGTCTGACTACTAAATCTTTTGCTACTCTTCACTTTTTTCTACATGAGATGCTCTTCCTTGTGTTTCCAGGGGTTCTGGTTTAGCACAAAGTTTCTAATTCCTAATTATTTGTTGTAAGCTTTTCATTATCCATTTGTGAGGCGAGTAATAACAACATCCAATTCCTCGGTCTTTGTATCCATTATTTACCTTGTACATTTCAAACGTCTGAATCATGGCACTGACCAGGGAGGCCCTCTCCTCCAGCCAGATGTGCTAGGACATCTCAGCACACCAGTGAATGTCTGAACAGCTGGACAGCCTCCCGCACCAAGGGACATCGCTTACCACTAGTTCTATCTTCAGTGCTGGGTAGCCCGTCTTCCTATCAGTCACAAGAGCGTTTTAGGACAAAATATCTGAATTATTTGCTTCTTTCCTATCTCCCTTTCTACAGAATAAGGAGCATAAGATCAAAACAGGAGACAAAGTTGAAGAACCTCTTTTTCTTTTTTTTCTTTCTTTTTTTTTTGAGTTGGAGTCTCACTCTGTCACCCAGACTGGAGTGCAGTGGCCGCTCCCGGCCAACGCAGCCTCGACCTGCTGGGCTCTGGTGATCTTTCCGCCTCAGCCTTCCAAGTAGCTGGAACCACAGGTGTGCGCTACCATGCCCGGCTGATTTTTTGATTTATTGTAGAGATGAGGTCTTGCCAAGTTGCCCAGGTGGGTCTCGAGCCCGCAGGCTCAGGCAATCCACTCACCTCAGCCTCCCAAAGCGCGGGATTACAGGCTGAGCCACCGAGCCTGGCTAAGAACCTCTTTTTCAAATTACAACTACCACCGTATTATGTTTCTGGCTGGAGCCTCATGAAACTAACCTAATATGAGTTTATTATTGCTGGTAATAGCAAATTATCACAAACATTGCTTCTTAAAACAACATAAATTTATCATCTTACACTTCTGGAGGTCAGACGTTCTCAAACCAAAGTGACAATAAGGCTGTGTTCCTTCTAGAAGCTCTAAGGGAATCTATTTGCTTGCCTTTCTTAACTTCTAGGAACCATCCACATTCCTCAGTTCATGGCTCCATCTTGCATTTTCATTTTCAAAGTCTTCCTACCTCTTTCTCTGTTTCTGTCCTCACATTGCCTTTTGTGGCACTGGCCTTCTGCCCTCTCCTATATGGACTTTGTGATTACATTGGGTCCATTTAGATACTCTAGGGTAATCTCCCCATCTCAAACTCCTTTACATGTGCAACAGGAAAAAAAAGGTAATAATTGAGATATATTACTCATCCTCTTTTTATGACCATTTACTTTCATGACCACCCATCAGAGACTCCTACACTCTCTTACGGATAGGACAGTAAAGCAATTAAGAGTTAAAACTTTGTCAGTGAGTTCTAATAAGTGTTCTGGAAATCACAGAAGAACATGCTGTGAGTAAGATGTTTTCGAAAGGGTTTTTTTTTCTTGTTTTTAATTGCAGAATGTTCACTTTGAATATCAAGAACCAAATTGGAAATATTCGAAAGATGAACTTTATAACAAAGCATTAATAATAATGATAATAATAATTGAAGAATATCAAATTCCATAAGAAAAAGTTTTTGCTATTTTCCCATCTAATTGAGATCCTATATATTGTAAGAAAAAAAGAATTAAAGAAACATGATAAATATTTAGCCTAGTCTTCCAAAAAGACGTATACTTAATCCTATGTCTGGGGTTATGATAAGTTCTATGTCTGGGGTTATGATGAGTCAGGAAGTTATCAGATGATAAAACTCTAGATATGTCAGTTGAGAAAGTATGAGAGTAGATGAAATATTTGGTTCACAGAAATGCTGGAGCAGAAACTGTCTCTGAGCCTTGTAGAGAACCCTCAGGTGTACAGTAATAACCTGTGCACCTGTGGTTATTAGGCAAGGAGGCCAAGCTATTGGGCCTAAGATGGAACAGTTCCAACTCCAGTGTGCAACTGTGTGTCTACTGAACATGAAGGTACCTCATATTCTGGAAGAGGAGGATGTAGAGTGACTTGGGTGCATGTTATGTACAAAGAGAGGACATGCCAGTGAGTCATCATGAATCTATACACAACAGGTTTAGATTTACAAGAATAAGTGAAGATTTCACATAGTAAAACTCACACTGGGTGAGTATTAAAAACTGTCTTCAGTTCATAAACCACATTATCAATACATTTAGGTTCTAAGGTATAATTTGGCAAAATATTATCCTAGAAGAATGTGCCTGAATAAATCATTGCCAAATTAATTGGGGGGGGGAGCGCGTAGGGGAACTTGCTACAACTTTTTTTGCTTAAAAATTCTCAATATATTGACATTTGAACCCTCTGAAAAAACTTGTAATAAAGAAACTTATTTAACTTCTTTTGCCCCCCACATTTTCGAGGCATTTAATAATAAAACTTCTGCTACTCACCAAACACAGTCTGAAAATACTGATTGGGCTGGATGTGCAGGGAATTTTAAATTTTCCTTCTTCAGTAATTTGATTATGAAAATCAAACTGACAATGGAGAGATTAGTGGGAGAAAAAGTGCATAAATTTATTAACAAGCAAGCACTCAGGAGTCGTACAAAGAGTATCAAGCTCAAAGAAGGACCAGATAGTTGCAGCTTAAATATCTTCTTCATAAAGGAGAGGAAAGTAGGGGGAGGAGAAAGTAGTCAGTTTCAGAGAAAGAGGATATAATTTTTAGGCAAGATGAATGGGATCAAAGAACAGACAGTAGCCTGGGATCGAGGTTCTCTGGGATCTGAGGAAAGTGGCCACAAGTTATGGGAAGGTGAGGCTCAAGCTGTATTGCAGATAAACGTTGTCTTATATAAAGTCAAATAACAGACATCAAAAGAAAAAATTGAAAGTCTGTCCAGGTGTGCATGGTGACAGCCCTTAGTTTCTTCTTTGGTGATTACTCTCCCCTGGTTAATAGGACTTTAGACAGGAGATTGAAGGCAACTGTGTTTCTTTTGGAAAAAATGTTCCTCAGTCGGATAAGAGAATTTCAGAGAGAGCCCCTCCCTGTGCTCTGGGAGAAGAAACAAGGAAGATCAAAGAGACCTTGATTTTGAGGCAGCTTCTAAGAACTTGCAATTTCCTTTCATTCAAAGTCCTCAGCACGCCAAAAGTGCTCATTTCCTGAGCCTCAATATATGTATCCTCTGGACCTATTCTCATCCTGTTATTTCAAATCCATGAATAACTCATAGTTTACATTGAATGTACCTGCGATGATAAGGAATGACTTGTGAGCCCTCACTTTGGCTGCAGCAGTTACCCTTAATCTCAAATTCACAATAAAATTATCAAAATGATGCTTAAAAGTGGATATTTTTCAAGCACCCTGGACTAATAATGTGCAGTCAGAGAGATGCACCACTGTGATAGAGCAGGAAGACAGGAACCCATTTCAGGGAATCTTGAGAAACAGAAGTTCAGAGTCTGTATACCACTCCGATAATATAATGGTACTAGTCACATGTAGCTATATAAATTCTAATGTAAATTAATTAAGCAGAATTAAAAATTGTATTACTTAGTAATTCTGGTCACATTTTATACGCAATAGCCACATGGAGCTAGTGGCTACAGTATTGAACAACATAGTATAACCAAGAGTTTCCATTTTAGCTTTTGAGAAATGGTTTTAAGCCTTTTTCTTTCTTAGCCTTCATTTTAAAGATGTATTTTTCCTTTCTCATCTAATTGTATACCTGCTTGATAAATTCCAGAGGCTGATCTTATAATAGCAGTGTCTGGAGACCCCACAGCAGAATTTTCCTTTGCTCACAATTAGAAACAGATCAGCCAGCCCTCCAGGTGGATGATGATTCGAGTTAACCATCGAAACGAGACCAGCACCCTGTACCACCCCCAGATGGTCTTCATTCCTTTCTTTCCCCTTAAATGCTCCTGTCCTTAGCCTAAATTTTTGAAATGGTTTCCCTGAGGCGTGGGCCTGGCCATTTCCCCATCTGCTGGCTTTTCAAATAAAGTTATCTTCCTCGTACTACATCTCATGCTTGTTTATTTCAGCCTGCAAGCAGTGTGTAGCAGAACCTGTGGTCTGCAACAATAGACATAGAATATTTCCATCATCACAGAAAATTCTACTGGACAGTGCTGGTGTGTAAGGTACAGAGTTCTGCATAACTAGCCAGACTTGAAGTCTCTAGGTTTGATTTTATTGAGACTGCCAGTGATTTTACGAAGACAAAGATGATACGGACAGAAACCTGTATGGCGTGTGTATGATGTATGCTTATGGGTGTGTGTGCATGTGTGCATATGTGTTTTGTGGAAATAATGGTGATAGTATCTCTTTTCCTTGGCCCTATGAAATGTACAACGCTGTAAAATTGTGAAATATTATTATAAAACTGATGGGAAAAAAAATCTTTGAGAAGGACTTATTGCCTATAAAAGACCAGCTGTAGAAATTTTTCCAATTAATCAGTGCTTATTGTCTTTATGTTACTTTCCAAAAGGATTTTCTCTAATGTTATTACTACTGATTTGTTTCCCTGGGGATCCTTGATTTCCCTGGCTCTTGTCCTGAAATGACCTCATAGCTAGAGAGGAAATCATAATTGACAGTTTTGTCAACTCTGTTCTGAGATGTCACTATTAACCTCAAGATTTGGGATTACAATCTAGATTTTTCTTCAGTCTACTACCAACAGAAGGCTGTAAAAATATCTTAGGGAACAAATACAAATTTTTAAAAGAGAGTTATTTGGTGTCAGGAAAACACCTAATTACTTTGTTACTTAAGAAAAAGATAAGTTTTTGTAAAAAGTGGTTTATTATTTAGTGAATCAGTGTAAGCCCATATTCCAGTATAAGCTGGAGATAACACCCTATGGTTATCAAACATGTCGTGTAATGAATGGCATGGCATGAAGCATATGAGAAAAATCTGTGCTTAGTGCAGGGAATGGTAGTTGGATATTTTCTTTTTATGGGTGCCTGTGAAAGGGAGAATCCAAGAAAATAATTTTCTGACTCTAATCCAGGTTTGTTAAGCACAAACTATTATTAAATATGAAAATATGAATACTTGTTGATGACCAGTATCGAGGACCATTCTTAACACTGTGATACTGTGTTCGTGCTGTTGTCATTTTATAGAACTGATAAGAAAGATCCTAAATGCTCCATTTTAAAATTATATTTTGTGTTGGTCCACTCTTATTCATAGAAACATTACAAGTTACATGAGATTAGAGAATAAGATTGATTCAATTTAATAGGGGCCTCAGTAACTACAAAAAGTTTCCTGAAACCAAATCTCGTTGAGTAAAATAGAGAGCAAAGACAGAAAAAAAAAAAGGAAAAACTTTCCTAAATGAGCTATGCAATAATTGCTCTAGATACATAACATTCAACATTAAAAATGCTTTTACAATTGTTTTCTGTCCAGCATGTAAAAAGCTGTAAGTCATCGCTGTGTCCTAACAAGTAAAAAACTGAATAAATTAAAAAATCAACAGCTTTTCTGAGCTCTGTGAGAAAAGTGAAGTTGCAGAAAAAACTGCTGCTCCAAAATCAGAGAGACGGACGAATAAAGAGAATCACAACTTACTGAGAAGTAACCCACAAGAAGAAACCTCTGTGGGAACCAGCGCTGGAGTAGAAAAACCTGAACCATAATTGATGAATTGCTGGAAACTCACTTTGGGCGACTCTGGGAGCCAAAAATGCCCAGGCATCTGAGTCACAGGGGCCTCCCTTACTTTTGTAAGTTTTACATCTAGGAGCTTGGACAGGTCTCAAAATTAATATGAGAGAATTCCCTCATGCTTTCCAGAATGGGGAAAAAGGAACCAGTTGAAAACATTTCAGAACATTCTGTTCTTAACAAGACCTGCACACAAAGAGGATCTGTTTTAACAGAGCCTAAACTACCGAGATGCTTTTTTGAACACCAACATGGAGGAAGGGAAATAACCAATTCCTGCCCAATTCAATGTTCCACATGGCAAAAAAGAATTACACAACTCTAGCCCACTCTAGCCATTCTGTGCTTATCTAAGATGGGATGTGAGGATTGAGTAGTACTTGTGAAGTTCACAACCCAGAGATATGGGCTCATTAAAAAACTAAGATCTAATCACGGGACTTTAGAATATTTCCGGTCCCTTCACACTTTCTACCATCACATTACTAAGGGCCTTATACTATAGCTCTTTTTACCCAGCACATCATGCCCAACTATCAAGACAAATTACTAGGCATACTAAAAGGCAAAAAAAAAAAAAAAAAAAAAAACCCACGTGGTTTAAAGATGCTAACAAGCATGAGAAGCAGACTCAGATATGGTCGAGATGTTGATATTATCTGACCAGAAATTTAAAACAACTATAATTAATGTGCTAAGGGCTCTAATGCACAAAGTAGACAGCATGTAAGAACAAATAAACAGAGAGAGAGAATTTTTTTTGTTTTTTGAAAATGCAACAAACTTTATTGGATAGTATTTGTTTTTTTTAAACATATTTTTTACTTTAAAATTGTGGGGTACAGTTAAGGGTTAGGTATACAAATATGCATCATTCAGGCACCCTTGTTGATAAAGAGTGTCCTCCCCGTCCCCAGGCAGATATTGACTACCGTTAATCCCACCTCCTTTCCCCTCCCTACCCCCCCATAGTTTCCTGCCACTGTCATTGGGAGAGATAGAATTTTAAGAAAGAACTTTTTTTTAAGTGTTAGAGAAAAATAAAGAATATATTTGGCAGGTTAATCATTAGACTAAACACTGCTGAGGAAAAAAGGAAACCTGACTTTGAGATGATCTCAATAGAAACTTCCAAAATAGAAAAAACAGAAAAAAAGTGGGGAAAAAAAGGAACACATATCAAAGAACTGAAGGATATTTACAAAATGTGTGATATACATATAATGGGGATATCAGGAGGAAAAAAAAAAAACACATGAAGGAGCAAGATAAATATTTGAAGTAATAATGACTGGGAATCTCCCCCAAATTAATATTATATACCAAAAGTTAGAAACAGGGGCTCAGAGAACATAAAGCAGGATAAACGCAGGAAAACCTTGTACTTTGGCATATTATATTCAAAGTGTAATAAGTAGATAAATAGTTTTAAAAGAAGCTGTATGATTGGAGCAATCTTACCTAAAGAGAAGAAAAGATAAGAATTAAATCAGACTTCTAGAAACCATGCAATAAAGGAGAAAACGAAAGTGAAGTATTTAAACTGTTGAGACACAAAAACAAAGCAAAGAAAATATGCCGCTACCCTAGAATTGTGTACTCTTTAAAGTTCTCCTTTAAAAGTGAAAGAAGATGAAGACTCTCGCAAACATTTAGGGAATTTGCTGCCAATAGACTTGACTTGCAAGAAATGCTAATAGAAGTTTTTCAGAGAGAAATAAAATTATATAGGTCAGAACTTCTGGTCTACATAAAGAAAGAAAGAGCAACGAAAAATAAATAAGTGAAAGTAAAATAAAAATACGTATTTTTCTTATTCTTAATTGGTCTAATTGATTAATTAATTGATCTTTATCTTAATTGATTTAGCAGATAATTTGAAATAGTATATATATGTTATGTATAACTGTATATGTGTATATGTGCATATAGATAGATAGATGCTTATGTATACTTACGTATAGGTGAAATCCATGACAGCAATGATACAGGGATCAAGAGGGAAATATTTTGTTATTAAAAAGTATTCACACCACTGAAAATATGGTACAGAGTTATTTGAAAGTAGAATTGAATTCATTGTAAATATACATTGTAAACTAAAATGCAGCCACTAAAAAAGGAGGAATAAAGGACAACCATATGCTAAGAAAGAAGAGAAAATGGAATAATTTAAAATGCTCAATTACAATCACAAAAGACAGAAAGAAATAGGAGATTAAATAGTAGTTCTCAATCTAACTATATAAATATTCACTTTAAAATGGTCTAAATACACCAGGTAAAAAACAGAGATTATCAGAGTTAATACAAAATCAAGGCCAGACTCTATGTTTTCTATAAGAAACCCACTTTCAATATAGTACACACACACACACACACACACACACACACACACACACACACACACACATATATACAGTGAATGTATAGAGAAACATATACACTAATTAAAAGGAAGTATGTTGAACTCTATTAATTTTGGGCAGAACTGACTTAGGGACAAGAAAAATTATCAGGTATAAAGAGGAGCATTACATAATGATAAATGGGTCAATTCTCCATGAATACAAAACAATCAATAATGTGTAGATGCCTAACATTGGAGCACCAAAATATCTGATATCAGATCACAAAGGAATAAACTAAAAATCAAAAACTAGGAAAACGTATAATGCTTGGAGGTGAAACGACACACTTCTAAATAACACCTGAATCAAAAAAGAAATCTGGAGAGAAATTTAAAAGATTTTTAGTAAGTATTAAAAATTACTATAAAACCATAGTAATCAAAACAATAATAGACAAATAGACCAGTGGAACAGAAAAGAGTTCAGAAATAGATCCACATAAATACAGTCAATGGGTTCTTGACAAAGGAGTTAAGGAACTACAATGGAACGAATACAGTCTTTTTAGAAAATACTGTTGGAATAACAAGATATTCTCATGCAAAAAATAATCTAGACATAGACTTGTACCCTTCACAAAAGTTAATTCAAAATTGATCATAGACAAAATGTGAAATGCAAAACTATAAAACTCCTAGAAGATAACTTAAGAGAACACCTGGATGACCTTGGTATGATGATGACTATTCAATTATAACAACAAAGGCACAATCTATGAAAGAAAAAAAAAGCTAAGAACCTAGACTTTATTATAAACTTCTACTCTATGAAAGACCCTGTCCAGAGAATGTGAAGACAAGTCACAGACTGGGAAAAAATATATAGTAAATGACTATTATCCAAAAAATACAAAGAACTATTACAATTCAGCAATAAGAAAACGAATAACTCATTTCAAAAATCAGGCCTCAGATCTCACCAAAGAAGATATACAGATGACAAATAAGCATATGAAAAGATGCTCAGCAACATATATCATCAGGGAATGCAAATTAAAATAGCAATGAGATACCTTTACACATCACTTAGAATGGCTAAAAATCCCAAACAGTAAGAAACCACATGCTGATAGAACATGGAACAAGCTCCCTTATCCATTACGGGTGGGGATGCAAAATGGTACAGCCACTTTGGAAATCAGTTTGGTGGTTACTTATGAAACTAAACGAACCCTAACCATATGAATCAGGAGTCATGCTCATTGATGTTTACCCAAATGGGTTGAAATCATATGTCCATGCATGGTTGTTTATAGCAGCTTTATGCATTTATAATTGCCAAAACTTGGAAGCAGTCCAGATATTCTCTAGTAGGTAAGTGGATAAATAAACTGTAGTACATGTACATAGAGACAGTGGAATATTATTCAGAGTTAAAATAAATGAGCTATAAAACCATATTATTCAGTGAAAGAAGCCACAATGAAAGGCTACATATTGTACCATGGGGACCCAAAAGAACCCCAGAATTTATTTATAAAAATTGTATATTTATTCTTGCATGTTTAAACTTCAGTCTCTTTCAATGTACTCTCCATTGGATGCAATACACCTATCAAGACTCTTTGTTCGCTGCTCAAAACAGCTTTTGAACTCATCAATTTTAATGCCTTTTAGTGCTTCTGCCATTTTTTGTTTTACCTCTTCCACACCAGCACAAATGTTTCCCCTTGTAGACTTTTTTTCATCTGGGGGAACAAAAAAATTGCTTAGGACAAGATTGGGTGCATAGGGAGGGTAGGACACAGGGATCAGGCCATTTTTTGATCAAAAACTGCTGGACACTCAGTGTAGTGTGATCAGGTGGAAGAACCCTTCACCTGTTTGCCACAACTTGGGATGTTTCTTCCACAAATTGTGACCCAGCCTTCCCAAACTTCCAGATAAAAACTTTGGTTGACTGTTTGATCTGGAGTAACAAATTCGGAGTGTACTATAAGAGGCCTGC
The DNA here is from genome assembly GCA_027257055.1 of Cephalopachus bancanus. Classification (NCBI taxonomy): domain Eukaryota; kingdom Metazoa; phylum Chordata; class Mammalia; order Primates; family Tarsiidae; genus Cephalopachus; species Cephalopachus bancanus. The sequence goes on from JAPVLO010000138.1 coordinate 5,774,440, forward strand.
CCTCTGAAAGATAATTTTGATTTTTGGCTCCCCCCTTATTTGATTCCAACTATGTGACATTTTAGAAAAGGCAGAATTATGAAGACAGTGAAAACATCAGTGGTTGCCATGACTTAGGGAGAAGGAAGGGAGGAATTGGTACAGCGTAGGATTTTTAGGGTAGTGACACCTTTCCCTAGGATACTATAGTGATTGATAGATGTCATTCATTGGTCAAATCTCTTAAAATGCACAGTTGCGAAATCTAATATAAAGTATGGACTTTGGATGATCACGATGTGTCAGTGTAAGTCGGGCTATTATAAGAAATGTACCCCTCTGGCGAGGGCCTTTGGTAGTGGAAGAGTCTGTGGGTGTTCAGGCAGAGAGTCGGTGAGAAATCTGTTTTCTCTTCTCAATGTTGTGAACCTAAAACTGCTGTAGAAAGTAAAGTCTGTCAAAAAATGCTTTTACATAATTTTCCGTGTTAATCCTTATAAGAATCACTCAAGTTTAATAAGGTAGGAATTGTGGTATTTATTTTACAGCGAAAATTGAAACTTGTACTGGCTTACAAAATGGGAACTTATAGTAACTGAGTCATAGATAAGTTTCCCAGCTCTGGTTTAGTCTTTCTTCATGTAGCCAGTTGTGTCTTCTAAAAATTTTTATGTCAAAGTATTTATTGAAATTAGGCAGATTATTTAAAATAATCATTAAAAATTATAGCTAGGCTCAGTGGCTCAGCCTGTAATCCCAGCACTTTGGGAGGCCGAGGCGAGTGGATTACCTGAGCCCACAGGTTCGAGATCAGCCCGTGCAACTTGGCGAGACCCCGACTCTACAAGAAAAATAAATAAAAAATTAGTTGGGTGTGGTAGCGCACCTGTAGTTATGGCTACTTGGAAGGCTGAGGCAGAAGGATCACTGGAGCCCAGCAAGTCAATGCTGGGGTGGCCATGAGTGTGCCACTGGACTACAGCCTGGGTGACGAAGTGAGACTCCAACTAAAAAAAAAAAAAGATATTATTTAAATCGATATGTTAATTAATCTTTAGAATCCTTATGGTGTGTGTGCATGTGTGTATATATACATTTATACATTTTCTAAACATCTATACAAAATTGCGTGAATTTGGTAGTGTTCAATTAATGCTTTTTCTTTGTGATACATACAAAATTATGCACTGAATAGAATATAGAAAAGAATAATAGATTTCCATGAATTAAGACCACAAAACTGATGTATAAAACTGACCATATACTTATTTTAACTATGTAACATTGATATTGAAATACAGTGAACGATATCTAAACTTATCAGTTTTTAGGAGTTTTGAGATAAAAAGGGCCAAGACAAAAATGGATGAGTTGTATTAACTGTCTTGCTCAAAAGTGCACTTGTAGATAGATATAATTTCCTTCCAAAATATCATTGAAAAATAACCATTTAGTAAGGAGAAGACATTTATTATATACTAAATGATGCTGGACTTGAACTTCTAGGCCCATCTCATGGTTACACTAGCAGATAAAGGGTATGTGTATGTAAAAGAATTCAGCGTAGGTCAGGCAAAACAATCTGCCTGGCCCAGGCCATGACTCTTTCTGGAAGATAACTGAACTTTGTGAATCTATGTATGCACAAATACTCATTTTAAATTCTCACTAACTAAAGGTATTGATATTCTTTATTGTAAATATTTTTGCCCTTTGTATTATATGGATCTTGTTCCCGCTGATGAAAGTGGGAATATCTAACTCTGAATGATTTTTGTCTTTGTTCTGTTTTCCTTAGCCCAAGGAATGCAGCTTTAATGATTACATTTCCTTGCTGGCTAGAGTGTAGCTGTAGGCATTTGTTGGGTAAACTTTCCCTTCTTCTCAGTCCTCCGTTGCCCTGAACACCATACCACCCGCCTCAGTCAGCACCATTCTCCAGGATTAAGATCCTGGAGATCCTTCAAATCCTCCCAGTACTATCTGCTTAAACACCTTCTCCTTTCTCAGTTCTCCATCCCTCCATCTACTTCACCACCTCCATGACACCACAGTCTTCATTTTTCATAAACATAAAGTTCAAAAGAACTGCCTGTCTGCGATTTTGCTCTTGCTTCTACATTAAGCCCACACACTGAGTGCGACATAAAGAACTCCAAGTGAATTTATTTACACTATTGTTCTTTCAAAATAGGTCTGCTGCTAACAGGTCTCTGGGTATGCATACGAAATTCACACAGCTATAAAAGGAAAGAAACAAATGCCAGGCACACAGCACCAAGCTGAGAAACCAAATGGTAAGCAGGGACAATGAAAGAGCCGAACTGAGAGGTTAGCACTGAGACCAGCACCAACTGCTGTTTGGCATATCAAGCAACCTAATGAGTACCGAGCATTGTATGATTCCCGAGTAATAAAGAAGTCTGGCATCAGTGCCCTCATTGTGGCCACATATGGCCAACAATTTAAGGATGAGACGGAAGAAGGAAAAAAGGCATTTTGTAGTCTCTGTCAAAAAAAGAGTGCTAATATTTTTGTTCTTTCTCCTACCCCAAAAAACTAATAAATGAATAATGTAATTACTAATTATGCAAAATATAGTAAATGTCTGAAATAGTCAAGAGAAAAGACGGTGCTCCAGTTAAAGATGATTTAAGATCACCAAGGGGCCCAAGCACTACTGGTCTTTTGCAACCTTTGCTGAAGGACAGCTATTCTCTAAAATGTTACAGGGAAGCTCTCTTACACCATTAAGGGACTTGTACTCATTGCTGTGAGTGAAGCCTCGAGTGCCTTCGGAGGTAGTGCAAGCTTCTCCCTCGAAGGAATGCTCAGTGACTTCAGGGTGGAGCAGTTCGCTTCTAGCTTGGAAACTGGAGGTGGAACTTGGGAAACATCACCCTCTGGGCTAGCTGTTCTGCATCCTGCAACTTTGGGGATGACAGACTGTGCACTGATGTCCCCTTCCAGTCCCCAACTTGAAGCTCATGGGAATAGGCAAGGAAAAAGGAAAGAAACTGAGCTCCTGACTGTCCTGTGGTCTTCGAGCCTCCGCCGTAGCTGCTGTGTCTCGTCCGGGAAAAGAGAGCTTGAAAACGAGCTTTCCAGTTTTTCACCAGACATTTCTTCCTTGTTTGCTAGTAGCACAGGCTTGCATCCCCAACCTTGTATTGCCAAATATTTTAATAAGGACTGTAATTATTTTGGCATTTTGAAATCACTATTTCTGAATTAGGTTCAGGCACGTGTATACATTTGCCAATAATTTTATTTGCAGGAAGACAGGAAGAATTTAATTTTATTTAAATGTTAAGGAATATTACAAGCAGGTTCATTGTGCACTGGTTACCAACTTGTCTGAGTCTGATCATTTAGAACACACTCATACACAACACGTTACATGAAGCAGATTTATTATGGAGAGGGAGTAAGGAACGAAAGCAGTTTAGGATCCACTGTGAACCAGTCCCTGAAGCCTTAAGAAAGCTGCCTGGGGCGAGCAGAGTCTCAACTGCACAAAGCCCACTTTGCACCCAAGCTGAAGGTCCCTCAAAGGCAGCCTGCTATGGGTCATGTACCTCAGGGGCAACCGGACTCACTAGACAAAGCCTTGAAAGTTGTCCTGCTTCAGGAGAGACAAGCAAAGCCCAGGCTCCTTTAGGCAGTTCCTCGTTCCTCCCTAACTCAAGAGGTTACATTTTCTAGGACAGACAGGATTGAGGTGCTAAGGACATTGCATTTTTCAGTCTGTCCTAGTTCTTGAGAACTACAAAAAAGAAAGAAGTGGATCAGTCCAAGGCCACCTGAAGAAGTGTCCTCAGATATTCAGTGACTTAAAACAGAGGCTAGGCTGATACTATAGCTTTATGTACTTATCATCAGGAAAACATATTTTCATAAATTATTACTGTTGTATTTTATGATTTTTAAATTTATTTTCATTCAGTGTAACTCTAAATACAAGGCTCTGAAAAGCTAAGGGTAAAAACAATTTTTCTCGGCAAATTTTCACGGTCGCTTGCAGTGATAAAATATGTCAAATTCAACATAAAAGACTGATATATTTACAAGACTTCCCAAACTCGGTTGTATTAATATTCTTCAGACATAATTGCTTACTAACAGTTCAGCTTTTGTTACCGTTGCAAGCTCTGAATCCTGTGAATAGGCCAAAAATTCTATTCCACAAACATCGGTAGAAGATTTTCTTAAAATTAAGTTGATGGTAAGCATCATGGGATTCAAAGAAAAAAAAAACAAAGATGATAAAGAAAATGAAGGATTCAGACTTCAAGGAATTATAATACTCACTATAACACAGTGAGGAATGAGATAGGCAGTATGATTAAAGCGTCAATAAAATGCTCTGAAAAACTAGAGGGACTCGTGAAGGAAAAGGGAGAGTTTGACTGAATAAATGTTAAATGATATGGATTTTTAATGAGAAATTAAATGTAGGTGGGCAAAGAAGAGAGGAATTTGTTATAAGCACAAGTTTATACGAAGATCAGAAAGTAACTCCCGTGCACAAAACCAAGATCAAAACTAGCAACACGGTGAACAGGGTTTTGCTCCCCAACGTTGCGTCTAACAACAATTAGACATTCCTGTCTCTCTTCTCAACTTTGCGTTTCTCCATAGTACATTTTACATCATAATATACTAGGTAATATATGCACATTCACTGTCTGACTCACAGTGAGGGTGACAGCTGTGCACATGTATACACACACACATACACAAACAATCACTGTTCTTACTCATAGCTAGGCTACGTTTTCCATTCTTACTTCTGATTTGGTCCAGCGGAAGCCAAACATGGCGTGTGTGAAAACCCATGAAATGTATTTTTTTGTCAGATTCTCATCTATTTAAGCAATTGGATCAAAAATATATTACAGAATGGATGGACCCCTGTGAGGTATAGTGACTTAGCGGAAGTTTAGAATAATCGATAGAGAAGTGTTACTTCTATATTGGCTTATCATCTGATGAATTCATGGAAAGAGTCATCATATCTTCCTTTTCAGTGCAAGAAACTTCTCTGGGTTCCTTAATGTCAAATGTAGCATTTCTGGCTAATTTCTAGTTTTCCATTGTGAGAAAAAGATAGCAATGCTGTTACTACTCATGATGCCATGGATTTTTAGAATCTGTTTGTATATGTACCATATATACTCTCTTACCTGTGCGGATCCCTAATGACATTTATTTCATGCTGGTTGCATCTTTGCTGAAGACACTGTATTATCCATCTTGTAGCCCAAGACTGCCAGCTTCCAATGACTTTCTCAGAGATTATTATTACACTTCATTGATAACGACCACAAATGCAAGACTTATCAGAGAGTGCAGGACACTGTGAAAGATGATCCATTTTCTGATCATTCAAAAGTTACCACTTGCAAAGTATAATAGAACATCTTCCAATCATATCTCCTCTTGAACTCTTTAGCCCCAAATCACTATATTTCTAGAATGTGATCTCTTTTGATGCTGACTGCTTTGTTGCCTTCTACACTCACATCATTGAAAAATTTAGATAACGGACTGATGGGTGGAACAAGAAGAGCAACCACATTGTCACAAAAAAGGCAATCTGTCCTCTGGCATGGTTTAAGACTGACTTGGATGAGCACAATACCATTGCACCTATCAGAGATAAGAAAACATCATTCCAAGGACCCTTTGGTGTTGTGAAGCAACAACCTAAAAAATCCTTTGAAAGAGATGGAAGTAGCCACACATGGATGACAGCCTGACATCTGGTACTAGATACAAACAGGAGGGGGCTAAGAGAATAAACAACACCTTCTGCCACCACATACCACCCTTAGGTGCTGCAGACCAAAGTCATCAACATAGTCAGAAAACAGACCAGTGAGAGCTCATATATGGGAAACAGCTGATGCATGGGATTATACATGTGGCTCGAGCCTAAATGTTCAGCTAATATGAGTGAGAGATATCCAGCATCTGCATGTCAACCTATTCAAGCAACCTAATTTCAAACAACCTTGCAAAAAACAAAAAACAAAACCCAATGCATGTTGGCCAGTGGAAATAATTTCCCCATCAGACTACTTTGCTAGAACCTTGAGTCTTGGAGCACCTTGCAGCCTCTTTGTTGATGGTAGACATGCAGTAGGTCACAGAGTAATGTTACTCAAGATGACAGATAAGAATGGGAATTCACGTAGGAGCTAGTTTGTGATCCAAGTCCAAGTTTCCAACTCAGACAGTACTCCTGGCCCTAGTTAGCCTCGGGTGATTTAGTTTGGGCGTTTGTCCACTTCAAATCTCATGCTGAAATATGGTCCCTGGTGTTGGAAGTGGAGCCTGGTGGAAGGTGTTTGGGTCATGGGAATGGATCCCTGATGAATGGTTTGGTGCTATTTTCACTCGCAGTAATGATTGAGTGCTCTCTCTGTTAGTCTACATGAGAATTGGTTGTTTAAGAGAGTCTGGCACTCTTCTCTTTTTTGTTTCTGTTCTCATGATGAGGCATGCATACTCTCTCTTTACCTTCTGGCATGATTGTAAGCTTCCCAAAGATCTCACAAGTAGCAGCTGCTGGCACTATACTTCTTGTACAGTCTGCAGACCCATGGGCCAAAATAGATCTCTTTTCTTTATAAATTATTCGGTCTCAGGGATTTCATTATAGTAATGCAAAATGCACTACATACTATCTGTCTGGGGGAACACAGAACATTTTAAGAAAGGCCCACCAAATGTGGACCCCATGAGGTATAGAGCCCAAGACAGGGCCCTGCATAGCCGTGTCTGGGGTCAGTACTAAATGTTATCCAATGGCATCAAAACAAAATTGAAGAGCATCACATCTGGAATTGGAATATAAAAATGTACAAAGATTCCACACACACTTTTTTATTTATTTTTTCTTCTATCCACTAAATATTACCTCCCAGTGTTCCTTTAAAATTACGAATTAAATAGATGTGTGAGGCAAAGCAGATCCAACTCTACCTTGACCTGGAGAACATTTTGGACTATTCAACTGTATAAGTAATCACTTTCTATTTTGTTTCAGCTTTTATGCATATTAGAGTTTTTTTTTTCTTTAATAGTTGCCTATTCTGATACAATCTCCCACTTGAATACAAACTCAACAAGGACTGGGATTTCTGTTGACTGTACTCTCTGTTTTATTGCCAGGACTTAGACAAATTTCTGACATGGTAGCAGTCTATAGTGATTGGCATTAAACGTTGTCTTCAACACAGAATTACTTGAAAAAATAGCTTGAATTTTTATTGGAATCCAGCTCTTGGAGCTTAGTGATGAAAATGGAACCATACGGCAAAATAGGAGGAGAATCCAACTTCTTGTATACTTAGATATTTGGCTTTTATTAAAAAGGCATTGACTAAGAAGCTTTAGGCCATCTGTAACTTTCAGGGCTGAGATGAAGCTGAAGATTATGTTAATGTGCCTCATTCCATGGTCACAGGAACAATGATACATGGAGCCTGCAGGTGAAAGACCACAGTGGTTGAAACAGAGGAGAATCCAAAGTCAGGAGCTAGTGCAGGTGGCTTGTGAATGTTGTATCACAACTTGAAGGACCTTTGTTCTTCCTGCGAAATGCTTACATGCATAGAATGCATGTATCTTCCCACATAAGGAATCCAAAATTTTGTTAAAGGGCATTTGTATTGGATTACTGTTGTGGGCAAGCTGTGTAGACCACCATCGCTAATACGTATGCTAGCAAGGAGAAGACGATTGGCACATTCAGGACAGAGCAACCAGAATGGCTATTTAGAAGAAGGAGCTGCAACATTAACACAGACTCATTAATCATACCTCAATTTTCATTTTTAACCTAAAACACATCAGGAAATATTATTGAGAGCTACAGATATGTTTGGTAGCACAGAAATGATCATCTCATTGTAACAGGCCAAGGAAAACTTGCTGTGCTGAAACCTCCAATAAAAACACAAAGTAAACATTGAGAATAAAAGTAATTTGGTAATTCAGGTATTGTTCTAATGGGGATGGGCCAGGGCTGATCTCTCTTTGCTGCCCCGTCTCATACTCAAACAAGCAACTCTAAGGTATGTGAAAGTTTGGAAAATAAAAATAAGCAAGAGAAAGGACTGACTAAATGTGAAAGGTTTGTGCTTAATATTTGATAAAGTAGACACCAATTTTTCCCCACAATTCTACATGTAGTATGAAAAAATTCATTTAAAGCCCAGAAAGGTAGAGGTAGCTTTTAGTTGTAGCACAGCACAGAGGCAGAGTTTAGATGTGGATGCCACTCCTTGGGTTTAAATTTCAACTTCACTACCTACTAGATGTGCATCTTTGGGCAAGTTGTTTAATTTTTCTGTGCCTTGGCTTCCTGATAGTTAAAATAGAGGCAGAAATAGTACCTGCTTTACAGAGACTAAGTGAGTTAATATTTGAAAAGTTCCTGACCTAAAGTATATACCACATAAAGAGCAGATAAAGTCAATTGGTGTTTTAAATTATTTAAGTACATTAAGTGACTTACTTAATGTGTGTGTGGCAGACTTTTTTCTTTTCTTCAGTCATAGTCTCACTCTGTCACCCAGGCTAGAGTGCAGTGGCATGCTCATGACCACCGTAGCCTCAACCTGCTGGGCTCGGGCGATCCTTCTGCCTCAGCTTTCCAAGTTGCTGGAACTACAGGCATGTGCCACCACCCTCGGCTCATTTTTCTTGATTTATTAGAGATGCGGTTTCGCCAAGTTGCCCAGGCTGGTCTTGAACCCGTGAGCTCAGGCAATCCTCTCACTTCGGCCTCCCAAAGTGCTGCAGATCATTTTTATAGGACATCTAATGATTAACTAAATATTACATCTGAGGAAAGGAAAAGCCTCTTTGACAATGGGAGCTGATCTGGCACTTAAAGCTGCTAAATCATGGTGTTCCACAGTCCTATTGAAAACAAATAACCTCACAAAAAAACCAACATCAGACAAGGCCACTTTGTGCCATTGATGAAATGAGATTTTAAAAAAAGAGAAGACTACTTCATGATTTTGTGTAAGCATTATCACAAAATCACCCTCCATTTCCAAGCAACATGAGTTGCCATTGCTTCTTTTTTGTTGTTTTTCATTGGAGACTCACTCTGTCGCTCAGGCTAGAGTGCAGTGGCATGCTCACAACCACCGCAGCCTCTATCTGCTGGACTCAAGTCTTCCAAGTAGCTAGAATCACAGGCACATGCCACCACGCCTGGCTAATTTTTTGATTTATTGACGAGGTCTCGCCATGTTGTCCAGGCCAGTTTCGAATCCATGGGTTCAGGCAATCCTCTTGCCTCTGCCTCCCAAAGAGTGCGATTACAGGCATTAACCACCGTGCCGGGCTTGGTCACTGCTTCTTTAAAAATTGTGTCTTTAGTCCCACTCCAGTCTTCCTTCCTTTGAGTTAAGATCATTTAAGATGCGCAATTATAGACATATCCCTGCTTTTTGACATCACCCAAACCAAAGCGAATCTTGCTTTCTTAATCAAAGCATAAGCCCTGGAATAAGTCCTCTCTAAAACCCTGTTACTGAGATGCTTTAGGGATTCCCACGGCATGTGATCTGCCTCATCGTAACCTTTTCCACAGGTGGGTCTCTGGAGGTCTCTGGCTGGAGGGCACTGACACACCATTTACTATGCAGATATTTTTATTTATACATAGAGTATCCACTTGTTTAATATTGATTCAATACAGTCTTGGCTGTTTGAAGTCTTTGATAAGTGTTAAGTCTAGAGTCACTTCAATTTTTACAACTGTCTCAAACAGAGAAAAACATATGAACAAAAAAAGTCTGAGGTTGAACCTGATTCTTTTAGTTAGCAGCAGGTTTTTATGCACTCTTTGCATGTAATATTACTGTTATTTACATTGCAGTCCTGTTCCAAATAAGAGAGCACATTCATTCTTTGGTTTGGTGGGGGCTGGTTTTCCTGTGGTGTTTGTTCCCCTTTTGTTTCCTCAGATTTATGAGGCTGGCAAGCTTTTCTGTCTGTTTCTGAAAAGACTATTGTGCCCATGTACACACAGTCCCAGCAAATAATTTATTTCAGACCTCTGAGAACATTCTTTTTCTCACTCTCAAAACAGGGATTTTTCATTTCAGTCATCGGTCCCAATCTTAGCAGTGATTCCACAATGTCAGTATTCATTTTCAATAAAAAAAGAAAAAAAAAGTTATAGCTGAGTAGGCTTTGACATAGAAGAATGGAACAGTGGTGAAAATGGTCCTGGATTTTATACTACCACCACCACCATTTTGGTCGGGAACAAAGTCTTAATTTTTAAATATTTCATTTTCCTCTTTTGTTTTCTGATTTTTTTCATTCTTACCTCAACTGTTATATAATGTAAGTATATTTCAGATTAGCAATGAAATGTTTGATTGGGGGATGATGATTTCATCATTTAAGTAATATATTTTGTTTTAATTAAAAGGATTATTATTTGTCTTGACTTATTTGGATGGTTATCTCTTTAGCTTGTCTAGAGGTATATCTTTATGAATAACATAATACTACTATTATATCTTGGTTTTGCTTTTATAACTTTGATAATCATTCCTGATATTTTAAAAATCTATTGCCTATTTATTTTTAGCCACTACGAAATTTCCTGATGGGTATTTAATTACACATATTATTACATCATTACATACATGAGACTTTGGGAATTTGTGTAGCTCATTTTCTTTCTTTTTTAAAACTTGTATACATTTATGGAGAACATGTGCAATTTTGTTACATTCACAGATTGTGCAGTGGTTAAGTCTGAGCTTTCAGGGTATCCATTATCCAAATAATGTACCATTAAGTAATTCATCATATCCACCCTCTCTTGTGTAGCTCATTTTCTTAGCAGACAAACATGGCTGTAGTCTTATCTTAAAATTCCCTAAAGAGGAAGATATTCTTCAGCCTCTCTTTCTAAAAAGAAACCTGAGTTTTAAAGAAATGACCAGAGAGACCTTGACCATAACCCATAACAACTTGACAAAGGGATACATTTATCATTTGCTTCTGAAGGTCTCACACTGAGCCTTGTGACACTGATACTTTATAGTCTGTGGATATTATGTTTTCTTTTTCCCCATCCTGATCATCCTTTGTCTACGTCAACATAAACTATACTGGGATTAAATGCCTAGACTGCTGAATAGGAAAAAATGAGTCTCATTTTGGCTACCCACGTGGCAGCTGAACTATTTTCAAGCCATTCCTTTTTCAACCTTTATGGAAACCAGCTGCCGGTCCTATATGAGGGCAAAAAATTAGCAAGAATTCAGAAGGATTTGTATTCCCATTTTCATCAGATAAGAAATAACATTAGACTACAATATATAATCAAATCTGTTCAGAAATGGTTTTGCCAACATTTATAAGAAAAAGATATGCTATTACTCATCAAGGGTTCTTTATTGGTGATATTGGGAAAATCACTCAATTTCTCTCTCGCTTGTTTTTTTTCCTATTTTGAAATTGACAATATTTACTTCTTTTAATGAAACTCACATAAAACATGTGTTGACATTGAGTTAAACACTCTCCATTATGTAAATTTTTAAGAAGTAATTTAACATTTTGGGGAAAAAAAAGGGAAAAAACTACCAGCATGTGGGGAACCAGGGAATATCTTGTTTTGGAACATTTTCAAAATGTCAATGTAGTATTTTTCACAAGCATTATAGAAAGTAAAATAAACTGAATCACTGAATTTCATACACTGAAGTATATTTTCATGGTCATTTATTAGTAGGGAGTCATTTTTATACTTAGCACTTAATACCCATTTCTTCCTGATTCCTTTGTTTTCTATATCAATATATATTTCATTTTATTTTGGCATTAGACAACAGCACAACTTCTCATTTACCCTTGACAAAGATAAATGTTTCTTATCTTGGAACTTTTCCTCTGAGTATAAAGTCTTAGTTAAAATGTGTCTACACATGGTGACCAGAACTTACACTTAATGCTGAGATATGTGTTCTGAGTAACAAGGAGGCAAAATTCAAAGTTTAAAATAAGATTGCTCCTGAAAAATCCAAGGTTTGTGGTTACTTTAAATGAGAATGGGTTAAAGTCATCAAGAGAAGGTAAGTCATGCAGTTATGTGAATACATGACATGCTGCTTTACCAATATCCTCACATTTGAGTTAGCACAAAGTTAGCCAGTGATATTTTCTTTTTTTACAGAATAAAATAATAAATTGGTTTTATTTAAAAAAATTTTTTCTGTAAAAGGCACTATTAAGGGACAGAAAAGATGAATCAAAGCCTAGTGGGAAATATACAAGAATCAGTACGTGAACCTTTTTAGAAACATTATTTGTAACTCCAAGAACTTGACATTACACGATTGTACTTCAGCATGTGAATAGATAAACTGAAGTACATTCATACAAATGGACTACTACTTAGCAATACAAAGGAAAAAAGCTACTGATACTTGCAACAGCATGGATGTCTCTCATATGCATTATGCTAAGTGAAAGAAGAAGCCAAACTTAAAAGACTGCATAATGTATCATTCCATATATAACATTCTGGATAAATTATTTTTTTCTTTATTTTATTTGTTATCATTACAAATGCATTTTTTTTTTTTTATAGAGATGAGGTTCTACTATGTTGCTCAGGCTGGTCTCAAACTCCTGAGTTCAAGCAGGAACCACCTCAGCCGCTGGGATTTTACTGTGCCCAGGTGCTTGTGTCTTTTTTTTTTTTTTTTAAAGATGTGTGGTGCAATTCAGGATTATGTATACAAGTAGTCATCATAGCCTGTGATATTTTCTTAAGTCATCTATGGACTTTGAGAATTGGGAGGAATGTTACAGATCACTGACCGATCCTTTCACAAAGAAGGATGATAAGACTCAGAAAGGCAATCAAAGAGTACTCCAGGGTTTTTTGTTTGGTTGTTTGTTTGTTTTTTGAGTTGGAGTCTCACTCCGTTGCCCAGACTGGAGGGCAGTGGCGGCTCCCGGCCACCGCAGCCTCGACCCGCGGGGCTCCGGCGATCCTTCCGCCTCAGCCTTCCCAGTAGCTGGAACTACAGGCGCGCGCTACCACGCCCGGCTGATATTTTGATTTATTGGAGAGATGAGGTCTCGCCAAGTTGCCCAGGCGGGTCCCGAACCCGCGGGCTCAGGCAATCCACTCACATCAGCCTCCCAAAGTGCGGGATTGCAGGTTGAGCCACCGAGCCCGGCGGGATTTTTTTTTTTTTTTTTTTAATTCCACATGCATTCTTTCCAAAAATGGATCCCTCTTCTTTACTTTCGCTCAAGTCTAACAATATCCCTTGTATTACTTGCCTCAAGTAGATTATTTATACAAATTGTGCGCCTTTGTTTCATTTTTACAACTGACATGGCGTCCAAGAACTGGCAAATCCAGGGAAGGCATGACAGAGTTGCACCTTCAGTAGCATTCACACTTCCTCTACCAGTCCCGAAGTTCAAGCAAGAGGTACAAATAGATTTTTCCTTTCAGCATGTGACATTGAAACTCTCAGCCTTCCAAAGTCCACATGTCAGTCACTGGTTTAAATGTTCCTTAGAGACCTACGTGGCTGAATCTCTGAGCTTCTCTAGAAATTATCCCAGCAAAACGTCTGGTCGTAACTCCAGATGGTTACGATAAAATTTATTTTAAATATTTTTTATTTTATATATTAAATCATGCCCTAATAGCTCTCATCAAGTTAATCTTGCATTTCATTTTGTTCTATGTCTTATACATATGAGAATAATGAAGGTATTTGCAACAGAAACATGTAGGAGCTGGTGTTTGATCTGTAATCCTTTACTTAAATCCAAGATTAAGGCACCAGCAGAACCAGAAGATAGTTGTGTTCTGTTTGTATCCTTGCATGGCAGAGAGCAGAGAGCTCTCTAAGATCTCTTTCACAAAGATACTAATCCAATTCATGAGGGTTTTACCTTTACAATCTAACAAACTCCCAAAGGCCCCACCTCCTAATACCATCACCTTGAGTGTTAAGATTTCTACATTTTGACATGACACAAATATTCAGCCCATAGTACATGACTTTTTTTAGCAATAGTTTTCCAGGATGTGATTTAATTTAATTTCAAAACTGAGGTTCTACCTTAGGAGATATCTAAAACATGGCATTAGCTTGGGGACCAGGTTGAAGGTATAAGCTAGGTATGATAAGGTAGCGATTAATGGCAACGTGCATAAGCAGAAACAGCCCCTGGTGCCTTTCACTAACCGTCAAAGCATAAACCTTTTAAATTTCACAAAAATTCATTAATGGCCAATCTTATCTGGAACAACGCAGGTAATGAAACTCTGGAAAATGTTATTTCTGCTTAAGCAAACTGACTTAAAACCATACTCTATTTGACATGACTCATGAAAAATGTGGCCACAGCTATAATTAAAATCTCTTATAATCACTCAAAACTAGATTGGTCTTGTTTGTTTTCCTTGTTCTTGCATTCTAGGCCATATCTAGAGTGACTAGCATCAGATTTAAAAATAATTGAACAAATTATGAATTCTTCTCAATAAAAGTTTTTGATTTTTGCATTGAATACTCAATGGATTAAAATCCATACTCATCATCACATATAAGTATATGCACAGGTTGGCCCTAAACATCTTGGAAAATATCATAGTATCTTAAAAATTTATGTTCCTAGTGTTTTTTGAGCAAGTTATGCACTTTCATGTTTTTTTTATATTTTTCTCTCTTGCCAATCCCTACTTCTTTTTTAAAAATCAAACTTTCTCATCCAAGTACTAACCAGGTCCGGCCAACTCAAAAAAAAAAAAAAAAAATCAAACTTTCACAATACTTTTGGTGTTTCTGACCAACTCTGATCCATTCCCTACCAGTCAATGAAAGTGATTCTTTTTATGGAGATCTTGACGTACTGGTTCCTGCATTCGTTATAGTGGTTATTGTTTGCTGGGCAGCCTGTTTTTAATACCCAGAAGACTTTGAAACCTTTCAAGTTTTTGAAATCTGGACTTTGCCTTATTCATTTGTGTATCCTTAGCATTTACAAAGGTTCTGACAGATACCAAGAGCTTAACATTTGCTTTAAAATGACTAAATTCCCATAGACAGTGAAAATATAGTTAAAGAACTTGATAAATATTTTTTTGATTGTGAAGTCATCATATTCTCTGTTAAAATACCCATTCAAAGATTTAACAATCTGAGGGTATGAATTTTCTAAAAGACATTGTCTTGGGAGTACAGTTAACGCAAATCTTAAGTTAAATATATTCTCTGACCTATAGAAATGTAATGACATAACTATAGTAGTAAACATAGCATGAGACATTTAAAATTTTATGATAATATTCTGTTTATTTATTTTTTACAAAGCAGCCTATCTACTTCAGTTGCCCAAACAATATCAGCTGATTGCCTGATTATTTTAATACTCTAAGGATTGACTCTCCAAGCCTTACTAAAATTGTTCCCAACCCTTTACATTACTGTTTACATTTGAAATCCTCAGCAATTGTAATTCTAACCACCTTTCTTCTATAAAACTTTTTAACAAACATTTTCCACAAACAATACTTTGAAAACCATATCTCATACAGCTTTTTGTTAAATATGAACACTGCCTATGGAGAAATGTTACCAGTATGCAACAAGGCACATCTTCATTTTAGTCTTTAGTTCATTCTAATCTCATAAAAATAAAAATATTCAATTTGTAATATCTAAGCTAAACAATATGCTAATATATATTCATTAATTCTAATGACTAATATATATCTGTATTTGTGTATTGTGTATCTGGAGGAAAAAACATACTTATTTTGCTTAGCATTTGTATGGTTCATATAGAAATCAGATTTACATTTGTACTTTCATTAATTCAATACAATTAAATTCTGCAGCAACTGCACTAACGTGTCTGACAGCTCCTGATCTATTTTAAAAAATTATTTTCTCATATAAATAAACTAATAACTTAGACTTCTATATTGGATTATTTCATTTACTTTCTTTACTTTGTTCCTGAGTGGTATTGCTGTGATAATTTTTCATGAGTAACATAATAGTTACAAATAAAAGTAAACCTAACTCAAATTCAAAATATCAGCAAAATAATTTCTGTAAAATGTAATAATCATTTAGGCATTTTCTTTCAGTCTTTCTTTCAAGAAAGAAAACTAGAACCAGAGGAATTTAGTCTATAAACAACTTCAGTGCCTAGGATCCCTGTCACCCTTTAGAGAGTAAAAGACTTTTTCACTGCCCTTGAAAAGTTATACCCAGTTTATACTGGGACATTCAACGACAGTTAAATAATAGACTTTCATGCTACCTACTTTATTCAGGGGCAACACTGACTATTGTATTTTTTTTCTATAGCTTTTGGTCTTACCAGTGGCATACAAAATACATCTAATATTCCACAGAACAGCTCTGAAATTATTTTAGTTATTCTGAGTCCCCAAGGTGTTGTCTATGCGAGGCTGTTCCATTTTATTAATTCCATCAAAAACTATACTGAGTACCTACTCTGTGTCAGGTATTGTGCTAGACATTTGAAACACAGTCTAACATTGAGAAGATCTTGGTCTGTGCCTATGGGCTCACCCTCTCTGTGGAGGGAGCTGATCATCAACAAACAAACAAGTAATATAACCCTTTTTATTTGTTTTTATTTAGTTTTCACTACCATCAGCCTAATTCTCCGAATATATTCAACTTCTATATTCCTCTTCAATTATCATTCCCAAACTGAATGCAGCATTTCGGATATGATCTGATTGATAACGACTTTAAGCGATTTCTTTCAACCTCTTATTACCTCACTTTTCCTAATGATAAAAGGAGTTATGGAGTAGTTACATTCTTAATTGTGAGTTTTAAATAAAATAACAGGCATAAATAATTTAGTATAGTGCTTGTCACTTAGGAAATACAATGTTAGTGATGATTACTGCACCCAGGAAAATAAAAATTATACTCCTTTATTTTTCTAAATGCTGCCTAAATCATGTTATTTTTTGTGTTGAACACATTGTACTACCATCGGGACTTTTCCACTCATCCTGCTTCTGATTTATGATAGAAATATCATGTAATTCAAATGTTTTGCTTTTCTAATACACTTTTCATGTATTTTGAGTTTTATTTTCATAGAAAGACCCACCCTTCCAGATAATGTCTATATTCCTAGATCTTAAGTATGTTGCCCAATGTATTTCCTACTCATCTATTTCATGCAATCTGCTTTTAATTGACACATCTACTGCTTTGAACACTGGAAAGTACTAGTTGAAGCCAAAATCCTGTGACAAGTCATTGGCTCAGCTGGAAGGCAGATACTGGGTAGGGAATTACTTTCTGACTGTATACAGGCTTTTATACAGGATTTATACACAGTAATAAGAGAATAAAACCCAACATTTCCCTTGTAAACTTAAGCACATTGTAAGTTCTTCATGAATTTATCTTAATTAAAAACACTAGGCTACCCTGAAGCTTGTTTGACTCTGCGAGTGATAACTGAGATGAAGGTCACTCTACAAATGCAGACTCAAATCAACAAAATCCCGATTTATAGACCAGAAGGACAACTTCTAGGTAATCGTAATCAGAATCACATCCGTAACAACAACAATAATAATATTTATATAATTGGTTGAGACTTTCTTTGGTGCATACAGAAAAAAAAAAGAAGAAGAAATGATCAGAAAGGAAAAGCGAAGTTAGACTTCAAAGAAGCAGCAGATGCTTCTATTACAGCTGCCAAGAGGCACGACTCGTTTTCAGGCCGACTATCTGAAATTTATTGTACAACTTTTTGTCGGCTGAAAGCTATCCACACCTACCAGACGTGCCGTTAAGGGAGAGGAGCCATCTCTTTTACATAAATGATACAATGCCCAGAACAAGTCATCTGCAGGATAATGGCATTACTCTTTCTATCCCTGAAAACGGTATCAAATAAGTGGTAGACAGATTTATTTTACTTGTAAATGCATACTTGTCTAGCACCCACTGGCACACTGATATTTGTTTAAAGAGTTATATCTTATGATGCTCTCCTGAAGTAGTGCGTAGGCATTTCATACCATCTGCAGGGAGGAGACAAGACTCGAATCCCCACTAATTCACATGTTTTTGAAGAGCTGTCCATTTAGACCTCTGGGACAGCGTGGCTTTTGTGCTTCATTGTAAGCACTTGGTTATGCCACAAGCCAGTTATAATTACAACTACTGTTTCAAAATCCACCCCAAACTCCTTTATTGTATGAATTTATTATTCTTTTAAGAATACATTTATTGCAGGTTTTCTGAAGGGTGGCTCATCAATCATGATAGATGGAAAAAATAAGAATGTTATCTGAGGGCTTTTCAGCTATTCTTAAAGGACTTAATTCACTTGGTTTGAGGGCAAGAGCCCTGACTAAAATGTTATTACCATTTGTGGCATATACAAATTACTGATTCCTTAGGATACCAGCTCACCGGGCAAACAGTCAGTGGGCCAGTGAACTCATGGCATTTTCTTTTGGTTTTTGGCCTCTGTAGCCACTCAGCTGAGATAACTGCACCGCCACCCCCAAGACTCAGTAGTGCTGTGGATGTGTGTGTGTGTGTTGTGTGTGTGTGTGTGTGTGTGCCCCAAGGATTATACATATTTTCTCTTATGACTACCAGAATTTGATACTTTTTCTTTTACCTTTATTAGTATTTCAATTCAACTCTCCATAATTTATTATCTGATTGTTGCAATGACCTCCCAGCTAACTTCCTTGCTTCAACCTGAGCTAATCAGCTCTGAAGAAAATCAAGGAAGCCCTGGAAGGAATATTACTTTTATGGTAAGAAAAACTGAAATCTGAGCAAGGCACCTAGAATCACAGAACATCAGATCTCAAGTGCAAAGAGCTTCTAGGAACAAGAGCCAGAAGCAATAATGGAAAAAAAATATTGTTACATTTTAACAGAAGTGTAGTACTATCCATGATTAAATCAACTTAATTTTTTTAAAATGTGCAGAGTCAGAATACACAAGTTTTACTACCTCAATTCATTTTTACTCTAAAGTGGATCATGAAAGCCTCCTGCTAAAGAATACTATTGCCTTCTGACAGCAGAGGGTGATGATACACATTCCGTGTTGAATCCCTAGGACAGTGTTCTGTGTGTAGAATGCATCTAATCAATGGTTTTTTAATGATAGCAGTGAGCAAATGCATAAATGAATAAAATACTTCTTTTGTCCTTCCAAGTTTCTTCACTTGTAAATACAAAAAGGTCAAAGTAGGAAATTTCTGAAATCCTTAAATTCTAATCACAGTTTTACAATTCCAATGGAAGAATAATCGAATACCAATTTAATAATTAATTCTTGAAACAAAATTAGTTATTCGTTCTCTAGATGGTGCTGTTTCCCATTATGGCTAGCATGACTTTAAAAAAGGAAAAAAACTTTCCAATTTTCTATGACTTTTTTTTTGTTCGTTTGTTTGTTTTTTGTTTTTCCAAAGGTTTGGAGTAGAGAATGAACCCAAAGTTTGAGGGAGTGAGGACCAGAAACTGTTCTCTTCCTTAATGATGTTGACGCATAGGAAAACAGACAAACAAAAAAAGAGCAGGCAGAGGGACACGTTATTATTTGAGACATATTTCAGCTAGAGTTCAAGACTGAACTGATAAAGAAAAGAAACAGCTTGAATGTGATCTAGATCTATTCCAAATTAAATTAACAATTGAAAAGGTGAAAAACAGAAAAAATAGGAAACTTGAATAGTTGTATCTCTGCTTAATTTTCTATTTCCCTAATCTATACATTACCAATCTTATAGGTATGGGGAAGGAAACCATCCATGCAACTGGAAATCATTTTTTGGTTTTCATATGACACGTGTCTTACAACCTCCAAAGACTCTGAAACTCCGATTATTTACAACTGTCAATGAAGCATTCTATTTTTAATCTCCTTACGGTTTATAATAAATATCAATGTGATATTAAGTTCAGATGCAATTAGAGAAGTTGATTAGACAGCTATGCAATAAAGTCAGTGGAAAATACAGGCTATGCTCCTGGGACGGGAGAGAAAAAGAAATATGCTCTGTGAAATCTGAACGTCGGATGCACATTTTCCCCAGTCACACACAGTAAAATGTTCAGTGTTAGTTTCCACCATAAGAAGACGCAGACAACATGGAAATGTATTTATACAAAGCAAATGAACTGGAGAGGATATATAAACCCAAAATATAATTACCATCCCCAATACAACTATTAATGAAAATTTAAAAAAGGAGGATTAAATGTACATATTTCAATTAATATTAGCATATGCATATTTGTGGTAAATTAAACCTTTCTCTATAATAAATTGAAGTAAACTTCTTCATGTAAAATATTACCTGAAATGGGAGACTGCTAGTTAACTACTCAGCACATTTATTTTGTTTGAAGTCATTATGTTTGAAAGACATATACTGTACTATAGGGCTTTTAATAAAGTAATAAGGAATAATCTGAGGCCAAATCAACTACTCTTGAAAAGTGATTTCTTTTGAAGTTAATTCCTTGTTCTTAGTTTCATACCAGTCGATATGTTACCAGAAACATTTTAGAATATATTACTTTACATTCTGGAAAAGAGAAGACTTATTTGATCATCTATTTTCTGCTGGAAAACAAACTTTAAAATGTGTATTTATGTTTTCAATGGAATATTTACTCAAATCATGAGTATTTTATCTTTTATTGTATCCTTTTATTATTAAATAATGGAAGAAAAATCTTATTACAGCTGTTCTGGTTTATTTACAATTAAGCCACCGCATTTTTACATTTTGCTAAATGTTTTGCATAAAAAGAAATAATGATATATTTATTAGTATTTTCCTTTTTTTACTATAAAGATGTGGGGTACAATTCAGGGTTAGGTATACAAATGTTGATTATGCAGGTACACTTGTTGATGAGGTGGGCTCTCCCTCTCCTGGCAGTTTCCCTCAACTGTCAGTCACACCCTCATCCCCTGACAGTTTCCCACTACTGCCAATTGCTTTCTTAGAGTATTATAATTGTTCAAGATCTGCTTGTGAGTGAGAACACATGGTACTTTGTTCTTTGTTTCTCTGATAGATCACTGAATATGATCGAGTCTAAATTCATCCAAGTTGCTGCAAAGTCCATATGTCTGTCCTTTTTTTATAGTTGCATAATATGCCATTGTGTATATGTACCACATTTTTTTTATCCAGTCCAACTTCGATGGGCAACATGACTGGTTCCATGTTTTTGCTATTGTGAATAGAGCTGCAACAAATATACGCGTGCAGGTATCTTTTTTGTAAAATGATTTAAGTTCCTCCAGGTATATTCCCAATAGGGGAATTGCTGGGTCATATGGAAGGTCAATTTCTAGTTCTTTCACAAACTGCCACACAGTTTTCCAAAGAGGTTGCACTAGTTTGCATTCCCAACAGCGCTGTAGAAGGGTTCCTTTTTCTCCGCATCCTCGTCAGCATCTGTTGTTGTTTGTTTTATTAATGATGGCTGTTCTTACTGGGGTTAGGTGGTATCTCAATGTGGTTTTATTTGCGTTTCTCTGCTGATGAGTGAGGCTGAGCACTTTTTCATGTCTGTTGGCTGCCCCTTATCTTCTTTTGAGAAGTGTCTATTCATGTTCTTTGCCCACTTTGAAATGGGGTTGATTGTTTTTTTCCTTTTGGTGTGTTTGAGTTCCTGGTAGATCCTGGATGTTAGGACTTTGCAGATATACAGTTGGCAAATATTTTTTTGAATTCTGTGGGCTGCCTCCCTGCTCTGTTGATGGTTTCATTTGCTTTGCAGGAGCTCATTAGTTTGATGAGGTCCCACTTGTCTGTCTTATTTCTTAAGGTATGGGCTTTTAGGGTTCTGAATAGGAATTGGTTGCCAGTTCCAATTTCCATAAGGGTGTCTCCTGCATTTTCTAAGATTCTTATACTTTGAGATTTTACGTTTAGGACTTTGATCCATTTAGAGTTAATTTTTGTCTATGGTGATAGGTAAGGGTCCTCTTTCAGCCTTCTGTATGTGATCAGCCAGTTTTCCCAGCACCGTTTACTGAAAATACATTCTCCTCTCTTAAGTGGTTGCTGGAGGCTTTGTCAAAGATGAATTGGTTGAGAAATTGAGGCTTTGCTTCTGAAATCTTTTTCCTATTCCATTGGTCTATATGCCTGTTCTTGTACCAATAGCAGGTTGTTTGGATTACTGTAGCCTTGTAGTAAAGTTTGAAGCCTAGAAGTGTGATACCTTCTGCTTTGTTTCTTTTGCTAAGGATTATTTTGGCTATTCATGGTCGTTTATGTTTCCATATGAATTCTGTATTGTCATTTCCAGGTCTGAGAAGAATGATGCTGGTAATTTAATGGGTATTTCATTGAATCTGTAGATTGCCTTTGAAAGGATGGACATTTTAACAATATTGATTCTTCCTATCCATGAGCATGGAATATTTTTCCATTTGTTTGTATCTTCTTGGATTTCTTTGAGCAGTGTTTTGTAGTTCTCATTGTAAAGTTCTTTCACTTCTCTGGTTAGGAAGATGCTGAGATATTTCTTTCTTTCTTTTTTTTTTTGGCTATTATGAATGGGATTGTGCTTTTAATTTGGGTCTCTGCCTGCTTCTTGTTGGTGTATAACAATGCAACTGTCTTTTGCACATTTATTTTGTACCCTGGGACTTTGCCAAAGTCCTTTATCAGTGCAGGCAGGTCTTTGACAGACTCTCTTGGATTTTCAAGGTACAGGATCATATCATCAGCAAAGTGGGATAACTTGACTTCCGCTTTTTCCTACTTGGATACCCCTGATTTCCTTCTCTTGTCTAATTGCCCAAGCTAGAACTTCCAACACAATGCTGAACCAGAGGGGTGAGAGTGGGCAGCCTTGTCTTGTTTCAGTTTTCAGGGGAAGTGTTTCCACTTTCTGTCCATTTAGCAAAATGTTAGCTGTGGGTTTATTGTAGATGGCACTTACTATTTTGAGGTATGTTCCTTCTACACCTAGGTGTTTGAGGGTTTTTATCAAGAAGGGATACTGAATTTTATCAAAAGGTTTTTCTGCATCTAATGAGATAATCATGTGGTTCTTGTTTTTACATATGTTGGTGTATTTAATGACATTTATGGTCTTGTGAATGTTGAACCTGGGGATGAAGCCTACTTGGTCATGGTGGATGATTTTTGAGATGTGTTTTTGGATCCGATTTGCTAGAATCTTGTTGAGGATTTTTGCATCTATGCTCATAAGGGATATTGGCCTGTAGTTTTCTTTTTTTGTTGGATCTTTATCTGGTTTGGGTATCAGTTTGATGTTAGCTTTGTTAAATGATTTGGGGAGAGTTCCTTCTTTCTCAATTGGCTGGAATACTTCCAATAGGATTGGTATCAGATCCTCCTTGTTCCTTTTGTAGAATTCTGCTGGAAAGTCATCGGGTCCAGGGCTTGATTTTGTAGGTAGTTTTTATATGACAGAGTCAATTTCCTGGGTTGTTATTGGTCTATTTAGAATCTTGATTTCTTCTTGTTTCAATATGAGGAGATTGTGTGATGTTAGAAAGTCCTCCATTTCATTTAGGTTATCAATTTCGTTTCCATATAGGTGTACATAGTAATCTCTGATAATCTTTTGTATTTCTTTGGGTTCAGTTGTGATTTGATCTTTTGTGTTTCTGATTGTGTTTATTTGGGCTTTTTCTCTACTTTTCTTGGTCATCTGGCTGAGGGCCCAACAATCTTGTTAACTCTTTCAAAGAACCAGCTTTTTGTTTTGTTGATGTTTTCTATGATATTTGTCTTCTATGTCCCATATTTGGGCTCTTATTTTGGTGATTTGGGTTCTTTTGCTAAAGTGGGGGTTTTGGTGATCTTCTCTTTCCAGCTCCCTTAGGTGATTTTTTAGGCTCTCCACTTGTGATCTTTCTGTTTTCTTGATGTGTGCTTGTACAGATACAAGTTCCCCTCTTAAAAATGATTTCATGGCATCCCAGAGGTTTGGGTAAGATGTTTCTTCATTTTCATTTGTTTCTAGGAATCTTTAAATTTCTGCTTTGATTTCAGTGTTGACCCAGTAGTTGTTCAGCATCATGCTATTTAGTGCCCATTTCTTTGTGTGTTAGCGTTTTCATTTCTATCCCAAAGAGACCATATTATCTTGATGTCTTATGAGTCATATTTAACAACAAAACAAAAGGAGAATGAAAATGAAGAGAAAATGATTTCATTTGACTTGGGCTATTTCTGTGATGTTACTAAAATCATTTTTTTTTTTGAGTTGGAGTCTCACTCTGTCGCCCAGACTGGAGTGCAGTGGCCACTTCCGGCCACCGCAGCCTCGACATGCTGGGTTCCGGCGATCCTTCCGCCTCAGCCTTCCGAGTAGCCGGAATTACAGGCATGAGCTACCACGCCCGGCTGATTTTTGATTTATTGTAGAGATGAGGTCTTGCCAAGTTGCCCAGGTGGGTCTCGAACCTGCAGGCTCAGGCAATCCACTCACCTCAGCCTCCTAAAGGCACGGGATTACAGGCTGAGCTACCGAGCCCAGCAACTAAAATCATTTTAAAATGAAAGAGTCTATGTAAAATATAGTTAGATTTTTGCATCCACATAATGAGAAATAGGTGGTCAATGCATTGAAGTCTCTCTGTGGGTGTAACATAAAACTTGTATAAGAGTGGAAATTACGGTAATATTTAAGGCTCCCAAATAAATCTATTTTGCTTTGATCACTCACAATTCTACTATTTCCTTCAATTTTCTGAAGCCTTGCTAAGATAGCAAAACAAATTCAATTATGATTTTTTGCTAACAATAAACTGGCTTTTGGAAAGGTATGAGTAAATTATGATCAGTATCAGTACATAGCATTTTCCTGAAAGAGATTTAATCTGCATTATTTTGAAAAATGAACTGTTTATGGCCATTCTGAGGTGACCCAGGAAATGGTCAGCCACTAGATTCATACAGACTTAATTCTGGTGAAGAATCACAAGAATAGGTGTCACATTTTTCACTGTAATGTCATCATTATTTGCATTGACAACATACAAATAATGACTAAAGAAATAAAAGCAATAAAACACATTTCATTTATTCTCGCTACACAGTAGCTAGACTATAAATTGTGTACTATTAGATCTATCAACAGTTTGACCAAAATTGTTTATCTTAACATCCTTATTGGTGGGATAACTTAATGAAATCTTAGAAGCATTCAACTCATTCATTATTCATATATCATTCATTCAGCACATGTTCATTGAATGCCTACTACGGCATGCTGGTCACTGTTCTGTACACTGAAGATAGAATAATAACAAAATAGAAAAAGTTCTTGCCCTCACTGAGTTTCTATTTTACTTGGAAGAAGCACAGAGTAAACAGATAATGTACATACCGTGTGCTATATGCAGAAAACTACCATAAATAAAAACAAAGCAAGATAATATTAAGTGTTATGCATATGACTAGCTCATGCGTATTTCAAGTGAGTGGTGAAAGAATTCACCAAGACAGTTGTGAAATTTAAAAGGCAAACTTGTTAAAGAGAAAGTACATTGCAAGGAGCCAGGGACAATGCAGCAAAGAGAGGCTGTCTGCTGTCTGCTGCCTGCACCAAGGCAGGGGCTGGAGGGAACTTTTATAGGGTTGTGCTGGGGATTGGCATGCAGTGCTGAAGGGTCTAGAGAAGGGAGTTGTATATATGTTGTACCAGGGGTCTGCAAGATGGTTGATTGAGTGTGGTGATCTGTTCCTTAAGGTAGGGTTAATAGCCGGGCTCGGTGTCTCAGCCTGTAATCTCAGCACTTTGGGAGGCCAAGGTGAGTGGATTGCCTGAGCCCGCAGGTTCGAGACCCACCTGGGCAACTTGGCGAGACCTCATCTCTACAATAAATCAAAAATTAGCCGGGTGTGGTAGCGCATGCCTGTAGTTCCAGCTACTTGGAAGGCTGAGGCGGAAGGATCGCCGGAGCCCAGCAGGTCGAGGCTGCGGTGGCCGGGAGCGGACCACTGCACTCCAGTCTGGCGACAGAGTGAGACTCCAACTGAAAAAAAAAAGATGCAATTAACATACAGCAATGGTTAACTGCTTTTCCATTTACAGCGGGCAGCTAAAGTTCAGTTTACAACAATGGTTTACAGTGGTCAGCAAGGTTTTATGGCTCTTACTGTGGTCAGTAAGTTCCTTGTAAATTTCTCACTGAGGCCCCTTTCCTCAATAAAACTTACCTAATTGTTACCAGCCTATTTGGGCCTTATAGATCTCCATATTAAACAGTTTTAGAAAGGGTCATCAGGCAGACCTCTCTGATAAAGTGGTGTTTCATTAGACTTCTGCAAGCCTAGTGGATGTTTGGAGGAAGACTGTGCTGGACAGAGGGAAAAATAGGGGCAGTGGGTCTGCGGGAGGATCATGCTTTTCATATGGACGAGATAGCAGGAAGTTCAGTGACTGAAGCAGAGAGAAGAAATGGGAAGGTCAGAGCGGTCTGTGCACTCAGTGTCCTCCTATCCTGTAGGGAACTTAGAAATATAAGCTGTGGTTTCTATTCCTAAAGAACTTTTACTCTGGAAGGGTTGATAAGACTAATTTACACAGAAAAAAACATAATACTTAACATTGCTAAATTAATTGTGTAGTGCAGATTTTATAACATCTAATTGTTCTATAATTAGTTAAAATCTCCTGACCTTGCAGGAACTGTGTTAACTTATAACTTCAAACTACTTTCTGTTATACTTGAAACATCTTACAAAGTGATTTGAAATGCATAGCTACAGTTTTCAAAAATAGACATAATTATATTCTGCAAATTTAACAAAGGTAAGACATGCATTTCTCATACTCTTTATTTTTCTTTTGTTTATAAATATTTGAAATGAAAACTATGATCACCAGGAGCCAATATTGGTTCACTTAAAGCAAGCTGTGTTGACCTTTTCTCTTTTCTTTTCTTTCCTTTCATTTCTCTTTCTTCCTTCCTTCCTTTCTTTTTTTATTTCTTCCTTTCTCTCTTTTTTCTTTGATTTTTATTATGATAAACTAGAGAAATGCATTAGGCAATTGACATTCATCAATGTCACTTGATTCCAAATAAGATAACTGAACACAAAAGACATATAAGAATGTGATTATTGTACCATTGTGTGGATTAGCAACTGATTGGAGCTACTTTATTGTAGAATGTCTGTTGGCTTATACAACTCTTGTCATGTTCATTCAATTAACTTTTGAGCATTAACAAAATATTAAATGAAGTGCTACTACATGTTGACAATATACTGATGAAAAAAGAGACATATTTTCTGATATCATTCCATTTACAATCTTGTAATAGAAGACAGAAAAGAAATATCAATTTCAAGAACATTATAATGCTTACAGAAGAATCCATGAGACCGTACAAAAGGAAGTGCTAACTCAGGTTAGAGTTTAGGCATAGGAATCATTTACCTGAAGTTGTGACTTAAGATGTGTCCAGTGGATAAGTAGGTTTAGCTAAGTAAATAAGGAGATGACTGAAGGGGAGAGTGTTCTAGGAGGAGAAGACAAAGAGTGTGAAGCTATTCTGATGAGATTATTATATTAGACAAAACTAAAAAGAAGCATAAATGGAACAAAAAGAGCAGAGTGGTCTTAAAAGAGACTGAAGATATAGGTAGAAGTCAGATGTCAGAGAGTTATTGTTGGACATGTTGATATATTGGATTTTATTCAAATTGTAATTGAGAACCATTAAAAAGTATTATATAATAATGTAAAAGAAAGCTGTGGGAAATAGAGACATGTTTGGTGTCAGTTATGGGTTAAACTGTTTTGCCCTCGAAGTTCAAATCCTATTTGGAAACAGGGTCATTACAGATTTAATTAGTTAAGATAAGGTCTTACTAGGGTAGGGTGGGCTTCTAATACCATATGACTGGTGTCTTTATAAAGAGTGAAAGGGAAATTTGGACACAGACTCCCATCTCCCCACACACAGGGAGAACACCATGTGAAGATGAAGGTGACCAATGAGTGATACAGCAGAAACCACAGATTGCTAGAAAGCCACCAGAAGCTAGGAGAGAGACATAAAGCAATGATCTGTGTCACAGACCTCAAAAGGAACCACCCTACCAACACCAACACCTTGTCTTTGACTTCCAGGCTCTAAAACAGTGACAGTAAACTCCGTTAAGGTACCCAGTTGTGTTAAAGAAGTCCTAATTCAATGCCGGAATTAGAAATTGTAATAACTACAAAAGCTGTAGCAAAGGACTGACTCTAAAAACATAAAATGATTTCAGGTTAAATGTAAAATTCTTCCCTGGGTCAATCTTATTTGAGCAAATAAATGGAAGCAGAGATAATGTTTAGTAGTTGCAAGAGATTAACAAAAGACATAAGTGTTTAGTTTGAAGTATGCCTAATATAATTCATTGATATACCATGCAGCTCAATTTTAATTTCAAAGTACATTTTAAAACATGAAACTTTGTGTAATGAAAAAAAAAAACCCTTAAAATATTGATGAGTATACTTTTCTTCTAACATTCCTTCTTACTTAACCCTTTTCTATATCCATCAATGGCTTATAAATTGTATTGAGGATTGGTTTTGTTATACCAAGATTATAAAGATAAAGGCAAAAATTTAAAATATAAAAAATGATTATCATGATCTTATTAAAAATAATAGTTTTGGGCAACCCCTTCAGGTCCCTCCCACAGTGGGAAATTTTCTGTCTTCTCAATAAATCCTGCTTTTTCAAATAATAATAATAATAATAGTTTTGAAATCCAAGCTTTCTATTTTAATAACCAGAAGTTTTATATTAGTATTGTGTTTTTGATGTTTGCTTTGAGAGAATACCAGAAAGGAAAACAGCATCTTGTGGTTTAAATTTGCAAGTTTAAAATATTCTGCAAATTACAAAGAACCTGTTCTCTGTCCTCTACACTGTTTCCTAGTTTTTCAAAGTGGAAGCATAAATAATTGATTTGGTCATCTTCCCCTCTAATAAAAATATTTAATGATATGTATTTACTTGTGACATCTCTTATTGCTTTCCTGAAATTTTTATGTACTGGATTCTTATTTTCCCTGCATTCAAAATATTTTCTAATTTACTTTAGATTTCTTCTTGTACTTTGGATTATAGAGAAGTGAATTGTTTAATCTGCAAGTACTTGGGAGATTTTCCAGATAGTTTCCTTTTATTATCTCCAAATGTAATTTTATTTTAACCAGAAAATACACTTTGCATGGTAGTAATTCTTTGATACTTAATTCAAATATTTTTGTAACTCAGTAGTCAAAGTTGGTGAATGTTTGATGTGAACTTGAAAAAAAGATGTATTTTGCTCTTGTTAAGTTTTTTAGATCAAGCATAAGTTAGCTCACATTGTTTGGCAGTATTTTTCAAGTATTTTATATGCTTTCTGATTTTTCTCTATTCGTTATTGTGAGAAGAGTAATAAAGTGTTCAATTCTACTTGTTGCTTTGTTTATTTCTTCATTCAGCTATATCAGTTATTGCTTCAGGTGTTTTGGAGTTCTGTTACTAAGTCCCTACACCCTTAGAATAGTTTTGTCTTCTAAATGAATTGGCACCATTATCACTGCAATACCCCTTTGGAATAGTATTCATTATTCCAAAGTCTACTTTGCCTGGTATTAATTTTGCAACTACAGCTTTCTTTTGAAT
Source organism: Cephalopachus bancanus (assembly GCA_027257055.1). Taxonomy (NCBI): domain Eukaryota; kingdom Metazoa; phylum Chordata; class Mammalia; order Primates; family Tarsiidae; genus Cephalopachus; species Cephalopachus bancanus. The sequence goes on from JAPVLO010000138.1 coordinate 5,804,173, forward strand.
GTTTCCAAAGTACATCTCTTTTTAATTCCTTTTTGCTTTCAACTTTCTGTATGCTTATATATTTATATATGACATATTGCATTAGTAACAAATATTTATATATGCTATATTTATTTCAAAAGTAGTATTCTTCCAGGGAGTATTTAGTTACGTTTTGTTATTTTATTTAGTTTGCAAGCTCTATATTATCATTGGTGTGTTTAGACTATTTACTTTGAATTAACTGCTAATATGGAAGTATTTAAATCTTCTCATACTATTTGTTTTGTATTTATCCAATTTGTTTGTGTTTCTTTTTAAAAATCTTCATACCTTCCTTTTGATTTAAGTGATTGTTTTTATGATATCATTTTTATCTTGTCATCACTTCTTAGGTAACTCATTTTGCTTTTTGGTGTTTGCCCTAACCAAGGTTTTTAAATTTTAGCATGCATCAGAATCACTTGGAGATCATTTTTGTTTTTTTTTAATTTTTTCCTTCAGCCTCTAGCAATTCCCTTTTTCTTTCTTTCTTTTTTGTTTTTGCAATAGTGTCTCACTCTGTTGCCCAGGGGAGTGCAGTAGCAAGCTCATGGCCACAGTAGCCTCATCTTGCTGGACTCAGGTGATCCTTCTGCCTACACCTTTCAAGTAGGTAGAACCACAGGAGAGAACCACCATGCCTGGTTACTTTTTTGACTTGTCGTAAAGATGAGGGCTCACCAACTTGCCCAGGCTGGTCTTGAACCCTGAGCTCAGGTAATCCTCTTGCCTCTGCCTCCCAAAGTGCTGGGATTACAGGTGTGAGCCACTGCACCCTGCTAAGATCTTTTATAAACAAAAATGGCTAGGCACCCACTTCCAGTGTTCTGAACACTTTAATTTGCTGGTGTGTGTGTGTGTGTGTGTGTGTGTGTGTGTGTGTGTGTGTGTGTGTGTGTATGTAATATATGAAGTGTTCCTGAAATACTCTTCTGATATGCTGATTCTACTAGTAAGGCAAAGGAATGTCACACATTAAAAATTATGGTTTATCAGCCCACAGACTGGGAAAAAATATTTGCCAACTGTAAATCTGACAAAGGCCTAACATCTAGGATCTACAAGGAACTCAAATGTGCCAAAAAGAAAAACAAGCATACAGCCTCTCATTACAAAGTGGGCAAAAGATATAATTAGACACTTCTCAAAAGAAGACATACAAGCAGTCAATAGATACATTAAAAAATACTCAACCTTATTAGTCATCAAAGTAATGCAAATTAAAACCACACTCAAGTTATCACCTAACTCCCGTTAGGATGGTCATCATCAATAACTCAAAAACAACACATGTGGAGAGGATGTGGCAAAAAGGGAACACTTCTACACTGTTGGTGGGGGTGTAAACTAACACAACCTCGGTGGAAAACAGTGTGGTGATTCCTAAAAGGTCTAAAAATCAACCTACCATACAACCCTGCAATCCCCCTGCTGATAATAAACCCGGAGGCACTCAAATCACTCTATAAAAAAGATACTTGCACACACATGTTTTTTGCAGAATTACTGATAATGGCAAAAACATGGAACCAACTGTGCTGTCCATCGAAAGAGGACTGGATTGAAAAAATGTGGTACATATACATGATGGGATGTAACACAGCAATAAAGAAGGACAGAATTATGAACTTTGCAGCAACTTGGATGGACTTAGAGGCTATAATACTTAGTGATCTATCACAGAAACAAAGAACCGAGTATCACATGTTCTCACTCATAAACTGATCTTGAACAACTATTGTAACACTATAAGAAAGGGACTGGTAATAATGGGAAACTGCCGGGGGGAGGGCACACCTCATCAACATGGTATTTGCATAATGAACATTTGTATAAGTAACCCTGAATTGTACCTCACATATTAAAAATAAAAATTTTTCAAAAACTGTGGTTTATTTAATGAATCCATTAAATTTATTCATTTTTAATTGTCTTCAAAGCAATCACTAAAGACCAGTGTCGTAGTCATATATGAGTTGATTGAATTCAATCTTAGGTTAAGCTTATAATAAGATTAATAATAGAGTTAAACAAATTCAGCTTAAAATTAGACTTTATTTTATTTATTTATTTATTTTTATTTTTTGAGTTGGAGTGTCACTCTGTTGCCCAGACTGGAGTGCAGTGGCACGCTCCCGGCCACTGCAGCCTCAACCTGCTGGGCTCCTGCGAGCCTTCCACCTCAGCCTTTCAAGTAACTGGAACTACAGGCGCACGCTACCACACCTGGCTAATTTTTTTGATTTATTGTAGAAATGAGGTTTCGTCAAGTTGCCCAGGTGGGTCTTGAACCTGCGAACTCAGGCAATTCACTCACCTCAGCCTCCCAAAGTGTGGGATTACAGGCTGAACCACCGAGCCAGGCTAGACTTTATTTTAATAAAGTCTAAAAGTGAGACCACCTTCTTGTTGGAATTCACTTTAATATATTTCATAAAACCAAAAATATAAAGTTTATTTACCAATGTATTTCAAGTTCCTAGGATAGAACCTTAAAAATAATAACTGTGCAATAAATATCTGTTGAAATGAACTAATAAAACCATATGGTTTGGACATTCTAGACATTAAATACAAACAGACATACCTTGAAGGTACTGAAGTTTGATTCCAGGACACAAGAATAAAGCAAACATCACAGTAAAGTTAGTCAAATTAATTTTTACATTTCTTGGAGTCTAAGTTACGCTTACACTACTCTGTAGTCTATTAAGCATGCAACAGCACTGTGCCTAAAAAGATGTTCGCGTGTTTATTTAAAACAATATATTGCTAGTAAGTGCTAACAATTATCTGAGACTTCGGTGGGTCATCATTTTACTGCTAGAGGTTCTGTCTTTGAAGCTAATTGCTACTGACTGATCAGGGTAGTGCTTGCTGAAGGTTGGGGTGGCTGTGTCAATTCTTAAAATAAGGCAACGATGAAGTTTGCCACATCAATTGATTTTTTTTCACAAAAGATATCTTTGTAGCACCCAAAGCTGCTTGATAGCATTTTAGCCACAAAAGAAATTCTTTCAAAATTGGAGTCAGACCTCTCTAACTCTGCTGCTGCTTTATTGACTGAGTTTATGCAATATACCTAATCCTTTATTGTCATTTCAGCAATGTTCACAGCATCATCAACAGGATTTTTCTTTGCCCATCCATAAGAAGAAAGTTCTCATCCATCCAAGTTTCATCTTGGGACTATAGCTATTCAGTCATATCTTCAGGCTCTGCTTCTAATTCTAGTTCGCTTGCTGTTTCTACCCTATCTGCAGTTACTTCCTCTGCTGAAATCTTGAACTCTTCAAAGGCATCCATAAAGGTTAGAATTAACTTCTTCAGTTCCTGTTATTGTGGATATTTTGACCAACTCCTGCTAATGTGAATATTTTGACCTCCTCCCGTGAATGTTCTTAATAGTATCTATAATAATACATCCTTTTCAAAACGTTTTCAATTTACTTTGCCCAAATCCCTCAAAAGAATTACTATCTATGGAGGCTATAGTCATATTAAATATATTTCTTAGATAATAGACTTGTGAGTTGAATTTACTCCTTGATCCATGGGCTACAGAATGGATGTTGTGTTAGATAAAGAACAACATTTATCTTTTTGTATGTCTCCATCAGAGGTCTTGGGTTACTAAGGGCATTGTCAATAAGCAAGAATGTTTTGAAATAAATCTTTCTTATGAGCAGTTGGTCTCAATAAAGGGCTTAAAATATCCAATAAACCATCTTATAACCAGATACACTTTGTTGTTCTATTCATAGAGCACTGAAAGAGCAGATTTGGCATAATTCTTAAGGGTCCAAAGATTTTTGAAATGGTAAATGAGTATTGGGCTTAATTTAAAATTATCAGCTGCATTAACCCCTAACAAGAGAGTCAGCATGTTTTTTTGAATATTGACTTCTCCCTAGCTATGGAAATCCTAAATGCCATCTTTTCCCAATGACTGTTTCACTTGCATTGAAAATCTGTTATTTACATAGCTCACCACAGCCTCAAGACACAGTGGGGAAACTGAGTGAGAGGAATTCAGGAGTTCTTTGTTCCTGCTACGAACTTGCAGGGCTCCCTGAACTTTGTGGAACTCTAGTCCCTCACCGGATACTCCCTTACCCACATATGTGCTGTACCATGGACTGATACAGAAAAAAAAGTCTTGAGCAGTTCCAGCCACCATTTCCAAGGAAGTCAACACTTGCAGGTGGTGCAGCTGCTTTTTAGCTGACCTGGGAGAGGGATGAGTTCCTATGGAAAACTTCACAGCTACAGACAGTTCTTGGCTGGGTGGGTTGCCTGAGAACGCCTGAGGCCTGAAGGCAGCTGCACCTTGACATTCAGATCACAGATTGCTTGAGGGCAAGGTGGAAACCAGAAGGGGCACATTGCCTTAGCAATTTCTCATCCAGTGTGTAAACTCTTCTGGACTTGCCCTGTACAACAGCATTACTCCTGTGGTGTCAGACTCCTTCCTAGGCCCCACTGGGGTAGCCAAGAGTGTGCACTTGGGTGGGGGGTGCTTTAGCTCCTTTCCCCTGTACTCCCCTTGAAAGTTAAAAACAGAAAGAAAACTTGGAAAATCTCCAGAGCTCCCCCCTCAAACTAGGCTGGCTGGGTATTTCCTTAGAGCAATACTCGCCAAAGGGAGACACCATCACAGCTGGCTTTCTCCCACAAGGGCCACCTCCTGGCCAGAGGTTCACAGCTCAGACCATCACATCAGATATGATACCTTTGCTTGGGGGATGGCCTTATCCTGAACTCAGGATGACACCAGTTTCCAAGCCACTCCAACCACTCAGGATGCCATGAGGTACCCAGTACAGGACTGCCACAACTGGTAAGTGAGAAACTTACCACATAAAGGCTATATATAACTAAGAAAACCCTACAGAGTCTGCATTGGCCTCTTGGTAACCTCAAATAAGAAGAAATAGTGCACCCAAATGAGAAAGAACAAGATAAACAATTCCAACAATATGAAAAACAGGGTTTTCTCACATCCCAGAAGACTACACCAACTCTTAAACTATGAACCAAAATAAAATTTTTGAAATTTCAGACATAGAATTCAAAAAGTTAGTTATAAAATTGATCAATGAACTTCAGAAGAAAATTGAAAACCAACATAAGAAATTTTAAAAAAGAAAAAAGTATTCAGGACATGAATGAAAATTTCTCCAAAGAGGTAGATACCTTAAAAAAAAAAAAATTCAGCTGAAATTCTAGAAATGAAATAATCATTCAGGGAAGTATAAAATACAGTATAAAGTTTAACACTAGACTAGAACAAGCAGAAGAAAGGATCTCAGACAAGCATAAAGCTTTTGAATTAGCCCAATCAGACAACAATAAAGAAAAAAGAATTAAAAGAGTGGAACAAAGACTCCAAGAAATATGGGATTATGTAAAATGTCCAAACCTAAGAATAATAGGTGTTCCTGAGGAAGAAGAAAAAGTCATAGTTTTGGAAAACCTATTTGAAGGCATAATGGAAGAAAAATTCCCTGACCTTCACAGAGATCTAAACATCCAAGTTTAAGAAGTCCAAAGAACCCCCAGAAGATCCATTGTAAAAAAGTCATCCCAAGGCATATTATCATGTGGCTATGCAAATTTAATGTGAAGGAAAGACTTTTAAGAGCAGTGAGAGCCGGGCTCGGTGGCTCAGCCTGTAATCCCGCGCCTTTGGGAGGCTGAGGTGAGTGGATTGCCTGAGCTCGCGGGTTCGAGACCCGCATGGGCAGCGAGACCTCATCTCTACAATAAATCAAAAAATCAGCTGGGCATGGTAGTGCATGCCTGTAATTCCGGCTACTTGGAAGGCTGAGGCGGAAGGATCGCCGGAACCCAGCAGGTCGAGGCTGTGGTGGCCGGGAGTGGCCACTGTACTCCAGTCTGGGCGACTGAGTGAGACTCTAACTCAAAAAACAAAAAACAAAAAAAAAGAGCAGTGAGACAGAAGCATCAAGTAACTTACAAAGGTAAACCAATGAATCCAATGAGAAGACATAGCAGTTTTAAATATATGTGTGCTTAAGACTCAAGCCCCCAATTTTATGCAACAATTTCTACTATACCTTAAAGAAGTGATAGACATCAATACAATAATAATGGGAGTGTTCAACACACTACTGATAGCAATAGACAGATCATCAAGGCAGAATGTCAACAAAGAAGCATTGGACTTACACAGGACTCCAGAATAAATGGAACTAACAGACATATACAGAACATTTCATTTTTGGAAAGATAAACAAAATTGATAGACCGCTAGCTAGATTAATTAAGAAATAAAGATAGAAGACTCACATTAGAACAATTAGAAATGAAAATGGAGACATTACAACTAATACTATGGAAATTCAAAATATCATCCAAGACTATTATGAACAATTCTATGCAAACAAACTAGATAATCTAGTGGAAAAGGATAAGTTATCAGAAATATACAATCCTAACCTTGAATCAAATAAAAACCCTGAACAGACTAACAATGAGAAACAAGATTTAAATACTAATCAGAAGTCTCCCAGCAAAAAAAAAAAAAAAAAAAAGAAAAGAAAAGAAAAAAGTCTGGAACCTGATGAACTCACTGCTAAATTCTACTAGACATTCAAAGAAGAATTGGTACTAATGTTACTGAAACTATGCCAGAAGACTGAAGAGAAGCAAGTCCTCTCTAACTCATTCTATGAGACCAGCATCACTCTTATATCAAAGTCAGGAAAAGACACAACAAGTAAAGAAAACTACAGACCAATATCCCTTTTGAAAATAGATGTAAAAATCTTCAACAAACTATTAGCTAATTGAATTCAATAGCACTTAAAAATATATATACCATGACCAAGTGACTTTTATCCCAGGAATACAAGGATGGTTCAACATATGCAGGTCAATAAATGTGATCTACTACATAAACAGAGTTAAAAATACCTCATCAACAAGGGTACCTGCATAATGAAAATTTGTATACTTAACCTTGAATTGTACCCATCTTTAAAATAAACATTTAAAAAAAAATTCCTATGATTATTTCAATAGATGCAGAAAAAATATTTGATAAAATTCAGCATGATTTCATGATTTAAAAAAACCCTCTGCAAAATAGACATAGAGGGGACATTCCTCAAAATAATAAAGGCCATATATACCAAACCCACAGCCAATGTCATTCTGAAGAGTTGAAAGCATTTTTCCTCAGAGCTGGAACAAGGCAAGGATGCCCACTTTCACCACTCTTATTCAACATAGTGCTGGAAGTCCTAGCCAGAGCAATCAGGAAAGAAAAAGAAATAGAATGTTCAAAACGGAAAGGAAGAAATAAAGCTACCTCTGTATACCAACAATATGATCTTATACCTGGAAAATTCTAAAGACTCCTCCAAAGGACTCCTGGATTTGATAAATTAATTTGGTAAAGCTTTAGAATACAAAAGCAACACACACAAATCAGTAGCACTGCCATTTAGCAACAACAACCAAGCTGATAATAAAATCAATGACTAAATTATTTTTTTAACAGCAGCCAAAAACCTAAAATACCTAGGAATATATTTAAAGAAATAAAGCTCTACACAGCAAAATAATCAATCAACAGATCAAATAGGCAACCTATAGAATGGGAGAAAATATTCACAAGCTACATCTGATTAAGGACTAGTATCCAGAATCTACAAATAACTCAAACAAATCAGCAAGAAAAAAACAAATGATCCATTAAAAAGTGAGCAAACAGCATGGACAGACATCTCTCAGAATACAATTTCCAACAAACATATGAAAAAATGTTCAATGTCACTCATCATTAGGGAAATGCATTAGTGAGATCACAATGCACCATTCAAAGATGTGAAGTCAACATTAATGCCCATTAACCAATCAGTGAAATATGAAAATATGGTATATATACACTATGGAAAACTATTCAGCTATCAAAAAAAATGAAATAATGTCTTTGGCAGCAACTTGGATGAAATTGGAGAACATCATCCTATGATCTGCAAAGACATAGAGAATAGTATAATAGACACTGGAGACTCAGAAGGGGAGGAAGGGTGGAGGAACCAAAAAATCACCTATTGGGTACAGTGTGCCCAGGTGGGGGTGGGAACTCTTTTTTTTTTTGTGTTGGAGTCTCACTCTGTCGCCCAGACTGGAGTGCAGTGGCCGCTCCCGGCCACCGCGGCCTCAAACTGCTGGGCTCCGGCAATCCTTCCGCCTCAGCCTTCCGAGTAGCCGGAATTACAGGCACGCACTACCACGCCCGGCTGATTTTTTGATTTATTGTAGAGATGAGGTCTTTCTGCCCAGGTGGGTCTCGAACCCGCGGGCTCAGGCAATCCACTCACCTCAGCCTCCCAAAGGCGCGGGATTACAGGCTGAGCCACCGAGCCCGGCTGGGGGTGGGAACTCTTAAAACCCAGACCAAAACTATCTGTATTCCCCAAAGATATTGAAATAAAAAATTTAAAAAATATCTGTAGCTTAGTGTAGCCATCTTCATCAATTTCTTAGCTAGATCTTAACTTGCTGCAGCTTCTCCACCAGCACTTGCAGCTTCACCTTTCATTTACATGTGATGGATATGGATTATTTCCTTAAATCTTATGAACCAACCTCTGTTAGCTTCCAGCATTTTTTTCTGCAGCTTCCTCAGCTCTCAGCCTTCACAGAATTGAAGAATTAGGTAGGGCCTTGCTCTGAATTAGGCTTTGGCTTAAGGTAATGTTGTGACTTCATGGAGACCACTAAAACTTTCTCCATATCATCAGCAATAAGTCTGTTTTACTTTTTAGGTATTATATGTGTCTGTTCCCTGGAGCAGCACTTTTGATTTCTCAGGAGCTTTTCCTTTGCATTCACAACTTGGCTGGCTGTTTGGCAAGAGGTCTGATTTTGGCCTGTTTTGGCCTTCGACATGCCTTCCTCACTACGCTTAGTCATTCCTAACTTTTTATTTGAAGTGAGAGATATGTGACTCTTCCTTCCACTTGAACATTTAGGTGCCATTGTAAGATTCTAAATTTCAATATTTTTGTGTTTCAGGGAGTAGGGAGGCTTGAGGAAAGGAAAAGAGATTGCAGAATGGGCATTTGGTGGAATAGTCATAAAACACGCATGTATCAATAAAGATCACCGTCTAACATAAGTGCAGTTCATGGTGCTTCAAAACAATTACTATAGTAATAACAAAGATCACTGATTATTGGTCACTATAACAGATAAAATATAATGACAAAGTTTGTAAGAATTTTTAAACTGTGACCCAAGGACAGGAAGTGAGCTCTTGCTGATAGAGAAATAGTGCCCGTAGACCTGTTCCATGCAGGATTGCCACAAACCTTCAAGTTGGAGAGAGAGAGAGAGAGAGAGAGAGAGAGACAGAGAGAGAGAGAGAGAGAGAGAGAAAGAAATATACCCTGTGAAGCACAATAAAGAGTACTGCAATCAAATGAGGTATGTCTATATATTTTCAATTGAGTTAACAACCTTAATAATTTCATCAACAGACTTACTCTTCAGTCTTTGGGAAAGATAACTAGGGGAGCAGGATAAAAATAATATTTGAAATATTTTTAAAAACTTTCTGACGTCCCATTTTTTTGAACTGAACTCTAGCCAAAGATGCACATTTTTGGTATAATTTTATTGAAGTTATGGCCCATGAGAAAATAAAAGAAGGTTAAAATATCTTTGCACCAAATCCTAATTTAGCTATGCAAGAATATCCATTTGGATTGTAGTACTAAACAAATCAGACAGAAATGAGATAAAAGATAATTACGTGAAATTCACTGTGATAATTTCTTTTCTTCTGTCAACAGACTAACAGCTTGATTTTATTTTTTTATTTTTATTTTTTTTTCTGAGTTGGAGTCTCACTCTGTCGCCCAGACTGGAGTGCAGTGGCCGCTCCCGGCCACCGCAGCCTCGCCTGCTGGGCTCCGGCGATCCTTCCGCCTCAGCCTTCCGAGTAGCCGGAACTACAGGCGCGTGCTACCACGCCCAGCTGATTTTTTGATTTATTGTAGAGATGAGGTCTCGCTGCCCAGGCGGGTCTCGAACCTGTGGGCTCAGGCAATTCACTCACCTCAACCTCCCAAAGGCGCGGAATTACAGGCTGAGCCACCGAGCCCGGCTTAACAGCTTGATTTTAATGTCAATGTTTTAGTTAGGGTTTTCTAGAGAAATAGAACCAATGGGGTATATATGTGCAGGTGTGTATATATACATGGAAATCTATTGTACATAACTGGCTTGCATGCTCATGAAGTCTTTCAGGTCCAAGTCTGCAGTGTGGGCAAGCATGCTGGACACCAAGGAAAGTCATTGGTGAGTTTCTAGTACAAAGGTTGGAAGGTAGAGATTCAGGGGAGCCAATAGTGGGAAAAAAGTTTAAAGACAGTCTGTTGACAAATTCCCTCTTGCTTGGGAATACAATTATTTTTGTTCTATCATGGCTTTCAAAGTGATTGGATGAGGCCAAACCACATCATGAAGGACAATCTGCTTTACCCTAATTTTGCTGAGTTAAATGTTTGTCTTCTCTGAAAACACCCTCTGAGTTGATACACAAAATTAACTATCACACTGGGGACATATTCCATTTCCTGGAATCAGAAGTTGGAATCAAACGTCAATATCCAAATACAGTAATATGGAAATACATTTGTAAATATCCAAAACTCTGTTATGTGCCTGAAGTGTGGAAGTTTTCCTGAGAAGTAAGTCTTATATGAATAGCTGTTATGAAACAGAAATCCCTTGTTATATAAATAACTGGTGTTTGCTGAAGGATTTTGTTTATATTACTTATTAAGATAACAGAGTGCTGTGAGTGCTATGTTTCCTGAACCCCTTCCCTCCACTTTCAGCACCAAGGCATTCTTTGCTCCAGCTGCTAGGAATGTTGCCTCCTATACTCCTAGCAGAAAATTGTTGTAGGTCTAAGAGAGCTGTTTCGCCAAGGTAAAGCCCTCTCCTCTGGCCAACTTGTATCCAAGGACTGGTCAAAATTGTGCTACCAAAACCAAAATGGTGGTACCCTTGCCTCAAAAGGTAGGAGGTGGGGCAACTCAGAAGGCATGCTCTAAAGAATATCCATGGTGTTGACTGAAGCACTTGTTGCAAATACTTTGCATTTTAACGACTCCCTGTACCCAGTCCTGCTTATTGCACTCCCTCACGCGTTTTCATCCCTTCCTCAATAGACCATTCTGCATGCAAATCTCCATCATTGAGTTTATTTCTGAGCTAAGATGAGGGTATTGAAATATTACTTAAAGAGCAGTTGACTGTCAGTGACAGGAGTGGTAATTACAAAAATTAGTGATATTCATTTTTAGTAGCACTTATTTATTTTTAATCTAAGAGGAAGGACTTAATGAGAAATCCTGTCTTATTACCATTATAAACTCATTATTAACTCTACATTTCTATTTTAACGTGAATTGTTTCTTATGCTTTGATTATTCCCTTTCTTACCATTGTTATTAATCAGTGTCAATTATTAAGGCATGTTTGATTACTTTAAAGTATTGTAATCCAATGGCCTTATCCAAAAATGTGATTACAGTAAGGATATTGCCCCTTCTTTACTTTAAAATATCAGTGGAAATGATATTTTAGATCTCAGATGCATGCTTTATGTTTGTCATTATTTTTCAAATTCTTTCACAAAATGTTGAGCTTTCTTCTTTCTTGGTGACTTGATGTTTCAGCACTTGGCATTTGAGAATGAACCATGAATTTTATTTAGCTGTACTGCAAATAAGAAGATCTGATTTTTGAGTTGCTGTCCAGTTTATGGAACATCATAGGATCAAGAAAGATTATGTGGCTGGGTGCAATCTGACAGAATGTCATAATAGGCAAAGATTTAGAAATGTTTTATGTAAAAATATCACGCATAATTAAAAACAAGTCTGCACTCTAGGTAGAGGAGGTGAGGAGTTTATCTCAAGTGTGGTTATAATCTTACAAAACCTGTCTTTTCTTTACAAAGAAACCCAATACAATACCTACCACACAAATATAAGATTATAATAACTCTTAAGTGAGGAATAATGGAACATCTTATAAAAAGACCTTGACTGAATACACAAAACATACATTATCATATTCTGCAATAGTTACAAACAATATCAGTTTCACATGGTTTCTGCTCTTCAAAAGTTCTCCCATAGAAATATCCCCAATGTCTGAGTATTCAATAATATGTTTCTGATACACTCTTGAGAAAAAAGTGGAGATAATTTATATTTGGCAACTACTTTAGACAAGCATTTGGGGTATGGTGAAAATGTATTTAGCCAATGTGCATATATAGACCACTTTTATAAAAATTGACTGTATTTTCTGTTTTGAGCACCATACATTTATTTTTAGGTGCAATTTGAAAGTCATGTTATACTCAAGAATGTTTTTATTTCACCTTTTTAGTTTTACCATGACAAAAGTTTAATCCCATGTAGGACACCCACCCACGCAAATAGGTTATCCTTAAGATTTTAAGTGTAATTTTTAATTTATAATTGCACCATTTTGTGTCATTTTGTATTATTTTTAAAATAATTAAAATTGATCAATGTTTATTTATCAAGGGAGAAAAATGTCCCTAGCAGTTAAACCTTGTTTCAGCAGTCACTAATTGCTAAGCATGTAACATATAATAAAGTTTATTTACTTTGCACAGCATTTCCATTGCATTTTTTAATACCCTGGTGTGTGATTTGAAACCCTGAGTGATATCCATCAAGAAAACAACACAGCCATTGCAATAATGATACTAAAACATGCCACTGAAAAGCTTCTCACAGTGAGGCAATAGACTCATATATATTTTTATACAAATACTAGGAAATATATAGATTTGAGAAATGGGTCAGTACTTTCCTAAGTGCTTTCCTTTCTCTTTCCCAAACTTTTATCCCTCATTTTGTCATTTCTATCTCTTAGGCAAACGATTTCTCTTTTCACCATCAGCTTCCATGACTTCGAATGGTTCTCTTCTCCATCCCAATAATGTTTGGGGAAAATGAGAGTGATACGAGTTCAAAGCATTCTCTTCTTTTACAGGGGAGATGCTCTCAGTGAAGAAAGAAAGGAAATCCTTCACACCTTCTTGTAAACTCACTAAAGACAGACTGCTCTGAAAACTAACTTGTGGTATTTGTTAGCCAGGGAGTTTTTCAGTAGTGTAATTCTTAGAGCAGGATGGAATTGGACTATCTAGGGTGGCATGTTTTAAACAAACCTATGTGTTTATGGGGCACAGTTTTACTGAAAATGTCACTTCAGCTATGAAACTGAGTATAAAATAAAGATGTTTCATGAAGAAATTACTTCACTCTGTGTAGAAGTACAGTCAGAGACATTGCTTAGAGTTTTCTGATGTTAGTTTCCACCAGAGTTTCTGATGTTAGTTTCTGCCAGAGTGCATCCTGATGAGACAAGGAAAGATCAGACTGCACCAGTGGTTCCAGACTTCTGTTTTTTAATCTAAACCCTGAGTAATGTTTGATACTGGGTAAGATCTCTGATTCTTGTAAGTCTGGTTTGCCAATCAGATCCTTTGTGTGACCTCAGCATTCTAAGTGGAGCTTCCTTCTAGGATTCACGTCAACTTATCTCATTAATTGCCTTCTAAGAGTTAGAACAAATCATTACAGAAATTGACCACATGCTAACGTAGTAAATAAAAAGGTTATTAGTGCATTATTCTGAAGACAGCGTTGTAATTTAAAGACTTGACTACAATCAAAAACATTAAAGAGTCTTGTCTTGGACAACCTAAAACATTAGTTAGAAGGCAGGTCTGTGGCTACACTTCAAATCATGTTTGTTGGAATAATCTTTTCTGCATATTTGTTAGAAGAAAATTAAATCATAATTCAAATAAATATATCTTAGTGGTTTTCCTTTTTGTTAAAAGAGCCAATTATTAACAAGATATGAAAACGGGAAGGAAAATATGCTTAGAAAAACCTGTACCAAACCCAGTAAAATTTCTTGCCTTCATTCTTAGGTAAACTATTTGATATGAATTTTTCAGAAGGGCTTAGTAGAAATTTCCTAAAAAATACTTATAAATAGGAGTCTTGCATATTTGCTGATGCATGTTTGAATAAATTTAAGAAAAGACAAAACAGTCTCTTTTATACCAATTTGAGTTTTTTGTTCACATGGAAGAAGAAAGGTTGCATTGACAAAGTGAAAGCAGATGTGTGTTTAATTATGAAAAGATTTTTTCCACTTCAAATTCAACATAAAAATGAAAGTCTGTGAAATAAAATATGTTTCATTGAGGCATTTCTTTATAAATTATAATATTTCAGAAAAATTCCCATAGGGGTAAATATGTTTTCATCTTCTGCAAGTGTAAAAAAAATCTTCCAAGGAAGCACCATTTCCTAACAAATGGGAATATTTCCATCCTCAACTAGCCTTGAAAATGTTACCCTCAGGAATAAAAAAACTTCATCATGATTCTGGGCCCTTGTTCAGGACCTATTATGTCAAAGGCAGATTAAAATATTTCATTTTCCCATCTGTGAATTTTGTTTTTCACCGCGTATGGTAACTCTTTCTTTTCTCCTCTAAGACAAAGAGATATTTCATTTTAATGATGATTACAGTCCTTCATTATCTTCATGTGACTAAAAAGGTAATGAGGATTATTGCATTTATCATTCAGAAATTATGCTGAGAGTGTATCAGTATGTGCTCAAAGTTGTCAAATGCAACCCTTTTGTTTGCTAAAATTAATTTAAAATTAAGTGTAAATTTTTGCATACACTAAAACCCAATTCAAGATGTTTGTTATTGTTTAGATTCATATAAATCATAAGTCAAAGTATGGCTATCAATGTTTATAGTGATTACCGATAACAAAATATGAGCACTGTGGCCTGTAAAATGGACGTGTATTCTGCCTGTGTATATTACCATATATGATGCAAAAGTAGTGCTAGTAAATATGGGAAACTGACTGTAGTTTTTCTATTCAAAAATGATTTCATGTATTTAATTGATCTTGATAGACGGCAAAATCTGAACACAATTTAGAAAGCATACCCCATTCCTGTGTGAACAAGCAATTTTTTATTATTGAATAATATACGTAAAAATCAGATGGAAAATATAGTGATTAAACTTCATTCAGAAGTCATCTAAATATTGAGAGAAACTCGTGTGTAAGCACACACACACAAACATACACTCATGCACACGTGCACATTGTATAACTGAATATGGTATCTTCAACTCTAAATCCCAACAACATAATACTAAGTAGGAAAAAAGTGAGTCTCAGCAGCCATTACATATAGCATAGCAATCTTTTATAAAATTAAAACAACCAATAATTTGATGTATGATATGTATTCCTAAAGAGTAATTTTGGGAATACATAAGAATGCAATAAAACTACATAAAAAGGAGGGATGAAACAGGTTCTAGGTAATGAATACCTCAGCTAATGAGAGGCAAAAATAAAGGTTGGAGAAATATTTAAGGAAAAGTGCACTCTTCACAAATATCTCACCCAGTGATTTTTCACAAACTAAACACACCCTTAAAATCAACATTCAGATCAAGAAGTAGAACTTTATAAATAACCTAGAAATCTCTCTTCTGCTTTCTTTCAGGCATTGTCTCATACTCTTATCAAGGGCAACCACTTGGTCTAATGTTAATGCATTTTCCTATTTTTGTCACTTATATGACTGAAACCATATAGTGTGTGTTCTCATCTCATTTCTTTTGCTCAATGTTAGGATTGTGAGATTAATCTATATGCTCAAGGTAAAGTTATAAGGAGTTCTTTTTTGCTATATAGCTTCATTGTGTAAATATATCACAGCTTGTCTGTTCAGTATATTTGCTATCACAATACAGGATAAATGTTTAAAGTGATGGATGTGGTAATTACTCTGATTTGAATATTATACCTTGTTTACATGCATTGGAACATCACATTTTGCCCCACAAACATGTACAGTTATTATGTGTCAATTACCAAAAAAAAAAAAAAAAAAGTTTAAAGGCTAAAAAAAAAAAACTACCTTTCACTTTAGACTTTTAAACTACATTTGTCATTATTGATGGTATGAGATAGGAGATACATTTTTTTTCTTTCCATATGAGTATTCAAGCGACCTGGTACTGTTTTTTTTGAAAAGACCACAACCATTTAGCCATTGCATAATACTGCCTTTGTTTTGAATGGGTAACTTTTAAGTGCTAATTATATTGTTGAAAATAACGATATTTTAAAAATCAACTAAATAAACACTATGAATGGATCAATGGAAGAAAATATATAAGGAACCAAAAATTATGTTTAATCTAATGCTGTGTAAATTTTTGCATATGCTAAATCTGACGTGTAATAAATACATGAAAAAATAAAATTAAAAATAACAAATATATGTGAATCAGAGCTATAAAAACACAATTCTTATGTCAGATAGCATTTAATAAAAAAAAAAACCAAACAGAAATTACATTAGTTTTCTGAAATTCCTCTGAATAGAAGAAATTAACTATAGGGAATTGCTTCTACAAATGATGGAGAAGTGAAATAGTAGAGGCTTTTACTTTTTGGATTTTTATTGTACTCAGAATGATTAACTATAGAAAGTACATTCCACCCAGGGACTGAGGAACAAAGAAACTGGAATTCAGGCCAATTAGTGGGGCTATGACCTAGGTATCCCTGGCAGCTTATGGGTCCATTAAGTCAGGTTCTATGTGTATCAATGGAAGCTAGTAGCTATAAGGAACTACTGAAATTCTGCTAAAGTTGCAATTGTAACCAGCAAACAGCAATACAGAAGTTTCTTCTCCTCTTCCTCTGCTGTCCAATCTACCTCCAGTGCCCCTTATTGGAAGAATATAACAGAAAGCCAACTGGCAAAGAACTGATGTTTATGTAGTTCAGCACAGGAAAGCAAAATGCAATAGAATAGATCTGGAGCTGAGGGACACTAGATTAATAACGACACGATGGCGAAACACATTTGAACATTAAAGAAATATTTATTTCACTCATATGTAGATTTAAATGAAATATTTTATATGTATTAAGGCTCAAGTCAAAATGGTAAGATACTTCATCCAGAGTATATTTATATTTGTTTATATGATATTGAATGTTGCATATTTTCCAAGTTACATTGTTAAGACATTTTTATTTATAAAAATTGGATTCTTATCATACATATTCATTTAAAAAATCTGATGAACTTTCTTAGTTAATGCTTATAATTTCAAAGCACTTATGTATTCTATGTACATTATTTTTTATTACCTAACTAGGACTCGGCCTCTTCCAATGTGTGCAATCAAACTTTGTAAAATGGTCACAAATACCATCCCAATATGTCAGAATAATTTTAGCCACTTCCTTTAAAGTTTATTTGCTTCTTTAAAAATAATATTCTCACATATGTATTCTCATCAGAGATAAACAAAATACAAAACTTTTTAGTTTGTAAATCAAAAACAACTCAGTCCCTTTAAATAGCAAAATGAGAAAAAATAAACTCATTTATATTGATTCATTTTTATGTGTGTAACCCTAAAAATGACTGAGCTTACCTTAGAATGAGTTACAAGCTCATGAAGGCTGCAAATATGCAACTGGGAAACATGTAAAATATAACAGGAAAATATAATTCCTCTCTCTATTTACTTGTTGGTTATGTTGACCTTCCCACCAGAAGACTGAGTCGGTAGAATAAAGAAATTCATAAAGAGAGTTGATATTATGCAGGCCAAGAAAATATGATCAGTTAACTATATTTTCTCCTCCACTTATTGGTTTTCTGTATCATAGAAATGCATAGGCACAGATTAAGCTTTAAGAAGAGAGAAAAAAGAAAATGAAGAGAATACATAACTTACAGAAAGAGGCTTTTTTCAGATCTCTTCCCTGAAACCTGTCTCAGAAAGTGGCAGCTCCCAAATTATCAAATTATCACGAAATAAATTAAACTCTGATTGTAATGTCCTAAACAATCCAGATCTCATTAAAATAAGTAATAAAATGAGAACTAATCTAAGCCAAAATAAAAAATTGGCATGGCTAGAAAATTAGTTTTTTCTCTTTATTTTTATAAAGATTATGTGCACAATTTTTTAAAAGACAAATTTAAAGGAAAACGTATTGAACTTCTAGTTGATGGTTTCTAATGTGGGAAAACAAAAAATAAGATTTCTCAAGTGTACTGTAATAGTCTATTGTTGTATTTGTGTTGATCAGACAACACTGTTGACCAAAGTACTAGTAAAGATTATAAATTAGGATTAATCATAAATTCGATTTACTTTAGCAAAAAAAGTTTTGATTGAGAAGACTAATAGGCACAAAGGAATATTTACTTTTCACTTTTTTTCTGCTTCTTTGTCTTCACTCTTGAAGTGACTGTTAACAGTCAAAGGTTGGCAGAAGTAGGAAGAAGGGAGATGAAATTACTGTGAAGTTAGTTTGCACCTGCCAAGCAGATTCCCATGGTAGCTGGCTATTAAGGAGAGTTCTCAGGCACAGAATGCCAAAAAGCTGCTGCCTTGACATTCCTTCCAATTTGGAAAAGACTAAAAAACAGGTGACTCAATATAATTTCCAGAAATAGAGAGATCAATTTCTGGGACAAGTCAAAACTAGAGGAAATAGAAGAGGACTCTATTTTCTTGTAAAAATTTATACTTTAATTTGTTATACTTGAGATTTGATAATGAATTAATAATAAATGATAAGCAAGCACACATGTATACATATTTACATATGTGTGTGTATTTAATATATAATATGTAAATAACAGCAACATAAATTTAAAATTCATACATATAACAGCATTTAAAAAATATATACTGTTTCAAAATCAAGTCTTAGACTATAACTTCAACTAGTCTAAGTAAACAGCCATCAAACAAGTTGTGTGGAACACTAGACTATATCAATTCCTTCCCTGAGTTTACTTCTTTGGTCAAGCAGCCAAAACTTTAAACTGTGTTGTTTAACTGTGTGTGAACCTAAATATACTTATTGACGGGAAATGATAATAGAATTGAGGATACTGACAATAGCAAGAAATGAGAGCCCAAAGATTAAAAATAAGATATAGATACAGTATTTAAAATAAATGATGTGAGACTCTAGGATAACTTAGATAAGGATTTCACAATTATCCAGGCCTTCAAAGTCCCCAAGACATCACTAATTTGAACACAGAGTAATAATTTTTTTGAATGTCAAGATTTTTGAATCATCAAATCCATTTAATCCATACAATAATAATATTACTAGTTAGCATTTATTTATAAGATGTCAAGCACCATTAGATATTTACCTGTTAGAGATTCTGCAGTATTTTAAAGAACACAGGGATTTTGGCTCAAATTATATTTAACCATAGTAGTAATTATTTATGTGAGGTTTTTTTTTTTAACATTTCCATTTATAGTGAAGGAAACCTATAAAATTAAGTTAAGTAAGTTGGCCAATATCACATCCTCTATAGGAAGAAAAGTGGAAATTGAGAAATAGTTAAAATAAAATGTAGAATTCATTTCATTTCTGAAAATAAATTTGAATGGAAGTGCTTAGATAACACAAAAGATACATTGCTATATTTGCATTATTGGTGAGCACATGCACATTCACACACACACACACACGCGCGCGCACATTACTACATTGAATTACTTTAAAAAAGAAAAGCTCCTAAAACATATTATGGTTACAGATACAATCTTAATTAGAGCTGTGGGACTCATGTTAGATGTTTTCAGTCTATGATTATAGTCTATCTAAACCTTCAAAATGATATATATTATCGCTTCTGCTCCTGCCATTTATTCATTGAGGCATTCATTCAACACTCATCATAGAATTACCAAATAATGATATGCACCAGGTACTGTGCTAAGAATTGTTTGGATGAAAAAATTAATGCTATAGTCTCTATCCTTAAAGATTTCAGAGTCTATCTGAGAAAGGCAAATTAACAGATAAATTTAGTAAGGGCAATGCACTAGTCTGTATGGAATATTAAGGAAAGCAAAAAGAGAAATACAAAATCCAGCCTAAAAGTGAGAGGGAGGCAGCATAAAATTCTTTCTCTAGGATCTAGTATTTGATCTGAGTCATACAGGATAAACAAGAGTTAGCCAGGCCAAATACGGTTGGAAAGGAGAAAACACTTTCTAGGAAGAGGGGATTACAAAGGCATGGGAACAAGAAACATAATTTTCTTGGAGTAGGTAAAGACTAGCGGATTTAGAGTTGAGGATGAAGACCTTGACCATAATGTTAGATTGTTTGGTGTTTATTCTAAGTGAAAAAGTCTTTGTACAGATTAGATCCAGAAGTGAAATTCGAAATTTGGAAGATTCACTTTGAAAGCTATATGGAGAAAGAATTGGAGGAAGATAAAACTGAAAGCAGAGAAATCAGTTAAGGGGTTTTCTTTCCCTTTTTTTTTTGGTCAGATGTCCAAGCAGAACTCAGGAAGGAATAGTCTTGGGTATTGGTCACAGGACTAGAAAATGATGAATAAATTAAAATAATGTAGAGGATATACAGAATTTCAAGTTTGATTGAGTATGTGTTTGAGGGAAGAAAGTTAAAGTCAAAGTTAACTTTCAGGCATGTAGCTTCAATGCCTGTATGGAAGATACAAAATACACTAGATACAAGTTGAGAGGGTATGATGTGTTCAGACTTTGGTCCTTTGAGTATGATAAGCTCATCCTACACACAGGTAGAAAAGCTCAGCAAATGGTTTGATAGATGTGTTTGAAAGGCAATAAAAGAAGAAAGCTGGAGATAATATAGTTTGGTGATTCAGGACACAAAGGCTGTTTAATATATGAGAGGTGGTGAGATTTTTTCCCTCAAAAAAGTATGAAGCATATGATCATTGGGCCAAGATAAGAACCCTGGGGAATAGAGACATTATGTCAGGTTAATGTAGCTAACAAGATGTAATGTCCTCTTTAAAAAGCAATTCCAGTAGAGATCTTGGGGTAACTTAGATGAATACAGTAATATTTAAGCTAAAAAGACAGGTGACTGCATCCGTTTGATGAATTTTCTTCACTAATTCCATGAAACTCAAGTTATGTCATATTTGAAAACTTAAAAAAAGAGAAATTCCCTCAAGATTTTGAAAGTCATTATAATAATCTCTCACTGACACTTTCATCATCATGTAGGTCACATTTTTTAAAATGTAGAAAATATAAGATAAGATGTTTCTGATCATATCTTGCACAAGATCTTTGTCTATTCTTTAATATTCTATAATTTTTAATACCACTAACATATTCAATGTAATGTTTTGGGTATTTTAAGTTTATATGCACATATATGTTTATATAGGTAGATATTTTTATGGAGCAGTTTTCCATTGGAAGAATAAGAAATACAATATTCTGTATGTATGTGTATACATATACATATACACCCCCCCAAAAAAGTAGGCACACACAATAAGCACACATACACACAAAGTTGTCTAGTCATTGTTTATTTACCTAGTATCAACAAGAGAACGGGTCCACTTTGGACAAACATGTCATGGCTACAGAAAGGCTCTACAGAATCTGTGATTCCCCAGAGTTATTTTTTGTATCAATACATTTCACACCTCATAATTGTCTCTTCCAATTTCCTATTTTTATTGACAATTTTTACTCATCATTTTGTCCCGTTGGCCTTAGTCATCTGATTCTATTAACTTTCTTTCCAGAACACATGTTGCTCTTGGTCTCCTGCAGTCCTCTACATCAACTGCTCCAATGTTTGTTTCTCTTGGATAGATCTTGCTAGTGAACGATGATATGTCACATAGTTTCTAAATTATTTCACTGACTTTCCTGTTTACTCTCATTTGATCCTTTTCTTTTCTTTTCTTTTCTTTTTTGAGTTGGAGTCTCACTCTGTCGCCCAGACTGGGGTGCAGTGGTTGCTCCCGGCCACCGCAGCCTCGAACTGCTGGGCTCTGGCGATCCTTCCGCCTCAGCCTTCCAAGTAGCTGGAAATACAGGCGCACTACCACACCCGGCTAATTTTCTTGATTTTACTGTAGAGATGAGGTCTCGCCAAGATCCTTTTCAAACATATATCCTGTGAAGGGTTGTGCCCAGAACTAAATACAAAAGAAGAGAAGTCATCTAAATGATGTAAAATATATTGAGAAATCATGTCCCTCATTCTTGCCAGTATAGAGGTCTTGTCTCTGTCCAAACACTTTCAAATATTAGTGCCTTTTCTTTCATGCCATCACCTCACCTATGCATATAAAGTAACTCTCTTTTAAAAGCCCTCACAATTTAGATATAGAGCAATGCAGAGTCCCAGTGAAGAGGGTCTTCACTTCTGCTGCTGAGATAAGCTGAATAAAAGGTATCGTCAAGAGAGCAATGAGAAAAATGACTGGCAACACATTGCATCCAGGAAATGAGTCATTGTTCTTCATGGCTCATTGTGACTGAAAAAGGACTATTTATTTATATGAGTCAGAATCTCACTCAGTCACCCAGGCTGGAGTGCAGTGGCACGCTCATGGCAGCCTCAACCTTCTGGGTTCAGATGATCCTTCCACCTCAGCCTTCCAAGTAGCTGGGACTATAGACATGTACTTCCCTACCGGGCTAATTTTTAAAATGTATTGTAGAGACGAGGTCTTGCCAAGTTGCCCGGGTTCTTCTGAAACTCCTAGATCCTGGCTATCCTCTTGCCTCCACCTCTCAAAGTAGTGGGATTACAGATGTGAGCCACTGTGCCTGGCTGTATTTTTAATTTATTGTCTAGATTGTGTAACTTCTTCTTCTTCTTCTTTTTTTTTTTTTTGGTCATGTTATCCTTCCAGGAATTTTTTCCTCAGATACATTTCCTCAGTTTAATCCTCAGCTGTCTCCTTCAAGGTCTTACCTTCTTGCTGGCCTTTTTCTTTGAAAAAATTAATAAAATTGATAAATATAAAGTAAAATGGACCATAGGAAGAAAAAATATCAATACTAAGAATAAAGCGGGGTATTACTATAAATCTTCTAGTCACTAAAAGAATGTTAAGAA
This sequence comes from Cephalopachus bancanus, assembly GCA_027257055.1. NCBI lineage: Eukaryota > Metazoa > Chordata > Mammalia > Primates > Tarsiidae > Cephalopachus > Cephalopachus bancanus. Next base: position 5,827,283 of record JAPVLO010000138.1, read on the forward strand.
ATACTTTTGTGTCAGTAAACGCAACAATTGGAATTCAAGAATGTATTGCACTTATTAACTAGTATTACTCATTTATTATTACTTTCAGCAATTTGAAATAGACAAATTTCTTGAAAATAAAACCTATCAAAACCCACTCAAGAAAATATTAGATAATATAAATAGCTTTATATCTATTATAGAAATTGAACTTGTAGCCAAACACCTTTTCACTAAGAAAACTTTAGGCATAGATGACTTCACTGCTGAATCCCCACAAACTCTCCCAGAAAACAGGAGTAGACAACACTTCTCAGTAGATTTATGAGACTATCCTTATCCTAATATCAAACCAGAAAAAGACATAAAACAAAATGTTGACACATAATAATATCTCTCATTAATATGGATATAAAAATCATTAACATAATATTGGCAGATCTTATTAAGTAATGTATTAAAAGGTTAATAATACATCATGATCATGTGTGGTTTATCCCAGGAATAAAAGTTTGGTGCAATATCTTTTAAAAACACATTATAATTATATAAACAAACTAAAAAAGAAAAAATAATCATCTCAAAAAGTATAAAATTATTAACATAAAATTAAATAAACTTAGGATGAAAAAAAATCACTCTCAGCATACAAAGAATAGAGGGCAACTTTCTCAAACTGATAAGGGGGATCTACAAAAACTTCCAGTTAACACGCAATGGCTAATCATTGAATGCCTCTCTCTCCCTAATCTCAGAAACAAGACAAGAATATCTAATCTTATCACTTCCGTTCAACTTTGTTTTGTGAATCCTGGACATGGAAAAGACATAAGAAAATGAAATAAATGGTATCCATATCATTGCTAGGCAAAAAACCTTAAAGAATATACCAAAAATCTAGTAAAATACATGAGTTTAGCAATCAAAATTTTTAAAGTTTGCTATTTGAAAAACACCAATAAGAAATTTAAAAAGGAAAGAAAAAAACTGTGAGAAAATATTTTTAAAACACATGAATTTTTATCCAGAATATAAATGGAAGTTTTCAGCTCAGCAATAATAAAGCACAAGTTTTAAAAATAATTAAAATTAGTAAAAATTGTGCAGATATTTCAATAAATAAGTTATACAAGTGTTACATAGTCACATGACAACATGTGCAACTTGATTAATCATTAAGGAAATACGAATTAGCAACTATAATGAGATGCCACTACATATTCACTAGAATGGCTAAAACTAAGATAACTGACAGTATCAAATGTTGGAGACAGTGCAGAGTAACTGAAACTCTCATATATTGCTAATAGAAATTCAAAATGATTCAGTAGCTTTGGAAAAAGTTTGGTAGTTTTATTTAAAGTCAAGCATACATTTATCATAGAACCCAGCAATCCTACTCTGAGGTATTTAATCAAGAAAAATGAAATCTATATAGACAAGAAGGTGTACATGAAAGTTCATTATTGCTTTAGTTATTTGATGTCCCAAATTAGAAACAGTGCAGATGTCATCTATCAATAAATAATTCCACAGATTCTCGTATACCATTACCAGGATTACTTTTCAATAATATAAAGTAATTGTGATGATGCTGGGGAAAACTAATTATAGCCTAGCTACTTAATACTAGAAAGAAATTACTTTTAATTATCTAAGGCCTAACAATAAAACACATAAAGAAAGTATATGGATAGACCAATATGAAGTCTAAAATTTGTTTTGAAATAACAGTATAAGTTAGGGATACGTGGTTAACAATTTGACCTGTGTGTAATTGTTGAAGCTGAATGACAGTTAACTGGTTTCATCATACCATTCTTTATACTTCTACAAGCATTTGACTTTTTTCATAATAAAATTCAAAATAAATAAAATTCATTACAATTGTCCATTGATATCCTTGGGATATTGGTTCTAGAAGACCCTACTGGAAAAAAAAACAACAACAAAAAAAAAACCGTGGATGCTCAAGTACTTTATTTAAAAGGGTGTAGCATTTGCATATAACCTATGCACATTTTCATGTATACTTTAAATCATTTCTAGATTACTTATAATACCCAATACAATGTAAATGCTCTGCGGTTATTGTACTGTGTTTTTGGTGCTATTTTTATTGCTGTATTATTGTTTATTTACTTATTCAAATATTTTCTATCTATAGTGACTGAATCTTTATTTTTTAAATTTTACTTTATTATAAACATGTGGGGTAAAAGTGAGGATTAATTACACAAGTAGGCTGAAGTTTGGGTTTGTAACTTGCTCTCACTCCCCTGACAGTGGACCAGGTACCCTTTGTTTTGTCTTGTGCTTCCTCCCTTTTTTCCTCCCTCTTTCTTCATGCAGTGCCCTGTGACTGCAGATCCCTCCTTTGTGCTAATGTGACTAATGTTCAGGGCCCACTTATGAGTGAGAACATGCAATATTTAGTTCTTTGTTTCTGTGATAGTTCACTTAGTATTATGGTCCCCAATTTGCTCCGAAGTCCATGATTTTGTTCTTTATTACGACTGCATAATACTCCATTGTGTACATGTACCCTATTTTCCTTATCCAGTCCACTTTCGATGGGCAGCACGGTTGGTTCCTTGTTTTGCTATTGTGAATAGTGTGGCAATAAACATGCAGGTGTCTTTTGGATAGAACAATTTATGTTCCTCTGGGTACATTCCCAGGAGATGAATTGCTGAGTTGTATGGAAGATAAATTTTTAGTTCTTTTGGGAATCTCCACACTGTTTTCCATAGCCACTGAACTAGCTTGCCCTCCCACCAACAGCGTAGAAGTGTTCCCTTATCTCTGCACCTACACCAGTATCTGGTTTTTTTATTATTATTTTTTTATTAATGATGACCATTCTTACTGGAGTTAGGTGCTGTCTCATTGTAGTTTTGATTTGCATTTCTCTGATAATTAGTGAGACTGAGCATTTTTTCATGTGTCTGTTGGCTGCTTGTATGTCATCTTTTGAGAAATGTCTGTTCATGCCTTTTGCCCACTTTTTAATGTTTTTTTGTTGTTGTTGTTTAATTTTTTTCCTTTTACTTTGTTTGAATTTCTTGTAGATCCTGGATCTTAGGCCTTTAACAGATGAATAATTTGAAAATATTTTTTCCCATTATTTGAGTTGTATTATCACTCTCTTGATGGCTTCGTTTGCTATTCAAAAGCTTCTCAGTTTGATGAGGTCTCATTTGTCTGTCTTAGCTGTTGTGGCATTTGCTTTTGGGGACTTAGTCATGAATTCACTGTCTACTCTGATGTGCATAAGGGTGCTTCCTACATTTTCTTCTGGGATTCTTATAGTTTGAGGTTTAATGGTTAGGTCTTGATCCATTTTGAGTTGATTTTTTTGAGTAGCCAAAACAATTTTTTGAGTAACCAATACCAGGCTAGTACTGGAGACTTTTGGTTACTGTAGCCTTGTAGTAAAGTTTACAGTCTGGAAATGTGGCATCTCCCACTTTGTTCTTTTTTCTCAGAATTGTTTTGGCTACTCATGCTCTTTTTTGCTTCCATATAAATTTCTGTATTGTTTTTAGGGTTGAGAAGAATGATGTTGATAATTTAATGTGTATTGCATTGAATATGTAGATTGCCTTGGGTAGGATGAACATTTTGGCAATATTGTTTCTTCCAATCCATGAGCATGGAATATTTTTCTATTTTTTGTGTGTCATCCTTGATTTATTTGAGCAGCTTTTTGTAGTTCTTGTTGTAAAGGCCTTTCGCTTCTCAGGTTAGGTGGATGCCAAGGTAGAACATTTTTGTGTGTGTGTGTGTGTGTGTGTGTGTGTGTGTGTGTGTGTGTGTGACTATTGTGAATGGGATTGTACTTTTTATTTGGTTCTCTGCCTGCTTGTTGCTGGTGTATAGAAATGCAACTGTCTTTTACAGATTGATTTTATAACCTGAGACTTTACCAAAGTCATTTGTTAGTGCGAGGAGAATTTGACAGACTCCCTAGAGTTTTCAAGGTGTAGAATCATATTGTCCACAAAGAGGGATAGCTTAAATTCCTCATTTCTTATCTGTATACCTCTGATTCCTTTTCTTGCCTGGTTGCTCTGGCTAGGACTTCCAGCACTATATTGAGTAGGAGGGGTGAGAGTGGGTATCTGTCTTGTTCCCTGTCTTAGGGGGAATGCTTCCAAATTCTGCCCATTGAGCAAAATGTTGACTGTGGGTTTGTCACAGATGGCTTGTACTGTTTTGAGGAACGTTTTTTCTATGCTTAGGTGCTCAAGGGTTTTTTTTGTTTTTTTTTTAATCAAGAAGTTTATGCTGGATTTTGTCAAATGCTTTTTGTATGTCTAATGATATAACCATGTAGTTCTTGTTTTACATGCAGTAATGTGCTGAATTACCTTTATGATCTAGAAAACGTTGAACCAGCTCTGCATCTCCAGAATGAAGCCCACCTGGTCATGATGGATGATTCTTGAGATGTGTTGTTGGATCGGATCTGCTAGACTCTTGTTGAGAATTTTTGCATCTATGGTCATCAAGGAGATTGGCCTGTAATTCTCTTTCCTTGTTGGGTCTTTACCAGCTTTGGGTATTAGTATGATGTTAACTTCATAAAATGAGTTTGGGAGAATTCCATCATTCCTGAGTGCCTGGAATACTTTCAATAAGATTGGTGTCAGCTCCTCCTTTTGTGTCTTTTAGAATTCAACTGGGAATTCTCCATTTGGTCCAGGACTTTTTTGTTGGGAATCCTTCTCTTTCTTTCTTTCTTTTCTTTCTTTCCTTCTTTCTTTCTTTCTTTCTTTCTTTCTTTCTTTCTTTCTTTCTTTCTTTCTTTCTTTCTTTTCTTTCTTTTCTTTCTTTCCTTCCTTCTTTCTTTCTTTCTTTTCTTTCTTTACTTCTTTCTTTCCTTCTTTCCTTCTTTCTGTCTCTTTATTTTCTTTTAAATTATAGAGATGTGGGGTATAAATAAGGGTTAACTACACAAAGTAGGCTGCATGCAGGTGAAGTCTGGGCCTCCAACTAACCCTCACTTTCCCTGGTTTAGGACCAGGTACCCTCTGTGTTGTTACATGCCCCCATTCTCCCCTGGTGGTGCCCAGTGACTGCCATTCCCTTCCTTGTCTTAATGTGACTAGCATTCAGGGTTCACTTATGAGTGAGAACATGCAGTATTCAGTTCTTTGTTTCTGTGATAGATCACCAAGTATGTTGATCTCCAACTCTATCCGGTTCGCTGTGAAGTCTGTTATTTTGTTCTTTATGACTGTGTAATACTCCATCATGTATGTATAGGTGGGAGATTTCTTATGACTGAGTTGATTTCCTGAATTATTATTGGTCTGTTTAGAATTTCAGTTTATTTTTGTTCCAATCTTGGGAGGTGTGTCAGAAAGTTCTCCATTTCCTTTTGGTTTTCTAGTTTATTTGCATACAAGTGTTCATAGTAATCTCTGATGACCTTATTAATTTCTTCAGTGTCAGTTGAGACTTCACTTTTGCATTTCTAATTGTGTTTATTTGGACTTTTTTTCCTGTCTCTCTGTCTCTTTTTATTTCTCTTTTTTTCAGTCAGTCTGACCAGGGGCTTGACAATCTTATTTATTCTTTCAAAGAACCAGTTTTTGTCTTGTTGAAACTTTCTATATTTTTGTCTTCTATATTGTGCAATTGTGATATTCTGGTGATCTGAATTCCTCTTCTGAATTTAGGATTCAGAAGATCTTGCCTTTCCATCTCCTTTAGGTGTGATGTTAGGCTGTCTACATGTGATCTTTCTGTTCTCTTGAGGTATATGTGCAATGCTATGAATATTCCTCTTCACACTGCTTTCATGGCATCCCAGAGCTTCTGATAAGATGTGTCTTTGTTTTCCTTTGCTTCCAGGAATCTTTTTATTCCTGTCTTGATTTCTGTGTTGAACCAGAAGCAATTCAGTAGCTTGCTGTTTAGTATCTATGTCTTTGTGTGTTTTGGAGGGATTTTGTTGATGATATTTATTTTTAAGCCATCTGAGAAGATGCATGGTATTATTTTCATCTTTTGACATTTGTTCATGCTTGATTTGTGTCCAAGAATGTGATCAGTCTTGGAGTATGTTCCATGTGGTGATGAGTAGAATGCCTATTTCGTAGATATTGGGTGGAATGTTCTATAGATGTCTATTAGATCCATCTGATGGAGCATCAAGTTAAGGTTCTGGATCTCCTTGTTGGTTTTTTGCCTTGATGATGATCTATCTAGAGCTGTCAGTGGGGTATTTAGGTCTCCAACTATGGTTGTGCGAGAGTCGGTGTCCTCTCTTAATTTACTTAGCAGTTGTTTTATAAAACCTGGACTACCTGTATTGGGTACATATATGTTTAAGATGGATATTTCTTGCTGGTGGTTTCAACCTTTTATCATTACATAATGTCTTTCCATGTGCTTTTTAACTTTTGATGGTTTGAAATCTGCTTTATCTGATATCAGAATATCAGAATTTGTCTGAAAAACCATTTTCCAGCCCCCAACATTGGACCTGTGGGTGTCCTTTGCAGTGAGGTGAATTTCCTGGAAGCAGCAGACTGTTGAATCATGCTTCTTTACCCAGTTTACCACTCTATGTCTCTTCAGTGGCACATTTAGTCCATCTGTGTTCAAGTTGATTATTGAAACATGAGAGTTTATCCCTGTCATAGGGCTCTCGGGAGTTTGCTTTGTTTCTTTTTTATTTTTGTATTTATATATGTGTGTATTTTCATTTTTGTGGGTGCTCTGCATGCTCTGTTTCCTCTGTGCTTGCCTGTACTTTTGTGATGGGCAAGACCACCCCCTTTTTTTTCTGCGTTCATTACCTTCTTAAGTCTCTCTTGGAAGTCTGATCTGTAGGCAGCATATTCTCTAACTGATTGGATATCTGGGAAGAATTTTAATTCTCTGTCACTGATGAAGTTTAGCTTGGCAGGGTAAGAAATTCTGTCTGGGATTGTCTATCATTAGGAACATTAAAAATTGGACTTCAATCCCTTCTAGTTTGTAGTGTTTCTGCTGATAATCTGCAGTGACTCTGATGGGTCTTCCCTGGCAGGTAGTCTGACCTTTCTCTTTTGCTTCCTTTAGGATTTTTTATTTTATGCTTACTTTGTGAAGGTAAATTACTATGTGTCTTGGGGATGGTCTTCTCATGTAATACTTTGTAGCTGTTCTCTGAACCTCTTGCACTTGAGTGATTGTCTCTCTAGCAAGATGTAGGATGTTTTCTTGGATTACCTCACAGAATGTTTGTTCCAGGCTGTTCTCATTTTCCCTATCTGCCTCAGGGATACCAATCAGGGGTAGATTTGGTTTCTTGACATAGTCCCACATCTCTTGGAGACTTTGCTTCTACTTTTTGAGCTTTTTTCTATGTTTTTGAAAGACTGGGTTAATTTTATATATTATTCTTCAAGCTCAGAGATTCTTTCCTCTGCTTGGTTGATCCTACTCCCTATGCTTGCTACTTTGTTTTTAATTTCCCAGATGAAATTATTTATTTCTATTATTGTAGAATAGGTTTTTTTTTTAAATTTGCTGGCTCCACTTTTACTTGCTATATGACTTTAGTGAGTTTTGCTTCTAGTTTCTTTTGGTTATATTCATTTTAGTCATCCAATCTCTGAGTTCTATGACTATCATCTGAGGAAGATCATTTTATAGGGTTTCCATTGTTTGAGCTGCAATAACTGCTTTACCAGGCTCTGTCTTTTTAGTACTCTGTAGGTTGCCTATTTTTTGTTGGTTTTTCCTCATTTGTGCCAGGCCTCTCCTTCCTTTCTGTAATTCCTCTTTATTTAGTTGCTCTGAAGCTAGTCAATGACTCTGTTCTATAGTCCTTTCTGTGGTTCAATATAGGTCACTGGGGGGGGCATGCACATCTGCTCCTTGCTCCACTCTGTGGTAGAATAATGTCATTGTAGATTTTTATCTCCCACTGCTAAACTAGTCAGACCAACTTTCAGCCTCTGGTGCTAGCACTCTGCAGAGACCAAGTTGGAGAATTGGCACCTAACCCCACTTTCTATTTGTGGTTTGCAGCTAAGAGCCTTCTCACCAGGAAAGCTTTCAGGTGTCTTTCATGTCACTCCATCCCTGTTCACGTCCACACTCTGCTCTTGAAAAAGAATGATTCACTCTGCAGGCAGATTTTCCCTGCCTGGGAACTGGCTGCCCTGGAGGCTGGTGCACAGGTTTTGTTTTCTGTTCCACTTGGGCTCCAGTTGTCCACTGCTGTGCCCTGACCAGAACTCCTTCCATGTGGAATTGACAACTTGTGCATGACTAGGATGGGGTAAACTGATTCAAAGTGTCTTAGAATCACTCATCCCCTCCTTCACTGGGCAGGGTTTCAGTACCTGTGTGAGTCTGGTGCACAGCAGGGAATGGAATGCCTGGAGTCCCATGTCTGCCTTTGCTTTCTGGTCTCTGCTGGGTACAGGGTATGTCACTCATCCAAAAGTGTTTGGAGTGTCTCTATTTATTAGCAACTGGATCCCTCCTTTCTGCCTTGATTCATGAGAGAGGCATTGGTCTTCTGATCTATGGTGCTCCAAACCTGTAAATATAGAGGACTGGCTGTATATTCTGTAGTAATAACAATTATTCTAAAAATATTACATAAGAATCTTTGTCTCAAGTTACCCTCCCTAGAATGATTCTCTTAACTATTTAATTTTTTGCCAATATAATTGTAAAAAATGGTGTGTTGTGTAGATTTGTAATTCTTTGATTATTACATTCACTGTATATTTTTCATTCCTAATTTTTAAATTTATTTCTTCATGTCAGTAGTCCTTGATTCTTCTTTCTTTTCTGCATTTACCATCTTTCTTGGTTCTGTTGGAAAAAAATAAAATAATATCACCAGATGATTTTTTTGGGGTGCTGTCTACAAAATATTGTGTTCAAAGAGTTGTTGTACATTAGCTCAAAGCAATAGAGCAATTCTGTGGGTTAAGCTTCATTACTATCTACACTTTATAAATCAGGAGGCTAAAAATTTGGTATAATTACGTAATTTGCCAAAGGTCATACAGTGAAAAAGGAGCCAAGGATTTACAGTGTCCTCTGACTCCAATCAGAAATCTTGGCTATTCTATGCTTTCCTTTTAACATTTTCATATTTCTTCCATTTTCTCTAGGATCACTTTCTTTTCTTGGAAGAAAAGTTTCTTCCTCTTACTTTATTTCTTCAATTTGACTTTATTCTATGCTTCCTTTTTAATCACAAAGTGTAAAATCACAATATAAATGCAAATATGAATCCTTTAATAAAATTGCATGGTATGATGCTTGGTATTATTGATTGTATAGTCATTATCTGGGATTAAATATTGAATGCATCATTTATGAGCTGTATACGCTTGAACAAATTTAAAAATGACTGTTTTAATTTTTCTCATCTATAAAATGGGATAACAAAGTACAAAATACTCTGTTTACTTGAAGAGCAAATTAAGAAATTAAGAAGTGTTTAGTCCAGGGCTTAGTACAAAAGTAATCCTTAAAAAGCATAGAAATTCTTTTCAAAAATATCAGAAGTATAGTTCATCATTATGCAAAATTATGACCTGCTTCACTAAGCTTCTGTGGCGGGCAGCCTCTAAAATAGGCCCAATGATCATCACTTCCCGGTAATGATAGCGTTATTTGATCTCTTCCCCTAATGTAACTTGCTTCTAAACAATAGAATATGGCAACATTGAGAGGATCAAACAAGTTACAAAAAATGGCTGTTTTCACCTTGCAAACATTCTCTGTCATGGATGGACACACTCTCTCTTTCCCTGCCTACACACACACAGAGATTGGTTTTGATGGAGCTAGCAGCCATGTTGGAGGGTTTTACATGGCACAAAACTCCGAGCAGTCTCCAGGCAACTGTGAGTGACTGAAGCCATCAGTCCAAGAACCATCAAAAAATCAAATTCCTCCAACAACCACACAAGTGAGATGAAAAGATTATCCTTCTCCTGAGCCTTTAGAGAAAGTTCAGCCCTGACTGACATCTTGACTGCATCTTATAAAAGACCACGAAGTAGAGGGCTAAGCTAAACTGTACCCTGATATCTGGCTCTGAGAAATCGTGACACAGTAAATGTATGTTGTTTTAAGTAAAATTTCAGATTAAGTTATGGTGCAACAATAGTTAACTAAAGAAGTTCTTTACATTTTTACTTGTGATAATACCATTTAACGTGTTTATTTATTTTATCTAACTTACAAATCTATAAGCAACGAAAGTGCATAATCTATCTAGAATTCATTTTTCTAGGTCAAATTTTGATGGATATTTTAATGAATGCACAATTGTTGTAGTATTGGCTTCTTCCTTCACCTGAAGAACTTAAACTACTCCTAGATATACAATTCAATTTCCAGAGCATTTCCCATTAGCATTATGCTTCATAAGACATCTGTTATGGAGTCATGGCATAAAACCTGTTTTCTATTTACGTGGGTGGAACACACAGTGAACAAGAAGCAGTGATCTACTTAAGCATGCGACTTAACTTGAATCAATATACAACCTCTTCCTTTAATGTGTCTTAAATATTTTTGTTCAATAGTAATTAAGTCCTGTTCCTATTGCACAAAATTTCCCATGCACATGGGTCTTTGATATATTCGATCTCAATTGTTATAAGACATTGCTTAAAGAAAGAAAATCACAAGCTCAGCTCTTCAAAATTTTCTCGGCAAATACAAGACATAACTTTTGATAGAACAGTCGAACATAAAATTTAATTGTAGTATAAAATTTTGTCATTTTTGTTTTAGTGATTCAATTTTTTGTTGGAAAATGTATTCAGCATAACTATAGTGCCCAGCAGATTGTGGACACTTGGTATGCATCTGTTGAATTCAATACATCGATTTACCTTCTTTCACATATTCTTTTTCTAATAATATTTCCTTATGATAGAATATGCCACTTCACTGAGGTATTAGCAAATTGTCTTAATAGAATAAACATTCGTATTTCAACAAGAAACATATATATTATGATATTTTGGTACAGATACTAAGAAGAAACTATTTCATCAATGAACTAAAATAAAATTTTATTAAAACAGTAGTGTTCTATTGAAAAATAGAGTAACTTACAAATATAAGATTTGTGCTTATAAATGATTAGAAATTTTACTTTCTTATTTCTATTTTAATTTTTTTTTAGTTCGAGTCTCACTCTGTCGCCCAGACTCGAGTACAGTGGCAAGCTCACAGCCAACCCAGCGTCGACCTGCTGGGCACCAGTGATCCTTCCACCTCAGTCTTCCAAGTAGCTGGAACTTCAAGCACACGCTACCATGCCCGGCTAATTTTTTGATTTATTGTAGAGATGAAGTCTGGCCAAGCTGCCCAGGCTGTTTTTGAACTTGTGGGCAGAGGCAATCCCCTCACCTTGGCCACTCAAAGTGCTGGGATTACATGCTTGAGCCACCGTGCCCAGCCTCTTATTAATTATTGTAAATTCAGATGCATTTCTTATTGGTTACATTGACAGATAACTTCAACCCAAGGGCCATGGTGTTTTCAATGACCCCGAGCATTGTCTTCTTGTTTCCATATCTTTGAGAATGGGGTTTTCCTCAAATTTCTCTTGCTCCTACACGTACTAAGATAGAATTCATCTTTTGACTTAGTAAGCAAATACCAATATTCGAGTTTATAAAAATACTGTGCCCCACTGAATAAATTTGACTATTCGATAACAGGTAACTAGCCTATTTTAATGTGTGTCAGTTTTCAAATTTGTGTTTCTTTTGAATCCCTAATGTTGAAGTTCTTGATCATTTTATTCAGATGTTAGAGGTTTTAACCCTTCTTATTTCTCTCCATAAGTTATTTGCCAATGCTATATAGAAAGACACATTATTGACAGACATGACTAGCTGGATTCCCTGTGGTAAAATGATGTTTCTTTCTGGCTGAAGTATTTTCTTTTACACTTTAGTTTTGTGGAAGGTTTGTTTATAGCTAGGGAAGACTTAGACATAGTGAACAATTAACAAATCAATGTTACATGTCATGCTAGACTACTACAAAGCATTGTTTTCTAGCACTCTATTTTCTAGTAAATTAAGATATTCAAATTTACTAATATATACATATTTATTAAATAAAATAAAACTTCATAATTCAAAACCTAGTCAATTGCATTTTATTTCATCTACCATTACAAGAATATTGTCAGTTATGCCACTGTAATTTCTACCTATGAAACAGGGTGAACTTGTGAAAAGTAGCAGCAAAAAATATATGTGAATACCACCTGATCCAAATTCCCAGAAACTATAGTAAATATTCTATTTAAGACTGTGTATGACTAAACTTTATTAGATTTGAATGGTATTCTGGGTAATTGTCCAGTAATAGCCTTTGCTAAATTATACAAAGCCTTTACTTTACTTAACAGAGAACACAGATTCCCCAACCTCTAATATTATCATCATTCAAGATAATGAGCAACACAAACCATTCTATTACCAATCTAAAAGCAATAAATGTCAAAGTAAAGAAGTATGCAATATTCTGGCCTGAAAGAACAAAGGACAAAAGTAATGATAATACCTCTTATATTGCAGCTATTATATCATGCATAACAAATGATGCTATAATTGTAGACAGTGTTATTTTAACAGGTTATAAGGAGAAGATAGTGGGGGAGATGAGGGTGTTTTGATGATTGCTATGAAAAATGCTTCAAGTGTGTTAATTTAAAACAGCCAGCAAGAGGAGGATATCATTTTTAGAGCGAGTTTGATTTTAGTACTTTGAGTCATATAAGCTGAAGACATCAGTGTTTGATTAACCATCTAATTCACTGTATTAGTAACTTCAAGGCAGTTGTAGAACAAGACCTAGTACAATATATTCTTTTCCAACTAGGTAATCATTAGAAGGAACAGAGGGTAGATAAACAGTTTCCTAACTGGTCATCTCAAACTAGCTAGTGGAAATCAATGTGGAAGGGCGAAGTGTGTTAAGTAAACAAAATCATGGTTCCCTGAATACAGGACAATAACATAATAGTGTTGTCATCTATAACTCATATGTGTCTGTGTCTTTGTGAGTGACACAGGTTTCAGGACTGCAGAGAAATGCCACTAATGCTACAAGCACTGACTCCTTTCTTGATCAGCATATAAAACTATTATTCAAATACATTTTTTGAGTGAAAAGAAGCATGAAGATCTTGTGGTCAGCATAAATTACATAAAGCACAAGGGTAGCTAAGAGGTTCTGACTTATCTGAAGTTTTCCAATGCAGTTTGCTCTTTAAATTTATCCAGAGACACATCCTGTTATGCAAAGGTGATGTTTAGATTTTTTTTTGTAGACAAAGCATAGTGATATTTGATGGAGAACTCCCCTTAGATGGTGTTTTGTAGGGGTATGCTATTGACATACCTCTTTCTTCTTTTGACTCCTAATCTCTCTCTGGATAGCATACCATTGATAATCAGAAAAATGTGAACTTTAAATGCAAGTTCATCTGAACCAGTTAAAATTCTTTTCTAAAGTTTTTTTTTTTTAAATTTTTTGGTTACAAACATTATTGTCTTTGTTATCTTCACCATTAATGAACAACATCTAAAAACTGTTTTTGAGAACAAGAAAAAAATAAATTTTTCTTCAAAATATGTACGAATGGTTATAATTTACACTAGAGTAATTAAATTCAGTTTGTAAATTACTGATCATTACTGGAAATCTTACTAAGATAACTAAAGCATTTTGCCTATAATGTTTGCATTTTCTCTATTCTTTAATTGTGGAATTCTCTTAAGTACCCCCTAAAGTTGAATTAGTATTTTACTTCTCATCTCGACTTTGTAAATACTCTATGTTTTGAGTCAGCCAATCTCTGCCTGACTGGCTCCCAGGCGTCCTGCTTGGTAGGCGAGATTAATCTCATATTGTGCAGAAGCAGCGCTTTATTTAGAAAATCAGGAGTGAATAATATGACTTCATAGAGTTAGTATACAAATGAACCCAATTTCGAGGAGTCTGATTATTTGAGTTTTAATATAGGTGATATACAGGTATACCTCAGAGATAATTGTAATTGGTGTCAGGCCACTGTAAGAAAGCACATTTTGCAATAAAGTGAGTCACATGAATCTTTTGATATCCCAGTGCATATAAAAGTTGTGTTACATTACACTATAGTACAGTAAGTGTGCAATACCGTGATGTTTTAAAAAATGAGCGTATCTTAACGTAGAAATACTTTATTGCTAAAAAGTGCTAACAATCATATAAGCCTTCAGTGAGTCATAATATTTTTGCTAGAGAAGGGTCTTGCCTCGATGTTGATGGCTGCTGACTGATCAGGGTGTTAGTTGCTGAAAGTTGGATGACTGTGGCAATTTCTTAAGACAACAGTGAAGTTGACTCTCTTTTTTCACAAAAGATTTCTCTGTAGTATGTGATGCTATTTGGAACTCACAATAGAAATTCTTTCAAAATTGAAGTTAAATCTTTCACAACCTGCTGGCGTTGTTTTATCAATTAAGCTTATGTAACATTATAAATCCTTTGTTGTCATTTCACAGCATCTACACCAGGAGTACATTCCATCTCAAGAGTCACTAGCAACTCCTTATCTGTCCAAGTTTTACCAAGAGATTGCAACCATATCATCAGGGTCTACTTTTAACTCCAGCTTTTTTGCGATGTCACATCTGCAATTACATTCTCCAATGAAGTCTTGAACTTCTCAAAGACATCCGTGAATGGCGGAATCAATTTCTTACAAACTCTTGTTAATGTTGATATTTTGGCCTCCTCTCATGAATCAAAAATGTTCTTAATAACGTCAAATATGGTGAATTATATTCAGAAAGTTTTCAATTGACTTTGCTCAGAACCATCAAGAAATTATGATTTATGGAGGCTATATAGCCGTATACAATTTATTCTTTAAATGATAAGACTTGAAAGTCAAAAAATGACTTCTTGATCCATGGGCTGCAGAATGGATATTGTGTTAGCGGGCATAAAACAGTCTTAATCTCCTTGTGTATCTTTATCAGAGCTCTTGGGTGACCAGGTGCATTCTCAATAAGCAATAATGTTTTGAAAAAAGTCTCTCTCTTTCTTTCCTTTCCTTTTTTTTTTTTGAGCAGTAGTCCTCAACGTTGATCATAAAATATTTAGTAAACCATGCTTTGAACAAATGTGCTGTCATCCAGACTTCACTGTTCCACTTACAGTGCACAGGCAGAGTGAATTTTGCATAATTCTTAAGGACCACTTAATTTTCAGAAGGTAAATGAGCATTGGCTTCAACTTAAAGTCACCAACTTCATTAGTCCCCTAAAAAGAGAGTAATCCTGTCCTATGAAGCTTTGAAACCAAACACTGACTTCTCTTTAGCTATGAAAGTTCCCAGATGGCTGTTTATATAAGGCTGTTTCATCTACATTGGAAATCTGTTATTCTGTGTAGCTACTTTCATCAATTATCTTAAGTAGGTTTTCTGGATAACTTGCTGCAGCTTCTTCATTTGCACTTTTTTGTTATGGAGATGGTTTATTTATTTAAACCAATCTTGGCTGATTTCCAACTTTTTCTCTGCAGTTTCCTCACCTCTCTCTGCCTTTCATTCTAAGAGAATTAACTCTAAAGAGAGTTGGGGCTTTGCTCTGGATTAGGCTTTAGTTTAAGGAAATTTTGAGGCTCACTTGACCTTCTACCCGGACCAATAAAACTTTCTCCACATCACTGGCAACGCCATTTTAGTTTCTTATTATTCGTGTGTTTACTAGAGTAACACTTTTAATTTTCTTCAATAACTTTTTCTGTGCATTCAGAACTTGACTAACTTGACTGACTGACATAAGAGCTGATTGTCAGCCTATCTCATCTTTGACATGCCTTCCTCACTAAGTGTAATCATTTCTAGCTTTTGGTTTAAAATGAAAGATGCGTGACTCTTCCTTTTACTTGAACACTTAGAGGTCACCTTAGGGTTGTTAATTGGCCAAATGTCAATATTGTTGTGTCTCAGGAAATACAGAGGCCTGGAGAGAGAAAGAACAGCCAGTTGGTGAAACAGAGCATACACAATGTTTATCTATTAAAGTCTGCTTGTTATATGGGCATGGTTTGTGATGGCCCCCCAAATAATTACAATAGTAAAAATAAAGACCACTGGTTATCATCATAACAGATGTAGTAATAAGTTTGAAATATTAAAAAAGTTTGAAATATTGTGAGAATTACCAAAATGTAACAGAGACATGAAAAGAGCACATACTGTAAGAAAATGACACCAAAAGATTTATTCAGGGGAGGGTTGCTATAAACCTTCAACTTGCAAAAAACACAGATCCGCAAAGCACAATAATACTAGCTCTGCTTGTTCTTCATCTCCCAATATAGTATAATTTCATGATGGCTAGAATATTCTAAAGATGTTTTCGGCATGTGTAATTATTTTCTAATTAGATTTGCCGCAAAATTCAATGCCTTTGCCATGTTTTCTTCTTTAATCATTTTAAAAGAACTGTTTCTTTTGAATAAACTGGAGGAAGTTTATTAGGAGTATTAATCCCTGGGCAAGTACTGCCTAGATTTAAACTGTTGATGTTTCTCTTTGATGTTATCAAATTCTTATTTATTTATCGGTGGGGTTTTTCTCCCCACCGACTTCCTTTAATCTATAAGTCATTTGAGAAATAGTCTGATAAACTTGTTTTTTCTTAAATATTGATGACTGAAATATTGCTTAATATCTTAAAAATTAAATTTGTTAATTAATATTTTAGCAAATAGCTTCTGGAAGTATAAAGCTTTGATAACTCTATCTTCTTAGAAAACGATCTTTGCGGTAGAATTTATGGTTACTAACTCAAAATCTGTGAGGCGTTATGCACAGGAATATTCCCTTTCTAGGGTCTTAAAATTATGCCACACAGATGGCCTACTTATAATTTTTTTCTTTTTTTTTTACTGGCTAGTTTTCACTGTGTTCTGATTGCAAGTAATTGTTTTTACATAATTGTTTTAATCCTTGGAACTTAATAAACCTTCTGCATATATTTCTCTATATTTAAGAAATGAAGAAAAATCTTAGTCATTTTAGATTAATGTGGCCATTACAGTCAGGCAATTGGAAAATTCATGGGCAAACAATATATTTGTGGTTTCAGGAATTTTGTGGTATTTAATTTCATTTTTAGGTGGAAAATAAAAATTAGAAATAACTTTAAAAACTGAATATTACAGACACACCTGGGCTAAAGCTAAAATATTTAACCCGATACTTTATAATAAAACTGTTAATATAATCTCTCTAATGGCAAAGAGCAAACCTCTGCTCTTGTATCATATTCAGCAAAATTATCTGTGATTATGGCAGTATTTCAGTATAAGATCTTGACAGCAAAATTTAACTGACTTTGTTTAATTCAAATTAATAGCCTATTATGGTTTAGTCATTATTTGGAAGGAGCAAGGTAAGATTACTAAACCAGACTTCAGTAAGATGGTCAAATGAGAGAGGAATAGGCTTGGTAATAAAACCATTCACTGATGATGCTACTTTAAGTGATTTTTAAATTCACTTTTTAAGGTATCTAAAGAAAATAGAATAAGTTATTGCATTCTTTTCTACCTGAAGCTACCGATTAATATGATGATTATATTCTGAATTAAGCACAAAAGTTCCCAATTCCCACATCAGAGACACATTAATGTTTAAGGCAATTTAAAGTAGATTATTAACATTTTCTTTAAAACTACATGTCTGGCACTTATTTCTGTTCTTTCCATTAAGCACTATTTTGTCATAAAAGCATAAAATTGATTACATGTGAATAGTAGGATTCATTCTGAAAAATTCATGGCATCTTCAAAGTGCATTTGCTTCAAGACATTTAAAGAAGAGATTTTTAAAGCAAATACCATCTTCCACGCATTCCCTCAAAACCTACAATGGGTGTTTTGAATAAACAACCAATTTTTGAAACAAAAATGAACATGTTTATTATTTCTAGATCAGAAACAAACAAAAGAGCTGAATATTTTTTTTTTTTTTTTTTGAGTTGGAGTCTCACTCTGTCACCCAGACTGGAGTGCAGTGGCCGATTCCGGCCACCGCAGCCTCGACCTGCTGGGCTCCGGTGATCCTTCCGCCTCAGCCTTCCAAGTAGCCGGAATTACAGGCATGCGCTACCACACCCGGCTGATTTTTTGATTTATTGTAGAGATGAGGTCTCGCTGCCCAGGCGGGTCTCGAACCCGCAGGCTCAGGCAATCCACTCACCTCAGCCTCCCAAAGGCGGGGGATTACAGGCTGAGCCACCGAGCCCGGCTAAGAGCTGAATATTTGTTATTGGGTAGCTGAGGAATAACAGCTATAATTTATGTAACACTTACATGGTGTTAGTTGATTACTATACACACAACCTGAAAACGCAGGAAGTATTTTTCCCTGCTTTACAGATGAGAAAATTGAGACTTAAATGCCTTTTTAAAAAAGTCCAAGTTCAAACATTTGAAACAAAACCCAGTTTTGTCAAAGTCAACATATCCTTCTAAGCATGAGTCTATTCTACCTCAAACCATGGTATGTACAATTTTTGTTTGCAATCCTGAAAGATGTGAGTGATCCAATGTAGGAAAGCATAGTAATTCAGAGGCCACAAAACTCTAAGGAAGAGATGTTTCTAACAAATTACTCTAAATGAATATAAATTTGAATTTAGAATAGAATATGCGAAAATATCTATTCAAAGGATAAAGAAAAATTGCTTTTTTTTTCTTTCCCTCTCAATGTTTGGGAGAAGATGGATCCAGGCAGGTTTCTCATAAAGCTAAAACTCATCGAGCACATTCCATGCCATATTTACTGCATGCAATAAATGCAAAATGTAATATCTTGTATGACAGTAATCTTTTTTAAAGTTAAGAATCTATGCTTGAACAATTATCATAATACTCTAAGAAATGGATTTGCAGTAGTGGGAAACTGCCAGGAGGGTAAGCAGGATTGGCAGTAGTGGGAAACGGCCAGGGGAGGGGGGCATACCTCATCAACAAGGGTACCTGCATAACGAACATTTGTATACATAACCGTGAACTGTACCCCACATCTTTAAAATTAAAAATTAAAAAAAAAGTATGATAGCATAATTAAAACAAAACAAAACAAAAAACTGCACTGATTTCTTCTGGATATTAAGCAGGAGAGTGTTGGCATCAGTTTGACATACATTATTTTTTAATTTTGTGAGCTGAGGAGTTCTGCAAACATTGAGTTGCATATACCAAACCGTACACACAATGAATTCCAAGTGCTTAAATGATGGGAAGAGAAGTGTCTCTAAATAATCACCTAGGACTTCTCACATAGAGTTAAGAATCTTTGGGCCACATTTTTAAAATGTCTATTTGCAATATTCAATGCGTTTGTCAGCTTCGTTCTAACTTTCTTCAGTGTCATGAAATAAAAATGACTAAGACAGTCAAGCCAAACTTACATGTTCCATTAAATCAATGAAGGACAAACCTTTAGCAGGCAGATTACGTCCAGTAATTAGATGGATTATGGTTAATCGTTTCAATAATGTGAAGTGGATAGATTCTTAAGACTGCAAGAATAGGCCAAGAAAGGAAGGCTTTAAGAGACAGGAACACATCTTTGGGATAATGGTGATCAATTCTGCAAGAAGAGAACGATAAAACAAAGTGTAGACCACCTGGTGATCTATTTCTAATGCCTCTAACTTTTTTCCCCCTCACTGTATCTCTTTGGTAGGTTTACTTGCAGTTGCTATGTTATTTTTTTCTTTCCTCTTTGAAGAATGTAGCTAAATCAATTTGTTTGGTATCATAAGAATAGACACTCAGATGATTGTATTAGACTTCTGAAACAGCTGCAACAAATTACCACAACCTTGGCAGTTTAAGACAATATACATTTATTTTCATACAGTTCTGGTGGCAGGAAGTCTGAACTCAGTTTCACTAGGCTGCATGCAGGAGGTGCTGATTCTTTTTCAAGGCTCTAGGGGAAAATCTTGTGTCTGACAGCCACCTGCATTCCTTGGTTTATGACCTCTTTCTCACATCACATCAAACTCTTGCTTTTGTCATCCATCACCTACCTCCTGTTTTGTAGTCAACGTTTCCTTTGCCTTCCTCTTTCAAGGATGCTTGTGATTACATTTTGGGTCCACCCAGATAGTAAGATTATATAATCATCTCAAGATTATTTATCTGAATATTCTTAACTAAATCACATTTGCAAAGTCCCCATTGCCATGGTAATATTCACAGATTCTGAGGATTAGGACCTGGACATACTTCAGAGCCAGTATGAAGCTATCACAATGATTTTTATAAAGATTATGTGCTTGTGTAGGCATCTTAAGTACAACAAAGTTCATAAGTAGATAGCAAAAGAATATTATGATTATTTAGATCATCAGGATAAAACAATACCAACAATGTACACTTTTGTTTATCCGGATGTTTCAAGTAGTGTTTTTAAAACTATATTATCCAAAATGTTTTAGTGTTACATTTTACCATCTCTGAGAGAGATATGATTAGCTTATGTAATATATGGAAGAGGACTGTAAATTATTAGATTATACATGATTTCTTATATTCTTCATATTCCTTTACAGTGTCTTGTGTACTGAATTTGGTATCATTATTGCAAGCAAAACAGTTTTTTTTCTTTTTCTCCTAACCAAAAGTACTATCTGAAAAAAATTGCCTTTGATATTGACAACTACAACTTACTATAAGAAAAAAACAGTAAAGCAAATGTGTGCTATATACATCATCAAATAGGAATATTTGGCTGTATTTAGCTAAGAATGTGGCTGTTAGGTTTGTGCAAAAATAATTCCAGTTTTTTCATTGTTGATATTTGCCATTTCATATTGGAGTACATTCTTAAATAAATGTGGTCATGTTGCACATTATTTTAATGTGCATTTCTTGCTTTGTGCTTTATGGTTTTTTACTAATGACTTATAACTTCCTATTTATTTTATATTTATTTTTGGCTATGTAAATGATGTTACACCAAAAGCAAATTCAAGCGATTTTCTTATTCGAGTTCAATGGACTGTAAAGCAGTGGAGACAACTGGCAACATCAGCAATGGATTTGACCCAGGAACTGCTAACGAACGTACAGTACAGTGGTGGCTCAAGAAGTTTTGCAAAGATGAAAGTCTTCAAGAGGAGCATATCGGCTGGCCATCTGAAGTTCACAATGACCAAATGAGAGCAGTCATGGAAGCTGTACCTCTACAGGAGAAGTTTCCAGAGAACTCATCATTGACCATTCTATCATTCGGCATTTGCAGCAGATTGGAAAGGTAAAAAAACTTGAAAAGTGTGTGCCTCATGAGCTAACCGAAAATTTAAAAATGTCGTCATTTTTAAGTGCCATCTTCTCTTATTCTACACAACAACAATAAATCATTCCTTGATCAGATTGTGACATGCAATGAAAAGTGGACTGGATACGACAACCTTCGATGACCAGCTCAGTGACTGGATTGAGAAGAAGCTCCAAAGCACTTCCCAAAGCCAAACTTGCACCAGAAAAGGTCATGGTCACTGTCTGGTGGTCTACCACCAGTCTGTTCCACTACAGGTCTCTGAATCCCAGTGAAATCATGGCATCTGAGCAGTATGCTCAGCACATCGATGAGATGCACCAAAAACGACAATGCCTGCAGCTAGCATTGGGCAACAGAAAGAGCCCAACTCTTCTCCAAAACTGCACCAGACCACACATTGCACAACCAACACTTCAAATGTTGAATGAATTGGGCTACGAAGTTTTGCCTTATTCAATCTATTCACCTGACCTCTCATGAAATGACTACCACTTAAGCTTCTCAATAACTTTTTGCAGGGGCAATGCTTCCGTAACATGCAGGATGCAGAAAATGCTTTCCGTTAGTTCGTTGACTCCGAAGCACAATTTTTACGCTACAGGAATAAACAAACTTCTCATTGGCAAAAATGTGTTAATTTTAATGGTTCCTATTTTGATTAATAAAGATGTGTTCAAGCCTCATTATAATGATTTTGAATTCATGGTCTAAAACTGCAATTATCTTTGTACCAACCTAATAGTTCACAATAAAATAGATTTGATAATGTTCAAATAGTAATATTAATAGGGAGAAAAATAAAAGATGGTTGCAGCTACAAATACTCAGAAATACACACACACACATACACACACACAAATGAAAAGTCCTAGATAAGCTTGAATAATAGCACATTTCACTTGCTTCAATAACTAGAGCCCTAAGGGTGGGGCCCATTACAGAACCTTCTATTTTTTTTTTTTTTTTCCCCAAAGGCTCTCTTTTCATGGAGGTCTCTTTAGGTCCAGGCTGGAAGCAAGATGACTGCAGATTTCGAGGACTCACACCTTGCACAAGAGCATTAGAAGCAGAAAAAGTGGGATGCTTCCAGATGGTTTCCCAGAAGAGAGATTTCCAAGAGACAACTAAACAATCCTTCTCATCAGTCTGAATGTTGTCACATACCCAATCTTGAATAATCATCAACATGCTTACCATGATCCTGAGACAGGCTTACTGCTAGAGATGAAAGCTGAATCAGCTTCGTTTGCTGCATGGGCTGGGTTGGACAGTAATAGACATCTGAGAAAAATTGGGCATCCATTATTAATGAAAGGAAAGGAGTGAGAAATAAATACTGTATTGTGAACCAACATTATTCATGATGGAACCCTACAGATAGGAGTTTTTCCAATGAAGACACTGTTAGAAAGCTTATTTAGCTGGGCATGGTGCCTCATGCTTGTAATCCCAGCACATTGGGAGGCCAAGGAGAGATCAGTCTGGGAAACATAGCAAGACCTTATTTCCACAAATAAAAAATTAGCAGGGCATGGTGGTATACATCTGTAGTCTCAGCTACTCTTGAGGTTGAGGCAGGAGGATCATCTGAACCTAGGAGGTTGAGGCTGCAGTGATCTATGATTGTGCCACTGCACTTCTGCCTGAGTGACAGTGAGAACACACACACACACACACACACACGGAAGAAAGGAAAAATAAAGCTTAGTTAAAAAGAAAAGAGAAAGCTAAAACTTTGATTTGATATTCCAATAGAATCTAATTAAAACCATATTGTGTGAAGTGTTTAATATATATCAGTGACAACAGAGAGTATCTCTACAATCACATGCCCTAAGTGGAATTTTCAAACACACACACAAAAGGAAGAAAGGAAAAATAAAGCTTAGTTAAAAAGAAAAGAGAAAGCTAAAATTTTGATTTAATATTCTAGCAGAATCTAATTAAAACCATATTGTGTGAAGTGTTTAATATATATCAGTGACCACAGAGAGTATCTCTACAACCACATGTCCTAAGTGAAATTTTCAAATCTATTAATAGAGATATAAACAAAAAGAGAGAAAGAAATAACAATAGAGTAAAAAAGTTCCATAGTAATTAGATAACAAAGAGGCATTTATGGTAAATAACAGGGGAATATATCATATTTAAAGAAATTATTTTAAAATCCAAGATGAGCCTATATTGCCTAGACAGCATATTTTAAAGTTAACCAAAGTTTAGGGTAGTTTGTATTCAGCACTAAATAGCTCATAATGTATGATCACAATTATGATATCTAATTTTTGAAGTTTTTGGTGAGAAATATCTCCCAAATTAATAGAAAATTGAACACTTTTCCTTTATGTAATCAAAGCAAGAACTATTACTGAACACACGATTTAAGTTGCAACACATAACTAGAAATTTTTTTTGTCAAGTTTTTTTTGTGAGTTGTCTACAAAATGATGAATTTTCTGCATAGCTTTTGATTTTTTGAAATGGGTATTTTGGTTTTGTGTATATACAGTCAGTTTTCAGATTTAATAGTTGGATCTTTAGAAATATTATTGATTTGACATCATTAAATATTATGATATTATAAAAAAGATTTAAACTGCTGTGTTGATTTATTTTCCTAAAAAATGATTAAGTTTACTATCTCATAAATCACTTTAGTTTATTGAGGAGTAAGTGTAGATTAAAATGACATTTAACTTTCTTGTATTTTTTATTTTAATAAGTAAATATATCATATATATTGGGAAAAGAAGGAAAGAAAATAATTTTTGTCGTATAAGTTTCTCAGATATGTTATTTTTCTTATAATCCTGCACTGCCAGACTTAAATGAGTGAATTTCTGCCTCAAGCAGAAAAACTGTGTTAACAACCTACTAGAAATATCAGATAATGATAAACCATAAAGCGCCCTTACTCATCAGAAACCTCAGATCAGCAAGATTTATACTGCTGACTTGAAAACTTCTAAAAACATGACAACTCCCAAATTTTGTTGCCAATGACAAAGATGTGGTAGACGAACCATTTTAATATAAAAACTAACATAATGTATGGATTGAGATCTAATCAAATTCAGTTTAAGTGTAATACAGTTATTTCTATTGCTGGTTTTAAATGCTTTTTTCAACATATAATAGCTTATGTACTCCCTGTACTTCAAGGTGTAGTGAGTTTTTTTTTTTGTTTGATTTTAATCTTCCAGGTGATTCGTCTGACAAAAAGAGGTACTTCTGCAACTTTTAAATTTTTTCACAGAAATAATTAAAATCACATCTCAAAATATTTGCTGGTCATGAATACAAATTGTTAATATATTTTAAATTTAAACCATCTGTACTATGTTGAACACACCTTAAGTTTGCTTACAATGAGTCATATATTTTGTAATCTCTTTCCCGTGAGTGTAGCCAGAATCTGTGGCTTCTTCTAACCAATACAATATGGCAAAAATGATGGAATGCCACTCTCTTGATTATAGTATATGTCAAAGGGGATGAGACATGACTTCAATTATTGCATTTTGTTAAATGAAACTTCCTCCTAGAGAACTGGGAGACAGATTTCTCTTGCTGGCCTTCAAGGAACAAACAGCCATGTGCAGAGGGGCCTATGGAGAGGACCACATGACGAGGAACTGTGGCAGCCTCTAGGAACTTCAGGTAACTACCAGGAAGAAAACATGGACCTGAGTTCTACACCACAAAGAGATAAATGTTACCAAAACCCGGAGGGATTGTAGAAGCAGATCATTTCTCAGTTAAGCTTCTGATAAGACTGTTAGATACGTAAAAAATAGCTTAGTGAAACTGTGGGCACAGGACACAGCTAATCCATGACAAAAGAAACAAAGAATAAAAATGGGTGTTATTTAATAAAGCCAAGTTTTTGGAAATTTGTTACACGGCAATAGAAAACGAACACAGGTCTCTAGTACTTTATCCTCCTCCTTTTATTCCTTTGAATTTTAAATGTGATGAATAATATATTAAGCAGATTTTCTCTAATCTGAAATTTGTATTTTATTCATTTGCTTTCCATTCTCTTTCAGTTCATTTAATGAAGGATTATTCGGTATATAAATATTGATATATGGTATACACCAATATAAACTTTGAAGAAATTATGTATTTTTTCTAAAAATTTATTTTCTGTTTTAAACTTTAGAAAGTTTTAGATTTTTTGTTTTACTGAAATCTTAGATGGGGAACTAACATCATATGAAAATCACTCTTTAAGCCAACAAGACCTAACAGATATACATAACACTCTACCCCAAAACAACAGAGTAGACATTCTTATCAAGTGCACAAAGGAAATTTTCCAGGATAGATCACATAAGTCACATTTAAATCTTCATAGTTCTCAAAAGGCAAATATTACACAAAATGTCTTCTCCAAACACAATGGGGATAAAGTTAGAAACTAAACAGAAAGCTAGAAGGTGAAAGGAAATAACAGAGATTAGAGCAGAAAGAAACACAGTAGAGAACATCATCAAAACCAAAGTTTGGTTCTTAGAAAGATTATTTTTTAAATTGACAAAATTTCAGTCACATAGACGAAGAGAAAAAATAAAAGACTCATATTACTAAAATATAAAGCAAAAGTGAGGACATAACTGCAACTTGTTTAGAAATAAAATAAGTGTATTATACTTGATTATATGCCATAATTTGAATAACCTGGATGAATTCCTAAAACACAAAAACCATCAAAACTAAACCATGGAAAAACAGAAAATTTTCATAGACCTACAACTAGGAACAAGATTGAATCAGTAAAAAAATAATCTCTGAAACAAAATTTCTGGACTTAATGTCTTCCCTGGTAAATCCTATGAAACATTTAAAGAAAGATTAACACTAACTCTTCTTAAACTGTTTAAAAATTGAAGAGAAAAGAACACTCACTATCACAATTTATGAACATTACCCTAATATCAAAGTTGGACAAAACCCTACAAAAAAGAAAACTGGAGACCAATATCTCTTATAGATATTGAAACAAAAATTATTTTTAAAAAATCAAATAAATAAACAAACTACAAACCAAATTCAGCAGCACACTAAAAGAGTTAAATCTCATGACTTTTATACTAGAATGCAAAAATGTTTCAACACATGAAAATAGATGAATGTAATATATCACATTAACAGAATAAAGAGAAAATTCAAAAACATCCGATAATCTCCACCGATGCACAAAAAGCATTTGACAAAAATCAACACTGCTTCATGATGAAAAATTAGTTTAATACACTAGGAATGGAAGGAAGATAATAAAAGCCATATGTGAAAAACGCTATAGTGAACATCACAGTCAATAGTAAAAGACTGAAAATTTTTATTAAGATCAAAAACAAGGAAATGTTGGCCTCTTTATATAAATTCATTCAACACAGTACTGGTAGTCCTAGCCAGAGCAGTTAGTCAAGAAAAAAGACATGAAAGATATCTGAATCAGAAACAAAGAAGTAAAACTTTCTGTGTGCATGATACAATATTAATTTCAGAAAATTCTAAAGATTCTACACACACACACAAAACCCTTATTAGAACTAATAGACAAAAGCAGCAAAATAGCAAGATATAAAGTCAACATACAAATATCAGTTGCATTTCTATGTACTAACAATGACAATTTTGAAAAGAAATTTAAGAAAACAATTTAATTTTCAATAGCATTAAAATAATAAAATTCTTAAGAATTAACAAAGAAGGTGAAAGACATATAACAAAAACCACACAGTATTCTTTTTTTTTGTTTTCATTTTTATTTTAGATTCGGGGGTACACATGCATTTTTGTTTCCTGAACATATTGTGCAGTGTTGGGAACTGGGCTTCAGGTAGCCCGTTCCCCAGATAGCAAACATTATATCCAATTTTTAAATTTCTGAATTTTAGCTCTGCTCTCTGCCTCCCCCTAAATGGGTGTCCCCAGTGTCTATTATTTCCATTTTTGTGGACATTTAGCTCCTCCATATAAGTGAGAATATGCAGAGTTTGGTTTTGTTTCTTAGTCAATTCATTTGGGATGATGTTATTCAGCTCTATCCATGTTGTTACAAAGGACATGGTTATTCTTTTTTGTGGTGTGTAGTATTCTATGATGTGAATATATACCACATTTTCTTCATCCAGTCGATCATTGGTGGGCAGTTAGGTTGGTTCCATGATTTTGCTATTGTGAAGAGTGCTGCAATGAATATTAGTACAAATCTTTTCACATAATAATTTCTTTTCCTTTGAGTAAATCCCTAGTAGTGGAATTGCTGGGTCTAATGGCAATTCAGTTTTTAGTTTTTTTGAGAAATTTCCATACTATTTTCCATAGATGTTGAATTAATTTAAAATCCCACCAACAGTAAATGAGTATTTCCTTTTCTCTGCAACCACAATAACACTCGTTGTTCTTGATGTTTTAGTAATAGCCATTCTAACTGGTGTAAGATGAAAAAAACTACAGAATATTTCTAAAAGAAACTAAAGAAGGCACCAAAAATGGAAAGATATTTTATGTTCATGGGTTAAAAGACTTAATATTATTAAAATGTCAATACTACTTAAATAACTTTACAATTTTCATGCAATTTCTATAAAAACCCCAAAGATTTTCTTATTTATAAACAATTTTTAAAATATGGTAAAACTGAAAACAATTTTGAAAAAATAATAACAAAGCTGAAGGACTCACACTTCTGATTTCAAGACTTAAATCTGTAATAAGCAAAACATTGTAGTACTGGCATAAAAACAGACACATTGGCTAACATAAAAGAATAGTCCAGAAATAAACACTCGCACATATGGACAAATAATTTCTGGCAATAGTGTCAAGATCATTCAATGAGTAAAGATATTCTTTTTGATACATGGTGCTATGAAAACAGAATATCCTCAGGCAAAAAAATGAAGTTAGATCCTAACCTAACACCACATGCAAAAATCAACTGAAAATGAACACATGACCTAAATGTGAGAACTAAAACTATATAAAAGACTTAGAAAAAAAACATAGCACAATTTCTCCACAGCATTGGATTGTAAAGCGGTGACTTTGCAATTCTGGATATAACACCAGAAGCACAAGAAACACACATGGTAAAATAGACAAAATAGAGTTCACAAAAACATTTATAAAAATTGTACATCAAAAAACGCTGTCAAGAGAGTAAAAAAAGCAAATCACAAAATTGGAGAAATATTTGTAAGTCGCATCTCTGATAAGGAATTAACCTATAGAATATATACAGAACTCCAAAAACTCAACCAACAACAAAAAACATCAACAACCTAATTCAAAACTAGGAAAAAATTTGAATAGACTTGTTTTCAAAGACAATATCTAACTGACTGATAATCATGTGAAAAGATATTCAACATCACAAATCATTAGATAAAAGCTAATCAAAACCACAATGAGATGTTACCTCACACCCATTAAAATGGTTACTAAACCTCCAAAATAACAAATATAAGAAATGTTGATGAAGAAAGAATAACTGAAACCTTCGTTCACTGTTGGCGGGAATATAAAATGGTACAGCTGCTGTGAAAAGTATTATGTTTATTCCTCAAAAAATTGAAAATAGAATTACCAAATGATCCAATAATTCCACCTCAACAACTGAAAGCAGAGTCTCAAGGAGATATTTGTACATCCATATTTGTAGTGGTGATATTCATAATCACTAAAATGTGAAAAAAATTCAATGAATGGATAAGCAAAACGTGATAAAATACAATGAACTAATATTCAGCCTTAAAAAGAAATTCTGACACGCTAGTAAAGTAAGCAAATCACAAAAAGATAAATACTGCATGATTCTACTTATATAACATAACATTTAAAGTAATCAGACTTACAGAAAAAGAAAGTAGATTGGAAGTCGCCAAAGCTTAGGGGAGAAGGAAACTAAGAGATATTCAATGGGCATATGGTTTTACTGAGAAAAGAATTTAGAGATCTGTTGTACAAAGATGAACCTATAGGTAACAATACTGTAAGGCACACTTAAAAATTGTTAAGACTAAATTTGTGTTATGAAACATTTACCACTATTTGCTAAAAACATATAGTTTTATCTGAAAGAAAAATAAAATCTACAGTATTCATAAAACTTTTACGAGATTTTTACATTCATCACTACAAGTTTGTTGGAGTAATGGGCTCAGAGTGGTTGAGTAGTTTGTCAAAAACATACAACAAGTAAGTGATAGACCTAACCTAGGCTTTAAACTATATGTCACAAATAGAATGGGGATAATAACATGGCTTAAAATAATGGTATACTGTTTATATTGAAATGATTTTCTCCATAATCCTAATGCAGAAAAGTATAATTCTTACAACAAACTATTTCTTACATATTGGGTTTCCTCGATGGAGCATTTTCTTGCAATATTTTTCAGCATGTATGGCGATCTGGCATTATTAATTAGAGAACTTTTTGCTTGATTTGTTAAAATTCCTTTGAGTTAAACAAATCTTGAGTAAACTTTTTAATACACTAATACTTACTTTTAAAATATCTCTCTTATATATCAACTTTCAGGCTACTTATTAGACCACTATCGTATATCTCCTGAATTAGAAAAGCCTCTATACTTTTCTTATTGCTTACAAAACTTCATTCACTGTGCTGCCTCCAGAATAATTATACCCATAATAAAATGTGCTCATTTGCTCCTTTGCTTAGCACATCAGTGGTTTTCCATCATTCTCTCTTCTTTGACTTGGCTTTTAAAGCCAATTGTGAAAGGTTCTTTTTAACAGCATTGATTCTTAACTGCTGCTTCAAATTCTATGCTTCCTCTTGCCAACTCTTCTCCATACTACAAACAATAAAACCGTTGTATGCATTCTTAATTTTCTGTTCTATTACCTTTGAATATACAATGATCACTTTCACATCTCTGCATTCCCACAAACTGTTTACTCTCATTAGCCTACAAAAAGTAGCAAAATTTTAGGACATAACAGAAATTGTCTAAATAATTAAATTGGGGTTAATAGGTAAGAATAAATACAAGGGGGAAACAAACAAGCAAAAAACTCCAGAATTTTTTTTTTAATTGTGTATTTATTCCTACATGTTTAAACTTTAGTCATCTTCAAAGAACTTCTCAGGTGATGCAAATATTTTTTCCACTGCTCAAAACAGTTTTTAAACTCTTTGATTTTGATGTCTTTTAGTGTTTCTGCTGGGTTTGTTTGTTTGTTTGTTTATTTGTTTCACCTCCTCCATATCAGCCAAAATACTTCCCCTTGAGAAAGTTTTTCATCTGGGGAAACAAAAAAAGCTGCTCAGGGTGAGATCGGGTGAATAGGGAGGGTGGGGAACCGGGATCATGCCGTTTTTTGGCCAGGAACAGCTGAAAACTCAACGCAGAGTGGGCAGGTGCGCTCATAAATCAACCATCATGAAATGGGCAAATGAGTTGAAAGAATCTAAAAAAATTTTTTTTTCACTGAAACCAAATTCAGCTTCTTACAGCAATGCTAGTTGGCAAACTGATGCCAGTGAATTCCTAGAACACTTACCTAGTGAGGAAAACCTGCACTACAAAGGGCCCAGCCCTCGCTCCAAAAAATATTTCCAATGTTTTGGGTACCCCTCGAAGATTTAATTTCTTAAGAAAATAACAAATTATTATTTTACTATGCTTGTGAGATTTTGTGCAAAAAAAGTTTTTGTAAATTTGAAATTGTTATCAGTAACATAAAATGACCCAAAAACATACCAAAAATTTTAGATCCTATTCTAACACAATTTGATGTTCTTTATTAAGTTATGAATGTCATTGTTCAGTACAATATATAGCACATTTCT
Organism: Cephalopachus bancanus; assembly: GCA_027257055.1. NCBI lineage: Eukaryota > Metazoa > Chordata > Mammalia > Primates > Tarsiidae > Cephalopachus > Cephalopachus bancanus. The sequence continues at coordinate 5,858,470 of JAPVLO010000138.1, forward strand.
TGAAAATTATTGTTTACAAAATCTAAAATTTGTCTTATTGATCCTCTTTTCCAGATATGCTTCATCCAACAATTAATAACTTACTTACATATTGGAAATGTCTTTTCTAGAGGTCTTCCATTGTAATATACATAAGTTTTTACATAAGTAATAATAGAGTCTTTGTGGACTGTTTGTGTGTAGCATTAAGGAACTGAGAGAATGATTTTTGTTTCCCGAGTAAATATGTAATATATTTTTGTATAATACAGTTAATATGTATTTTATAATAAAATATATTATATGTTATATTAGCATTTTTCGATGCTAACTAATGCTAAAGGAAAAAGTATTTGGATTAAGCAAAACCATAATATCTAAATGTCACCATTAAGAAGAGTAAAAATCAGTCAGTTGAATGTTATTGCTTGTGACTATCAAATAATCTTTGACGTTCGCAAAACCAGTGAAAAGGTTATGATTTTCATTTCTCTACATTCAGCAGAGAAGACTATCACTGAGTCTAATATAGACTGCTTAGAATTTGGTATACATTTTAGTATTAAATATGTAACCAAAAGTGTGTGATTTTAAGTCCCCAAAAATAAATGTACAAAGCAAGTCTTCGTGGGTCAAAGTAAATGTTTAGAAAGTATCCAATCCCAGATAAACAAAGATATGGAATGGTGAGATGGTTGAACAAGCAGTCAGTTATTTAGAAAAATATGAAGGCAAGTTCTTTCCTCCCCTCACCTCTACTTTATTTTTCAGAAACAAAGGTGATTTTATTTTATCTGAATTAATTGTGTAATTGTTGGAATCCTTCCATCTCTTTTAGCTTTTCTGTAGATTCATAGGAGCAATTGTGGATAGCTACAATTGAAAAACCAATGTACAGGCAGCCCTTCCCAAATAAATTGCTGTTACTTGAAACAATGCATTTATTAGCAGGGAATCAGCTCAGGCTGCATAGAACTCAAGTTAATGTCAATTGATCCTGTTTTGTATAGATATATATAAAATATATATCTATATAAAACTGCAATTTTTCAGATGCTGGGAAAAACACAAGAGTGCAATCAAAGTACTCATTTTTATGCATACAACACTATATCCTCTACATTATATTATAGATTTATTTCTTAATTTATCCAGTGAGGGAACAAGCTTAAATGTCAGTTAAACATAGCTTTTGTTCATAGATGCCTTCATACTGTGTTGAATGAGATTCAGAAAGCTTATATAATTATACTTCTAACCTCAAAATTATTGCTTTCTTATTAAAAAAAATCCTCTAAAAAGGTATATCACCTCATGTTTTATTGTGAAAGAAAAAAAAAACTATAAAACTATCCTGCTTCTGCTGGACTTTTTTCTCCTAAAATAAAATCGTTTTGTTTTATTCTCCCATTATTTGGTATTTCCATTATTGGTAGATCAAACCTTCATAGCACTTATATTACCTGTAAATATATTATTTCAAGTGCAAGTAAAATAAATTTTATGTAGTCAGTTGTTTTTTCACATTTCACGACTTTGATTTCTCTTCAAAGAGATGGAGCTGTCTTTGGAGCTCGTGGTTTTCAGAGCTGGAGCAAGTTAAACTGCCAATGACCAGGAAGTTTATAGAACTTCTGTCTATTATACTGACAGATCCTCTCTAGCACAACCAGCATCTCTCTCTGAAAATTTACAGTCCTGTTATGAAGTAGAATATGAAGGTGTTCCCATATGCCTTTCCCTTATATCTCAGTCACACATAACATCATTATTATTTCTACCCTCAGCCATCCCAAATATTGACAACATTAGCACCACAAGAAAGGATTTGGCAGTCAGAGTAATGAAAAAACTCTAAAATGTAATTGATCAAAGAAAATTAATTATTTTAAAAGAAAATCCAAACCTTTTGCAAATAAGCTGCAGTCAAGCTCTCCCTTGGGGTTCAGCTGTAGGGATGGGAGAACCTATCTTCAATATTAAAGAGTGTCTGGGCATCACTGATTAGTTGAATGAATATAAGCCTTCTCTTTCAATCAAACATCTAAGTATTTCCTCAATATATTATGGACATATAGATCGTATGTTAAGAGAAATGATTTTGTCTCTTTAAAAAAATAATCCAAAATAAGAACAAGATGGCGACAGCATAGGTGAACTGGTGAGATTCTCTGAACATGAGTTCCCAAAAAGGCTATTGCTTCTCTTCCCCCATCCCCCAGCCCACCACCAGCCATGCTGGTGCCAGGTCCGGGAACTTCAGTCCCACGCAGGGCCAGATATTGCAGCACCCTACTGTTGCTGTTCCACTGCATGTGTGGGAGTCTCTGGTCCCAGCCCCCTCCAGCTCCCTCCCCGGCTGCATTGTTTCCAGTCAGCCAGTCACATAGGGAGGCTCTGGGCGCCTGCCCCTCAGAGACACTGGTCCTATTCCTGGCTGAAGTACCTTGTGGGGGGCCCAGGGCCACTCTCGCCACTCACCACCTGCCCTTTGGAGCTTTGGAGCTCTGGAACTCTGGGCCCACCCTAGCTGAGGCACTCAGCACGAGACCCCAAGCTGGGGGACCCAGACAAGCAGAGAAAAACAGATCTGCTTAAACTGCTTTGCCATTCTCCAGGCAGAGACTTCCATTGCCCTGCCCACCTATCAACAAACTTTACCTCAGTTCCTAAGGTCAGATATTGCGGCCCCCTGCTGCTGCTGCTCCACCGTGTGTGTGGGAGTCTCGGGTCCCAGCCCCCTCCAGCCCCCTCCCTGGCTGCATTGTCTCCAGCCCGGCACCTGGCACCAAGCCGCCGGTCACACAGGGAGGCTCTGAGCACCCGCCCCTCGGAGACACCGGTCCCATTCCTGACTGAAGTACCTTGTGGGGGGCCCAGGGCCACTCTCGCCATTCACCACCTGCCCTTTGGAGCTTTGGAGCTCTGGAACTCCGGGCCCACCCTGGCTGAGGCACTCAGCACGAGACCCCAAGCTGGGGGACCCAAGCAAGCGGAGAAAAACAGATCTGCTTAAACTGCCTCGCCATTCTCCAGGCAGAGACTTCCATTGCCCCGCCCACCTATCAACAAACTTTACCTCAGTTCCTAAGGCCAGATATTGTGGCCCCCTGCTGCTGTTGTTCCACTGCGTGTGTGGGAGTCTCCAGTCCCAGCCCCTCCAACTCCCTCCCCGGCTGCATTGTCTCCAGTCCGGCACCTGGCACTAAGCTGCTGGTCACACAGGGAGGCTCTGGGTGCCTGCCCCTCAGAGGACACCTGTCCCATTCCTGGCTGAAGTACCCTGTGGGGGGCCCAGGGCCACTTTTGCCGTTCACTGCCTACCCTTTGGAGCTTTGAAGCTCTGGAACTCCGGGCCCACCCTGGCTGAGGCACTCAGCACGAAACACCAAGCTGGGGGACCCAGACAAGCAGAGAAAAATAGATCTGCTTAAACTACCTTGCCATTCACCACGCAGACTTCCATTGCCCCGCCCACCTAACAACAAACTTTACCTCAGTTCCTAAGGCAACGGCGGGAAACAGGAGACAAAGCCTCACCCCTACACTGCAATGAAAAACAAAAGGGAGAGGCCGGAATCGGAGATCAGAGAAGTGACTTTAGTCTGATCGCTTATTTTGACTTATGATTTTATCATTGTAACTGTTGGTTTACATCACTTTTGTTGTTTACCTTCTGACTTATACTGTTTCTTGATTTTCTTGGCCTGTCTCTGTGTAGCTATCAGTTCTTAGGAATCTTTCTTACATGTCTTTCTTCACTTCTTCCCGGCCCTGTGTCTCTTTCTCACCTGATAGCTGGTATGTATATCTGTTTTCCCACTCACACTTCGCTCTTTCTAACTCTCTATTGACCCCCCCTTTACTCCATTATTTTCCTCTTTTACAATCCCCCTTTTTAAATCTAGGGACCAAGACTACATACTGCTGAATAGATAGACTATAAAGCAGAGGGAAAAGTGAACAAAGCCAGAAGACCCTCATAAGGAAGAACAGGCCATTGCAGAAGAGAAATGAAAGCAACCCCACCTTCCCTCAAAAACAGAATTGAAGAAGGGGAGGAAAAGGGGAACAGGGAGAAAAATCTATAGAAATGAAGAAAAACCAAAAGAAGAGTATGGGTCTCTCCCAGACGCCTGGGAGGGCAGACACTGAGAAAACTGACTTTGGAATGCAAACAATGAAAAGCCCCCAGAATGAAGGGTCTCAAACTACAAATGTAGATATCAAGACAATAATGGAGAGATTAAAAAGAATTGAGGAAGCAGGGCTCGGTGGCTCAGACTGTAATCCCACGCCTTTGGGAGGCTGAGGTGAATGGAATGCCTGAGCCCGCGGGTTCGAGACCTGCCTGGGCGGCAAGACCTCATCTCTACAATAAATAAAAAATCAGCAGGGCGTGGTAGCGCATGCCTGTAGTTCCAGCTACTTGGAAGGCTGAGGCGGAAGGATTGCCGGAGCCTAGCAGGCAAGGCTGCGGTGGCCAGGAGTGGCCACTGCACTCCAGTCTGGGCAACAGAGTGAGACTCCAACTCAAAAAAAAATGAATTGAGGAGACACAAGAAGAAACTAGGAAGGAGCTGATATCTGAGATAATAGTAATAAAGAATACTGTGAATGAAATAAATAACAAACTGATAAGCATGGAAAGCAGAATTACCCAAGCACAAGAAAGAATCTCAGAGCTTGAGGACCAAAATATAGAAATAACCCAAACTTTTAAAAACACAGAAAATAAGCTCAAAAAAAGAACAAAATCTTCAAGAGATGAGTGACTACCTCAAGAGGCCTAACCTAAGAGTAATCGGACTCCCTGAGGCAGAAAGAGAAACAGAGACCACATTGGAACAAACTTTCCATGAGATCATTCAAGAAAACTTCCCTTATCTAATCAGTGATGCAAAAATTCAAACACAAGAGATTCAGAGAACCCCTGCAAGACAACAAATGAGAAGACCAACTCCTAGACACATAATAATTCACCTAAGCAAAGTAGGCACAAAAGAAAAAATCCTAAAGGCAGCAACAGAAAAAGGCCAGATCACCTACCATGGAAGACCAATCAGAATAGCAGCAGACTTATCTAGAAAAACCCTGCAGACTAGGAGAGCTTGGAGCCCTATCTTCAAAGTCCTAAAAGACAAACAATTTCAACCAAGAATAACCTACCTGGCCAAGCTAAGCTTCATCAGTGAGGGAGAATTAAAATCTTTCCCAGATATCCAATCCCTAAGAACCTATGCTGCCACCAAACCATCTCTACATGAAAGACTTAAGAAAGTACTAAACACAGAAGAAAAGGAAAAAAGAACAACGTTCTTCACAAGAGTACAGGGAAAAGAATAAAGTATACATGAACCAACCCCAAAACCAAAGGAAAGACGGAAAAAAAAAAAAAAAGAAAAAGCCGAGTGGAAGAACAACAACTCAATAAGAACTCCATGATAGGGACGAACTCTCACATTTCAATAATTAGCCTGAATGTGAATGGACTAAACTCACCATTGAAAAAACATAGAATGACAAAATGGATAAAATATCACCAGGCAACAATATACTGCCTTCAAGAGACCCATCTCACTAGAAAGGACATACACAGACTCAAAGTAAGAGAATGGGAAACAAATTTTCAGGCGAATGGAACATAAAAGAAAAGAGGAGTCGTGATCCTATTTTCAGACAAAATACCATTTAAGCTATCAAAAATTAAAAAAGATACAGAGGGCCACTACATAATGATAAAAGGTTCACTCCATCAACAAGAAATATCTATCCTAAACATATATGCAGCCAACATAGGTGCACCAACTTTCATAAAGCAATTTCTAGGAAAACTAAAGAAAGACATTGACCCTAACACCATCATAACTGGGGATTTTAATACACCACTCACAACCCTAGACAGATCATCAGGACAAAAAATCAGCAAGGAGATCCGGAACCTCAATGAGACTCTGGACCAAATAGATTTAATTGATACCTACAGAACACTCCATCCAAAGACCACAGAATACACATTCTACTCATCACTGCATGGAACGTATTCTAAGATCGACCATATAATTGGACACAAATCAAGCATAAGCAAATTTAAAAGGACTGAAATTCTACCATGCCCCTTCTCAGACCACAGTGGAACAAAAATAAACATTGACACCAACAAGGTCCACCCAAAACCCACAAAGACATGGACACTAAACAGCATGATGCTAAACAACTCCTGGGTCAATGATGAAATCAAAACAGAGATCAAAAGACACCTGGAAGCAAATGAAAATGAAGAAACATCTTACCAAAATCTCTGGGATGCCTTAAAAGCTGTAATAAGCCGGGCTCGGTGGCTCAGCCTGTAAATCCCGCGCCTTTGGGAGGCTGAAGTGAGTGGATTGCCTGAGCCCGTGGGCTCGAGACCCTCCTGGGCAGTGAGACCTCATCTCTACAATAAATCAAAAAATCAGCAGGGCGTGGTAGCGCATGCCTATAATTCTGGCTACTCGGAAGGCTGAGGCGGAAGGATTGCCGGTGCCCAGCAGGTCGAGGCTGCGGTGGCCGGGAGCGGCCACTGAACTCCAGTCTGGGCGACCAAGTGAAACTCCAACTCAAAAAAAAAACAAAGCTGTAATAAGAGGGGAATTTATATCCCTACAAACACACATGAGAAAAATGGAAGGAACACAAATTAACAACCTAACAAACCATCTAAAGAATCTGGAAAAGCAAGACCACAAAAACCCTAATTTCAGCAGAAGAATCTAAATCACCAAATTAAAATCCCAAATCCAGGACATAGAAGACAAAAAGATAATACAAAAAATCAATGAAACAAAAAGCTGGTTCTTCAAAAGAGTAAACAATATCAATGGTCCCCTAGCTAAACTGACCAAGAAAAAAATGAGAAAAAACCAAATAAGCACAATCAGAAATACAAAAGATGAAGTCACATCTGACCCCGAAGAAATACAAAAGATCATTAGAGACTACTACATACACTTGTATGGAAACAAGCTTGAAAACCTTAAGGAAATGGAGGACTTTCTGACATCACACAACCTACCTAAGTTGGAACAAGAAGAAATTGAGACCCTAAATAGACCAATAACAATCAAGGAAATCGACTACATAATAAGAAAACTTCCTATAAAAAATAAAAAGCCCTGGTCCAGATGGCTTTCCAGCAGAATTCTACAAGACATTTAAGGAGGAGCTGATACCAATCCTACTGAAGGTATTCCAGGCGATTAAAAAGATGGAACTCTCCCCAAATCATTTTACGAAGCCAACATCACATTGATACCCAAGCCAGGTAAAGATCCAACAAAGAAAGAGAACTACAGGCCAATATCTTTGATGAATATAGATGCTAAAATTCTCAACAAATCCTAGCAAACCGGATTCAGCAATACATCTCAAAAATCATCCACCCTGACCAAGTAGGCTTCATTCCTGGGATGCAAGGCTGGTTCAACATTCGTAAAACCATAAATGTAATTAAATACCTCAACAGATGTCAAAACAAAAACCACATGATTATATCATTAGATGCAGAAAAAGCTTTTGTTTAAATCCAGCCTTCTTGATAAAAACGCTTGAACATCTAGGCATACAGGGAACATATCTCAAAATAGTAAAAGCTATCTCCGAGAAACCTACAGCCAGCATACTCCTAAATGGACAAAAATTATAACCATTTCCCCTGAAAACTGGAACAAGAAAGGATGCCCACTCTCACCCCTCCTGTTCAACATAGTATTGGAAGTCCTGGCTCGAGCAATCAGAGAAGAGAAGGCAATCAGGGGTATCCAAATAGGAAAAGAGGAAGTCAAGTTATCTCTGTTTACAGATGATATGATTGTGTACCTTGAAAATCCAAGAGAATTTGTCAAAAACCACCTTACACTGATAAAGGCCTTTGGCAAAGTCTCAGGATACAAAATAAATGTACAAAAGACAATCGCATTTCTCTACACCAATAATAAACAAACAGAAACCCAAATAAAAAACACAATTCCATTCACAATAGCCACAAAAAAAAGAAATACCTTGGCATCTTCTTAACCAGAGACGTGAAAGACCTTTACAAGGAAAACTACAAAACTCTGCTCAAAGAAATCAAAGATGACACAAACAAGTGGAAAAATATCTCATGCGCATGGATCGGAATAATAAACATTGTGAAGATGTCCATCTTACCTAAGGCAGTCTACAAATTCAATGCAATTCCCATCAAATTACCAGCAACATTCTTCTCAGACCTAGAAAAAACAACACAGGAATTCATATGGAAACACAAACGACCAAGAATAGCCAGAACAATCCTCAGCAAAAAAAAAAAAAAAAAAAAACAAAGCAGGTGGTATCACATTACCAGACTTCAAACTTTACTATAAAGCTACAATCATCAAAACAGCTTGTTATTGGTATAGGAACAGGCATATAGATCAATGGAATAGAATTGAGATTCCAGAAGCAAAACCTCAATTTCTCAACCAACTCATCATTGACAAACCCTCCACCACCTACCACTGGGGAAAGGAGAACCTATTCAGTAAATGGTGCTGGGAAAACTGGCTGACCACATGCAGAAGATTGAAACAGGACCCTTATCTATCCCCATGCACAAAAGTTAACTCCAAATGGATCAGAGACCTAAATGTAAAACCTCAAACCATAAGAAGCTTAGAAAATGGAGGAAATACCCTCATGGAAATCAGTACTGGCATCCAATTCCTGAACAAAACCCCAAACCCAAAACCCACAGGTCATAAGAGAGAAGATAGACAAGTGGGACCTTATTAAAATGACAAGCTTCTGCAAAGTCAAAGAAACCATCAAGAGAGCAGGGAGACAGCATACAGACTGGAAAAAAGTATTTGCCAACTCCAGGTCTGACAAAGGCTTAACATCCTGGATCTACAAGGAACTCAAACGTGCTGAAAAGAAAAAAACAAACAACCCCGTTATATAGTGGGCAAAGATATGAACAGACACTTCTCAAAGGAAGACATCCAAGTAGCCAACAAACACATGAAGAAATGCTCAACCTCACTAATCATCAGGGAGATGCAAATCAAAACCACACTGAGATACCACCTAACTCCAGTCAGAATGGCAATTATCAATAACTCAAAAAATAACAGCTGCTGGAGAGGGTGTGGCGAAAAGGGAACACTTCTACGCTGTTGGTGGGAGTGTAAACTAGTGCAACCTCTGTGGAAAGCAGTGTGCGATTCCTAAAAGCTCTAAATACCAACCTCCCATATGACTCTGCAATCCCCCTACTGGGAATATACCCTGAAGAACTCAAATCACTCTATAAAAAATGTTACCTGCACACATATGTTTATCACAGCGTTGTTCACAATAGCAAGAACCTGGAAAGAACCATGCTGCCCGTCAAAAGAGGAATGGATTTAAAAAATGTGGTACATATACATGATGGAATACTACACAGCCATAAAAAAGAACAAGGTCATGAATTTCGCAGCAACCTGGATGGAACTAGAGTCTATAATACTGAGTGACCTCTCACAGAAACAAAGAGCCGAGTATCACATGTTCTCACTCATATAATGGACCTTAAACATCCAATGCAAAACTATAAGAAAATGACTGACAGTAATGGGAAACTACGGGGGGGGGAGATGGGATTAACAGTAGCAAATATCTGTCTGGGAACGGGGAAACACCTCATATCAACAGGGTGCCTGAATGAAACCTAATTGTATACCTAACCCTTAACTGTACCCCACAACATCATAATAAAAAAAAAAAAACTGTTGCAGATTGCTCTGATTACAAGGCAAGAGAGATTGTCAGGAGTCTTTATTAAAGTCTTCAGATTGAATTAAGTTGTATGTTAAGTTGCAGATTTTTATGCAGTAAAGATGCAAATATTTCTGTCTAATAGATTACTCTATGGATCATTTACCAGTTTTATATATTATACCAGCAATAATAGTAAATATTGTCTCATTATGCTAGAAAAAAAATTTTTAATAAAAAATTCCAGAAATAAAAAAGAAAAAAAAATCCATTTTTATTTTATAGTGATCACACTACCTTAAAATGACTGCATAAAAAAAAATGCCTTTGAAAAATAAGGAGTCAAATTAAGATATTTCATTTTGATGTTTTCTGTTGCTATATCTTTGGGGCAAATGTTTTGCTTCTCAGAAAAGAGGAATATGTATTATTTGCACTTTTTATACACGGAACACATCCACACAGTCATACATAGCATGTGACTCACGGAAACACTGTGTTACATTGGGATCGCTTTAGATTGAGAGCTGAAATTCATGACTTATTGTCTATTCTGTTACAAATGTGTGGCTTAAATAAGTGGGGTGACTTTTTAAAAAAATCCAGCACTATAATCTATAAATGAACTGGGCTAATGTTTTCTATCATCCTTAACCCTTTTTAGCTATTATGAGGAAATGAAAAAACGATATGAAAATGTATACAGAATAAAATGAATACATTAAAAGTACAAGCTGAGGTACATACAGCTAAGATAATTTTAAAGAAATTTTGGATGAGTCAAATAAGTACTACTTTCTGATAAGATAGCTATGTGTAGTAAGAACCTGCTACTATTGCTCGATAGTGCTCATTTTTTTTTTCACCAAATTAGTGTCATCTGGCCAAGGTGGCCTTGACTTTCTCTCATCTTGAGTAAATTTTAGACAGGAGTCTTCCTAATTCCAGGTCTCCGAATCTTTTTACTAAAAAAAGATTTACTAAAAAGATGTATCTTTTTAGAGCATTCAATTTAGAAAACTTATAGTTGTCAATTCTTTCTCTGTTCCTTTGAAATGGAGATTTTTTAAAAAGGTTTTTGCCAGTCTTACAGCCCAGGAACATCTTTCTAAGGACTCAGGAGCCATCTCTTTGAAATGTGAACATCAGGAAAGGTAGGATCCTAGATCTCAACACGTTCCTAGGAGATTAGGAGCCTAACTTCTCAGGTGTCTTACTCCAAGTATTAATGCTACCTTGTGTAATAAAGATGGAAGGACATTTATCTTTTCTTTCGTAAATTAGCGAGCATAGATGGCCTATGACCTTCTCATCCCAGTTTTTGAAAACTCTCTAGCTTTTTCTTCCAGTGGACTTGAGCTCAGATTGAGTTCTGACTTCTCTTCCCTATTGAAATAGCCTGGAATAGGCTGCAGTTCATTCTCATTGCCCACTGTGATAAGTGTAAAAACCCAGAGTGGTGAATTTAGTGTCTGGCAAATTTGAACTACAATGAATACATATCTACAACACATGATAGAAGTTGTGTTTTTTCTTTCCTTAATACATTCATACTAAAGTTTTAGTTATTTATACTGCAAAATTGATTTTTTAAATACAAAGCTTACATTGACTTCTGCTTTGATTCCCACTTTTAAAATGAAGGTTTCTGGTTCAGAGCAAGAATGAATTATGAATGAACTCATTAATTAAGGTTTTTTTTATATGTAGTTTTTTTGCAATCAATACCTTCTTAGATTTTTTTAAGTGAAGATAACTTTTAGTAAAGATGATATTCTTAAATTCCACTTACATGTTAAATCTAAAAGGTAATAACCATCATCCAATCATGGACTTGTTTTACAAATGAAGGAAACTGAATCCATAAGGATTCGATGACATTTTCAAGGTTGCCTAGTTACTCATATGCAGACTAGGCTTAGAGCTAATGTTTTTTCAATTCCTGGGCCAATAAAAATAGCTTTGTGAAGTCAAATGTTCCTAATTGATTAATATATTGATGTGGCTAGTTCTTAATCTTAGTGCATAAAATCACCAGGGTATTTGTTCAAAGAGCTAAATATTTCTGTGTTTTTAATTAACTTTCTTTAAATCTATATTGGACACACCCTATCCTATTACTAAGAAGATTGGTTGAGTCAAAAAAGTTCCTAATTATACACAGACTCATTCGTGAAACTTGATAGTTCAGGTTAAATTCTCAGACTATCTACCTTCTTTTTTCCTCAATGTCTACCTCATGATAAAAACATATGTCTTGCTTAAAGCCTTTTAGGGGTCCTTAGCTCCACTCACACAAGGACCTGCTTGATGATAAGAGCTGATCTAAGAAAATAATTCACATTTCAGTCTAAGTTACATTGCCTAAGATAGATCCAGATTTTCTTTTGGAATGTGTTCCCGTGGGACTTTAAATCTCACCTCATCTCCTGCTATCTACTCTAAGAAAGTGAAACGCTAGTACTGAGCAAGACGTTCATCCCACTCTAACACTGAACCAGTGTTTGCTTTTAAATTAAATATAATAATGGTGATTCCATTTAATTTTCTGAAACTGACTCATCCTCATACTATAATATCAAGTATGGTGTTCTACTAGATAATAATCTACAATTTGAAATTAGGAAGGTTAGATATTAATAGTCACTTGTTATATCCTCTTATAAAGGTCACATTTGTTAAAATTTATTCTCCAAGTAATAATGGTGCTGGATGTTGATTGGAGGAAAGGGAAAAATATTTCAACCTTTGTTTTGTGAGAAGACATTAAAAGCAGTCATATTTCATATTTTAAAATAGCCACTATGCCTAGAAATAGCACAACTAATTATATATTTTTTAAATTATGAAATGTGTCATTAAATTTCTGGTATAATTCTGTGAGCAAAGTAATGCTTTTATAATAAGCTCCAACTTTTTAATAGAAGCAAGTGTCATTTAAAATAAAATAAAACAGTAGTTGAGACCAGGGTTATGATTTCAGTATAAGTAACATTTTATTTACCCCAGCAGTCCTTTTTCACACCTGATATTATTTATCTGCTTTCCTATTAAAGAAACCAAGTAGGAGAACAAACACACAAATCAAAATCTCCCTAACCTACTTATGCAGCTTCAGAACTGGGTAAAGTGACAGATCTGTACCCGGGCTGACCCTAGACATAGGCTATGCCTTCAAAGCGGAGTCCAATTCACATCTTTACTGGAAGGCTAGAGTTGGCCTTGGATCTGGAGTGTTTAAGGTTATTTCAATGGTAAGAGATGAACTATCAGATATTCCCCCAGGGAAAAAAAAAGTTTCGAATACTTTTCTGGAGGCAGCTTATTCTTTTTTTGTTATTAATGAATCAGGTGAAATAAACTTTCTGTATTTGTAAAGAAGACAATATAAAAAATTGCTAATTTAAATCAATGAAATATATTTGTACTGGCTAAGTAATTCAGGAAAGATGTTTTTACCAGAAAGATTTTGGTAACTAAATTCTTATGTCACTGCCTTTATGATAAAACATAGGAAATTTGAATGAAAAAATATTTTTTAAGGAATTGGAAAAGTAATACACCTGAAAAGATTTGGAAAGGAATCAAAAATTAGCACTCAGAATCTTAATCACAATGATGATGCTCTCTTAATTATTCTTACTGCTCACTATCCCTCACCCCATTATGTTCCCATACTTCATCTATAAAACTTTTCAGATTCAATTTTGGTTTTGAATTTTTCCCTTGACACAAACTTTCTGCCAATTGCATATATTAGGGTTGACTAGAGATACCTCAAGGCAAATAGCTACTTTTCCTCAAAATAAGCAATTTTTTATATTGTTCTCTGTACTAACACAGAAAGTTCATCTTACCTGAGGCAAAATTTAATAACAAAAAAGAATTAGATTCCTCCAAAGTATTAGAACTTCCTTTTTTTTTTCCCAATGAGAAAATTTTATAGTTCATCTCTTACCTCTGAAATACTCTGAATCTTTTTGGATCTATGACCAACTCTAGGCTTCCACAAAAGATGCGAATTGACCCCTGTTTAAAAGCATAGTTCATTTCTGGACTCAGTCTGGATACAGTTCTATAGTTTCACCCAGTTCTGAAGCTGCATATGTAGATTAGGGGAGATTATGATTCTTTTTTTTTTTTTTTCCCTGCCACCATGAGGTATTCTTCTGAAAACAAGTGAAATCACTCTGAGGGATCCAAAGCACTTTTAAAATACAAGAAGTTTCTTCAATTTCAAACCTCTCTCAGGATAGATCTTTGTCAGAATGAGCACTAAAACTGCTTTGTTAACTCTCCCTCCGAAAAATTGGTCATAAAATTGATTGATATCAGGAAATTAAATACATTAAACAGAAGTTTGAGGTTCTATCAAAGCAAAACTGCGCCAGACAAAATCAAAAAGGCAGGGAAGACCTTTTCCAAGGCTACTGCGATAGAGAAGCTAGGCCATAGTAGAGGCTAAACTCAACTCTGCTGAAGCAAAGGACAGGAGAGACCTTAAGGACTGACTGAGGTAGTTGAAAAATATTGGAGGACTGTAGAGAGGAAATCGATCCATGGAATGGGTGGGGCACCTTAAGTTATTGCTGAATTTGGAAATGGTTTTCTCTGTGATTAAGTTTTTTGTGTTTGTTAATTGAAGTTAGGCTTCTAATTTCCCATAGACACTGAGAGATACTGGCACTGTATTCCTTCTGATCACATTTTAAGGGGATGGCCCCTGGGGTTTTGAGAAAGACGTTTCTGGACTGTAAAACTGGCAAGAAGCTTTAAAAAAAGTCTTACATCATAAATAAATAGAGGAAGAATTTACCACTACAAATTTTCTAAAGTAAATGCTTTAAGAGAAGAAATGGAGGGGCCTAGTGAAAGACTCGAAAGAAACATACTTTCTATGAAAGGAATGTTTACTGTATGAATTCCTACCCCACGTTGACTGTACTTTATAAATCCCTACCTCAAACTTCATAAGACTAGGCATATGTAAGGTGCCTAACTGTGACTGTAAAGTTACAAAATGTTTACAGTGTTTGTACTTAGAACTTTGTTAAGTTTTTGGTTGTCCCATTATAACCATGTTAAATGAAATAACCGATTTCTTCTGCTTCTGCAACTGCTGCTGGCAGTGTTGTGAATGTTAAGCAATAAGCCCCTCCTGGACATTCCTTTGCTTAAATTATGGTAGGCTCTGTGGTGCCACTCTCCTTGTGGGCTCTGTATTGTTTCAAACCTGCTCGTACGACCGAAGCTGACTGTAAACCGTAGCTTATCTAACATTCCAGGACGCTTAACTACCTCCACTCTGCCGGTTTGGCCATTAGTAGTCAATCACGGGCAACTGAGCCCATGCCCACGCAAATCAAAAATGAACCAACCAATCTCAAGCTCTCCTGTCCCTTGACATCTCCGCGGACCTAACTGAGAACTAATTATGCAAGATCTGTGGACTTCGTTTTCTACGTCATGCCTTCTTCTAATTGGATAAACGTTTCAAGCCTAGGAAAAGCCGGTCATGCCCAGTCCTTCCCTCGTAACTGTGTATATAAACTACTTGCTCTACTAGGTTGGGGCTCTCGTTCCTGTACTGCTGTGCCGGTTACAGATGTGAGTCCAGACTCGAGCTTGAATAAAGACCCTCGTGTGTTTGTATCAGAGCTGGCTCTTTGGTGGTCTCTCGGATTTAGGACTTAGAGGTCCAATACTTAGAAACAGGAAAAACCTGTCTAAAGTTTAGTCAATCTTAGAGAGACATTAAAGCCTTCTGGGTCAGTACATTAAAGTTCTGTAGGACATAAAGAACCATTGGCATATATGAATATGTATACTATTCCTTTAGAGATAACATCAGGATGCGGAATTTGTCTTCTCATCCCTTTTGGTAAGTATTAGCAACAAGATCTTAAACTGGATCTGGATCACTTGGAAGATTTCTTTGTTGAACTGAAATTCTATGGCTTTATTCTGGGCATATCTCAGCTTGATGGTTTAGAATAGAGACTAGAGGCACGTACTACTCAAAGTGCAGCTGATCAGTTATAAAATCTCAAAGGACAGTTTATTTCAACTGATGGTAAGATAACTAGGAACTGTTATGTCAACCAAAAATTATTTGCATCTTTTTGTTATTCTACTGCACACATGTTTAAGTATAAAAAGTCACCTTACATTGCTTTTTAAACAAAATGAGCTTCAAGCAACTAAATATATCTAAATGTTGTAAAAATAGTTCACCGGCAAGGGATTGGTAGACATTGCTTCTCCCTGGAAATAAGAGTCAAATAGCATCTGTCCTTTGAAAATCATATACATGCTCCAATTAGTTCCTATTTTTCAAAAGGCAAATTTTCTCCAACTTTTACATAACACATGAGTTTATTGCCTATTGGTTAAGTTATTGTCCTCGTGTAGATATAGCTTGAGAGAAAGTTGGAGATAGTGAAGGAAACCAAAATATTTCACCCCAAAATATACATATTTGATACATTTCAAGATGATTGTTAAAAAGACTGAAAATACAAGAATAACTAAAAAGCTGTCTTTTGTGGGGAGATTTGCATTTATAGAGAAAAATCAGCATTGATACAGTCAGTTTTGTCTGAGGGCCTTTCCTGGTTCTATTCTAGAAAAGATTAGTAGGGCATATGACACTATTAAGATCTGAAAGAAATATTTACCATCCATTTTCTCTGAGGGCTGCTACCTGTGATCTTTCTTCTATGTAACAAGACCAACTTTTGCCAGCCAAGCTTCCTCTTCTCTCCCTCCTATAACCTCCCTTGCCATTATTTACCACCATAATCTGTTTTGGGCCATGCTCCAAGCCCTCATTCTTTCTGTAAACTCAAGCTGTTATAAGAGCACCATTTAGTCATTGAAATCTTTGTAAGACTCTCAGGCATGTTAATCAATTTGTATGCTATTTCTCCCAGTAATCTTCCTTTTGTCAGTAAATTTGTCAACAAACTTTCTGAGGGTGAAGGGGAAATTATTCACCAACAACAGGATAGAAGATGTTAATTATTGTTTTGATTTGAAGTGTCTTAAAGTCAAATGGAATGAAGTAATGCCATTCTTTGTTCATATTCTTTCAATGCGAAGAGGTAAATTCTTCAAGAGTAAGTTCAGAGGATACAAGTACACAAGACTTTAAAAAAACAAAACAAAACTGCAAGGCACAGGTTTATAACAGTATCACTAGAATTTTAGAGAAAATGCTACGTCTAGAATTTGAGAGAAAACAACTGGGTAAAGTTATTACTATTTTTTTAAAGAGCTAAATTATTCAAAGAAATAATACTAAATCAAGTAGAATTTAAGTGGAACTATAAAAAAAGGAAGATAAAAAATTCTCAGGAGATTTGACATTTTCCGCATGTTTGCCTAAATTAAACATTTAGATCAACAAAAATATTTCAAATGAAATATCTGAGAGAATATAATGGACTTTCTTTAAAAATTCCAGATTTGAGAGAGAACATACATCTACAGGTTATGATCTAATTTTTAAAATTTGTTTTTCCAGTTCTTTCTATGGAGCCATGTGGGAACATTTTAATCTCCTAGTACCATAAAACAGAATTCATATTGAGATAGGGATCCAGCAGCAGGGCTAGTTTCCCAAAACAAAGGTCACATGGTCCAGACCTCACTGACAAATGGGATGTGGTGAAAAGATGGAGCAAAGCCAGCCAATATCAGCTCAGACCAAGGTATAGTTTAAAGTGACTTTTGCTTGTCCTTTTTCTAAATTGTACACCAGTTATAATACATTAGCATGCTAAAAGACACTCCCACCAGTGCCAGGACTATTTGCAGGTATCATGGCAACTTCTTAACATTACCCTATATGGTTTAAAAAGGGGAAGAATCTACCCTTCCAGGAATGCTCCATCTCTTTTCCAGAAAACTCATGAATATTCCACCCCTTGCTTTGCATATAATCAAAAGATGATAGTCACAAAAATAAAATATCAGCAATGTACAGCTGCTGTTCTTCCTATAGACAAGCCCAGGCTGCCCTGCCTATGGAGTAGCCTGTCCTGTTATTTCGACATACTTGTTTGCACTTTCCAACAGAAACTCCAGCAGTGTACAGGGACTGCTCTGCCTGTAGTCTTGTTTCTGTTCCTTTTTAATAAACTTGTTTTCACTTTACCTTGTAAGCTCATTCTTGAATTTTTTTCTGCATAAAGTTAAGAACCCACTTTGCCTCTTGAGCGGGACCTCAACTTTGGAGTCCCCTAGCTTGTATCAATATCATTATTATTATTTTAATTGCTTCCACATTGCAAAAACAGAGTTTATATTATTATCAAAGCAAATTCTTTTGGAAAAATATTATTAAATTGAAGATCTTTTTTAGTATTTAGTGTGAGAAACACTTTACTTTGTAACCCTTTATCTCTCCAGCTCTGAAAAATATATATATTCTAAATTCTGTTTATAATTTCCACAACATGATTTTGATATCAACTGGATTACTTAAAGAAGAAGATAGTAGCCCAAATAATTAGAGTAAAAAATATAATCATTGTGTTAAATATGCAGGCAATAAGACTGTTTTAATTGAACTCAGTGTAAAAAGTCAAATGACAATTTACTTAATAGAGAACACTGAGCAGACTTTTTGAATATTCCAAAGATACTCAAGCAGAAAAACAAAGACTTAAATGTAAGAAAGACCATTCTGATATTTAAATTTATGAACAAGTGGAATGGACAGGAAGAGAAGAATTTTCTATAATTAACTGATTTAAAGAAATTTGCTGCTATTTATTTGTATATTGTTTGGTTTGTATATAAAGAGTACATTTTTTTCTTTGACTAAATCTTGCTTGAACTAAAAAGAACTGCAGAACTCTTTACTATGAATAAAGAGTTTTTTGTTTTGTTTTGTTTTTAACATGGAAGCCCTGCATTTCCAAGAAATTTTTCTAAATTTATAGCATTGTTAAATGCTCTCTCCTACCAAGAGTCATAGTCATTACTAAGTGTATACAAGTGTGTCAGAAAAGTAACTTGGTTTGATATCAAAAAACTGGTATTAAATCTCTGATTTATATTTGTTATGGTGAAATAAAAGAATCTAAACTTAAAGTTGTTAAAACTGTAAATTATTTTGAGCCTTGTGAAGGACGTGGCTATGTGGCCTGACTTACACGGCATGCAACTGTAACTTCTGCTTTTATTTTCCTGTAAATAATTAGGAACACCAAGTAAAGCTAGAAATAAGTCTCCCTCACTACCCTTCTTCACAGAGTAATAAGGTAATCTTTGGAATGCAGCAATTTGTAACCAATCAAATTGCTGTAACATATGCACTGGTCATATGGAAAATGTCATAATCCTGATAAAACTTCTCTGGCTCTGCCTATACGAGTGAAAACTTTTCCACTTTGGATGTTGACCCATTTGTATGGAGTCTGTGTTTACCAGGTGGCCATCTTGAACCACTGTGCTCAAATAAATTCTACACTTAATTATATCTGCATTTCATTATTTAAGGTTGACATAACCGTTGCCTTGGGCAAATTATTTGGTCTATTTGGAGTCTAATTCTATTCAACTGTCATTCTTTCTCTTCTTTCTTTTACAAATATCTGCAGATTACTATATAACAGAAGGATCAGATTTCATAAAATACCTTACAATGCTGTCCATTATATCATTTCTTTGCGTTGACGTCACCTGTATTTTCCTTATAAATTGTACTCTATCCTGTATTTTATTATAGTTAATTGTATACTTTGCTACTCTTTATATGCATTTATTAGAGTATTAGCTGAAAAGCTCAATTATATCTTGTGTGATTCAGCTTGCCTTTCTCCAAGGCTTCACAAGCTTAGAAGTAGAGACTCAAATTAAGAAATAAGAGTAATGCATATTATTATATGTAACATCCAAGAGTAATTAAATACTACTCTATGTATAAATTAATGCTTAATAGAGTCAATCATCTTTTCTTTTTTATATTACAGTTAAATATACTTTACTTTAACTCCCTTTCCTAACTCTCTTTTCACATACTAACACGCAGTCATGCATACAGTTACACATAAAATACAGGCAATAAATATAGTCACAGAAAATCATTGGTCAAATGGGCTATAACAGAAGTATCATGTTTTATGTGGTCTTAGATTTGGCTTAGATTTTTGATGTGGTCTTCTCATGCCACATATCAAAGGGACAACATCTTCACTAATTTCCAAGGATGCAGCAATGGACATCGTAGCAAAAGAGATAGTCTCATTCTCATTCCAACCTCATTTTTAATTTTGTTATTATTCATATGTATCTGAGTCATGGAATAAGTAAGACTCCAATGACGTCTCATCAAGAGTGCACATATTGGAAGAGAGTTCGAAGATAGTGTTCTTTAGTTCCAATGTAGTTAATATTACCTCATTCAATTAGGAAAAAGTCAGTCAAATCTGTATCTGTATCAATCTTTAGTTCAGCAATTTGGCCAATTGTAGGGCAAAGTTTTGCTTAATCAGGGTTAGTTTTTGCCCTAGAAATGCAAAAGGAAAACAGTAGTTTCTATGAAGAATTTATACCACATAAAAACAATCTTTTTTCTAGAGGCTTCATGTCTTTTGTGTTAATTTCCTATACTTGCTATAACAAATTATCACAAACCTAGTAGCTTAAAACAGCACACATTATTTTACTGTTCTGGAAGTCAGAAGTCCAAAATCAGTGTCATAGACCTAAATTCTAGGTGTCAACAGAGTTATGTTCTTTTCTTATAAGGAATGACCAATCAAGTTTTTTCTCCATCCCATACTCTAACCGTCTTCTTCTTTCCTTTTTCCCATTTAAAGAATCACAATTGCAATTACATTGTGTCTACCTGGATAATAAAGAATAATCTCTTATTTTAAGCTCAGCTGACTAGCAACCTTAATTCTATCTGAAACCTTTTAAATTTTTAATTCTCCCTTGTCATGCATATATCCAGAGGTTCTGGGTCTTTCAAACCCTGCCTTTTAGGCATGGGTTAGGGGGCGGATAGCATTATTCTTCCTACTACAAATTCTCAGTTATCCCTAAGCCTAGGTGAGTACTTTGTGTTTTAAAAGAATTGAAGAATATATAACAGCTCCAGTTTTCTTCAGGGAACTCGTCTTTTCCAATTAAACAGTGTTGGGAGCAGAAGTTAGAGGTATTCTTAATGTTTTACAATGAAAATCTTTTTACTCCTCCTGGAATGATTAATAAATTAGATTATCTGCATCTGATACAGGTAAAGAATGACTAAATGGTCTGGATTTATTTACATAGTTGGGGCAGTGAAATTGGATGTGGCAGGTGGACGGGAATTATTCACTTCGCAAAATGTTAGTGTTCATTTTCTATCGTTCTGTTTTTCTTTGGAATGTAACTGGAATCCCTAGAAAGTTGGAATCTGATAGTGTAAAATTTGTAAATCCTGAGTGCTATATCATTTTATTTTTGCTTCTCTACTTTTGTTCCTATGTCACCTTCAAGATCCATGTGTATATCCCATAAGCAATTCTTCTGCTATTTCTCCTTATATCGATTTTTATTTTGGAGACAGTTGTTAACAAAATGGAAACAAATATAAATGTGTAAAAGAAAAAAAGCAGCAATAAAAATGAAGTCAGGAGAATGCTACTACAAACCATGAAAACCAGGAGATATCCTAGTTTAAAGATGATCTATTAAAGGTTGCTATTAATATCCTTCTTTGGTTTCTTTGTTTCTTAGATGAGAAAATTGAAGTCTTGATAGGTTAAATGTCATGTTCAAGTTCACATGGCAAATAGGAGCCAAATCTGACTTCATTCTTAATTACATTCTGCACTCATCTTGACAAAATATCAAAGTAGTATATAAAATAAAAAGAGGCAGGAGAGGTGTGGTGAAGCCTTTATGGTCAGGGCCGTTTCACAACAGTCAGTGAGATCCCAGCAGCATTGTTCCAAATCTGATGAACACCACATCAGTCTGCCTGCAATTGATAAATATTACCATTCTGAAATGATTCCTTTAATGGTAGTTTCATATGCTATTAATGGTTGTGACTGAAAGAGCCTACCTCATGTAGTCTGATGTGTCACTATTTTTTCTTCTAGTTTGATGGCCTCTTGTTGACTGTAAGTATAGCCTGCCTGCCTTTTCTCAACTTACATTTAATATATCACACCGCATGATATGATTATACAATACCGAAAGCCTGCAGTCATCAACACCACTTCTGTTATATAATTATAATTCTATAACCTGCGAAGCAGCTTTGCCATCTACAGAAAACCTGCAGAAACAGAAACAGTTGAGCCTTTGTAAGACGTGAAATGCGTGTTCTTTTCTAGTATTATTTATTTGACATAGAAAGTTGAAATATATGACACTGGAGCCGTAAAATCAAAACTGGAAAGTGGAAGGTTATTAAAGGTGTAACTTTCATTAAAATACTGAATTATTTTCGAGGAAGAAAGATAATTACATTCTGGCCTGACCAGGACTTAATCCAGCTCCAAAGTGAATCCGTAAATGTATATTTATTTTTTGGCATCTAGATGACAAGTTATCTGTGTAACATAAAACATGGTAAAAATTATTCCTACCATTTACAATAATACTATCATACATTTTCAGTTTCATTGTCAAAATCTTACATAGTAACAATAAATTCATTTTTGTGGGCTGAAGATTAGTACTTTTCCATCACTCTTAAAACATTACTCTTTTCAACAGAGTACCATATGTTCTCACTCATAAGTGGATCTTGAACAATTATAATACTATAAGAAAGTGTTTGGCAGTAATGGGAAACTGTCGGGGGTGGTGGGGTGGGATTGGCAGTTGCGAGAAACTGCTAGGGGAGGGAGGGGCATACCTCGTCAAAAAGGGTGCCTGCATAGTCAATGTTTGCATACCTAACCCTGAATTGTACCCCATATCTTTGTAATGAAAAAAAAAATTACTCTTCATATTTTTATGCTTGTTCACTTGAATATATATATTCAATTAATTAATGATATTAAACAGAATACACATTATGTTTCCAAATAGATTTTATATGCCTACATTTCTCTATGGTGGCTATTCTATAATTTACTAAAACATTTTCCACTAATGGCTTGTTAGTTCATCTTGATTTTTTGCTGATATAAAAATTCTGTACTGAATATTGTCGTTATTAAAATTGCCATTGTTTATATGTGTGTAATTTCCTATGTTGCAATTCCTGAAAGTAGATGTGTAAGTAAATGAGCATGATATTTTTAGTGCCTTTTGATTTGGGGTTAGATATTGATCTTCGATTAGTGTTTGATATAACCAGTTTCACCCCACAATCTGTTATTCATGATTAAAGATTAGGACAACATTAAATTTCCAAAAGAAGAAATACCTACATTTTATATTCATACTCTAATATTGGAAACATACTTATGAATTATAAGAGTAACTGTAGGAATAGTAACTTTAGGAATAGAACATGGGACAATATGTATTCATCTGCCTGTAACGAGGATTGACTTATTTTTTACTTAACAGAATGTTTAAAAGCAATATATATTTTATATCAAAGGAATCTCCATTGTAAGATATAAGGAAAATGTTCTTTGAAATCTACTACAAAAATATTTAAAATAAAATGACTTTGAGGAATTACAGAGACTTGCTACATATTACAATTAATTATCAAGATCTTAAAAGCAAATACTAATTTCAGTGAATTTATGAAATTAAGCACTGTGATACCTGATCAACCCACAGCAGAAAAAATCACAAGAGAATTAGCATCTTTTGTGTGTTCTGAGAAAACTAGGGTTTATTTTCATAGTATCATGTATGGATTCTAGAATTAAAATATGAAGTTTTTTGTGGGTGATAAAGATTGCTGTTTTCTTTTTTCTTGTTCTTCTTTTTCCAATTTTAAAGCCTGATCATCACAGCAGGTTAAATACATCCACATAAAAATCTCCATGGGAGCTAGTTATACGCTGTGACTATATACGCCTCTAATTTTATTTAGCTAATTTCCGTCACACCTACTTTTTCATGCTGAATAAATTGCAAGTCCTCTTCAGAACCATTAGATAAACCTTGAAGCAATTGATGGATTTTTATATCTGACATCAATAAGTTAGTCTATGCATGCATTTTTCATTTCAATAGATAAATCCTGAGATAATTACCTATTTGTTTATATGTCTATATTCTGCCCTGTTCCAAAGAAGATTTGAAGTGACTCTGTTATTTATTGACAAAGCCAAGAAAAGTTTTCTAGTTTACTTGGGATGTTCAAATTTTCCCAGGGGAAATAAAAAAACAATAGTGAGTCTTCGATCATGATTAATAGTGAGAATGTAAGGGATGCTTCTAAATTGAACTCTCTTTCTCTTTGCTTGTCCACTTTTTCTTCGGCATTTACCAGTACCAGCTTTTATATCCATTGTACAAAATACTTGGTAATTTTAGCATTGATTCTTAAGGCTAAATCCAAACCATATCTATCTGAAAATATATGTGTTTTACACAGTGAAGGGAAAGGGAGTTTTGAATTTCTTTTTGAATATTTCTATGCATAGATCAGCCCTTGTCTACTTCTTTGTCAACGTTTTTAGGTCCTACAGCTTATAGCTTTTAGCCCCTACCTTACATCTTTTAGCTTTTCTCCATCATTCTCTAATTCTCACAGTTTCTCCCTGCTGTCTCCCCGGCCTTCGGGAAACTATTTTAAAGAATTAGAGCCTGAGAGGGATTTAAAGTCTCTATGCAGGGAACTTTGGAGATAAGAGAAAAGCTCATGTATGATAGGCAATCTATGACAGAGGCAGGGAGGGGGTGTCCGCGATATTAAATACTGAAAAATTAAACTCATTTTAAAAGAGAGTCTTTTGCATTTTGGCAGGAGTTGTTTATTTTGCGTTTGGTTTTGCTGTATCCATGCCTCAGTATTCAAGGCGTTCACTGCCCCACATGCTTAGCTTTGTCTGTCAGCTGGGATGGAAAGCTAACGCTGTGACAAATATGTTTTTAGGAAAAGGTGTCAGACATCTTTTTTTTTTTTCATTTCAAAAACTTTCCTATATATCTTCCATTATAATTAAGCAAAAATCAGAAGAAATAAAAGAATAAGTATTAGAATCAGGACCAAAATAATTTACATGTAATTGTCCTACTTGTGTAGCAATACATAGAACAAAGTGAAATTTTAAAAATATATATTATGACATTGTGAAAATATTATTTTCAAACTATATATTGAGCAAGAATTGACTTTTGTGTTATTTATTACTCTTTAATTTTTATTATAAGTAATTTTATTTCCCGTATTGAGATGATTATTCCTAACATTTTCAAAGTATTAAGTAAGATAGTTAAAAATATTCTTCCGATAAATATTTATATTTGTCTTACTCTGTTGGCAATGCTGGAGTGCAGTGGGACAATCACAGCTAATCACTACCTCAACTTCTTGGGCTCAGGCGATCCTTCAGATTCAGCCTCTTAAGTAGGACTACAGGGGCGAGCCATGATACCTAGCTAATTTTTTTACTTTTTGTAGAGATGAGGTGTCACTGTTTTTTGTAGAGGCTGATCTTGAACTTTTGGGCTCAAGCAAAGTTGCTCGCCTTGGCATCCCAAATTGCTAGGGTTATAGGTGTGAGTCATGGCGCCCTACCTAATCTTCGTACTGAATTTACCATATACCTAATGCCATTGTAATCATTGGCCTTTTGAATCTAGGTGCCTCATGAGTGTGGGATTGTCACCCACTGAAAAAGATTGATCAGATTTATGTGTCTACTTTTGTTAGAGTTCAAGAACAGTGTTGGGCACATTGGAGTTCACAAACTGATTTGACTAACAGGTTTTTTGTTTTTTACGTAGCCTTATTTAATGAGATCTAAAGTGAATGTATATATTGGTTATACAATTCTCATCTATTCATTAGGACCTATGCAGGATAGATTCAAATATATATTTTACTAACGTTTAGAGTCTTTAAAAATGTCAATTTGCAATTATACACTGAGGAAAGAGTTTGTTGCCCAAGTATTCTGCTTAATGAGATGAGACTATTACAATGTCACAACTGAAAAAAAAAATTACTCGGAGGCCAGATAGATCTAGGCTCAAATCTCAGCCATACACCTTAGTAAATCTATGACTATACAAATCGTATCACATCTTTTTTAGCCTCTTAATTTTCATATACAGTATTAATAAAATACCTAATTTGTGTTCTGTTTAAAAGATCAAATACAATAACTTTAAAATAAAATTTGATTATTTTCATCTTTTAATATAATAATTATCATATCTGATACCACAAACCTGATTAAGTCTGATAACATTGTCTAAGTGGAAATGTTCTAATCTAGACGCTCCTCTAGATGGACTTGGGTAGCATCTGGTTTTTATTCCCCCTGAGCTTTATCCTGTCCTTTTGCAAGGAGACTATATTGCCTTGGTGAGTGAAAAAGTGACTGCACATAATACACTCTATTTGGCCAAGGTTTGTGTTTTCTCGGAACTGCTACCATCAATTGATCCATCATCATTAGCTCTTTAATGACCAGCATTGATTACGGCACTAAGTGTAGTTCTACAAGAACTAAACGAAACACTCAGGTGACAACAAGCTTCCCTCTTAGTTAAAAGATTTTAAATTTTCTATATCTTCACAGAAAATTTGGTTCAAATGAGTATATGCTATCACAGAACTGCAACAAATGTACAATATTAACATTTGGAATAGCTCTGAGCACAACACCAGACACAGACATCGTAGAAAATAATAGAGAACTACAATCACTAGAATGGACTGTGAAATCAAATTGTCTTTCACGTTTGCATGGTTCAAATGAGTGATTCTAAGACGCTTTACGAAGAAGAAATAAAAATATTTTTTAGCCCCTTCACAAAACAATTCTGAAAACTTTATATGAGTAATTGGAACTATGACTTAAGTATAAAAAGGTGGTTTTATTTATTTGTAGATTACTGTGCTTCTGAATCTGAAATAATGCATAGGTCAAAAGGAAGTTATTATAGATACATTTTGTATTAAAAAGTGGTGGTGGAGGTACAGGGAAAGGATTTGAAAGTTGCTCAACAACTATGGGCTTGATTCTCATTGCAGAAACAGACTTCAGTATATTTTTGTAATCGAGTTAGTATGTGGCCAAGTCCTGAAAGCCTATTTCAAATAAAGGCTGTGTTATTAGATGACTCCTTGATAGAATTTCTATGTGGCACTTTGGATTACAACTGAGCAAGTTTGTATTTTGACAGATAATATAAGAACGACTAAACACAGTCTCGACTCAGACTAAAAATAAGCTTTTGTTTTCTTTGTGCCATCAAAATGAAATTGATCAGAGAATCTGGGGAGACTGCATTGACAACATCATTTCACTTTTGTAACAGTCTTTTTACATCTAATCTTTTGAATATCTAGTGTCTCAAAATGCTTTGTTTGTTGCCATGTTTTTATAATGACACACAACTAACATGCGGATATTTCTTTATTCCTGATGTACATATTAAGGAAAGTCTACAGCTCTAAGTTGGTGTGTATGCACAAATTCAACTAAGCTAATTCTGGACTTCAAGTGATTAAAATCGTGATAGTGTGTACTGCTTTCCAGTATCTATCATTTAAGGAACTTTTATAGCCAGACTTAAATGCTTGGTGTGGATTAACAAGGCCAGACAGTTTCTTCACTATAAAAATTTCTTTTCCACGAGGTTTGAGAAAGTTAAAAAATAACTGATTTAACCATAATATAAAATTTTTTATCAGATTTTCTTTTGTTTTATTTTTATTTTATAGATGTGGGGTACAATTCAGGGTTAGGTATACAAATGGTCATTGTACAGGTAAAGTTTGGGCCTTATTTTGGTCCCCATGTCACCTGGTTTGAGATCAGGTACCCTTATTGATGAAATGTGTCCCCACTCCTCTTGGGCAGTTTCCCACTACTGGCAATCCCTTTCTTATAGTATTAGGGTTCGCTTATGAGTAAGAACATGTTGTACTCAGTTTTTTGTTTCTGTGATAGATCACTGAGTATGATAGACTCTAAGTCCATCCAAGTTGCTGTGAAGTTCATAAATTTGTCCTCCTTTTTTTTTTGAGTTGGAGTCTCACTCTTTCGCCTAGACTGGAGTGCAGTGGCCACTCCGGGACACCGCAGCCTCAACCTGCTGGGCTCCAGCGATCCTTCCGCCGCAGCCTTCTGAGTAGCCGGAATTACAGGCATGCGCCACCATGCCCGGCTGATTTTTTGATTTATTGTAGAGATGAGGTCTCGCTGCCCAGGCGGGTCTCGGACCCGCGGGCTCAGGCAATCCACTCACCTCAGCCTTCCAAAGGCGCGGGATTACAGGCTGAGCCACCGAGCCTGGCTAAATTTGTCCTCCTTTATTGTCTTTAAAGATCTGAGATGAGCAGTCCTAACAGGACTGGTGGTGTGTGCTGATGTGGGGGGAGCTCTGGCTTGGCGGAGGTGATGAGCATTTTTAGTACCAGATGTTGTAGCCCCATCTGATAATAGAAAACAGAGCCTTGGGTTGTTCAGGGACTCTGAGAACGTAGCAGCAGTTCACATTCATCCTTCCTTAAAGCAACACCAATAGCAAGAAGGAAACGAAAGGGAGAACAGAGAATTAGAAAAAATTCTTGCCAGATTCTCTTATGAAAAATGTTTAACTGTTTTCAAATTTCAACTCTGATGAAACAATATATGTAAGTCCTCCAAGAGTAAAATTGCTGCTACCATCATTTACCCGATCATTTGCACTAAGATATAAATTTTGAGGAAGCAGAGGGTTCAGTATTGCGCAAATGCTGAAAAACATAGAAGTGGATTTTAAAATATTTGCATATGCATGTACTCACTTGCACACACATGCATGCATTTTCAACTTTGATTCTTTTCAGCATTCTTTAAAATAACTTTCCCACCTTCCCTTTCCTCTTAGATTAGCCTCACTTGTACTACCCATCATCTTTTCTAAATCCAATATGAATATCTATCTGTAACCCCAATTTCAATAATTTATCTACTGGCTAGCTTCCGCACCTATGATCCTTTATTCCCAATATCTTCTCTAGAAATTTATGATGCTATTTTCTCCTATTTTGAGCAGAACATCTTTATTCTTTTTTTAAAATCAGTTGCAGTAATCTACAGAACTGATTTTGTTAACCTTCCTCTTGTCCTTTAATAACCAATGCTCCATCTCAATTATGATTTGAATACCAGTTGTTTACTACATTGATTGCAGGGAAAATGATGATTGGTATAGCTTCAAATAAGGAGTGACGTTAAGTGGTAGCAAATTTAAAAGTTACTAATAGCAATGAGATGACCATTACCCTTGTATGGGACGTTATTTTGGATATTGTTACCAATACTGTAAAAATAAAAAAAAATCTATTTCTGAGTAAAAATTTACAGCCATAATTAATCAAATTCTGCAAACCTCTTAAGGACTATTATACAAATATCAGATAAAACTCTGCCAAAAAAGTTTAAACATAAGATTCCCTCTTATTGTCACATACTGATAAATATTAGATATAAAAACAGTTCTTTGTGCCTCTGTGACATTAAAGTCACTCAACCTTCCTGAGACTTAACTTCATTTTTATAAAACGGTAAAGCAAAACCCAAACAATGACTAAAGTCTCATTTTATTATAGGACTCCGATTTGTTGTTGTTGAATTATACATCACCTTCAATAACCTGCCTCATTTTTGATTTTACAATGTGCTTTTTGGAATTTATTTTCCATCAACTCATGGACACTGAATTGTCTAACATGTTACTATAGACTACTCCAAACCAGGGAGAGACCCTGGGATGTGCGTGTTTGTGAATGCATGAGAGAGAGAAAGAGAGATAGAGAGACAGACAGAGAGAGAGAGAGAGAGAGAGAGAGAGGGCAAGAGAGACAGAGAGAGACAGTGAGACAGAGAGAGACAGAGCAAAAGTGAGACAAACACACACACATACACACACACACACACACACACAGAGACAGACAGAGAGAGAGAGAGAGAGAGAGAGAGAGAGAGAGAGAGAGACAGACAGAGAGACAGAGAGAGCGAGAGAGACAGAGAGGAAGGGAGGTAGGGAGGTAGGGAGGAAAGCTCACCTTTGCAGTCATGCTGAACAAGAGGCCTAGGCTGGTTTTACTCTAATCCATGCTGCTCTGCTTCCAGGAAAAGCAAAAGTGAATGTGAAGGACTTCAGAATAATTTGACCTTGATGACACTTATGGGGAGCCCCTGCTGAAAACTCCTGCCGGATCCCCTGCAAGCTAAGCATGGGGACGAAAGCTGAGCGGAGGCTCCTGGTGGACTTCCAGTCAGTTTCAAGTTTAGAGATCATGAAGCCTTCAGCACACCTTCAATGCTGGCACATGGGCACATCCCGGAGCAAGGAACAGTGGAACGAGTCATGTTCCCTGTTTCCCCAGCGTTCTCATTCTTTGTTGTCTCCTCTCACTCAACTAGAATTCACCTGCCGCTTAGTACCAGTCCTGTGCGCCTCGCCGGCATCACCCTCTTCTCCGATGTTTGCAACACATGCTTAATTCCTTGTCTGGGGGCTTCCTAAGCACTGAATTGTAACAATCAAAGAAGATAGAAAATTGACGTTACATGGTTGAAAAAACTTAGCTTACGATACAAGACATTTTTTTTCAAATGTACAAAAGGTTAATACTTGAATACATTTAAGTCATTACTGCTTACAGTGAGAAAAACAGAAATGACCAAGAAGAGAGATGGGCGAATGAATATATACACAGGCAAAACCAGATTCTGTCTCAGTTATTGCTGTGCTGATTAATCAGGACGTGCAATTTTATGCACACGTATAAAACAAAAAGTACTTCTCATCATTTATCCTTCTTTTATGTTTGCTTTGAAATAGTCTGTATTAGTTTTTAAAATCTTTTTTTTTTGTTTTTATCATTTTTCCAGAAAACTCATGATTTGGTTTGTTAGGTTTGCCCCCAATGTCCTTCCAAAATGAAGATATTTGTGTGTTTTCTGATGGGGAAAATGTCTTAGTATCTGTATTTTTGAGTTTTTTGTTTGTTTCGGGCCTATGTATGTAATGAGGCTTCATGAGGAGATATATACTATACATTGAAGTCAAAGTCCATGCGAGCTTAAGAAAAATAAATTATGGTTGGTCTGTTTCATAGGGATTTGTGACAAAAAAAATCCTGCTACAGACTAATCGGTGGTAAATTGAGTGATCCAGATGTTTGGTCCTATTTAATTATCTTTCTGAGAATTTGCTATAGTAGTGACCTATGGTGTATACTATTATGGCTATGCCAAGGTACCAATTGTTACTAATTAACAACTTCTTCCAAAATTGCTTTTTATATTATTAGGTCATTACAAATATTTGATTAGCAATTTATCTGGACATTGTACTATTTATCTTAGGAATTAAAAATACAGATTCTCAATTTTCTGTTGTAATTATTCAAACACTGCATTTTTAAAATAGAAAACATTGCATTTTCTTTAGCAATGAGTCTTGAAAATAAACCTAAAATTAGATACAAAATGCCTGTGTCAGGAACAGATTTTATGGAACTTATTTTTTTCTTTGATTCATCTCTGTTTACAAAAATATTTCAAGTAATGATCCTGCTTGAATGTAATTTTTTCTAAGTGGGTAATTTATTGTTACTTTTTCTGCTCTGAGTGACATTGATTTACTGGTACTTTTTATACCTAATACCAATTAGAAACAACTGTCTTTGCACATGGAAATATTAGAGACTTCTAAACAACTATTATTGGGAGAATTTCTTGAAATATATTGATAGTATTACTAAAAACATATCTCCATATATTATAGGTACATTGCAACCATAATGCTGGAGAGTTTGAAAAACCACCAAAAGACTTTCTATTTCCACCCCATTTTTTGAACTATGTCCTGGTCATTCATCTTATTTTTTGAATCCTAGAGACATAGTTTCCTCAGACTATAGAACTGGGCCTTCTTCCAATCTGTTCAAAATATCATTGAAAAAAAAAAAAGGTTTCCTTCTTTTCAGACCTCATCATTCCTCCTTCCTCAGATGTTCTTGAAATAAAGCACAAAACTATTTTCATAATAACCAAGTACCTCTGGACAACTCGAATAAAACAAAACTGCAGCAATTAATTCGAGCTACAAATATTTTTGCCTGAAAGCTCTGAAGAACTTGTGAGTTTCTAGGCCTGTTCAATCACAGATTACACAGAGAGTGATGCATTATGGAAGGGTCAGACCTGAAGGGTATGGTCCATATCAGACTTATAAGCAGAGGGCTGCAGGGCATATAAATCAGAGAATAAAAAGTAAATGATGACCACAACTGAAATAAAGGACTTATATGAACCAGATTACACACGAGTCTATCCAAGACTTGGAAAATTAGTATTCTTAATTGGAAACTGACAAGAAGATCTGGGAAGGAAATGGTCATCTGTATCTGTGTGTACATGGCTAATCTGAAAGCGCACTTAGAGTGATATAGATAATTTGGTTTTTCTTTTTGGTTTTACTTTTGATAGTAATTTATGCTTTGGAAGTAAGATGGGGCGTTTCTGAAAATCTGACTACTTCAGTGTGTGTAAGACAAAGTCTCATCAAACTTGAGAATTTGGAGAATTTTAGCCTATTGTGTTGAAAGTTGGAAGACAATCTTAAAAATGAATAAATAAAGTAGTGATCAAGTTAATTTAATTATTACAATATTCATTTTTAGTCAAGTATTACCACTGAGTCATAATTGTAATAGTGAGTTTAGCTAGAGACAAAATATATTACTTTAATTTTACTAGGCAAATGAGGAAAGACCAAAGTGGATTAACTATATAAATCCTGCCTTTATTCCTAGAGAAGAGCATAAATCATAATGCCCAACTTCACAGAAGCTTTGCATATAGAAATGATATAAAAGCATCAAGTCATCCAAGGTACATAATACAGTCAGTTATAACACAACGCTTGTGTTCTTAAAAATCTATGCTTTATGCAAAATCCCACAATTAAATTCACAGGGCTCTGAAAAAGTTGGAATTGGGTACATAATACTTAAAAAGTTTGTCAGTGGCATATAAAAAATAAATTTAAAAACTAATAAAAATGACAGCACAGTTTAGCATGAAATATGGTTAAGAAATAAACAAAAAGAAAATAAATATGGAGCTTTAACTTGAAATCTGCTTTCATAGTGGACACCAGAGGACTGCAGCTTGTGAGTTGTTATCAAGTGAGGAAAAAAAGGTTATCTGCAGTTCCATGGAAAGTTGTCACACTGGTTGTGAACAGGTGTGGCTCACAACAAATGAGGTGAACTGAGAAGTCTGGGAGAGCTCTGAAGGGTGTATGTGTGTGTTTTGTATATTCCCACTGAGCTAGTTTACCCAGATGAAGTTTTCTGCACTTATGCAATATTTCTTGTGAAGGTGGTCACTCATAAGCAAACATAAAATCTGTGTTATTCTTAAATTGTTCCCTAATATACATATCATTCACCGTTGTACAAGTCTGCATTTTATTTATTTATTTACTTACTTACTTACTTACTTACTTATTTATTTTTTGAGTTGGAGTCTCACTCTGTCGCTCAGACCGGAGGGAGTGCAGTGGCCGCTCCCGGCCACCGCAGCCTCGACCTGCCGGGCTCTGGCGATCCTTCCGCCTCCGCCTTCTGAGTAGCCGGAACTACAGGTGCATGCTATCACCCTCGGCTAATTTTTTGATTTATTGTAGAGATGAGGTCGCACCAAGTTGCCCAGGTGGGTCTTGAACCCGCGGGCTCAGGCAATCCACTCACCTCAGTCTCCCAAAGGCGCGGGATTACAGGCTGAGCCACCGAGCCTGGCTCAAATCTACATTTTAAAAACTAAAAATATAGAAGAACTGACTTGAATAGTAGAAACAGACACTGAAATTGTTGTCTGTATATTATTCATGTTTTGAGGTACAAGTTAGTATTACCAGAACAGTATCTTCTTTCTCATTATACTTGAATTATTTATCTGATTTTGATTTACATTATATATTTTTAAATTTAGATTTGGACTAGATTTCTATTTAGCTGCCTAAGACTTATGCGCATGGAGATTTTATGCTGAGGTTATATTTGTTTGTGTGTCACTTACAGTCTAAATCAAAATGACTTTGCCCTGAGTTCCAAGATAATTTTTTCTTGTAAAATTCTTACAGTTTCAAAGCAGGAGGTATCACACTCCTAGACTTCAAACTTTACTATAAGGCCACAATAATCAAAACAGTCTGGTATTGGCATAAAAACAGGCATATGGACCAATGGAACAGGATAGAGGTTCCAGAAGTAAAGCCTCAATTTCTCAACCAACTCATCTTTGACAAAGCCTCCAGCGACAACCACTGGGGAGAGGAGAACTGATTCAGTAAATGGTTTGGGGAAAACTGGCTAATCACATGCAGAATATTGAAAATAGGACCCCTACCTGTCACCATACACAAAAATTAACTCCAAATGGCTCAAAGACCTAAACGTAAAACCTCAAACTATAAGAATCTTAGAAAATGCAGGAGATGCCCTTATGGAAATTGGAACTGGCAACCAATTCCTGTTCAAAACTCCAAGTGCCCATGTCATAAGGGATAAGAGAGACAAGTGAGACCTCATCAAATGATAAGCTTCTGCAAAGCAAAATAAACTATCAAGAGAGTGGGGAGAGAGCCCACAGAATGGAAAAAAAAATTGCCAATTTGTATGTCTGACAAAGGCCTAACATCTAGGATCTCCAAGGCACTCAAACGTGCCAAAATAAAAAAAGCAAACAGCCCCATAAAAACGTGGGCAAACAAGAGGAAAAATATCCCATGCTCATGGATGGAAGAATCAACATTGTGAAGATGTCCATCCTACCTAAAGCAATCTACAGATTCAATGCAATACCCATCAAATTACCAGTAGCATTCTTCTCAGACCTAGAAAAAACAACACAGGAATTCATATGGAAACACAAACGACCAAGAATAGCCAGAACAATCCTCAGCAAAAAAAACCAAAGCATGTGGTATCACATTACCAGCATTCAAACTCTACTATAAAGCCACAATAATCAAAACAGCTTGGTATTGGTACAGGAACAGCCATATAGACCAATGGAATAGAATTGAGATTTCAGAAGCAAAACCTCAATTTCTCAACCAACTCATCTTCAATAAAGCCTCCACCACCTACCACTGGGGAGAGGAGAACCTACTCAGTAAATGGTGCTGGGAAAACTGGCTGATCATATGCAGAAGATTGAAACAGGACCCCTATCTATCCCCATACACAAAAATTAACTCCAAATGGATCAGAGACCTAAATGTAAAACCTCAGACCATAAGAACTTTAGAAAATGAAGGACATATCCTCATGGAAACTGGAACTGGCATCCAATTCCTGAACAAAACCCGAAACCCACAGGCCATAAGAGATTAGATAGACAAGTGGGACCTCCTTAATCTGACAAGCTTCTGCAAAGTCAAAGAACCCATCAAGAGAGCAGGGAAACAGCCTACAGACTGGGAAAAAGTATTTGCCAACTCCAGGTCTGACAAAGGCTTAACATCTTGGATCCACAAGGAACTCAAATGTGCTGAAAAGAAAAAAACAAATAACCCCAGTATAAAATGGGCAAAAGATATGAACAGACACTTCTCAAACGAAGACATCCGAGCAGCCGACAGACACATGAAAAAATGTTCAACCTCACTAATCATCAGGGAGAGGCAAACCAAAACCACACTGAGATACCACCTAACTCCAGTCAGAATGGCAATTATCAATAACTCAAAAAATAGCAGTTGCTGGAGAGGGTGTGGGGAAAAGGGAACACTTCTGCACTGTTGGTGGGAGTACAAACTAGTGCAACCTCTGTGGAAAACAGTATGGCGATTCCTAAAAGCTCTAAAAATCGACCTCCCATATGACCCCGCAATCCCCCTACTGGGAATATACCCTGAAGAACTCAAATCACTCTATAAAAAAGATATCTGCACACATATGTTTGTCGCAGCATTGTTCACAATAGCAAGAACCTGGAAGCAACCATGCTGTCCATCAAAAGAGGACTGGATTAAAAAAATGTGGTACATATACACAATGGAATACTATGCAGTCATAAAAAAAGAGCAAAATCATGAATTTCGCAGCAACCTGGATGGAACTAGAGTCTATAATACTGAGTGACCTCTCACAGAAACAAAGAGCCGAGTATCACATGTTCTTACTCATACAGTGGACCTTGAACACCCAACATAATACTATAAGAAAATGACTGACAGTGGTGGGAAACTATGGGGGGGGCAGGAGAAGGGAGATGGGATTAACGGTAGTCAATATCTGTCTGGGGATGGGGGACACCTCTTATCAACAAAGGGGCCTGAATGAAGCATATTTGTATACCTAACCCTTAACTGTACCCCACAATATCATAATAAAAATATTGATTATTAAAAAAAAAACCCAAAAAACATAGCATATAGTAAGCCATCACCCTTTTCCCTGCTAGATTAAAGCTGCAGTGCAACAGCCCAAAACTTTGTTTTTTCCAAAGAAAATCATTCCCAAACCATCTTGGAAATGCACAGTCTGATTTTAAAAATAAAACGTTTGTAGTTGCAAAAAAAAAAAGAAAACAAAAAAAAGTGGGCAAAAGACACGAAGAGACACTTCTCAAAAGAAGATATATGGGCAGCCAACAGACACATGAAAAAGTTCTTACTAATCATCAGAGAAATGCAAATCAAAACCACATTGAGATAACACCTAACCCCAGTAAGAATGGCCATCATTAATAAAACAAACAAGGCCCGGCTCAGTGGCTCAGCCTGTAATCCCAGCACTTTGGGAGGCTGAAGCGAGTGGATTGCCTGAGCCCACGGGTTCGAGACCAGCCCAGGCAACTTGGTGAGACCTCATTACTTCAATAAATCAAAAATAAGCCAGGTGTGGCTGCACATGCCTATAGTTCCGACTGCTTGGAAGGCTGAGGCGGAAGGATCGCTGGAGCCCAGCAGGTCAACACTGGGGTGGTCGTGGGTGTGCCACTGCACTCCAGCCTGAGTGACAGAGTGAGACTCCAACTCAATAAAATAAAATTAAAAAAAAAATAAAAAATAAAACAAACAACAACAAATGCTGGCGAGGATAGTGGAGAAAAAGGAATGTTTCTGCACTTCTAATGGGAATGCAATCAGTTCAACCTCTTTGGAAGACAGTGTGGTGATTTCTGAAAGAAGTAGAAATTGACTTTCCATGTGACCCAGCAATCCCCTTATTTGGAATATACCCAGAGGACCTCAAATCATTGTGCCAAAAAGATACCTGCACACGCATGTTTGTTGTAGCTCTGTTCACAATAGCAAAAACATGGAACCAACCATACTGCCCATCGAAGCTGAAGTGGATAAAAAAAAAAGTGGTACCTATACACAAAGGAATATTATGCAGACATAAAGAAGGTCAAGCATATGGACTTCGTGGCAACTTGGATAGATTTAGAGTCTATCATACTCAGTGATCTATCACAGAAACAAAGAATAGAGTGCCATATGTTCGCATTCATAAGCAGACCATGAACAATTATCATAATACTGTAAGAAAGTGATTGGAAGTAGTGGGAAACTGCCAGTGGAGGGGCAATAGGATTGGCAGTTGAGGAAACCTGCCAGGGGAAGGGGGCACACCTCATCAGCAAGGGTACCTGCACAATGACCATTTGTATACCTAACCCTGAATTGTACCACACATCTTTAAAATACAAAAATTTAAAAGTTAAAAAAATGTCCTTACAGTTTCAAGTTTAGGATATGTGTGATGTTACAGGCAGCTTTTGTTGTCTGTTGTCATTCTTACCTTGATACCTTGATACCAGCTTTGTGTCAAACACCAAGCAACAGATCCCAGCATGAACTCAATGGTGTAGTTCATTGCCGCAGACATTTTGATACTAAAATAGATGTACTATAATCCAGTAGTTTTGATGAATAATATTCACTCATTACAAACTACCTTACCTTTCATCTTCCTCTGTTAGCTATCAATTAGTCCATAGGTGTTTTATAGAAAAATTGTAAATAAAAAAGGAGAAAAATGTGAATGAATATTACACATATGGCTATATTCAAATTTAAAATTTTTAAAAGCTAGAAATTGCATTTTTAACATAATTTTTGCAGATGTTGGACTACAGCTGACCTAATTTTTGAGAGCACATTTAAAATGTAAGAGCATATCTAAAGTTTTTGAATGGCGAATTAATCACTTAAGGCCAAAATGTACGAAGAAGGGTAGAGTGTACGTATTAAATATTTGGTCTCAAATAGTTAATGCAGGTCCCAAATCCATAAGCATTTTTCTCTGGGAATGAATATCCAGCCTTTTCTATTTCAGAGGGAATTTGAGAATTAATAACTTCTGGCTAGTCTTAGCAAATAAAAATGCCTTCCCTGTTTTTCAATATTTCAGGTGAAAAGTGTTTCTTGGTTTTGAGTCATCTGTTATTATTGCTTTATTTCTTCACTCCATTATTCTGTGAAGCTGTGCATTTTGGATCGATATATATTAAATACCAGACCTTAAGCAGGCCAAATCTGTTGAGTTGAAGACAATTTTCTGGCAAAGATAATGTATCATCTTACATGTGAATTTCTGCTAGGAGGCTGTTACAGGGAGCTATGTTTAACCATTATTGCTGTGAGACTGATTTAAACTCCTCTAACAAGTAAACCTCTCACACTTCAGCAAGAACACAGCAGTGCTCTGGCATGTACAATTTTTATTTTTACTGCTCTTATTTTTCCTGAAAATTAAAAATTGCAAAGCATTCTCTCCTTTTCTCTTCTGTCTCCTTCTCTGCTCCCACCCTTGCCACCCCCTGTCAGCCAGTCACTCACAGCCTACAGGAACACGTCTAAATATGTTTCCTATGTTTTAATAGAATCATTCTCACATGGCTTTAATAGAAAACATAAATATACTAAATCACATATGTATGATGTAAGGTCTCAGAAAACGAGACCCCGAAACGAAGGCCTCAGAAGCAGCCCTCCCTGGCTTCTCTGCTCTCCGTCTCTGGCATCTCATTTTCCCCCAAGGCTAGCCAGAGAAAATGAAATCCCTCTTTCCAAAGTGAGCCATAGACACAAGAACCCCTTTCCCCCTCAGAAGCCGGACATAAAATCTGAAAACTTGTCTCTAACTTTCCCCTTGCCTTTCTGTGTAAACACTAGCCATACAGAAATATCTGGCCCTACATGGTGGGTCATACCTATAATCCCAGTATTTTGGGAGGCCGAGGTGGGAAGATTGCTTGAGCCCAGGAGTTCAAGACCAGCTTAGGCAACATAGCAAGACCTTGTCTCTACAAATAATCAAGAAGGAAGAAATGAATGAATGTTCTGAGAAGCGAAGAAGAATCTTTTTTTTTTTTTTTTTTTGAGTTGGAGTCTCACTCGGTCGCCCAGACCTCGACCTGCTGGGCTCCGGGGATCCTTCCGCCTCAGCCTTCCGAGTGGCCGGAACTACAGGCAGGCGCTACCAAGCCCGGCTGATTTTTTGATTTATTGTAGAGATGAGGTCTCCCTGCCCAGGCGGGTCTCGAACCCGCGGGCTCAGGCAATCCACTCACCTCAGCCTCCCAAAGGCGCGGGATGACAGGTTGAGCCACCGAGTCCAGCTGTGAAGAAGAATCTTGACAGACAAGCCTTGCTGGGCTTCCCCACTCAGTCTGCTAGCATTAGATCATGCCCTTTTTGCCTAACCATCTTTCTGCACGGCTGTTATACTTGAGCGCACAAATGACAATTTTCTGTGTGTCTTTATGTTTCATTCTTAGGGATCTCTTGTCATGTAAAACTATGGTAAAATAAATGTGTATGCCTTAACTCCTATTAATCTGCTTCCTGTGAGTGATTTTCCATGACTTCAAAGGGCAAAGAAAAAGTTTTCCCTTGGCCTCTGCAAATATATATTATGATAATGTAAATCATTGCGCATATTTACCATATATTATATGTATAATTCAGCATATTACACAAACACATATAGAGAGAGAACTGATTTATCTATCTAATTAAAACAGCATATATTTTATAAGATGTTTTGGGTTAAGGTAGACCTTGGAGAAAAGACTTTTATTAAACAAAAGTTACAAATCCACTAACTGTATTAAAATAAAAGTGAAGAAGAGTAAAGTCAAAATAATTATAGTCTGAGTAAAGAAATGGCTAGGAAAAGTCGGGACCTAGACCACAAATACTAGTATGTTAGATTAAGCAGAAGCGAAGTAAGTTTTTTTTTTTTTTTTTTTTGAGTCGGAGTCTCACTCTGTCGCCCAGACTGGAGTGCAGTAGCTGCTCCCGGCCACCGCAGCCTCGACCTGCTGGGCTCCGGCGATCCTTCCGCCTCAGCCTTCCAAGCAGCTGGAACGACAGGCGTGCGCTACCACGCCCGGCTGATTTTTTGATTTATTGTAGAGATGGGGTCTTGCTGCCCAGACAGGTCTCGAACCTGCGGGCTCAGGCAATCCACTCACCTCAGCCTCCCAAAGGCACGGGATTACAGGCTGAGCCACCGAGCCCGGCTGTGAAGTAAGTTTTTTAAAGTACTTTGTGTGTGTGTGTGTGTGTGTGTGTGTGTGTACACAGAACAGTATGATGAACACCTTGGGATGGAAAAATGGTATACTAGATGAATGAAAAGAAGTTTATTACTGCTGGAGTAGAGAATGCCTTCATATGAACAATACAAAAGAAGATTAAAGGGAGGTACACAAGAGAGGTAAGCGAAGCAGGGCTTTAAAACCCATGGAAGGAATCTGGTCTTATTTTGAGGGCAATGGAAAATCATTTAAGGGGCTTTGGTTGGTAATTAGCATGGATAGATAGATGCCACAAAGTATCACAGAATTGAAAATGAATAGGGAGATAAAGGAATGAGTTGGGACGATATTTAGCTGGCTTTTTCAGTGCTAGACCATAATGGTCTGACCATGATATATACCCGTAGCATTTTACGGTGTTTTACACTGTGACTTGAACTCACGGTGTGGCTGTAGAGATGAAAAGCATTAGACATTAAAAAAAGACATATTTTGAAAGTAGATTGGAGCTATAGGTAGTGGGATTTGAGAAAAGACAAGGATATTGCCCAGCTATCTGGACATATCTTACGCGGGTGTACTATTTTCTGATATATGAAATAAATGCAGACAAGCGCTTCGTGGAGAAGAACATTCAGTGTGACATTTTGCCTATGCGAGAGATTGAAAAGAAGATGTAGGAAGGAGAGTGTGGGCCGGAGATCCAATTCCTCATCTGCTAATAACTGAAGTTAAGAAGAGAGAAGGAGGAGATGGCTTGAGGGAGCGGTGGGATGTGTCAGAGTATAGGCTTAACACAGAAATTTAACACAGAAATAGGCTTAACACAGATGCACCAATAGAGAGTGCTCTTCTTCACAACGTGAAACCAGCAGAACTGGTAGAAAGGCTGGTGGTGCAAAGAAATATAGACTGAACATGGAAGGGGTATATTTGCATATACTCACAATGCAATTTACATACAAATAAGTATATATTTTAATAACACTTTAAATGATAGTTTGGTCTAGTAAGTAGGTTTACTCCAAGGGAAAGGTCAAGGAAACTAAGAGAGACAGGTGGTTTTTAGCGTCAGCCAGGCAAGTTGTGAAAACTATTTGTTTTATCCTAGTCCATGTTGATCACATTCAGGTTTCTCTGTTCATAACAAAAGGCCTCAAATTTGGCAAATTTAGGAAACTTTTCTTTTTTTAATTATTATTTTTATTTTAAAGATGTGGGGTACAATTCAGGGTTAGGTACTTTACAACATTACTCAGGAATATTTGCTACTTGTTGGGCTTGTGAAGATTATGCTTAATGGGATCTGAGGTGGTTACTTAAGTTAAAAGAAGCCAGATGCGGTGGTTTATGCGTATAATCCCAGCACTTTGAGAGGCCGAGGTGAGAGGATTGCCTGAGCCCATGGGTTCAAGACCAGCCTGGGCAATTTGGCAAGACCTCATCTCTACAATAAATTTAAAAAAAAGAAATTAGCTGGACGTGGTGGTGTGTGCCTGTGTTTCCAGCTACTTGGAAGGCTGTGGAGAAAGGATTGCCTGAACCCAGCAGCTCAAGACTGCGGTGGTCCTG
Organism: Cephalopachus bancanus; assembly: GCA_027257055.1. Classification (NCBI taxonomy): domain Eukaryota; kingdom Metazoa; phylum Chordata; class Mammalia; order Primates; family Tarsiidae; genus Cephalopachus; species Cephalopachus bancanus. The sequence continues at coordinate 5,900,448 of JAPVLO010000138.1, forward strand.
AGCGTGCCACTGCATTCTAGCCTGGGCGACAGAGTGAGACTCTAACTCAAAACAACAACAACAAAAAAACAACTTAAAGGAATTCTAGATTTAGAAGAACTAACACAAGAATATTTATGTGAACAAAGTATGCTTTTCAGATATCTTAGTGTTTATCATTTTAAAAGTAAATGCTATTTAAGGATGTAAATAATTTAAAGGTGTCAGGTAACACCATGTGAATTATTAATAGGATAGGTATGCATTGAGTATATTCATTTTTTAGAAAGGTAACAGATTATGGGCCTTTTGTGACTTTTACTTCTCTTTCATAATCTGCTCAAATATTGGTTTTCCTGTAAAACATCTCTCAGCTGTCTTCTTTTTTGGTGAAGTAAATCACTGTGCCTTTGTACTCACAATACAATTTACATACAAATAAGTATATATTTTAATAACACTTTAAATGATAGTGCCTACTTTCTATACCCTATGCCTCAGGGTTTATCCTCTGCTTCTGTTACCATTGCCTATTGCATAACTTAGTACATAGTAACAGTTCTAATAATGCTAATAAATTATTTTAATAATTTTCTTGAGGAATATGGATTATAGCAATAGGCACGATCTTGGAGTCTTTTAGTTTAATTTCTTCAATTATTAGGTAACAATACAGACAACCTAAGATAGTAAATGTCTTGCCAAAAATAAATTCCTATCAAATAAAGGCTTTAATCATCATTTACTTGGCAAAACATGGACAAAAATATGAATGCCATTGCAATGAATATTTTATTTCAGGAAACAAATCTCACAAACACAACATTTTCACATGATAGGGTGAAAAAAATGCTAGAATATATAAATTAGGAGGCTGAAGTGGAAGGATCGTTTGACGTCAAGAGTTGGAGACCAGCCTGGGCAACAAAGCAAGACCCCATCTCTACAAATAAAAATAAAAATAAGGATAAGAAAAATATATAAAGGGAGAAGCATATGTGACGCCATCAGAAAACACGTGGTAGAGATGTTTTACTTTCAGATATATTTGTTCTCTATAAAAAATTTGAAGTAATTTAAAAATATTTATCTCATATTTTGTATATATTATATATTCCATTGTCATTTGGGTAGAGAATATTTTTTATTTTGAGACAACAAGAATACTTTCATGTAGTAACAATAAAAAGAGACTTTCTTCATATTTACATTATAAAAATAAAATATTTATTTTCTCTAAATATTGTCTGTAAGGGATGGAACACAGTGTTTGAGAAACCAAATTAACAGCCCTCCCTTGAGTCACAAGTAGAAAGACAATGTGTTCCCCATCTGCCTAAAAGTGGAACAGTTTCACCTATGGGGAAATTGTATAATAACATACAGCAAACAATTCTTCTGGGATTAGAATGAGTGTCTGCATCTCTCTGCTTTGGGATATATTTACACATCATCATGAAATCTAGAGACTGCAGAAGACTTTGGGATCATGCAATTTAACCTTCTACAAGGCACTCGATTTTCAGAATAAATTTTTAACACAGTTCTTTCCTCTCCTTGAACCAATGCTAATGGATTTCTTAATCGCTGTAAAGTGAGTTTTATTATGTCTTTGAAGATTCAAATTATTGAAAACAATCTTCTTCATAGTGAGCTGAATGACATCGGCTTATAGTCTTCCTTTTTGTTTTTATTTATTAAAGCTATACACAGGAAAATAAAATGTCTCTTTCAAAATGACACTTAATATATTTGTATATGGTTACCATGCAAGTTCTGAGTTTACATTTTTCTAAGCAAAACTTTCTTATTTTCTTTAGAAATTTTGCATAATTACATAATTGATATACTATTATTATGCATCAGCATTTTTATCAATATCCTCTAATGCATTTTTCAGTTTGTCTATATCCCTATTAAAAGATGAAATCCAGAAGTAACTAAAGTACTCTAAATGTGATTTTACTAGCTCAGGAATTATTGTAGCTCATTTGAGATATCTATTTATTTAGCAGCTATTTATTGACCACATACATGAGGAAAACTGTTTGCTGTGGTCAGGATGGTCAGTGAACCTGCTGTCAGGGAGTACTGTCCATAGTAGTAGACCTTTTTGGGGTTCTCTGCTCACCATAAGTTTTCCAGCATTGTTTTCAAGCCACTTCACACAACTCAGTTGTGCATTATCTCTTATCAGTTTCGCTTTAGTGATATCCCGTTGGCGACTTGAAATTCGCATGAAGGAAATACTTGCACCATGGAATTCTGTGAACAGTGAATTTTTACTAAATAATTTAGCATTATGTATATAATTGGCTAGGTCCGTGATATACATAAATTGTACTATGTATAGATACTTGAAAATAATGTTCATTCTATATTATTAGGGTATAACATATATTAGAACTCACTAATTATATTATGCAGATACTCTGTACATTATGATCAATACTTTAAACATCAATTTCTTCACCCGATGAGAATGACATGAATATACAAGCCACGTTGGAGGTGCTTCATTGCTTAATTCAAGCATAATCATCCTTGAGTGGGCTGATTACACTTCATATGGAATAAACCTTCCACTCTCATTTTTTTACTGTTGTTTTCAATTGATATAATGTTCACTTCAATTGTCATCTACAGTTTAAAGCAAAATTCCCAAGCACTGTAATCATGAAAATATCTTCAAGACACACTCTTGCCTGGTTGAAAATAGTATTCTCATAATATGCAAATATTTGATGTAGACATGTGATCTCAGGCATTTGATAAAAGAATTACCATCAGGGGAGGCTCAAAAATATTAAAGCAACTTTGAGAGTATACTTTTATAACCATAGATTGACAGAAATCAGCCAATTTATGCATACAACAAAGATACCAAAAGAGGAAAGAGCCCACAGAAGATTCTGTTACAAAAACTGGGTCTCAGCAAGGCTAGACACTATTTGCTGTCTGCTCCTTAAATAATATTCTGTGAAGAATATTATTCTGTGAAAAATATGAGCAGAGTTTACTGCGCTAATAACTGTGACACCTAATTATATCTTCAAACAAAATTAAAAAAGAATCCGGGCTCGTTGCCTCAGCCTGTAATCCCAGCGCTTTGGGAGGCCAAGGTGAGTAGATTGCTTGAGCCCGCGGGTTTGAGACCCACCTGGGCAACTTGGCGAGACCTCATCTCTACAATAAATAAAAAAATTAGCCAGGTGTGGTGGCGCGCACATGTAGTTCCAGCTACTTGGAAGGCTGAAGCGGAAGGATCACCTGGGCCCAATCCAGTGCTTGTTCTCCTTTAGGCAGCTTGGGGAAATTTTATTAACATTTATGCCCAATTATTTCAATTATTGCCACTAGATCAGATTGGTACTTATATATTCGGCATACTTAAGGCTAAAAGCTTATTATCAGAAGCTCAAGATTTGGGTTCACTAAAAGTCTGTCTAGGATTTAACACATCTGCCTCTGTTATTTTTTTTCCCTGGGGACAGGAGTTTCTATTTTAGATTGATATACATGTGCAAAATTATTTCTCCCCTATTTATTAATAGAATGGATCATAGCCGGGCTCGGCTCAGCCTGTAATCCCACGCCTTTGGGAGGCTGAGGTGAGTGGATTGCCTGAGCCCGCGGGTTCGAGACCCGCCTGGGCGGACAAGACCTCATCTCTACAATCAGTCAAAAAATCAGCCGGGCGTGGTAGCGCGCGCCTGTAATTCCGGCTACTCGGAAGGCCGAGGCGGAAGGATCGCCGGAGCCCGGCGGGTCGAGGCTGCGGTGGCCGGGAGCGGCCGCTGCGCTCCAGTCTGGGCGACGGAGTGAGACTCCAACTCAAAAAAAAAAAAAAAAAAAAAAAAAAAGAATGGATCATTTAATTAAAGTTTAGGTATGCTATTACTGAATTCTCTCCTCAGTAAAAGGTGAGATGGTTCTGACTGAAGTGATATAAAAGTCAGAATTTACTCTCTTCTTCATACAAGAGATCATTTTTTCTTGATCATTCATTTTTGTTCTCAATACCTAATAAAGTTCATATTTATTTAACATACTGATCTAATTAATACAATGATAAATTCTACAAAAACACTTCTCAATTTCCTCAATAGTCCTTTTATATAAAATGATAGAGAAACACATATCTCATGAATGAAACGCTGGAGGGAGGCAAGAAGGAGATGGGAGCACGTGGCAACACACTGGGTATCTGGTCCACCATCAGGGGGCTAGAAAACCAAACTTTACCTGCGTGCCATCTACCTATGTAGTAAATCCCAACTTGTATCCAAGACTCAATAAAAATAAAATAAAATAAAAAAACCCTAGAGGCTATACTCTTAAGTGGAATAACTCAGAAACAAAAAGTCAAATACTGTATATTCTTAGTTATAAGTAGGAGCTAAATAATGCGTACACGTGGACATACACAGGTGTCTCAGAAGGTGGGGTATGAGAGGGGATAAGGGGTGAGAAATTACTTTATGGGTACAATATTCACTGTGCGGGTGATGGATATACCAAGAGCCCAGACCACACCACTTCATCCTATGGTATATCCATGCATCAAAGCAACGTGAGATTAGACGCTGTGGCTCGCATCTGTAATCCTAAAATTTTGGGAGGCTGGGGTGAGTGAGAGTATTTTTTGAGCCCAAGGGTTTGAGACCAACCTGGGCAACATAGCAAGAACTCATTTCAACAACAATGACAATAACAACAACAACAAAAACCTGCAGAAATGCAGTTGGGCGCCATCATTCTAGGTGAATTAACACAGAAACAAAATAACAGAATACTGCATGTTCTCACTCATGAGTAGGCACACTCTGGCAAAAGGATGGGAACAACAGACATTTGACACTGTTAAAGGGGAGGGGAGGGAGAGGAGATAAGGGATACAAAACCACCCACTGGATACCATGCTCTCTACTGGGGGGACAAGGAAGGCTCGTCAGAAGTCCAGACCTCACCTTCACGTAATATACTGATGTGACAAATCTTCACATGTTAAAACAGAAAAAAAGGACATTTTAAAAATTATAAATCTACCATAATGAAGAAAACTGCACTGTGCCCCTAAACTTAAATACACTTTTAAAATTTATTTATTTGTTTGTTTTTTGTGGCAATGTTTTATTTATTTATTTATTTTTTAATCAATATTTTTTATTATGATATTGTGGGATACAAATCTAAACATTAAAAAAAGATACACGAGTTTGTACAAGACAGATTACAGTAATTGTAAAATTCCTTCTTTTTCCCATTGAAACTAACTCGCCTGCTTGTGCTTTCAAAGTACATTCTCAATAAATAGTAGCATTATATACAACCTTACTTTCTATATAAATCATTGTTGTCAATTCTTATGTTCTTTTCTATATATTGTATTCCAGTATCTTGGGTTAGAATTCTCTAAGCCTACCTTGAAAGTTTCTCTTTATTTCCTGAAATTCTCAGGACATTGCATGAATTTACGTTTCCTGGCTATTACAACTTTTATTCAACATATGAGCGACCTTTACTAGCATTAAAAAGAAGACCAAAATTTTATTTCTTTGTAGCATACAGGGATCACAAACCTTCTCAAGAGTTGCAACAATTATGTTTATCCTGAATGCTTTACTAAGGACAGAATTGCTCTGTGGGAGAGCAGTGCTGTCTTTCTCCTGAGCCAGGGTTATCCTCAAAATCACCAGGTCAACTACAATTTTATGAATGCTTACCTTCCTGGGCATGGCTGGCGATTGTCAACAGTGCATCCTAAGAAAGGCATCAAGGGCTAATCCCCTATTACATTTATTGCTGGGTTACATGAGAATCCTTGGTTACAAACATCTACAGAAGCTTTTTCATCCTGAAATAAACCATTTTCAGGGCCTTGAGATTTGGAGTTCGTGATTAAAATACGCTTTTACCTAATGTTCTTCTGAGAAAGGATTTACTTTAGAAATATTCATGTTGATTAAGAGAACAACAATATCCCATGCCTACACTAAAAGAGTCTTCTTTATATATCTAAGAAAAATGTTACCTTTTTCTCTATACATTTCCAGTTTATTTGATGTAAAGTTTACCTTTAGGTATATTCATCACTTTTATTTCTATTTAAAATGCAATCTGTTTCTCCAATATATTTTCTAACTTGAAGCTGCTTCCTTGTCGACAAGCTATTGATGAAATAAATTACTTTTGTGAATAAGCATATTATTTTTTCTATCATTATTCAACTGATTTGGTGGGCTTTCAACTATGAAGTCGTATCATACACAAAAATGAAGATTTAGATTCTTTTTACTTTTTAAATTGTATAATCTTATCTATTCTAATTGTATTGCCTAATCCTTTCATATCAGCAATGAATAATACAATATTTTTCACTCATCTTTTGTTTATGATGTTATGGAAAAGCCCTCTTGTGTGTCACCATTTGCAAAGGAATAGCTTCTAACGTTTACATTTATTTTGGGATTGTTGTCTTTTTGAAGGCATTTCCACAATATTTAATTATAAAAGTTGATTTTTCCTTTCTTAAACTAAGAAGGATGTTAAATGTTTGAAAAATGATTTCGCAGCTAATGTTGCGTATCTTACTCTCTGTTCTATTACCATGACAAATATTTTGTTTTAGATTTTTTACTTTTTTACAGTTGAAATAAATTTTAAGCTTTTTCTCTTCTATGATCTGGAATGGTTTAAATAATGACTCATTTATCTCATCTTTGAATATTACAAATGATTCATAACTGAAGTCCCTGGACTCAATGTTTTGTGTGTGGGTGTAGGATAGATTATAGAAACACTTGAATAATTTTACAAATTCTCTGTTTATATGGCTATTTCCATTTTCTCCTTATCAATAACATTTATTAACATTTTACAATCATTGGAAAGTAGTGAATTATAGATTAAGTTTTACATATTCTTCATAAGACCTACAAAGTACTCTTAACAATTCTTTGGATCTTCTCTGTATTTGTGGTTATGTTAACATTTTATTTAATAGAGATTTGGCTATATTGTCATTCTCATCATGATTTGTATTTATCTTTGCTTTTTCCTCTTTCTTTGTTCATTTAACTATGAATATACCCCATAGCATTGTATTTATTTTCCATTGTGGCTGTAACAAGTTAGCATAAAATGACAATTCTATAGGTCAGAAGTCTGACACGGATCTCTCTCAGTTAAAATAAAGGTGTTTACAGGGTTGTGATCTTTTCTGGTCTCAGGAGGAGAATCTATTTTGCTGCTTTCCAATTTCTAGAGGCCTTTCACATTCCTCCATCTTCCTAGCCAGAAATTCCCTGGCCCTTATTCCATAGGTATATTTGCTTCTGACCACAGCTATGAAAAATTCTTAGCTTTTACAAAATTATATAATGCTGTCTTTAAAGTCCCTTTTGCAAGGTAACATTCACAGGTTCTGGAATTAGGACATGGCTACCCTTATGGGGGACATTCTTCTGCCAGACACAACTATCTTTAATCTTTCCTTCTCCTCTCTTAAGTTTCAATGTTTACATTTTTATTACTATGCTCTTTTCATATCAATAAGATTCTATTTCTTTATTAATTGTTCTTCCCCAATATTTATTGAGTTTAAGATATAAATGAGAATATTATTCACTTATTAATTCTACTATACCTTAAGCACCTACTGGTGTCCTATTCTAGCTATTAGAATTATAACAGAGCAAAACGTAAAAACACACCTACTATCTTGAAGTTTACACTTCAAGTGAAAGTGTAGAAAATAAGCAAGAAAAGCATAGCATGCCTGAAGGTGATAAATACTCTGAAGAAAAACAAAAAGAGGAGAGCAATTAGGAATGCAGGACAGAGGGTAGAGACTGCCCTTTTAATAGAGTTGTTCTATTTATTTAGGTGGTATTTGAGCAAAAATGTAAAGAAATGGAAGGAATTTGCAAAATAGAATATATCGAGTTGGAGGAGAGTCAGAAAAAAAGCAAGAGTGATAAATTGCAAGCCAAAAGAATAACTTCTAAAAGAAATCATGGACAACCATGTTACAAGCTTTCGTTAGGTCAATTAAGGGTGATAATTCAGAATTCATTATAAGACTTATCAACATACGGTCGCTGGCAACTTTGAAAAAGCTGCGTTGGTGGAAAAGTATCAGCAAAAGCCCGACGGAATGGATTCAAGATAAATAGAATGGAAAGAATGAAAGATTTGAATTTTGAATACAGAGACTACAGGAATTCTTGATGAACTAAACATGGATTGTCGGAGAAAGAAAAGATTCAAGGATGACTGCAAGAGTTTTCTTCTTTAGAATTAGAAAGATGAGGATGGAATTTAATAAAATGGGCGGGTCATGCTAGGACCATTTTGACAAGTTATTTCCTTCTTTCAAAAAAAGCAGAAAAAAATGAAAAGTACATATGTATATTTTGATAGAAATTATTACAAAAATGTGTAGATTTATGAAATAATAATAACAAAGTAGCATTTAAAATGTGTTAGGCTCCATGAATTTATGTATGAATTAACTTCACTTATATATGAATTAACTTAATTCTAACACTAGACCTATGTGGTAGATGCTACTACTTTCTTCTCTTTTAGCTGGATGGGTAAAACTGAGACCCAGATCAAATAATTTGTTCAAGTTCACAAAGCTAGTGAGTTTCAGAGCAGAATTTATACCCTGATCCACTGTACAATACTTCTACATTGAAGTAACTGGAGAAAAAAGAGGATGCAGAAAAGAGGAGTCGTCATCAAGGCAATACTTTTGATTAGGCACTTCTGTGATGTTTATGTCCCCTTTAAAATTAATGGTGAAACATAACCCTCAGTGCAACCGTATTAAAGGTGGGGTTTTTAGAAAGTTTTTTGTCATGAAGGTGAAGCCCTAATGAATGTGATTAGTGAACTGGACTTCATAAAAGAGGTACAAGGGAACGGTTTGTCCCTTGAACTCTTCCACCTTCCACCATGTGAGAACACAACATTGGTTCCTTTCAGAGGACACAACAAAAAGTTGCCATCTTGGAAAAAGAGAATGCAACCCTCATTTGATACCAAAGCTAACATTTGATGTTGAACTTCTTAGCTTTCAGAACTGTTAAAAACAAATTTCTGTTGTTTACAAGTTACCCAGTATCAGGTATTTTATTATAGCAGCGCAAACGGACTAGGATATGCACAAACAGAATGTAGTACTCATACGGAAGGGTTGGTTTTAGATGAGAGAAAGCAGAATTTATCCATAATAACAAAAGGAGAAGCCAAGCACATGGATGCCATCACCGCTATGCTGCCAGCAACTGTGGTGTGACCGCATGGAAGTTCTCTGCCAATTGCTTCTATTTTCTTGGTGAAATAAGATTCGAGATTATAAGCCAAGAGTGAAAATGAGGATGAGATGTTGGGCAGTTCAGAGTAGGAGAAAAATGTAGAATAGTAATCTAGGAGAGTGAGATTTGAGGCAGCCAAAACAATGTGGTAGTATTGCAGTTAACTTTAAGGAAATGCTTAATAAGCTAACATTTATGAATTCAAAGTAATATCATTCAGTACGTTTGGGCGCTTTTGACATGTGTTTGCATTGGCACAGGTGACTTCTGGTTTTAGATTGCTCCAGCTATTCAGAAGAAAATTTTAAAGAATACTCATGAAAAAAGAGTGACATGCATTTTCTTCAATCTCAGGTTATTCAAATCTCCCTAGTATCTATTTTCATTTCCATGCTAGCCAAAGACAGAAACATGCTTGACTTGTTGTGATTCTATTCATTCTTATAAAGGAGAGAATCTATTTAATATGAATTGCTATGTGCCTCCTCTCCCTGAGAGAAGGGAGATTCCATCTGCCATAATAAAATAAAACATCAGAAGTTTTATCAGTCTTAGTAGATCATTGTGATTGTGGGAAGGGCTTCACTGTATGAGCCATTCTGTCATTTGATTGTGATCTACACTCTTCTCCGTCCTGTGCCCTGCTTCTTTTTAAACAGTGAAATATTCAGAAGTTTTTATTTTCCGTTTTACTCCCTGATCTTGGTGAAGGGGAGGAAAGGGAATGTTGGAGGGAGTAGCTATGCACTGATTTCTAGAACTCTTGGTATACAGTTTATCCGCCACTTTTCAATGATCATGCTGCAAGACGATTTTTTTTGTGTTTTTTTTTCTTTTTTGTGCTGCAGATATATGAGGAGGACCAAAAACTAAACCAAAACAAAACAAAAAAGCAAAAACAAAAACTGGAATTATCTTTTGGAGCATGGGTCCCTTACAGTTCAAGCTTATACTACTAGATAAGTGTTCTAGGAACTCTTCAGCAACATTGTAACAGGTAGCCTTGTTGTGAGAGGCTGCGTTTGACTGAAGTGAATTTTTTTTTTGTGGCAAACAGGTGACTGGTTCTTCCACCATGACAATGTACCAGCCCACACTTCCCTGAGTGTTCCACAATTTTTGACCAAAAAGTGCATGATCCCCCCTTGCCCCACCCTCCCTATTCATCCGATCTCTCCCCTGAGTGGCTTTTCTCTCCCCAAATGAAAGAAAGTCCTTGGGCTGGGTGTGTTGGCTCATCCTGTAATCCCAACACTTTGGGAGGCTAAGGCGAGAGAACTGCCTGAGCCTGGGGGTTTGAGACCAGCCTGGGCAATTTGGCGAGACCTTGTCTCTACAGTAAATCAAAAAATAAACCAGGCATGGTAGTGTGCACCTGTAGCTCAAGCTACTTGGACTGCTGAGGTGGAAGGATCGCCTAGGCCCAGCAGGTTGAGGCTGGGATGGCAGTGAGCATGCCACTGCACTCCAGCCTGGGTAACAGAGTGAGACTCTGAACTTTGTTGATATGGAAGAGATGAGACAAAAAACGGCAGAAGCACTAAAAGACATCAAAATGGACAAGTTCAAAAATTGTTTTGAGCAATGGAGAAAGCGTCTCGATGGGTGTATAGAATCAGAGAGTGATGGAGGTTTAAACATGTAAGAATAAATATACAATGTTTTTATAAATAAATTCTGTTTTGGGATGAGTACTCCCTCATATGCTTATTGCTATATTTTGCTTTCTTTGCTTGCTAGTTTTGGGAAATAAGCTGTGTTATTAGCTTGATTAGCTGTCATATCAGAATTCCTTAAAAGATCTCTTTAATAAATAAGACCCTCCAACGATATGTATACCACAGATATGCAGCTCTGTGTCATTTACCATGGTTAAATTGTTTTAGAATTGACACCTTTGAACGTTCTAATTCTTCTCATAAAGATTGATAGTAAGTCTTCTATCCAAAGTATGGCCTCATATTCTTGTTTCTGAACATTGAAGTTGCATTTGCCCGTCAAAAATCTCTTAGCAATCCTGCCTTTTGTGTATGTGTGTTTACTTAAGGACTAATGGCATTGATTAGAGTATCGCAATTTCTTATTTTTTAATATGCGTAAGGATCTTTGATTTGTGCTTCTGGGAATAACGTAGACATGCCATGAAAACACTTATTAACAATTCCTAGAAATTCTGGAAGAATTAATTTTTAAAATGAATTTCTAAGGTTTAAACACTAAAAGAAATATTTAGACACTATTAAACTGGAGTTTATAAAATATATATGAGTATAGTTATAATACATATGAGTATATGAGAGCAAAAGCAGGGGGCCAAAAAGAAGAAATAATATTAGGCTGTAAGGTTATTATATGATTCCTTAAGTAGTGTTAGTTCAAGGTAGAATGTGAGAACTTAAAAATACATACAATAAACGCAAAGGCTTTCACAGCAACAAATAAGCCATGATTAAGTAGACAGCAGGGGAGAAAAAATGAAACCATAAAAACTCCTCAACACAAGGGAAAGCAGAGAAAGAAAATAAAACATCAAGAAAATATGGAGACAATAAAAAATAAATTACAAGATGGCCAGTTTAAATTCAATTACATCAATAATCACACAAGCTGTGGGTAATCTAAACAGCTTAGTGAAAAGGTACTAATTGTCCAATTCGATAAAAAAAGGAAGATCCTACCAAACGATGCCTTCAAGAAAGAAACCGACTTTAACTATAAAGACACAAATAAAAGCACAATCATGGCAAATGTTGTATTAAGCTATCAGTAATCAACAGAAAGACTGAGTGGCTATATTAATATCAAAGTAGATTTCAGACCAAATAATATTACCAGTGATAAAGAGTAATTTCATAAATGATAAAGAGGCAAATTCATCAAGAGGACATAATCTTAAGCATTTATGCATTTGATAACAGAGATTTAGAATAGAGCAATAACTTTATAGGACTGGAAGGAAAAATAAGCAAATCTACAATTATATTGGAAATTTTGACTTTCACTTTCAGTAGTTGATACACAAAGTAAACAAAAACCAGTAAGACAGTAGACTTGAGCAACACTATTAACCAACTCGACCTAGTTGTCAATTATAGAATACTTCATCCAACAACAGCACAATACGTACATTTTTCAAGTATACATGGAACATTTTCCAAGGTAGGCCATATTTTTAAAAAAATTCTTTATGATTCTAATCTCCATCCCAAAAGCTGGAAAGGAAAGAAAAGTAAAATTGCCATAATTTCCTCTTAGTATGTCAATGATATGTAGGTGCAACAATTTGGGATCCTATCTGTCACAAGTTTACTTAATATTACAGAACTGGGGCTTCCTAGTATGAATGACAGTAGTGATAATGTGATAGAACTTGTCTGTTAGGCTAACACAAAAGTTAAATGAAATTGGTTTAAGTTTTGGTCACATAAATATTATATATATGTTTTAACCTCATGTAAAGAATACATCTGTCTCAAGACAAACAAATCTCTCTTAATGACACTATTTTTATTATAACTGTAATTATACCAGCTATTTCCAATCATTCAATATTAGCTATAATTTTCATGAGTCTTAAATTCTTATTAATGTAAAAAAAACTGGAAAATAAAGACCATATGATGCTTTGGTTTCAAAATGAAAAAACCTTTTACCTAATATCCTATTAATAGAAAATTATGTATTCAAATTTTGCTGTTAAACTATTCCTACTTGATTGAAATCAATTGAGTTCAATGTTCTCATCTACTTTTTTCTTTCTTTAGACGTTTTAGACACTGGAATTCCACTATTAGAAGGGTTCATGTCAAATTTTTTTTCAAAGATAAACCATGATCTATCTCAAAAAATACTAATTTATGTAAAAACAGACAGAAAACTGGTTCAGTTTATTCATTTATAATATCAAGATATTAAACTTGGCTTTGGAAAATAAATGAGAAAGAGTGTAGACAGTAAAATTTTTAGCCATGAAAAATTATGTGGAGTGTAACTCAAATACCTGGGACCCAAAACAACCCCAGAATTCATTTAAAAAATTTGTATATCTATTTTTACATGTTTAAACTTCAGTCACCTTCAAACTACTCTCTGTTTGATGCAGTACACCTATTAAGATGCTTTTCCCACCGCTCAAAACAGTTTTTAACTTGTCGATTTTGATGCCTTTTAGTGTTTCTGCCGTTTTTTGTTTCACCCCTTCCACGTGAGCAAATGTTTCCCTTTGAGGACTTTTATTTCATCTGGGTAACCAAAAAAAAAAAAAAAGTCCCTGGGCGAGATTAGGTGAATAGGGAAGGTGGAGTACAGGGGTCATGCTGTTTTTGATCAAAAAATTGCTGAACTCTCAATGCAGTGTGGGCAGGTTGTTCGTGGAAGTCACTCGTCATAAAATGGGCAAATGCGTTGAAAGAAAACATTAATTGAAGCTGAATGCAGTTTCTCACAACAACACTAGCTAGTACATTGAGGCCAATGGGTTCCTAGAACACTTGCTTAGCAGGGAAAGACTGCATTACAAGAAGCTTGCCTTCCAAAAGATAATTTCGTTTCTTTCTGGGTCCCCCCCCCCTTGTATATGAAAGAAAAAAGCTTGAAAGCATGTACGTCAAAATGTTAATAGTGCATATGAGATCACAAACCTTTTTATTTTTGTGCTAATTTTTACTTTTTGCTTATTTTAAAGTGCATATTACTTTTGCAGTAAGAAAAATGTCACAAAGATATATTCAAATTATGAAACAAAATCATGTTGATTGACTAACAGAATGGTTGCATTAATACCCATAACCATCAAGTCAGACACGTCATTAATTCAATCAGTTGCCTTATTTTCTTCAGAATTACTGATGTTTGTCCCACTTAAATTGATCAAGAGTTTGTTTTAGTATCATGTAGGCAATCTCTTAGAAGTTTTTCTGAAAGAAACTCTGTGTCTATTAAACCTAGTTTGCTTTGCTTTGAAAGTAATTTTTCAGAATTCATTTCCTCTTACAGGTGCTGCCTTATGAATATACCATTTGTCCATTGGGTATTCAAGTGGTTAATAGACTAAATCTCTCTAATTATAGAGGAAATCAAGCTGTGTTGACAGCTCTACTATTTTGGGGGAGTGACAGCTCTGGGTGCCTGCCATTTTCTGACATTCAAGCTACACTTGTTAGTATCAGACATTCTTTGTAGGTGGCTCACTGAAGAAAAATGTTGCATGTGTTTTGTCAGATTTGTCTGCTCGGCTGTGACATCAATTTCCCCCTCACATTGCTCCAGATTCAAAGCCTAAAGAGTCAGCAACAGAATAATGCATTTTATTGCTACAAAATCCCTTTCTCTGAGTTGGAACAGAGATGCTGAAAGGTCATCAAGCTGGGAAACCGGGACCTGCGTTCTGGCCTTGGTTCTGATCTGTGACCCTATTGGTGTTGTTGGAATGGAATCTATTTTCTCATGAGAGAATTAGACTAAATTTTCTCTAGCTCCAATTTGGATTTAAGCTTCTAGGTTATTTTATATTTAATTCACTTCTGGATTTCAAAGAAATTTGGTTTACTAAGTCTTTAGGACATTTACGTTTCTCTTAAGACAATAACTTTGGTCTATTTGCAAGGGTGGTTTTTCATAACACCTTTTATTTCTTTTCTCTTTCTCCCTCTTAATTCCCAGGTTTCAGTTTAAATATCACCAAAAGAAATAGTTTATCACACAAAAGACTGTGAAACTTTTTGTAAGTATTTGTTTATTATTTTTAATCATTTAATAGGTGTGGCTACATGGATTTATATAAAGATCATATATCTATATCTATCAATATACACACAATTCTTATGAAAAAGTTGTATGAACCTGCTATGTTTTGGAGTCTCACTCTGTCACCCAGACTGGAGTGCAGTGGCCGCTCCCGGCCACCACAGCCTAGACCTGCTGGGCTCCGGCGATCCTTCCGCCTCAGCTTTCCGAGTAGCCGGAATTACAGGTGCGCGCTACCATGCCCGGCTGATTTTTTTATTTATTGTAGAGATGAGGCCTCGCTGCCCAGGCGGGTCTCGAACCCGCGGGCTCAGGCAATCCACTCACCTCAGCCTCCCAAAAGCGTGGGATTACAGGCTGAGCCACTGAGCCCGGTGAACCTGCTACGTTTCAACAAGCTCTGTCTGACAGATTGAAAACTGCATTTACTTAATAGTATTACTTTTCTTGCTTCATTAATCAAACTTAGGAAAATCTATAAAACATATTTTTATATGCTTCTCAGATTTTTAATTTATTTAATAAAATTTGCATAATTAAGAACTTTACAGCTAATTGAGCTAAATTAAATTTTGATGAAAGATTTATATAAAGTTTTTTCTTTTGGCACACACATAATTCGCTTACCATAAATAAAGAAAATCCTTAGAAGTTTGTGAACATTAAAAAATAATTTTATATTTAATGTTATATTTCAGGATTTTTAAAAATCAACAATGTATGTTTACTTTAAGTATAATGGTTGATTTCCATAAAGCTTTCTAAAATTGGTAAAGGTTAATATCTTTTAAGACATCTTGAATGTATGGCAAATATAACTCTTGAATTAAGAATCCATAACAAAATTGGAAACCGGTTAGTACATCTATAAGCATTCAAGTAAAACTCACTTGATGACTTCAGTTAAATGATGGCTAAAGTAGCATCTTAAAAATATTCTCCCACTAATCACTGTTTATCATGTCTGAAAATTTGTTGTCTACAACAGAAATGTGTTGTAGTCAGATGTTATAAGGATAAAGTTAGCCAAATTTGGGTAAATTCTTATCTCACTGGAATTGAATTCCATTACCATGAATATGTATTATGCAATTCATGTATCTCTCAAATAAGCAAATATTCTCACAAATTTTCTTCTATAATTAAAAAAACCTACCAATTAATTTTCTTGTCATGTATTAGCGTTTGTTAGTTGAACTATTTTAGTCATTTTCTACATGTCTACCTTTTAGACATCACCATACTTCTTTTATTCACTATACACAAGAGGCACGTATGTTCCTAATTGTCAGCATCACAGCCACTACCGCCAGCTACCATACTTGTTTGGGAAACTTTGTACATGTCTGCATTACTTGTGAATCTCTTTATCTTACAATGATTTTTCTTCCCTTCAAAACAGAAACTTCCTTTTAGATGCGTAGCAGATTTCTGCATTGTATCCAAATCTCCATTAACTTCTTTCTCCTTGATCTTCACCTTATAAATTTACCTTACTCTTATTTTGTGGGTATATGTAATTACCTGATCCTGGACTCAGTCACGTTTTGGTTAATAGAATATTAGATCTGATGCAAGGAGAGTGTTGAAAAGCGTTTGTGAGATTGGGTTTGAGTTCTGTTCTTTTACTGTCATAAGGACATGTTTGGGTTAGTCTCCTAGAGTAGATTGAGTAGATTGAGTCAGGTGACCCTCTGACACAAGGAGAAGACTGGCCAAGATCAGCCAGCTTCTAGTGAAAACCTAGACTCGTGAGATATAAATTCCTATTGTGGTATGACACTGAGGTTTGTTGGTTATGCATTAGTTTTGTTAATGATAGTAAACTGAAACATGACCTTTTAAAAATCATCATCCATATTAATAATAGTTTTGGGGGAATGGCTGTCTCAGATTTTTTTTTATCAGAAGAATCAATATCAACTATGATAGCATCATTCACATGCAGAAATTTTGTGATAAATTCTAATTTTGTCCATAATAATACATTTTAGATCTGTGCTGTGCTTTATGCCACTGAGGTTTGGGGTTGTTTGCTATGCATTCATTTTGTTGTGTGGCAAATATTAATATCTATAATTCTAAAAGTTCTTTCTGCCAAATTATTTTATCTTCTTTCATTTTTTCCACTTTTGTTGTTAATGTACACAATATTTCTAAGTGAGATCATAAATTTTAAAAAACCTTTAGAAACATTTTTCTTATTAAAATTTGAACTAAATTACTCTTAATTTCATTAATAGAAATTTGGAATCAATTTTAAGTTGATTTTAAATAAAATGTAGTCAATCTTAAATCAATTTTAAATAGGATTTTGGAATCAATTTCAAATGATTTTGGAATCAATTTTATAATGGTAGCAAAATTATTATTGAGATTGAACATACATTTAAGGTAGCCCTTTTCACCATCCTACAGCAAAAATTCTCCCTTCTCTATGAGTTTTCATTTCACGTTTTTTAGTATAATACTTAACATATAACCATGGAAGATATATAAGATAAAAATAGATAGATGATAGATAGATAGAGATTTATTTTTTCCTAAACAATTATTTCTTTGAAGTTGTGTATTATATCTTTCTCATCCTAAGGACTAAAAAAGATGTCAACAAATGTTTAGTTCTGAAATTCATCAGAAGATTTCAGGAATTTGTGTGAGGTGGCACAGCAAGCAAACATTAAAAATACAGTTGTTGTTAGTTAGATTTACACTTTTGGAAGTGCAAAAATACATTTACTTTGACAACTTTTTTCACATTCTGAATATGCATTTATCTTTAGAATGTGAAGGCAACTCCAGCTCTAAGTTATAAGCAGCAAATATTAGGATTTAAAATTTTAAATGTTCTTTCTGCTTGCTATTTGATAACACTGCTAAGCTTTTAAATTTTATTCTCAGACATGAATTTGATGTGTCTCTAAATGTCCTTTGGCAAAAAAAAAAAAGATTTCTATTTGAAACATTTCTTCAAAAATTTTATATTAATGGCAAATTACCCTACAGGAAAGTCTTTTGACTTACGCTTTTAGTCTATTCAGTGAAAGCACTCAGAACCTGCCTGTATTGTTGAAAAGAACAAGAAAGGCAAATAGTGATATTTTTCTTTAAGACTTTTAAAATCCCTTTGAGTTGTTAAAATAAAATTTATATGATCGTGAATGCAAATTATTGTTTAGGGAGTTTATACTGTTCGCTCTCAGGAATTTGTTTATGTTTCTTAACTTCTCATAGTATACTCCAATCTGGAACATTATAAAAAATTATATATGTTACTATATATAATGCTGTTTTATTGTTGGACTGTCACAATGGGAGCTAATATTTTTGATAACAGAAATTTAGATGATATAGCTTATATTTTTATTTTTTCTTGCCATAGATGTATTGTCAATAAATATTTTGAATACATAAGTAAATGGTTAAAAACTAAATTTATTGGCATTTTCATATTTATTTCTCTTTTTTCTCCCTCCCAGTAAATGATGCTAATTTTCCCTGTTGCCAAAGACAGGAATGAGGGAATTCTAAATTTTTCTATATACTCATCAGTGCTATAATTTTCTTCCTAAATAACTTTTAAAATGATGACCTTCCTACCCTCTTTTTCTCAGTATAGGTCTACTATTCACTCGTATTTCCATTGTACAGCAGTTTCTTTAAAAAAATTTTCCTTTCTCATTATAATCCAAGTTATTTTTCTAAAATACAAATACATCAAGTTCATATTTTCTTACTTAGGTTTTAATGAACGCGTAAGACTAGTTTGGTACCCCTAGTATCTTCACAACACCCTGTATGAATACATTGCAGTATATGTCATATTGTATGTTAGTCTATTTGCATATTTCTTGCCATAATCCCTAACTGTAAGCATATTGATAGGCCCAGTGTCTTATTTACCATTCCACTACTAGCCCTGAACACGATGTCTGGCAAATAGCATATGCTCATTAAATATTTATTGAATGAATCAAGTATTCCTATTGTTTTGGCTTGCCAATTTTAATTTTTTTATTTAAAAATTAAAAACACCTCCAAGTAATATACGTATATGGCTAAAACCCCAACAAAACACAGCAAATAGAATCAATGAATATTTTACAATGCAAAATAATAGTTTTTGCCTTACTTCTCCTTTCAGGCAATTACTTTTACCACGTTTCTGTTCTAAGTACATCTTATCTCAAACTTCTGAATATTATGCTAATAAGTGTTGCAGTTATTCATCAATTATGTACATTTTTGTGTGTTTCGGTTATGATGAATGCAGATCTAGCTTACTCAGCCAGCCGACTACCTCTTCCTCCCATTGGTTACCTTTTGACATATGTATCATCAGAATTTTCACTGGTCGCTTCGATCTTCAAGCAAAACAACATTAGTACACATTTTTTTCAGAAATCCTACACAATATCACCTTATTTTCTATTTTAAAATAAGATTATAAAATATCTCCTTCTTCCCTTTTTCCTTCTCCTTTTAATATCCCCTTTTTTGGTAGATTTACTCTTATATTCTCAAGGTGGATAAAATTTATCTTTTGTGCTATAATCACAGTTTACTTTTTTTCAATCATTGGACAATAATCCTAGAGTCATGTTCTATTGGGTTCTGTTTTTTATACTGAACTAACTCTCATTACAGTGTTTTTATTTTCTTCCTAAACACTCTACAATACTATGTGAACATTCAAATTCCCCCTCTAGAAATTCCCCCTCCAAACTCCTCCAGAAGTCTCTGTCATCTTCTAATAAATTGATATATAATTGCTTTACAGATCTGCTGATCTTTGATTCTGGAACCTCCCAATGTTACTATTATTGATTAGATCTACACTTTCCTTGAGATTATGTCTTTCTCTTTATTAATTCTCTTCAATCATTTTGATAGGGTAACTCTTTAAATAACTTCTTAGAAGATGCATTGTGGAAATAATATTTCTGAATACTCAAAATATTCCTAAACTTGCTTTATTCTTCCTGTCCATTGAGCAATACTTTAGGTATATACAATATCCTACATTAAAAATGACTTGTCCTTCAGGAATTAAGTCTTGTTTTTCCCCAATTTTATTAATATTTAACAGAAATAATTTGTATTTAATGAATCCTTTTTCATTCTCATCCAAGCAGTCTCCTTTTTTATTTATAAGGCAATAAATGTTTTCAGTTTTTGCCATGTGTGGAGGCATAACTTGTGGACTAGCAGATGACTTTGGAAATAAAATAATACTGACACTGATAAAACATTAGAGAAATACTTGTTACAGAATAAAATTGTTCTAGTTTATTTCTCATAGCCTATATAGGCATTTTTTAAATTAGAAAATATAGTTTATTTAAAAAGTAATTGCCGGGCTCGGTGGCTCAGCCTGTAATCCCGTGCCTTTGGGAGGCTGAGGTGAGTGGATTGCCTGAGCCCGCGGGTTCGAGACCCGCCTGGGCAGCGAGACCTCATCTCTACAATAAATCAAAAAATCAGCCGGGCATGGTAGTGCATGCCTGTAATTCCAGCTACTTGGAAGGCTGAGGCAGAAGGATCGCCGGAGCCCAGCAGGTCGAGGCTGCGGTGGCCGGGAGCGGCCACTGCACTCCAGTCTGGGCGACAGAGTGAGACTCCAACTCAAAAAAAAAAAAAAAGTAATTTAGAGAGGTGGGAAGAGGTTCACTTCCCCAAGGTAGAGGAGGAATCCAAAGCCAGGACACATGGCAGTGGTCGTGGCTCCAAGAGCACATGGATACACTAGAATCTAGCAAGGCAATGGCCTATGTAGGTTTTTTTTTTTTAATGAGAATAATTCTCTAGATTGAATGATTGGTTATTGCATGATGATTAAAATGTCAGTTTATCTGCCTGGAGTGGTGATGGTGGAAAACAAGCATGTGACTACTCTGCATACAGACTTTTAATTGATTCATTGTTTCAATTACTCTTTTATTTTTTTATTTTTTATTTTTAAAGATGTGGGCCTCAATTCAGGGTTTGGTATGCAAGTGTTCATTATGCAGGTACCCTTGTTAATGAGGTGTGCTCCTCCCTCCCTCCCCTGGCAGTTTCCCACTACCGTCAATTCCTTTCTTAGAGTATTATGGTAATTGTTCAAGATCCACTTATGAGTGAGAACATATGGTACTCTGTTCTTTGTTTCTATGATAGATCACTGAGTATGATAGACTCTAAATACATCCAAGTTGCTGTGAAATTCATATGTTTGTCCTTCTTTATGGCTGTATAATATTCCATTGGGTATATGTACCACATTTTTAAAAATCCAGTCCAGCTTTGATGACCAGCGTGGTTGGTTCCATGTTTTTGCTATTGTAAATAGAGCTGTGACAAACATGAGTGTGCAGGTATCTTTTGGGTATAATGAATTGAGTTCCTCCAGGTATATTCCCAATAGGAGAATTGCTGGGTCATATGGAAGGTCAATTTCTAGTTCTTTCAGAAATCGCCACACTGTCTTCCAAAGAGGTTGCACTAGTTTGCATTTCCACCAGCAGTGTAGAAGCATTCATTTTTCACTGGACCCTTGCCAGCATCTGTTGTTGTTTGTTTTATTAATGATGGTCATTCTTACTGGGATTAGGTGGTAGCTCAGTGTGGTTTTAATTTGCATTCCTCTGATGATGAGTGAGACTGAGTACTTTTTCATGTGTCTGTTGGCTGCCTGTGTATCTTCTTTTGAGAAGTGTCTAGTCATGTCTTTTGTCCACTTTTTAATGGGGCTGTTTGTTTTTTTTCTTTCTGGAGCATTTGAGTTCCTTGTAGATCCTAGATGTGAGACCTTTGTCAGATACAAAGTTGGCAAATATTTTTCCCATTCTGTGGGCTGTCTCCCTGCTCTCTTGATGGTTTCTTTTGCTTTGTAGATGCTTGTCATTTGATGAGATCCCACTTGTCTACCTTATTTCTTATGGTATGGACACTCAGGGTTTTGATCAGGAATTAGTTGTCAATTCAACATTGCTAAGATGTCCATTATACCAAAGGCAATCTACAGATTCAATGCAATACCCATTATATTACCAATATCATTCTTCTCAGACCTGAAAGTGACATACAGAAACTCATATGGAAACGTAAACCACCACAAATAGCCAAAACAATCCTTAGCAAAGGAAACAAAGCAGGAGGTATCACACTTCCAGACTTCAAACTTTACTCTAAGATTACAGTAATCAAAACAGCCTGCTATTGGTATAAGAACAGGCACATAGCCCAATGGAACAGGACAGAGATTCCAGAAGCAAAGCCTCAATTTCGCAACCAACTCATCTTTGACAAAGCCTCCTCCACCAAATCACTGGGGAGAGGAGAACCTATTCAGTAAAAGGTGCTGGGAAAACTGGCCGATCACATGCAGAAGATTGAAACAGGACCCCTAATATACCATATACAAAAATTAACTCTAAATGGATCAAAGACCTCAACGTAAAACCTCAAACTATGAGAATCTTAGAAAATGCAGGAGACACCCTTGTGGAAATTGAATTAGTTACTCTTTTAACTTGAACTTGCCTCATTTCACGGTTCTTGTCTTCCCCTGGGTTCCGCAGGCAGAAGACTTTCTCATTGCTGATTTTTAAAATGGTGTTTATCTTTTAAATTTGTCAGGCTCAATTCCTCACCTGATTCATATCTAGTAAAAAGCTTCCTTTTTATTGCTGTGAGTTGGTTAGTTTATTTTTTAACTCTTTGCTGGAATTTTATTATGATATCCTAGAAAAGAAGATAAATAAATGTGCTTTGCCCACACCCCTGAAGTGGATTGTCATTAGAAGGACGATGGTCTTTACTTTATTGTCACCTCTTAAAAAGTATTATTTTCTCGGCCAGGCTTGGTGGCTCAGCCTGTAAACCCAGCACTTTGGGAGGCCGAGGCGAGCAGATTGCCTGAATCTGAGGGTTTGAGACTAACCTGGGCAACTTGGAGAGATCTGTCTCTACAAAAAAAAAAAAAAAAAAAATAGCTGGGCATGGTAGCATGTACCTGTAGTTCCAGCTACTTGGAAGGTTGAGGCAGAAAGATCCCCGGAACCCAGCAGGTCAATGCTGGGGTGGTCATGAGTGTGTCACTGCACTCCAACCTAGGCAATAGAGTGAGACTCCAACTCAAAAAATATATATATATTTTCTCCAGTGCATTTTAGTGAAGAGGATTAGACTAAAAATAAAGTTCAGTTATTCTAGCCTTTGGGACCAAGAATATTTTGTTGAAATGCATTTCATTATCTATTACATTTTAATTATTTTCTCATTGTTCCTGGTGTATTCAACTTTTCAAAATAACATTATAATTTAATCATTCAATGAAAATAATAGTCAAGTTGCAAGTTTGAAGATATCTTTGAAAAATGAACACATTTTTCACTCTATCAAGTATAGAATAATGACACAATACATGGCACAAACTACTGTGAATCACCTCTTAATATATTCCTGATGTGTATAACATCCAATTATTTATGTAGATTTCAATTAATTATTTTACAAAATTATGTATTGACTGTGTCACTAAGAAAGTATATTCAAATTAGAAGGGTTTACAACAATAATGAAGAGGTTAGTTACAAGAAATAATAAGATTCCTATGATTTGTAAACTGATGGGACTACTTGAAAATAAAATTTGTTCAAATTTAACTCTTAACATTTCAGGGAGTTGTGCACAGAAAACTAAATTCTATTTATATAGAAGACTTTGGATTATGTAAAGCAAAGCATTCGTTATTTATGGAGCATAGCAATAGTTATAAAATTTGGCTTTTCTATCATACTAAAATTCCACCAAAGGAAGTAAAAACTAATAACATTGCAAATGAATGAAGATTTTTTCTATTAGAAATATATTAGTCAAAAAAGTTAAATGCATTTTATCATTGTTTGCTAAAATAATAAAATTACCTGATCATGCAATCATTAGCAGTTTTGAGAAGCTTGCTCTGAATTAATTAATACTCTGTTGGGAGATAATTACAAAAGTTTCTAACTTTAAGGTATGCTGACAGGGAAAATTTTATTTTATAAAGCATGCTATTTAAAATTGGACTATGGTCAGCATAAACTAATTGAACAAAGAGACCACACTTTCATTTAAGTATCAGGCCATTATTGTCTTGAATTATTAAAAAAATTGTTTTAAACTGAATCTGCTGGGGGGATACCTCATCAACAAGGGTACATGCATAATGAACATTTGTTTACCTAACCCTGAATTGTATCCCACATCTTTAAAATAAAAATATTAAATTTAAAAATCCTTGTATATTGAATTGTCATTCATTGAGATCTAGGATTGTTTCACTGCAAAAATTTATTTTGGTGAGCAAATGTGTCCACTAATAAACAGGTTGGGATAAAGTCAATGTGGTTCAAAGTTTAGATCCTTCTTTCCTTTTAAAAACTAATTTTATAACGGTCTTCTGGAAAAATACTGTTCTCAGCTCCTTGTTTGCAATTTTAATGTGTGGACATTTGTACTTGAATGGCAATTGAAAAGAAGTTTGTATAAAATTTGTACATTTTCATATATAATGTGAGTTCTTTTTATTATAAAAGTTTCTAATTTTTGTTTTATGAGTTGGGGTGGAATTTTATGTTACTTCTTTCTTTTATTGTGTTATATGCTGTTTTGTACTTTGAGTATAACTTCAGAGCAGTGAGGTAATAGACCTAAGATTGCTTTCTGATCACCTGTGAACTTTTCTCCTTTTTAACAGAACCTAAATTTTGCTGGTGATGGCAGGTAGCCTGGTATAGTACTGTATTCTGCCCTTGAAGAAAAGGCTAGGACTGGACACAATATTTGCCAATAAGATAGAAACAGAAGTTGATATCTAAGCCTTTCAGAAAGTTTCAGAAGATGGCAGATTCAGTTGGTTGGTACTTTTTTGTCTTTGACATTTTTTTCTTCCAGGCTAAATAACATACGTCATAATTGAAGCTAGAGTTACTATTTTATTTTATTTTTTGCTTTTTATACCATTTTATTCCAACCCGAGCACCTCAGTATAAAACTAAACACTGGTGAACCGTTTTTCCTAATTCTCCATTACTGTAAATATACAAATTCTCCTAGAAGTTCAACACTTAAATAGATTGTGTCATCTCTGACACATGGTAGAATTCATACAATGGAAATGCTTCAAATAATTAGAGCAATATATTGAACTGGTCAAAATAAAATGAACTTTGGAAAACAAAGCTGCAAGATTGTTACTAACATATCACAATACTTTATGTTACAAATTTTGGGTACATTGCTTATTATGGTTCCAGTCATGTAGGAACAACTGAAGCCCCTTCCTTTCAAGGGGGGAGAGAAAGAAATAGTTGGCTGTTTTTAGTAACTGTACATTTTGTACACTTTTAAGTGACTTATATAATACAGAAAAGTATTATATATATGGAGCCTACAATGCAGTACTCTATTTACAGTACAGCTGAAGATGGAATTAAAAATAATCAAGTTTGAAATACATAATTGTTATTGCATTGACTATATTATGTCAAAAGGGAACAAAAGCCCCCCACCGCCTCCAAACAACAAAACCTATGTAATGGCCAGTGGTGATTAAATAGAAATCACAGACACTTGTTTTGTTTCATTTCTGTTGAAGAGCTCACGTTTGATGGAAACATGATCCACTAAGATGTATTTATCAGTCCTCATATTCCTGAAACAAGATGGAGTTACATTTGACTTTTACTCCATTTAAAAAATAATAGGACTGGCTATAATTCAGATGCCATTAATGTTCATTTTCCCTCCTAGAGATGTGGGACTGTTTTCTTGCGGACAAATAAAATTCGAAGCCACCAACTGACTGAATAGGCCCCTCTTATCCAAGGAAACTCCAGAAAAATTTTTAAAAGAAGTTTCCAGCCGGGCTCGGTGGTTCAGCCTATAATCCCGCGCCTTTGGGAGGCTGAGGTGAGTGAATTGCCTGAGCCCGCGAGTTCGAGACCTGCCTGGGCAGCGAGACCTCATCTCTACAATAAATCAAAAATTTAGCCGGGTGTGGTAGCGCGCACCTGTAGTTCCAGCTACTTGGAAGGCTGAGGCGGAAGGATCGCCAGAGCCCAGCAGGTCGAGGCTGCGGTGGCCGGGAGAGGCCACTGCGCTCCAGTCTGGGCGATGGAGTGAGACTCCAACTCAAAAAAAAAAAGAAGTTTCCAGGTGATGACAAGAGGAGAGGCCAGTCGCATCTCAGTGCACCCTTTCCTCACTGAGGGTTACCAGCTTTCTTTCCTAAGACTTAAACAGAAATTAACCATGGAAAACAAAGAAAGAAAGGCTCCTCTACTGACTCCCACCAACCACCTGAGCCTGTGGGCACACTCCTCTCCCTTTTTGTGGTTTTAACATGATGGCTGACCCGTTTCACAAAGCATTCCTCCTTCATAAATACTCCCAACCACAGACAGGTTCAGGCCTTGTTTACCAGGCTATGCACAGAACGCCTCTGCCTCCTAAGTTTCACCTTTTGACCTACAGAGCCTAATTTTACTGCATTTTAATGTTAAGGGTCCACCCCAAAGTGAACTTGGAACATGTATAACGTGTGTGACTGTTTACCACTCATATGGATGACCCCACCTTCACAAATCTCCATGGCTCCTCTTGCAACCTGTTAAACATGTATATTCAACCAACCTGTTTAGAATAAAATTCCTACCGTCTCCTTCTCCTTCAAAGTGTCTGTTTACAGTTTCAGCCAGAGGCTCTGCTGAAGGTTGCAGCCCTTCTCAGAAATAAAGTGCTCCTTTCT
Source organism: Cephalopachus bancanus (assembly GCA_027257055.1). Lineage (NCBI taxonomy): Eukaryota > Metazoa > Chordata > Mammalia > Primates > Tarsiidae > Cephalopachus > Cephalopachus bancanus. The sequence continues at coordinate 5,927,274 of JAPVLO010000138.1, forward strand.
AAATGTACAGACCTCGTGATTTTAAGTTGACATTGACCGTTAGGGTAAAGACACAGACTCACAGTAGCCCAGACCAGAGATATTTGAGTGACTACTTAATTTGCCTGCTTTCATTCCTTTTATTACCTGAAGAAAATACATCTCAATCTTATTTAAGTCATTACTTGGGACTTCTCATGTATGCAGCTGGACTTAATCCTGAAGTGTAATACCTGATTTGAGCAGGATATGTTTGGATCACCCGAGGGAGTATTTTAATATAACAGTGGCCATACTCTACCAGCACCCAGTTAAATTTAACCAGTTCACTCTGGATGATTACATGGACATTACTATTTTTAAAGTGTCCCAAGAAGACTAGTGTGTAGTTAAGTTGGAGACCATCCCTCCAAATGTTTCATTTGGTCTGTCCACTGTAGGGATAGAGTTTTAAGTGAAATAATTAGCCCCCATTCAGAAATTCACCTTAAAAATATTTATTGTGATTGCTCTAGCCAGGGCTTCCAATACTATGCTGAACAGGAGGGGTGAGAGTGGGCATCCTTGTCTAGTTCCAGTTTTCAGGGGAATTGGTTCCAATTTTTGTCCATTTAGGAGTATGCTGGCTGTGGGTTTCTCGTAGATGGCTTTGACTATTTTGAGGTATGTTCCCTGTACGCCTAGATGTTCAAGGGTTTTTATCAAGAAGGGGTGCTGGATTTTATCAAAAGCTTTTTCTGCATCTAATGATATGATCATGTGGTTTTTGTTTTCACATCTGTTGATGTATTTAATTACATTTATGGTTCAACGACTTGCATCCCAGGAATGAAGCCTACTTGGTCATGGTGGATGATTTTTGAGATGTATTGCTGAATCTGGTTTGCTAGGATCTTGTTGAGAATTTTAGCATCTATGTTCATCAAAGATATTGGCCTGTAGTTCTCTTTCTTTGTTGGATCTTTACCTGGCTTGGGTATCAATGTGATGTTTGCTTAGTAAAATGATTTGGGGAGAGTTCCATCTTTTTCAATCACCTGGAATACCTTCAGTAGGATTGGTATCAGCTCCTCCTTAAATGTCTTGTAGAATTCTGCTGGAAAGCCATCTGGACCAGGGCTTTTTTTTTTGTAGAAAGTTTTCTTATTACGTAGTCGATTTCCTTGATTGTTATTGGTCTATTTAGGGTCTCAATTTCTTCTTGTTCCAACCTAGGTAGGCTGTGTGATTTGTCAGAAAGTCCTCCATTTCCTTAAGGTTTTCAAGCTTGTTTCCATACAAGTGTACATAGTAGTCTCTAATGATCTTTTGTATTTCTTCAGGGTCAGGTGTGACTTCATCTTTTGTGTTTCTGATTGTAGTTATTTGGTTGTTTTCTCGTTTTTTCTTGGTCAGTCTAGCTAGGGGACCATCCATCTTGTTTATCCTTTCAAAGAACCAGCTTTTTATTTCATTGATTTTTTTGTATTATCTTTTTGTCTTGTATGTCCTGGATTTGGGCTTTTATTTTGGTGATCTGGATTCCCCATGCACAAAGGTTAACTCCAAATGGATCAGAGACCTAAATGTAAAACCTCAAACCATAAGAACCTTAGAAAAGGAGGGAAATACCCTCATGGAAATCGGAACTGGCATCCAATTCCTGAACAAGACCTGAAACCCACAGGTCATAAGAGAGAAGATAGACAAGTGGGCCCTTATTAAACTGACAAGCTTCTGCAAAGCCAAAGAAACCATCAAGAGAGCAGGGAGACAGCCTACAGACTGGGAAAAAGTATTTGCCAACTCTAGATCTGACAAAGGCTTAACATCCTGGATCTACAAGGAACTGAAACGTACTGAAAAGAAGAAAACAAACAACCCCATTATAAAATGGGCAAAAGATATGAACAGATACTTCACAAAAGAAGACATCTGAGCAGCCAACAAACACATGAAGAAATGCTCAACCTCTCTACTCATCAGGGAGATGCAAATCAAAACCACACTGAGATACCACCTAACTCCAGTCAGAATGGCAATTATCAACAACTCAAAAAATAACAGCTGCTGGAGAGGGTGTGGCGAAAAGGGAACACTTCTACACTGTTGGTGGGAGTGTAAACTAGTACAACCTCTGTGGAAAGCAGTGTGGCAATTCCTAAAAGCTCTAAAAATCGACCTTCCATATGACCGCACAATCCCCCTACTGAAAATATACCCTGAAGAACTCAAATCACTCTATAAAAAAGATACCTGCACACATATGTTTATCACAGCGTTGTTCACAATAGCAAGAACCTGGAAACAACCATACTGCCCATCAAAAAAGGACTGGATTAAAAAAATGTGGTACATATACACGGTGAAATACTACACAGTCATAAAAAAGAACAAAATCATGAATTTCGCAGCAACCTGGATGGAACTAGAGTCTATAATACTGAGTGACCTCTCACGGAAACAAAGAGCCGAGTGTCACATGTTCTCACTCATATAATGGACCTTGAACATCCAATGTAATACTATAATGACTGATGGTACTGGGAAACTATGGGGGGGGATGGGGTTAACAGTAGCAAATATCTCTCTGGGGATGGGGAAACACCTCTTATCAACAGGGTGCCTGAATGAAACGTAATTGTACCCCTAACCCTTAACTGTACCACACAAAACCATAATAAAAAATATTGATTAAAATACAAAAAACAAAATTTATTGTATATAACTCAAGTTCTAAAAATAATTGAGCTTCCATTTTGGAATTTTTTTAATGTTATATTTTTAATTAAACATGATCATTACCTTGAAAAGTCCAATAATGAGCAGTAGTGTTCTGAAATTATAATACTTCCTCATTTTTAATTAAACATGATCATTACCTTGAAAAGTCCAATAATGAGCAGTAGTGTTCTGAAATTATAATACTTCCTCACTGTCAGGTGTTGTCAATCAAGATATTTCCATTTGGATTTTAAAAATGATACATATATGTACGTGTTTTTAAATTAAAATATGTCACATGGGGTGGAAGTAAATGAAGCCAGGATATAAAGTATCCCTTATTTTTGTGTTATGGCTACTAATTTCAGATGGATCAAAGCATTGACCATAATAGCATTCAATGTGTCCTATATAAGAAATCATATGATAAACTTCCCTTAGAATTTAGCATAAGAAAATATCAGTATATTTTAAAACACTAAGAACATTTTGTATTGAAAATTATACAATTTTATGTTATTTGCCTATTCTGTTGAAATATAGGCCTTTTCTCGTCTATTTCTTGAATGTCATTATAAATTCAGATTAGCACTTTGTCAATGATATGAGTTGCCTATAGTTTCCCCAATTTGTCATTTGTTTTCTGATTAGAGTTTTTTGCTATGCAGAAATTTTGAATTTTAGGTACTTGATGCGTTTAATACTCATAACATGGAGTTGTAGAAAATATGTTTTTATGTTTCTGTACAGCTCAGTTTTGTGAGAAAAATCTTGGAACTTGCTCTAAAGAGTAAGCCTGTGAAGTTAATTTTACAACAGATAGAACCCCAGAGAAATTTACCTAACTCTGGAAGTGTGTATTGACATTTAAAGAAAGACAGAGATCTGGGACTGTGCAGGTATCCCTGGGTTGCAAAACTGGAGACAAGGTTCTTACCTTTCCCCAAGAAAGGTACATTACAAAAGGTGATATTAAGAAATCAGAATTTCATCCTTCTTTATGGCTGCATAATATTCCATCCTGTATATCATGACACTGTAAGAAAGTGGCAGTAGTGCCATGCTGCCAGTGGAGGGAAGAAAGGGGCAGATAACATCAATAAGAGTATCTGATCCAAACTAGGTGAAGTGAGGATCAAAAAGAGGCCCAAACAATACCTGTACGATGACCACTTACCAACCTAATCCTAAACTGTACCCACGTATTTAAAATAAAATAAAAGACAAGCAAAAAACAAAACAAAGCAAAAGAAATCAGAATCTTCCCAAGGAGACCAGGCTTTTCTCCCTACTTCAAGAAAGATAGAAGAGTGGTATTTCTGTAAGCGCCCAGATTTCTGTTTTGGTGTTTTTTGTGTATGGCACAAACCCCCATTACACGTAGGTGACATCTGACTCTAGTCACTTTGCACTACAGGCAAGAAATACGCTGAAGAGGAGTCAGTGTCACCATTACTATGCAACTAATAATAATTAATCTGCTGCTTTTCCAGAACTTCCTGTGTGCATCCAGATTATTATTCATGTACATAAACATTACAAACTTAACCCATTCCTTTTTATTTAATAGTTACAAATGATATCTCTTGGCCAAAGTTACAACATATTGTTTATGGCTTCATAGTTTTTAAACCCTTAAATTTTTATTAACTTGTAGTTTTTCTTCATAGACAGCGTGAGGTAAATGCACACTTTACACATGACTGCATGTTTGACCCAACACAATTTGTCCAAGTGTCTGTTGATAGCCCTCTGTTTTGTTTGTGTGTTTTGTCTTTCATAGTGTTATGAGAATGGGATGGTATCTGACACGAAGACATTGGAGGTAGGTCCTGTCCTATGAATCTCCTTAGTTGGCACCTAATGGTACAGCTGAACTGTCAGAGTCTCCAAGTCAAAAAACTCCATCAGTCTCCTCGTTCTTTCTCCCTTCTTCCCTCTGTCCTTTTTGCTTCTTCTCTCCTACTTTTTTCATTCTTACTTCATTCCTCTGTATTTTATTTTTAAGTTTTCTCTCTCTTTCTTTTTCTTCCTTTTTTTTTTTTTTTGGTGTGTGTTGCAGTCTCACTCAGTTGTCCAGGCTCAGGCTGGAGTTGCACCATCATGGCTACTGCAGCCTGAGTCTTCTAGGCTTAGGCAATTCTTCCTCCTTAGCAGTCCAAGTAGCCTGGAACTACAGGTGCACCACCCACACCTGGTTATTTATTTATTTTTATTATTGTAGAGACAAGGTCTTACCAATTTGCCCAGCTTGGTCTCAAACACCTAAGCTCAAGCAATTCTCTCACTTTGACCTCTCAAAATGCCAGGATTACAGATGGGAGCCACCATGCCCAATGACTGTGTTGGGTGATATTTAAGTATTTGGAGTTTTCCTATGTATCTATTGCTATTGTATCTAGAGCAATTTAATTCCATTGTGGTCAATGAATATGCTCTGCATAATTTTAGGTTATTGAAATTTACTTACAGTTGTTTGATGGACTAGCATATAAACTTTTTTTTGGTGAATGTATACTTGATAACAATTTTGGTACTGCAATTGTTGAGTTTATGTTTTATAAGTCTCAATTAGAATGAAATGCTTTATATATTTAAACATTCTACATCTTTACTGATATATTGACTATATAGTTTATCTATTGCCAAAAGGCAGGTCTTAAATCTCCTACTATACTATAATCGGGGACTTGTCTACTTCTTTCTACCGAGTGATGAATACATCTTAATTATATTTATGGTATATTTTCAATTTTAGAATTTCTGTTTAACTTTTTATTAAATTGAATTTGCCTGTGAAACTGTTCTTTTCCTCATTCTTGAACATACAAATCATGGTTGCATGAATTCTGTGTCTAATATCTTTAACACATATTGAAGATATGTCTTTTTATATATCACTATATATAATATGTATAATATAAGCAGGATAAGTCCTAAAAAAACCATCATTTTTTATTCTCTTACCTGAGAATTATATACTGCAGCTAAGGGTGAAATAATTGTATATGATTGTATCATATGTTTACTAAAACAAACAACTCTAATCATGAAAAGCATTATTTTAAAGCACAGCATTAATTGATATTTTATTAAACTTACTATTTATTGTTTGCAACCCAAAGGCAATTTAAAATGAAGAGAAGACACAATGGACATGTATTATTGAGAATTTCAGATTTAGGATATCACGTTTCTTTAAAGCATAAGCACTCTAGATAGTTTCTCTATTTGGAATCATACTCTGACCAACCTCAGTTTCAAATTTGTACACAGCTGACCCAAAATAATGATACTGGTAACAACAGCTTCATGCTTTATGGGACTTGTGGAAAGAGAGAGAAGCATGATCGATCCTCTTTCATGAGATGTCGAGCCCTGTAGGCTTCCTTCAAAGGAGTTTTTTGTCCTCATGTGGAAAGAGTAAGGGATAGGAGAAGGAAAGAAAGAACCCACTCCCTTTTAATACAGCGTCTGTGAAAGTGATTCAGTGAGGCAGAAAGCTTCATTGCAAGTTTATGTTACAGGTCCTATAAGAGCCAAAAAATAGAAAGTGAATTCCAAAACTCCTTTTAAAAAACCAGATTTTAAAAAAAGCAACAGTGGACTGCCAGGTTAAGTCAAGAGCTGTACCTATAAAAATGAACAGATATGGAAATTGAAAAAAAAGTCTGTGCTAGATTCGTTTTATTAAATATCTATCTACTTGTATTGACTTCCTTTTGTGGCAACACTATCAAAAAATTATTTTCCCCATATGTATCCAAATATTTATACTCCAAAGCATGAAAGCCTAATATTGAAGTTAGAAAAAAATTAACAAATTAATAAACCCTAGACTCACATTTCTAATATACCCCGCAGTGTGTGTGGGGGCAGGGGAAGAGGGTGAGGTGTGTGTTTGTATGAGTGTTTGTTCATGTGCATGTGTGTGTTTGTGTATGTTTTTCTGCATGTCACATTTTGGCTTACTGTATATTAGTCTGTATTATATTAGTTTTAACATTGTCAATCTATAATCTTCATGGAATTTCACACACAAATCTATACTATCAACTTTTCTTGCAAGAAAGAGATGTGAAAAAGGCAGGCCCGCTGATATGGAGATAATTTGTTGAAACTCAGCTCTCTTTAGACTGAGTATGCACACTTCTTTGCCATAGTCCTTATCTCTCTTATTATCTCCCTGATATGAGGTGTTAGCTATCTTTTGTGACATTTTCAATTATTTAATTGTAATTTAGGAGAAAAGTTTTTACTCATGTATCCATTAAAATAGAAAAAAATCAAAAGACTAATGGTTCATGTGTTTCAGATAAATGGTAATACACATCATTCTTAGTAGCGGTGAAGAATATTTATGCCTTTTTGCATGCAAGTTACGTTATTGTAAAAAGCAAAAATACACTGTTTAACAAATTAGTCATGCTAAGATATATGTTAGTATTCAGAAATATCAAATGACTGAGAAAACAAAAAAGTGGCAATTCAGCATGGTTTATTTTAGATATCACAGTGCCCATTAGCACTTCTCTTTGGACATTTATATCTTGACAAGCTTTCAAGTTTTGGAAAGTTGAAATATTATTATCACTATCACATATGATTTTATATATGATAAATATTCTATTAGTCTTAGTGGAAGCCAGGGTGCACAATCATTTTCTCAGCCACTCTGGTTGCCAGAGTTGGGGCATATCCCAGACTGTGAATTAAGAGTAACAAATGAAGTTATTCAGGAAAAGTAAACACCTCTTTCTTTTCGGCTGGCCAATTAGAGCAAGATTGACTTTATGAGGTGGTCTGTCTTTCATGCTGATCACTGATCTAGTGCTAGTAGCATCATGTCTGTAGGACAACAGTCATTTACAGTGGAGATAGTCACAGTTTTCTTACCTGACTGTTTTGAGCAGTGATTTGGGACACTATCACCAATACTACGAACTCAATTAGCAGAAGTTAGTTTCTGTTATTTCAACAAATGACCCCTAAAGACAGCTCAAATTGTTACCAAGATCCTTTCAGATTTGGGGGAAATCTTCACTAGTTATCTAAACTCAAGGCAAACAAAACAAAAAAGTACTGTTAACTATTAAGGAATGAGATTCCTTAGTCTGTGTTAATCTGTAGACAAAGAGTAAAATACATGTATTTCCAGGCAAGTATGACAAAGATGGCCATGAGCTACAATATGCATAAGGAGGAAATGAAGAGGTGGTAGTTTAGTGGATTGTAATTTCAGGTTGGTTGAAGTCCCTCGGAATGAGTGTTTCTGTGAAAGTTATTGGTGAAAACACAAGAGCAGATTTTACCTAAATAATGGAAGACTTTAAATTTCAGATGTTGGTATACTCACAATTCTCCTCCAGTGATATTTGCTGTATTAATACCATTACATTAATTACTTATACATGTGTTATAAATCCTATATAACATTTTCACTTTTGTTTAAACACAATTGTCTTTCAGAGAGATTTAAATAATGTGATAAAAATGTACTATAGTCACTCATGCAGTGATCATTTCTGCAGCTCTTCTTTGGGGATTCCATGTTTATATCTGGCATCATTGCTCTTCTAAATCTTGAAGGACTTATTCTGACATTTCTTGTACTACACGTCTGCTGGATTGTTTCAGCTTTTCTCTGTCTGGATTTGTATAATATGTTTCAGCTCTTGCATGGCTGAGAATGTCTTATTTCTACATTTGTATTTGAAATATATACATATATATATTGTTTTCCTTTCATTACATTAAGTTGCTTCACAGTCTTCTCACTTGAATTGTTTTGGGTGAGAAATCTCTGCCAGATTGATGAGTCTTTTTCATCTGCCCCCCCCTTTTTTTGAGTTGAAGTCTCACCCAGACTGGAGTGCAGTGGCCGCTCCCGGCCACCGCAGCCTCGACCTGCTGGGCTCCGGCGATCCTTCCGCCTCAGCCTTCCGAGTAGCCGGAATTACAGGCATGTGCTACCACGCCCGGCTGATTTTTTGATTTATTGTAGAGATGAGGTCTCGCCTGCCCAGGTGGGTCTCGAACCCGCGGGCTCAGGCAATCCCCTCACCTCAGCCTCCCAAAGGCGCGGGATTACAGGCTGAGCCACCGAGCCCAGCTCATCTGGCCACTTTTAAGACTTTTTCTTTCTCACGGGTTTTAAACAATCGAATGAAGATATTTTCTTGTGTTCCTGTGCTTGACTTTTATTGGGCTATTATTTTCAAACTTTTTTCTTATAACTTTAAAATTCTTTTCATTAGTTATCAACATAAGAATTTAAAAATCGTCTTCAGTCATGTGCCTTAAAACTTGAATTTAAAGATGGAACTTTACTACACTTGCCAAAAACAATACTTTCCTTAGTTTGTGTGTTTGAGTGTGTGTGTGTGTGTGTGTGTGTGTGTGTGTGTGCGTGTGTGTTTAATTTAGTGAGTCTTGACTGCTGGAATCATCTTAGCATCTCTCATTCACCAGGTAAATGACATCAATGTCTTAGTATCATCCACAGGCTGTAGCTAACTTCTCTTATCTGGCAGTTATTTGTTTAAATTGGTTCTGCTATAATAAAAAAGAGGGTTATTTTTATTAAAAGTTTACCTCAGGCTATGTGGAAAATAGTTTATTTTTGAAAAACTATAGGTTCTCAGCAATCAGCATAAATGTCTAGAACAATATTGTACCTACCGTATATTTTTCCTGTGGTTCTTCCTAATTTTCTCTCTTCTTTCTATTTCAAAATGCAGTAAGACCATGTGTATTGTCTAACATTATATATATAACATTATAGGGAAATGTAATGTTAAAATATATATGGAAAGAGAGATCCTAATGGAGTACTGTGAATATGCCTTGAAAAGTAATGCAGAATGGTAAGAGACAATTTTCTTCTTTAATCAGTTAAGATGCTGTGCCCACAAAGTAAATCTATAAATTCAGTAACAAAGGGGTATAGTCTTCTTTATAGTTCTCAGCCTCCACTAATATTGATTAAAATCATTTCTCCGCTATAATTAATAAACATTTCTTCAGGAGCCTGTCATATCTTTGATCAACACGTCTAGATTCTTATGCTGTTAAAAATTTGCATCTTTTTGTTTGCACTATTTTAATTGATCTCAGATACTGTGACAGTTAATTTATGTATTTTAACTTGACTTGGCCTAGGTGTCCAGACAGTTGGTCAAACATCCAGGGGGTTTCTGGAGAGGGTGTTTTTAGGGTCACGTTTAAGTTGATAGACTGAGTAAAGTAGACTTTCCTCCATCAGGTGACTGGACCTCATTCAATCAGTTGAAGGTTTGAATAAAACAACAAAAAGGCTATCCCTTCCATGGCTGGAACATTAATTTTTTTCCTGCCTTTGGACTCAGACTGAAACATTGGCTTTTCATAGTTCTCCAGCCTGCCAACAGCAGATCTTGGAACTTGTCAGCTTCCATAACCATGCAAGCCAACTCCTTATAATAAATCTCTTTGTGTGTGTTCACACACACACACACACACACACACACACACACACACCTAAACACATGCTATAATTTCTCTTTTTCTGGAGAACTCTGACTAATATAGGCACTATCTTAAACAAAAATCTTATAGGATGAAACTTTTATTTTTCAGTGACATTCTACAATGTAGATGAGTAATATGTTTCCCAAATTCTCTTGAAAAGCTGGCAGCAAAACTATTAACATTGCCTTGAAAAAAAGAAGCAAAATAATCTAGTAATAAGAAAATAAATTTTTAGAAAAAATTCTGGAGCATTAAAGCAGTAAATATACCTGAGTTCTGCCCATTAAAAATTTAAATATTCTTCCTTAAGATCGTGGTGAATAGTAATGTAAAATGTGACTTTTTGGATTCTCTATGATAACATCAGCTTTGATAAAATATAAAATGACTATTGGACTTAGTTCCACCTCAAAAGATAGGCAAGAGAAATACCTGCTGTTTCTTTTGGCACAGTTAATAGCAGTTAATAGCAAAAAAAAAAAAAAATAGCAATTGGTAGTTAATACTACCAATACAAGCTTGAAAGTACTGTCAAACAGCAGAATTCTACGAAAATATATTCTCATATATTTTTGTTTTTGTTTAAACACATTCATAGGAAACACTGTACGTTTTTTGTTCTATAATGATAAAAGATAATCAAAAAATTAATTTTATCTATTTATATTTTTGGAGAAGTTTTAGTATAAGAATTGTCTCAAGTATATCAGAATTCCCAGCTTGACTAATCACAATTTGATCTGCATGCAGGTTGGAGCAAACACAAATGCATACTATTCCTTTTTTTCCTAAAAGAGTTTGCTTCTTCCAATCTGATTGATGCTCAAACCTGTCCTCAAAACTACACATGAATCACTCATCACACAAATGTGGTGGTGTTCTAATGACAAGTATATATATATATATATATACACACACACGTGTGTGTGTGTGTGTGTGTGTGTGTGTGTGTGTGTGTGTGTGTGTAGTTTTTGTTTTTTTGAGTTGGAGTCTCACTCTGTCACCCAGACTGGAGTGCAGTAGCTGCTCCCGACCACCGCAGACTCGACCTGCTGGGCTCCAGCAACCCTCCCGCCTCAGCCTTCCACGTAGCTGGAACTACAGGTGCGCGCTACCACACCCGGCTAATTTTTGATTTATTGTAGAGATGAGGTCTCACCAAGTTGCCCAGGCGGGTCTCGAACCCGCAGGCTCAGGCAATCCACTCACCTCAGCCTCCCAAAGTGCAGGATTACAGGCTGAGCCACCGAGCCCAACTGACAAGTATATTTTTAAAAACTGTACATAAATTCGTCACTCATGGATAACGGTGTCCATGTCTGGATTGCTACTTAAGATTTTGATAGTTTTATTCTGTTTACTTACAGAGTTTCTACATTATGACCAATTTATACAGAGTAATGTAGTCTATCCCATATTCACTTTTGAGGGAAAAAAGAATGTATTAATATACAAAAGGGCAAATAACATAGTCCAGGTAGCCCATCTTTCCGAAAAATTTGTAAAATATATTAAAACCCAACACGTGTTTATTAAATCAAATCAGTAGAGTAAGGAATTCATCCTTAGTCTTTTATTGAAATAGAAAAAGGTTAGCTTAAGGTCTTTTCTTGCATATACCTGGAATGCTTTATCTACCTCTCAGCTTGCACTAGTAATGTCACATGTCTCTCTGTCTCTCTCTCTCTGTCTCTGTGTCTCTGTCTCTAATCTCTCTCTCTCTTTCTCTGTCTTCTACTTCTCTCTCTTTTTTCTCTTTTCTTTAATTCTAGGTAAAACTCTTCTGCTTTGGTGAAGAGCTCTCAAGTAATATTAATAAGAATTCTTACCTCTAGAGGACCTCTTAATAGAACAAAGCAACACTGTAATATATTGTCTTTATCCTATAATTTTTTTATTTCATCATTATTATCCTCATTTTTCAAATGAGAAAATCAAGGCATAAAGCTAATAAATACCCTGTCAAAATCCATAAAACATAATTTATATTAATTTATATTCAGTGTTAATTTTTTCTAGCTCCTAGGACACTATTTGAGTACATATTCTCTTGCATTAGGTTTGCTCTGAGCTCCTGTAAATATACAAAATATTCCTTATTCATATTTTTTCTACTATCATTCCTTCTTTAGAACCTGAAATTCAGTATGTGGTTTGCACATACGTGAATAAAAATGAAAAAACATACAATATATTTACAAGTCTGAGTTTTTTTGAAGTCTGAATGATTCTGTCCATGTAAATATGTTTAACATATTTCATACACATTAAATTAATATAACTGGTTTTTAAATTATGAATGTTGTTCCTGATTAATAATATGTGAATTTTATTTTTCTGAATTTAGGAATCAGAAAGACAAAAACAAATCATCATTATTAGACCAGACTGAGAAATAAAGCCTATAAGCATCAAGGGTCCAATCCTCCAGCTGGAAAGTCAGTTAAAATTAGACTCTGAAAAAACTGGAGCAGAGCTTACAGGGTAGCCTGTGATTATGATATTACAGTTGCCTCAAAAACTGGAGGAAAAAAGCTAAAAGTACTGAGTTGGAAGATACTTATTTTTTATGTCCTATTGAAAAACAAAACTACACTCCAGGGAAGAATTTAGATGAACACTTTCTTACTCTTTTGCATCATCCAGGTCCAACTTTCCTATAATTCTAGGATTCATGTTCAGTTCTGTCTAAATATAACTACAGTGTTCTCAAGTCACTGAAAATGAGCTTTTTCAATTTTAGAAAGATGATGCAAAACATATGATAAGATCATAGAAACAATGTTCCTATATTGATTAATTTCTAAATGCACTATTTCTAAGCTAATTAAATGAACATATAAAAACTGAACTTTCCATCATCTTTATATTATATTTTTCTCTGTAAGAATAGAAATAGCTCTACTTTTGGATTATTTTTCTATGGATTTGCTGTTCTCTGATTCATTCATTTTGCTATGTGCAATGGGAATTAAAAAGGATGTTCAGTCCCTGATTTCAAGGAATTGTTGATATTGGGGAACAAAAGGCATATAAATATGTGTGTGTGTGTGTGTGTGTGTGTGTGTGTACACACACACACACACACACACACACACACACATATCTATGAGTATGTTTTTTTCTCCAAAAGCCATATATAATTAACAGCAATGCAAGTTGGTATATATTGTAATGATTATAGAGCAACAGTCTTAATACATATAAAACAAAAAAAATTTGAGCAGTATTCAGGGACCTTTTTTTATTTTGTAAGTTGTCAGAGTTTACCGAATATTGAGAATGTGCATAATTTTGAGCACTTTTCTGCTTGCAGTAAAGTGTGCGTGTGTTTCCTTTTTTATAGCACAGATTATTTTTATTGTGACTCTGATAGAATTCTGTAGTTGCTGAAATGACGAAACACATGCTTTATGGCCTAGTTGCTGTGATACACTGAAACAGCTGAGAAGTTACATCAGTCTCTGGTTTATTAAATTATGCCTAGTAAATATTTTTTTAGAAATATTTTCCGAAATATATTTTGAGTATATTTCTAGAGTCTAATCTAAAGTATACTAGAGATTTTCAAATGTCTTGTGCATAGGGTAAACAACCTGGGACATTCTTAGAAAAATATAGATTTCTGGAATCTAGCCTCAGAAATTCTGAACTTTTGGCCATAGATTGGTCTGGAAATCTGTATTTCGGTTAGTTTCTTACCCACCCAAAGGACCCTGACATAGGTAGGTAGTAGAGAACTTCCTGAGAGCTACTATTCTGTGAAGCCAAGTGAAAGCAGTCTTATTGATTGCCACATCTCCAACAACCTGCAGTTTTTTTAATGAAAAAATAAAGTGCCGGGCTCGGCGGCTCAGCCTGTAATCCCACGCCTTTGGGAGGGTGAGGTGAGTGGATTGCCTGAGCCTGCAGGTTCGAGACCCGCCTGGGCAGCGTGACCTCATCTCTACAATGAATCAAAAACTCAGCCGGGCACGGTAGCGCATGCCTGTAATTCCGGCTACTTGGAAGGCTGAGGCGGAAGGATCACTGGAGCCCAGCAGGCGAGGCTGCGGTGGCCGGGAGCGGCCACTGCACTCCAGTCTGGGCGACTGAGTGAGACTCCAACTCAAAAAAAATAAATAAATAAAAATAAATAAATAAATAAATAAATAAAGTGATTGTCTTACATAATTGCTTATCTCATTGAGTGAGAATTTATTTCATGATTTAAAATTATAATTGTCTATTTATGAAATTATAAAGTTTATTCTGGTTATATGGATTAGATTAGGAATGCAACACTAAGACAAGGTATCTATCTATCAGAAAACACATCATGATAAATCATCAACAAAATATGATAAATTGCTGGGTGTGGCGGCTCAAAACTGTAATCCCAGCATTCTCTGCAAAAAATTTTTTTAAAAATTGCCAGGTGTGGTGGTGCATACCTGTAGTTCCAGCTACTTGGAAGGCTGACTCAGGACATCATTTGAGCCTGGAATGGGAGCCGCGATGAGCTGTGATTGTGCCACAGCCCTCCCTCTGGACAAGAGAATGAGACTCTAACTCAAAAATAAATAAATAAATAAAAGATAAATGTATCAATTAAGATAGGCATGGGATTCGGGGAGCACAGAAAGGGTCATTTTCATACCAGGGTGAGATAGGAACTTCCTGGGGTAGGAGTGCCTATGTTGACTCTACAAAGAGAAGCTGACATCAGTGTGTCCAGGCAAAGAGCAGTGTGTCCTTTCAGAGGAAGGAGTAAGGACGAAGGCAAGAAGGCATGTGACATTGCTGGTTGTGGAGGAACCATAAATAGGCTGAGAAAGAGGGGTTAAGGTATGAAGAATGGTGTACCATGAGGAGGACAATGGGAGGAAATGCACTAGAGAGAGATGCAGAGACTAGATCAAGGCAACGAGGGACATGTTGCAAATCCAAGCTGGATGGTCTCTCTGAATGTTATAGAGTCACAGATGCGGGAAATCTATTGTATTTAAATCAAAATTGGCATTCTGGCAAAGGTAATATGCCAGAGCTGACCTGAGGCACATTCATTTTCCTTACTTGGATCTCCTTTCAAGGGAGGAAAATTAGGCAGATGGCCAGGTCTAACCACCTTGTTGTCTAGATTCCTAGGTTCAAAGACAGGTGATATTTGCTAGGAGGAAGAGACTTGACCTTTGAAATGCCACTAGCAGAATGTCCCCATTTAATGCTGGCCTGTGGTAAAGAGAACCCAGAATCCATGGATTTGTGAAGCACGCCTCCCTGGAGAAGTGACTGCAAACTGTACAACTCTCTGTTGTACAAGATGGAAATGTCTGCACACACACAATCCTGCTATATCCTCCCTTGGAAACCTCATCCATCATTCTGGAGCCAAGGGCACATTTCTTTTGTAAGAAAACGGGACCTGGAGAGCTGCCCTTGTTGTCCCAGACTTCTCTGTGCTTTATCTGAGCCTGTTGACTACCTGTACACTTCACATTTTTCATAAAGCTTGATATCAGATAAGATGTTTGATTTGTATTAGGCTGACTTGGCAGTTCAATTATTTGCGTTGCCCCGTGCTTTAGGTAGTAAATTAACATAGAATAATACAATAATGATTTTGGCAAGAAAAGTGGAAACATACACTTAAGAAATACTTATACGTGCCATACTAAAATTTTTCTGGTCATCAAGAAAAGAAGAGGGGCTAGTTAATATATATATATTTTTGAGTTGAAATCTCATTCTGTCGCCCAGGCTGGAGCTCAGAGGCACACTCACAGCCACCCCAGCATCGACTTGCTGGGCTCCAGCGATCCTTTGCCTCAGCCTTCCAAGTAGTTGGAACTACAGGTGCGTGCTACCACAATTGGCTAATTTTTTATTTATTGTAGAGACAGGTTTCACCAAGTTTCCCGAACTGGTCTTGAACCTCTGGGCTCAGGCGATCCACTCACCTTGGCCTCCCAAAATGCTGGGATTACAGGCTGAGCCACCGAACCTGGCCAATATTTATTTTTTATCATCATAAATCGGTAAACTAGGAATACTTTGGGGGATGGGCCAAAGAAGCCAAGACAAAACCATTTATGATATATTTCTGATTCCTATGACCAATTTCCTTCTATAATTAAATGACAATTTAGAAACGTTCTATTAAAAAAGAAGAAAATATAAAATAGAATTCATAACTAGCTTTATCTATGAAGACATCCTGAGGAAAAGTTCAAAGATGAATGAAGTAAAGGGTTGAATGACAAATAATGAAATGACCTTTGCAGTGGAAGTGGCTTTCTTCAAGTTAACAAACTTTAGATTACTGGGGTTTAATTCCCGCACATTTGTGGTATCTCTTGCAACACTGGTTGGCTATTACAAACGAAATGCATGATTTATCCATCCATATCACTTCACGTATTCTACATAATGGACACTGCTTTAGAGGAGGAAACACAGAATTGGAATAAAACAAAGTTCATTCTGTTGGCGTAATGACATTTTGTAAACCAGTGTTTATGTCTGGCATTTATGGCAGCGTTGCTTCATTGGTTGTCCTCTCTGACCTTTACTGCTTCCAAAGGGGACAGATATGTCCAAAGGGGGTAAACAGAATGCACCTCGTTTGGCATTATGTTTAAAATACTATCAGGAAAGAAGAGGAACTAATGCTCTTAATGCTTACAAAAACGCAGAAATACAGCTGAATGCAGACAAAGTCTCTTCAAAGGGTAGGTCATGATGTTATGGTGACAAGGAAGAAAAAAGAAAGGAAAGAAAGAAAGTGCAAAAGAGCTGATAAATTGATGTTGTATAAATCCGGAGAGTTAACATCAAGATCTTAAAAATCAATTCTCTGCTTTATTGGGACCTAGCGGAATACTCTAAATACAGAGTTAATGTGATGGAAAGTCCCCGTTCCTAGCAAGATGAGAAGCATTCAATTCTGCTCTGACTACAAATAGATCACAGGAAAAGAGATGCTGTGAATCAGTAAATAAAATGAAAGAAAAACGCAGGACCAAGAGGAAAGCTGATTTTCCAATCATTTTGGACTTTCCTTGAGATACATGATAGCAAAAATATAGCATAAAGCTTAAAGATACCATGAGATTAAGTAAAATAAAAGGCAAGACCCTGTTAAAGTTAACCACTGATACTTTGTGCTGGAAAAGGCAGGTAATAGAGCTCCATTTGTACAAAATATATCAACGTCTACACAGACTTCATTGGTTACACTTATTTCTACACAAAAACATCTGTTTATGAAAAAAGTGAATCAAGCAGAGAGCTTTCAGACTTACATGCAGCCTGGAAAACAATTGGATTTCAAAATTCTTCTCATTTCACCTGTTAGCCAGAGATTTATTGTTCTAAGGAGACAAGATTTTTCTTTTTTCTTTTTTTGTCAGCCAGTCAACTTAGATTTTAAACAAATTGAAGGATTTTTCTAACCACTGGTATGAGGTGTGTGTGTTTGTGTGTATGTGTGTGTGTGTGTACAAATATTTTGAATTATATTTTAGAAATAAATGAATGCACTGGTACTATTTTAGAAAGTAAATTATTGAATAGGTTTTCGTTTTCTAAGCATTTGGTTGTTTTGCAACTTAAGATAACATGACTCTCCACCCTCCCTTCTCTTTTTTTTCTTTCTTTCTTTCCTTCTTTTATTTCCATTTCTCCCTCCTGCCTTCTCTTTTTTCATTCCTCCCTTCCTTCCCTCTCTCCTTTCCTCTTTCTCTCTTTTAAAATTTGTTTTCTTAAAACAACATGACCACCTGGAATTATTATTCTAAAGCACCAGTATTTAGTCCAATAATCTCTACTGCTGAGAAAATAAAATCCAGGGATATGAAATAAGTTTTCAATTTTAATACAGTAAATAAATGGCAAAACCAAATCTAACTGATTATTCTAGATAATAACCATTAGAATGGTTATTATTTATTTATTTGGTGGGAACTATTTTTATTATACATTTTAAAACCAGATAATCATCTACAGGAGAAAAAAAAACAAACCTATTGCTTCAGTCTCTTCTCATTTTATCCTAAATATAATATTATTCCTGTTTTTACCTGTTGATTATTGTACCCAAGTCCTCTTCTTATGTGTTTCAAATGGAAAGTATTTATTAGAATATTAGTTATTCAAAGAATCTCATTTAGGAGACACTCTAGATATAATGTACTCACTAAATGAGGGGAACAAAGCTTAAAATATAGTGAAGATAATTTTTAATGTTACCAAATGTACAGTCAATTTCAAATAAAATTTAATAGAACACTATGCCTTACATATGGATTAGTTAGTTGCCCAAGTTACAATCTTTACAAGATATATGTTGTGGTATATTTTTCTAATAAATAGTTTAAGATATATCTTTCTGCAGCTTGATCAGTGTCCTTCTCTGGATCATACAAACTAAGTTTTCCTCTTACTATACAAGTACACACACACACACACACACACACACACACACACACACTAGCTCTCTCTCATCTATCTAAAATCTTCCTTGCCTTTAAACTCCATTTCTTTTGTAAAAATAGAGCTAAATGATTTTTAGTTTTGATTTTGCTAGTATAAATGCAATATTTAATTTTTCAAGTTTCAACCTTTTAAAAACTTTCACCGAAAGGTTAAATTCCAATCCTTTACTTTGTAATTCGCCAAATACAATAGAAATTCTTGCTCTGATATAATAGAAAGGATCTCTAAAATGTGAGAAATTAAGAAAGTTAGCTCTCCCACTGTAACAAATTTGAAATTCTAGGGGTGAATGGACACAATAAATAGACATGTTTTGAATTATACACACACACACACACACACACACACACACACACACACACATCATTGGTTTGAGATTTAGATATTGGTTTTCTAGAATTTAAATCCCAAAAGAATGGCCTTATATCTGTGGGCTTGCTCAAAACCCCCTCCCCCAGTCTCTTAATTATCCCCCATAATCAAGTAAGAAAAAGAATAATTTATTTTCACATTAAGTCACAAGTTGTATGTAACTGCTTTTTGTTGAGTCACTTCCTGCTTCTTGTTCTCTTTTTGAGGGGTTTTACTTTGGTGGGCTTTTTCATTTAAACTTTGTTGAGAACCAATTAAAACAAAATCTTGTAACCCAATTGGCAAATAGGACCTGCAAATAAACTAACAATGTAAACCAATCTATATATGACATGTAGGCGATGTCTGGGAAAGTGATGTAACCTCTAGAAGTACCTAACCTACGGTGAAACATGGGAGGGACTTGCATTTTAGGCCTTAAATACTCTGGCTGAAACTGCTTCAACGGGCCTTCTCAGCTGAGAACCCCTGTTCTTGCATGAGCGTTATCAGATAAAAGCTGCTTCAATCTCCGAGTCTCCTTGTTGCTTTTGGATGATCCATTCTAGAGGTGGTCGTATCCCCTAGGGTCCCCATTTCTAGCCATCAGAGTTCCCTCACAGGAAGAGGCATTTGACAAAGTAAGGAAATGAGCTATGTAGAGAATACTTAGTCCAGTCTTTTAAATACTAGTCTCTGGTGTTATTTAAATAGTAGTCTCTGTTGTTAACATTTGGTGTTAAAGGAATTAATACTAGTATCCTATACACAAAATATGAAAGTATGTTCAATATTTTATTGTTCTATCAGGTTTAAATGTTAATTTATTGTGTCACAGTGTTTTGTTGCACCATTGTTATCATAATTTTCATTATATAGTAAATTACTTAAAATAAGTTCCTATTTTAAAAACTGACTGAATCACAAAATTTAAGGCACACAGACCATTCAAAATATTTTCTTTTTTTTATAATCAATATTTTTTATTATGATATTGTGGGGTACAGTTAAGGGTTAGGTATACAAATATGCTTCATTCAGGTACCCTTGCTGATAAGAAGTGTCTCCCCATCCCCAGACAGATATTTACTACTGTTAATCCCATCTCCCTTCCCCTCCCCCCCATAGTTTTCCACCACTGTCAGTCATTTTCTTATAGTATTATGTTGGGTGTTCAAGGTCCACTATATGAGTGAGAACATGCGATACTCAGATCTTTGTTTCTGTGAGAGATCAATCACTATTATAGACTTGAGTTCCATCCAGGTTGCTGCAAAATTCATGATTTTGTTCTTTTTTATGACTGCGTAGTATTCCATCATATATATGTACCACATTTTTTTAATCCAGTCCTCTTTTGATGGGCAGCATGGTTGCTTCCAGGTTCTTGCTACTGAGAACAATGCTGCGATAAACATACGTGTGCAGGTATCTTCTTTATAGAGTGATTTGAGTTCTTCAGGGTATATTCTCAGTAGGGGGACTGTGGGGTCATATGGGAGGTCGATTTTCAGAGCTTTTAGGAATCACCATACTGTTTTTCACAGAGGTTGCACTAGTTTGCACTCCCACCAACAGTGTAGAAGTGTTTCCTTTTTGCCACACCCTCTCCAGCAACTGTTATTTTTTGAGTTATTGATAATTGCCATTCTGATTGGAGTTAGGTGGTATCTCAGTGTGGTTTTGATTTGCATCTCCTTGATGATTAGTGAAGTTGAACATTTCTTCATATGTCTGTTGGCTGCTCGAATGTCTTCCTTTGAGAAGTGTCTGTTCATATCTTTTACCCACTTTACAATGGGGTTGTTTGCTTTTTTCTTTTCAGCATGTTTGAGTTCCTTATAGATCCAAGATGTTAAGCCTTTGTCGGACTTGGAGTTGGCAAATACTTTTTCTCAGTCTGTAGGCTGTCTCCCTGCTCTCTTGATGGTTTCTTTGGCTTTGCAGAAGCTTGTCAGTTTAATGAGGTCCCACTTGTCTATCTTATCTCTTATGGCCTGTGGTTTTTGGGTTTTGTTCAGGAATTGGATGCCAGTTCCAATTTCCATGAGGGTATGTCCTTCATTTTCTAAGGTTCTTATGGTTTGAGGTTTTACATTTGGGTCTCTGATCCACTCAGAGTTAATTTTTGTGTATGGGGATAAAGAGGGGTCCTGTTTCAATCTTCTGCATGTGGTCAGCCAGTTTTCCCAGCACCATTTACTGAATAGGTTCTCCTCTCCCCAGTGGTAGGGGGTGGAGGCTTTGTCAAAGATGAGTTGGTTGAGAAATTGAGGTTTTGCTTCTGGAATTTCAATTCTATTCCATTGATCTATATGCCTGTTCCTGTACCAATACCAAGCTGTTTTGATTATTGTAGCTTTATAGTAAAGTTTGAAGTCTGGCAATGTGATGCCACCTGCTTTGTTTTTTTTTGCTAAGGATTGTTCTGGCTATTCTTGGTCGTTTGTGTTGCCATATGAATTCCTGTGTTGCTTTTTTTAGGTCTGAGAAGAATTTGCTGGTACTTTGATGGGCATTGCATTAAATCTGTAGATTGCCTCAGGTAAGATGGACATCGTCACAATGTTGATTGTTCCAATTCATGAGCATGGGATATTTTTCCAGTTGTTTGTGTCATCTTTGATTTCTTTGAGCATCATTTTGTAGTTTTCTTTGTAAAGGTCTTTCACATCTCTGGTTAGGAAGATGCAAGGTATTTTATTTTTTTTTGTGGCTATTGTGAATGGAATTTTGCTTTTTATTTGGGTTTCTGTTTGTTTATTATTGGTGTAAAGAAATGCAATTGTCTTTTGCACATTTATTTTATATCCTGAGACTTTGCCAAAGTCCTTTATCAGTGTAAGGAGGTTTTTGACAGATTCTCTTGCGTTTTCAAGGTACACGATCATGTCATCTACAAAGAGAGATAGCTTGACTTCCTCTTTTCCTATTTGAATACCCCTGATTTCCTTCTCTTCTCTGATTGCTCTAGCCAGGACTTCCAATACTATATTGAATAGGAGGGGTGAGAGTGGGCATCCTTGTCTCATTCTAGTTTTCAGGGGAAATGGTTCCAGTTTTTGTCTGTTTAGGATTATGCCGGCTGTGGGTTTCTCATAGATGGCTTTTACTATTTTGAGGTATGTTCCCATATGCCTAGTTGTTAGAGGGTTTTTTTCAAGAAGTGGTGTTGGATTTTATCAAAAGCTTTTTCTGCATCTAATGATATACTCATGTGGTTTTTATTTTGACATCTGTTGATATATTTAATTACATTTATGGTTTTACGAATGTTGAACCAGCCTTGCATCCCAGGGATGAAGCCTACTTGGTCATGATGGATGATTTTTAAGATGTGTTGTTGAATCCAGTTCGCTAGGATCTTGTTGAGAATTTTACCATCTATGTTCATCAAAGATATTGGTCTGTAGTTCTCTTTCTTTGTTGGGTCTTTACCTGGCTTGGGTATCAATGTGATGTTAGCTTCGTAAAATGATTTGGGGAAAGTTCCATCTTTCTCAATCACCTGGAATAGCTTCAGTTGAATTGGTATAAGCTCCTTCTTAAATGTCTTGTAGAATTCTGCTGGAAAGCCATCTGGTTCAGGGCTTTTGTTGGTCGGTAGTTTTCTTATTACGCAGTCAATTTCCTTGATTGTTATTGGTCTATTTAGGGTTTCAATTTCTTCTTGTTTCAACCTAGGCAGGTTGTGTATGACAGAAAGTCCTCCATTTCTGAAAGGTTTTCAAGTTTGTTTCCATACAAGTGTCCATAGTAGTCTCTAATGATCTTTTGTATTTCTTCAGGATCAGATGTGACTTCATCTATTGTGTTTCTGATTGTGTTTATTTGGGCTTTTTTCTCTCTTTTTCTTGGTCAGTCTAGCTAGGGACCATCAATCTTATTTATCCTTTCGAAGAACTAGCTTTTTGTTTCATTGATTTTTTGGTATTATCTTTTTGTCTTCTATGTCCTTGATTTGGGTTTTTATTTTGGTGATCTGGATTCTTCTGCTGAAATTAGGGTTTTTGTGGTCTTGCTTTTCCAGCTTTTTTAGGTGGCTTCTTATGCTGTTAGTTTATGATCCTTCCATTTTCTTCATGTGTGTTTGTAGGGATATAAATTCCCCTCTTATTACAGCTTTCATGGCGTTCTAGAGATTTTGGTAAGATGTTTCTTCATTTTCATTTGTTTCCAGGTATCTTTTAATCTCTGTTTTGATTTCATCAACAACCCAGGAGTTGTTTAGCATCATGCTGTTTAGTGTCCATGTCTTTGTGGGTTTTGGAGGGACCTTGTTGGTGCTAATGATTATTTTTATTCCACTGTGGTCCGAGAAGGTGCATGGTAAAATTTCAGTCCTTTTAAATTTGCTTATGTTTGATTTATGGCCAAGTATGTGGTCGATCTTCGAGTACGTTCCATGCGGTGATGAGTAGAATGTGTATTCTGTGGTCTTTGGATGGAGTGTTCTGTAGCTGTCAATTAAGTCCATTTGATCCAGAGTCACATTGAGGTTTCAGATCTTGTTGCTGATTTTTTGTCCTGATGATATGTCTAGGGTTGTGAGTGGGGTATTAAAGTCCCCAGCTATGATGTTATTGGAGTCGATATCTTTTTTTAGTTTACCTAAGAGCTGCTTTATGAAAGTTGGTGCCCCTATGTTTGGTGCATATATGTTTATGATGGATATTTCTTGTTGATGGATTGAACCTTTTATCATTATGTAGTGGCCTTCTGTATCTTTTTTAATTTTTGATAGCTTAAAAGGTATTTTGCCTGAGATTAAGATTGTGATTCCGCCTTTCTTTTGTGTTCCGTTAACCTGAAAATTTTTTTCCCATCCTCTTACTTTGAGTCTGTGAGTGTCCTTTCTAGTGAGGTGAGTCTCTTGAAGGCAATAGATTGTTGCCTGGTGATATTTTATCCATTTTGCCATTCTGTATCTTTTCAGTGGTGCATTTAGTCTGTTCACATTCAAACTAATTATCGAAATGTGAGAGTTGATCCCTATCATAATGTTCTTACAGAGTTGTTGTTCTTCCTGTTTGTGTGTTGTCTTTCTTTTGGTTTTAGAGTTGGATCATGTGTGTTTTTAATCTTTTGCTTGTACTCTTGTGAAGAACGTTGTTGTTCTTTTTTCCTTTTCTTCTGTGTTCAATACTTTCTTAAGTGTTTCTTGTAGAGGTGGTCTTGTGGCTGCATAGGTTCTTAGGGATTGGATATCTGGGAAAGATTTCAATTCTCCCTCACTAATAAAGCTTAGCTTGGTTGGGGAGGTTATTCTTGGTTGAAATTGTTTATCTTTTAGAACTTTGAAGATAGGGCTCCAAGCTCTCCTAGCCTGGAGGGTTTCTGTACATAAATCTGCTGATATTCTAATTGATCTTCTCTGGTACATAGTCTGACCTTTTTCTCTTGCAGCCTTTAGGATTTTTTCTTTTATACTTACTTTGTTTAGGTGAATTATTATATGTTTGGGAGTTGGTCTTCTCATTTGTTGTCTTGCAGGGGTTCTCTGAATCTCTTGTGTTTGAATTTTTTCATCCTTGATGAGATGAGGGAAGTTTTCTTGAATGATTTCATGAAATGTTTGTTCCAGTGTGGCCTGTTTCTCTCTCTGCCTCAGGGAGGCCAATTACTCTTAGGTTTGGTCTCTTGAAGTGATCATTCATCTCTTGAAGGTTTTGTTCTGTCTTTTTGAACTTTATGCTTTTGACAGTTTGGGTTAGTTCTATGTTTTGGTCTTAGAGCTCAGAGATTCTAAATTCTGCTTGGCTAATTTTGCTTTCCATGCTTATTAGTTTGTTATTTATTTCCATCACAGTATGCTTTACTGCTGTTATTTCTGACATCAGCTCCTTTCTATTTTCCTCTTGTGTCTCCTCAATTTTTTAAATTCTATTAATGTCTTGATGTCTGGATTTGTTGCATGTGACCAGTCATTCTGGGGGCTCTTCATTGTTTGTGTTCTGGAATCTGTTTTTTCAGTGTCTGATCTCCCAGGGGTCTGTGTGAGACCTATATTCTTCTTTTGGTTTTTCTTCATTCATGTGGTTCCCCCCCTCCCTACTTTTTCCTTCCCTCCACGTAATCGTCTTCTTTAATTCTGTGATTCTGGGGTAGAGGGATTGCTTTTACTTCTGTTTGTTCAATCTCCTATTATTTATGTATGCCCTCTTACTTTGCTCAATTCTGGAGTTGCACTGTAGGTTGGGGGTTGTCCTTTTTGCAGTTTTGAGATTTACTTAAGGGGGGAGCTGTGATTCAAAATCTATCTGCAGGTCCTGGTATTTGCTGACAGGTGTATGGATAATCTGAAACCCACTTCCCACTGCCTTGGAATCTGTCCGTGCAGTGGGGCTGTAGGTTTACTCCCTGAAATAAAATGTGGTTAGCAGAGGGAAGAGAATGGAGCAGACAGTGGGGGGAAGAGGGGGATGGAGAGAGAGAGGAGTAAGGGGGGAAACAGATGAGTGTACCAACAAATGGAGAGAGAAACCTAAACTGAAACAGTTAAAAACAATAGACCACGGCTACCGACTAACCAACTCCCATACCTAAAAAAATAAAACATACAATGATGCTAACATACAGGCTACCCAACCATCTTATTGGTGTGCTGTTCCTCTATACAAAGATATGGTTTACAGAGAGGAGAAAAGAGAAGAAAAGGAAGAGGAAAAGAAAAAAAGGAACAAAACACTAGGAATAGAATTAAGTCATTAAACTAACAGAAGCAATCAAGCACACTCTGAGACTTTTCGTTTAAGTCCAATGTCCTTTCAGCTCTGATTTCTAGCTGTCTTTTCAAGCTGGTAAATTAGTTCACAGTTAGGGTCAGTTGCCTCTGGCCTGCTGTGAAGGACAGTTCAGATCACCGTCAGTTCACCATTCAAATCTGGCCTCTGTTTTCAAGCTTGTTTCTCCCGTTTCGGTGTTGTTACCTTGTATCGCCAGCAGGTGGTGCTATCTCAGCTGCCTGCCCCAGAGGGGGTGGAGCCAGACAGGAGTTTGGCAGAGGCCGGAGATGGGAGTCTGCCTCAGGGCACAGGAGTAGACCCACGGGCAGCAGGACTTAACGGTGGCAGCAGAGGTGGCAGCAATCCCAGCAGATCTTGCCTGCAGGGGCTTCAAGGACTGAAGTGGTGGATCTCCTCAGGCATGGGTGGCGTGATGCACTATGGCCACCACAGAAGCCGTGGAGGCACGGCGGCAGCTGCTGTGTCTGCGGCTGCAGTGGCTGTCCAGACGGCTACGATGCCCCAGAGGTGGTGACCGCCGAGTTGCGTGTGAAGAGCAGGCTGCCCACGTTGGGGTCTGCAGCCCCCGGGGACAGAGCCAGGGACGTTCTGTGTTCCCCTTTGCAGAGGGTTTCATAGACCAGGCTGCCCCGTCGCCATCTTGCCGGAAGTCCCAAATATTTTCTTTTGCTATTCAGGAGTTTATGTTTTGAAGTTTGGTAATAGGGATTTTTATCTGAATAACTGTATTTGCACACAAAAAATTAACTTTAGCTCTATTGTGATTTCTAAACTAATCTTTAGAAAATGCAAATGTGATCTTGAAGTGGGACAATCTATGTATATATTTTGCACTTGATTGAAGGCCCAAGATTGGGGGCATAGCAACAAACTTTAAATACATGTAATCAAATACAAAGAAGTCAGCTAATTCCTACCTTCTACATTTTGCCACACAGTGCTTCAATTCCTTCACTGATACCTGAGGCTGGTTTGTTTTGGATTATAGTAATCATCATGACTGTTGAATGTTTTCAGTGAAAAATGACTTTTTATTGATTTGTTCAAATATGACCTTTTATCTTTCTGACCAATATGAGAAATTAATCTGTGTATCTCCTTAATCTGCAGTAGCCCCAAGCTGAATTCAAGGACAAATATGTTGCTCAGTTTCTTTCAGATCTAATTACAATGACAGAAATATTTTAATCCCTTAAGATAACTGTTTCATCTTGCAGAGTAATTAGCAACACAAACTCTTAGTACTCTCCAACATCCAAAAAAGGCAAAGAGCCTGTAGCTTGAGGATATCTTTTTTGCCTGCTGCATAGAAGAGAGTGAGCTATCAGTTAAGATGAAAGATCAGGATCATTTAAGAAAGAAATCTGGAAATCCTGAAAACCATTTAAAAATAATGCACTTTCATGTGACCTAGAAACAGAATCAGCTTCTTTATAGCTGATTTAGAAATATCTCAAACACTTGTTCATGGTAAAGATATGGTAAATTCAGGAGGAAAATGCAGATGTCTTAGCTATTCAGTTGTATAAGGAACTAAAGTATGAAAGAAGACAGAATCAGTAATCATTAAGAATTATTTATCTAGACTGAACCTACCCACACTTTGTAGTTACCTGTTATTCTCTGCAATGACCTGTCTACAAGTAAAATTCAAATTCATGTATTAAGAAGTAGGGTGTTTTGACTAACCCACAATAATTTGGAATAAAATATTTAAATGCAATAAATTTAAATATAGAAAGATAGTTTATTTTATCTTATAACTCATACAATATGCTTGCTGTACATTCATGAATAGCAATTTATTTTTAGGGGTGGGAATAAAAACAAATTAGATGAAAGGAGGAAATTAAAATGTTAGAGCTAGCCAGGCAGCTAAGCCTGTAATCCTACTACTTTGGGAGGCTGAGGTGAGCAGATTGCCTGAGCCCGTGGGTTCAAGACCTGCTTGGGCAACTTGGCAAGACCTCATCTCTACAATAAATAAAAAAAAATTAGCCAGGCCTGGTAGCGCACACCTGTAGTTCCAGCTACTTGGTAGGCTGAGGTGGAAGGATTGCCAGAGCCCAGCAGGTCGAAGCTGCAGTGGCCGGGAGAAGCCACTTACTCCAGTCTGGGTGACAGAGTGAGACTCCAACTCAAAAAAAAAAAAAAAAATAGAGCTTTAATTTGCAAAACTCTAATTAGTAAATATCATTGCTAAATGCTATTTCTGGAGATTTTTTTCTTCCACAATGTAAGGCTGTGTATGAAAAAAGTGCAATATTATAACTATAATGTTATAAATATTTTAACATATGCATTATAAAATATTTTGACACATGTATGTCCTTAAAAATATCTAAGTACTCATCACTGCTATTTTTCTTCCTTCAAGTATCTCAGGCATAGTTTCTATGAGGCTATTGTTTTTTATTTTTAATTTAATAATTTAATTTAATTTTTTTTCTGTTGCCTTAGTCTACCTATTTGGGCCACCATAACAAACTCCTACAGATCAGATAGCTTATAAACTACAGAAATTTATTCCTTACAGTTCTGGAAGCTGGGAAGTCCAAGATCAAGGCTCCAGCAGATTTGGTGTTAAGTGAAACCAATCTTTCTCATAGATGGCAACTTCTTGCTTTGTTTTCACGTGGTGGAAGGGGCTAGCTAGCTCTCTGGGTCTTTTCTGTAAGAGTACAAATCTCATTCATGAGAAAAGAGCCCCCATGTCCTAATCACCTCCCAAAGGTCCTACTTCTTATACCATCACTTTCTGGGCTAGGATTCAACATAGAAATTTTTTGAAGAGTATATTTAGAATAGCTTCCCTGGGCTCCACCCTCTTTGCACCTTGATTCACTCCATAGTTTGCAGTGTTGCTAAAGATTTGAATTCGGTGCAAGATACAGTTGCAATTATAATTAAAACCAAAATTTGCTCCTAACCCAGAAATCTTTTCCACAATGAAAATAGAGAAAAACAACACCTTTATTGTTGGATAGAGTACAGTCATAGGCGGCATAACTATGTTTTGGTCAATGGCAGACTGCATGTATTAAAGTGGTCCCATAAGTTTGCCATACCATATTTTTACTGTACCTTTTGTATGTTTAAATATGTTTAGATACCCAAAAGCTCATCATTGTGTTACAGTTGCCTACAGTATTTACTGCAGTGACACACTGTATAGGTTTGTAGCCTAGGAATAATAGGCTCTACCATATAGCCTTGGTGTGTGATAGGGTATACTATTTAGGTTTGTGTAAATACACTCTATAATATCTATATAACTACAAAATTGCCTCAGGACACAATCTAAGGATGTATCTTTGACTGTATTGAATGAGAATGTAAGGAGAACCACAGATGATCCACTAAAAAGATGACGAATTACCCTTTTACATAGCCAAACAGATATTGCTCATTATATATATGTTTTCAAGATAAAAACAGACTTGGTAGTACCATTTATCACACATAACTCACCCTAACATTATCCAGTCATTGAGGCAACCATCTGTTTTAGCTTGTAGGTAATCTGGAAGACAGATAAACATCTCATATTTTCACAAGAGGAGGCAATTTTACCACTTAAAGCAAGGCACTCACCAGTATCAGGTTTCTACAAACTCACGTAAACTGGGAGATAAGGGTGCCATCTTTCTTTATGTTTGCATTTCTGAGAGATGCTTGAGGTCTTTGAGAAGAACATTGCTGGGTCATAAAGTTGACAAGAAGCCAATTTAGTCTTCAAAAGAACTTATATACATTTCAAAGAAGAAGAAGTATGTACATACAATTTTCTAAAGTAAATGTTCAAAGAAAAAGGAAAAAAAAAGTCTTTTCCCTTGTTTTCAAGAGATAATTAAGTTCTCTTATTTCAAATTTGCATTTGGTCCTTATAAGAGAGGAAAATAGTAGAATCTATGTGTTTGAGATTTCTTAAGAACATTTTTATGATGATTTGTCATTATTTCCTTTAAAAAGTTTCTCCTAAAGGGTCATGTTGTGTTTTTTATAATTTTATTTTAAGTTCTCTCTTGCCTTTCTGCAAGGCAAAGAGAAAAAAATATATTTTATTAAGTTAAAAGGCAATTGGTAAAAATATAATTTCTAATTCAAAATTTACCCTTTGCCTTATATTTTATTTTCATGTAATCAGTTGATGTTTGATTTTAGCATGGTGAGAAAGAAGCTAATTTAGACATTCAAATTGAAATCTCAGTATTGCACAGTGTTTGATCAGAGTCACATTAATCACAGTTTATGTCAAATCTCTAGATGCTATAAAGTATCTGTCTGAATAATGACTTGCCCTCTAGGATTATCAATTATTAAAATCAAAGTTGAGGAATGGTCTATAGCATTTCTGTAATCATTGATTTCATAGTATGCATTTTAGTAAGCTAGAGGAAGGAGTTAACATTTGTGGATAGTTAAAATATATATATCCCCATTGAATACATATGTGTCTTGAAATTATCTTTGTTCAAAGAGGTGTGTGACTTGGGCACTATCTTCTGTTCAGAGCTTCTTTTCTTCTAATTATAATTAGCAGTCACCAGCAATGCTGCAATATTCCTATATGTTGCAGAGAACTGAACTAAGAACTATAGAAAACTTAGAATGTGTAAACTAAAAGTAAAATTTTAAGCCCCTCAACTGACTGAACGGACTATCTCTTGGCCAATGGGACCCCAGACTAACCTTGAAAACTAAATTCTCAGCCATGATAGGATTGGGGGTTGGTTAGCTATGTCTTATAATTTATCTTTTGAAAACTGCCATTAGACTTTCCTCTCTAAGGGTTAAACAGAAGCCAGACCTTTCAAAAGACTCCACCACTGCTATCAACTAACTACTTGACACTGCCCCCTGTTTTTTGCCTAAGAGATCACAGACCATGGAGTGGCTCTGGGCAGTCTATGAAGAATGCACAGCAAAGGTTTTCCTGTCCTTTGCTGGACCTTTTGATATTAGAGGGCCGAAAATTCCACCTTCAGGCCATACTAACAGCACCATTTTTTGTATATGGGTCTCATGAAAAGTCATGAAGCTCAGCTGTGCATGTATATATTTTTCCTTTCATAAATATTCATGACTACCACTATAGTTTATTGAATATGAATATTCGGCCTTCCTGCTCCGCATGAATTTCCATTTCCTTTGCCCCTTCCTTGAAGTGCTTGTTCCCAGCTTTTGTCTAGGAGGCTGCATGTTCAGCCTGTGAGAATGACCACTCAGCAGGTTGCAACCCTTTATGAGAAATAAAGCTCTTTTCCAAATTGAGGAACCTCATCATTCTTCAGTTCACAAATTCAATAACCTCGTATATAGAACCAAAAGAAACATACATAAAACATATCATGTATCTCTACCTACTTGTTACTGGTGTATAGAAATGTAACTATCTTTTGCATTTTGATCTGTATCCCCAAACTCTACCAACGTTGTTTATCGGTGCAAGAAGGTTTTTGACAAACTCCTTTGGGTTTTCAAGGTATAGCATCACATTGACTACTAAGAGGGATAGCTTAACTTCCTCCTTCCTGTTTGGATAGCCCTGATTTCCTTCTCTTTTCTGATTGCTCTGGCTAGGATTTACAACACCATGTTGAACAGCAGGAGTGAGAGTGGGCATCTTTGTCTTGTTCCAGTTCTCAGGGGGAATGCTTCCAATTACTGCCCACTGACCAAGATGTTTATTATAGATGGATCTGGATTTTGTCAAATGCTTTTTCTGTGTCTAACAATATAATCAAGTGGTTCTTGGCTTTACATCTGTTAATGTACTGAATAAAGTTTATGGTCTTATGAATGCTGAACCAGCCATGCATCCCAAGAATGAAGCCTACATGATCATGGTGGATGATCCTTGAGATGTGTTATCAGATTCGGTTTGCCAGAATCTTGTTAAGAATTTTTGCATCTATGTTTATCAAGAAGGTTAACTTGTAATTCTCTTTTTTTGACAGGTCTTTGCCAGATTTAGGTACAATGTTGGTTTCGTTAAATGAATTTGGAAGAATTCCATCTCTTGATTGCTTGGCATAATTTCAGTAAGATTGATATCAGCTCCACCTTGAATGTCTTGTAGAATTCAACTGGAATGCCATCTGGTTCTGGCTTTTTTTTTTTTTTTGATGGGGCAATATTTTATGACTGAGTTGACTTCCTGGATTGTTATTGGTCTGTTTAGAGTTTCAATTTCTTTTTTGGTTTCAGACTTGGGAGGTTGTATGATGTTCAGAAATGTCTCAATTTTCTTTAGAATTTCAATTATATTTGCATACTTATGTTCATGGTAATCTCTGATAATCTTGAATTTCTTCAGAGTCAGTTGTAACTTCCCCATTTGCATTTCTAAAAAAAATGAAATACCTTGGCATCCACCTAACCAGAGAAGCGACAGATCTTTACAACAAGAATTACAAAGCACTGGTCAAAGAAATCTAGGTTGACACAAACAAATGGAAAAACTTTCCTTGCCCCTGGATTAGAAGAATCAGTATTGTCAAGATGTGCAATCTATAAATTCAATGCAATACCCATCAAGTTGTCAACATTATTCTTCTCAGACATGGAAATGACAATATAGAAATTTACATAGAAACAACCAAACAAAAAAAGAGCACAAATTGCCAAAATAATCCTCAGCAAAAGGAGCAAAGCAGGAGGTATCACATTTCCAGACTTTAGACTTTATTACAAGACTCCAGTAGCTTAAACGGCCGGGTATTGGTACAAGAGCAGGCACATAGACCAATGGAACGTGACAGAGATTCTGGAAGCAAAATCACAGTCTCTCAACCAACTCATCTTCAATAAAGCCACCAATGACAATTACTGGAGAAAGGAGACTATATTTAACAAATAGTTCTGGCAAAACTGACTGACCACATGCAGAAGAATAAAAGCCGACTCCTACTTATCATCATATTAAAAAATCAGCTCAAAATGGATTGAAGACCTAAATGTAAAACCTCAAACTATAAGAATCCTAGAAGAAAATCTAGGGATTACCCTTATGTGCATCAGAGTAGGCAACCAATACTTGACCAAATCCCCAAAAGTGAATGTCATAAAAGCTAAGATAGGCAAGTGGGACCTTATCAACTGAAAGCTTTTGTGCAGTAAAATAAACCACCAAGAGAGTAAAAAGACAATCCACAGAATGGGAGAAAATATTGCAAATTATGCATCTGATAAAGGTCTAATATCCAGAATCTACAAAGAACTCAAACAAAGTGAAAAGAAAACAAACAAACAAATAATCCCATTAATGAGTGGGCAAAGGACTTGAACAGACACTTCTCACAAAAGACATGCAAGCAGTCAACAGATACATTAAAAACACTCAGCCCCACCAATCATCAGAGAAATGCAATTCAAAACTCCAATGAGATACCACCTAACTCTAGCAAGGATAACTATCATTAATAAGTCAAACAACAACAGATGATGTTGAGGATGTGGAGATAAAGGAATGCTTCTACACTGTTGGTGGGAATGCAAACTGGTGCAGCCTCTTTGGAAGACAGTGTGGCGATTCCTGAAAAACTAGAAATTGACCTTCCATATGACCCAGCAATTCCCCTTTTGGAAATATACCTAGAGGAATTCAAATCATTCTACCAAAAAGATACCTGTTCATGTATGTTTGTTGCAGCTCTATTCACAACAGCAAAAACATGAAAACAACTGTGTTGCCCATCAAAACTGGACTGGATTAAAAATATGTGGTACATATACACGATGGAATATTATGCTGCCATAAAGAAAGACAAATATATGGACTTTGCAGCAATTTGGATGGATTTGGAGTTGATCATACTCAGTGATTTATCACAGAAACCAAGAACAGAGTTCCATATGTTTTCACTCATAAACAAAGCTTGAACAATTATAATGCTATAAGAAAGCATTTGGCAGTAGTGGGAAACTGTCAGGGGGGAGGTGGGATTGGCAGTTGAGGGAAACTGCTAGGGGAAGGAGGGGCATGCCTTATCAACAAGGGTAACTGCATGATCAATGTTTATATACCTAACCCTGAAATGTACTGCACATCTTTATAATAAAAATTTTAAAAAATTAAAAAATTAAAAATATATATATTTATATAAATAATAAGTCAAAAAACAACAGATGCTGGTATGGGTTCAGGAAAAGGGAACACTTCTACACTGTTGGTGGGAGTGTAAGCCAGTTCAACCTTTATGGAAAGTGGTGTGTTGATTCCTAAAAGAACTAAAAATTGACCTTCCAAATGACTCAGCAATCTTTCTCCTAGGAATATACCTGGAGGAACAAAAATTAGTCTACCAAAAAGACAGCAGCACACACATGTTTATAGTTGCACTATTCATATTCTCAAAAACATGAAACCAACCCTACTGCTCATCAAACATGGACAGGATAAATAAAATGTGGTACAAGTACAAAGTGGAGTATTATGCAGCCATAAAGAGCAACAAAATCATGGACTTCACAGCACCTTAGACGGAGTTAGAGACCATCATACTAAGTAATCCATCACATCAACAAAGAACTAAATACCACATGTTCTCACTCATATGTGGGCCCTGAATAATAGACACGTGAATACAAAGGAGGGATTGGGGGTCACCTGGCACTGCTAAGGAAAGGAGGTAGAGAGGAGGAGATGAGACATGTGACAGTGCAAAGGATATCTGGTCCACTACCAGGGTGAGTGAGGGCCAGTTGGAAGCCAAAACTTCACTTTCATGCGGTCTACTTATGTACTTAATCTTCACTTTTACTCAAAATCTGTATAGTAGAGTAAAATAAAAAATATATGATGTGCATGAATACATACTACTATGCCACACGACTAAAATAGATAATTCTGATATAAAGGTTATTAGAGATATTCTTCTAAGTTAAATAAAAAATACTTAAAATGAAATAGCAAAAAGTGTCAGCTATAATTGCACACAATGCCATATATTAACAATCTGTCTCCTG
This sequence comes from Cephalopachus bancanus, assembly GCA_027257055.1. NCBI lineage: Eukaryota > Metazoa > Chordata > Mammalia > Primates > Tarsiidae > Cephalopachus > Cephalopachus bancanus. The sequence goes on from JAPVLO010000138.1 coordinate 5,962,007, forward strand.
CATTAGATTATTTAGAAAATAAAATAAGTGGAAAGATGTCTTTGTTAATTTAGCCTAATTTTCAAAAATGTGTTTTTTTAACTAATACAACTTTCTAAATGACAATTGCTAAAAATATTAATTAATTCCATTACTAATTATATTTAAAATAGAGTGGCATCTACTTATTCAAAATAACCATTTATGGTTCATGGGCCTCTATCTCTTTTGATTTGCATTTTATTCCTTTTTTTTTTTTAACCAAAGAAACCTTCCTTTTCAACTTTTATTTCATAAAGGTCATATAATCTCACTCAGAAAGTCCTTAATTAAGGAAGACACATATATCCTGCTATCCACCTATCTATTTACTTACGTATTTTCAACTCACTTGTTTAATCTTGCTTCCCAGCACTAATTCTCTATTATCACAGCTAAGTCTAACTTCCAGAAACATTTTTCTCACTATCTCATTGGATCTTGTTTACCAATTGCAATCACTCATGATGATAGTATCTGCTTGAGTCAACAAGAAAGGCATTCTTAATATTCCTTGTAAAAGCCTTCAAATGACTAAAAAATATTTTTATAGTGGCATAGAATGTCTCTAAGACATATTTTGCATATTCTCCATATCAAACAAATTGAAGACAAAGTGCTGCTATTAAAAGGATAAAGGAAGGATTAAACCTCTTGTACATTCCCTCACACCCATCAAATTTGCACTGTCCTGAGGCATCTAGGTGAAACTTTGGGCTTCTGTGGAAAATGTGTTACAAACAGTGTAAAAGAAATAAAATAAAGTTAATAACAAGATTCTCTTGACTATGAATAGCAGATATTCCAAGAAGTAGCAAGATAAAGCAGAAGTTGTTCTTTAGTATAATAATATATATTTATCCAAACTGCCAAGCATAGTATCCTTAAAATACACACACACACACACACACACACACACACACACACACACACACACACACACTCACGCGTGTGCACAGAAACTGTATTAAGTTAAAATGAGGGGATCAGCCAGAGCGATACTCCTTCATTCATTTTTAAGAACACCATGTTTGGCAGTTTGAAAATCATATTTGAAGGGAATAAGCTTTATGTTAAAGGAATAGATGAATTGTTACTTAGCTGGATGGTATATATCCAAAAACAAAATAAAAAATAATAGAAGTCGCAAATCTGCTTTTTCTTTCTATTTGTACCTCTTTTCAAGATAATGATCTACTTTTCTAGTGTATCAAGTTTATTCTTATTAGTTTGAAATTTATCTTCGAATTAACTCCTTTAAACTATACACAATATTCCTTTCCCCCCTGCCAATATCCTATGATTATGCTCAACATACTTATTCCTATTTTGTCCACACCCTTTGAGGAATAATAGAATTATCACACTTCCTTTCGATTTGTTTATAATTTAGGGTCCCAAAGTTTGGGGGGGATATCAAATATGAAGGCTTTTACATTTCTCCAATCCACTGATGTATATTTTTACAGTTCCATAATAAATTTATTATGGTGTAGAATTCTTGGTGGCTTATCTTGTTCAGATTGTAGAAGTGATAAGAAAAATATCTCCTGGATTTCACATGGGACTGTGTCAGTTTGCTCTTGCTGTGTAACAAAGCACTCTACAATCAAGTGGCCTTAAACAGCAACCTTTTATTATTTCCATGAGTCTATTCATCACTTAGGCATTCTACAAATCTGAGCTAGCTTCATATAATTGCCTCAGACTATCTGGCGTGTCTGCAATCAGTTGGCAGAATAATGGGGGAGAGTTGTTTCAATGTGTCCTTTATGTTTCTGATTGCTGACAATCAGCTGGAATGACAAAGTGACGGAGTCACATGGTTTCTCTTTATCCTGCTGGTTTTCCTGAGCTTGTTCATTTGATGGAAACAGGATTCTGAGGAAGAAGAAGAAAGAAAAAAAAAACACACAAAACGATATGCAGAATCTCCTGAGGCTTTACCGCAGAACTAACATAAACAATTCTGCTGTTTTCATTGGCCAAAGCAATTGACAAGTTTACTCTACAGCTAAGTCATGGAATAATATAAACAACTACTACTTGATGAAAAGATCCACAGTTGAATTGCAAGGAGTGCCAAAAAAGGAATAATGTCAGCCATTTATTAAGCAATCTATGACATGGACAAGACATCTTCCATCAATTTTCATTTTACAAATCAGTAGGGAGTAATAGAAAATTCATCCTTAATAGGAAAATTTGAATTAGAAGATAAAATGTGAACCAATGGCAAATTATACTACTAAATGAAAACCACATTGAGTGACTATTTTGAAACCTTAGAGGCTTTACAACAGAAAATTCTTTTAAATAAGCCAATTTTGTTTCTATTTATAAGTAGAAATTCAAAATAATGTTTATAAATAATTTTTCATATATACATTAAAATGTATCCTTTATTACTTGACCACAATTTGCTTATGATCTTGAGATATTGTATAAGTGGTTTTGTGAATAGAATTTAAAAATGGTATGTGGTCATGTGGAAAATAAAGTGTTTTATTGTAAAAGGAAGCTATAACAATGAATTTCCTGATTTCTATGCAATTAAATAATATAAATGTACCCTTAGATATCTATACCATTTAAAAATATTGTTCTAATAGGACAGTAGATAACAATGTGTATTATGGATCACAAATACTTAGCTATTAAGAAATTTATATAATGTTTGGATGGTTTTGTATCTTTTTAAAAAATAATGCAAGGTTTCCTTAGGATTTTTGTCTCTGAAGAAAAATCTTTCAGAGTAGTTTTTTAATCATCATTATGCTTTGTAATTCTCTGCTGTACTGAAATAGAATCTAATCTTATTATAAGTATATTAGGTTCTTAGGACCACACAAAAAAATCTAATTATAATACAGTTACTTAGAATTTTATGACTGGAAAAATATACTTGACTTGTCTATGGAGTTATTTAAATATCTAACAAATAAGTAATTAAAAATTTATTCACATTTTGAATAATAATTTGGACAATAGAAAATGTAAAAGAGGTCTAATATCTTTAAAATTGTATCCTATATGCAGGGGCTTCATGCATAGAATGGAAATGTAATGAGATTAATTTAAATTTTTTTGCAATGTTTATTTATACCCTGTTTTACTTTTTACAAATCTCTTACCATAATCAATAAGCTCTGAGTACTAGAGAAAAAGAAGAGCTAAAATTATTATAGTGATAACTAGTTTATGCTGCAGTTTTGCTTTTTGATGTGTATTTTAAAGAGATACCAGCCTCAACACTAAATGATAATAATAATGATAATAACAATGCATGCATTATTAAATCATTGAATAAACTCCATACTGTGTTCCATAGTGATTTATGGGAATTCTTCATTCCCATAAACAGTGTTTAAGGTTTCTAATATCTCCGTATCCTCACTGGCACTCTTTATCTTTTTCTTTTATAATAGTCATCCTAGCAGATGTAAAGTGATAACTCACTGTGTTTTTTTTATTTGCATTTCCCTTATTAGCAGTATTGAATATTTTTTTCATATGTGTATTAGTCATTTCTATGTCCTTTTTTTGGAAAAATGTCAACTAAAGTCTTGTGCTTATTTTTAAACCAGTTTTTTTGTTTATGTTATTAAGTTGCAGAAGATTCTTATATATTTTGAATACTAATCACTTATCAGAAAGATGGTTTGCAAATAGTTTCTCCCGCTCTGTAAGATGTCTTTCAGTCTTTGATTGGTTTCTGTGTTGGACAGAAGTTTTTTCATTTTATGCAATCCCACTTACCTATTTTTGTTATTTTTGTCTGTGCTTTTGGCATCTAATCTAAGAAATCATTGTCAATACCAATGTCAAGAAGTTTCCTTCTGTGTTTCTTTGAGGAGTTTTATAGCTTCAGATCTTACATTTGTGTTTAATCCATTTTGAATTAATTTTTGTGTATAATGTACAATAGTTGTTTGATTTGATTCTTTTGCATGTGTAGATCCAGCTTTCCCAGCATCGTTTGTTGAAGAGATAACTATTTTCCCATGTGTATTCTTAGCATCCTTGTTGATCAGTTGAAAGCATTTAGTTTTTGTTGGACGCGGTGGCTCACACCTATAATCCCAACACTTTGGGAGACTGAGGTGAGAGGATTGCCTGAGCCCACGGTTTCGAGACCAGCCTGGGTAAATTGGAGAGACCTCATCTCTAAAATAAATCAAAAACTAGCTGGATGTGGTGGCTCGTGCCTGTAGTTCCAGCTACTTGGATACTGAAGTGGAAGGATCACCTGAGTCCAGCAGGTCAAGACTGCAGTGGCCGTGAACATGCCACTGTACTCCAGCCTGGGCAACAGAGTGAGACTCTGACTCAAAAGAAAAAAAAAAGAAAGTATTTAGTTTTATTTCTGTGGTCTCGATTCTGCCCCATTAGTTTGTATACTTATCTTTATGACTGTGTTATAATATTTCAATCACAGTAGTTTTGTCATGCATTTTTAAATCAAGAAGTGTGATGCCCCCAGCCTTGTTGTTTTTTTCCTAAGATCACTTTAACTGTTTGGAGTCTTCTATGGCTCTTATAAATTTTAAGATTGTTTTATCCTTTTCTGTAAAAAGTGCCATTGCACTTTTGAAAGACATATATGCCAAAAACTATAAAACACTGATTTTATAGTGTTTTTATAATTGCATTCAATATATAGATCACTTTAAGTAATATGGGCATTTTAATAATATTAATTCTTCTGATCATGATCATGAACTATTTTTCCATTTATTTTTTTCTGTTTTAATATCTTTCATCAGTGTTTTATAGTTTTGGGCATATAAGTCTTTCACAGCTTTTATTAAGATTTTTCCTAGATATTGTATTCCTTGTGACGATACTGTAAGTGAAATTGTTTTCTTTAATTTCCTGTGCTAGGTAGTTTTTGTTAGTGTACAGAATCATAACTGATTTTTGCTTATTTTTCAATTCAATTTTTAGTTCTAGCATTTTGGGGTTTAATTTTTTTGTGTGTGGAGTCTTTAGGTTTCTTCATGTATAAGATCATGTCATCTGCAAATAGACTTTTACTTTTGTTGTTCCAATGTGGATGATCTTATTACTTTTTATCTCTTAAATGCTTTGACTAGAACTTCTAGTACTAAGTTGAATAGAGGTATTCAGAATGAACATTCTTGTCTTGCTGCTGATTTTATAGGAACAACTTTCATTTTTTTCACCATTGAACATGATGTTAGCTGTGGGTTTTTTATATAGGGCCTTTATTATTTGATGTACATTCCTTATGAACCCATTTTGTTGAGCATTTTTACTATGAAAGGGTATTAGAATGTTTAATTTTGCTAACTTCTTTTTCTGCAGCTATTAAGATGATCATATAATTTTTATCCTCCATTTTGTTAATGAGCTATATTACCTTTTATTGATTTATATACCATCCTTCCATCCTTAAAATAAACCACATTTGATAATTATGTATGATCTCTTTATTGTGCCTCCATACATTTTTTTAATCTACTGCAGTGAGGCTTTTGCGATGCTTACCAAATCACCAGTGATCTTTACTTTGGTACACAAATAGTTCTCAGTCTTTTATTACTTTATACTGGCAGAATTTGACACAGTTGATCACTGCCTCCTTCAAACACTTCAGCACAACTTTCTTGGTTCACCATCTAAATTGTTTGCACACTGTTTCTCCATCCTCCTTGCTAATCCCTTCTAATCTTCCTAACTTGTTTACTTTGCAATGCTCCAAGACTCAACTTGTGAACTACTTCTTTTTTCTATCCAGATTCACTCTTATTTTACACGGCTTTAACTATTATCTAAATTCTTAAGACATATATCCATATCGTCTGTATCCATATCCATATCTATATCTATCTCAAACCTTGATGTGTGAAAATAATACACATTTGTCAGTATTTCAAAGTTTTTTCTTTAAAAATGTACTTAACTTTCAAAGACCAAAGCTCTCTAGTCTCCTGTTTGGGAAAAACAATCCTTGCTGCTGTTTTAGCAGGAATGGGGAGAGATGTGGATGAAATTACTTCCACTATATCTAGTCTCCTTTATTCTCACATTATTTTGGTAAAGATACCCACAGGCTAGAAGTATGATTTCCTGCCTGAATTAGTGAGTAGTATGGTAGTAAGATCCACTGTCTTCATAAGATGGTAAACTGGGGTCTAATTGCTTCAAACATTGACTCTTTATCAGTTTGTCAGATTTTAGCTCTTTATTTCCTGGTGCTAAAAACTTAGATCCTTTCAGGGATCTAGGAAGCAAGTTGGATAGCTTCTTAGATTTTCTCACTGCAGTGACTGTAACCACATTTTTTCTGTTTTGCTTGATTAAATAGAAATAGCTCTCAAACAATTTTCACCTTCCAAAATTATTGAAATGTATTTTTCATAGTGTTGTCCTTCTTATTGTGCGTATAACCTCTTCTATTCTTTACATATATTAGTGCAGTTCTAGGAGTCAGAGGCCTTTATGAAGGCTTGGGATGGATCAGCCATGTTTTACTAAAAATGTAAATTCACTGAGCAAACAAGCAAGAAAATATTAAAGGTGCCTAAGTAAAATCTGAAGAGAAAACCTTGATAAGGTCTGAGGAGGCAGATTTGCATTTCTTATTTTTCTAAGCTATGTTTCTTCAATTATGCATTCATTGATTCCTATTTTAATGACTGAACGCTTATTTTAGTGGGTCACTGGGCAAGTGTGATGAGACATAATGTTTCATAAAATAAAAATAAAGGAATGTTTGCTATCACTTCTTGATTGGTATTTGCTACTTTAAGTTATATATATATGTGTGTGTGTGTGTGTGTATATATACACTTTTATTTTATTTTTAATAAAAATAAAACTTTTATTTTATTTTTACTTTGACTATATCATATTGTCTTCTGTAGTCAGTTTGTGTCCAGCTTGGAAAACAAAATCCACAACAGATAGTTTCATAGAGAAAATATAGGGGGTTAATTACAGTTAGAAAAATGGAAAGATCAAAATGGGGAAATTTAGAAAGCATAGCATCAGTAACTGTAGAAGTTGCAACCTAAGAAAGGAAGCATCCTTGGACTGGGTGTCATTATCAGAGGCAGAAGTTGGTGCCATCTAAGATAGGTTTGATTCACAGTAGGGATGAAGATAGGAGCTGGCCCATGGAGATGGAAATATTATTCTAGAGACACTGCCTCAATGGGCAGAATTGCTCCCTGGCTTTTCCTTCTCTTATCCTTCAATCTCCCACGGGTGCTCCCGTTGGCTAAAGCTAACAGGAAGATGAATGAAAAGGGAATTTAGAGAATTTAGAGGCAGAGAAACAATATTAATCAGAAAAAGTGAATTACAGTCAATTCCTCTTCTTTTCTACTTTTACTTCATCTGTTTCCCAAAACAGCACCATGATTAGGAACTCATGTTTCAGGTCAATTAGGCTGGAATTCTTGTTCTGCCAGTTAATACTTTTATTGTTTCACCTCTTAGCTTACATTTACTTATTGACTAAGTTGGCATGGTAATACTAAGACTTGTAGCATAAAGTGAGTATAGGAATTAAAAAAGAAAATGCATACAAAGTGCCTGGAACAGTGTTGGCTATATAGACCATTTAATACACTATTATTTTTTATTACCCTATAAACATTAAGATAAGTCTGAGAAAAGACCAGTTTATAAGAAGAAAAGATTGGAAAATAGTCTTTGAATTCCCAAAAGGCTGAAGTCCTGATCATTTATATGGTTTTTAGTAATGTCTCTTAACTCTGGCTTGGCATCACACCAGAATCACCTAGGGAGCTTGTTAAAATGCATACCCTGGGCGACATCAGGGCCGAGTGTAACATAATTTATAGAGGATGAAACATTTAACGAGTTTTTCAGGTAATTCTATGCATAAAACTATTTGAGAAACTGTGCCAAACAAATCATGAATACCTCCCCCCCTTTTATTTCCCATTTACTGGGAGAACAGCATGTGGAGGTATTTGGGTCTGTAAGTGATTGCATGGGCATCTCTTCTGGGATCCAGGTAACAGATTTCACTACCAAGTCATCACAATTTGGACCTGGTTTATAGTTTAACTTTGATGCTTCTTGTAAATTTTTTTTCTCCCCTTTGGCTATTTTTATTCTTACTGGAGACAACAAAAACTGAAATACTATATTTGTGCTTTTATTAATATCCAAGGGAGTGATAAAGTTGGTCAAGCTGATCTCACAACATCTAGATAGGTTTTTTTTTCTTGTTATTTTTAATAGAACACTCTTTTAAAGATAGCAAGCTTACAAGATATTTTATATAAACACTCAAATATTATGGACACAGCAAAATCTTTTAAAAAATACTCAAATCAAACACGCCTGATGATTTGCTGTGATTATTTTCTTCTTTATAGGTGAATTAGGTGAATAGCTTTAAAAAAAAATTTAAACAAATTTTGTGTATCATGCTTTTACTCACATAATAGAATTTCCCTTTACTAAGCCTCATTTAAACTGTATTGTTAAAAATTAGTTTTTGTAGTTAAAATCTAGAAAAGATACACTGAGGTATGTGATTTTTTAAAAAGCATAAAAAAAAAAAAATACCGTCATGGTAATCTGAGCATGCAATGTTTTCTGCCTAATTATATAGTGTTATTTTATGGTTCTGCCTTAGTGGGGCAGAAATAAAGACCATTTCATGATGGGACACACTGGTCATTTGAATGAAACAATTTGCTCAAGAGTTATCAGACATATCAGTCAAGCTCAAAGCAACATGTAGTAAATATAGATTGTATTTAATGTTTAATTCAATTTACATTTGCCATAATTGAAACTAATTTTACAGAATGCAGTCACTGAAATGACTTCCCCTCCCCAATCACAAATTTCTTTTTTTTTTGAGTTGGAGTCTCACTCTTGTCACCAAGAGTGGTGGAGTGCAGTGGCACACTCGCGGCCACTGCATCCTTGACCTGCTGGGCTCAGGAGCTTCTTCTGCCTCAGACTTCCAAGTAGCTGGAACTACAGACCCACGCTGGCTAGTTTTTTTGTGGTTTATTGTAGAGACGACATCTCACCAAGTTGCCCAGACCAGTCTCAAACCCCCCGGGCTCAAGAAATTCTTTCACCTTGGCCTCTCGATGTGCTGGGGTTACAGGCTGAGCCACCATGCCCGGCCCACAGTCAAATTTAAAATATTCTATTTAGTGTGCACTTTATGAGTGACTCCAAAAGGACAAGTTACACTTAATTCCTAAGCGTCGTTTTAATGATTATAACTTGTATTATTCCCCTCTTCTTCTTCTGAAATAACAGGAGTAGAGTTATTTAGAGTTTATTCCCATTTTCAGGCAAATCTAGAAATTGGCTTAACTGACTGTATTTTTATTTATTTGTATCTCATATCCCATATAACATTGACAGCACTGTGTGTGTGTGTGTGTGTGTGTGTGTGTGTGTGTGTTGGGATTTTACTCTTGCTCAGGCTAGAGTGCAGTGGCATGATCAAACTTCACAGCAGCCTCGACTTCCTGGACTCAGGTGATCCTTCCTCCTCAGCCTCCTGAGTAACTGGGACTACAGGTGTGCACCACCACACTCTGCTATGTTGCCAGGCTGATCTCGAAATCCTCTCTCAAGCAGTTCTCCTGCCATAGCCTCCCAAAATGCCGGGATTACAGGTGTGAGCCACTATGCCCAGTTTAACAACTAAGATAGCACTTAAAACAGATTTTCTTTAAGTATTTTCCATCTAAGGTGCTTAGTCTTTGACAAAGACCCATAGAAATTTCCTGGTGAAGAACAAGATTATGTCCTTAGTTGCCTCAAAGATCATGATTATTATCCCATTTTTTCTTTCTTATGAAATAACAGGAGCCGGGCTTGGTGGCTCAGCCTATAATCCTGCACTTTGGGAAGCTGAGGTGAGTGGATTGGCTGAGCCCGCGGGTTCGAGACCCGCCTGGGCAACTTGGCGAGACCTCATCTCTACAATAAAAATCAAAAAATTAGACAGGTGTGATAGCCCGCGCCTGTAGTTCCAGCTACTTGAAAGGCTGAGGCGGAAGGATTGCTGCAGCCCAGCAGATCGAGGCTGCGGTGGCTGGGAGTGGCCGCTGCACTCCAGTCTGGGTGACTAGTGAGACTCCAACTCAAAAAAAAAAAAAGTAACAGGGAAAATTCAGCAAAATTCTTACTTCCTAATGTGCTTCATAAGTCACTGTTAAATCATGTCTCAGCAACCCATCTTTTTTCTAAGTTTACACACCATATATTTAAGACATACCCTAATATTCTCATTTGTCATTGTTCAGGATAGTCACCCAACTTCTAGAAAATCTTTAGCACAAAATTCACATCTCTTCCTTGATCTATGGTTTCCCTTTGTTCACATTAACAGAAGCATTGATAACTCTTTAAATATTTGGTCCACATTGACTTCCTCACCACTTACGCATCTTACGCCTATTTCCTTTCAACAATCTTTAGATTAAAACAACACAAAATATTTTTAGACAGAAGTATTCTACTTCTAAAATTTAAAATAACATACAGCTAAAAAGTCATTCCTTCTATACTAAGCACACTATGCACACTTCTAAAAAAATCTACTGGTTACTGATTTTCCACAAAGTTAAGTGAAAATTTTCTGACTGTTTTGAAGATTATCTACGAACTGGCCTCAGTTTCTCTTTCTAATCTGTATACTAGTAATTTCATTTATAATTTCTAGATTATGGGATCCTTTTCACCGTTGAATGCTTGCGTATTATTGCTGACATGCTTTCCTTTTCCAGAAAAGACCCTAGTCTTACACTTGTTATGTCCGTGTCCTAGTATTCTTTGAGAAAATATATCTTAACAGTCACACAAGTAACATTTACATTATTATTAGAGGTGGAACCCCAATTTAAAGGTGAAAAAGGAGTCTGAAACAGTTTGCTGTTACAAGGATGTTAAGAGAGTTTACTATTTCTGAATCATAGTAGGTATTCTCCTAAAATATGTAAATTCAGGTAAGGATGAATTAGACCTGATGCATACAAGGAGCCTAAATTATGCTCTTTTATTTCCACTGAAACAACTTTCCCAGTTTAGGCCAGCAGCAAGTGTCATTTGGACTCCCAGACAAATTGTTCTTCCCACAAAACAATTCTCCACTTAGTGGCCAGAGGTATGGTTGTGAAATTTTAAAGATGATTATAGATAACTTTAACAATAATAATCATAACTTTGAACACTCGGATGAGTCTACATTACTGAAATATGAATTCTGCCTTATTAATGCGGTTTCTAAGGCTTTGAGGCTATTTTATCCTATTTAACTCTTTTCTACTCCACTTTGCATATCCACTTCTTGAATTCTACAACTCCACTTTTACCAAAGTTCTTGTGGTTCTTCGAAAATCTTGTGTTCTTTCACTGCTGACCTTGGCACCTGTTATTTTTAAAATTTTGAACATTCTTTTCTATCCTTCCTACAACAAACTTTGCTAGCTCATAGCTTCTTATTTTGTTTCATAGTTTTTTATTTTGTTTCAGTAATCTTTGCTAGCTCGTAGTTTTTTATTTTGTTTGTCTCAATATCACTTCATTAATGAATCCATCCCTTACCCCATAAGCCATTCTAAGTATTCAATAACACTGTACTTCCACTGTTATAAATATCATACTCTCTCATATGTAGTCATTTGCATATCTGCATCCCCTAGTCACTGCCCCAGGTAACAAATTTTGATTGTGCTTTGAAGGAGACCAGAGCATAAGCTAACAAGGTCCATGTGTTCTTGGCTTGTGTTCAAGGAACCAAGCCTATACTCCCTCATCGCGGAGCAGATGAGACGTGGGGGAGCAGACAAGCACTGCCACTGTAGCAGGCCTTGAGTACTCCAGGCTTGTAGGCAAGCTCTCGCCAGGAAGCTCTGCATTCTAGCCAAAGGCAGGTGAGGGATGCAGCCTGCTACGTAAAACGTAGTGGGCCTTCAGTACCCCAAGCTCGTAGGCAAGGTTTCGCTTGGAATCTCTGCATCCTACCCAAAAGCAGGCTGTGAGGAATGCAGCCTGCTACACGAAGCAGTGTCTCAGATGCCCACACATCCAGATAAAGTCTTAGTTACAATAAAGCCCTAGGTACAAAAAGATAAATGCAGAGCAACTCACCTTCTTATAGCAACATAACTCCACTGTGGTTCGCTCATCTCCCCTAACCTTGATTTGTTAGGTTACAATAAAGCAAAGCGACATGACGTCAATCACACCTGGCCCAGATGCCTGGTCCAAAAACTGATACTGCTTGTTTTTGCAATAATCCCTTGCACAGTTTTGCCCTAGTTTTGCCCTATATAAGAAGCATGCTAAATAATAAACGGACTCTTATCTATTGAGGAGAGAGACCTCCCAATCCCACTGTCTCTTGTCTTTCTTTCTCATTCCCTCTCCCACCTCAAGCCCTGCTCTGTGGAGGCTGGATCTCCACGGTGCTTTGCTGATTCTTTGTCTCCTGTGATAAGTGATAGTTTTAGGTACTTGTTAGCCACCTAGTCAACTTTTGTTAAATAAATAGATGTGGGTTAGTAGATAAAGGTTTAAAGTTCATGAAATTTTAGGTTGCAAGTTGTTATAAATTTTGAGAAAGCTCCCCACCCCCCTATATATACGTATCTCCATCATTAAGCAATGCATGGCTGTACAAAGCAATAGTAATTTTAAAAAGCATGGCACTGGCATAAAAAAATGGATACTTTGACCAATGAGCAGAATACAGAACATAGAACTTAACAAATGCTTCTACAGTGAATTGATTCTTGACAAAGGTGCCAAGAATATACAACTGGAAAAAATTAGTCTCCTCAATAAATGGTGTTCAAAAATATGAAATTGTGCCCTACGTCACACATCGGCAAAAATCAACTCAAACTGAACTAAAGTTTTAAATGTAAAACCTGAAACTTTAAAACTACTAAAATGAAATATAGAGGGAAAACTAAAAAACGTTGGTCTGGGTAATACTTTCCTAAATTTGACCCCCACATTGCAGGCAAATAAATCAAAAATAAATAAGATTACATCAAAATAAAAAAGCTTGTCCCACAAAGAAAACAACAGAGTGCAGGGACAACTCACAAATTAGGAGAAAATATTTTCGAACCATACCTCTCATAAGAATCTCAAACAATTCTATGGAAAGTAAGTAAATAATCCAACAAAGAAATGGGCAGCAAATTTGAGCAGATATTTCTCCAAAAAAAGACCTATGAATGGCTATCAAATACATGAAAATTTATTCTAAATCACTATTAGGGAGATGCAAATTAAACCACACTTAAATATCACCTCACTCCTGTTAGAATGGATATAATAAAAAAGACAACAGATGACATGTGTTGCTTAGGATGTGAAGAAAAGAAAACCCTTGTACACTGCTAGTGGAAATGTAAAATTAGTACAGCCATTATGGAAAACTGTATAGTGGTTCTTCAAAAAATTTGAAAGTAGAATTGCCAGATAACCTAGCATTCTCATTTCTGGTTATTTACCCCAAATATATGAAAACAGTTTGTTGAAAAGATGCTTGCATACCCTTGTTTATTGCAGCACTATTTATAATAACCAAGTCATGAAATCAACTTGTGTCCATTAACAAATATATTTTGAAAATGTGGTATGTATATGCACAATAAAATACCATTCATCTCTTAGAAAGGAGGAAAATGTCACTTGTGACAACATGGATGGAATTTTAGCACATTATGCTAACTGAAATTAACCAAACACTGAAAGACAAATACCACACGTTCTCAATTATTTGTGAATGTAAAACAATTGAACTTACAGAAACAAAGAGTAGAATGATGTTTACCAGAGGCGGGGGCTGGGGGCGGGGTGGGAGGATGACAACCAAAGGGTAGAAAGCCTCAATTAGATAGAAGGGATTTTTTTTTTTCATTTTGCAATCTATTTCACAGTGCAGTGAATATAGCTCATAATTGAGTACTGTCCTTTTCAATATCACCAAGAGAGTAAACCTCAAATATTCTTCTCAGATTTTAGGAGATGAATAAGTTAATTAGCTTGATTTAATCATTCCACATTATATTATAAATAACACTACTTTGTATCCCATAAGTATCTACAACTATAATTTGTCAAAATTTAATTTTAAAAAGGGTTTTGGTGGTCAGGACCATTTCTCCTCCTGCATCATTGTATTTAAATAATCATCTTCTTTGTTAAGCATTGAGCTAATAATTTTTCTGAAGATGAGGTTAGGGTAGAACCAGTTGCTTACATACAGTGACATGGCCTGTGGAACACCCGACTGCTCTCTCACTCACCAATGAAAGAAACCCGAGAGGCAGGGAACAGGGAGGAAAGAAGTTTATTTCTGAATCTGAAATTCAGGAAGACAGTCAATATAGATACCAAGGCTAGCTCAGCTCCTCGGTTTTTGCAGTCTATTTATAAGCATAAGCATTGAGGTTTGCTATTGAATTAGCATCATACTATGTCATTTACAAAGCATTCTGAAAAAATTCAATTTCAGTTATTTTTCATCAATTATAACATTCATTGTCCACATCATTTTGGTGCCTATTACCAGGATCCTATAATTTAGTTTATCAGTAACTCTAAATGCTAGCAGAAATTACTACAAAGTGGAACATATACCATTAATCAATGGGTACAAGAAAAGTTGCAGTTGCATGATTAATATAATTATATTTCTAACTTTAACTGTTGATTACGGGGTTTAATAATAACCTATTTCACTAACTATGTGACTAAAACCATGGAGTCTGTGACTCATTCTGTTCCAGGTAGGTTTAAGACAATCATTATATTAAAGAGTGCGGGGATGTGCTGGGCAGTAACCCTAAATAATCCAACATTGACAGTTATAGCTGGGCTTGGTGGCTCAGCTTGTAATCCCATGCCTTTGGGAGACTGAGCTGAGTGGATTGCCTGAGCCCACGGGTTCGGGACCCGCCTGGGCAACTTGGCGAGACCTCATCTTTACAATAAGTCAAAAATTAGCCGGGTGTGGTAGTGCCTGTAGTTCCAGCTACTTGGAAGGCTAAGGCAGAAGAATCCCCGGAGCCCAGCAGGTCGAGGCTGTGGTGGCCAGGAGCGGCCACTGCATTCCAGTCTGGGCGACAAGAGTGAGACTCCAACTCAAAACAAAACAAAACAAAAAAAAACAGTTATAGAGGGCTACTTCTCATCAAAAGGAATTACTGCTGTTCCATTTTGACACAAAGAAGTTGTAACTGAAGGTAATAAGTGATAAGATTTAAGAATTCAACTTAAAAATCTAAAATAATATTTATTGCACCTGTTTTTTTTTAAATTATGTATAATATAGTGTGACCAAACTTAAATGATGCATGCAGATAAGCAGTTCTTTGTTATTAACAACTGAAATTATTTTGTCCAAATTAAAACAAATATCGTTATTCTGAAAATATGTCCTGTTTGGTGACAGAAAATCAATGTTATTGCTCTGTTTCTATTGAACAACCTGTCTTGTTTTACATCTTAAAAAATTATTCAGACTAGAAAACATAAGGTGTTAATTGTTGAATAATATCCATCTGGTGGCTCTGATTATCCTCAGTATTAAGGTATGCTGTGATTTGGAGGTGGTTTGTTTGTCTCCACCAAAATGTATGGTTGAAATTTGATCCCAATTGTGGTAGTGCTGGGAGACAGGGTCTAGCAAAAGTGTTTGGGTTATGGAGGCAGATTCCTCATGAAGGGCTTGGTGTTATTCTTCCTTTCATGAGGCTGGATTAGTCCTCACTGAAATGATTTAGTTCTTGCAAGAGTAGGTTGGTACAAAACCAGGATTCTCTTTGCATGTGTTCACTTCCCCTTTGACCTTGTATGCATTTTGTGATGCAGAGCAAAATCCTCAGCCAGAACCAGTGCCATGCCTTAAGCTTCACAGACTGCAGAACCATGAGCTAAATCCGGCTCTTTACCCAATCTCAGGTATTCTTTTATGCCAACATTAAACAAAGACAGTTTCACCAAAAATGTTGTCACCATAGAATATTGAGATGCAGCCACTACATCTGCTTAAAGTTACAGCATATAATGGTTCTTTTTCTATTCTTACTCTTTATCTTTATGATATTCTTACTCTTGATCTTTTACTCTTTATGGTCTCCCCTTCAAATTTCTCTGGGAACTTTAAGGGGAAGAAAATAACGCAAAATTTCCCAGGTGTACCAGTTTAAACAATATTTTTTACTATGGGGTTTAATTTGGGGATAATTTCTACTTCATCACAGATATGGGCATGTCACCTTTAAAAAGAATAAGGTAACATTTTTCACATAAAATTCAAAATACATTTTGCTTTTATATGCAACCGAATCATTTGATCTTTTATTTGAAACTATTAGCATGTAACCATTTATACTTTTTTGAAATGTGATATATATACCCCTGTTGGTCTCTGTAATTTTGCTCCCATTCATTCTTCTCATCTTAAGAACTTGGAAAAATGTGGTTAAATGCAAAACAAACAATTTTTTAAAACTTTGGAAATTAATTTTTTAAGAACAATGTGGTGTTGGGATAGCAGTAATAGGAAGAATCAACTAGTTTTAGAGAAAAAAAGTATTCTCTTCTAAGACTCCTCATCTAATATGAAAATATTCATGTCTTAAAAATAAAACTGGAATAGAAATCAAAACAAAAATAAGATTACATTGCATGTCCATGACATCATGCTTCTTTTTAAAAAAGATATTGTTTCCATTTCCCCCCTTTAGTTGCCCTCTAAAGGAAATAAGTGACTCCTATCTTTAAAAGGAAAAGCATGTGAATTCATATTTAATAAGCCTATAGTTCCAGTAAGAAAAAAATAAAAGCAGATAAAAGTCTAATTAAATTACATATCTTAGAGAAATTTTAAAATCTTTACTGTGTGTTAATAAAAGTCAATAATCTATTGTAAACCCTTCACATACAGCTTCTTTTTCATTTTCTGACATTTAGAAATATATTTACATTCTTTGTTATTTTTTATTTTGTGTCATTTAATAAGCAAGGATCTTATCATAAGAAATGGCAGAAGCGGAGTCCATTTGAGTCATCAGTTAAGTAACAGGAAAAACCAATTCATCCCCAGCTGGGCCCAGTCATTTTCTAGTTGAAACATCAATGATTTTATTTGTGACTTTTACTGGACAACAGAAACAGTAGAGATTAATCAGCTTCTCCATGGAGGTCCTTCCCAAAAAAGCTTTAAGTCTAGACAAGTGTTTCCTGGAGTATGTTTCATATAATTTTAAGTGCAGTCCTAGACTTTAAAGCGCATTACATCATTGGAAAATATGTAGTTGAAATTGCAAAATACTGATAAACAAAACTATTATCTGTCCTGCAAGTTTTCTCTAAGTCTTTCCTGTGTTGCTGAACGTTATACTATGTAATGAAAAATAATTTGAATACAGTGTTCTTTTAAAATAATATTATTGATTATGCATCCTCCCAGTTCATTTAAGTTAGTTTATAAAACAAATTTTATTTCAAGGCTACCAGTAAAGATATTACTTATTTGATAGAAAAGAACCTATTCCTTTCAGGGGTTTTTAGCAACTGAATGACAAGATAGCTAAGAAAGTTTAGCAGCTTCTAAATTTCGCTAAGGTAGACATGCTGTTTAGGGCTGTCTGGAGGTCAGAAACCACACATGCTGGTAAGAAAGAATTGGGGGCCATTAGCTTACAGAAGGATATTAAATACAGGAAAAAATATTAAACAGTAGGATTGGAGAACAAGACCAAAAAAAGAGAAGAAGGTTTTGAGACTAGAAAAACTGGCAAACCAATATTTGAGAAACACATGAAGAGGATGTCAAAAGCAAAAGTGAAAAGGCATGAGTGATACTGGGAGAGGGGAAGGGTAAACAAAATGTTAGGAAAAGGTAATTCATATTGTATTCCAGGTAACAGCTTGATATGCTCACATACAGGGAGAAGATGCTAAAAAGAATGGAAGTAAATATTTAGAGACATAGCACTGAATTATAATAATTTTTTTCTTATGTATTTTGGTAATTTTTCTAGGGTTTTTCTTAATTGTCAAAAAAAATCAGCCTAAATAACATATATTTTCTTGTTTAAATCACATTTGTGTGTGTGTGTGTGTGTGTGTGTGTGTGTGTGTATAAAATGCACTTGTGAGTGCATTAAACTGTTTTTACTAACTACACAAAAATCATTTTATATTATAATCAGGGTCAATTGTTATGCTGTGGTAGTTAGTAGTAAACAATGTATTCATAAAATATTAAAAGGGCTTCCAAGCACTTATACTTTATTAATTTTTTAATCATATAACTTTGAAAATGTTTACGTAATTTTAAAATAAAAAGAATATTATGAATCCACATGTACTTATCAAATTTCAGCAATTATTGTTATATAATTTTATTTATAATATTTTAGAATATATATTTATAATATAAAATCTCTACTTAAAAAAATAGCTTCCACACCATGATTGCTGCTTAAAACATGACATTTTTAGCCAAGCACAGTGGCTCACACCTGTAATCTCAGCATTTTGTGAGACCAAGGTGACAGGATTACCTGAACCCAGCCTGGGCAACATTGGGAGACCTCATCTTCCAATATGATAAGTAAATAAAGAAAAAAATTAGCTGGATGTGGTGGCACGCGCCTGTAGTTCCAGCTACTTGGAAGACTGAAGCAGAAGGATTGCCTGAGCCCAGCAGACTGAAGATGTGGTGGCCGTGAGTGTGCTACTGCACTCCAGCCTGGGCAACAGAGTGAGACTCCAACTCAAAAAAAAAAAAATGACATTTTTAAAGCAGATTATGCACTAATTAGATATTTGACATAAGATGTCAGAAATTCCAGCTATATATTTTCAACATTTATTTGAAGTACCGAGAATGGTAATAGAAACCAAGTTCTGTGTACTAGGCTTGTTACTGTGGTATCATTTTTTCCAGACCCTCTCAGCTGAAAGAGTTAAGAAATACATGTATATATATTAAGTTTCATGTTTACATATCAATAAATATTTCTATATGGAACTGTCTGCATCTTTATTAAGCTACACATGAGTTCATACAGATATCTCCAGCTCTAACCATTGCCACATGGCTCATTCTAACCTCTCCTTACTTATGGGTAAACGCTCAGATCAACAATGAGAAACTGACAGATCTTTTGTCTATTTTTAAGTTGAATTGTTTTCTTATTGTTGATTCTTTGAATTGTTGAGAAAAATGCCTAGAAAGTTTAGTTTTGTATTTAAGCATATAAATTAATTTTTGTTAGAATGTATATTATGTATTTAATTTCTTTCTTTTTTTGCATATGAATGTCAAATTGTTCCAGCATCATTTGTTGAAAAGATTATCCTTTCCCCCTGAATTGTCTTTGAGTCTTTGCCAAGGACCAGTTGACTATATTTGTGTAGGTCTATTTTGGGGCTGTATATTTTGTTCCTTTTGATCTATGTGTTGACTCTTTCACAAACACTGTGCTGCCAAGATTGCCATAGCTTTAGAGTAAAATTTCAGATTGGGTAGTATGAACTCTCCAACTTGTCTTCTTCAGTATTGCATTGGCTCTTCTAAGTCTTTTAGAAAAAAGCTTGGGTGATGCACTGGGGTGATATTGGGGCTCTCCATACATTAGCAAGAAATGTAAAGTGACCTCAGGATTAATCCACCCATGATCTACACTTTCAAACAGGACTCCAAGTACTTAGGTCACCTCATGGTACTTGAGGAGATAGAAAAAGACATAACTCTAACCTAACCGTTTTGAATGTAACTTATGCTCAAAGTCTCATTGCAATTAAGAAAAGAATGCCCAGGTACTTCTAATGTCTAACTATGGTTTGGAGAAATTGCTTTGCCAAAGATAAGCAAATAAAAGAATACAAAAAGTCTGAAATGAGAAGTTTAAACTTTAAAATGAAGAAAACCCTCATAAAATAATTCATTAATAACAAGAGATGTTACACAACAAGTGCAAAAAAAAAATCCAGTAAATATACTTTATTTGGATTTTTACCTAAGAAGGGATAATATCAAAATTGTTTTTTAAAGACCAGTTCAGGGGGTGGGATTGGCAGTTAAGAGAAATTGCCAGGGGAGGGAGGGGCACACCTCATCAACAAAGGTAACTGCATAATGAACATTTGTATATCTAACCCTGAATTGTACCCCACATCTTTAAAATAAAATTTAAAAAAGAGAGAGAAAAACTAGCATACCCCAAAGGTCAAATAGCACCTTTCATCCAGTCTTACAAAAAAAAAAAAAAGACGATTTCAGCATGAACACTGAAAAAATCAAAACACCTCTAAATATCAGGACAGCTTCTCCTGGCTCATACTTGCTTTGCATGAAGTCCAACCCTCTCTTTCATCGCAAATGAGAGTGAGAATTCGAATTCTTTCCAACTATTTAAAGAACTATTTAAAGAAGTGATATTACCAGTAAATCAATTGTCTGTCAATGCTAAACCAAATAGAGATTCTCTTGAAATCTGATCTTACATATTCCTGATCTTTAAAATGATTTTTCTAAGTACTTTAGGTTTAATTTTTCAAAGACCAGAACTGATGGATCTATTTTGTGTTTACCAAACTTCTTTTCATCAGATAAGAACTTAAAAGGAATTTCTGTCAAAGGGAAAAAAAATGATTTACTTCATTTGATGTGACTGTTATATCCATCATAAAATTAGCTTGCAGTAATTCTGCTCTTAAAAGCATCTTCTAAAAGAATCTTGATAAGTTGACAAGGCTATTTTTGAAGTTTTGTTTTTTTAAGAATTACACTGATTTGCTAGTTTTCCTCTGAAATGCTCAGGCAATTTAAAAAGAAAGAGAAGTACTTAATGATAAATTCAATTTGTGTGGGAATGAATAATACTCTAATTTTGAATAGATAAAACTAGACTTCCAGTTGTTAGAACTTTAGCTGATACTAAATATAAATCTAAATTTCTGATATTGTTATTACAGAAAAACATGGCATCAATAAGGGAATAAGGGAATGTTTTTAGGCATACTAGAAAATACATGATATTAAATTGGTAAACCAGAAGTTATTAAGCACCTACCACATGAAAATTATTGTGTCCAATATAGAGATTACAATAAAATAATGAATGTTCACAAAAATCTTTCAATCAAGTCTATACAGAGAAGAAAATTTTGCTTGTGATAAATTACTATATAACTTATATCACTATGAAAAGTATATATATAGACATTTTTTTTCCTAGAAAAGATCTTTCCGACTCCACAATTTAATGATAGCAAATAGGATCTATGAGCTCCCTAAAGTCAATTAAAACTATTACTTGAATACCTACAGTGGGAAACATTAGATGCCCTGCCCTCAAAAGGTTCAAGCGTTAAATAGTGAGGCTAGGAAATGTTGGCTTAAGTTCTACGGGTGAAGAGTCTCACTCCAGGCCTACATGCTCTGTGAAGCAATTATAAAGGCTTCCCCTGACAGACCTCATGGGGGAAATGTTTCCTCCTACACACCAGATGTGGTGCACAGCCAATGCATTGTGGTCTCTGAAGGGGGTTTCATTCAAGAACACAGACTCTTCTGGCTAGGAGATGTCCTTCTGCCTTCCTGAATTTCCAGTTCATGTGCTTTCACTGAAATGCATTTTTATTGAGGCCTTCAGTAGATGCCACCCTCAGGAGCCTCTGGCGAGATTGCCTTACACATGAGAGAAAAGATGGGGAAACTTGAGGATACTTTTTCTCCAGTCTTACTCAGTTCTTTCCCACGGCTAGCCGTTTTTCCTTTGCCTCTCCCCTGCACCCCCGAAGCCCATAAAACTCCGAGATCTTTTTGCCTTGGGGATCTGCTCTGTGATTACCCCCCCCCCCCATGGCATCTCTTTTGTCTGTACTTCCCAGCTTTAGCGCATCACAGTAAGTGTTGAAAGGCTTGACTGTTACTTTCATTTTGGCTTGCTGTCTTAAGCAGGTACTCTGACACCCAGAAGATCAGTTTTTGTTTTTCCGTGTTCAGCTGAGCTTCTGACACAGGGAAGAGCTTCCATAAAAAAATATCTCAGTGTAACAAGAAGTGTCAGGGAAGATGTCACAAATGGGAAGAGAGTGGCATATGAGGGATACTTATGAGAGGGGGACCCCCCCAGCATAATTTATTTATTAAAAAATTGTGTATTTATTCTTACATGTTTAAACATCAGCCGCCTTCAAAGTACTCTTCCACTGCTCAAAACAGTTTTTGAACTGGTCAGTTTTGGTACCTTTGAGTACTTTTGTCTTTTGTTTCAGGGCTTCCACATTAGTGAAACGTTTCCCTTTGAGGACTTTTTTCACCCGGGGAAAGAAACCAAGAAACGTTTTTTGCGATGAGATCAGGTGAATAGGGAGTGTGGGGGAACAGGGGCCAGCACTTCGGTCAAAAAATGCTGACCACACTGTGTGACGTGGGTAGGTGCGCTTGTAAATCACCCATCATGAAATGGGCAAACGCATTGAAAGAATCACCAAAAAAAAAAAAAAAAAAAAATCAATAAAAAATTCACTGAAGCTGAATGCAGCCTCTCACAACAATGCTAGCTGGTATGCTGATGCTGATGGATTCCTAGAACACTTAGCAGGGGAAATTCGTTCTACAAAGCACCGGCACTCCACAAAATAATTCTGGTTATTTTTGCTCGCCCTGTTCCCCAGGATGTAGGTCATAAGCAAAAGACATGAACTAAAGTTCAGAGGTCCTAAGAGGCATTACGAAGATAGTGAAGATGATGACCTTCAATTGCGATTGCAGAAACAAAATTTGCCTGATATCTAAATGGAAGCATTTTATAATCAAGCTAGAATTCAATGAAATAAAATTGGTTTTTATCTTCTACAAACAATGAGAGAGTTATTTGTGCAGAAGAGTAATGTCATAAAACTTGTGTTTTATCTGGCTATCTGGACACCATAACCAAACATTGATTGGTATATGATTTTGAAACATATTGTGCAATATATGGGCATGTTTTTGAATAACTCATAACCAAGGGGATAATGTGTGTTTAAGCAAAGGTTAAGAATTATTCTGCAATGCGA
This sequence comes from Cephalopachus bancanus, assembly GCA_027257055.1. Classification (NCBI taxonomy): domain Eukaryota; kingdom Metazoa; phylum Chordata; class Mammalia; order Primates; family Tarsiidae; genus Cephalopachus; species Cephalopachus bancanus. Next base: position 5,985,107 of record JAPVLO010000138.1, read on the forward strand.
CTTAATAGAGAAGCGTTAACAATACTATGGGGAGATAAATGAATAATTGACTAACTCAGGAGGCATGATGGAAGATCTCTTACAGCAAGTGATGCATGAGCTGAATCTTTAAAGTTTGTAGGATTATGAGAAAAAAGAGAGTACCTATGAAAAAAATCCCATAAACCACAAAACCTGTGTTATACTTCAGATAGTCTCTTAACTCTACTTTATCCGCTGGAAGTTGTGAATAATTACGTTTGTTCTGCAAAGCTATTCAATTTAAATGGCTATTTTTGCCAACCAATGAATGTGGTTCTAAATCAACAACAAACAAATTGACTATTAAAAATGAATCTTTGTATTTATAAATTTCAGGTTAGTACTTTCAGAAAGTATAAATGATACTTTGTAACTTCACCAAACTTATCTCCAGTTTAATTTTCTACCAGACTTTCAATAGGCACATTTCATTTTGATCATGTCAGGTTACAACCGAAACTTCTCATCTTAAACAATCTGGAGTAGTGATGCTTCATTCAAAGTGTTTAAAAAGCAAGACATAGTTTAAAAATTATACTTAGGCATTATTATAAACATTGCATTTAATATAAACTATGTACATAGATATTCATTTGCCAAACTTTTGCTGTAGGATCAGTGTCTTTTTCTTTGTGTGTGGTATTGCTGCTTACAGTTTAATATTGCCTTACTTCTAAATTTTTATTGTAATCTAGATTTTCCAATCCAAAGACAATTTTCCAAATTCATTCTAGGCGTTTATGATTAACTTTCTGATATGAGATTACTGTACTCGCACATCTCATTTAACAATACATTTTTAAATGACTCACTTTTGTCAAGAATTTACAAATCATTTATTTATAATAAAAAACTATTTTGAACTCATGTAGTTGAATGATGTATATTTAAATTAATTACATAATCACCATAGTAATTTCAAGTGTTATAAGAACAATCACAAAGAAAGCCAACTGGCTGGGTGCAATGGCTCAGCCTGTAATCCCAGCACTTGGGAGGCCGAGGCCTGAGACCACGGGGGGTTCAGGACCAGCCTGGGCTACTTGGTGAGACCTCATCTCTACAATAAATCACGAAAACTAGCCTGGCGTGGTGGCGTGTGTCTGTAGATCCAGCTACTTGGAAGGGTGAGGCGGAAGAATGACCTAAGCCCAGCAGGTTGAGGTTGTGGTGGCCGTGAGTGTGCCACTGTACTCCAGCCTGGGCGACAAAAGTGAGACTCCAACTCAAAAAAAAAAAAAGAAAAAGAAAAAAAAAAAAGAAAACCAACTCCTTTAAAAAAAATTTTTTATTTTAAAGATGTGAGGTACAATTCAGGGTTAGATATACAAGTGGTCATCGTACAGGTAAAGTTTGGCTTCCCTTTGGTCTCCATTTTGCCTGGTTTGAGATCAGGTGTGCTTATTGATGGTTTCTTTCTACTAATCCCTTTCTTATAGTATTGTGTTAAATGTTCAGGGCCCACTTATGAGTGAGAAAACCAACTACCTTTGATGACACAACTTAAAATGCAGAAAACAGTACATACATATAGAAACTATGGTTTACTTAGTCATGAGTACTTAGCTTGCTGCAAGTACTCAGTACCTTTCATATAAAGGGAAGGCTACCAGTTAATCTGAATAAATGAGTTAGATAAATTTCCTTCTGAGACTTTATATATTTACCATACTGTTCCAAACTCTCGTCTCTCACCTTTTCACACGTTGCCCCTCCACCACCAGTTGAAATGCTTGCTTTCCTGTCATCCTGGAAAATTACTACTTTTTTTTTTATTTTTAAGACTCCAGGAGAAGCAATTTCCTTGAAAATTATTTTCCAATTATTTCATACTAAAGAGCATCAAGTATCCCTACATTTAGGTTCTAAGATCTCCCTCTCTGAAACACTATTGTTACTTTTTTTGCACAACATTAATCAGAGTGAACAGTTATTCACCACCATATTATTATATGCCAGAACTTGTTTTCAGCAATTTATAAGTATTAATTTATTTAATCCTCTCAACACCCTGTGAGGTAGGTACTGTTATTTTCCTCCATTTTTAAATTATCACAAAAGCATATAGAGTTTGAGGAATTTGTATAAAGCAGCAACATATTTATTAGGTAGAATTGTCAGGATTCAAACTTAAGCATTCTGGCTCCAGAAGTCGTGTTTTGTCAGGGTCTGTGCTAGTTGTCTTTCAGTCATTTGTTGGTACAAACAGTAAGCAGATCAGAATTCCGTCTTTTTCAGCTTTCTATTCTCATTATGGAGCATATGTGTGGCAAATAGTACTAGTCATCACATTGTTTTTGAAAAACTGAATGAGATTCACATGGAAATACTATTTAGCTATTTGAAGCCTAGAGGTCTGTCTACTGTATAGGTAGGACACCTTTTGAAGCAGATATGTTTAGTGAAACGTAGATGAATGCTGTGTGTTTCTCATATTCTAGCTCTTCTGCAGCTCTGAAGATCTGCTGAAACTTATTTTTCACCTCATAATAGTACCAACATTATTTAGTATTTGATTATGCTTTTTGTTATATTAATAAATCATGGAAGCTGGAAATTGATATATTATTGAATGAATCCAAATGAATTTTCTTGGTTTTCTGACCTTCTATTCGTGAAGTTGAAATTATTGGTTGAGTTCATAAAATTTCCACTGAATGGATAGGTTAGCGCCACTGCATAGAATCAATGTCACACAAACCATGTGGATTGATGGATTTTTTCACATCAAACTGTCATCTTGTCTCTGATGTACATTATATTTGCTGCCTCAACAGTGACTCAAATTGTTATTTTTTACAGCTGGTGTCCTACTACAAAATAACCCAGTATATTTTTGACCACCCATTTTAACTGTTTATTGATACCTAAAGGCTTTCACTCTTCATACTAAGTCTAAAAGTCATCTAGATTTTTTGATGATGGCACACATTTAAAAATAGATTTATACATGGGAATCTCACTGTGAGTAGAACGTACTTTTAAAGTCAGGACTGACATGTCAATGCAACATTTGGCTTATTTTTCATTTACTTCTTTATATCAGTGGCAACCCAGCTTAACATGGTAACATTTTATGAAAACTGCTACCTAGTACCCCTTGAAAGCAGATTCCACGTGGATTGACTATTTGTGCAGGCATTTGTGTCCACAGCCAAGGAGTCACATGCACATTGACAAATATCAATTAAAAATAAGCATTTTTTTTGTAAAACGAAAGGATTCCAAACTCTGAGGGATGCTTTAACATTCTGAGGAATGCTTCTGCTTTTAGAAAAGAATGCCACGCTTTCTCAAGGATGATTAAAGGCTTGACTTGAAAAGACATTGTGAAGAAAGGTCCAGGCAGCCAGAACCACGATTTAAATTACAGAGATAACACAAGAAAAAAATGACCTGGGGATGGATAAAAATACAGGTAGAATTGAAGCTGTATGTATGAGTGTGTGTGTGTGTTCCTGTTTATAGTTTGAGAATGACATCGAGAGATGTAAAAATAAAAAAAGATGTAAAAATTAACAAAGTTGCAAAAATTAACAAAGATGTAAAAATTAACAAGGATGTAAAAAAAACTTCTTTAAGAAAAAAGGTGGTTTATATTTTATACCAAATTTACTAAGAAATTTTAAACAGGGTATTAATGCAATCAGATGTCTGTTGTAGAGTTTGTAGTTGTGTAGAGTATTGAAGGAAGAAAGAACAGAAGCAGAAAGAACAACTATATTATTTTTGTAACAATTGGGAGATAACTGGACTCTGTTCTGAGATAGTAACCACGAGTGTAAGAAGAAAAAACGGATTTGAAAGAATTTAAACAGAGAACTAATAACACACGATCGATTAATAAATTGGAAGAGGGAACAAAGTGGCAGGAAAAGGGACAGAGTGAAGGATGATGGCTTAGCTTCTGGCCTGTGCATCCAGGAGAGAGAAGCTCATTGAGTTAATGAAGGGAAATGTTTAACTGTGTTGGTGAGATAAGGGAGGAAGAGACTTGGGTAAAGCGTTGTTCATAGGATGAAGAATTTAAGATGTTTATTGTATACAAGAGCAGGGCAGTACAAAGGCATCTGAAGCTCAGGGACAGATTTGAATTGACAATGAATATTTGCCAATCGTCACCATGTACCTGGTCGTTGAAGTCACAGATGCCAGGCTGATTGTGAAGACAAGTCTAAGAGTTGTAGATGAACCAATAAGTAGGCCAAAATTACACGAGAATAAAACGGACACTCCACGCACTCTGAATTTCTCACTGCCCTCGACAACACTCACTCTTTCTTCCTCACTTTTGAAGTTATTCTTTTTTGTTCCTGGAATGGTGTCACTTCATTATCTACTTTGAACTTCTGTCCTGTTCTCTGTCTGACAACCTCCTCTCTGGCATTAACCAACTGAACCTGTGAAGAATAGTGCAGCATTGTCAGATCAAATCTGTCCCTGAAGGAATCAAAAGGTGTGCAGAGCAAAAGGAGCCTGCCATATTCAATATTTAATTTTCTCCATTCTTGGGCATCTACAAATACCCCATTCAAATGTTAACTGCTCTCTGGTTCCCTAGGATGACATCTCTTTGTTGCTTGAGCAATCTGTTCACATAAATTTTGTGATAGTGAAAGAATTGCTTGATATTCACCTATTTGCATATCTTTTACTTTTCTTGGTTTAAAAATTATATAGTGTCCTTGTGAGTTATTTTTGCTCCTCCAAGGAGTCAAAACAGGATTACACATCCAAGAGATTTATCAAGGGGAATGCCTGTGAAGAAGAATGCAGCAAGAGGCAAGAGAATATAGGAGTGCCTTTAGACCATGACACGGGTCTGACACTTGAGAAAGGGAAGAGAAAGAAAAAAATAAAGAAAGCTTAGGAAAGAATAGGTTTAGATCTCGATGCAATTTTCAGAGTCTCCAGTGGCTTTGGAGTAAATATTATGGTCAATTCGAATAAGCAGTAATACAATCCTTCTTGTAGGTTTTCCAGAAAGGAGACGTGTGCATCCTATCTCCTTGCCTGTCACACTTACTGTCTTCAGTGCTGCCTGAAATAAATCCAATGTTTTTATATAAATTAATGAATTGAATGAATGACAATGTATAGAGTTTTCTGGGAGTTTTGATGAATTTCTTTGTTTGTATTTTTTTTTTAAATAGACTTTATTTTCTTGTCCTTTAAAAGCCAGATGCATACATTGAAAGAAAAATGGTAAGGAAAAGGTTAACTAATGCTTAAAAAAGTTTGGTTTCGTTAGAATCACATACTCACCAATTAAAATTATTAGCCAAATAAATTTTAAAATTGGTATTTATATCCCCCAAATCAGTAGGCATATTTTGGGATGACAACATGTCTATTTATTTGCCTTTTTATTCCTCACATAGACTTAATTAAGAAGTTGTGGTTACTCTCTGCTATCTCATGCCAAATAATGAAATTTGTTTTATTGTTGTGGTTAATCATTTCTACACTGTTATATAGAGAAGGAACATTACCCACAAAATAACACTGCTATCATAATAGTAATGTCTGACACCTATTGCTTCCATAGTAATTAACATCTGAAACAAACAAACCAAAAAATCTTATTTTCAAGATTTTTTTCCAATTGAACTAAACTCTTTTATTTAAATCATGCGACTAATGTGTTTTAAATATTCTTTATGGCTCATTGAAATGATGGAATAAATTGAAGATGTTGAAGTAAATTAAACTTGACTAAATTTTTTAAATCATACAATTTATTTTCATCTGATTTAAATTGTATTTAAGTATTTTCCTTAATTTTGAAATAGATCAATGACATGGTTATCTAAATATAGTATGGTATGAAACACTATTCCTCCTAATAATTTGAGCTATTTTCAGGCTTTTTTTGTGTAATAGGAACATACTTTGAATTTAAAATGCATATATTCCTAAATGTGATATTATTTGAAGACATGTAACATGAAGTTTCACTTTCCAGAATGAGAGTGATACATGATTATTAATCTAAATGATAAAATGATAATTAATTATGCAAAAGAATTGCTTTCTTTTTTGCATGCTGACCAGACATTATAAATTAAATATATTATGTCAAAAATAAAATTTATTCTTGAATTAAGCTTAAGACATTTTTAAAAGAAGGAAATCGATTAATATTTTATATTAAATCAGCATGTGCATTAGTTTTGTGAGGCTGCCACAACAAAGCATTACAAACTTAGGGACTTAAATTAAGAGAAAAGTATTATTTCACTGTTTTGGAGGGTATATGTTCAAAATAAAGGTACTAGCAGGGACTTGTTTTCTCCAAAGGCTCTAGGGAAGGCAAGGTTCTTTTTTTTTTTTTTTTGCCCTTTCCAGCTTCTGGTAGTTTCTGGTCATTTCTGGCATTCATTGGCTTGTATACATATTACTTCAATCTCTGCCTCTAGCTTAACCTTGCCTTCTCTTTGTGTCTCTGGTCTCTTTTCCTTTTATTACAGGGACACCAGTCATCATGGATTTAGAAACCACCCTACTTTAGTGTGTTCTTATCTTAACCTAACTAACTATATCGGTAAAGACCCCATCCTTAAATTTACATTCTGAGTTTCATTCTGAGTTACATTCTGAATTTCCAGGAAGAACTTTGAATTTTGGGAGAAACAATATTCAGCCAAGTAAAGCGTACATTAAATCATTTAAATATTTTATGTTAAAGCAAAAGTGTTTAGACAGTTAATTAAATACCCTTGGAGAAATTTATTCTGTTAGTCCAAAGAAAAATAACCAAATTGGCCATTATTGGCTCAAACCGAAAGTAATATAACATATACCCATTTATGTGACTGTTTCATGATTATAGAATGCTCTGAAGTTGTGGTGCTGTGTCATTTGTAATAAGAACCTTTGGAGTATTTACAGTTTTGAATACTTGCTAAAAAATTCAAATATGTAACTAAAATATACTGGTTACAAATAATGTATTACAGTGCATATTCTTGACATTTTTCAGTCTATTATTCTCATTGAGAAAGTGAAGTGAGAATTTACCTAACACATTTTTGAGAGGCTGAGCGGCCAAATAGAACTTGTATGGAAAACAAGTCACCAAGACTATCAGTCGGGGACCTTGGACAGAAATAGAGAGCAAGCTCCAAGAGGGTTGATTGCAGACAGTTTAAAAAAGGAATTATTTATGAAGATGTGCACAAGATGTAGCAGAGCTTTAAAGAATCGGGCACCTATGACCCAGGAGCTTTCCTTCCCTTAGCCTAATACAGAAGGGAGGAAACAATTCTTTGAAATCCAGAAACAAAGAGGCTAAGGAGAGAGGACCACCTTATTGAATCTGGACCCTAGGTCATATACACAATCAAGTGAAGCCAACCTTGCAGGGATTGAGCTAGAATAATTAATCTGGCTTCTTTCTACTTCCCCATTTCACACTCCTGCCAGCTCCCACACTTTCAGATTACAACCAGGAGCCAGAATCAAGAAAGTTCATTGATGTGTCTGCCCAGATAAGTCTCAGGGCACAGACCCAGGTGGACAAGGACATAGTTATTCTATCTCTATCCTGGAACATTGTTCACACGGTCTGATAAGGGTTATAGAATCATGTCATGTAAACTTTCATTTTTAGTATGTTTTTATCCTAATCCCAATCTTCCTATTTATTTTACATCTGAAAGCAGAGGTTTAGCTGGACCTTACGCCCAAAATGGCGGCAGGAGGCAGGGAATCACTGTGTCATTGACTTTTTGTTACATGTAGAAGCCAGCATTCTGCAATTGACAGTGACATTACACGGTGTTTTTGTAGTGGGCAGCAGATTCATTCTAGCATGCTTTACAGCAATTGCTGCCATTTGATAAGTAACTCCATATGGACTGAGGCTGAAGCACTAAATCATTGTGTCTCCTTCATGCCAAGGACTGATTCATTGCAGTGTCTTACGCCGAAACTCATTGCTACTAGATTTTAGAGAATATACTTGTTTTCTCCCCATCACGTTATCTTTAATTTATTCTTTCTCAGGCTGAATTTGACTATACTTGGTATTTTAGCATCACTATGTGCATGGTAAACTATTTTTAATCAGACATCTACTTATAATCATAGCAGAGTTTGAAGGGACCTTAAAGGTCACATAATCTCACTTCTCACCACATGCACACCATCCACAAATGATAGTCATATATCTGGCTTCTGCTTGAATAATTCCAATGACAGGGAACTGACTACTTGAGATGCAGCCTTTTCTATGCTTGGATAGCTTTCATTGCTGAAAGTTCTTCCTTATGTTGAGTGAAAATTTATTAACTCTATTTTCCACATCTTGGTCTTAAGTTCTACTCTCTAGAACAATAAGTTTAACTTTATATTCTTTTGTTAACCTTTACATATTCTCTACTGCAAGATTTTTTGTGAAGCACATATTATTTAAAGTGTCTACAGAATTCCATAACAATCATATAGAACAAATTTATTCTGATCCCTGTTTTCAGAAGCGGTGGGCATTTTAGACTCTTAATTCTATGTAGAAATCCAAGTTAAAAATAAAACTAGAATCTTGGAAGTGTAGAATATAAAGGGCTATTCAAAAATATATAGTGATAACCTGATTTTCTTTTGGACTCCATGATAGAAGCAGTTTATACGCAGGAATTTAAGAACAAAAAATGTCATTTCTATATAAATGTCATTGATTGTGCATGGTTTTTAATTTTGAAGCCAAAACTTAAACTTCAGATAGAAAATAAATCTGAGTTTTGAGTGAAATTTGTATTAGCGCCCTTTGTCTTGTTTTTCTACTGAAATATGAAAAAGAGAAGAGAAAAAGTAAATATACAAATAAAGATGCCAACAAAACATAACCATTGATTGTTGATCACTCAAGAAGCATCCTAAATATATGTGAATAACTCGCTGTTGCCTAAGAGCACTTTCCCACAACTGGTTGCTCCAAAGCTCTATCTTCTTCCATCCTACCTTCTCATTACACTATTCCTTTCCCTCCCTCTAGTTCACATCTCCCGCTTTTCTCAAGTGTAGCTAACTAGACAACGGTCTAAATATCCACTAAGCTAGTCTTACCATGGATTCAAGACAGCAGAGTTGACTTATTTATTAATAATAAACATGTACATAGTCAGACACAGTGAAAACAAGAAAAAATAGTGTCAGTCTCAGCTATGGAAATATCAACTTTTCTCATACTTACATCTGTAAGTCATAATCTGCCTCCATTTTTTTCCTAAGTAGTGATGTCTTGTGAATGACATTTTTATTTGGTTCGTCCCTTTTTCATATTATCTATCTTATTTAAATTTCATTCCACTTAAACTTTTTACAGAGAGTCAGATTTGGGAGATGGCTCTGAGGTATGCAGTTTAATGCTGCTGGGATCCAATTTTGTTCTTAAGACAGCTAACCCTCATATAACAACTATCTTGCTCAAATTTCTTTTTCATTTTCTCACTGAAGAAGGCAGAGTTTAAAAAATTAAAACTCATTGAAAAAATTGAGATAACTCACTTTGCTCATGCAGATACTACTATAGCTAAAGAGATTGCAAATGTCAGCAATTTATTAAATGTAAAAACTTAAATTCTCAACTCACCCAGAATCTTTAATACTTTCTTTAATATTTTATACATCGTATACATTTTAAAGGACTCTTATTTCTGATTTTTTTTTTGAGTAACATGCCTAAAATGAATGTTTTAATAGAGCAACCAAATTAACAAATCATGCATGGCCATAAGAAAAACATTACTTAATATGATATTAATTGCTTGCAGCCAAATGTATTAAAATAATTTAGAATAATTTGTTTAATATTAAGGGAATAATACAGCTAAAATATGACTGAGTTAAGAAATTAATCAAATTTAATGATTATATCAACTTTATTCATATTTATAACAACACTTTTATGCCATTTTTCATTAATTTGCATCTCTAATTAGGGCTTGTTAATAAAGTATAAGACTATCAGAAAGCATAGTGCAAAAATTTTTGCTAAGGTAAAATACATAATTGTTTCCTGGTAATAAGCTGCCCTTAGCGTATGTACTATATTAAAGAAAATTGTCATAAAGACTGTTTAAGTCAGTGTTTGGTACCTGTCCTCAACTGTAAGTTTTCAAAAGCAAAATAATTATGCAAACCCCGGAGTAATTAGCTTTTAAATGAAATTTTGGATAATGAGTGGTTATATTTTCCTTGGAACAGAACAGCTGTGTACTTTAGGTGATGTCAACATATTTATGGAATGATTACATCATTTGTTCAACGCACTCTGTATGTGTATTGCACAAATGAGAAGCAAGCAGCAGGATATTATTTATGCTGCACATTGTTTTTTGAAAGTGACACCACAATCTTTTCAACGTTATCAATTCAGCAGCACAAATGCAGATTTCTTTCGACTTTTTCTGGTAGTCACGATACCCAAGTTCTTAAAAAGAGGACAAAAGTGGACTTAGTATGGTTGATTCTTTCTGTTTGCATTTTATTGACAAGCAAACATAGCAAAAGGAAAAAACAAAACCTCCTAAGGTTCAAGGTGCAGTCTTTTTGATCAACATGTTTTGAAACACACTTTGAAGATGTATGACCTCTAGATCATTTCTACCCAAAGCTGAATTGAACTGGAATAATTTAAGGGTTGGAAAATTGAGTAAGGCCTCCTGAGCTGTGTCAGTGATTTATTATTAACTGAGACCCTTTAGGGATCTGTCATGAAACAAAGGCTTCATCTCTGAGCTCTGTTATTCAAGTCTTGAGATATTGTGATGTTTTTATTTTTTCCTTGTTTACAAACCATGGGCTTCAATTCCCAACTTCCTGGTTCGACAGCACTGCCCCAAAGCACAAGAGAGCAGCCAAAATACCATTCCCCAGCACTTGATGTTGGGTGCCTCTTAGATCACACACCTGAGAAGTGGTGATGCTGTTTCCTCCTATCCCATCAACCCTCACTCTGTATAGATTCTTGGTAGTTGCAGAGAGATGATTAAGCATGAGTAAGAAAGGGAGAGGGGGAAGTAATATTTAGTGCACAGCTAATTAGGCTGTGTGGTAGTTCTTCAGTTGTGTTGCTATTCATTTCTTTTCTGCTGTAATGACTCTTGCATCTCTCTACCATTCTATTCAGTTTCTTGAGATCTTTCATTGAAATGTGCAGTCTATACTTCCGGCTGGTCTTTCTCCCAGTCCATATTTGGTTTCTTATAGTGGCAAACAAGGGAACTATGTTTTGTTTTTTGTTTTCCTCACTTTCTCTCTTTCTTTCCTTCTCTCCTCTCTCTCTCTTTCTCTCCCTCTCTCTCTCTCTCTCTTTCTTTCATCTCCGTGAGAGTCTAAACTTCAGCCAAGTCTGAGAGACCAGTTCTAATCATTGCCCATTTTCCTGGGTCTCTTTCTGGCTGCACTTCCCTTCCAAAGTAGGAGATACCTCTTGAGCAAGAGAGCATATTACTTAATTTTTCTTTTTCATTTTTTTTTCATTTTTTTTTGTGTTGGAGAAACAGAAATAGATAAAAGAGCTTTTACTATCACTTTTCTGTTCCCTTCAAAGGTACAAAATAAAAGAGACTTGACCTAGATATATAAACATTTAATCTCTATCCCATCTTAAGTTTTTTTTTTTTAATGGACGTCATTCTTTCTCATTCCGGTTACTGGAAGAATGGATAGAGTTTTGTTCTAATGGGGACAAACTTGATATGCTTGATGTTGTACAATATGACTTGATCCAGTCACGGACTTACTTATATCAGAAATTTTAGGTGAAAGAGATAAGAATAAGAGGTAATCTCCACAGTCAAAACCATCTTACCAAGTAAGCATTCTTATTCAAATTGTGTAGATGAAAAAAAACTGAGACTCCTGCAATTTTAGTGTTTATTAATTAAAGCATTCAGAGAGAGTGACAATATTTGAATCCTGGTCTAAGTCCAAAAATAATGAATTTTGCCTTATAACATAATGTCTCCATAGCAGAAGAGTTTCATAGATAAAGATTACCTGTGACTTATTAAAGATATCCTACACTAATTAGTCAACGTATTAGAACCAAGAGATTTTATATTGTGTATTTGTCATTCATTTTAGGTGATATATGACAAACGGCTAACATAAGCTCGATTCATCTTTTTTGGTAAATAAACTATGTTGACACACAGTTTTCATACAAATAGTTGTTTCAAAATTGCAGTTCAAAAAGTTGTGATAAATGTATGCACTATCACCACAGTCAAAATCTAGAATAAAAAAAAGTTAAAACGTTTCTTCCTACCTCGTTGGTACAGTGAGTCTACCCTGATCACCTCCCACCCCTGACAACGCTGATCTTATCTCTATCAGAGATAACAGAGTAGTTTAAACAGGTCTAAGGTTTTATACAAATGGAAACAAATAGTACGCGTTTCTTTGTGCCTGACTTAATTTGTTCATTATAATGTTTCACAATTCATTCAAATTTCTGTGTATATCAGAAGTTCATAATTTTTATTGCAAAATATTATTTATTTAATATTTTTTATTTTAAATATGTGGGGTACAGTTCAGAGTTAGGTATACAAATGTTCATTATGCAGATACCCTTGTTGATGAGGTGCGTACCTTCCGCCACCCCCCGTAGTTTCCCACTACTGCCAATCCCTTTCTTATAGTATTTCAATAGTTGTTCAAGGTCTGCTTATGAGTGAGAACATGTGAATGTGATACTCGGTTCTCTGTTTCTGTGATAGATCACTCAGTAGCAAAATATTATTTCATTGAATGCCTGCATCTTAATTAATCTATTCACTATTTGATGGTTATTAGGTTTGTTTCCAGTTTTTGCTATTATGAATAAAGTTGTTAACATTTACGTACCATTCCTATGTAGATAATTTTTAAAATTTCTTTTGACTTGAAACAATTTTGAAATAGATTTTGAATGTAGGTTCTCTGTCAAATGGATTTATCACTTTTTAAATATTTCAGACCAGACATAGTGATTCATGCCTATAATCTGAGCACTTTGGGAGGTTGAGGCGAGAAAATTGTTTGAGGCTGTGAGTTCAAGGCCAGCCTGGGCAATATAGAAAAACTTTGTCTTTAACCAAAAATTTAAAAAAGCAAACTGTTTTTAACCAAAAATAAAAAATAAAAACATATTCTCCTGAGCACCAGTAGACCCAGTTACTCAGGAGACTGAGGCAAAAAGATTGCTTGAGCCCAGAAAGATGAGGTTGTGGTAAACTGTGATCGTGCCACTGTCCTCTAGCCTGAGCAACAGAATGAGATCCTGACTCAATAAATAAATAAATAATGAAAATTTCCTTTATGTGGCGACATAGCTATATATTTCCTTTCTTTTGTTTCTATGATCACAAATACTTATATTTAATGAAATAAGTTTTAAATTCGTTATTACCTCTTAAGGACAATGCTTTTTGTTTTCTTCCTATTAATTAAGGCGTTCTCCTATGTTTCCTTCTAGAAGTTTTGTAATTTTAGAATGTGAGGACATCTGTCACTCCATTGATTGCCAAGGTTGATTCAATTGATCTGACTGGCTAAGTGGATGACCACTTTGTCCCTCACTGCTCCATGGGCAATCCTTCTCAAGGCTGTGCACTCAGTTGAAGAGGATGGCCATCCCTGCTAGGAGAGGGTCTTTCTTATTTCAACAGTATACAAATAGCTTAGCTCTCCTGCTAGGCTGCTAGAACCTCCAAACAAGCCTTTGACCAACACCTCTCCATCTCTTCTGTCTCCCTATTCTCCCTACATTCTGGTACCCATCATTCTACTCGACTTGTGTGAGATCAACTTTTTTAGATTTCACACATGAACGAGATCATATGATATTTGTCTTTTGTGCCTGAATTATTTCATTTAGCATAATACCCTCCAAGTTCATCCAGGTTGCCACAAACGACAGGATTTTATTCTTTTTTATGGCTGAGTAGTATATATACCCCATTTTCTTTATCCATTCATCTATTGATGGTCACTTAGCTTGATTCCATATCTTGGCTGTGAATAGTACTGCAGTAAAAATATCTTTATTTTATTTTATTTCCTTTGCATATATACTTAGTAATGGGCTTGCTGGCTCACGCGGTAGATCTGTTTAATTTTTTGAGGATCCTTCATACTGTTTTCCATAATGACTGTACTGTCTTAGGTTGTTTTGATGAGAATTTATTTTTATATTTGCATCCCTGTACAACATATTTTAAAATTTGGCTGACACTAATATTTTCTTTGAATTATTTTATTTCCAGAATTGTTAGTATGATCTCTTGAGGTAATCATCTTTGCTTTTTTTCTACTCTGACTTTGCTAAGTTTCACTGATCTGTAGATTGATCTACAATTAGAAAATATTTACTTATTTTTCAAATAATTTTCTCTTCATCTTGCCCCAAGACACAATTTTAAACATGTTAAAATGTTATTATTTTGATTACTGAAGTTCTATTCATATCAGCTACATTTTAATTTGAATAGTTTGAAAGACAAATTAATAATTTGTCTTTAAGTTCTTGATAGCTTTATAGTATATAATCTGCTATTCTGCCTGTGCACTCATTTTTTTTAATTTCAGATAGGTATTTTTCTAACGTAGAGATTCAATTTTTTCTTTTTTAATTGTTTTCTTTTCTCTCTTTGTAATTTTTGAATTTAAAAAAATCTCTGTACAGATCTATCAGAGTTGTTTCTAAGACCTTGTCTGATTATTACATTATATTCATGATATCTATTCTCTGATGTTTACTAATTTTTTTCCTGGTCATGTGTGATATTTTCCTGCTTAATAATTTTTTATTGTATGCTGGTCAATGGAAATTTTATAGTTAAGTGTCTAGATCATTTTGTTTTCTTTAAAAATGTTTAGCTTTTTTCTGGTCAACAGTAAATAAATTTGGCTCAGCTTGGTTTTCCCAGGTCTTATGTAGTGTGAGTCTAGACTAGACTTCAGGGCCAGTTTTGTTATAGTCCTAAGACATGACAGGAGAGCTATACTAAATGTTGGAGTCCAGTGTGATCTATTTTCTACGACTCTTTCAAACTTAATCATCTCCCCAACTTAAACAAATTCTGGGACATTTTCTGTCTATAACTCTTCAATATTTGTTCTTTTTTTTTTTCCTGTTCTAATTGAGTCCTACTCTATGACATGTATCTTAACACAACCCAAATCCACAGCACACAAAACCGTATTTCTAAATGGGTTTCTCTATAGCATCCTATTTTCTGTCCTATAATTTCATTTGTCTTAGACTCTGAATTTTGATCCCTGTCTTCCATCCTCAGCAAAATCACTGTGTTTACTCCTACACTCATCTCTGGTAAATGTCTCAGAGAAGAAAACTGTTTGGTCAACGAACTCATTGACTTGTTTCTCTAATCATGATAAATAATATCAAACAATATCATGAATCAAATAGAAACAATAACAGTGGTAATAATAAGGTAAAAAGAAGGTGATATTTTTACTCTCTCTGTTTAGGTAATCCAATGGAGCTGAATGCAGATGGTCCCTGACTTACAGTGATTTAAGATTAAAACTTAAAACTTAAGATTTTTCAGCTGGGCTCAGTGGCTCAGGCTGTAATCCCACGCCTTTGGGAGGCTAAGGTGAGTGGATTGCCTGAGCCTGAGGGTTCGAGACCCGCCTGGGCAGCGAGACCTCATCTCTACAATAAATCAAAAAATCAGCCGGGCGTGGTAGCGCATGCCTGTAATTCCGGCTACTCGGAAGGCTAAGGTGGAAGGATCACTGACCCAGCAGGTCGAGGCTGCGGTGTCTGGGAGCAGCCACTGCCCTCCAGTCTGGGCGACAGAGTGAGACTCCAACTCAAAAAAAAAAAAAAGGTTAAGATTTTTCAACTTTATGATGGAGCAAAAACTTTATGCCTTCAGTAGAAACTATACTTTGAGTACTCATACAGCCATGTTGTTTTTCACTTTCAGTAAAAGATTTAATAAATCTTTATTATAAAATAAGCTTTGTGTTAGATGCAAATGTCTCACTGTAGCCTCAGGTAAGTGTTCTGAGCACATTTAAAGTAGGCTAGGCAAACTCTGAGGTTTGGCAGGACACATTACGTAACACAAGTACAAAATTACTAAAAATATTGCATAAAATTACCTTAAGTCACTGTGTATATGAAACATGAATGAATTTTGTGTTTACACTTGAATTCCATCCCCAAGATATCTTATTATTTAAATGCAAATATTCCCAAATCCAAAATCATCAGAAATCCAAATTTCCAGCCCCAAGCATTTCAGATAATGCGTATCCAACCTGTATAAACAACAACAACAGATTACTGTAACTATTATTTATCAATTTTCTGAAGTAAAAAAAACTTGTGAATGATTTACATTCATTATCTTTATGCTATTTTAGACAACAATGAAAATATTGAAATAATGATGTCAAAGTGCCAGAGATCAGTTTTGATATTTTTAACGTTGTCTTATTTTATACTTAATGACAATGACACAATAAAATAATTTCTACATTTTACAATTGTAAGTCTTTTCCAATCATGCTGTAGTGTTTTCTTCACAGGTGTGTGTGTTTGTGTGTGTGTGTATGTATGTAAGTATGTTTATGGGTACAAGACCCTTTCCTTTCCAAAAATACATACATTTGATTAAGAAAATAAATGATCAAATTTCCAAGAAGTTTAATCTCATAGATTTAAAAATTAGATTATTTAAGAAAAAATAAATGTTTCTCTTGTGACGTGAGGTTAGTGATGCAGTGTTTCAAAATTATTCCCTGAATAATAACTTTTTAAGTGTATGAAAGTATAGAATATCATTCAAATAATTGTGTCCAGCTAGGTTAGGGCTTTGAGATGTCCACAAGTTATTCTAAGGCGTGATCAAAAAAGCAGGTGGTGGTATGTGAACAAGAACTCAGAGAATTTTTAAGTTTGTTGCTGTAGCACAGAAATGACACAGTTAGGAGGACATGTCTATAAATTATTTTAATTGGAAGTTACTTAAGAAATTAAAGTGGTTGGCATTGGGAATCATCTAATTTGTTCACAGTTTTCCAGAATTTCTGGGGCAATAAGCTCATTACAGCCAAAGGGCCAACTGTAGGATGTTTTATAAGACTAGTGCTCTTGAAATGATTGGAATGATTGGTAGCATTTTATCTAGAAACAGTTCTTAAAATAAAACACAAAAATAATCTAACTATATTGGTCAAAGAAAATCTAGACAAGACATAAGCAATTTACGTATATGGCATTATATGCCTTTTAATCTTAGGAGAAATAATATAAAAATTATCTTATTTAAGACTAAAAATGCCATTAACCAAGATTAATAATAGAGATAAAAGTATTAAGTGCTAATCTACAGGAAACCTGTGAGAATTTCTATACACAGATAGCTAATGCCCGTCTGTTTTAATAACATTTTAATTGTGTTAATTATTTATTCATTAAATTGTTTATTCCAGTACTTTATCCAGAGTCTCCAGTGGTCCTGTATGAAGGAATTCAAGCCCCCAGTTGCTTGTAAACAACCAAGCACACATTCTTATTGCATTTAAATTAGTTATTATGGGAAAACAAACAAGACTAGGAAGAGAACTCTCCCAGAGCTTACATTTAAACCCTGAATTATAAATCTCAACATTTAAATATTAGCTCCAAAACTAATTCAAATATGCTGACATTAATTTTTGGTTGACCATAATTTTGGACTGAAAACTAGAATATGCGAATTTAAAGTAAATGTATATTGTAAAGCAAGGCGTGGTGACGTGTGCCTGTATTCCCAGCTACTACCTACTAAAGAGGTTGAGGCAGAAGGCTCACCTGAGCTGAGAAGTCCAGTATTGTACTGTACGATGTTTTTGAATGTGAATAGCTACTGCACTTTGGCTTGGGCAGCATAGCAAGACCTTGTCTCTAAAATTAATAATGATAATAAATGTGTATCACTGGGACTGTGTGACAGATTATTTATAATCAGTACTTTAAGCAGACAATATACCCTTTCTTTTGCAACTACTTATAAGCCAAAAATATGGAATACTATGACGTGATCATTGTTTTTGATGTGATTGTGATCTGGTGGAAGATACAGTGGTGAAAACAAAGTACCAAAATATGATGAAATAAGGGTCTTACCGTAGATTTACAAAATAGAAGGCAGAGTTTTGGTGGCTAATGTTTAAACTGGTGTTTGAAGGATGACTAGGATGTAACCAAACTAAAGGAGTTGCTCCCAGGGAAATGCTCAGCCGTATTAAAGGATGTTCGAGGAGCAGGAAGATTGAAGAGAGCAGAGTATTGGGTCGACAGATATGAAAAAAGATAAACCTGAAAGTAGGTGCAAATTTGGCTAAGAAATTGTACATTAGGATTAAAATTTTTTATTTTATTTTGCAGATGGCAATCTAAGAATCAACATAAACATACATACATATATATTATAGATACTTCTTTGCAGAAAGTCGATACATTTTATTGTCCCTTTAAACATACCTCGACATCAGAGTAAAATATGAATGGGAATGTCGATTTCTTTGAAGACAAGGAGAATAGAAAGAGCGTAATTAAACACTGGAGACAAGAGACAGTGAAGGCATGAACAATAAAATGACAGCATGGCTGAAGAGGAACAGAGCAATTTCAAGAAACTCTGCTGAGGTAAGTAACCGATTCCACGTGGGCGAAAAGAGAATGGATTGCTAAATATGATTCTTAAGTTTTTAGCTTGGACTTATAATGAAGCTAACATAAGATGCTTAACAGACGTAGCATTCATTTTAATCATACAGGAGGTTCTTGATTTTTTTCGTGTCCGTGCACATCCAAGAGCTCAGCTACTCCTCACATCTTGTAATTCTGCTACACCGGGCACCAAGTGGGGAAGCACTGGAATTCTAGCAAGGAAATTCAATGGTTTTCTTAGTGGGAAACGTCTGCTGGGTCATATAAAATTTATAGGAAGGGGGATGGCAGTAGGGAAAGTTTTGAGATTGGGGTTTTTGACAAACTTATGACATTACTTGACCTTGTGTGCCATGGTGAAGTTAAATTTTCAGTATTATCAATTTACATCTAAGGAAGGAGGAAGTCGATTTCAAAGAAGTTTTTCAGTCATGAAGAAAAAAACAGGAAACATTCAATGGTGAGTCTGTACATCAGGGTCCAGAGACCAGAAGAGTCTGGAAGGTCAAAGGAGGCAACAAGAAAAAGTACAAATCTCTAAGCTGAATTCCAATTACCTGATAAAGTCACTTTGACTTTTGTGCTTCATGACGCTGGACTTGGCACCCAGCAGAGGGGATCATGCTCTTTGTGGCACCTTTATGCTTGTCAGCATCCTCTGTGACAGTAATAAGAGATCTAGGAAATGTGACAATCTTTTTTAAAAAATGGATTGTAATCATCTGAAAAGAAATACTTCTAGTATCCTAAACCTGAGAAAAATTTTCCAGTTTATGTTATTTAGGTGAGACTAATTACATAACTAATGAATTGTTGAATTCCGTAATTTTTTTTTTTTTTTTAAATTGGAGTCTTACTCTGTCGCCCAGGCGGGAGGGCAGTGGCACGCTCATAGCCACCACAACCTCGACTTGCTGGGCTTAGGTGATCCTTCCACTTCAGCCTTCCAAGTAGCTGGAACTACAGATGCGTGCTACCATGCCTAGCTTATTTTTTGATTTATTGTACAGAGGAGGTCTCACCTAGTTGCCCAGGCTGGTCTCGAACCTTTGAGTTCAGGCGATCCTCTTGCATCAGCCTCCCAAAGTGCTGGGGTTACAGGTTTGAGTCATTGAGCCTAGCCAAATTCTGTGTCTTTTAAGAACATATAAAGTACTTGCCATATCACTTTAACCAATTTTGAGCTAGATTATTTTCTAAGTGTCAGTGCACACCTAAAATATCTCAGATAAATTATTGGAGACAGACTTTCTTTGAGGTTACTGAAGTATTTGTGTTGTTTTTTTTTTTTTTGAGAAATTACACATCATTTAAAAATCTCTTCAAATAATAAGAAACATTCTATTCATCACCTTTTTGGTTACGTCATTATCAACAACTACAACTATTACATGTACTACAATTACTAAAGCTAACATTAACTAATGTCTACTGTTAAGTGTTCCGTGCTTAGGTTTTAATTTATGATGGTGACTGAGTAATGACAAAAGCGTGGTCAAAGCCATTGAAGTCTAACGTTACCCACAGTCCTGGCAGAATCAATCAGCACAGCATGCCAGGCCAAACCACAGGAAAAGCACCAGATTTTGGTCATGAAGCAAAAGCAAGAGCTAGGAGAAAGGCTTAGACCAGAGCCTTCAGTGGGGTTTCTTCAGGAAAGACAAGGCAGGATAGAATAAACAGATTAAGATTGGCCACTTTGAATAATTCTTACAGGCTTTGGGCTATGATCATGATCTTCTCTATCTGGTACCAGGCACTGAGTTGATTTAGAGCAGGAGAGATACTAGTTTGCTGTGTGTTAAATAAGAAGTTGGGTGAGAGTACGTCTCAGATCATCTAGTCTACACAAAAAGTCATACTCTAGGCAAACTGAACATCACCTCCAAGAATTAGCTAGGAGAGCCACACTCTCCCCAGATCTGTGTGGCCCCTTAGAGATGTCAAAATATAAAATATAGAACAAAAAAGCATAGTTAATATATTTATTTAGGGCAGATAAGCATTTTATATGCATTCTCTTTGATATTCTTGATAGGTATATAAATCTGTTATGGTATAGATATTATATTTAAATTTCAATTTTCAGATGAAAAACTGAGGCTCAAATAAGTTACTTCATGTACCCCAGGCTGCACATTAAGTATGTAGGAGGAAGTTGGGTTCAAATCTTTATCTATGGAGCACAGAAAGCAGGCTCTTAATCACTATGCTGTGTTGACTTTCTCAACTGCAGAAACAGAATCTTCTACCCCAAGAAAGATAAGAAATAGTTCATTTATAGAACATCTTCTAGTAAAATTAGTAAATATTACTTAGAAAAAGACATGTTTGATTAATATTATTTTTTAAAATTTATGCATAAACTTTACCAGTCACAGGAATCCATGGGATTCTCATTCGATGATCTATGGTTTAGAGGGAATACAGCAGCCTGGAACCACCGATTTAGGCTGTAGCATGCAGTTCTTTCCATGTTTTTTCCCACTCTCTTTATCCTGATATCATTAACATGTTGAGAGGTCATAATTTGAAGAATTAAAATGACTTCCAGAAGTTTACTGCCATATGAGAAAATGGTCATGATGTAATGTGCCCCATGTAAATACATGCATTTGTGTCGAAGGAAACACAAGCATATGCTCACAAACACACACAAAAGCTAAGATTAACTGGAACCTTACAGAGAATGAGTGCTTTGCACATGCTTTCATAAACTTAATAACGCTATTTAAATCTTTCATGAAAAATATTGACATGTATATTTGCCATGCAAAATGATTTTAATCCTTTCTGTTTTGCTTGGCAGGATCATCAATCAATAATGACAGTAAGCAAGTGATAACATTTCATGTATTCACTGAAACTTTGTATTGAAATAAGATTCAAGTGACATGACTATCAGAAAACTTCCTGTTTCAATCAGAATAAAGTAGGTTATACCGAAATGGCTTTAAAAATACAAGATGTGTTTATCGTTCTCACAGAATATTTATTATGACTTATCTGGGACCTCTGTTCTAATTCTATCTCCATCAATAATGCAAGGGGATATAATGTTTACCATCTGGAATAACAGTCACCTAGTCACCTTGGCAATGAAAAGGGACCTGATAACTTGTACCTGAGCATGTAAACATATGTACTTGAAAGTTACATGTGAATTCTGCTCTTATTCTATTGGCCAAAGGAAGCCACATGGCCTTCCCTAACTCAAGGATGTGGTTAAGGAATCCTATTACTTAAACTGAAGAAAGAAAAACTATTTGTGAACAATCTAAAATTGTTTTCCTTTTTACCAAGAAAAGAAAAAAAAAACAAACTAATGACAAACGAAATTTCATGTTAAATCAGGTAAAACATAAATATTTAAAATTCTATTTAAGCCTATTAGTAATGCTAATCCTAATGATAAATTCTATCTTAATCTGCTTCATGATGGCTAGCAGCACTTAAGACCTGGGAAAAATCTTCTCTGCATCACTTGCTTTATATACTTGAAAAGAAAGTTGATAGCATGTAAATATCTTGAAATGTAGGTTGTGTTGCAATCAATGCTAGAAACAATACTTCAAATTGGAAGGATTTTAACAGTAGAATCTTTTAAGTTAGAGAATTGCAAATTTGCTGATTTATCAGACTCACTCAGAGAGCTGAAAGCCCTATACAATGCAGCACTATTTTCCAGTAGTATGAAGTATGAATTAATTTATTAGTTAGCTAATTAATTAATTGGATTGGGGTCTCACTCTTTTACCCAGGCTGGATTGCAGTGGTAAAATCATGGCTCACTGCAGTCTCAAATTCCTGGACTCCTATGATCCTCCCACCTTAGACTCCTGAGTAAGTCAGGACTACAGGTGTACATTACTGCCCCTCCCCCGCACCCCATCGTTTTTATGTTTTATAGAGATAAGGTCTTGCTTTTGTTGCATGGGCTGGTCTCAAACACATGGGCTCAAGCAAAATTCCTACGTCAGCCTCCCAAAGTGCTGGGATTAGAAGTGTGAGCCACTGTGCCTAGTCTCTTTTTGCTTCTTCTATGCTTAAATTAATGATTCTGAAAATAATATACATTGTTTTAATACACCAAAATCACATCTTTGAACTTCAGAATCCACATCCAGTAGTAACCATAGTTTGAATTTTGATATTTTCTGGAGTTAGTGATATGCAGTATGATATTTTCTCACAGTGCTAGGCAGTGGCAGTGAGCCATTCTATTTTTCACTTTTTTTAGTATAACCTTTAATAAATTACATGAGATATTCAACACGGTATTATGAAATAGACTTTGTGTTAGGTGGTTTTGTACAACTGTAAACTAATATAATTGTTCTAAGCATATTTAAGGTAGGCAAGGTTAAACTATGATGTATATTACTTTGGACTTATTTAATGCATTTATGACTTCCATTATTTTCAGCTTATGATGGTTTATTGGAATGTAACATCATCATAAGTTGAGGAGTGTCTGTATAAAAATTTAGTTGAGAGAATTGGTTGATATTTGTTTTTATTTAAAATGAAAATTTGTATATTCAAATGCAAATAATTTTTAATTGCATTTATTTGCTTATTTGATGACATGAACAGACCATCATTAGAACACATGAGTTTGTATTATTATAATTAAGTTCTGCCTTTATATTTGCTTACTTATAAATAAATCAGAGTTTTAAGTGTTTTTGTCAATGTGGATGCATATTTTTATGGCAGGTGGATATGTGACTTTTTATGCAGCTGTTTATTGCCTTAGCTTTTCCCTTTTTAATGTGTAGAATTATATCATGTGGCCACATTTGAACTTTGTCCCAGTTTCTACATAAGCTAAAGATATTTCTGCTTAGAAATTTTCCCCACCGTACATATCATTTTTTAGTCTTCCAAGATGCATCCTTCCATTATTCAAAATTCTTAATTCTTTCCGTCCTACTGAGCTGAGATTTTGGACACCGTATCTTCCTTACTTATGTTTACCCTCTAGAATGAAGGTTGGGCCAGATAAGATCTACTACCTGTTTGTATAAGGCCTGTGTTCTAAGGATAGTTTGGTAATCTTTGAAAAGGATGCAAGGAGCCTAGAAAAGCTTTTACTGACTGCATCTTAGTCTTTCCATGCTATTTGTAAATGTTGACAAAATTTCTTACTTTCTTTACTAAAACTGTTAATCATTTAGAATTCAGCTGCCATTTTTCAAACTCAAATGATCTTTTTGTTCTAAAATGTTTTTCTCTTAGGAGAGATGTTTTACTTATTAGGGCATTCAATGTGTTTCAGAGAGTTTAAAAATGATGATATTTTAGACATGGATCACCTACAGATGTAAACACATTTATAAGTTCATCAAATAGGCTATCCTATGATGGTCTTTACCCTAAATGGCCTCTAAATGTTTCAGTGAAAAGCCTGACTCACAAATAACTGCACTGCCAAACAAGCCTGTACATATAAGTGCTTGGACATTTCTGGAGAGCTGGACACTATTTCAACTAGTCTGAAAACCTATAGCTTCTAGTTACTAAAACTCTAGGCCTTCCGTGTTTAAACACTTTTGTTGAGTGTGAAATAAGACAATTAATTTCCTATTATCATTAACTTAAAGTAAACATTTTATTCTATAAAAAAAATCATGCTCAACTGGTTTTAATGCTACCAAATATTTAAGGAAAAAAAAAATCAACTCCTACATGTACTCTCCAGGAAAATGCCAAAAGAGGGCATACTTTCTTTTCACTTGTTGAGCTAATAAAATGTTTATAGCAATGACTTGAAAGAAGAGTACAAATATCAAACTTACAATTTGTTTTTCCAATGGTCATAGATATAAAAATACATACAAAATATTTGATAAGTCAATATGTCAACATATCAAAGGATAAATAGTGGTTTTATCCTAGGAGTATAAGATTGGTTTACCAGTAGATAACGAATAAATGCACTTATAAGTTTTATATCTAATGAAGAAAAAGTATTTGATCATCAGATAGATACAAATATAGAAGATGAGAAATTTCACATCTATATTATAAAAAAGTATAAGAAACTAGGATTGAAAATAATTTGGTAAAAGACATCTGGAATCTAAAATAATCACCAAATTGTGAAATGTTAAAAATGTTCCCTTTGAGAACAAAAAAATGACTATATCTTCTGGTAACAGAAGTCCTGGCCAGTGCACTAATGCAAGATAAATAAATAATCAGCATAAGATTAGGAAAGAAATACATTTAATATCAGCTTTTCTAGACTATATTTTGTGTGCAAAGAAAAACCACAGGAAACTTCAAATACAATGTTTGAACTAATAAAAGAGTAGATAGCAAAGTTTCTGGATAAAATATATGTAAAAAAATAAACTTTATTAACTACAACTAAAAAGTGATTTTTAAAATACTCTGCAATGAGGGGATTGCGGGGTCATATGGGAGGTTGATATTTAGGAATCGCCACACTGCTTTCCATAGAGGTTGCACTAGTTTACACTACCACCAACAGTGTAGAAGTGTTTCCTTTTCACCACACCCTCTCCAGCATCTGTTATTTTTTGTGTTATTGATAATGGCCATTCTGACTGGAGTTAGGTGGTATCTCAGTGTAGTTTTAATTTGCATCTCCTTGATGATTAGTGAAGTTGAATATTTCTTCATGTGTCTGTTGGTCACTCATATGTCTTCTTTTGAGAAGTGTCTGTTCATATCTTTTGCCCACTTTGTAATGGGGTTGTTTGTTTTTTTCTTTTCAGTACTTTTGTAGATCCAAGATGTTAGACCTTTGTCAGACATGGAGTTGGCAAATACTTTTTCCCAGTCTGTGGGCTGTCTCCCTGCTCTCTTGATGGTTTCTTTGGCTTTGCAAAAGCTTGTCAGTTTAATGAGGTCCCATACCCTGAAGAACTCAAATCACTCTATAAAAAAGATACCTGCACACGTATGTTTATTGCAGCATTGTTCACAATAGCAAGAACCTGGAACCAACAATGCTGGATTAAAAAAAGTACATATACACAAAGGAACACTACGCAGCCATAAAAAAGAACAAAATCATGAATTTTGCAGCAACCTGGATGGAACTAGAGTCTATAATACTGAGTGATCTCTCACAGAAACAAAGATCTGAGTATCACATGTTCTCACTCATAAGTGGACCTTGAACATCTATTGTAATACCACAAGAAAAGGATTGACAGAAACAGGAAACTATAGGGGGGTAGAGAGGGGGAGGGAGGTGGGATTAATGGTAGTCAATATCTGTCTGTCTGGGGATGGAGGAACACCCTTATCAACAAGGGTGCCTGAATGATGCATATTTGTATACTTAACCCTTAACTATACCCCACAATTTTAAAATAAAAAATATGTTTAAAAAATAAATTAATTAAATTAAATAAAATATTCTGCAATGGATTGTACAAGTTACAGTTACATAAAAATACATGCACACAGACATACTTCATTTTATTGTGCTTTCCTTTATTGCACTTCACAAACGTGCTTTTTACTAATTGGAGATTTGTAGAAGCCAAGCATCGAGTAAGTCACCATTTTTCCAATAGTGTGTGTTCATATCATGTCTCCATATCACACTTTTGTAACTCTCACATTTCAAACTTTAAAATTATTATAACTGATACAACGAATTGTGATCAATGATCTTATAATTGTTTTGAGACACTGAAAACTGTATCCACAGAAGATGACAAACTTAATCAATAAATATTACGCATGTTCTGACAGTTTCCTTGACTCCTGTGCCTCATTTTCACTCCCTCTCCTTGGGCCTCTCTGTTCCCTGAGATATAACAATATTGAAATTAGGTCGATTAATAACCCTACAATGGCCTCTAAATGTTTAAGTGAAAGAAAGAGTTGCCTGTCTTTCACTTTAAATCAAAAGCTAGAATTGATTAAGCTTAGTGAGGGAGGCATGTCAAAAGCTGAGATCTGCTGAAAGCTGGACAGTGCAAACTGTCCAGTCAAATTGTGAATGCAAAGTGTTGGGAGCCGGCCACGGAGGCCCACTGAACATTAGGGATCAGGGAAGGCCGTGGACCCTGAGACCGCTAGGACGTGTTTGGGAGCCGTAGACTCCATTTTCCTCCCCCTTTTGCCATGCAGCACAAAAACAACCTAAAGGAACTCTGCTGGCCTAAGCTGAAGGCTCTGTGACTGTGACAGGCATGGCTCACTCTAGAAACCCATTGTTCCTGTTTCCCATAAACTGTGGTTTTGGCTTAGGTATTAGATATAATTCAAATTCAGAATTCAAATTCAGGTCACATTTGGGAGTTTTATACGGTACAAGCTTCTTTATAAGATTTAAAAGAATATTTGTAGAATTAGTATATACTTAGGGAGAGCTGTTTTCAGCTTTTCAAAGGTATAGATGATTATCAAGAGTGGCCCAGCACAGAGTTTGGGCTGGGCCACATTCCTGAGAGCCCATGGTGTACTTTGGACTGGGCTGCATTCTTTTAGGCCGGCTTTAGCTACAGTTAATGTAAGGTCTTTTTTCTACCTATTATAGAAATTGAATTTATTTTATTCATGGAAGGTATTGTAGAATAGGTCATACTACGTCAAGGAATCATGTTAGTTCAAGCATAATCAATCATGATATTTTTAGGTTTAATAAGAATATAGTTAACTTTAGAAATTTCATTGTCTCCATTTTTTACTTTCATGGTTTTGGCCTTAGTACATTTACAGTTTATATTTGGAAGCTTTACTGCTGCTAATCAGCTTTATATATTAGAATTAGGAATTGGAAGCTTTCATAGAAATTAGGATAGATATATAGGACTTTAGAATAGCCATTTGGTTAAGAGATTGTAGTCTATTGTTCCAAAAAGTGGCCCACCGTGAACCTTGGACTGGGCCACATCCTACAGAGCCCAGCATGATCTTTAGACTTTGCCACATTCTTTAGGAATTGGTTTAAGCTATAACTAAGAACTTCCGTAGCATTGTGTAAGTAGTATTAGCATATAATAGAAAGGTAATAAAGTTTAAGTTAGTCATCATGGGTATTGAGTGAGCTTTAGAAGTTATTGATTATCAGAACATCATTAGGCTAGTAGGGACTGTTGCACTGCTTTTGAAGAGCATTAATTAGCAAAGGGAACAATAAGACAATCTTGGGGTTTGTCCCTCCTTACACCTAAGCATCTGGTGGGTGGGGGATGCCCCTCCTGCACCTGGCTTTGTGTTCACGTGAAAGACTTGTGAGACTGCCTGTGTAAAATTTGGGGATAAATACCTGCTGTAACTTTCAATAAATGACTTCTGCTCATTTCACTGAACAGTTGTCCACTTTCTTTCTTCCTCTTTATATCTATCCTTCCATCTTTCTTTCTTTTAATATCTATCCCTACTACAGAATCAACTTCTGCAATAAACAGAGTCCAGTCTCTTTCTTTCTCCCCCTTTTTCTCTTTCTTTTAATATCGGTCCCTACAGATTCGCCGACGCCGCCACATCTTCCAAGGGACTCCCCAAAACTTGCAGGGGCTGGCCCCCCGCAGTAAAGGAAAAGTTATTCAGGACATTAAAAATGCTATTCCAGTGAACATACAAATTATAAGAAAGCAAATAATCTTATGCTAACACAGGAAAAGTTTTAGTGGTCTAGATAAAAGATCAAGTCAGCCACAACATTCTCTTAGACAAAGCCTAATCCAGAGTCAGAACCCAATTCTCTTCAATTCTATAAAGGCTGAGAGAAGTGAGGAAGCTACAGAAGAAAACCTAAAAGCTCACAGAAGTTGGTTCATGAAGTTTGAGGAAAGAGATCATCTCCGTAAAATAAAAGTGCAAGGTGAAGCAGAAAGTGCTGATGGAGAAAAGTACACCTCAAGCTAAGGTAAATAAATGAACAACCGATTTTCAATGCAGATGAAACAGCCTTGTATTGTAAGAATATGCCATCTAGAACTTTTATAGCTAGAGAGAAAAAGTCAATACCTGGCTTCAAACCACAGGCAGACTCTCTTGTTAGAAGCTAAGGCAGTTATTCACTTAAAGTTAAAGTCACTGCTCATTAATCATTTCAAAAATCCTACAGTTTTTCTGAATTATGCTAAGTCTACTGGTCCCGTGCTCTAAAAATTGAGCAACAAAGCCTGCATGACAGCACATTTACTTACAGCATAGTTTACTGAAAATATTAAGGCCACTGTTGAGATCTACTCTCTATAAAAAATATTTCTTTTAAAATATTGCTGCTAATTGACAATGCATCTGGTCACCCAAAAGCCTAATGCTGTTTTCATGTCTGCCAACAGGGCAGTCATTCTGTAGCCAAGTAATAACTGTAGGTCAAGTAATAATGTTGATGACCATGTCTTTGTATTTAGGGAATACATTTTGTGTGGCTGTATCTTCCATAGATAGTGATTTCTCTGATGGATATAGGCAAAGTAAATTGAAAATCTTTTGGAAAGGATTCACTATTTTAGATGCCATGAAGAACATTCAAAATACATGTAAAGAGGTGAAAAAGTCCTCATTAATAGTTTGGATGAAGTTGGTTCTAACATTGATGGATAACTTTGAGGGGCTCAGCTCTTCAGTGAAGGAAGTAACTGCAGATGTGGTAAAAACAGCAAAAGAACTAGAATTAGAAGTGGAGCCTAAACATATAATTGAGTTGCTGCAATCTAGTTATAAACCTTGAAATGATGAAGAGTTGCTCTTTATGAGTGGCAAAAAAAAGTGTTTTCTTGTGATAGAACCTACTCCTGGTGCAGATTCTGTGAGCAAGGTTGAAATGGCAAGAAAGAATTTAGAAAATTACATAAACTCAAGTGATAAAGCAGTGGCAGTGTTTGAGAGAATTGACTCCAATTTTGAAATAAGTTCTATGGATAAAATTTTAGAAGCAGCATTACATGCTGCAGAGAAATCTTTCATAAGAGAAAGAGTCAGTTGATACATCAAACGTTATTGGTGTCTTATTTTTAAAAATTGGCAAATCCACCACAATCTTCAGCAACCACCACTCTTATCAGTCAGTAGTCATTAACATAAAAGCAAGACCCTGCACCAGAAGAAAGATGTGACTCTCTGGAAGCTCAGATGATTATTAGCATTTTAATACAGTATTTTAAATTAAAGTATGTACACATTATTTTCTTTTTAAGCATAATGCTACACTTACATAGCAGTAAACCACATTATTCTATAAATCAACTTTTATAGGCACAGGGAAACCCAAAAATTTGTATGACTTGCTCTATTTCAGTGATTTTCAGAGGCACTGAGTAGACACTGAGAAGATTTGGGCTAACAAATCTCCAAAAATTAATTATTAAATAAATGATCAACAAAAGATATGACCATCCTCTAAAGAGGAAACAAGGACAGAAGATCATGAGATACCTTAAAAATTGTTCTTTTTTATTCTTTGAGTAAAATCAAATGAAATATTGCCTTGCCAAGGTATAAAATAAAAAGTTTGAGGTATATTTAATATTTTCTCATTTTGGTTAAAAAATTATAAATAATGTGTGCTTCTTTGCTTATTTTAGGTCATATTATATTTACATTCTTAATCTAGTCCTATGTACATATTCTGCTAAGTAAATGATTGCATATTTAATTATATATTTTTTTACTCAATAATATTTATTGAACTTCTAATGTAGCCCAGGAATTGCTCTAAATATCGATATCAATACTACTGGTGTTTCTTTTCAAGTCAGCATCGTCTTACTGTAAATTTTATCAGGGACCTTTTGCTAATACATTATTGCTTTAGTTTTTGTGATTCGTGAAAATACATCAATGGGTTCTAAAAGTAAACAATGCCTTTCAATCGTAGCTGCCATCACCACATGAAACACCATTGTACTGCACAAGATTAAAATATCATGACCCCAGTAAGTCTTAAATATACCTTAGTTTCCCTTAGAAGACAAAGAAAATTTTAAAAAGAATCTAAAAACCATGATTTTTTTAATATGCTGCTGCTTTCCATTTTAGATTTATTGTTGTTGAATAGTCTAAAGTGAATAGTCTATTGTTTTAAATTGTATTTTAATAGAAATGTTCCCCGTGATGTTATAATGTGCCTTTTTATAAATGAATCAGTATTCTTATATATTAATAACTGCAATTATCTTATCATAATGCTTTACATACTAACCATGTAGAAGGTTAATATTCTTGAATTCTGTATTATGAATACTATTTAAATTTTATATTTACGCATCATTACAGTCAATCTAAGAACACATGTATATTAATAGAACCTTAATAAATCAGTCTATTAAAATGTGTTACTTTTCTCATAGTGGAGTAAACACACTATTCGGTATAAAGGATGAATAAAAACCCTTCTGGATGCTTTTTATGGAGGGCCATTCATTGCCTTGCTAAGCTATGGTGTGGCCATGTGCTCTTCGAGCTATGGCCAGGCTGTTTCCTGGCTTTGTTCCCCTCTCCTACCTTGGGGAGGTAAATATCCTCTTTCTGTCTTTCTAATTTACCTTCTAAATAAACTACATTTTCTCATCTAAAGGGAAAAAAAGAGAGCGGAGATGGATTTGATCTGAGATGTACAATTCACAGAAAATTGCATATAAGGAAGTCACAATAGAATGTGTTATGGAAAATCTTGATTTTATCTTTCCAAACATGCTCTTCAATTTCTAACAAACCTTTCTAACCTTGTCAAAAAAATTATTTGCTCACATATTATCAATCATTTATCTTATACTCTATGAAAATCATCTAAGGTTAAACTTTTCAAGCTTAATCACCTGAGAAAATAATATAGTTTTGGCATAAATGTTGATCTATGCCACACACTATATATATTGAAAGGAAATAGGAGGAGATAAAAAGAAAATTTAGGATTATTTGTCTGTGGTAAATCAAATGACATCCAATCCAAATGTTTACTCAACAACAAAATGCTCTTAAGCCTATTAGAGAAAAAAAAATGTTCCAATTGTGTTCATATATATCAGTTGAAATAGCCAGTAACTGGTAATCTGATTCTAATTTGCATTTATATATGAAAGGTGGAAGGTCAAATTCTAAGCATTTACTAGAAGTTCATTTTTAAATACATGCTCATGAAGCCTCATAACATTACAGATCCAGGTCCATTTATACTGAGAAATGCTGCCAACTGAATCTGTAGACATATTCAGTAATCAATCTGTTTACAGTCCCAGATACCTAGAGAAACTAAATTATACTACTAAGAGATACTCATACAAATGATCATATTTATAAGTAAACATATCAATATTTTTTGGAAACCAGTATATTAAGATCCAAATAGACCAAAATAATAAATATAAATTAAATTATGATTATGTAATATACTAAAAATGTAGAGTAGGATTATATAAAAAATAATACACTGTCCTAAAGCAGTAGCTCTCAAATGTAGCTTAAATCTGCATCACCACGTGAACTTGTCAAAACAAGACTGTAGGTCCCACCTGCAGTGTTTCTGATTCTTTAGTTCTGTCATGGGGCTCAAGAACCCACATTTTGAAAAAGTTCTCAGATAATGCTGAAGCTGCTGGTTCAGTAACTTCATTTTAATGCTATTGTCTTAAAGGATTCAAACTGTATTCCATTTTTAAAATGTTGCTTTGGCATTGGAAGAAAATTTACAGATAATCTAGCATAGTATTCTAGACTATAACTTTTGTTTTAGAGACTGGGCAACTGGGACTCAAAGATATTGACTCGCTGAGTGCATAACTCAAAGCACTTTACACTGAAAATAAATCATGGATGTGTGGGAAGATTCATCATGGTTTTATGGGTTTGAAATGGGGAAAGATTAGGAAGTAGATGTAAGAGAGATTTTGAAAGAGGAATAAAAAATAGATTCAGTGGACTACAGTTTCCATAGAATATTAGTTAGTATATTTTGAAATCACTGCAAAAATATTATTTGAAGCTGACTTTAAGTTTCAGTTTCTTCATTTAACAAAATTAGAAGTAGTCAACCCCACCCTTACCAGAAGATAAAAGCTGAGCAAACTGAAAATCAACAACCTTTCTTGATTCATAGAGAATTGAAATCTGCCATGCTAGAATCTAGAAAGACAAAAAATAAAATAAAATAAAATAAAAAACAAAAATCACAGTCAAGGTCAGCTTACTTGAACCAGAAGTCATTGGAGTCATACACAAACTGTAAAGTTTATGATAATTTTCATGAACCAGAGGATGACTGTGGCCTACCATGAAAGTAAAACATTTCTGGAGGTCCGAGTTTTTAAACTAATACACTTACATAAATTTACTTCCAGGAACTCCTTCAGGTTCTTTACTTTTGGTTTTTTGTTTGTTTGTTTGTTTGTTTGAGAAAGAGTCTTTCTCTGTCACCCAGGCTGTAGTGCAGTGGTGCAATCATAGTTCACCGCTGCCTTGACCTCCTGTGCTCTAGTGATCATCCCACTTCAGTCTTCTAACTGTAGTTAGGGCTACAGGTACACACCACCATGCCCAATTGACTTTTTAATTTTCTTATAGACACCAGGTCTTGCTATGTTGCTCAGACTGGATTAGAACATTTGTTCTCAAGTGATCCCCCTGCCTCAGTCTTTCAAAGTGTTGGGATTACGAGTATGAACCAGCATACCTGGCCTCTATCAGATTCTTAAGCCAAGGAAAAAAAAGAAAAATCAGAGGCAGAGGGATAAAACAGTAACAATTATAAATACATCCAGTATGTTCTTCACAGCAAAGGCTTTCTCTCCAATGCAAAATACTTATAAGAACCTTATCATACATAGTCTGAAAAATATAATTCTGATGATCTCACTGACAACATTAAAGACATTGAAGGATTTAGAGTAACAGAAACTCTCATCCCTTGCTTATGAGAATGAAAATGGCCCAACCACTCTGAAAGAGATTTTGGTATTTATTTTCCAAATGAAAACACAGTCTTATCACGGAGTCCTGCAATAGTGTTCCTATGCATTTACTCAAAAACGTATGTCCACACAGAATCTATAAAAAAATCTTTGTAGCCGGGCTCGGTGGCTCAGCCTGTAATCCCATACCTTTGGGAGACTGAGGTGAGTGGATTGCCTGAGTCTGCAGGTTCGAGACCCGCCTGGACAGCGAGACCTCATCTCTACAATAAATAAAAAAAATCAGCTGGGCATGATAGCGCACACCTATAGTTCCAGCTACTTGGAAGGCTGAGGTGGAAGGATCGCTGGAACCCAGCAGGTCGAGGCTACTGTGGCCGGGAGCGGCCACTGCACTCCAGTCTGGGTGACAGAGTGAGACTCCAACTCAAAAAACAAAACAAAACAAAAAACAACTCAAAAAAAAAAAATCTTTGTAGAAACTTTATTTGTAATCACCAAAAAATAAAAGCAAGCAGGATGCTCTTCAATAGGAGAATGAAGAAACAAACTGTACAAGAAACCTAAAGAACACCTGAAAGACTAATTGCAAAATGATTATTCCAAGGCAAATAGTCATTAGGTTATCTAAAATCAATGTGAAGATAAATAATTTTAAGAGCAATGAGATGAAAGAATCAAATAATTTATAAAAGAAAACCTATCAGACTAACAGCAGACTTTTCAGCAGAAACCGTACAAACCAGAAGAGATTGTGATCCTATCTTTACTATCCTCAAACAGAATAACTGTCTGCCAAGAATTTTGTATCCTGTAAACTAAGTTTCATAAACGAAGAAGTAAAGTATTTCCCAGACAAGCAAAAACTAAGGGAATTTGTCATACTAGTCCAGCTCTAAAAGAAATGATCAAAGGAGTTCTAAACATTGAAACAAAAGTTGAAATGCCCCAGTAGAAAATAATGGGAAATCAAAAGTTCACAGGGCTTATAAAACACTAAACCAGTGAAGAAAACAAAGCAAGTAGGTAACAATCATCATGAAAACTGAAGCAGTACCTCACACGTCATTATTAATTTTAAATGTAAATGGTTAAAATGTCCCCAATTAAAAGACATAGATTGGCAGAATGGATAATAAAAACACAATCCAAATATCTGCTGCCTTCAAGGGATCCATTTAAATCACAAATATTTCTGTAGACTCAAGATAAAGGGGTGCAAAAAAATAATGTGCACAAATGGAAATGAAAAATGAGCAAAAGTAGCTATTGTTATATCAGATAAGACAGACATTGAATCAACAACAATGAAAAAGAAGGTCATTATATATGATAAGGGAATCACTTCAAAAAGAAGATATAACAATTTTAAATACATATATACCGAGACTATACTTTCAGGTATCATTTCTATAGTTTGTAAATACATGTGTATCTAATGCCAAAACTCTGTGTTTTATAAAACTAATTCTATTAGCCCTAACTAAAGAGACAGACAGCAACACAATAATAGTGGGAGAGGTCAACATTTCATTGACTGCAGTAGACAGACAGATTATCCAGGTAGTAAGTCAACAAAGAAACACTGGACTTAAACTGATTGCTAAAACTAATAAGCCAGTAGACATTAATAGAACATATTACCCCCAAACTGCAGAATATATATTCTTCTCATCGACACGTGGAACATCTTCCAAGATAGACCATATGATAGGCTACAAAAGATGTCTCAATAAGTTTGAAAAAGTCAAAATTATATCAAGTACCTTCTTAGATCACAGTGACATAAAACTAAAAATCAACTCCAAGAAGAACTCTAAAAATCATAAAAGTAATGGAGATTAAACATGCTCCTGAATGATATTTGGACCAACAATAAAATCAGGATAAAAATTAACACATTTTTTTTCAAAATGAATGGCAACAATGATGACAGTTATCAAAATATCTGAGATACAATCAAAATTGTGCTCAAAGATAAACTTATAGCATGTAGGCCTACATTTAAAAAGGCAGAAATATCACATATAGACAAACTAAATCACACCTCAAGGAGCTAGAAAAAAAAAATCCAAAACTATCAGAATAAAATAACAAAAATCAGAACAGTATTAAACAAAATTTAAACAAACAAACAAAAAGAATACAAAGGAACAATTACACAAAAACTTTTTCTTTGACGATAAAAATTTGACATACCATAGTTAGATTAATTAGAAGAGAAAAGATTCAAATTAGTTCAATCAGAAATGAAAACTAGAGACATTCTAGCTTATAACACAGAAATGCAAAAGGGTATAGAAGATTATTATGAAAACCTCTATGCAAACAAAATAAAAAAATCTAGAACAAATGGATAAATTCCTGGAAATATACAACACCCCCCCCCAGTTTTGAATTAGGAAGAAATAGAAAACATGAACAGATCAAATAATGCATAGCAAGATTGTTTCAGTAGTAAAAAGCCTTCCAAAGAAAAGAAATAAAAGCAAGAAGAAAAACCTAGGACCAGACAGACTTACAGTGAAATTCTACCAGATATCAGACTTTCAAAAAATAATTGGATCCAATCCTACTGAAAATATTCCATTAGACTGAGAAGAAGGGAATCTTCTCTAATGTGTTCTGCAAAGCCAGTGTCACCCTGATACCTGAAAAACAAAACAAAACAAAAACATAAAACAAAATATGACAAAACCAAAAAACAAAACTACAGAACGATATCCCTGATAAACATAGATGCAAAAATCCCCAACAAAATACTTGCAAACCAAATTCAACAGCATATTAAAAAGATAATTCACCAGGATCAAGTAGGCTTCATGCCAGGATGTAAGGATGTTTCAACATACAAAAGTCAATAAATGTGACCTATCACATAAACAGAATTTTAAAAAGAAATCGTATAAATCATTTCAATAGATGTAGAAAATCATTCAATATAATACAACATTCCTTCATGAAAAAACCCTCAACAAAACAGGCATAGAAGGAATGTATCTCCAAATAATAAAACCCATAGATGATAAACCCACAAGCAACACATTACACAGAAGGGGAGAGAGCTGAAATCATTCTCTCTCAGAAGCAGAATAAGATAAGGATGCCCATTTTCACCATTTCTATTCAGCAGAGTACTGGATGTCCTAGCCAGAACAATCAGACAAGAGAAAGTAAGAATAGTAATAATAAAACGTATCCACATTGGAAAAGAAGTCAAAATCTCTGTTTGTCAGTGATATTATTGTATATCTAAAAAATCCTAAAGACTCTGCCAAAAGACTCCTGGACTTGATAAACAAATTCAGTAATGTCTCAGATTACAAAATCACACACAAAACAGTAGTGCTGCTATAGACCAATAATGACCAAGCTGCTAATCACACTGAGAATTCAATACCATTTACAATAGCTGCCAAAAAAAAACCCCTAGAAATATATTTGACCAAAAAGATGAAAGATTTCTATGAAGAGAACTACAAAATACTGATGAAAGAAATTGTAGAGCATATAAAGGATTGAAAAGACATTCCAAGCTCATGGATTGGAAGAAGTTACCTTATTAAAATGTCCATCCTACCCAAAGCAATCTACAGATTCAATGAAATCTATATCAAATGACCAACAGAATTTTTCAGGGAATTAGAAAAAAATAATCCTAAAATTTATATGGAACAACAACTAAAAAGCCTGAATAGCCAAAGCAATGCTAAACACAAAAACAAAGCTGGAAGCATAATATTACCTAACTTTAAATTATACTACAAAACTATAATAACCTAAACTGCATGATACTGGAACAAAAGTAGACACACAGACCCACAGAACAGAATATAGAATTCAGAAATAAACCCCAATACATATAACAACTGATTTTCAACAAAGCAGACAAAATATACAGTGAGGAAAGGATACCATATTCAATACTGGTAAGTCCCCTACATATGAATGAGTTCCATTCCAAGACTGTGTTTGTAAGTTCAATTTGTTCAGAAGTCCAACAAAGTTAGCCTAGGTTCCCAACTAATGCAATCAGCTATACAGAACTGTATTGGAACAGGTTTGTAATACTTTTCACACAAATAATATATAAAAAACAAATATACAGTACTATACAGTAAAGTACACAAAAGTATACCCCTTGTAGGAGATTCACATACATGACAATGTATACCAGATGTGGACTAACTTATGTGATTGGACATGCAAACACACATTTGTGTTTTGAAAGTTCACAGCTTGAAGGTTTGTATGAAGGGGACTTATTGCAAATAGTGCTCTGAAAATTGGATAACCACATGCAAAATAATGAAACTGGATTCCTATCTCCCACCATACAAAAAAATTAACTCAAGATAGATCGACACTTAATTATAAGACCTGAACCCATAAAAAATCTCGTAGAAAACCTAGGAAAAACTCTCCTGGACCTTGGCCAAGGAAAAGAATTTATGTCTAAGATTCCAGAAACAAATTAAATGAATAAATAAAACTTAATTAAACTGAAAAGCTTTTGCACAGCAAAAGAAATAGCCAACAGAATAAAAAAGCAACATACAGAATGGGATAAAATATTTGCAAACTAAAGATTTGACAAATAATTAATACCCAAGCCTATGAGAAACTCAAACAAATCAGCAAGAAGAAAGCTAATAACCCCATTAAAAAAAGTAGGCAAATGACATGAACTAACATCTCTTAAAAGAATGTATACAAATAGCCAACAAACCTATGGAAAAATGCTCAACATCACTAATCATCAGGGAAATGCAAATGAAAACCATAGTGTGAAACAACCTTACACCAGGCAGAACGGCCCTTCCTTAAAACATTTAAAAAACTATAGATCTTAGCATCAATGCAGTGAAAAAGAAATACTTATACACTACTGGTGGGAAAGTAAATACTGTGGAAGTATAAAGATTTCTCAGAGTATTAAAAGTAGATCTAATACTCGATCTAGCAATTCCACTATTATGCGTCTACCCAAAATAAGAGAAATCATTATACAAAGAAGACATCTGCACTCAGATGTTTACTGCAGCACAGTTCACAATTGCAAAGATGTGGAATCAACCTAAGTGCTCATCAGTCGATCAGTGTATAAAGAAAATCTAGTACATACACACACACACACACACACACACACACACACACACACCACACACACACGTACATATATACATTATGGAATGTTATCCAACCATAAAAAAGAATGAGACAATGTCTTTTGCAGTAACTTGGATAGAGTTGGAGGCCATTATCCTAAGTGAAGTAACTCAAGAACAGAAAACCAAATACCGCAGGTTCACACTTATAAGTGAGAGCCAGGCTGGGGACCTGCAAAGGTATATAGGATGGTACAATGGACATTGGAGTCTCAGAGAGGGGGAGGGTGGAAGGAGGTTGAGGGATTAAAAAAATGTGCCTGTCAGGTTCTATGTGCCCTAGTAGGGTGACAGGAGCACTTAAAGCCCAGACTTCGCTACTGTGAAATGCATCTATGTAACCAAAATAATAATAATAATAATAATAATAATAATAAATAATAATAAATTTAATGCATATGACAAATGAAAGAAATTGTGATACAGCAATACAAGAAAATATTATTCAGCAATAATAAAACATGAGCTATTAAACTATAAAAAGAGATAATTCCAAATTTATATTTCTAAGTTTAAAGGCCAGTTTGAAAAGTCTACGTGTTATATAATTCCAATTATATTACATTCTGAAAAAGGCAAAACTATAAAGACAACAAAAATTAGTTTAAGCTATTATCTTCTTGGGTTAGTGACACAGACATTCAGAGGTAATTGTGAAACTGTTTAAAAATTTTGAAGCCTTTATTAAATAAATACATTTTGTAAATATATTTTTTTTGAAAAAGTCTTATTATTCCTATCAAGTTTAAAGTAAAATAGAAATCAAACTATTTTTTCTAAATACCTGTCATAAATGACGATAAAACCTACACCCATATTCTTTAATGCATCTTTAAATCATCTTGTATTCAGGAATGAATGGCTAATGGCTTTTCTTTGTGAGTCTCCGTGTTTTTTAATTCTCTTTTCTTCCATACTCTAGTCCTCTAACCCTTTTAGAAGCTAAATTTTGTCGTTTTAATATGACGGTAATTGCTATATGGTACTCTACGTGGTATCCAACAGGATTGCCTCTGGGAAAAAAGAGATAAGTGCCCTATTGAGTTTAAATAGACTTGTTCTGCCAAACTACATTTTCTTTTTTAAAATCTCTCTAAAAGGAATGTGAATTTGTTTCAATTATTATGATGGTGAGTCTTTTGAATGAGATTTATTTTTTGTTCTACATTTAAAAAATGAGAAAAAAAGACAAGTAACATTTTGGAATCCACTACATGCATTTTTTGCCTAATTTTGCAGGAAAGTTTAACAATGCAGCATGGGAATTGTTTTCCTGGATTAAATTGTGATATCCAAAGTTAAAAAAAAAAAAAAGCATTTGTATAGTGACTTGTACAACTTTTTCCTTCTACAATATCATCTCTGAAGAAGAAAGCTTAAAAATTTTAAAGTTCAGTATGTGTGTTGCAATCATTCAAATTATATTGGATATTAACCTGACAGCAGATATAACACAATTCCTTATATTTAATAGTTGAAAATAGTATAAACAGAAAAAACGGAATCAATAGAATTTACTCCTTTTTAAAAATCTTGGTTAAGATTTTTGAAAAACTTAAAACAAAGGCTTTCAAATTTAATCACAGGGCACTTTTATCTAATAAAACTTTAAAGTATATAAATAACGGAACTGTTCTTGTTGAAAGAGAGGAGGGGATGGAGAAGAAAAGCCTTTTATCTTTGTTGTTCTAAGAAGTTCTTTAGCCTTGTTGCTGAATCCTCCGTTTCCCCCAGAATCTTTGAAAATTTCCGAGCATAAAACTGACGACCCAGTTCCAGCCCTTTCATTTACCAATATAGTTTCAAAGAGATCCTTTTGAAAGACAAGTCTGAGAGAAAAATCATAAGACGCTGAGTGACTTATCGGAGGTCTGAACTAGGCTTGACAAATATTCAGAAATATTCAAAGAGAACAGAGACCTCCATGACTGCTATTCTTTTTGTAACACTGCACATCTTCGATCACAATTATGATTATAAGGTAAAAATTGAAAGTTTACTTAAAATGCATGACTTCAAGAATTGTATTGCACAAATAAGTTTGAGAATATCTGCTTCAAATTCAAACCCACATATTATTCAATTATTTTATTTTAAAGCACTCCAAACCTCTGCTAATATCATCATGCCTTTGTTATTTTACCAAATCTCAGTACCGCCTATACTATTACTTAACATCACTCTTATTTCAGTCACTTTTTAAATTACACTAAAATTATCTTCAATATCAATTGCCATAAATAGAAGGTGTTATAAAAGTAGAATCACTGGGGTCAAGAAAATACTTCTAGACACTATTAATCAAAAACCTCTCTAAGAAGAACATAATTTGAGTGTGGTTTTTTTTCTTTATTCAGTGCATACATGCTGAATTGTATATGCTAGTGAAGAGATTTTTTTTCTGTCTTGCCTTCAAAATTCTGTAGGAATTTAAATCTCATGTGATTTTTTTTAAAAAAGTAAACTCCAGACTTTTTTATTTGGATCTCAACACTTTTTCTATTCATGCTTTCTTTTTGTTCCAAGAGCTAGTCCAGAGTACCACACTGCATTTAGTTGTGATGAGCCCTCAGACATTGCTGGTCTGTGATAGCCATTTACTCTTTTTTAAAAAAATATTTTTTAATTTTAAAGATGTGGGGTGCAATTCAGGGTTAGGTGTACAAATACTCATTATGCAGGTACACTTGTTGATGAGATGTGCCCTTCCCTCCCCTCCACTGCGAATCTCACCCCTCCTCCCCTGGCAGCTTCCCATTATTGCCAATCCCTTTCTTATAATATTATGATAATTGTTCAAGGTCTACCTATGAGTGAGAACATACGTTACTCTATTCTTTGTTTCAGTGATAGATCACGAGTATGATAGACTCTAAATCCATCCAAGTTACTGCAAAGTTTGTATATTTGTCCTTCTTTATGGCTGCATAATATTTCATTGTGTAATCCATATCACATTAAAAAAAAAAATTCAGTCCAGTTTCAAGGGGCAGCATGGTTGGTTCTATGTTTTTGTTATTGTGAATAGAGCTGCAACAAACATGTGTGTGCAGGTATCTTTTTTGGTAGAATGACTTGAGTTCCTCTGAGTATATTCCCAATAAAGGGCTAGATGGGTCATATGGAGGGTTAATTTCTAGTTCTTTCAGAAATCGCCACACTGTCTTCCAAAGAGGTAGCACTAGTTTGCATTCCCACCAGCAGTGTAGAGGCATTCCTTTTTCTCAGCATCTCTTGCTGTTTGTTTTATTAATGATAGCCATTCTTACTGGGGTTAGGTGGTATCTCAATGTGGTTTTGATTTGCATTTCTCTGATGATTAGTGAGACTTAGCACTTTTTCATGTGTCTGTTGGCTGCCCGTATATCTTCTTTTGCGAAGTGTCTATTCATATCTTTTGCCCACTTTGTAATGGAGCTGCCTGTTTTTTCCCTTTTGGCACATTTGAGTTCCTTGTAGAGCCTGGATGTTAGGCCTTTGTCAGATATACAATGGGCAAATATTTTTTCCCAGTCTATGGGCTATCTCCCCTCTCTCTTGATGGCTTCTTTTGCTTTGCAGAAGCTTGTCAGTTTGATGAGGTCCCACTTGCTATCTTATCTTATGGTATGAACACATGAGGCTTTGAACAGGAATTGTTTGCCAGTACCAATTTCCATAAGGGCATCTCCTGCATTTTCTAATATTCTTATAGTTTGAGGTTTTATGTTTAGGTCTTTGATCCATTTAGAGTTAATTTTTGTGTATGGTAATATGTAGGGGTTCTGTTTCAATCTTCTGTCTGTGATCAGCCAGTTTCCCCAGGGCAACTTACTGAATAGGGTCTTCTCTCCCCAGTGGTTGTTGTTGGACACTTTGCCAAAGATGAGTTGGGTGAGAAATTGAGGCTTTGCTTCTGGAATCTCTATCCTGTTCCATTAGTCTATATTCCTGTTCTTATACCAAAACCGGCTGTTTTGATTATTGGAGTCTTACAGTAAAGTTTACAATCTGGAAGTATGATACTTCCTGGCTTGTTTCTTTTGCTAAGGATTGTTTTGGCTATCTGTGGTCATTTATGTTTCCATATGAATTTCTGTATTGTCATTTTCAGGTCTGAGAAAAATGATTTTGGTAATTTAATGGGTATTGTGTTGAATCTGTAGATTGCCTTTGGTAGGATGGGAATCTTAACAATGTTGATTCTTCCTGTCCATGAGCATGGAATATTTTTCCATTTGTTTGTGTCTTCTTGGATTTCTTTGAACAGTGTTTTATGGTTTTAGCTAGGACTTCTAACACAATATTGAACAAGAGGGATAAGAGTGGGCAGCCTTGTCTTGTTCCAGTTTTCAGGGGAAATGTTTCCAGTTTCTGTCCATTTAGCAATATGTTAGCTGTGGGTTTACCGTAGACAGCATTTACCATTTTGAAGTATGTTCCTTCCATACCTAGGTGTTTGAGGGTTTTTATCAAGAAGGGATGCTGGATTTTATCAAATGCTTTTTCTGCATCTAATGATATAATGTATCATTATGATATAATGTATCTCTTGTGTTTGACTGGTCACATCTCTGATGCGATGGGGAAAGTTCTCTTGGATAACCTTCTGGAATATTTGCTCTTAGTTATTCTCCATTTCCCTTTCTTCTTCTGGAATACTAATTAGGCATAGGTTCAATCTCTTCATATAATTGCACACACTTTTTTGTAGGCTTTGTTCTTTCTTTCTGAGTTTTCTTTCTATGTTTTTTACTGATCAGGTTAATTCCATGTTCTGGTCTTCACATTTTGAGAATCTTTCTTATGCTAGATTAATTCTTCTTTCCAAGCTTGTCATCTTGTTATTTATTTTCTGGATGAAATTTGTTATGGCCACAATCTCTGTTTCAAGTTATTTGTTATTTCATTGTTGTACCTCGTCTTTCTTGTGTCTTATTCACTCTTTCCATCCATTCCCTAATTCCTGTCATATTCTGGGGTCAGTTGTTGGTGACTTCCATTGTTTGGATTCCAAGGTCTGATTTTTTAGGTGTTTTCTCTTTGTTACACTTGAAATTACCTATGGTCTATGGTTGGTTTTTTCCTCATTTGTAAAAGATCTTTTGCTTTTCTCTTTAGTTCCATTATTCAATGGCAGTGGGAAATGTTTTCACTTCTGATGTTTGCTCTGCTCTCTATTCTTCCCTGATACAGACTCTGGATATGTTTTATTTTGAAGCAGGACTGTGGGTGGGAAACTTTGCTCTCACTTGTAGTTTTGAACATTGAATAAGGTAGAGATGGGGAGCGAGGATTTAGAAACTACTTGAAAATCACAGTATTCCTGATTGGGGTATGTGTCTTCTGAGATCCACTCCCACCATTACTCTATATTATGATGCAATGGGTATGTGTGTGTACCCCCTGAGTCCAAGATACAGTAGCAGCAATGAGGAGAATAGAGAAAAATAGAATAAGATAAGTTGGACAAAAGTTAAAGACACACAGAAAATGAAAGCAAATATCAAAGGAAAAAACAATTGACACACACACACACACACACACACACAAAACAAACTGGAATAATAACAAATGAAACAAAATATAGAACAACAACAAAAATAAAACTATGAAAACTAAACACGCACACACATGCCTAGCATACAGTGAATGGAGAAGAAAAAGAGAAAGGCCAGGAAAAAAAAGGAGAAAAAAAGGAATTCAGTTTGAACACTCATGTGTATATTCACACACACCTTAAACTAAGAGAGAGAGAGAGAGAGAGAGAGAGAGAGAGAGAAGAACAAAAGTGCAAAAACAAACCAACAAAAAAACTCAAAAACCAATACTGAAAGA
Organism: Cephalopachus bancanus; assembly: GCA_027257055.1. Classification (NCBI taxonomy): domain Eukaryota; kingdom Metazoa; phylum Chordata; class Mammalia; order Primates; family Tarsiidae; genus Cephalopachus; species Cephalopachus bancanus. Next base: position 6,029,644 of record JAPVLO010000138.1, read on the forward strand.
TGAACACCCAATCACTCACGTTCACACATAAACAAAAACAAACCAAAAAAAAAAAAAAAAAAAGAAACAAAGAAAGAAAGAAAAAAGAAGAAGATGCAGAGCAAACCCTCACATACATATTCATGCATGTAGGAAAAATATTTAAAAAATAAAAAAACTAGCAAACAGGCAAAAAAAAATTTTCAAAAATTTTTAATAAAGAATAATAACCTGCCCTCTTGTGGCAGGTTCTGTAATTCTTCTCTGCTTCTCTACTGTCTCCTGCAGAGCTTCTGCATCTTTCACTCTCTCCCTGGGAAAGGAGGAGGAGCAATGGGGATGGGTGGCGCTGCAGGCCTCCCCTTCCACTCTTCTATGTTCAGGGGTGGAGAGGTGCAAGATTGTCTCTTCCCCAGCTATGTACTTGCAGGGGGTGCCCCAGCCAGGCCTATCTTAGAACAGAGTTCTCCTACTGTGGCTGATGTCCAGGCTCTGTCTGGGTTCATCTCTTACAGTAGTGCCTCAGTCATGTGGGTCTGAAGTTCAAGGGATTGATGGGGAGGAGGGGGGTTGAGTCAACCCTGGACTCACCACTGATCTCTTTGGAGGTCTTCCTTGTCCTTTTCTGGCCACAGCCTTGGCCTGCAGCTGAATCAAAATAGGGGATGGGGAGCCTGAGACTCAGCACTTGTTCTGTCCTCCAAAGTTTGTGCTTTCAGGATAGTCCTTCTGGGTCATGATCAACCCTTGAGAAGTTGATCTGCTGGTCACAGATATCAGATCTGTTGCTCTGTGGTGAGTAAGTCAGAGAACTTTCCTGCCTTGTCTTCAAGATGGTAATGGGGTGCTTCTTTTGTCTTCTCCAGTAGGACACTGCCTCTGAGCTCCCTTGTTGCCAGTGTCTGACCAGGAGCTGCAGTGATGAGGCAAAGCCTCATTGCTTCTTTGCAGAAAAACTTTTGTCAGTTAAAAAAAACGATGTCAGCTTCTGCAACCCAGAAAGCACTAGGAACCAAGCAGAGCAGCTTCAGCATCAGCTGCTTCACCAGAAGGGCCCTGTCTACTTGCTCACGAGCTCCCACTTAGTCAGTCTCTTCCAGCATCTTCTTCCCAGGAAGGGTTTTATTGATTAAAAAAATAATAAGGGTGTGGGCTTCTGCATCTTGGAAATCTCTAGGGTCCAAGCCAAGCAGCTGCAGCACCAGCTGCTTCACCAGGAGAATCCTGACTGCTATCTCCCTAACCCTCATTCAGTCAACCACTCCCACTCCCACTCGCTCACTGACACATTCACAAAATTTTCAGTACACTCACTCACACCAGGGCTCGCATAGTCTGACTGGCTCAGTCGCCATCTTCCCATCCTGCCCTCACATGATTTTTTTGTTGTTGTTGATTGTGACCAGTCTTAGTATTTTAATTTATATGAGAAATAATCCATTTTGATTGGCCAAATTCTTGTCTTAATATTGCTCAGTTCTTTTCTTCAGTGAAGAGGAAAACAATTTTTCCTATTCTTCATAATTATTCATTTTATACCTGATGAGAGTCATCATTTTGTCAAATTCTTACTTTTATATTTCTCTCGTTGCCTATTAATAACCTCATAACTATCAATTTCAGTTGGTAATACTTCACACCTCAATCTAAATATGCATATTTCATTTTTTGGAAAAGCTTCAATAAGTTTTTCCCAAAACATATTCTATAGAATACTCTCCCACCAGATGTTGATAAAAGACCAGAAAAGATAGCAGTATTTTTTGCAGTAAATCTGGACAATACTAAATAAAACACAAATGATTATTTTTCTTTATTCGAAGGCTTTAAAATGCATGAACTGAAAGAATATTTTAATATAGTAACATTTTTACCCCCATATTGTCCTTTGCATTCAAGCAAGTTACAGATAAAGTAGAGGATAGCTACATGGGTGGGAAAAGGAACACAAAATGTCTGTAGTCTTTGCCAAAATTTTAGGTCCATCATATAATTAAAGGATCATCAAATGAAGATTTGGGCACATTTGTACAAAAACATAACAGGAGAATAATTTTGTTGTCTAGAATGAGCTTTCTTTCAAGGACAAGAGCAAATGATACTTTTGCTTATACTTGCCAAATTATTAGAACTCCAGAGCTGAGCACTAAAGCCTTAGAGTAAGGAAGCTGTGCACTAACCAAGGCAAAGAAATACTGACAGACAGATTTTGACCCCTGAACATTGTAGCAACACTCTGTAGTGCTTGGGGAGGGACCTAAGCAAGGTTGCTCATGACTCTACTAATCATTTCCATCCACTCCCTTAAAACCTAGACAAATAAACACATTATTCAAATAAAAGTAGTGTGTTTGCTATGCAAGTCTAGTTTCAAGATAAGTTTCTTAGCATTTCTCTTCCACCTAAATCACAATTGCTATCTCCCTCCCATGAGAAAATCAGGACCAGTTACCACACAGGCCCAGAGACTCAGTGAATATGAAAGTCACATAGACAGCAGGGACAATGAACTCCCAGAGGAAATTTGGACTCGAGAGAGAAAGAGACGTGGATCTGCAACTCTCACTTTGGATATTTTAGGGTTACATAAGGAAAATCCAGAATTATAGCACGATCCTTAAAAAAGGTGGAGGGAGGCACGACCCTCCAGATATAAGATGAACTGTTTTGCCACCTAGGACATATAGGAAATAATAATCCAGAATTAAAACATTAGAGAAAATAAAAATATTTTGGTTTTGGGCACTTGAGTTTGAAGGATGTAATTTATATTCTTGATGTATATACATGTTTTTAAATGTTATGTTCCTACAGAAGTGATTCATTACACAGAATTTTCTAAGTTTCACTCATTCATTCATTCATTTTAAAATATTTTGTCCAGTTATGATGTGCTACAATGATTTCTTAAGATTAGGTGTATGCGGAGCTCGGCCGTTGCCAACGCTGGGGCATTGCAGCGGACTGGAAAGCCCCTGCAGGGCAGACTCTGCCGCAGCCGCCGCAGCCACCACCACCGCCACTGCCGCCACTGCCACCACCGCTGGTAGCACATCGCACCACCCGGGTGGGAGGCGATCCACGACTTCAGGCCTTGAAGCCCCTTCAGGGAAGATCTGCTGGGATCGCTGCCACCTCTCCTGCGACCAAGATGTCCTGCCTGCCATGAGTCTCCTGCCTATGCCCTGAGGCAGGCATCCATCTCCAGTCTCTGCTGGTTCCTGTCTGGCCCCACCCCCTCTGGGGCTAGCGGCTAAGATAGCACCACCTGCTGGCGATTCAAGGTAACAACACCGAAACGGGAGAAACAAGCTTGAAAAGGACATAAGCCAGAGTGGTGAATGGAGGGTGATCTGAACTGTCCTTCACAGCAGACCAGGGGCAACTGACCCCAACTGCAAATTAATTTACCAGCTTGAAAAGAAAGCTAGAAATCAGAACTGAAAGGACATTGGACTTAAACGAAAAGTCTCAGAGTGTGCTTCATTGATTCTGTTAGTTTAATGACTTAATTCTATTCCTACCGTAGTGTTCCTTTTTTTTCTCTTCCTTTTCTTTTCTTTTCTTCTCTCTGTAAACCATATCTTTGTATAGAGGAACAGCACACCAATAAGGTGGCTGATTAGTTTGTATGTTAGCATCACTATATGTTTTATTTTATTTTTTGTATGAGAGTTGGTTCGTCTGTAGCTGTGGTCTATTGTTTTTATCTGTTTCAGTATAGGCATCTCTCTTTATTTGTTGGCACATGTTTGTTTCCCCCCTTACTCCTTTATCTCTTCACCCCCCTCTTCAACGCACTGTCTGCTCCATTCTCTTCCCTCTGCTAACCACATTTTATTTAAGGGAGTAAACCTACAGCCCCACTGCATGGACAGATTCCAAGGCAGTGGGAAGTGAGTTCCAGATTATCCAAACACCTGTCAGCGAATACCAGGACCTGCAGATAGATTTTGAATAACAGCTCCCCCCTTAAGTAAATCTCAAAACTGCAAAAAGGACCACCCCCAAATTACAGTGCAACTCCAAAATTAAACAAAGTAAGAGGGCATACATAAAGAATAGGAGATTGAACAAACAGAAGTAAAACCAATCCCTTTACCCCTGAATAACAGAATAAAAGAAGACGGTGATGTGGAGGGAAGGAAAAAGTAGGGAGGGGGAAAAACCACACAAATGAAGAAAAATCAAAAGAAGAATATAGGTCTCAAACAGACCCCTGGGAGATCAGACATTGAGAAAACAGATTCTGGAACACAAACAATGAAGAGCCCCCCAGAATGACTGGTCACATGCAACAAACCCAGACATCAAGACATTAATGGAGAGAATTTAAAAAATTGAGGAGAGACAAAAGGAAAATAGGAAGGAGCTGATGTCAGAAATAACAGCAGTAAAGAATGCTGTGATGGAAATGCATAACAGACTAATAAGCATGGAAAGCAGAATTAGCCAAGCAGAAGAAAGAATCTCAGAGCTCGAAGACCAAAACACAGAACTAACCCAAACTGTCAAAAGCATAGAAAAGAAGCTCAAAAAGATGGAACAAAACCTGCAAGAGATGATCACTTCAAGAGACCAAACCTAAGAGTAATTGGGCTTCCTGGGCAGAGAGAGAAACAGGCCACACTGGAACAAACATTTCATGAAATCATTCAAGAAAACTTCCCTCATCTCATCAAGGATGAAAAAATTCAAACATAAGAGATTCAGAGAAACCCTGCAAGACAACAAATGAGAAGACCAACTCCCAGACACATAATAATTTGCCTAAACAAAGTAGTTATAAAAGAAAAAATCCTAAAGGCAGCAAGAGAAAAAGACCAGACTACCTACCAGGGAAGACCAATTAGAATAGCAGCAGATTTATCCACAGAAACCCTTCAGGCTAGGAGAGCCTGGAGCCCTATCTTCAAAGTTGAAAAAGATAAACAATTTCAACCAAGAATAACCTCCCCAGCCAAACTAAGCATCATTAGTGAGGGAGAATTGAAATCTTTTCCAGATATCCAATCCCTAAGAACCTACGCTGCCACCAGACCACCTCTACAAGAAACACTTAAGAAAGTACTGAACACCGAAGAAAAAGAAAGAAGAACAACAACATTCTACACAAGAGTACAGGCAAAACATTAAAAACACACATGAGCCAACTCCAAAACCCAAAGAAAGACAACAAACAAACAGGAACAACTCTGTAAGAACTTTATGACAGGGATCAACTCTTGCATTTCAATCATTAGCCTAAATGTGAATGGACTAAATGCACCACTGAAAAGACATAGAATGGCAAAATGGATAAAATATCATCAGGCAACAATCTATTGCCTTCAAGAGACTCACCTCACTAGAAAGGACACCCACAGACTCAAAGTAAGAGGATGGGAAACAAACTTTCAGGCGAATGGAATACAAAAGAAAGGAGGAGTAGAGATCTTAATTTCAGACAAAATACCCTTCAAGCTATTAAAAATCAAAAAAGATACAGAAGGCCACTACATAATGATAAAAGGCTTGATCTATCAACAAGAAATATCTATCCTAAACATATATGCACCCAACATAGGTGCGCCAACTTTCATAAAGCAACTTCTAGGAAAACTAAAGAAAGATATTGACTCTAACACCATCATAACTGGGGACTTTAATACCCCACTCACAACCCTAGACAGATCATCAGGACAAAAAATCAGTAAGGAGATCCAGAACCTTAATGTGACTTTGGACCAAATGGACTTAATTGATACCTACAGAACACTCCATCCAAAGACCACAGAATATACATTCTACTCATCACTTCATAGAACGTATTCTAAGATCGACCACGTAATTGGCCATAAATCAAGCATAAGCAAATTTAAAAGGACTAAAATTCTACCATGCCCCTTCTAGGACCACAGTGGAATAAAAATCAACATTGACACCAACAAAGCCCCCAAAAACCCACAAAGACATGGACACTAAACAGCATGATGCTAAACAACTCCTAGGTCAATGCTGAAATCAAAACATCGATCAAAAGATACCTGGAAACAAATGAAAATGAAGAAACATCTTACCAAAATCTCTGGGACGCCTTAAAAGCTTTAGTAAGAGGGGAATTTATATTCCTACAAACATACATGAGGAAAATGGAAGGAACAGAAATTAACAACCTAACAAGCCACCTAAAGAAGCTGGAAAAGCAAGACCACAAAAACCCTAATTTCAGCAGAAGAATCCATATCACCAAAATAAAAGCCCAAATCTAGGACATAGAAGACAAAAAGATAATACAAAAAATCAATGAAACAAAAAGCTGGTTCTTTGAAAGGATAAACAAGATCGATTTCCCCCTAGCTAGACTGACCAAGAAAAAACAAGAAAAAAACCAAATAAGCACAACCAGATACACAAAAGATGAAGTCACATCTGACCCTGAAGAAATACAAAAGATCATTAGAGACTACTATGTACACTTGTGTAGAAACAAAGTTGAAAACCTTAAGGAAATGGAGGACTTTCTGACATCACACAACCTACCTAGATTGGAACAAGAAGAAACTGAGACCCTATATAGACCAATAACAATCAAGGAAATCTACTATGTAATAAGAAAACTACCTACAAAAAAAACCCTGGTCCAGATGGTTTTCCAGCAGAATTCTACAAGACATTTAAGGAGGAGCTGATACCAATCCTACTGAAGGTATTCCAGGCTATTGAAAAAGATGGAACTCTCCCAAATCATTTTATGAAGCCAACATCACATTGATACTCAAGCCAGGTAAAGTTCCAAGAAAGAAAGAGAACTACAGGGCAATATCTTTGATAAAATTCTCAACAAGATCCTAGCAAACCGAATTCAGCAATACATCTCAAAAATCATTCATCATGACCAAGTAGGCTTCATTCCTGGGATGCAAGGCTGGTTCAACATTCGTAAAACAGTAAATGTAATTAAATACATCAACAGATGTCAAAACAAAAACCACATGATTATATCACTAGATGCAGAAAAAGCTTTTGATAAAATCCAGCACCCCTTCTTGATAAAAACCCTTGAACATCTAGGCATATGGGGAACATATCTCAAAATAATAAAAGCAATCTACGAGAAACCCACAGCCAGCATACTCCTAAATGGACAAAAATTGGAACCATTTCCCCTGAAAACTGGAACAAGACAAGGATGCCCACTCTCACCCCTCCTGTTCAACACAGTATTCGAAGTCCTGGCTAGAGCAATCAGAGAAGAAGTGGCAATCAGGGGTATCCAAATAGGAAAAGAGGAAGTCAAGTTATCTCTCTTTGCAGATGATATGATTGTGTACCTTGAAAACCCAAGAGAATCTGTCAAAAACCTCCTTACACTGATAAAGGCCTTTGGCAAAGTCTCAGGATACAAAATAAATGTACAAAAGACAATCACATTTCTCTACACCAATAACAAACAAACAGAAACCCAAATAAAAAACACAATTCCATTCACAATAGCCACAAAAAAATGAAATACCTTGGCATTTCCTAACCAGAAACGTGAAAGACCTTTACAATGAAAACAAAACAAACAAGTGGAAAAATATCCATGCTCATGGATTGGAAGAATCAACATTGTGAAGATGTCCATCTTACCTAAGGCAATCTACAAATTCAATGCAATACCCATCAAATTACCAGCAACATTCTTCTCAGACCTAGAAAAGACAACATAGGAATTCATATGGAAACACAAACATCCAAGAATAGCCAGAACAATCCTCAGTAAAAAAAAACAAAGCAGGTGGTATCACCTTACCAGACTTCAAACTTTACTATAAAGCTGTAATCATCAAAACAACTTGGTATTGGTATAGGAACAGGCATATAGATCAATGGAATAGAATTGAGATTCCAGAAGCAAAACCTCAATTTCTCAACCAACTCATCTTCGACAAGGCCTCCACCACCTACCACTGGGGAGAGGAGAACCTATTCAGTAAATGGTGCTGGGAAAACTGGCTGACCACATGCAGAAGATTGAAACAGGACCCCTATCTATCTCCATGCACAAAGGTTAACTCCAAAGGGATCAGAGACCTACATGTAAAACCTCAAACCATAAGAACCTTAGAAAATGAAGGACATACCCTCATGGAAATTGGAACTGGCATCCAATTCCTGAACAAAACCCAAAACCCACAGGTCATAAGAGAGAAGATAGACAAGTGGGACCTCATTAAACTGACAAGCTTCTGCAAGGCCAAAGAACCCATCAAGAGAGCAGGGAGACAGCCTACAGACTGGGAAAAAGTATTTGCCAACACCAAGTCTGACAAAGGCTTAACATCCTGGATCTACAAGGAACTAAAACTGCTGAAAAGAAAAAAACAAACAACCCCATTATAAAATGGGCAAAAGATATGAACAGACACTTCACAAAAGAGGACATCTGAGCAGCCAACAAACACATGAAGAAATGTTCAGCCTCACTAATCATCAGGGAAATGCAAATCAAAATCACACTGAGATACTACCTAACTCCAGTCAGAATGGCAATTATCAACGACTCAAAAAATAACAGCTGCTGCAGAGGGTGTGCTGAAAAGGGAACACTTCTACACTGTTGGTGGGAGTGTAAACTAGTGCAACCTTTGTGGAAAGCAGTATGGCGATTCCTAAAAGCTCTAAATATCAACCTCCCATATGACCCCACAATCCCCCTACTGGGAATATACCCTGAAGAACTGAAATCACTCTATAAAAAAGATACCTGCACACATATGTTTATTGCAGCATTGTTCACAATAGCAAGAACATGGAAACAACCTTGCTGCCCATCAAAAGAGGACTGGATTAAAAAAATGTGGTACATATACATGATGGAATACTATGCAGCCATAAAAAAGACCAAAATCATGAATTTTGTAGCAACCTGGATGGAACTAGAGTCTATAATACTGAGTGACCTCTCACAGAAACAAAGATCCGAGTATCACATGTTCTCACTCATATAATGGACATTGAACATCCAATGTAATACTATAAGAAAATGACTGACAGTACTGGGAAACTATGGGGGGGGAGATGGGATTAACAGTAGCAAATATCTCTCTGGGGATGGGGAAACACCTCTTATCAACAGGGTGCCCGAATGAAATGTAATTGTACACCTAACCCTTAACTGTACTCCACAAAACTATAATAAAAAATATTGATTATGAAAAAAAAAGATTAGGTATATGGAATTAAATGAAGCTAATAGATGAGATCATTTACAGTGAACAGAGAACACTTTTTTGGATAGAAGTGCATACCCATCATGGAGCATCCTCTGTACAGGGTTTTCATGGAAAGACAAATTGAGGCTTACCATAGTAAGTTGGGAAATCAAGAAATATTATTTATAAAGTTATACTATGTCTTCAGTGCTATACTAGGCACTTTAAACTTCATTAGAAAACAATGACCTCGTAGACTGCTTTATTGGATTTTAAACATTACTTTACCTCTTAATTAGTTCTTTCTTTCCTTTCTCTCTTTTCTTTCTCTTTTACTCACTTTCTCTTTCTGCTGTCGTTCATTGCTCTCCCTCCTCACTCTTTCCTTCTGGAAGATTTCTGCAAGTGCTTTGAAATAAGTACCCTTGGGAAGTTTATTTGGGAAAACATATCAAAGGAAAGCATACAAAGGAAAAAAATTTCTTACTCATTTCTTATAAGTATAGTTATTCTGCATAAGCTAAATTTCTATTAAATAATTTTTTCTACTGGCTTATCACAGTGAAAATTTCATTTAAACATAAGTATTTGAAAACAATGTTTGTTCTAATCACTGGGTCATAGTTTGCCCATTAGCATTGAATAATACTTTTCTATTTTGCAAATCAATAATCTAATTTTTTTTTTTTACTATTGAGTAAATTAAAAGCCAGTGTTTATTGTCTGTTTTCAATAAAGCATCATTTTCGTATTTAGGATTCTGAAAGATTGTATGGCCTAAATACTGAGAACTGAAGTCAAACGTAGAGAGTGATCTTTGTTTTTTCTTTTTACACTTTGAAAATGAAGCCATACAGCAGCACAGTGGGCTGTCCCTTCTTTGCATACACAGTATGCAGCACAGTCTTAGAAGACTCCTATTTACAGTAAATGATGATGGACTAAAAAGAGAGTCCTGCCGAGTCCAACTCCTCCCATGCTTTCCCAATGGATTAATAGAGCACGTGTTTGGCTTAATTGCTCAGTAACAGAGGCAAAATAGATGCCATTACCATATAGTACTCTGCAATTTATAACTACAAATAAGAAAACAAGTTTTTCTTTTCCTAAAACTTTGTCAATATGCTTCAAGTAAATGAAATCTGAAGACTATGAACACAGATACTTTTAGTTTTCTCCTAAAATATATATACCACAAATATACACACATACACAAATACGTGTCTGTATGTATATACAGAGAGAGGAGAGACCCCAAAAAAGGAATTCATGTATAAAAAATTGGGTATTTATTCTTACATGTTTAAACTTCAGTCACCTTGAAAGTACTCATCATTTGATGCAACACAGTTGTCAAGATGGTTTTTCCACTGCTCAGAACAGTTTTTGAACTTGTCAATTTTGATGTCTTTTAGTGCTTCTGCCATTTTGTTTCACCTTTTCTACATTGGCAAAAATTTTCCTTTGAGGACTTTTTCCATCTTGGAAAACAACAACAACCAAAAAGTTACTTGGGGTGAGATCAGGTGAATAGGGAGAATGTGGCATGGGGGTCATGCCAGTTTTGGTCAAAAACTGCTGAACATTCCCATGGTGTGGGAAGTGTGCTTGTAAATTAATCATCATGAAGTGGGCAACCATGTTGAAAAAAATATCTAAAAATAAATTTACCAGAGCCGAACACAGTCTTTAAAAAAAATGCTAGCTGGTACACTGATGTTAATGGTTTCCTACAGAAATTACCTTGAGGAGGAATCCTGTACTAAAATGAGCCCACCCTCCAAAAAGTAATTTCATTTTTTGGGGGGGAGAGTCTCTCTTGCAAATACCATATAACTGTATGCCTAATCTCAAAAACTGAGTGTAGGATATAGTAACTGTTCAAAATATTGTGTGTGTGTGTGTTTGTGTGTGTGTGTGTGTGTATGTGTGTTGTACACACACACACACATATATATATACACTTCTGTTTAAAAATATGTGTAGTGTAGTACTATCCACAATAGCAAAAATATGGAACTAATCATGCTGCCCATCATAAGTAGACTGGATTAAAAAAACGTGGTACAAGCCGGGCTCAGTGGCTCAGCCTGTAATCCTGCACCTTTGGGAGGCTGAGGTGAGTGAATTGCCTGAGCCCGCGGGTTCGAGACCCGCTTGGGCAGCGAGACCTCATCTCTACAATAAATCAAAAAATCAGCCGGGCATGGTAGCGCATGCCTGTAATCCCGGCTACTTGGAAGGCTGAAGTGGAAGGATCACCAGAGCCCAGCAGGTCGAGGCTGCGGTGGCCAGGAGCGGCCACTGCACTCCAGTCTGGGTAACAGATACACAATGAAATATTACGTAACCATAGCAGCCATAAAGAAGGACACAGTTATGAACTTCGCAGCAACCGGGATGGATTTAGAATCAATAATACTCAGTGATCTATCACAGAAACAAAGAACTGAGTACTGTAAGAGGGAACAAAGAAGCAGCTTCCACCTTGGAGCAGGCTTCACAGACTTCACTCCCTTCCTGAAAACTTTAATGTTTTGAAAACATTGCAAAATTAATAACACCCTTATCCACTGCACCTGTATAAATGGCTATATCTGCTTCTGTAAAATTGCTTGCTTTCTCACGCTGGCAGAATAATACAATAAGAGCCTTGGAACATCCCAAGTTCTATTTTTAGCCCACTAGAATGTGAGTCTAAACTACTTAAGCCAGCCCTATGTGGCAGCTGGCCGCCCTTGCTTTGGAATTCATTATCCAGCAACTAGCCACCAGCCATGGCCATATCTGGTTAATAAACCTCTCCTTTGTTACTTATAACTTTGTGTTGGTGTCTGTGATTTAAGCTCTTGGACCCTACTTCAGTACCACATGTTCTCACACATAAGCAGATCCTGAACAATTATTATAAAACTATAGAAAGGGATTGACAGTAGTGAGAAACTGCCAGGGAAGGGAGCCGGGGGTGAGGGGGAGACACTTAATCAATAAAGGTACCTGATCTTAAACCTGGTGATATGGGGACCAAAGTGAGACCCAAGCTTTACCTGTACAATGCCCATTTGTATACCTGGCCCTGAATTGTACCCCACATCTTTAAAATAAAAATTAAAAACAACAACAACAACAACAACAACAAAAGAAAATTAGTACAAACTGAAAACAAACAAACACGTGTGGCATTTTCTCAACATTTGTTCCATGTGAATTTATAATTTTCCTTGAATGTAACCTCCATGAAGGCAAAGACTAAACTTTATACTTTTAATATATTTGTAAAAGAAGTGAGCATAACAAACCAGGCTCAGTAACTATTTACTCAAGTAATTCTGTCTTCTCCCTTATCCCCCCACCCCAAACTCCCTGTTCATTGTGATATTTTCTCCATCCAAAATGGACTGTAAAGAGGTTTGGTTTCCCTTTGGTTTGATACAATAAGGAGTGCCGGTAACTTCCTCTGGGGAATGTCATGTGACTATGCGACTGTTGCTGCCTTTCCATCAGTGAGAGAACTGCCTGCAGTGATTCCATGGGGAGGCAGAGATTGAAATGGTACTCACATGCAGCTCTCAGAGTCCGAAGCTCTTTCCTGGAGTTCTCCAATTTGAGGACAACACTGCCTCTGTGACTTTCCACAACTTGAATTTAACTATTCTTCTCTGAACATGTAGAGGTTATCCTTTATTTAGGAAAGTCAACATCAGCCTTTCCAAATCAAATGACAAATCATTTGTTTACTTAGTGAGATAGAAATTATCTGAAAGAACTCAGTCCCAGTGATATAAATTCAGTCTCTCTTTTTTATTTTACACAGTAGTTTGTTTATTTAATTTGAATTTTTAACTGATAAATCATATGTCTCTCAAATCTCTTTTCATTCTTTACCCCTTTGCTTTTCTTTGTTTTTCAATCCTGTGAAATTTTAACTTTGTGAAAAAGGGAAATCAAAGTTTTTAATGCATTTTTATTTTTATATTCTATATTTAACTCTCTATTTTATTATAGATGGAATCACATTGTAATGTGAACATAAATCCTTCTTTTTTAAAAAATACAATATGTTTAGAAATAATCCTGTTATTTAAGATTGCTTTTAGTGACATTAGCTGTTTCAGCAGTTTTGTATAAAAAATGCATTACTATGTTTTAAAAACACAGCAACATAAATCCATTAACAGTTAAACATTGTAACACAAATTTGAATAAAAATTTCCCTGCTAGTACTTATACAGTATTTTAAAAACAGTATTGAAAGTAATTCTTGTTTCTATCACCAAGACATTCTCAAAAATATCAATATTTGCTACTAGCATGTTTTTATCAAAACATACTAAGTCAGAGTACAGAACAGATTCTCCACCATAATGAGTTAGCCTAGGTAGGCAGAAGATGCTACAGGTTTCAAGAGGAATGAAGAGGAACACTAGCTCAATGAGAAAAACTACTGGCACAAAAGGAAATTAAAATGTTGTACATCAATGACGCTTATGTGGGAAGTGATCTGCAGAAACAGGAAGGTCAAAGTTTACTACAAGTCAGTCAAAAGTTTACTGGAGAGTCAGCAAAACAAGCCACTTGCCAGAGGAAATAGGGGATCAGCAAAAGATTGTTCTTAATTACTGTTGTTAATTAGAAGATATATATGTGGTACAATATTTCACATATAACTAGATAAAATTCCTCATATCAGCATCCTTGGCTACACCACTGTTACCTCTCATGCCTGTCTGGATAGATGCAAGAAAAGGTGTTTGTGTGGGAGGAAGTAAGTAGATCAAGAAATAGACTCACCATAGCGAACTGATTCTCCTGAAACTAATTATGAAAACTGAATTTTGTGGGTAAATTAAAAACAAGTAGAAACCATCTAATTATTGATCTTAAAAAGATTTTCATGTGTAGAATCTTTGATTATTTAAAGTTAATTTAAAGTTAATTTAAAGTTAATTTAAAGTTAATTCTTTAAAATAGTATCAGGAGAGTTATAAAGGTGTGGTCTCATTTGGCTATCATCTCAAAATTATTTAATCAATTATTCAATCAGTTGTTACTCAATCATCTATTATTACTACAGCAATAAAAACAGAAATGATCAATTTGCAGAAATTTTTTAAACATTTGCACTAATATTCAAAATGTTCAATCATATAAGATCATAATAAAATATAAAACTGACATAAATTGATAACCTGTTTAGGTACCAAATACAGTCATTTGGAAAATCCCATCTACTTGGCTTAAAAATATAAGCAATAAGATCTTAGTATTTAACTTTATCATATTAGATGCTGGCATGATCTATATCTATCCAATTTAAACAACCAATTAGTCCTATCTTTTTAAGGTTTTGTATATTAGCAGAATTGACTGATTCTTTCTAAATATTCTATTTTATGCCATATAAGCCTTATTTTAGTTTACTGAAATTAATAATACAAACTTTTTTAGGGTGTGTACTCTACTGGAGCACACATTTTCCAGAAAGTCTCTCTAATTCTTTGAACAACTTTAAAAGGTATGATGTATTATCACCCTCATTTTTTTAGATGTAAGAAATAATGAGTATAGTTTGCACACAGTGATAGTTCAATTAAGTTTCTCAATATTACATAATTTCTAAGTGATGTGAACATGAAAGAAATCTATCTATGTTAGACTTTTTTTTTTTTGTCGGAGTCTCACTCTGTTGCCCAGACTGGATGACAGTGGCACACTCACGGCCACCACAGCCTTGTCCTGTCCTGCTGGGCTCAAGTGATCCTTCTGCCTCAGCCTTCCAAGTAATTGGAACTGCAGGCATATGCCATCTTGCCCAGCTAATTTTTCTTGATTTATTGTAGAGATAAAGTCTCACCAAGTTGCCCAGGCTGGTCTCGAGCCCTTAGGCTCAGGCAGTCCTCTAACCTCAGCTTTCCTGAGTGCTGGGATTATAGGCAGGAGCCACTGCACTCAGCCTATGTTAGACTTTTAAGACCATATTTTTTTCTTTTCACCGGACTTTCTCAGTTGTTGCATTTCTTGACCAAATAGACCAGATGCCAATGACTTTTTACTTCTTCAACTTTTAAAAAATGGTTGAAACTGATACCAATCTCTTAACTTTCCATCTTGACATCATTTTTTTCACCCAGAAATATCTGAATGAAAATGTAATGGAAGAATTAAGTAAGTCTGCAATTGAGCCTGGAGCCAGCAAAAGATATTATGATTCTAATATATGAATGACATGCATTATACTTTTATGATGCTGACCCAAGATGTGAATTCACCAATACAGTCTTAATCCGATATTTTAGGTACCTGGACCTGAAAAACATTAAGTATTAGCAAGTGGCCCACATTGGTGATGTTATGTTGTTTGTTGATTCCTTATGTAAATAAATGCAGGACAAGTTAAGGACCAAAGTCATTTATATAACGTAAAAAATGCTTGTTGAAGAACCCAGTTGAACATTAAAGTTTAGCCCAATGCTTGAAATTTTAGAAAATTATGTTATCCAATAAAGTCAATGGTGCTCCTGAAAATATGAGAAACAATTATGATTTTCTAACCTCACCACTTAAAAGTATTCCAAGAGACTAGTGGTACTATTTGGGATCTAATAAACTTAAAAACCACTTAGGAATTGTGTTGGCTTCCATCCATAGAGTCACCAAAATTAAATCTAAATTAGAATTAGGATTAGGCTCTGAGCAGAAATACTGAAAGGTCCACAAAATGCAATTGTTCAGATACTCTCACTGGTGCACTATAACTCCATCACTTATAAGATTTTAAATGTGCTGGTAACCAGAGCTCACACAGACTGAACCCTTGAGCAGACAATAAATACTATTATTCATCCATAACCTCTTGTATTGTGAGCTCTGAAACTGCCTGAGGCAGTCACTGGTAAGACCTGGTAAGACTGGTAAGATCTTAAATTTCTAATTAATTATTGGGCATTGAAAGAGACTGCTCCTAACACTGAAAGACATCAGATAACTCCAAGACCAGAAATATCTATCATGTCTGTGGAAATGTTTAAGAAAATATCCAACAGAGGGAGAGAGATACACACCAATGCTCATTGATAAAATAGAGATGAGATTCTTCAAATCATGGATGGGGAATTTCATTACATGTTCACACATATTAGATCAGGTTTCTTCACTGACCACAGAGTCTATGAGAGAGCTCTTGAGGGCTCTCCCTGATCCCTACACAATATGGTCTGAACTCAGTGTTTCCTTTTCAGCAAAGGCAATTATGCTGGTTGATCCTAGAACTGAAAGTTGAATGACTGTTTTGAAAATTGGTTTTAATATCCTTGGTGAATAGTGGAAAACCTCAGTGAAAGAGATACATTTTCACTCTAGGTGAAGTTGGGAATAGTTTACACAGCAGGTACCCCTCAAATTAGGCTTCTTTTCTGAGAACAGTATTTGGGCATTTACAGGCCCTTGTGCTGCAGCCAATGGTCTTACGGTATATTGAGATGAGGAGGTTTTAGCTGACTGTAAGACCAACACCACTTCTGAGTTACTCAATTATGGAAGTCTCTGTGGACATTTAAAGCAATAATCTGCATGATTGACATAGATATCCTTGAAAAAGACCATGTTGGCAGCTAATGGATTGGAATGCTACAGAGTTTGCCTTAGTCAGATTTTTAAAATAAGCTACCTGAGTTTGTCAAGTGAGTTGGCATTATATGCTTAGACTGCACACACACTGATAAGCCTCAAATCCCGTAAATTCACTATGGTGGGAAGAAACTCCTCTTAAGTCAAAAGGAAACAAATCTTAAGATGGTTCTAGGTAAAATTCTCAGTGTTCATGGGCCAGCACCTTGCTGGAACACATGAACTCCTATGAGGGGCTACAAATGGGTGTTGCTTAGAATTAACAGCATTTTTGTTCTATGCTTTGGTTTTTTCAGTGTCAGAAGCGACTGTGAAAAATACAATTAAGGTTTGAAATAGCAAACATACCAACAACTTGGCCCACCAGAATATATTTATTCCAATCAACCTACACATATTACTGCTACCCAGTGTACAACAATAAGCAAGAAAATATAATACTAAACACATATATCACATTTTTAATATTCTCAGAGTAGTGGTTTCAATTAAAAAACACAGTTTTAAATAATGTGCTACTTAAAAATGAGTGGTGAGTATGATTTGAGAGGCTGGCTGAGTCTACTAAGTGAGTATCTACTAACAGAATTCAAAAGACATAAAGGAAGCACTCCAATGGAACAGTTACTGGGATCAGGAGGTAAAATGAGTCATTGAAGAATAATACAATAATACAATTGTGCGTCTTTCCAACTTTAAAACATTTTTCCTGGTGTTGCCTGACTTTGTTATCCTAAGGCAAGTACTGCATTTATATATACTAGCATAGGGAACAATACTGATGTGCAAAGTACAGTATCCATTTTCTAATTTTTTTTAGCAAATATTTCTATAAACTTTAGGGTAGGGAAGAATTTTAGCCCTTGTAGTAAATGTGGGATAAATGTGACTGTGTCCTGATTACCAAATGTTAGGAACAGTCCTATAAATGTTTACCTATTAAATGCAAGGACTTCTTTCTGGAATTGGAATAAAGACAGGACTTGGTGAGGCAATTGCTATTGATATTTCTGAGTGCCTGTGGGTAAGTATTATGTCCCAACCAGAGCACTCCATCAAGGAAGGAAGGAGGTGAGTTAAAACGGGTAATAAAAGAAAAAGAAAAACTTGTGGCAAATGTGAAGGGAAATTATGTGTGGGTTATAATCCCGGGGAAAATGCAGCAATTTTAGTCCCATAAGAGTGTCTCAGAGCAGGACAATGGTACCCTTATCTCTGTGTAAGATCTGGTGTCAACTAATGAATACGTGGGAAAAGCCATCTGATCTGTTAAAAAAGCCATCTGTACAAAGAATGGAAATTGACTTTTGCTGATTTATGGGTTCTGTCTAAATATTTGATCTGCAGAATATTGGGGTGTGTGTGTGTGTGTGTGTGTGTATGTGTGACAGTGTCCTCTTAATCGATTGGAATTAACATTAGATTTATGATTAACTATATTTACTATTTTTTTCAAAATATATCTTGAGATAAATATGCACTTGGATCTTGTTGTTTAGCTCCTGTTGAAATAAGCTGACAAATTAAGTCTGCTGCCTAGGGAAGATGTGAGAAGTCAATTTATGCCACCTTTCCAGAAGGTCAACAATTGACTTGCTCCTTTGAATATAGTAAAAATGAAAGAAAATTAAATGTCTTTTAGAAAGCGAGCATGGTAGCTGAAGTAGCCTCCAGAGATGTGGACTTTCTAATGAAATTGTGGCAACATATCACACATAATTCTGTTTTTGAGACGCAGTTGTGTTATTCATAGCAACCCATAGTGAGCTGTATTTAAGATAAGACTCACTCCAGTGGAGAGTTTAGTGAGCCACACAACTCTTCTGCATGCTGTATTTTACCCAGACTGCCCTATGCCACAAATATACCATGGCAAGATCTTATGTGGTGATTTGATTAGAACTGGACATGTCAGTCTAGATGTGATGCTACAATTTTAGTTGACTATCTCATGTTTTAGGAGCCTAATAGGCACACTATTTCAGGAGAATGACATCAGTTAGCAGTCAGTTACGAAAAATAAGAAATGATTTGTGAGTTGGGTAAGCATGTCACCAAAATGATGAAAAACCAAACCTATTAACAGTCCTGATAGAGGGCATGCACTTTTACACAGGAAGGCCAGTATGGACACTAGCATTTTCAAAGATCTGTGGTTAGTAAGGCTAATGACTAAGGCTAAGTTGGTGCATTTCTGGAAGCAGTATGGATAGTCTAAGCTATGACAAGATGACACAGAAGTATGGCATTAATGTTGCTTTCTAAGGTCTAAAGATGAAAAGAGAATATCCTGTCCCATGATTCAAGTGAGATGACACACATAAAAAATCAACACCATGAAAATTGAACAACGGTACATGATATTTGGAAAACTACATATTTACAAGCATATGTTATGAAATCCAGGCTATGCCTAAGCCAGATAGAAGCTGCAATTTACTCAGCAATGGTCTCTAGTCATTATCACAGTCACCAGGAATATGGGGAAAGGTCATTTTCAGTTATTTCTCCCTGACCATTACCCACCATACCCAGAATCCTACAGAGTCTCCATCCAAAATATTTTAATATGTATATTTATTGAATATCTCAACTGCCTATCTCAACTTACAGTGCAAAATATAATTATTTCTCAAACAGACCTCACTGGTCATCAACTTTGTCTTTGGGATTTCCCTTTTGTCCCTCTGTTAATCTTTTCCCTGAACATTGTGTTAAACATTAATGGAAAACTTTAAGCAGTCTTTATTTATTTGGTAACTATGTCTGACCTATAGTAGTACCCTTCATATCCCTGCGATTGATGCAGCTCACATAATTGTGAAATCTGTAATCTTCTTACATGGATAGAATCGTCTATAAAGAGGGTGCAAGTCCAAGATAGGAAAAGCCAATAAGACACAAGAACTTCAAACTTTCTTCCTCATTGAAATCTTGTCAACCTCAAGCCTGTTACTGTTACTATTCCTATATTGCAAGCTAGGAAACAGAGGCACCTAGTGGGCAATGGTCATACCAGACCAAAACCATGACAGAGGCTCCTGCCAGAAATGGTGGTGACAGTGACATGAAAAAGGCAAAATGTAGGAAGGCAGAAAGATGAAAGGATTTAAAGTAAAAATGGCCTGACCAAGGATTTATCTTCCCATTTAAAATAACCAGCATATTATATGGAACAATAGTTTACTTATAGAGAAATATATGGAACAACAGTTTGCAAGACAGTGGGCATCAGGACATGAAAGAAAATGACCCCAAAAGAACCATATGAGATGAGTCCCATGACTGTCCCAACTCACTACCTTGAGAGAGTTTTCAGGCTGTAGTGCATGAAGCATAACGGACTCCGTGTGTTGAGGAGGGAATGGTCCAGGGAGACAAAGGCAGTAGTATTTGCAGGATAGAATGCCAGGAAAGCAAGGCCTGAATGGATAGAAAAGTGTAAAAATCAGCAGCTGATATTCCATGAGTATTCAGCTAAGTACTGATCAGTTCATCCATGTGAGCAAAGATAAACCACACAAAAGAATAAGAGGTAAGGATCCCCGACAGCCTAAAGGGCCAGAAATAGTTCCTATTTGCACCTGTAAGATTGGAAAACAAACTAACAAAAATCACAGGCATTTGGCAAGGTTCACAGAGGGTCTTTCTTTAATAAGGTGAAATAATTAGCTCGAGAATGAACACTGCTAAGGTCAGGTCAAACACATTCTAAATGCATCAATCTGTTTCCAAGTAAGTTAACTGCATATCAAAACAAAATTGAAGAATATTTATTGGAATACAAAATTATCCTGCAACTAACAGGCAAAATTTACAATGTATGGCATCCAATAGAGAAGTTATTAAGCCAGCATAGAAGAAGGAATATGCAACTTTTATTTATGAGGTAAAGTAACACCATCATAAAACTGACACTAGCGTTAGAATTAGCAAACAAAGATGGTCAATTGTTCATTATACCTGTATTTCACATGTTCAAAAAGTTAAGTAGAAACATGGAAGTTATAAAAAAACATTAAACTTCTAGAGATTAAACTACATATAAGAAGAAAAATACAGTGAGTGGGAATATGACATAAAGTTTGCAAAAGCAAAGGTTGGAGAACTTGGAAGACATGGTAATAGAAACAATCCAGATGAAGCATACAGTGAAGAAAAAATAATAAAAATGAAGCAGGCAAACATTATGAGCTATGGACCATGTGAATAGTCACAAACTACATATAATTATGTGGAGGAGGGGCAAGAATGGCATGATGGAAAACATATATAAAGAAATATGATTGAACATTTTCCAAATCTGAAGAACATGTAAAATCACAGCCCCAAGCAGTTCGATGGACTTCAAGCACAAAATAGTAGAATAAATCTACACCAAAAGACATCACAATAAAAGTGATCAAACCAGTGATAACTATAAAATCTTAAAAGTAACCAAAGAAAATATGTTACATAAAGAAACAAAGGTCAGATTTGCAGCAGATTCCTAGTTAGAAATTGTGTGTTCAAGAAGACAGAAGAAGAACAACAGATTTAAAATACGAAAAGAACAAAACCAACAGAAACTTGTTATCCAAGAATTCTCATTATTAGAAATATATTTCAAAAATGGATAAATAAATACTTTTTCTGGACAACAAAAGGTGAAATAATTTATGACTAGGATGCAAAGCATCTGATAACAATGTGAAAATCCTATATGTTAAAAATTATAAAATATCAATGTGTGATATTAAAGTCTAAATAGATATGCAATATTTATGAATTAGAAGAATAAATATAGTTAAAATGTGATTATTCTTAAATTAATCTATAGACTTAAAAAAATCCCAAGCAAAATCTCAATAGCTTTTTTATTTGTAAAAAAATAAGTGCATTATAAAATTCAGAGGTTGGTGAAATTGCATGCATAGTAACAGATACTACCCAGACAGAAAGAGTAAAGAAACAAAAATAATAAAAATAAAGCAAGCAAGCTTTGGTGAGCCAGGGACCCACTATGAGAGCCACAAAGCACAAGTAACACATGTAACAAAATGACAGAACCCAAATTTATCTTGTTTTAAGACATAACCAAAGTTATCAAGACAATGCAGTTTAAAGGCAGACAAATAGGTCACTGGAATGGAACAGAGTCCAGCAATATCCTACTAGGGCTTAGAAACAAACACTCCAAAATATGGTGTTTTGACAAGCTGAACTAAAGAAGCAGCCTCAAGTTTGTCCCTCAACTCCTTTTTTCTTAATCCTTTGTCTCTTCCTAAGCAAAGGATAAAATTACTCTCTAAAGTTTACTTATCTGCCTAAAGCCTGGGCCCACAAAAGAAGAAAGCAATTATCTATAGTCCCTTTCCTGAGTTGTAATTAACTGAACTCATATTGTGGGAAGAAAGACTAAAGTCTGTCAACACACATGGACAGAACATTGTCACAACCATTCTCTGCTCTGCAGACCCAACAAACTTTGCAAGGACCCACTTTTTAGTTCATAGGATGGCACCTTCCTGCGGTGTCCTCACAAGGAAGTCACCAGCCAGCTTTCTGGGGTCTCTTTTATGAAGGCACTAATTCCATTTATAAGGGCTCCACCCTCACGACTTATTTATATCTCAAGCGACTTTCCTCCTAATACCATCACCTGAGGGTTAGGCTTTTAACATACAAGTTTTGGGAGGACACGAACATTCAGAAGCACTGAGCAATTCTAAAAATACCTGAATTAGTGATACATGCTACAATGTGAGTCTCAAAATAATTATGCTGAGTGAAGGAATGATTCCAGAAAGTAAATCAATGATCGTCTGAGTATGAGGGGGAGGTCATTTGGGAACTGTAGGCAGGGACTATGAAGGGGTGGTGAAAAAATATAAGGGTGTGATGACCTTGTTCATTATCCTGATTGTATTGACAGTTTTACAGGTGTTTGCGTGTATCACAAATTACAGATCGTTGATAGGTAGATAGATGATAGATAGATATAAGTAGATAGAGATAAATCTCTTTATCTTTATCCCTATCTATCTGTCCTGAATCCAGAACCTATTCCTACCCACTGCACTCTGCTGATATTTAAATCTGCAGGATCACTGCCTCTTAAAGCTGCATTCCTCCCTAAATAACCTGTTTTGAAATCAACATCCCGAGAGGGTAGTTATTTATTGATTTATATAAGGCTTTGATAATTTATTATTTTTTATTTTATTAATTATTTTTTTAAATTTTAAAGATGTGAGGTACAATTCAGGATTAGGTATACAAGTGGTCATCATACAGGTAAAGTTTGAGCCTCCCTTTGGTCCCCACTTTGCCCAGTTTGAGATCAGGTACTCTTACTAATGTTATGTGTCCCACCACCCCGGCAATTTCGACTACTGCCAATTCCTTTCTTGTAGTATTTTGGCAAATGCTCAGAGTCCATTTATGAGTGAGAACATGTGGTACTCGGTTTTTTGTTTCTGTGATAAATCTGAGTATTATAGACTCTAAATTCATCCAAGTTGCTGCAAAGTCCATAATTTTGTTCTTCTTTATGGCTGTGTAATAGTCTATTGTGTATATGTACATTTTTTAATCCAGTCCGTTTTTGATGGGCAGCACTGTTGGTTCCATGTTTCTGCGATTGTAAATAGTGCTGCAATAAACATACGTGTAGAGTGATTTAAGTTCCTCTGTAGAATAATTATTTTCTGAGCAGAAGCTTATGTGATTCCCCATTGCTCAGATTCTATTACTGAGGTTAGAAGCAAAGTTGTCATTCACGGTGTGATCTACAAAGCGGACACACACACACTAAAACAGAATTATTTCTGGGAGAATGGGTCTTTTTTAGTACAGGCTTCCCCCACTAGGTAAGTGTTCTAGAATTCCATTGCCATCAGTGTACCAGCTAGCATAATTGTGAGAGGCTGCGTTTTACTTCAGTGAATTTTTGTTTGGGAACTCTTTCCATGAAATGTTTTCCCATTTCGTGATGGGTGATTTACCAGTGCACCTGTCCACACCTCGCTGAGTGTTCAGCAGTTTTTAAGGAAGAATGGCATGCCCCCTATGCCCCACCCTCCCTATATACCCAGTCTCACTCTGAGCGACTTTGTTTTTGTTTCCTCGGCTGAAAAAATTTCTCAAAGGAAAACGCCTTGCTGACGTGGAAGAAATGAAACAAAAATTGGCAGGACTAAAAGGCATCAAAACTGATGAGTTCAAAAGCTGTTTGGAGCAGTGAAAAAAGTCTTGGTAGGTGTATTGCATTAAATGAAGAATATTTTGAAGATGACTGAAGTTTAAACCTCTAAGAATAAATACACAATTTTTTAAATGAATAAATTCTGTTTTGGGGACGTGTCCCCCCTCATATACGAAAGTCTGCTTCATTTAAATTATTCTATAGATTTCTGCAAGGATTTTACAGAGGGGAGTTATAGTAGTGTATATATTTTGGTCAGAACTAGCTTTTACCCTTTTCCTGCTACCACTCCAAATCCTGTATTTTTCTACTTTCCATGATGGCCAAGAACCATATAGGAAAGAATTTGAACAGTGTCCACCTTAATCTATAGGTATATGTTGCCGTGTTTAGGGAAAGTAAGAGAGGCTCAACAGACTTTTAATTGCAAGAGATAGTTCAGGGATTTAGAAGACAGAATCCATTAAGAGGGAAAGAGAATTCAGTTGGTAGAATAGCTCTCATAACATTTACCCTTATTAAACAGCCCATTGAAATGTGAGACATCACTCCTGTGAAATTGTTTTTATATTTATACAATCATAAAAATTCTTTATATATGTATAAGAACATTTACAGATGTAACCAAGGTTATTATTCAGTTGGCTTTAGGTTTACCAAAAAGGAGATAATTAGGATGGGTTTGACCTAATCACTTGGGCCCTTGTGTTTTAGTCTACAGGTCAGAGACAGAGAAGTAAAAACAACACAAAAGCAACAGGATTTGAAGGCACAAGTACCATACTATGGAGAGCGTCACATGGCAGGAATGGTGGGCATCCAATAGGAGTCAAAAGAAAGTTCCTAGTTCACATCCAGCATTAAAATGGGGACCTCAGTCCTAAGCCATAAGGGATTGAATTTCACAAACCATCTGGATGAGCTTAGAAGAGAATCCTGAGCTTCTGATGAGGATATAGCCCTAGATGACACCTCAATTACACTGTGTAGATGACCCTGAGCACAGAATCCAGCCATGACATGCTAGACTCCTGACCCATGGAAACTATGAGATAATAAATTTGTGTTGTTTTAAGCTGCTAAGATTGTGATTTTTTTTGGTACAGGAATAAAAAATCACATTTAAAATGGTGATTAAACTGAAATAATAGCAATACATTTTGGCCATATATATGGCCTATCTGAAAATCATATTACGTGTGATGTGTCCTCTTGAATCATTTTAGGGTATGGCAAGACTTAATTCTTAAAATATCAAAATATTACTCACATAAATATTTAGACAGTATGTGGCTAAATTTTACTTAATTTGTTAACGATGGTGTCAGGAGGCAAAAAAAAAAAAACAAAACTGGTTTAAATGCAAAAGTAGGAAAAAAAAGCAAATAATGCTAAAATAAATATTCAGTGAACTACAAAACTGATTAGTCTTCTAGAAGACAATTAAACCATAATGACATTTAGAGACATC
This sequence comes from Cephalopachus bancanus, assembly GCA_027257055.1. NCBI lineage: Eukaryota > Metazoa > Chordata > Mammalia > Primates > Tarsiidae > Cephalopachus > Cephalopachus bancanus. The sequence goes on from JAPVLO010000138.1 coordinate 6,055,085, forward strand.
TTCTCTAGAAGTTGTAGATTTATTTGCACTCTATTAATTTTCTATAAATTAACCACTGATGTAATGTTTGCTTTCTAGTCAGTAGCAAATATCTAGTAAAAAAAATTAGATTCTTCTAGTCAATTAGTCCTTGAATATTTTTTGTTAATGAATACTTTGAATGCAACTTCAAATGGTGAGGGAACTTGTACACTAACATTTTTGTGAGTCTGAGTATTATTATGGTTCTTGAGTATTGAGGTGACTTCAGACATATAGTAAGCTGAAAGAAGTCTAGAAATATTCAGACCCTGTAATAATCAACAAGAAAAATCACTATATTCAATAAGTTTATTTGTGATAACTAAGCATAAATTGCATTATAAAAACTCTATTGAAATTTACTTATCTTTATACCCATATTATATAAACACATATAAGTAAAATAACAATAAATGCATCCTTTTTAATGCTTTTTAAAATGGTTCCATCCTTTTTTAAAAGTTTTAGATTTGGGAGTGCACATGCATATTTGTTACATGGACATATTGTGTAGTGGTGGGGGTTGGGTCTCTGGTGGCCTGTTTCCCAGATAGTGAACATTGTACCCCATAAGTAGTTTCTGAAACCTAACTTCCCTTCCTCCTCCCGCCCCTTGCTGGTGTCCCTGGTGACTATCTTTTCCATCTTTGTAACCGCTTAGATCCCACATTGAAGTGAGAATGTGTGAGGTTTGGTTTTCTGTTTCTGAGTCAGTTAACTTAGGATAATGATCTCCAGTTCTATCCATGTTGCTGCAAAGGAAATACTTTCACCCTTTTTTCTGGCTGTATAGTATTCCATGGTGTATAAATACCACATATTCATTATCCACTGATCAGCTGGTGGGCATTTAGGGTTGATTCCACATCTTTGCAATTGTGAATTGTACTACGATGAACATGCAGGTGCAGGTATCTTTAAATTTAATGACCTCTGTTTCTTGGAGTAGAAACCTAGTAGTGGGATTGCTGGGTCAAATGGTAGATCTACTTTTAATTCTTTGAGTAATCTCCATACCGCTTTCCATAGAAGTTGTATAAATTTACACTCCCACCAACACCAACGGCATATATGCGTTCCCTTCTCTTCGCATCTGAGCCAGTAGGTATTGTTTTTTTTACTTCTTAATAATGGCCATTCTGACCAGTGTTAGGTGGTATCTCATGGTGGTTTTAATTTGCATTTCCCTGATTATGAATAATGGTGAGCATTTTTTCATATATTTGTTGACCATCTGTATATCTTATTCACGTAGTTCACTTTTGTAACGGGGTTATTTACTTTTTTCTTGCTGATTTGTTTGAGTTCTTTGTAGATTCTGGATATTAGTCCTTTGTCAGATGTATAGTTTGTAAATATCTCCTCCCATTCTGTAGGCTGCCTATTTGCTCTGTTGATTATTTCTTTTGCTGTGCAGAAGCTTTTTAGTTGAATTAAGTCCCACTTATTTACTTTCGTCTCGGTTGCATTTGCTTTTTGGATTTTAGAATTTATAGAAAAGTGGTTTTCCAAACTACTTGTCTTAGAATTACAGTGAGGGATTTGGACCCACTTTGATATTTCAAGACTTCTGCCAGTTAACACAACATTCTCTTCAGGAACTGTCATTTGTCTCAGTTTTCATTCGACATCTTGACTACCTCAATCTTCATCCACTTATTGCAGCACCAGAATCTAAGTTCAGATCCCCAATTCTGTAAATATTGATGTGGCAAAGTTGTCACCAATCAGTGAATTACTAAACTCCATTAAAAGAATAAAATCTGTTCTCTACTGACTTCTTTTCTTTGCTCCCATAATATATGGTACTTACCTCTGTGAGGATGTCAGAGCACTCACCTTTTACTGGTTTGCGATTGTTTCCTAGAGGATATTTCCTGAAAGGAAGGAAATATTCATTGCCCTTCTTCACTCACAGAACCTACTGCAAATTGATACCTAGCAGGCATTCATTAGTCAATAGGAGTAATTTAAGAGAAAAGTTAAAGAAAAAACTTATATCTCAGTGGGTGGTTGTTGGCCACACCTATTAAGAAAACAGTTTCTTGAGAAGATTGGAACTGGAACGCTCTGCATTGAACTTACTAGCCTCAGGTATGAATTTAAGATTACTGAAACTTGTGAAGTTTCCCTAATTTCATCCTAGCTCTCTAAGTTAAGTCTGTTGTTTTCATCACAAGTTTTTGTTTTCCTCTAATCTTAGCACCGTGGAAATCAAATGCATATAATTATGTGATGATTAAGGAAGAAAATGCTCCCTAGTGCAATGCCTTTGTGAAATGGCTGGATTTCCACCCCAACACAATTCTGTTTTTCTCCTGTGGCTATAAGTTCTACTCTTGATCTGCTGAAACCAGTGGGTTTCAAGATAGCACCCCACTTGACCTCTGAAGAACCTCTGGCCTCATTATGATCTAATCCCCATGCTGAATAACATTGCCACCAACACCATGACAGTTGACAATCTTATGTTGGTGACTAGTAGAAGCCACAAAAGGATCAAAGGAAGGGGACACTCTGATTCCAAGCAGTCCATGACCTATTCCCAGAAAAGACATACTTATTCCTTCACTCGCTGTTAATGTTCAATCCCTTCATTGAAAAAAACCCTATATTTTAACCCCTTTACTTCCCACACAAGAGAAGTTGATTTGCCACGTTCTTTCTTATCTCCAGTCTATGGTTATCAAATAAGAGCCTGAACTGCTTGCCACTCATTTTCAGTGTCCTATATTGGCTTCAGAACACTGGACAGGAAAGAACTCCTTATTTGAGTGAAGCCTACTGTGTTGGTAACAGTTATATTAATATTTCCTTTGTTTCTTATCAATATTTCTCATTTTAACTCAGACGTACCTCAATATTTATACTTATAACTTAAATATTATAAATACATATGCCTGTGTATTCTAATAGAAATCTTAAACATAATACAAAACAGTCACTTGCTCAGTAATGACCAGTTAGCACAGAGAGAATGGTACAGAAATTGTAAAGCATTGTCTTTGTTTATATCTATAAATTAATATTTAAAAAAATTGTTCCTGAAGGATTTTGAACCAATGTCCCTTTTTAAAGCCTTTTCACCTTGTACTAAATGAGAACATCGTCTCTAATATTGCTTTGCTCTTCTCTATTTTCTGTTGAATGAATAAGCCTACCCTTTTTCAAATATGATTACCCTCTTCTTCAGTTTTACTATTTCTGTGGAATTAGATCTCCTTATCAAGTGTAGCAGTTCAATAATAGCTTTCCTTAAATAGGTACACGAAGGTCAACTTGAGACTTCCTTCTCCATAGGGATCAAAAAAAGGTATGAAATGCCATTACAGCCTAAATTCTGATTGTCTCTAACCAAGCAGAAGGTGTTTTTATAAATAAATCTAAGTTTATAACAGATGGCTTAGCACAACCTGAAAAGGGAATCAATAAGAAAAGTGAAAACAACTATAAGTCAATGAATATTAACGACTTGATGTTAAAAGGACCATATGAATTCATAGCAACTGTATAAATTATTATTTCAGAACCCTTATTTTGAATAAAGAAGGGTTATAGTATTGTCATAAGTGATGCAGTTGGTTCTTTCAGTATATGCTTATCTGTAACATCTGTTTTCATACAATCTAAACTAAAGCAAATTAGAGACATGAATATAAATAAACAGCATGCTTATAAGTCTGCATATTTTCTAAGTCCTGTGTATATACCACTTATCACTCCTATTACTATCAGAATGCAAATCATTTTCAGCTCTACCACCTGAGTTAGAATTTGTGTAAAATTATCTTTATAATTTCCCAGATGGTAGGATAGAGAAGTCTTTTTCACATGCTTATGAAATTTTATGTCCTCTGATGTTTTTCTTTAAAAACAAATTTAATTTTTACCTTTTCTATCAAATATCTCATTGCCAGCAGAGAGTTGAGCAATAAAAAAAAACCTCCTTGAAAGTGAATCAGAATTTAATTAGGTAGGGTGATTGGCCAGAGAAGATGATATTTGAATTAAGACACAAAAAATGTGATGAATCTAGTCATGTGTTTAGTCATGTGCCTGAGCTGTGCAGTCCAGACAAAACACCCCCAAAAATAAAGACAAAAAAATGCAGCCATCCCTACACACTCTGTCTTATTACTTTCTTTGTTTATTTCATGTAATGAATCATTTTAGTGAAACTTAACTGTCTCTGAAAATATCTATGACATTAAAACCAAAACCCACCTTGAAATGTATGTAACTTGGGCTGCAGAGCCATAGCATAATGTCTAATCTCAACAGTGCAGCCAGGGTAACACATTTCAAATATATCAGATTATGTTACCTTTTTGCTCAGAGTCCACCAATGGTTCCTGCATTACAAGTGGAATCCTCAGAAGGACTCTCTCGTTGGGTGCCCTTCACCTCTCCAAACTCATTCTTTACCCTACTCATTCAGTTCCAGGCACACTAGCCTCCAGAAGGAGTATGCCTCAGACTTTGTACTTCCTGTAATTGTGTGTGTGTGTGTGTGTGTGTGTGTGTGTGTGTGTGTGTGTGTGTGTGTATTTGTGCTTGTTTTGATTTGTTTGGACTACTCATCTCAGTCACACAACTAAACTCACAGCTGTATCCATCACCTTTTTGGAGTCTTAACTCAAATATCACCTTGTCTGTGAGGCCTTCTCTGTCCACCACCCCACCTAAAATTGAACTTCTTTCTCAATATGTTATTTGATCCTTTGCCGCTTTATGTTTTTCTTATCACTTATTATTTAACATAGTGTGTATGTATGTATGTATTTTAATTATATTGCTTCTTTTCTCCCTATACACTAGAATGTAAGCTCCAAAGAACATGGATATTGTATTTGCCTACAATAGTAACTATTACATGGTAAGATCTTATTAGACACTTAATGAATTAATCAATGGGTGACCATATTGGGATCTATTCAGTTGTGCGTGTGCGCATGCTGTTTCTTTACTGCCTGTGATGGAATATATGTCTTCCTTTTTCTATTCTCTCTCTCTCTCTCTCTCTTCCTTTCCCCTCCCCTCCCTTATTCCCTCCCTCTTTTCTCTCCCTCTCTCCCTCCTTCCTTTCTTCTCTCTCTCCCCCTTCCCTCCCTTCTTTCCACTCCCTCTTCCTCCTTCCCCCTTCCTTCTCCTCCACTTCTTTCTCTTCCTCCTCCTCTCCTTCTTCTTCTTCTCTCTCTCCCCACTTAAATTTCATTTTCCTGTGTAACTAAGACTCTGGCATCCCTAGGCACCCTATGACATTGGCTAACTGTCAGTTTCTTACTTTTTCGTGTTCTAGCATAGAGCATCAGGGTTTTATTTATTTCCTGAATTTGGTCTTTTTTTATTTCCCATGAGATGGATGCTACATGTGGCCTGCCTTTGTGCTATTGACTGTGATTTCATCTTAGAACACTCTCTCTCTTGCATCTGACTCAACTCTATCAGCTCCAACCTGAGTCCTGCATGTGGACTGTCATTTTGCCTGGTATATTTGTATATTAGAGGGTGCCAGGGAATTTAGCAATATGCTTAAATGAAGTGGGGTCAGGGATAGCACTATTCTGAAAGTTACAATGAGTGAGATCCTGGAACTAGCAACTGGTATTCAAGATAGGAACTAATAAAACACCTCATCACTGAGACAGCTCAATTCCTATCCTTAGGATAGCACTGTGGTCTGTCACATTAATTTCCTATAAAGATATGAAAGATAACATAATTTTTTTATTTTTATTTAGTTATTTCAATAATTCTAATCTATCAGAGTAATATTACTATAGTCGTTCAAATTCAATACCTTTTTATTTATAAAATATTTTAAGATTTTAGTTTGGTTTCAAAAAAGACTCAGTGGCTCAATCTGTAATCCCAGCACTTTGGGAGACTGAGGCGAGAGGATTGCCTGAACCCATGGGTTCAAGACCAGACTGGGCAAATTGGCAAGACCTCATCTCTACAATAAATCAAAAAATTAGCCAGGCATGGTAGTGCATGCTACTTGGAAGACTGAGGAGGAAGGATTGCTGGAGCCCAGCAGGGTGATGCTGGGGTGGTCGTGAGTGTGCCACTACACTCCAGCTTGGGCGACTCCAACTTTTCCAGGGTCTTCACAGATTAGTGCTTTTCGTCTTTTCAGTCTCAAAGCTCTAAAGGACTATGACAGTCTCCACGCACAAAGGAAAACAAAAATGTTGGTTTGGGATGGCAATTGGCACAGCTTCTTCCTTGGTCACAGCATGTGACTAGGAGATGAAACATCTCAGCTCCTAGACTTTTCTTAGCAAGGGAAAGAATCTCAATGTCCAATGACCCAACTTTCCAAGGGTTGTCCAAAGGAATGGCTTCTGTCTTGCCTGTCTCACAATGCTATAAGACCTGGCATACTCTAGGCACCTTGAAGACAGGGAAAACAAAGATGATGATTTGATCTGGCATGCAGTAGGTTTCCACAATCTCTCTTGAATTTAGCACAAAACAAATAGGTTAAAAAAACACACAGCATACACAGGGGTCCCGATCCTGCAGGGATCAGGGGTCTCTGGTGGTGTGACAGCATAAGCGATTTAAACTGGAGGGATAGATATAAAGAGAAAGAAAGGGAAGAGAAAGAAAGAGACTGGACTCCTGCTCAGGTGACCAGAAGTCGTTTATTGAATGCTATCCCAGGGTTTTTATCCCCAGACTCTGCAAAGTCATCATCACAGGAAACAAAGGTAGCATGTACCTTTCACATGAACAGGTCCAGGTGTATAAGGACACCCCCCACTCTCAGGCAAACGTTCTTTCATACATAAGGAAGAACACGAGGAAGAGCATGAGGAAGAACAACCACAAATTGTCTTTTTGTATCTTATGCTAGTTTAATGTTCCCCAAACCAATTTCTTATGTGCCCTTAATTGTATTACAACTACATCATTTTGAATTAACATCACTCAATGTCTAAACCCAAAACCACCATATTGAATTATTAACTTCCACTATTATGTACTAATTCAAACTAGTTTTATTAAAACAATTGCTGCTAGGGTTACACTCTCCTAGCACCCGCTGGCCTAATTTAAACTTCACTGGCCCCCCTAAATCAAACTGAACTAACCACACTTCTATAATAAAATGGTTACTTAAATTTTCTTAATCTAAATAAACTGTTTTCTAAAACCTATATCTATAAATTTCTAAAGGTCATATCAAGAAAACCTGTGACCTGTACTAAGGCTCCTCAATGTGACTCACAGTCAAACGTAAATTGTAATAAAGCAAAAAACCATAAGCCGTGGGAAATGGAAACAATAGACTCCTAGGTTTAGCTATATACGTTCTGGTTTCAGAGTTTTCTGTTAGAGCCAGCTGGAGCTTTTCTTGGTAGTTTGTGCCAAATGGAAAAGGAGGGAGGGAATGGGTCAACAGCTCCCAAACACACCCTAGTGGTCTCGGAGTCAACGGCCCTTCCTGATCCCTAACGCTCAGTGGGCCTCCGTGGCCGGCTCCCAACAAGCATATTCCTGTTTCTCCCTAGGAGGGAAAGAGTTGACTCAATTTGTCTGAGGACTGTCTGAAGAACTGACTTCAGGGCTTATCTTAGAGTACTGATAGGACCAAGTATACTGTAAACAGCTGAGTATTTCTAAGAACAAAGAAAGGGGATTGGGCTAGTACAAAGTTTTGAGAAACCTATAAAATATCTGACCAGGGTGATCGGTGATGTTCTATCCTGCATGGAGTCAGTCTGTAGAGTGGGAGAGGTGTCTTTCTTATCTAATGTGCAAACACAAACACAGAGAGTCAAGAAAAAAAGAAGAAACAGAAAAAATATGTTCCAAATGAAGGAATAAAACAATTATCCAGAAACTGACTTTAATAAAATGAAGATATATGATTCATCTGACAGATAATTTAAAATAACTGTCATAAGATGGTCACAGGAGAAAAATGCATGAACAAAGTGAGAATGTCAATAGAGATAATCAAAAGGACAAAACAGAAATCATTGACCTGAAGAATACAACATCTAAACTAAATATTTCATAGAGAGGTTTAAGAGCAGACTAGGACAAGCAATAAAAAGAATCAGCAACCTGAAGAATAAAAATAGTGAAGAAAGTTTAAAGAATGTATAGGTCACCACTAAATGAATTGATATACATATTGCACAGTACTAGAGACAGAAGAGTGATAGAAGTGATTAGAAAAATTATTTTATTTTATTTTTTTAACTTTAAATTTTTTATTTTAAAATTGTGCGGTACAATTCAGGGTTAGGTATACAAATATTCATTATGCAGGTACCCTTGTTGATGAGGTGTGCCTCCCCTTCCCCAGGCAGATTCCCACTGCTAATCCCACCTTCGTGCTCCCTCCTCACAGTTTCCTGCTACTGTCAATCCTTTTCTTATAGTATTCCAATAGTTGTTCAAGGTCCACTTATGAGTGAGAACATGTGAAACTCAGTTCTTTGTTTCTGTGAAGGATCACTCAGTATTATAGACTCTAAGACCATCCAGGTTGCTGCGAAGTTCATAATTTTGTTCTTCTTTATGGCTGCGTTATAGTCCATTGTGTATATGTACTGAAGTAGGGTCTGAGCACTCAACTCAAGACACCAACACAAAATTATAATTAACAAAAATAGAGGTTTATTAGCTAGTCAGTGACCACTCGCTGGACATGCAAGTCCAAGACCAGGGGCTGCCTTAAGTAGGCCAAAACCATAACCTTCCAAATTTTAGTTCCTTGACATGTTTTTTCAAGCGGGCCAAACCACAGCATCCTGGTAGCCTAGATAACAGCCAATCAAGCAACGCCAGCAGGGTTTACAGAAGCAGAAGAAGCAAGTTAGGCAATCAAGCATAGCCAGCAGGTGCTGTTTTCTGTTTTTCTGAGAAACTACAAGCTTACTTGTGAAAGGTCAGAGAACATTCTGAACTTAACTGTTGCCATATTTTCTCGACGTACTAGGCTTTTAACATTTGTTTTTTCATTAAAATAGCCATTTCACATGTACCACATTTTTTTTATCCCGTTCTCTTTTGATGGGCAGCACAGTTGGTTCCATGTTCTCTTTATTGTGAACAATGCTGTGATAAACAATGCTGTGGGCAGGTATCTTTTTTATAGAGTGATCTGAGTTCTTCTGGGTATATTCCCAGTAGGGGGATTGTGGGGACATGTGGAAGGTAAATTTTTTGAACTTTTAGGAATCGTCACACTGTTTTCCACAGAGGCTGTACTAGTTTACACTCCCACTAACAGTGTAGAAGTGTTTCCTTTTCCCCACATCCTCTCCAGCATCTGTTGTTTTTTGAATTGTTGATGTTGACCATTCTGACTGGAGTAGGTGGTATCTCAGTGTAGTTTTAACTTGTATTTCTTCGATGACTAGTGAGGCTGAACATTTTTCATGTATCTGTTGGCTGCTTATACGTCTTCTTTTGAGAAGTGTCTATTCATATCTTTCGCCCACTTTGTAATGGGGCTGTTGGTTTTTTTCTTTTCAGCATGTTTGAGTTCCTTGTACATCCTAGATGTTAGGTCTTTATCAGACATATAGTTGACAAATATTTTTTTCCCATTCTGTGAACTGTCTCCCTGCTTTCTTGATGGCTTCTTTTGCTTTGCAGAAGCTTATCAGTTTGATGAGGTCCCACTTATCCATCTTATCTCTTATGGCATGAGAACTTTGGGTTTTGATCAGGAATTGGTTGCCAGTTCCAATTTCCATAATAGTGTCTCCTGCATTTTCTAAGGTCTTATAGTTTGAGATTTTATGTTTAGGTCTCTGATTCATTTAGAGTTGATTTTTGAGTATGGGGATAGGGAGAAAAATTATTTTAAATGTCTGAAAACTTGTCAAATCTAGGGAAGAAAATACACATCTTGATACAAGAAGCCCAGAGAAACCTAACAAAATAAACAAAGAGACATACATACTAAGCCACATGAATTACATAGTCAAAATTCAAAGCAAAGAATGAAATCTGAAATTATCAAGAGGAAAGTGACTTGTCACCCTCAGTTCCCATAGTCTGAAGATTATCCTCAGAATTTTAATAAAAAACTTTACAGATCAATAGGGACAGAGATGATATGCAGTAATCTTTCTTTGCCTGTGATCTTGTTTTCATAGTTTCAATTACACAGTCTGAGAGAAAGACAGAAAAAGACAGAGACATACACACAAATACACACACCGAGGAAGAGATTATATGGCATAACTTTTATTCTATTATTATAATTGTCCTATTTTATTATTAGGTATTGCTAATTACTTCTGTTTCTAATTGTAAATCAATCGTTATCATAGATGTGTGTATATAGCATTATACATAGTATATATAGGATTTGGTGTTATCCAGTGATTTCAGGCATCCCCTGGTGGTTGTGGAATGTATTTCCCATGAATAAAAGGAAATGACTGTATTCAAAGTGCTGAAAATAAAGTCAACCAAAAATACTGTACTTGACGAAATTGTCAAAATGAAGGAGAGATTTAAAAACTTATAAGAAACAAAAGCTGAGGAAGTTTATCACCACCATATCTGCCTTGGAATAAATACTAAAAGGAGTTCTTCATTAAATAAAATGATGCCAAACAGCAACATGATAGCATAAGAAAGCATAAAGCTCAAAGGGTACTTGGTTCATTACCAGAAGCAATGAGGGCCAGTAAGAAGCCCAAGTGTCGTCTGCATACAGCCTATTTATGTAGCTAATCCTCACTTGTACCCCATATTTCTACAATACAATAAATTTTTTTAAAAGAAAACTAAACATTAAAATTAAGTATACATAAAAACAGAATTCTATATAACTGAAATGGAGTATGTAAACCACTTTTAGGTCAGTGTGGAAACTAAAAGCGTATTAAAAACAACTATAACTAAAATTATGTCAATGAATATAAAATATAAATAGATGTAAAATGTGTCATCAGTAACAAAAAGTGTATAGAAGGAAGAAAGAAAATTGTAAGTATTTTGTTTACTATTAAGTTTAAGTTGTTAAAAAGATTAATATATATTGCTAAAACTATAAGATATTTTAGGCAAGCCTCTCAAGAATCACAAAGAAAATACCTATAGAAAAATCACACAAGAAAAGAGAAAGAAAAGCATATGAATATATTAAAAATGAAACACAAAAATGACAGAAGGAGATAAAAAGAGGAACAACAAAACTATAAGAAAACAGAACACAATTAATCAAATGACAATATTAAAATCTTCCCTATCAATAATTATTTTAAATGTGGTAAATTAAATTTCTACTTCAAAAGACATTAAGTGGCTGAATGGATAAAAACCAAACTCCAACTATACACTATCTATCAGTTTGAAGGATAGACATAGACTAAATGCAAAGAGGTGAAAAAGATATTTCACACAAATAGTAACCAGTGGAGTGTAGGAGTGGCTATACTTATATCAGATTAAAAAAATTTTTTTCCAAGTGAAATACTGTCAGCAGTACAGAAATAGTGAGAGGCTTCAATATTTTATGTTGAAAAATAGAACAAACAGAAAATTAATAAATGAACAGTAAAGTTGAGCATCAATATACAGATGATTCTCAACTTACAATGGGACTACTTAAAATTGTATGACTTACCATGGGTTTATCAGGAAGTAACTCTATATCTTGATTTAGGATGGTTTGACTTATAATTTTGACTTTACAATGTGCTTGTAAAGGCATAGAGTACATATTTTACTTACCATATTTTAAAACTTATGATGAATTGATCAAGACATAACTTTATTTTAAGTAGGGAAGCATTGGTGGAACATATAGGCCTAGCACACCACTATAAAACATTCTATCCAACAGTAGTTGAATGCATATGCTTCTTGAGCATACAAGAAAGAGTTTTGAGGCAAATCATATTTTAAGTAACAGAACAAACCTTAACACATTTATGAATTTGAATTTTTATATAAAGTCTTTCCAATCAGAATTGACTGAAATTAGGCATCAAGAGCATAAGGAAAATTAGAAATTTTCAAATAAGTGAGAATATACAATACATCTTTAATGCTGAACAATCAATGAGTCAAAGAAGAAATCAAAAGGGAAATTAGAAAATAACTTGTGACAAATGAAAATGAAATTACAAAATACTAAAACGTATGTGATGCTGCAAAACCAGCGTAAGCATGACATTTATAACGATGAATGCTTATTTCAAGAAAGAAGAAAGATCTTAAACAAGCAGTCTAACTTTACACCCCAAGGAAGTTGAAAAAGAAGAAAAACTAATCTTAAATTTAGCAGTTAAAAAAAATTAGAATAGAAAGAAATGAGATAAAGAGTAGTAAAACAATCAATGAAACTAAGAGTTTGTTTTTGGAAAAGGTGAACAGATTTACAAACTCTTACACTAGCTTGAAAAAAATGTAGGCTGAAATAAAGTATATATATAAATAAAAGAGGAGACATTAAACTGATGCCACAAAAGCTTTAAAAAGATTATACGATAATTCAATGAACAATTATACCCCCAAACCTGAATAATCTAGAATAAATGGACAAATTTTTAAAGCATACATTCTATTAACACTAAACTTGAAAAAAGAGAAAGTCTGAAAAGACTAATGGAGATTGAATCAGTAATCAAAAATTTTCCTTAAAAAAAAAAAAAAAAAAAGCTCAGGACCAAATGACTTCACTGATAAATTTTACCAAATATTTAAAGAATATCAATCTGTCTCAGACTCTTCCAAAATACTCAAAAGGAAGAAAAACTTTCTAGCTCATTTTATAAGGCCTGCATTACCCTGACATCAAAGGTGTGAAAGCCAGACAAAGACACCACAAAAAAAGAAAGCAGTAGGTCAAAATCCTGATAAATATAGATGCAGCAATTAACAACAAAATTCTAAGAAATGGAATTTGACTGCATATTAAAAGGATCGCACACAATGCCCAAGTAACATATGTATATATATGCCCAGGGTGCATGGTTGGTTCAATGTACAAAAATTAATGTGATACACCACATTAACAGGTTGAAAGATAAAAATTGGATAATTATCCCAAAAGGTGCATAAATGCATTTGACAGAAGTTAACACCTTTTCATGATAAAAACTTTCAACAAAAGTAGAGCTGGAAGGAAATTACTATGTGATTAAATAAAGACCATATATGACAAGTCCATAGCTCACATTATACTCAGTGGTGAAAAACTGATGGCTTTTTTTCTGAGATTAGAAACAAGGCAAGAATACTCACTCCAGCCACTTCAATTAAACATAGTTCTAGAAGTTTTAGCCAGAGTAGTTAGGCAAGAAAAAGAAAGGTCATTGAGATTAAGAAAAAGTGAAGTTGTTCATTTTACATATGACACGATCTTACATATAGAAACCAGTGACAACTCCATTAAAAAGAGCTTTCAGACATAAGTAATTAATTAAGAGTTGCAGGATATAAAATCGACATTTAAATATCAGTTGTATTTATATGCATTGACATCAACTATCTAAAAAGAAAATTAGAACAATAATCCTATTCACACTAGCACTAAGCAATACATACCAGAAATAAGCTTAATTATTTAAGCAAATGCTAAAAAGACTAGAAAATATTAATGAAAAAATTAAAGATGACATAAACAAATGGAAAGTTATCCCATATTTATTGGTTGGGCTGTTTAATATTATAAAAATGTTCATGCTAACCAAAGCAATCTATAGAATCAATGTAATCATTAACAAAATCTCACTGGCATTTTTTTATATAAATTGAAAAAAATTCTAAAATTTATATGTAACTACAAAGAACTCCAAATAAATTTTGCAAAGAAGTGCAAAGATGGAGGCATCACATTTCCTGATTTCAAAAAGCATTGCCAAATACAGTAATTAAAACAGTATGGTATGGCTTAAAGTCTCACATATAGACCAATAGAACAGAATAGACAACCCAGAAATGAATCCACACATAGACAACTAAACCTCAGTGAGGGTATCAAGAATACACAATGGAGAAAGAATAGATTTTTCATCTGGTGGTGTTGGGATAACTGGATATCTATATGAGAAAAACAAAACAAAACAAAACAAAACTCACCTTATCTGACATTAATGCACTAAAATCATTTCAAAATAAAAACTGAACAAAAACCTGAAACTGTAAACCCTGAGAAAGAAGAACACCTAAGGGAAAAGCTGTATACCATTGGTCTTAGAATTCATATTATGAATATGATACCAAAAGCACAGATAACAAAAGCAAAACTAGAAATGTGTGAGTACACTAACATAAAAAGCTCTTGCAGAACAAAGAAAGTAATCAGAGTAAAAAAGGCAATTTATTAAATGGGAAAGCATATTCGCAAACCATATATCTAATGACATGTTAATATTCAAAACACATAAGGTTCTCCTACAATTCAATAGCAAAAATAAATAAATAAATAAATAACAAAACGAAACCAAGGCAAGCTTATAATCCAATTAGAAAAGAATGAGCTAATGACTTGAGTAGACATATCTCCAAATGGCCAACAGATACATGTAAAGATATTCAATGTACTAACAATCAGGGAAATGCAAATAAAAACCACAGATTCACCTCACATCTATTAGGATGGCTATTATCAAAAAATAAAATAAAGAAAGGACAAAAAATATTGGTGAGATGTGGAAAAGTTGGAACCCTAATACACTGTTGGTGAATCCAAAATGGTTTTGTTATGACTGAAAACAGCATGACGGTTCCACAAAGAATTAAAGGTCAAGAGCCATATGACCCAGCAATCCCACTTCTGGATATTTATCCAAAGAATTGAAATCGGGATCTTCAAGAGACAGTACAACTCCCATGTGAACTGCAGCACATTCACAATAGTCAAGATGTGGAAACAACCTAATTGTCCATCAACAGAGTCAATAGATAAAAAAATGTGTAATATACTTACAATGGGATATTGTTTCACCTTAAAAAAGGGGGAAATTCTGCAATATATGGTAGCATGAGGAACTTGGAGAACATCATGTGATGTGAAATAAGCCAGTTACAGAAGGAAAATAGTATATAATTTCACTTATATGATATGTCAAAAAATAAACTCATAGAGTCAGGAATGCAATGGTGGTTTACAGAATGGGAGGGGGAAATGGGGAGTTATTCATCAATGTCATAAAATTTTAGCTCTACAGCATGAGTAAGTTCCAGAGATCCGCTGAACAGCATTGTGAGTTGACAGTTAGCAATTGTACTGTATACTTTAAAGTTCACTAGTAGAGTCATTTTCATATTGTGTTCTTTCCACTATTACATGAAAATTTTTAAAACATATAAATTATACAGATTTATATGTCTAACCACAACAAAGTATGAAACTATTCATCTACTGATCCTGGGTTATTGAATATCTCATATAAAAATCTATACAGGCTGTGGCTTGGTGGCTCAACCTATAATCCCAGCACTTTGGGAGGCCGAGGTGAGAAGATTGTCTGAGCCCATGGGTTCGAGACTAGACCAAGCAACTTGGCGAGACCTCGTCTCTACAATAACCCCCAAAATTAGCTGGGCATGGTAGTGAACACCTGTAGTTCCGGTTACCTGGAAGGCTGAGGTGGAAGGATCGCCAGAGCCCAGCAGGTCGACGCTGGGGTGGCCATGAGTGTACCATTGGACTCCAGCCTGGGTGACAAAGAATGAGACTCCAACCCCCCCAAAAAAAGCCTATACAATGAGATATATACAGATAAACACAGAGACCAGGTAGTGCAAGGAATATTTCCTCCATTTCCTCTATCTACTGATGTAAATATGAAAGTGGATTTGCTTAATTAGTAGAATAGTATCTCTACATGCTTTCTTTATTTAGCTCACGTCAAAGATTCCTACCAAACGTATCTACATTGCTGTCCTCTCAAGTTTCTAACTGAAGTACTAAAATAATAGAAAAACTAGGAAGTAAGTGATTTGTATTAGGTGAATTTGTAGTACTTGTAGGAGCTTGCTAGAAGAGCGACATTTTTTTTTATGTCCTTGGTACTTTTTTTTCTTTTTATTAGTATGTTGTTGAGAACAAAAGAGGGATATAGCACAAATATGTAAGTATTTATTTTGCAGTCATCTATGGGGGTGGGTTTGATACCCTACCAATTAACAGATGGAAAGCTGAGTCTGATGACACTCTGCACATCAAACGAATACACAACAAAATTCAGTACTTGCACAAGCGAATCCAGGAAATAGCAGAGTAGGCACAAGACCAGGCTGGCTCAAATGAGGCAATTTAATGGCTAGAGAGTAAAGCTGGGAAAAAGTTTCCACTCATGAGACATAGCCAAAGAAGGCATTCCGTGGGCTTTTTTTTTTTTAATCGACTTATCCAGATCGAAAACCAAAACGATGTGCAGAGGTGAAGTGTGAAAGCTGTCATCTTCAAATATCAAAAGTCTAGTCAGATATAGGAGTCATAGTAATTCTATTTAAGGATGACTATATTTTACAAAAGTAAAGAAGATAAAAATCATTTAACCTGTCTGCTTGCGTCCTGTAAATTAGTGTTTTACAAAATGAGGTAAGATAATTAAAGATCTCAAATTTATTTACAAACTGTACGCATACTTAATTCTAAGTCCAACTTACGATGCCAAGAAAGAGTCGAAGAAAAAAAAAGTTACAGATATTGAAAGGCAGGAGGACATGAGTGGAACCTGAAAAT
Source organism: Cephalopachus bancanus (assembly GCA_027257055.1). Taxonomy (NCBI): domain Eukaryota; kingdom Metazoa; phylum Chordata; class Mammalia; order Primates; family Tarsiidae; genus Cephalopachus; species Cephalopachus bancanus. The sequence continues at coordinate 6,071,787 of JAPVLO010000138.1, forward strand.
AGTCAAAGAGCAACACAGTAGGTAAGACAGGACCAAATTGAACGTAATTAAAATCAACACAAGAGGCTTACTATTTATTCAAGAAGCTGAGACATGAAGATTGACATTAGGACAGACAGATAATATATTAAGGAATATAAAAATTAAGAATAGAAGAAACAGTGAACTAAAATCTTTAATCATGTAATTCTGAAGGTAGGAAGTTTGTAGATATTTATGAAAAGAAGCGAAGGATAAGAATGGATTATTCTTTGTGTGGTAAAATTCAAGGATCAACTTTTCCTAATGACAAATGTCTATTATGGTGTTTTGTTTTGCTTAAAACCATGATTGAAAATCTGCAGATTTGTTTTATTCTGGTATCTTTAAAGCAGTCCTCTTGTATATTGACTTATCTTTTAATAGAGCTAACAGAAAATAGTGCTACAAATTCCTAAATGACTCTTTACCTAAATTTTTGCATAAATTTGTTGTTAAACGTAATTCAAATCCATTTAACCCTTGGTGGTATGAACGCATTCTCTGGAATCTGGTTGCCAGTAAATAGAAGAATTAGTAAGTTTCTTGAATCTGGCCACAACTAAATGGGAGAATTAGTAAGGTTCTTGACTTTGATGCTGTGTTTGGCTTAGCCTATGGTGACTTTATTGAGATTGGTGACTTTGAAAACTGGATATCTCTCATATTATAATGTACTTCTCTTTTTTTTCAATAATGGTTGTATTTTCTTTTTTTTAATTATAAAGATGGGGGTACAATTCAGGGTTAGGTATACAAACGCTGATTATGCCGGTACCCTTGTTGATGAGGTATGTTTCTCCCTCCCCTAGCAGTTTCCCTCAACTGCCAATTCCTCCCTTTCCTGACAGTTTCCCACTATTGCCAATCACTTTTTTTACAGTGTTATAATTGTTCAAGTTCCGCTTATGAGTGAGAACATATGGTACTCTGTTCTTTGTTTCTGTGATAGATCACTGAGTATGACCCTAAATCCAACGAAGTTGCTGCAAAGTTCATATGTTTGTCCTTCTTTATGGCTGCATAATATTCCATTGTGTATATGTACTACACTTTCTCAAAAATGTAAGTGTGGGTTAGAGAAGTGGATGGTAAGAAATTACTTAATGGGTGCAATGTACGTTATCTTGTGATGGATACACTAAAAGCCCTGACCTCACTACTATGTAATATATGCATGTAACAAAGTTATACTTGTACTTCATACATTTATGCAAATAAATTTAAAAAGTAGACCAGAATTACATCAGATTTTCTTATTTTACTGTTGTTACTATAAAAAAAAAACAACAGAAATAACTAGAAAAAAGCTAAATGTATGTAGTTACTGGTTATGATTTAGGGAAAAAATTCTTGTCATTTGGTCAGTAGAAAATAAATGGGGGCCATGAATTGAAATAATATAATATTATATCTTTCATAAATAAGATTACTACAACTAGATAATTAATTCAATGCTGTATTATGTTTCAAGCAGTTTGTTTTGGGGATAGTCTGGTGTCAAAGGAAGCTACTCCATAATTTTTACACAGTGCACATGAGTTCAGGTTCTCAAGTTCCTGGACACATTCTCATCATTTCAACAATATGTAACAAACATTATCTAAGTTACCACATTGAGTAGCTGCAGAATTTTCTGTTTTTATTTTACCCTTTTTTGGTATTGCTGATTTCCTTAACAAATTGTTCACAGGTTACAGAAATATGTCATGGTTTTTTCATTGTTATGTTTTACTAAGAACTACTGTTACATATTTCTCATTTTACTGCTTTCCTTCTTATAATTATGTTTTTAAATGTATGTTGGAGTCCATTTGTGCTGCTATAAGAAAATACCTGAAACAGGGTACTTTATAAGTCATTTATTTCTCCAAGTTCTGGAGGCTGAGAAGTCCAAGATCAAAATGTCAGAATAATTAGTGCCTGCTGTGTGCCACCCTCTGCTTCGAAGATGGCACTTTGTTGTCACATCCTCAAGAGGGGAGAAATGCTGTGTTCTCAAGGACAAAAGGAATAAAAGGGCCAGACAGTGCTGCCTTCTACCTATAGTCCTTTTTCTCAGGGTGCTAATCCCATTTATGAGGTACAGCCTTCATGACTTAATCATGTTCCAAGGGCCACACCTCTAAATAGGGTTGTATTGGGAATTTGCTTTCAACATGAACTTTGGAAGGGACACCATCATTCAAACCATAGACTGCATTTTGCTCCAACCTAATTGCCTTAGCCCAGCTAATTCCAAGCTATATCACTATTCATAAAAAGTTTAGGGATACTGTAAGGAAATTACAGTGATGTCACAAAGTCCAGTGTACTCACAGGTACATACACTCATAGACAATTGATATCATACTCCTCATGAAGTTTCATATTACTTTTCTCTTTAAAAGTGTACTATCAACACTTGCCATATCATTTAATATTATTCAAAAACATTATATTAACACTCACAAATTATTCTATGATATGGAAACATCCACATTATTTGACCATTATCTAATAAGAAAATTAAGTCTTTTTTAAAAGTTATAACATGCACTGAGACACATATTAAGTACTCTGCAGATTTTTTATTCTGATTTCGAAAAATTAACTTCATGAAGAAATATTATAAAATAACAGAGATATACTGGGAAACATGTTTTTAGTTGACTATGGTATAGTATTTAACCAGCATATTTGATACCACCAGTTACAATCCTAAAAAATAACTAAAATTAAAAATCAAAACTGGTGTAATTTTTTCAGAGTTCATAGTTGGTATACTGGTTCTTCTTCATTTTTGTGTACAAAGAGTAGTAAGTGATAAAAAATTTGTTTAATAGACATTAATAACTATCCACATGTTAAAGCAGTAACTCATCACCAATTCAAATGTACATTTAGAATCTCTGTTTATTCTTCTGGCTATACTTATGCAAATAATAAATAAATAGAAAATTCAGCAGAAGCTTAGATATGGAAGATTTATAATAACAAGAAGAAATTGAGCCCCACATTTCTGTATTTAAGTCAGTTAATGGCAGAATCCAGTTTTTCCATTTCTTAGTCTAGCATTGTTGTTGTTATATCACCATGAGGTTGCCAAAATTCTGATTACATATGCACATGTTTGGTCAGCAGCTAATAATTCATAATATCTGGTGATTTGCCTCATTTTGTTTTAAAAGAATGCTTTGTTTTCTGACATCTGTAAATTAATGTAAAATTTGTCTTGGCTAAAGTATTTTTTTTTCTGGGTTTCATTATGTTCAAAGAGTTACAACACCATGACAGAGAAGGTTCAATGACTGATACGATGAACATGAGCTGTTTTTCTGAGGAGGTCGACATATTTCTCTAGATACTGTTTATGTTCTTATTTTTTATAAATATATTTAATTTAAATATGGGCCCCATTCTTGGGAATATTATTGACTGATCAATGTTATTGCAATGTTGTGTTGGGATGTATTCCTTGGAAAAATATTTATCTAATTTTATTGCTAATTATTATCAAGAAGCTTATAAAAAGAAATAATAAAATTGAGTAAACTAAAACTTTCCATTTCAATTTAACTCAAGTTTATGATGTAAAGATTTCTAAGGTTTACAAAGGAAAAATAATATACATAATCTCACTTTTTTGGTTACCAGGATGAAATGAGATTTGATGCGAAAGTTATTTAAGAAAAGGGAAAGAGCAATAAAATTCCAGCTGATTTATTAGGAAAGATGTATCAAAACTGCTTCAAACTCAGTCAAACAAGCAGTCATGAATTTTTCTGGAGTCTGCAGTGACTGATATGATGGAAAGGTTATTTCCAACATATATACCCATTTGGAAAATATAGGTGGGAAAGGTCCCAAATGGATTATACTGGCAGTGTGGGGAGGTTGGCTAGAGCTTCAAAATGCTTAGCATCACTAATCATCAAAGAAATTTAAATGAAAACCACAATGAGATATCATCTCACTCAATCATAATGAGTTGTATGCAAAAGACAGGAAGTAATGAATGTCTGCAAGGATGTAGAGAAAGGGCGAGCCTCATATACTGATGGTGATAATGTAAATTAGTACACCCATGTTGGGAGCCAGCCTTGGAGGCCCACCTGATTGACAGGGTCCTGGTGGACCGAAGACCCCCGGGCTGCAGGGCGAGCCCGGGAAGCTGAGGTCCTTCTGTCTTCCACCTTTGCTGTTTGGTACCACCGAAGAATTCTGTGCAATCGTGAAAGAAAAGAATGACGTGTTTATGTGAAATACTCACAGCTAACCTGAAAATGTCATGGTTCATTTTTCCATTTCTCACTATGCCGTTTGGCCTTTTCTAACATATGCAAGGGTTAAACTCTAAAACACATCAAAAATGCTTTCTTTCACTTGGTTGTAAGTTACTAGATATTGCTTAAATAATAAATGATATAAATATATTCACTCCTTATTTGATTTAAAATTATGTAGCTTAGTGTGTAGACATAAGGTTTTGAAAAACACAAGTTTATAGTAAGTTCATTATAAATTCATTATAAGTTCTAACACTTATCTAGAAGTTATATAGGTAATTTATAACACTGTTTTCACAGATTTAGGATAAAGATTAATCATTAAGGTTTTTACTTAATTCAATAGTTAAAATTCTAAGTTAACGTTTATAGAGTGGGTTTTCACTAAATTCATAATATACTAATTAGATACTTTTATGATAATTAACTAAATACAGAAAGCAACCTGGGGGTCTGAAAACATCACTAAAAGCTTCTTTTGAGTTTTCTTTAAAAATAAACACTGCAGGATAAGAGAAAAATAACAAAGACACCTGGACAAGAGAGGCGATTACAAAGCTCTGGAGGTCACAAAAGCCCCAAAGAAAAACTACTGCTACATAAAAAAATATACACTTAAAAACTTTCTTAAAACATTTCAAAGACTGTAATTCGAGACTTTGAACTAAAACTATCATTTTTGGCTTTATAAATAAGACTCATTGTCTAAATGTTTATAGGGTTCTTGGTTTGTTTGTTACTAAGACCACTAGATAGTGATAACTTTTAAAAGATATGTACGTAAAAGATTTTTCTTTGTCTTGCCCCTTTACAAATGGTATAAAAGCTTTCCATTAGCCAACATTAAACGGCATCTGTTTAGAAAGCAGATGTCCAAGTATAATGTTTTCGTCTTTCGCCTATCTGTCTTTCCTTCAAAAAACCTCACAACACGACAGGGGCTAGACCCCTGCACACCCACTAGAAAACATCACGGAGGTACCTCACAAAACTAAAATTAGAACTACCATATAATCTAGCAATTCCACTACTGGGTATATATCCAAAAGAAAGGAACTTAATATGTCAAAAAAAAAAATTTACATTCCTGTACTTACTGCAGCACTATTCACAATAGCCAAGATATGGAATCAACCTAAATGCCCATCAAGGAATGAATGGATAAAGAAAATATGGTACATATAAACAATGGAATGTTATTCAACCATAAAAATGAATGAAATTCTATCATTTGAATTTGGAACTGGAGGCCATTGCATTAAGTGAAATAAACCAAGCACAGACAGACAAATACGGCATGTTCTCACTCATATGTGGAAGCTAAAATGTGGATCTCATGAAGATAGAGGGCAGCAAAGGCGTTACCAGAGGCCAGGAAGGGTGAGGGGGAGGAGATGAAAGGGGAAAAAAAGGAATATAAATATATTTATCACCATTGAACTGCATGTTTAAAAATGGTAAAGATGGCAAATTTTACATGAATATTTTAGCTCAATTAAAAGCATAAATAAAATTGCTATAAAGTACATGTAAACCAATAATATTATTTGCATCATTCTTGTGTGTGATGGTAAATGAAAAACAAACACTTCCAACATTATTAAAAATTAAACATAGTGTCTTTTTTTATCTTAGGTTTTTAGAATTGCCAAGGAAGTTCTGAAAATTACAGAAATGCAAATGCTTTAAGAGAGTACAAAGTATATAATCAGTTAACCTTCACCTTGCACTTGAAGTTTGGGGAGAAAGCTATAGTTCTGAATAGGGAGGACATGGTTGGGTATAAGAAAAGCTAAAGGATCACTGTCTACGCCTTGCCAAACACTGATTTTTAACAAGACTTGTTGCTCTAAACACTCAAACTGATACATACTCATTTTCAGTCGACAATTTAATACAAAATATTTTAGAGAAGAATTATATTTTGTTTGCTCAGAAACTATCCATAATTTCTGACATGGAAAGGTGAAAGATTGCTTGCAATATCAAGTTGAGTTGTGGAAGAAAAGATAAGGGTTTGGAAGGATAAACAGTCATTGGGGGCATCACTGCCAAGGTCTGCTTATTTTCTTATTTACATAAGAAGATGTAATTTTCACTGATATTTTCATAGATCAAGAAACTACACTGTAGAAGAACTATTACATTAACCAAAATTTATACTTAAATAATGGCAAAGACCGTCTGCAAAGCATCGCTCCTGTTATTTTTTGCTTCACAGTGGCACAAATTCAAATGATCACAATTGGTCAATCAGTTATCAAAATGAGAAAAACAGAGAGCCATATTAAAATCTCAAGTCTGTCTCTCACATACACAATTTATATAGTGCAATGTCCAAAAGAGGGGTGTTATATTTTTTGCTTTAGTAAATACATACACTTTCAGAACCTAAAGAAGACATATATTTGTCACCCAGCCAGAATTACTGAGAAACTCCCAAGTCAATGTGTTATTTGCATGTTAAGGGTGAACTCCACATTTTTCAATGTTACTTATTTAACCTGATGTGAGTGTGGGTTTGAATTTTCTGTGTAATTTGGGGTGCTCTTACCTTATGGTTCTTTATAGTAAATCTATATACTATTCTACCATAAATCTTATACTATTCACGTAGTCTTATAGCATTCCATTTGGTTGTACTATATAAAATAAATAAAACCACTACTTATATTCCATGTCATCTGAACTACAAGCAATTAGCTAGCATCAAGAGTTTTACATTATGGTAAGTGAATAGCACTATATACTCTGCATTGATTCAACTTTTGTGGTTGGTCAAAGGTGGACATTTAGAAGCATGCATATCTAAACCTCAACCATAGGATGACTTAAATTTTTATAGAATAATAAATCATTTTACATGAAATGCAAAGAAGTGAAATATAATGTTTGATTGTTACATAGAAAAGTCAATGGCAATACATTTTCCAGGTGAGGGAGTCAAGTGTAGGTTTTTACTTAGAATACCAACAGAAAGGCATTAAGAAGAGCAAGAAAGACTGTGGATCATTTTTTAATGAACCGTGTATTACAGCTGACATCTTGTGAAAAAAAGGGAGTAGTTTTGTTGTCAATGTAAGAATCACCTTAAAAGTAAAACACTGGGCACTTAACCTTTACAGAATGTACATAAAAAGAGAATATTTATTTTAAAAATATTTTTGTGAAATACCAGTTTTAAAAGTTACAACTGTGCAAAATGCCAACCTGAAATGTTGGGTGAAATGACTCAGCTACACAAAGTAGCTCAGCTGCATTTCCCTTTCATTTGGTCACTAACCTAATGCAACACCAGATGCACAGCTAACATTGAAGTATTTAAACAGGATGAAAAGAATAACAGCGACCTGTGAACTCTTTCCTCAGTGATGTTTATTTGGATAAGTAACATTGATGTTACATTTAAAGATAAATTGACTTATTGGAATGCTATGTATGTGGTGGTTTTAAAAAATCAGTAGCATTTCTCTGCTGATTAGTGAGGCTGAACACTTTTTCATGTCTGTTGGCTGCCGGTATATCTTCCTCTGAGAAGTGTCTATTCATGTCTTTTGGCCACTTTTAAAAGGGTGGTTTGTTTTTTTCCCCTGCTGAGCTCCGGCAATCTTTACGCCTCAGCCTTGCAAGTAGCTGGAACTATAGGTGCGCGCACCCACGCCCAGCTATTTTTTGATTTATTGTAGAGATGAGGTCTCACCAAGTTGCCCAGGGGGGTCTCAAACCTGTGGGCTCAGGCGATCCACTCACCTCAGCCTCCCATCCTTATTTCTTATGGTATTGGCCTTTAGGGTTCTGAATTGGTGGCCAGTTCCAATTTCCGTAAGGGTATCTCCCGCAAAACCACGTTGAGATACCTCCTAACCCCAGTAAGAATGGCCATCATTAATAAAACAAACAGCAACAGATGCTGGCAAGGATACGGAGAAAAAGGAATGCTTCTATACTGCTGGTGGGAACGCAAACTAGTGCAACCTCTTTGGAAGACAGTGTGGTGATTTCTGAAAGAACTAGAAATTGACCTTCGATATGACCCAGCAATTCCCCCACTGGGAATATACCCAGAGGAACTCAAGTCATTCTAAAAAAAAAAAAGATGCCTGCACATGTGTGTTTGTGGCAGCTCTATTCACAGTAGCAAAAACATGAAACCAACCATGTTGCCCATTGAAACTGGACTAGATAAAGAAAATGTGGTACATATACATAATGGAATATTATGCAGTCACAAAAAGGACAAATATATGGACTTTGCAGCAACTTGGATGGATTTGGAGTTGATCATACTCAGTGATCTATCACAGAAACAAAGAACAGAGTACCATATGTTCTCACTCATAAGCGGACCTTGTACTTTTATAATACTACAAGAAAGGGATTGGCAGTAGTGGGAAACTGTCAGGGGAGGGTGCGTGGGATTGGTAGTTGAGGGAAACTGCTAGGGGAGGGAGGGGTGTACCTCATCAACAAGGGCACCTGCATAATCAATGTTTGTAAACCTAACCCTGATTTGTACCCGATATCTTTATAATAATAATTTTAAAAAATCAGTAGCAGAAACTTTCCTTGAAACAATTTCTAGGAAATACCTCTAATGAATGATTGAGTGAGGTGAAATTTGAAAGAATCCCCCTCCACCCACCTCCTTCCTCTTCCCATTTATTTTTTTCTGCCTAACACCAAAGGGGTATATTTAGAATTAAGAGCCCCTGAGGCTCCGTTGATAGCACTGATAACAGCTCTGATTTTGAAAACTTCCTCAATGTCCCCAGTTTCAAAATCATTTTTCATATGTTTCCCATGACAAGTATGCCTTTCAATGCATTGTTGTTAGATAGGTGACAAGTATTCAAGACACTGTGAGAAAAGACTGCTAGGATTACTGAGGGGAGACTGTGGATGTCTCTTGTAAGACCTTCAATGGGCAGTTGACTTTGAATATGCAAAGGAAGATGACCCTTGCTCTGCGCCTTCTGAGCCTGTTTCTGACAAAAAGCCTCAAGTATATAAAGTTTCAGAGAAGAATTGGCCACCCATGGTCAACCTCCTCATGGCCCCTTTTGACTGAACATAAGGAAGGAAATAGATAGTATACTGTTAAGTTTCAGACTGAAGTTAAAGGAATGCAGTAGCATGTTACTACTCTTAATCTTAAATTCAGTTCTAAACACAAATGACTATTAGGAGCGCCGTGGGAAGCTTCATTGGAAGAAAGCAAGCTAGTCTATAAGAAGGTAGAAAATTCCAAGATGGTCAGGCTAGAGAGGCCACATAAAGACATTCGGAAGGGCAGTCCTGGTGAGCAGGAAGTTGGGAGGAAGTCATCTTGAATGTTCAACAAGCCAAACTTTCTGACTGCTGCTCCGGTAGGCATGTGGCTACAAACACATAAGAAACCTCAGTTGAGAAATTTTTCCCCCAACTTTTCCCAAATTCCAAACTGCAAAACTGCAAGCTAAAAAGTTGTTTCGAGGCACTGAGTTTTGAGATACTTTGTTTTACAGCAAAAACCAGTTATATATGTTTATATGAGCATAATGATCAATTTCTATTCCATATCAAAATAATAGTGACATGTACATATAAAACCAATCAAATAAGTAATGAGATTATTTGATATAAATTCTTTAGTACAGAGTTTAAATTTGACAATTTCATTTCATGTTAAATCTAGTTGATAAGATAAAAGTAAATCAAGATGACAAATTTGGTTTATATTGCATGACTGAAAAAAATACCATTAATACAAGACGAACAAAAATTTCCTAGTTCTATATTTGGAGTAAACTGACTTGTATTAATCCCTAAGTAATAGAAATCAGACAATGTACGTTTATTTATTGAACAAATCTCTTTAAGGAAGGCCTATTCAATGCCAGTCATTATCCCAGTAACTGTGTGTAAAATAGACATTGTGCCTTTCCCTGGAAGCTTGTATCCTTGGAGGTTATAGGATTAGGAATTCATTTCTTCCAAATTTTATTTTGAACAGTTTTAGTCTGACTAATAGAAAGACTGACAGCACAGTACAGTGAGCCTGTCTTTTCGGTTACCTCCTTAATGTAGGTTTATCAGTTAGTATTTTGTTAAATTACTTTCTCTTTCTTTCTCCTCCTTCTTATTCACTCCCCTTCTCTTTCTTCCCTTCCCCCCGCCCTTATTTTTGGAAGACATTCTAGTGAATAATTCTAGTTACTTATGTCTAAATAATTGATGTTTAGTATAAGTTAGAAATATCAATCAATAGAATAGACAATTGAAAACAGTATCAAATGTAAAAATATGTTCAAAAACTTGGTTAGTTTTCAAGATAGAAAAGAGAATATAAAATAAAACACTAAACTGTGTGATCAGGTGAGAGCTGAGAAATTGAAATAAATACAACGTGGATATGATAATTTCCAGCGTGAGAAAGTAAGTGAAAAGATATAAGAGCACATTGTGCTCAAAGTTCTGGAAGGTAAATTCAAGCACACAGAACAAAGTGGAAAAGAGTGACTTGATTTGACACTGAGAAATTTAGGGAGCCATCAGAAAATATGTGTCCTTGATGATTGTTTTATGAAGATTCCATTGCATTCCAAATGTTATTGGAAGTCATTAAATTGTTGTATGCAATGCTGTGAGATAATTTATTCAACGTTTAAAGTGTATTTTGAGTGATGTGTAGAAAGATCATTGGAATAGCCAAAATTACAAGTAAAATAAGATATTACTGGGATAGTTCAGTATTAAGTAAGATAGAATAGTGGCTTGGATTGTGCTGTGAATAGAAAGTGGACATAATTATGCTATATTTTAACAGTTTTATTGAGACATAGCTTGCATACCTTACAATTTGTCAATTTAAAATGTGAAAAATCAGTTGTTTTTAGTATATTCCTAAGTATGTGCAATCATCATGAAACAATTTTAGAACATATTTATCACCTAAAAAGCAGCCATGTATACCTTAGCTATCAACTCCATCCTTCCCAACTTCCTACCTTCTCAGCCCTAGGTACCCGCGAGTCTATACTCTTTCTCTAGAGATTTCCATGTTATGAATATTTCATATGAATGGAATCATAATATATAGTATTTTTGGTGACTAGTTTACTTCCTTTAGCAAACTGTTTTCAATGAGGTTCATTCATGTTATATCATGTATCAATCCTTTTTTTATGTTTGAATAATATTTTATTGTATAGATAAACCACATTTTACTTATCTGTTAATTCATTGATGGGCATTTGTGTTGTTTCTATTTTTTGGTTATTATGAATAATTTTAGTATAACATTCATGCAAAAATTTAGTTTTCTTTTGGGCATATATTTCAAAGTGAAACCTGGGTCACATTGTTTAATGATTTGAGGAACTTGCTGACTGTTTTCAAAAGAGCTGCACCATGTTACACTCCCACTCACAGGGACTGATTCCTCTATATCTTTGCCAACACTTGTTATTTTCTGACTTTTTGAGTCTAGTTAGTAATTTAGAAAATATGAAGTGACTTGCTGCTTGGCTTTGCATTTTCCTGATGACTGATGAAATCAAGTATCTTTTTGATTTCATCCATTTGTATGTTTTTTTGTCCATTTGTATGTTTTTTTAGAGAAATGTCTATTAGATTCTCAGTCCATTAAAAAAGATGGGCTGTGTTTTAAATTTTGAGTTATGAAAATTTTTTATGTAGTCTGGATGCAGGTCTTTTTATCAGACATGATTTGCAATTTCTTTTTTCCATTCTATGAGTTGTCTTTTCACTTTTAACTATTTGGTTTTTTAGATGGGCTTCCACTCTGTCATCCAGGCTGGAATGCAGCATCTTGGTTGTGGCTTGCAGTAGCCTTGAACTCTTGAGCTCAAGGGATCTTCCCATGTCAGTCTCCTGAGTCACTGGGATTACAAACTCAAACAACCATACCAGCAGAGAAGCTTAGAATTAATTTGTAAATTTTTACAAAAAAAGTTAGCTGATATTCTTATATTATTTACATTGTACCTGTAGATTAGTCTTGACAGTATTGCCATCTTTACAATGTTAGGTCTTCTGAGTAATATACATCTAATATTTGTCTATTTATTTTTATCTTTTAAAAAATGTAAACAATATTTTGTAGATTTTAAAGTCAAATTTGGTCTATTTTTATAAATGTCTTCCTGAGTATTTTATTATTTTTGGTGCTACTATAAATTAATTTTATCTCCTGAGTTTACTTTCATGTTTTTCATTGCAAATGTATAAACATACATTGACTTTTGTATATTGATCTTGTAGTCTGTAAATTTACGGAACTCATGTAATAGTCCTAGTAGATTTTTTTAGTGTATTCTTTAAAATGTTTTATATACTAGGTCATATCATCTCATATATAGTTTTACGTCTTCCTTTCTTATCTTGTTGCCTTTTATTTCTTTCTCTTGACATTTCCCTGGCTTGAACCTCGATATACAATGATGTGGTGAAACTGGATAGTTTTGATTTCTACTGGATCTAGAGGAAAGCATCCTGTCTTTTATCTTTAATTATGATGTTTTTTATGGATTTTTTATAGATGTATAGTTGAGGAATTCCCTTCTATGACCAATTTTTTGAGTGAAACATGTCATGAAAGGATGTCAGATTTTTGTCATATGCTTTCTCTGCATCTACTGAGATGATCATGTGATTTTTAAATTTTTCACTCTATAGTACGATGTATTACATTAGTTGATTTTTTTTAGACAAAACCAACCTTGCATTCCTGAGATAAATCTCACACTCATAATTCCTTATATATTGCTGGATGTCATACAATGAAATTAACTTTGTGCTATTGGAAGTTCATAGTTATCCATAAAAAATAGGATGTTCTGGGTTAGAGTGTCAATTTGAAAATAGTAACCATGAGGTAAAATTTAAAAAGAAGAAACAATAATAAAATGATAGTGACTATTACAGGGTCACAATAGTGCTAATAATAGTGATGGCTAATATTTAATGCATATTTGCTTTGTTTAAAGGGTTGTGTGTATGTGAATTCATTTATTCCCAGCATCAACTCATGAGAAAGTATTATTATTATTATTATTATTATTATTATTTTGAGTTGGAGTCTCACTCAGTCGCCCAGATTGGAGTGCAGTGGCCGCTCCCGGCCACTGCAGCCTCGCCTGCTGGGCTCCGGCGATCCTTTCGCCTCAGCCTTCCGAGTAGCTGGAATTACAGGCATGCACTACCACGCCCGGGTGATTTTTTTATTTATTGTAGAGATGAGGTCTCGCTGCCCAGGCGGGTCTCGAACCCGCGGGCTCAGGCAATCCACTCACCTCAGCCTCCCAAAGGTGCGGGACTACAGGCTGAGCCACCGAGCCCGGCTGAAAGTACTATTATTATGTTCATCTAACAGATGAGGATACAAAGACATAGAGAACTTAGATAACTTGCTTAAAGTCACATAGTAAGACCTCCAAGATCAGTATATTTGACTTCTTATTGATATTGAAAATCTTGTAGTATAAAGTTTGAATTAGTGATTCAAGAGATGAGTTACTTTATGATAACCACAACGTGTACAGTGTTGCCCCCTATATCGTAAAGAAAAGGAGGATGTTTTGGACTCAAGTATAAAAGAAAACTAGAGGGTAAGATGAGATATACAAAAGATATTGAAGATCAGAGAGAGAAATGGAGTGAAAGATTAAGGGCTATGTATAGCTGGTAGGACTGGGACTAAAAGAACAATGCCGGAAACTTGATTAAGGATCACTAAGAAGTATAGAGCAGGTGAATAACTAAATACTGAGAATTCCCAAAACAGAAGAAATAAATACCTGGGAACAGCAATGGAATTATGGAGGACACCAACACTGCTCTCAAATTTAAGATATGTACTAAGCAAAAGGAAAATGAAACCTTTTCCCCATGAGGACTATAGGCAATTGTATATTCAAAGAGAAAAAAAATATTTCACTAAAAAAACTGATGTAAGCTGTGCTTGGTGACTCAGCCTGTAATCCCAGCACTTTGGGAGGCCGAGGCGAGTGGATTGCTGAGCCCGTGGGTTTTCAAGACCAGCCCGGGCAACTTGGTGAGACCTCGTCTCTATAAGAAAATAAAAATAAAAATAAAAATAAAGAAACTAGCCAGACTTGGAAGGCTGAGGCGGAAGGATCACTGGGGCCCAGAAGGTCGAAACTGCGGTGGCAGTGAGTGTGCCACTGCACTCCAGCCTGGGCAACGGAGTGAGACTCCAAATCAAAAACAAATAAGCAAACAAAAAAACAAGCAGACAAACAAAAAATAGATGTAAAAGGGGAATTTAGAAATGAGTTTGAGAATACACAGAACTTGATGAGTTTGTATTTCAGAGAACAAAATGAGAAAAGACTTTAATCAGCTAAGATCAATTGAACATCTGGGAATGAGAGTTCAGAATCTAGTAGGTAAGTTAAGAGATTTTTTCAGTGATAAGCAGGATGTGAAAATGGTGAATTTCATCTTACTTGTCTACTTATGCATGGGCAGATTTGGTACTATAGGCAAGAGGGTATTGGCCTGAATAAAATGAGTTATGGATATAATTGCCTTTTCCCTTTCAAATGGAGAAAAAATATCTTAATATGCTGAAAAGTGGTTTTGTAGAAAATATCTTTTATCTTCTCCCTGCTAATAACTCTGACTTTCATTCTATTAAATTGTAGAAATAATATCAGAGAGTTCCAGGCAAATGTGAGAAATTCTTATAAGTTCTCAGAAGAATCAGAGAATTTAGATGCCTCAGAGATTATCTTTAAAATCATATGTTAACAAAACAATTCATGTTAATAAATATTAGAAACAGAATAAGCAGTTTCTCAAAAAATACTAATTTCTACATCAGCAAGTCCCCTTCCCTTTACTTATATTGTATCTGCCTGCTGACCTTATTACATAGGCAATTTGGCTATCACTGAATTGAGATATGTTGCCTTCTTTTGCTTATTATTAGATTGACAGCTGATAAATTATGAAACAAATAATGCCAAAGAAAGTTTGCTTAAACTCTGTATAAAGGGGATCATAAGAGATTGCAAGTTAATTGTTAGCTAAAGCAGTATGTTGATGTTATGTTGTATTATAAGTATGTCAGTCTTATTATGACCACAGTGTTTTTATTTTAAAAATGAAAGAGAAATGCAAGAAAACTTGAGAGCGTGCTTATTTATCTTTAAAAAATTATTTTTAAAACTTCCAAAGACATCAATGCAGTGAAGTGAATATGGTGAGAAGCACTTCTCACAATGCACAGACTGTGAAAGTAGCACATTTCATTAAAATAGGCATCTGTGAGCTAAACACTAAGGCACACAAGCAAACATAAGGGGGAGAAAGGGAAGTCTTTGTAAAAGCATATTCCCTGGAGAACCTAAGTCAGCTGCAAATACTCTCTAAATGTTTTATTATCCCAAAGCCCTCCCCACCACTGCCATTAAGTAATGACAATGAGTCTTGTACCTTTGAAAACAGATTTTTAGATTTGTGGCTACACATATTTTGAGAAGGATTGTGGATGGAGGTGTGGAATGATTCTTCTTTGGGATATAGCGATCAAAAGAGTCAAGAAATAATGAATATAATAAAATGGACCTTATACCAAGGATATTTCCATCAGAAATGTAATAAATGAGCTCTCTCTCTGGCAGATTTAAGAACTCAGGCAGAAGGGATTTGTGCAAAAACTGAGGGAGCAGATGATGAAAAAGAAAGAAGTGTTTTGAAAACCTTTGCAGAAATCCTTCAGAAATGCAAATAAAGCTATTTTTCAGCATGTAAAATTAAAATATATTTCTTATTGAAATATAAAAAGTACAGATTATGACAAAAATAAAATGATTTATAATCTTATACCAATGAGCATTAATGTTATTATTGAGTATTTATTTTATACATATATATTATTTCTATGACCTTATATTTTATGTACGTATAAATGACTATATATCTTGATGACCATCTGAATATATCTATGTATATATTTTATATATACATTTAAATCTGCTTATATTGTTCAAATGTCAGTAAGTGTTTACATATGTATATTGAGTGTATCCAAGGTAAAATGTTTAATTTACTGAATTTAGTGTTATTTTCTTTGTCAAGTAATCTAATAATAATATTGAAATTTCATGAAATATTTCTTCATTGTCTTTCATTACAGTATTATTTTATGTCTAACTAATTTCATTATTCAGTACCTATGATTGAATAACAAATTTTCTCCCCATTTAAAAAAAATTTTTATTTGTATACATTTATGGAGTACAAGTATAATTTTGTTGCATAGACAGATTGTATAGTGGTTAAGGCAGAGTTTTTAGAATATCCATGAACTGAATAATGTGCATCATACCCATAAAGTACTTTTTGATTATTTAACCCCCTCCAAGCCCCTACCCATCCAAGTCTTCATTTTCTATCATTCCACACTCTATGTCCATGTGAACCCATGGTTTAGCTCCCATTTATAAGTGAAAACATAATAATATTTTTCTTTCTGTATTTGAGCGGTTTCACTTAAGATAATGGCCTTTATTTCATCCATGCTGCTGCAAAAGATATAATTTCTTTGGACTGAATAGTACACCATTGAGTATACAGGCCACATTTTCTTTATTCAGTCATAGGTTGATGAACACTTAGATTGATTTCATATCTTTGCTATTGTGAATAGTGCTGTAATAAACATACAAGTGCAGATGTCTTTTTAATATGATGAATCTTTTGCTTTTGGGTAGATATCCAGCAGAGGAATTGCTGTATCAAATGGTAGTTCTATTTTTAATTCTTTGAGAAATCTCCCTACTATTTTCAACTTAGGTTGTACTAATTTACATCCCTACTAACAGTGCATAAATATTCCCTTTTCGCTACATCCTAGTCAACATCTACTGTTTTTCTTTTTCTTTCTTTTCTCTTTCTTTCTTTCTTTCTTTCTTTCTTTCTTTCTTTCTTTCTTTCTTTCTTTCTTTCGTGTAATTGCCACTCTGATTGGCATAAGGTGGTATCTTATTGTGGTTTTAATTTGTGCTTCTCTGATGATTAATGATGTTGAGTATTTTTTCATATGATTATTGGTCATTTGTATGTCTTCTTTTAAAAGGTGTCATAGTTTACAACTAGTCTTCAGCTGATTACTGCAATTAATATTTCAACAGAATGCTGTTTTCAAGTGGTTATTTTAAAAAATATTTAATAATATTTTATTAAATATTTTCTAAAGTATTTCCTAAAACTTTTTTACATATGTAACGTCTTCACCTAAAAATGAATAAATTTTTTCTACTTTAAAATTTGTGGGAGAGAATTTTTAGCTCTAAAAATTCAAAGTTTTCCTCCATCTTTTTCTATTATTAGTGTTAAAGAGAACCCAGGAAATTGTCTGAGGACAATCTGATTTTTCTGTCATGAATAAAATAACACTTTTTTCTTTATTAGAACACTTATGACATAAAAAAATTCTTACTTGCCAAGATTATTTTTTCCTTTCTTCTTTCTTCCATCTCCCTCAGGTCTAGGTTAATAGTAGGTTAATTTGACTAGTTCGGTGTGTGTTGCTGTCATGAGGAATCCATTGTTAGTAACAGTCCAGAGGAGGACATTAATCTTATCTCCAGTAATACTTCTGAAATTCCCCTTCCATGAAGGTAAAACACATAATGCATGTGAAAACATTAAAAGTGTACTGTATTGGTTTGTGGTTTAAGGCTCAAAATTGAGACTTGTAAATTTTGTATTATAAATATAAAATCAGGAGGGCCTAGGATGACCTAATAGCACATTCTCCTCTCCACTCTGCTTCTGCATATAAGGTCCCCCCAGCCAAACAGCCCTCTTTGTCAAAGGGTTATCAGAGTTTCTGTTTACCCCTGAAGAGTGGGTTTCAGTTCCCTGATAGCCCTTGGAATTATTCAAATGATGCAATCCTCACCTCCCTTGGGAACCAGTGAGAACTTTGCCCTTTTATTTCTACAGTCTGTACCTCACTACCTTTATCCCAAATGCCATCCCTCTCTGGCCCTGTGCGATATGTTGTGCCTTCTTCCATGGACAGTGAGCATATATAACTGACAGGCTGCTGTTGATCTCATTTTTCTAGTGTCTCATGCTGTGTTTGGCCATCCCCATAATCCAAGGGTAGGGAACCCCCAACCATGCACTCATTGATAGAATGAATAGAGGATTATCAAAACTTGGCTACTCGTAATCCAGAAGACTATTCAGAATTAACTAAGAGTGAAACTCATTTTGGTGGTTTTAAGTGGAACATTATAATTTCCTTTTCATTCCTTTGGAATTTTTTCTTGATACCTTCTAATCGCACCTCTTTTTAAAAGTTCTTATTCACTTAACAAATCTTGATTGGGAAACTGCTTTACGTTAGACACTTTTCAAGGTATTGATAAAACAGTAGCAAATAAAGAAAAAAACCATCTCCTCGTCAAACTTACATGATGAAAAACATTAACAACAACAAAGATAAGGACGTATATAGTGTACGAGAAAACAGCAAGGGCTTTAGAAGAAAAAAAGTTAGGAACTATGGAGGAGGAAGTCATAATTTTAGCAGACTGATCTTGGTCAGACCTGGAGAAAAGTGCCACATGAATACCTGAGGGAAAAAAATTCCATGAGGCTAGAACAGTAAATATGGAGGCCTAGAAATGAAAGAATCTCAGCTTTTATGTTGAGTATCCCAAATTACTAGATTGATTCTCTATTTTCTAAACATCAACACATACTTACTACACAGGAATAGTCTTTTCTCACTACTGCTGAATATAGGCTTTTTCTCCAGGTGTGTGAATGGATTCTTGATATGACAACAGATGTTAAGGATAGAGAAGTATCCTTCAGAGTAAATTTCTTAACGCCTCTTTCCTTCAAGCACTCTCTCAAGAAGCAAATACATATTCCTTTCAGATATCTTACTTATATTACATGCTCTATCATGACTGTTTGCTAAATGAACACATGGGGAACAGTCAAGTTAATGAATAACTCTCTGTCTTTGCATAACTACTTTCTACATCTTAATATACATATGTATATATTTAGAGGTTTGTTTCTACAGTAATCTTTACCATCATTTACAGAACGACTCTTCCTCTCTGATATAGGGTTGGAAGAATGATTTTAGATACAATTATATTTGGCATTTTGACCCTTAGAACCTACACTCAATGTGTTTGTGTATCTCTGAGTAAAAGTAGATATTTGAAGTTACTCTAAGTTCATATTTTATTTCCCCTGTGTGGTTTTGAGAAAGTCACTTGAAGTGACTCAGTTTCTCATCTGAATATAGTGACCAATTTTAAACGTTGTTTAAACAAAACAATAATGCATCGTAAAGCATTCTTCTAAACAGTCACACAAACATTAACACTGATCACACCTTTTAACAGGCTTACACAGGAATTATATGAGTGAGTGAAAAACATTTCATTATTTTCAAGTTGAAAGAAGGAAGATGTCTTTACATCTCAGTAAGATGAAGAAATGATTACTTGCTGCTATGAAATATAGAGATATGTTGAGTTTGGGAGCTATAATAGTGAGGAAACAATCAGAAAATGTGCCACCAAAAATCCAAAAGTGCATAAAAATAAACAAATTAGAAGGAAATAACTGGAAAGCTGATAAAGTGTTTAAGAGCTTATAATTTCTTTAAAATATAGAAAAAAAATCCTTGCCAAAATGGCCCAAAATTGTTTCAAAATCAAATCAGAATATTCTATGAATGTTGGTTTTAAAGTCTCCTCTTACAAATGTGGCATTATAAATAGAAACTAATTCTGATAAATTAACCTAAATTTGTCCTCAGTAAAAGTTATTTGATGCAAAACGGTTTTATTTAACAGACTAAGGAAAATTACAACCTTGTAACTTAGCATTCATGGCTAATGAAAAGCAAATCAGTTCAAATGTCCATCAACTAATTTAACTGTATTTCATGCTAGTACTTCAGGTAATTAACACTCTATAGGAATTGGTCTCACTTCTGCCTGCTCATCCTCACTTTAGTTTATGTTCTCATTTATTTGTATCTATGAATGTCAAATTAGATGATGCTTTGGAACTTGCTCCTGTTTTTACTAGAGTGTTTTTAAACAAGCCTTAAGTGAAGTAATCAATGCTATGCTTGTATGTTTCAATATATACACTAAGATTTTTTTCCTAACATTTTCCTGAAAATGTCTTGACCCTTTATACTTTGTAAGTCCCACTCTGTTTGGCACAATGGCATTTTTATTTTCCATGTTTATCTCTATCATTTGAGTTTATTAACCATCAGTGTTTTCTTACTTTGTTTATGTATAAATTAACTTTGAATCACTCATTGTCTTCAGAAAATTGGTTTCCTCTGACTGATATAGATTCCTTATTTGAAAAGGTAGGGTTGCTAGAGAAAATATAGGACATTCGGTTAAATTTGAATTTTACTTAAAAAAGGTATATATGTATATGATGCATAAAGCAGTGTTGTGTTAGCAGCTTCAAGGAGTTAAGTTTATGTGCAATAAAAATGAGTTAAACTTCCAGAAAATGAGACTTCTATGTTTAGAAGTCTAAAATAAAAATAGCTTAAAAAATTAAAATTTCTTTACAAAGTGTATCTGTTTAAAGAAATCCGAGACCTGCTAAAGCAACGAGAACAGAGAGGCAAAAATTCTGGACAGGAAGAAAACTTTGGACATGTGAGCTGAAATTTTGCAGCTGGTTTATCCTTGGATGTGTTACTGACCCAAACCCAGATCAGCTCACCTGGCATGCAGCAAATTCAAACACTGACACCGGGATTTGCAGTAAGAGAAGGTAAAGCAGGCATTCTAGCAAAAAGAACTGGCAGCTAATGCTTAAGACCTGAACTCACTGATGACTTACAGGTTAAGTTTTTAAAGGCAGGGGTGAGGAGATCTCCAAAATGACTTCAGGGCTGGGGAATTTCTGGAACTTCTTTATTCATTTTCTGGATCCGTTCTGTCTTAAGTCTACATGACAGAAGTCAGTATTTTCTATCTGGAGGATTCTTGAATTCTGAAAAACAACTTAGGGGCATATGTTGAGATGTTATATTCATTTTCTATGAGAAACCAAACATTTTGTGACTCCAACTTACTTGGGTAGCTATTATTTAAGCTGTTATTTTCTTCTTACTTAGTGGGTTACTTATCTATTTCCTTAACTGCTGGATGCAGAACTAGCTAAGTGCCTGGAATTTCCCTTGAAAGGAGTCAACATTTTTTTTTTTTAATTTCCATGCTTGGGGAGTATGAAATGTGGCAGGCACCTAAGAAGGGTCCTTTTTCCCTGTCAGTTGCATTAAAAATGGCAAGAATGTTATAGTCTGAACTTATTGGATTATATAGCAATAGAAGCTAGAAATTCAAATTTTATCCAGTTTGATTATTGTTTGCGGAGAAGAGAAAATAGCAGAAATTGTCTTGGTTTCATGTGGATGAAGAGATAGAACTTGTGGTTTGTGAGCCCTGAAAGTTATTTTTTTTTTCTTTCAAGACACTTACTGATCTGAATATTTAATTTAAAGAAAGTTAAAATGGTAGGCAGAAAGCCTCTGAAAATTTAGGAAATATATTTATTGGTCCTGCAAAAGTATCATATTATTCTAATCATAGCAACAGTCTATTTCATTTATTGTCTTGTATAGAAAATTTGTTACCTGTTCTCTTGTTCTCTTGACTTCCTTGAACCACTTGAAATCATATTGCAAAGATGGTGCCCTTCCTCCTCAGATACTGCAGTATTTATTTCTTATAAATAAAGACATTCTTCTACATAACCACAACACAACCATCAAAATCAATATTAGTATTGGCTTATTACTCTCATCCAATCAGGAATAATTCAGTCCTAAAGACATTGGGGAGACTGTACGAGGTAGCTGGTCTTGCTGAGTTTGAGGGGAACATTATATTTCAGACTTCAGTGTCAGAACCTGCGAAGGCTGAGCACATGATGTACAAGTGACAGCAAGCCCAATAAGACCAGCAACCCCCAAGCAGAGGAAATCATGCTGTGTCCAATTGAGGAGGCAGGTTGGTGGATGAGGTCAGAGATCAAGTAAACCTCCTACATGACAGGTGGCTCAACTGAGGATAGTGAGGTCAAACAGGACAAGCAATACACCCACAAAAAGATCAGAGTAAGGGACAGGCCATCGGAAGTGTCCGAGGCTGACTGGGGTGAGGAGGGTACTCACAAGGCAGAGGGTGAAGTGATGCAGGAAGACAAGGACTGAGCAAGGTGAAGGGACGGATCCCTGGAAGGGGATATCAACATTCAAGAGAAGTAAGGAGATGGCCCTACACAGCAGTAGCCTTGACTTTAATTTTATAATTTGTTTCAGATATTACCAAATTTGAGTGAGTTTGAGTGTCTTCCTTGTTTTCCAATTTGATAATTCTATCTCCCTTTTGTTTCTTTAGACCCAACTCAGTTGATTTTGGAAGGATGTTTTGGTCAATCAATGATTAGGTTCTTACCTGTTTTACAAGAGCACACACTTTTATCAATCAAATATTTTTACAATCAAACATTTTTGATGTCGTCATTTTTGAGAAAATATTTTGCATTTAGTTTTAAAAAATGTCTATCCTATATTTCTGTGATAAAAGTTTCATATGAGACGGGCTCGGTGGCTCAGCCTATAATCCTGCGCCTTTGGGAGGCCGAGGTGAGTGGATTGCCTGAGCGCACGGGTTCGAGACCCGCCTGGGCAGCGAGACCTCATCTCTACAATAAATCAAAAAATCAGCCGGGCTTGGTAGCGCATGCCTGTAATTCCGGCTACTCGGAAGGCTGAGGCGGAAGGATCGCCGGAGCCCAGCAGGTCGAGGCTGCGGTGGCCGGGAGCGGCCACTGCACTCCAGTCTGGACGACAGAGGGAGACTCCAACGCAAAAAAAAAGTTTCATGTGATTGGGAACATGTGAAGCCTTGAAAGCTGGAGTGCAGGGCATGATCACAGTTCACCACAGTCTCAGACTCTTGGGCTCAAGCATTCCTCCCGCCTCATCCTCCCTAGTAGCTGGGACTACAGACGTGCACCATCATACCAGCTAATTTTTAGTGTTTTTTTGTAAAGACAGGATCTCATTGCGTTGCCGAGGCTGTTCTCCAATTTCTGGGCTCAATCAATTTTCTGCCTCAGCCTCCCAAAATGCTGAGATCACAGACATGAGCCTCCATGACTGGTCTGAGATAGTTTAAAATTTAATAATTAGAACTCTAGAAGGTACGGAATCTTATGAACTAGGAACACTCAGGTTATCAAAGTAATACTATTTCTGGAAAGCTGTCTATAACATTACTTCATTTTGTGTAGATACAGAACTGAAATTTTAAAACTGAAATTTTTAGAAGACTAATGTTTAGTAGCCATTGTGAATTATGTCATATAATTTTTCTGACTATGTATTTCAGACGAGCATTGCCTTCTACGGCCATACCACTCTGAATCCTTCCAATCTTTTCAGATGAGCATTGCCAACTCTTAGCTCAGTTAATTAATGTGTAAAATTAATTTTCTAATTTAGAAAAGAGCATTGCAGATGGTTACATAAATCCGTTTGAATCTGTAAAACTCTGACAATTAAAAAAGTGATAATTTTAGCATTTTCAGTGATTTAAAAATAGAAATTACATCTTTCTTTTTCATACAAGATTAATATTTTCTAACCTAATGAAAAATTATTAAGAAAAAATGAAAATATAAAATATTTAGAAATATTTATAAATAATTATTCACAGGCATTCCAAAAGCCAAGTTTATATTTATACACAATTAATTATAATCTATAAGGAAAAGCAAAATCAAAGGAAAACATCTATAAAGAAGGAGACTTATCAAAAAATATATTATGTGAGTATAAAACAAAGCACAGCCGGGCTCGGTGGCTCAGCTTGTAATCCCGCGCCTTTGGGAGGCTGAGGTGAGTGGATTGCCTGAGCCCGCGGGTTCGAGACCCGCCTGGGCAGCGAGACCTCATCTCTACAATCAATCAAAAAATCAGCCGGGCGTGGTAGCACGTGCCTGTAATTCCGGCTACTCGGAAGGCTGAGGCGGAAGGATCACCGGAGCCCAGCAGGTCGAGGCTGCGGTGGCCGGGAGCGGCCACTGCACTCCAGTCTGGACGACAGAGTGAGACTCCAACGCCAAAAAAAAAAAAAAAAATATATATATATATATATATATATATATATATATATATATACACATATATATGAAAGAAAGGCAAAGGAAGAGTTAAATACAATAAATTTTAAAGTCAATGCTGATAATGTCTCAGCATTGTTCAAAATACATGTGAAAACAAAATATATGGCAACTGTTTCGGGGTTCTCAAGACCACCCATGTCTTCAGTAATTCAGTAGACCTCATAGAGTCAGCATATAGCTGGCTCCATGGGTCAAACTTATGACAATAACATGATCAGGACTCCTAGCTTGTTCATTTAGGGAAAAAGAGAGAGGCTGTCTTGAGTATTACATATGCAGGTTTCCCATGGAGGATCGTACAGGGTGTACCCTGCCTATAACAAGGCAAATACAATACATATGCAGTGTTTCTGCCTAAGAAAGCCTACTTAAGACTCAGAGTTAGATTTTTTTACTGGGGGCTGGTCTTGTGAACATATTTTGCTGACTTGCCAACATTCCAGACTCTCAGAAGGAAAGCAGGTGTTCACCAAAATCACGTTATAGACACAGAAAAATTTATCAGTTAGAGAACAGTTCAGAATCCAAGATTCCAGATTCTAGCCAAGGGTCGACCTTGTAAGTAGGTCCTTGTAAAGATCTCAGTCTCAGGCCTGCTTTAACTCTTTTCTGTGTAGTAAAAGTGGAAAGGATAAAATAAATTGAAACACTTACAAGGTTCTTTTATTGCCCAGCAAGTGATAAGAAGTTGTAATTCTTAGAGTAGCAATTAAAGAAATAACTAGGGATTGAGACCCCAAAATGTATTAGCTAAGAAAAATGAAATTATATATAAATATCTGGTTGATACAAAAGAAAGCAAGAAATGAGAAATTAAAAAAATAAAATTAAAAAGCAAATTGGTAGATATAAACCCAAAGATATCACATAGCTCACCATCACACAAAGATTAATAAACTGGAAAAATGATCAAATAAAAAGACAAACAAAACACACCAAAGCCCAACTGTATGATATTTATAAATGATATACTTAAATATACTTAAAGATACAAAAAGATTTAAAGTAATGAAACGAAAAAGATGTACCTCATAACACACCAAAGAAAATTGATAATATTAACATCATATAACAGGATTCATCCAACAAGAATATATAACAATTCTAAATTTATATGCACCAAATACTAAATGTACAGAAAAAAAATGGATATATACTATTAAAATGCTGTAACTTACGATTGCAAATGACTAGGGATACCTTTAATAAAATATTGAAGACTTTAACATTGAAAACTAAAAAAAATATGATTGAGAATGATTTTACTATGTCCTAAATAAATGGAGGAAAGCACCAAGTTTATTGATTGGGAGTAATGCTGTAAAAATATCAATTTTCCCCAAATTAATCTATAGAGTCAAGACAAGCACAATAAAAATTCCCAAAATAGCTAGAAAGAGTACAATCTCATACTAAATGAATAAGTCTGGAGGATTTTACTATCAGACATCAGTCTTAGAGGAATCTATATTAATCAAAACTGCATGGTATAAGTGTAAATAATAAATAGACCATTGAAACAAATCAGCAATATAGAAACTGGCTACACAATGTGTTGTCATCTGATTTAGGCAGTGTTGTGGGAAAAAAAGATCATCTTTATCTTTTTTAAATTTTAATTTACAATAATTTTGTATATTTATGGGATAGAGTGTGATATTTTGCTATTGGTGTCTATTGTAGAAAAACCAAGTCAATTTAAATAACATATCCATTATGATAAAAAAAATGCAGTACATATACACAATGGAATTGTATGCAGTTATAAAGAAGAGCAAACATATGGACTTCATAGCAACTTGAATGGATTTAGAGTCTATCACACTCAGCAATGAATCACAGAATCAAAGAACAGAGTACTATATGCAATAGAGTACTAAACTTATCCCTCCTATCCAGCTGAAACATTGTCCTCTTTGATCACCATATTATTTTACCCCATTCTCTCCCCTTTCCCCCAATTTTTGGTTACTACTAATGTGCTTTCAGTGTCTATGATTCCCCATATAAGTGAGATCATGCACTGTTTGTCTTTCTGTTTCTGGCTTATTTCACTTAGCACAATGTCCTTCAGGTTCATCCATGTTGTTGCAGATAACAGAATTTCCTTCTTTTTTTTTTAAGGCTGTTTAGTATTTCATTGTATATACGTACCTTTTTTTTTTTTTTTTTCACCAACTCATCCATTGGTGGACACTTAGGCTGCTTCCATATTTTGCCTATTGTGAATAGTACTGCAATGAACATGGAAGTGTAGATACTTCTTTGACATACTGATTTAATTATTGTGGGTATAACCCCAGAAGTGCCTTTTAAATTAATTTTACTTGATCAGGTGACTGGGAGAGGGTATTTGGGAACTTTCTAAGATGTAATAAATGTTTCTCATTTGACCTGGATTATAGTTACACAAATGTACACATATGTAAAAACTTGTTCAGCTGTTCACTCAATACGTGTGCACTTTACTCAATAAAATAACATAAAACTATGTTTTATAAAATACTATATATTGAATTAACTTGTTAATACTATATGTTAAATTAAATAGGAATTACTTTCTGTTGATGGAATCCAGCAGTAATACAAGGTTCAAAGATAAAAACTCATACAGAACGTCTGCCATTTGATAGCTAGTAATGGACTCACTGAGCACAATGAAGAATTAGTATCCCAAAGGTAATTGTGTTGATATAAAACAACACTAGAAATTGAATATGTATTGGCCACATAGGTGTGCATTCAAATAGAAAGACTAAAAAGAGTATTCAGATTTTCTCTTAGCAATAATTATTCTTAAAAATTATTGAGACATGCTACTTGGTAACCATGCCTTGGGGGAGAGATTATGTCCTAAATATTGGCTATCGAGTGACTGGAGATTTGACAAAGTGTCAGAAATGACTTTGAATATGTAAAGTTTGAGAAAATATAACAAATGTATATACTATGAACTTTCCAAGTGTTAATATTGAAATGTTAGTATGGAAAATGGATAAACTTAATTCCAAATACAAACACTAAATTTAATATATATAAAATATTATTAGACCAATTTACTCATACTTAATAATGAACATACATCATAATCAAATTCATTTTACTCTAGAAAATTAAGTTTGTTAACATTTGAGAAATAATAATTTTGTCTGCCATATTAGCAGATTTAAAAGGCAACATACTATGAACACGATAGATACAGAATACCTGCTAAATTATAGAGTAAATTAAAATTCTATTTAAGACTCTAAGTTTTTTGAAAACTGGAATTAAAAGAAAACTCATAGCTCAGTAAGAACTATCTATAGAAGTTTATAGAAAACATATTATTTAATAGTGAAATACTGAAACGTTTCATTTTGAAATTTGGTTTAAAAAAAACAATACTAGCCCCATTATTCACATTTCAATTTAACACTGTCTTATAGATTCTATTCACTGTATTAGGCAGATAATAATAATCATTAAATGGGAAAGGAATGTTAAGAATCATGTACTTTACAAATGATATACTTGCGTATGCAATTATTTTTTAAAATTATCTCATAAATTGTTAAAATTAATATGTAATTCAAATTTCTGTTATGGATGTATAGATAAAATATATGCTGTAGACAGGTAGATTACTAGAGACTAAACTGTAGACTGTAACAGCTAAAACATAATTTAATGCAACATAAGAAATCACATACTTAGAATAAATCAGAGTCCTAAAAATTTGGTGTGGAAAGCAATAAAGTAACAAAATGAGAAAATTTTAGGAAGACCTAAAAAAATATTCAGACATAACAATCACTATTTGGAAGAGTTATTATTATAATAATGGTCATTTACTGAGATTTTATTTATAGTTTCAATGCAATTTCATTGAAAATTCCAATATTTTCTTCTTTTAAACAATTGTGTATATTATTTCTTTTGTAGAAGTCAACAAGTTGATTCAAATTTGTAGGAAAACACAACGACCAAGTGTAGGCATAATACTTTTGAAGAAAAAATAGAGGCAGGGCTTGTTCTATTGCATATTAAGACCGTTTATACAGCTTCAATAATCAATACCGTGTGGTATTAGGCAAGGGTGGACATGTAGGTCAATGGAACAGAACAGAGGAAACAAAAAATATGATTATATGATCGCTTAATTTATGATCAAGTATTACCTAACCAATTAACCTATGAAAAAATGCATGGCTTTACTACTAAGGAAGGAAGTGTGGATTAAAAGAACGGGGATAAATCGCTGCATATCTTTTAGCAAAAATCTCTTCTTTTGCAAAAAAAAAAACCAAACTAAAATTAATAATGTCGATATTAAGTAATGACAAAAGTTCAGAACAAAAGACATTCCAATACTCTACAAATTAGACTGTAAATTGGTACAATATTTTGAAAAACTAGCATTTTAACAAAAAATTTTTTATCTAAAAAAATGTAGTTACCAACCTGTGACAGTCCAGTAATTCCTCCCCCATATATATTCCTAACAGAATTTCTTTAAGCCTGGGTGTAGAAGTATAATACTGTCATGCATCACTTAGCAATGGGGATATGTTGTGAGAAATGTGTCATTAGGTGATTTTGTTGTGAGAACATTACAAAGTGCACAAACCTAGATGGTGTGGCCTATGACAAACTGGCTACATCAGACTGCTTACTGCTCTTAGGTTACAAACCTTTAGAGTTTGGTATTATACTGAATACTGTGGGCAATTGTAACATAGTGTAAATATTTTATATATAGACATATCTTGGCACAGCGAAGATACAATAAATATAGGGTATAAAAGATTTTAAATGGTATATTTGTACAGATCACTTACCATGAATGGAACTTGCAGGACTGGACTGGAATTTGTTCTGGGGGAGTCAGTAAGTGAGTAGAGAGTGAATGTGAAAGCTAGGACATTACTGTTCATGACTATGGACTTTATAAACTGTATACTTGGGCTAAACTAAATTTATTTTTAAAATATCTTCTCAGTGATAAATTAACCTTAGCTCACTGTAACTTTTTTACTTTATGAACTTTGAAATTAAAACGTAGACTCTTGAGCCGGGCTCGGTGGCTCAGCCTGTAATCCCGCACCTTTGGAAGGCTGAGGTGAGTGGATTGCCTGAGCCCGTGGGTTTGAGAACCACCTGGGCAGCGAGATCTCATCTCTACAATAAATCAAAAAATCAGCCGGGCATGGTAGCGCGTGCCTGTAGTTCCAGTTACTTGGAAGGCTGAGGTGGAAGGATCGCCAGAGCCCAGCAGGTCGAGGCTGCACTGGCCGGGAGCGGCCACTGCACTCCAGTCTGGGCAACAGAGTGAGACTCCAACTCAAAAAAATAAATTAAAAAATAAAATAAAATAAATAAATAAAACATCAACTCTTTTGTAATTACACTTAACTTGAAAACAAATGTACAAAAATATTGTCTTTTTTAAATATCATTTAGCTACAAACCTTTTTCCTATTTTAATTTTTCCTCATAGTTGTTAAACACGAAGACACAGACACATACTTTATAACTTAGGCCCACATAGGTCAGAAACATCACTAGTAAAGTCCTCCACCTCCACATTCTGTTCAAATCATCGTGGAGCTGTCATCTCCCATAATAATACCTTCTTCTGGAATACTTTCTGGAGGACCTGTTCAGGAGTCTTCTTGAGAAGATGTTGTGGAAGGGGGCTTAAAAAGACATCCACAATGTCAAAAATTAAGCTAAGCATGTACTCAACCTTTGCACAGTCATAAAGTTCCCTTCCTGGAAACTGGCAATAGCATCTGCTGGCTAAGTTAAACTGTTTAACAGCTTTTTTTTTTTTGCTTCTGTGAACCCTGTGAGCATTGCTTGAAAAGTACCTAGGCCTCCAGGATGTTGCAGTGTGGCCCACTTTGGAAAGGCCCAATGTGGTTTTGCCTCATTAAAGTGAGCCCCTACAGCTAATGGAGGCCCTTTGCTGTGGGACTGTCATGTCCAGCAGGCAAGTGGCCACTGGCACGGCTCTTGTCTAATAAACCTCTCTTTTTTATAACTTGTACTTTTGGTGTCAGTGTCTGTGAATTAAGCACTCGGTCCCTATTTCATCTGGGGGCTTGCCCAGGAGATCCGAGAGCTTAATCCTCAGCCCCAATCACCAGCTGACCTTGTGGGTCTGCATACCTATGAACCTCAGTGTTCATCTGGCCTGGTGAGTCTGTGGACTTGCAAATGACTGATTGTCGTCTCTCGCAGACTCACAATGTCCCCAGAGCCCTCTGAGAGGTGAGTCAAGTTCCTGTTTTGTTTGTGCACACTTCTGGCTGGATCCACAGGAAAGCTGGATGCAGCACTAATTCCTGGGTCTGAGGTCCCAGTGAGAGTCACTGGGCCCTCCGGTATCGCCCTCAGGCAGTTAGGTTTGTCTGTTCAGTTTGTGTTATTGTCTTTATTTGTTCAGTGTTAGTCACTGTGGTGTCTGTCATTGCTATCGATATTATGGGGCAGCAATGCTCTAAGCCTGACACCCCTCTGCAGCTGGTTTTGTGCCACTTCAAGGATTTCCAAGGAGTGGCACAGCAGCCAAGTTATCAGGTAAACCAAGGAAACCTAACTACCTTTTGTTCCCTCGAATGGCCCACGTTTCCTAATTGCAGCTGGCCACCGGAGGGGACCTTCAACCCTGCCATAATGGGGAAGGCCCAACAGTTCGTCTATCGATGCCACCCAAACCAGATCCCGTGCATCACTGCCTGGTACCTCCTGGTAATGCAGCAGCCATCATCGATGAAGAAAGCTGAAAAGAAAGCTAATTCTTCTCGTGTTTTAGCCCTACAAGAAACTCCAAAAGCCAAACTTCCAGTCCTCCAGAGCTCACAGGAAGACAATGAAATTCCCCCACCCTACTCTACATCTGAGCAGGAGCAGGGGACCCACAAGGCTCTCAGCCCATCACTCACCAGGAGTGGGTCCTCGTATCAGCCCCTTTATCCCCCTCTTCCCCATGCATCTCCTGAGGCCCAACTGCCCCTGATAAACTGACTAGCCCTGACTCGTCTTTGGGGAACTCAGAACCACAAACTTCCACAGTCCTCCCCCTGAGACAGGTCCCAGGACTAGAAGTGGGAGGTTTAGGAGGCCAGCCCTTTATGGTTTATATCCCTTTCTCTACTAGTGATCTTTACAATTGGAAGCACCAAAGTCGGCACTCTCTGAAAAACCTCAGAGCCTCATAGGCCTTTAGAAACTATTTTCTTCACCCACCAGCCCACTTGGAATGACTGCCAACAGCTCCTCCAAGCCCTTTTTACTGCGGAGGAAAAAGAACAAATCCATCAGGAGGCAAGGAAATTGGTCCTGGGACCAGACGGCAAACTGGCAGAGCAGGACTACGTGGACCGTGTCTTCTCTACTGAGAGGCCTAATTGGAACCTGAACACTGATCACGGTAGGGAGTGTCTCACCACCTATCGCCGGACTCTAATGGGGGTCTCCAAGTCACCGCCAGGTGGCCCACAAATTTTTCTAAAGTAAATAAGGTAACGCAGGGCCCACAGGAATCTCCCACAGCTTTTCTGGAATGCCTAATGGAGGCCTATCAGACGTATACTCCCATAGACCCAGAGGCTCCAGAAAATTGGAGGGCTTTAGTTATAGCCTCTGTCTCCCAATCGGCCCCTGATATAAGAAATTGCAGAAAATTGAAGGATTTAAAGGGAAAAGTTTATCAGAATTAACTGAGGTAGACCAGAATGTCTGTAATAGCAAGGACTCACTTGAAGACCAACAAACCAAAAATATGGCCAAAATAGTAGCAGCAGCTTTACAGGAAGTTAAACCCAAGCAGCTAACAGGGAAAAGAGGAACTGGCACCGGGCAAAAAACTCCACTAGCAAAAAAATCCCTAACTGCCCAGCGCATTCAGGCTACAGAAGGCATCCCGGCCCCAGAAAGCAAAAGACAGGTCCGGAAATTCTTCGGAGCTGTAAAATACTGCCGACTATGGATTTCTAAGTTTGCTAAACTCACAAAACCCCTCTATGAAATAACCAAAGGACCAGAAGCTAATTTTAAATGAACACCATAAGGGGACAAAGTTTTCCAAGCCCTTAAAAATGCCCTGGTCTCAGCTCCAGCCCTGGCCTTGCCATATGTTGAAAAACCTTTCCACCTTTATGTGGATGAAAGTTGAGGCATCGCCCGGGGGGTCCTAACCCAAAAGCTCAGTCCATTGCCTACCTGTCAAAAAAACTGGACCCGGTAGCCTCGGGCTGGCCGTCCTGCTTGTGGATTATAGCAGCCATTGGCATGTTAGTAAAGGACTCAGACAAACTAATATTGGGGCAGAATCTGACTCTCACAGCCACACATGCCATGGAGTCTTTACTCTGAGGGGTCCCTGACAAATGGATGTCGAACACCCGAATAACTCATTATCAAGCGCTGCTTTTAGATCAACGCTGCATCAAGTTCCAGCATACCCCCAGCTTAAACCCCACAACTTTACTACCAGAAGAAAGTCCCATGGGGCCACTGCATTGTTGTTATGAAACAACTGAGTTCCAGAAGATGCGTTGAGACCTAACCGATGTCCCGAGAACAAACCCCAACCTAACACTTTTCTCGGATGGCAGCACTTTCATTCAGAATGGGTTTAGGTATGCAGAGGCAGCAGTGGTCACTTACGGGGAACTATTTGGTTTTTTTTTTGTTTGTTCGTTTGTTTTTTAGTTGGAGTCTCATTCTGTCACCCAGACTGGATGGCACCCTCCCAGCCACCTCAGCCTCGACCTGCTGGGCTCCAGCAATCCTTCTGCCTCAGCCTTCCAAGTAGCTGGAACTACAGGCACACGCTACCATGCCTGGCTAGTTTTTTATTTATTGTGGAGATGAGCCTCTTCTGCAGGAGACATCACCCAAAAAGCAGAACTGATTGCCCTAACCGAGGCCCTAAAAGCAGGTGAAGGAAAAATTGTCAACATCTACACTGACGGCAGGTACGTGTTTGCAACTGCACACGTTCATGAGACAATTTACAGGGAGCAGGGATTGCTCCCTGCAGAGGGGAATACTATAAAAAATAAAGCGGAGGTCTTAGACCTCCTGGCAGCAATATAGGCCCCAAACAAGTCGCCATCATGCATTGCCTGGGCCACCAGAAAGGAAACTCAAAAGAGGCAATAGGAAATAGAAAAGCAGATCAAGCAACCAGAGAAGCTGCTTACCGCAGAACCACCTGCCTGCTGGCGCTGCCTCCTCCAGTTCTATGTGAGTCACCAAAATATCAGAAGAAGACCTCTTCACTGCACAAAAATTGCAGACAACCTCAAACCCAGACGAATGGTTTCAACTTCAGAACGGCAGAACCTTCCTCCCTCAACTCCTGGGACAACAAATCCTAAGGCAGCTCCACGAAGGTACTCATTTGGGAAGGACAAAACTGAACTTGTGAGAAAAGAATTCTCTCTCCCTCATCTGGACCAGCTCACTCAGGAGCTCATTCAAGGCTGCGTGTCATGCCAGCAGACTAATAATGCTAAGGTCAGTGAATCCACCCAAGGGGTCCGAGATAGGGGACTAACCCCGAGGAGACATTGGAAAATAGAGTTTACAGAGGTCAAACCTGGGCAAAATGGATATAAATACCTACTGGTCTTGGTAGACACCTTCTTGGGATGGGTCAAGGTATTTCCTACAAAAATTGAAACTGCTTCTGTGACAGTAAAGAAGCTCTTAAATTCGACATCATACCAAGATATGGTCTACCTATCTCAATAGGCTCAGATAATGGCCCAGCATTTATTTCTAAACTTATTGAAGGTATTGCAAAAACCTTGGGGATAAATTGGAACTTACACTGTGCTTATCATCCTCGGAGTTCAGGACAGGTAGAAAGAGTGAATCGAATGCTTAAAGAGACCTTGACCAAATTAACTCTGGAGACTGGTGAAGGTTAGGTAACACTCCTTCCCTATGCCCTCTTAAGGGCTAGGTGTACCCCCTACATCAAGGGTCTAACTTCCTTCAAAATTGTGTTTGGACAGCCCCTGCCGTTACTTCCAAAAATTGGACTGGAAAAAGCACTAGAACTGTCTAACCATAATTTGCTTCAGTCACTGCAGGCTCTTCAAACAATTCAGCAAGCTGTCACTGAGACCGTGCAGGCAGTCTTCCGGAAACCGGTTCCAGAACATCTACACCCGTTCCAGCCCAGTGACCAAGTCTAGATAAAATGGCACAAAGCTGAGGCTCTCACCCCAAGGTAGAAAAGGCCCCACTTAGTAATCCTTACTACTCCTACGGCCTTCAAAGTCAGTGGTGTCTGCCCCTGTATTCATCATTCACAAGTAAAGGCAGCCACCATCACACCCCTGGAAACATGGAAAGTCATCAAACCAACTACTGGAGAAGATCCTCTAAAGATAAGACTTTTGCGGGCCCGGTATCTTAATCATATTCCTTGTATACTTTCCCCAGCTTGAGGCCTATTGGCCTAACCCACATAATCCCTATACTCCAGGGAACTATTACTGGGAACTGAGAAATATCATCAATGGGACTGTAATTGCCACCTACAGAGGAAGCAGACAGCCTGTCTTTAATTTTAACCTTTGTAAATTATGGCCAGGTCTAACCCTCGGGGACACACACACTGATGAATGCAGCACCTTAGCTTATGAAAAAGGATTTAAATCTGTTGGTTTTTATGCTAGCCTGGCATTGGGACCAGCCTGTTGCCACAAAGCAGGACAATACCACTGTGCTGCATGGGGATGTGAAGCTATTGCTCCTTGGAAAAACCGAGACCCATACAAAAACCTTCTTGGTTATGTTAAAAATAGTGTGTCATCAGTAAAATTAATGGTCCTCAGAACTCAATATAATCCCCTGTATAAAAAGTCCATGATTTGACTCCAGGAACAACTGAAAGGGGGCTTAAAAAGACATCTATAATATCAACAATTAGGCTAAGCATGTAGTCAGCCTTTGCACAGTTAAAAAGTTCCCTTCCTGGAAACTGGCAACAGCACCTGCTGGCTAGGTTAAACTGTTTAACAGCTTTCTTTTCGCTTCTGTGAACCCCACTAGCATTGCTTGAAAAGTACCTAGGCCTCCAGGATGTTGTGGTTTAGCCCACTTGGAAAGTCCCAATGTGGTTTTGCCCCATTTAAGCAAGCCCCTACAGCTAATGGGGGTCCCTTGCTGTGGGACTGTCATGTCCAGCAGGCAAGTGGCCACCAGCCCAGCTCTTGGCTAATAAACCTCTTCTTTTTATAACTTTTACTTTTGGTGTTGGTGTCTGTGAATTAAGTGCTCGGTCCCTATTTTCAATGTCACTCTTTTCAGAAATATGTCCGTGGTAGCTTGCTTGGTTTCTTTCTTCTTTTCATCATAGGTTGGTTTATAAGCAGATAATGCATGAATGCTCCTCCCCATGAATTAAAATCTTTTGGTGTTTGGTTCTTGAGGTCTGCAAAAGTTCCTGCTAAACTCTTCACTGCCAATGTTCTTGGAGGTTCTTCTTTTTCTTTCCTTATGGTTGGCTTTCCTTGCCTCTTCTTAAGATATATGTTCCTGCTTTATTTTAATCTTATAGCACCACTGTCACACTGTCATATGTATAGACTTTCAGTGACGAAAACATTGCTATGCAGTGCACGACTGTAATGACTTCATATTGACTATATAACAAGTGCCACAGACTAGCAATTGTTTCAGCAACACTGTGAAATATTAGTCTCATCCATATTAAATCTGAAATAATTTATAAAACTAGACTGGGTACACTTTGTTTATAAGTGGCAAAAGCCAAACAATTCTCTTAAACCCTATACTGTTTGCTTATGGCTTATTTATACAGCTATGCTGTGCACTAAATTTTAGGTTGACATCACAATTAATATTAATTAGATTTTTAAAAATTGGATGGTTTACTCATATCATAGTAATCTTAGCTTCAGTTTTATGAGACTGTTTTTTATTGTGTATCACCATTATTACAATAAGAAAAATATAAGAATAAAAATGTATTAATTATTACATTGCAATAAATAGATAATATTGTGTAAGCTTCACTATGACTATTTTGAACCTTTTATTCCTTAAAATCTTTTGCCAGAAGATAAAACTCCTGGGTTCTTGGACTTCACACTCTAAATTTGTTCTTCAGTCAGCATGTGGTAGCACAATAACTGAAATGTAAAAGTCAATATTTGCCCTATCTTTTTATTACTATCATTTTACCCAAAAGAGATCCTGACAATTTAGTCTCTTAGTATCACTATTCACTACATTTCTTTTATAGGCATATTGTAGAATCTATTAGAATTCAAGAAGATGTGCCATCAGGATTTATGTCCTTTTATTTTGGTCATTGATGGAGCTAAAAATTGATGTCCCACATATACGCCCTTAGAATGGTGGATAATTAGGTACTAAAACATTCACTTTGGAAGATACTTGAATTATTGTTTTATTTTTAACACATATTTCTGTAATATTTAATTTTTGTATATTTTACACCAGAAAAAGCTGAAGAAAAATAAGGAATCTTTTATTATTTATTTTAAAAGAGAGACTCATCAAAAATTATTGATAATGATCTATAATTTTCATGTATGTTGTTTTCAAAGACTGGGTTCAGAGAAGTAAGCATTTCATAAAGACATCTCTAAGAGTTTGCCTTCATAAAATAATCTTCAAAACAAATATGTCTTTATTTGAATATTTCCCCACCCTCAACAAATTCCTTCTAGTTTCTCTTGAATGGGTCTTGCAAAAACTTGTTGACTTGATCATTTATGATGAATTAACATTTTTTCTGTCATTTGCATAAATGAATTATTCATCCCATCTGAGTTCTAGTGATCTGTCTGTAAGGAGAGAATAAAATATATTTCTAAATGAGGTGACGAAGAGTAAATGTGGTACCACATGAAAAGCACTTAGTAATGTGAATTAAACTAGGTCTTCATTCAAATTTTCAATTTCCTGGCCTGTTTTAACGACCTTAATGTTCATTCAGGAGAACAAAATTTGGTGCCCTCTCATGTTCTAACTCCCAGAAACAGAATACAGTTTTTAAAATTTATAACACATAAATAGAAAACTATGGTTTAAAGTAATTATAACTGAATTACATGTTAATTATTCAGATTTAAATATTTCACAGTTTTCATAAATCACAACCTCACTTTGTACCCCATAAATATATACAACTCTAATTTGTCAATTTGCCATTAAAAAATTAAAAAGCATAGAGAATGTGAAAAAAATAGTTTTCTATTTCAATACTATAGTTCCAAAGATATTGGAAAATATTTTTAATTAGTCTCAAAAATTGAGACGACGAATCTCATTGTATACATTCAGAGAATTTAATATTTATCTACTAGCAATATCAGCAATATATCGGAATATTTTAATTCTAAATTGAGACAGAACTCTTGCTTTATATCTTCAGAATGTTATTTAATGAACTACAGTCATGCAATTAAAATAATTTTAAATTCTGCATTCATTATTCACCAGAAGTTATACTATTTACAGGTTTGTACTGCTCTCAGACAACTAAGAATTTAGCATTTAATGATATGTCTATTAAATTAATCTATTATAGAGACTTGTTAAAAGTCACATATTCAAATTATTTGAGAACTATTCATTAACTTTATTTATTAAATAATTTCCTAAGTGTATTTTCTCTAACTTTGAAAGGTAATTTCTATACTAAAATGGATTTTACATTACTTTTTTTCTCACTTTTTTCCCTCAGGTTAAAGCAATTAATAAGTTAACAATTTTACACACATTTAAAAGCTGAATTGATTCACCTAATAATATCAGTTTTATTTCTGAAAGTTTTTTTCATTGTGTCTATTTTACATTTAAAAAATTGTATTCAATGGAAATAATTACACAAGCCATTATAATACCAACTGTTTTGCATCACAGTCAAGTTTAACTGTGGCTTACTAACAAAACTTGTGTGAAACTAACATGTTCTGCTTTGATAAAGTCATGATCTGAGAATAGCAAATTACCTGAAATAAAATCATGAAAAAAGAAATCATTGCTTTTAAACACATCTACTTCTGTTCCAACCATGGTACTATTTTTTATTACATGTAAAATGTATTGTGCTGATTATACAATAGCTTGGGAAACGTTTTAAAATATTTTATATATCAATGAATTAAGCAATAGGAAGATTCAAGATTTGATTTTTTAAAATTTCTGTCTATTTCTTAATATGCTTTACTTAGAGCACATAAGTTATTTTTACATCTTGCAGTTGAGATTTTTCTATCAATTAAGAAAATATGCTACTTTTTATAAAAATTATTTCTAAATATTTTTCTCTTCAAGTCATAGGACTTATGTTTGTATTTGACTATTTTAAATATAATTATAAAATTTGATCATAAGCTTTGTGAGTTGCTTTCAAGAAATCAGTAGTTAAATTTCTTATGTCCTAGTATGATGAAAAAGTAGATTAGGCTTCTCAATCATGGATGTAAACAGAAGTGAAATGAAAGTATACATATCTGAAAAAAATATTAAACTGATGTAAGAAACTACTGAGAAAAGACTCATTTCTATAGGAAGAAATTCACAGTCTGTGTGGAAAATTTACAACCATAATCGGGGATGCTTTGGAGGACTACTTCACTAAATTGTCCACTTAGGAAAAACTTTTCTGCACTAGCTCTCTCTCTCTCAGTAGCCACTGAGTTCTCTGCATTTGTTCTATAATAAATAATAATACTCAATGTATATGTGGATGTTGGTTTCAAAGAGGCAGTTCACCTCAATGGGAGACTGACCTGGAAACACACTATCTTGGAGCTAAACTCTATCTTTCCAGAGCACCAAGGAGGACAGAACTAAGATTTGTGTTTCTTCTCAAAGAAATAAGGAATAACATTTTTATCATAGAAGTTATCCTGAATCAAATGGAAATGATGTGATTCAATATAAAAATTAAATTAAAAATTCAAGAGATTGGAGAAATGGAATAATTATAGCCAAACATATAAAACCTTATCAGAAAGAGTTAAAAAAAACTGATAAAGATATGAGAAGCATTAAATAAATAATAATGCTTACACTATAAGACAATATGATCAAAAGCCATTTTATAGGTGTCCAAATAAAGAGAAATAAGAAAAATGAAAAATTCACATTTCTAAGAAAAATTTTTAAAAATATTTAATATAGGATGAAATATTTTAAAATTTCAAATACATTTTTTAAAATGATTATTATGTTGAAATTAACTCAGATTCTATCACTTAATACCTCATCTCTTGATTTAAATAAAAACATACGTAAGTCATGTTGAAAGGCAAAAAAATGCAAGAGGCAGAGGTAAATATTAACCACACTCATATGACAAATATGTTAGAATTGTCAGACAAAAAATTTATTATAATCATGATTAGAACCACACTCAGATATGACAAAAATGTTAGAATTATCAGACAAAAAATTTAATATAATCATGATTAACATGATGAGGGCCCCATTAAAATAGAAGTAGAGAGTAGCAAGAACAGATAAGAAATGTTAGCAGATACATGGAACTCTAAGAAAAAAAATCAAAAGCAAAAGTTAGATACAAAAAGTATTGCTACAGTAATAAAGAATGTCTTTAGTGGGCTCTTCGGTAGATTGGACATGGTCAAGGAATGAGTTAGTACAACTAAAAATAGATCAATAGAAACTTCTGAAACTGAAATGCAAAAAGAAAATAAAAGAATAATGAAACCAAATCAACTAAACAAACAAAAAATCCCCAAAACAGAACATCCAAGAACGGTGAGGCAATTTCTGAAATGGTGTAACATATGCATAATTGAATACAAGAAGGAAGAAAAATAATAAAGC
Source organism: Cephalopachus bancanus (assembly GCA_027257055.1). NCBI lineage: Eukaryota > Metazoa > Chordata > Mammalia > Primates > Tarsiidae > Cephalopachus > Cephalopachus bancanus. The sequence goes on from JAPVLO010000138.1 coordinate 6,112,172, forward strand.
AGAAAAAAAAATCTTTGAAGAATGGTCAATAATTTTTCAATGTTAATGAGAACCACCAAATCATAGCTCGCAGTAACACATCAAGCAAAACTTTACCTAGAAATAATTCAATACATCCAAACTATAGAAAAACAAACAGAAAATCTGAAAGAACAAAAAAGAAAAATATAAAAGCCCTTACCAATAGAGAAATAAACATAAAATTAGAGTGTATTTCATGTGAGAAACCATAAATGAAAGAAGATAATTGAATGAAATACTTAAAGTATTGATGAAAATAAAGCACCAAAGTTTACATCCAGCACAATTATCCCTCATCAGTGGAAGAGAATACTTTTCAGATAAAATAAAATCAGGGGTATTCAGCAGATGTGGCCTTCAAGAAACATTAAGGAAAGTTCTTCAGAAGAAGGAAACCTAAAGAGCATCAGAGAAGGAATAAATGAAGGTAAATTAAGGTGTTTATACCTATTTTTAATTAAGCTACAAGTTAACTTTTAAAAAATAATAGTAAAAACATACTGGTTAGGGGTATCACACGGATCAAAGAAATAAATATTAATGATGTCATAAGTAAAAAGAGTTATAACATATGAAGTCATATAGTGTAATTTTCCTCTTTTTTGAGCTGGGGTCTCACTCTGTCATCCAGGCTGGAGTGTAGTGGCACAAACATAGCTCACAGCATCCTCGACTTCCTGGGATGATGTGATCCTACCATCTCAGTCTCCTGAGTAGTTGGGATTATAGGTGCATACCACCACACCTGAGTTATTATTATTATTATTATTGTAGAGATTAGCTCTCACTATGTTAACCAAGCTGGTCTCATACTCCTGGATGCAAGCAAGCAATCTCCCTGCCTCACCTTCTAGAGTGCTAGGATTACAGACATGAGCCACCCTACCTGGGCTATGGTGTAATTTGAGTCCAATGCCTTAACCACTCAGTCATCACAGCCACTATAGTACAATTTGAAAGTAGACTAATATACTCTTAATAATTTGACTGTACATGAATTCTTGGTAATCAACAAGGACAATCTAACATAGGGAACATGCTATAAAAGTGTCCACCAGGTCAGGCTCGGTGGCTCAGCCTGTCATCCCAGCACTTTCGGAGGCCAAGGTGAGTGGATTGCCTGAGCCCACAGGTTCGAGATCCACCTGGGCAACCTGGTGAGATCTCATCTCTACAATAAATCAAAAACTAGCCGGGCATGGTAGCACATGCCTGTAATTCTGGCTACTTGGAAGGCCAAGCCAGAAGGATTGCGAGAGCCCAGCAGGTTGAGGTTGCAGTGACTAGGAGCGTGCCACTGCACTCCAATCTGGGCAACAGAGTGAGACTCCAACTCAAAAAAAAAAGTGTCCCCCAAATGACATGAATAAACAGTTTATATAAAAAGAAAACATAAATTGCATACAAGTATATGAGAAAATCCTACAAATTAAAAGAAAATTCTGCACATCAACAAAGGAGTAAAAATTTAATGGCCAACAATTCTGTAAGTGCTTAAATTTTTTTGTAATCACAAAAAAGCATATTAAGGCATCAATGACAGATCATTTCACAAATGACTGAAAGTTAGAAAAAAAGAGAATGATAAGTATAGGTCAAGAAGTAGGGAGTCTCAATTTATCAATGAATAGATGATAGATTGATTCAAGAAATAAACACATTAGAGATGATACCTATAAATGAACAAGTATCAGTAGCATCTGATCATCAGCCTCCCATTGAGGTAGACTGCCTCTTTGAAACCACCACTTAATATGTCTTACTTAGAATACATACGTTATTTTTACATTTTACAGTTGAGATTTTTCTATCAATGAAGAAAATATGCTATTTAAAAATTTTTTTCTAAACATTTTTCTCTTCAAGTCATAGAACTCATGTTTGTATTTGAATATTCTAAATATAATTATAAGACTGATCATACACTTTGGGAGATGCTTTCAATTTGAAGATAAAAATATGCAAACAGACATAGGAAATCAGTAGTTAAATTTCTCATTTCCTAGTATGATGAAAAATTAGATCAGGCTTCTCAATCATGGTTATAAACAGAAGTGAAATGAGAGTATACAAATCTGAAAAAAATAATATTAAACTGTTGTAAGAAACTGCTGAGAAAAGACTCCTATTTCTATAGGGAGAAATGTTTTATCTTGAAATTTGCATGGTATCCTATATTACTTAGCATATTTTTCTGTCTATACTTCTAACTTGGAAAGTAAGAAGTAAAACTGGATATTTTACTTCTATAATTCTTCCCGTCTCAGCCTTTGTGAGTTAGTTTGCTTGCATCTTTGGTTATTTGTTTATGTAGTCATAAGTATCTATTTGGTAAACACTATATGTTTATACTATGGGGAATACCTTCTAGAAGGTTCTACTTCTTTAAAAAAGTAAGACTATAAATAGATAAATGCAAGTAATAAAACCATACTTAATGTAGTTTAAATATGAGACATATAATTAGTAAAAAAAGGGGGGGTTAGATGACTGACACAACAAGAAAGAATGAGGTGTAATAACATCCATATTTAAGATAACTGACACTGTTGAATTGAAGTCTCAGATAAGTGCAATCTGAATCACATCTGTTGCTTCCTACACTTCAGAAATAAAACCCAAAAAAGTGAAGCACGGATTATGAGCCTAAATCAATGTTTACTTTTGCACCCTGTCTGATCAATTTAAATTAATTAAAAGTTTAGAATTACTTTAGAAGCTTATAAACTTTTATCTTAAAAAAACTCAAAAAATACCAACATTTTGGCTAAGTTTTACAAGGCAATTTTAATGGTTATTTTATTTAATTTATCCTTTTACATGGTAATTCACTGCTGAGATAATTTGACTTTGATATCTTTGGACTTTTTAGAGCACTGTTTGTAAAAAATATACCTAATTCCAAAAGTCAATATATTTTATATCAACACCACATGCAATTTAGCTTTTGTAATGTTTAGGGTTGACATTTTTATTTCCCATTTTCTCTCAGAAGCATTGAAATATATGATAAAAACTTACAACAGAAGTTAAAATAAAATCATTAATTTAGCATTTTATATAGGAAGAATCTATCCTACATTTTCACTTATCTTCCAAAAATCCTGTCTGTTGTGTCTGAGAGAGGTTTAACAATCCTAAAATAGGACAGATATTTTTCCCTGTCTAGAAAAATCATACTCCATCTTTCAAAACCAATGTAATCATCTTCAATGTGCCATCAAAAGGCCACATCACTAAACAACAGGTGCCTCAATTGTCAAAGCATAAACCTCACACCTGCCTAACTTACATAGATTTTAGGTATAAGAAGTAGCCATTAGCCAGGCTCAGTGGCTCAGCCTGCAATTCCACGCCTTTGGGAGGCTGAGGTGAGTGGCTTGCCTGAGCCCGCGGGTTCGAGACCCACCTGGGCAGCGAGACCTCATCTCTATAATAAAATCAAAAAATTAGCCGGGCATGGTAGCGCATGCCTGTAATTCCAGCTACTCGGAAGGCTGAGGCAGAAGGATCACTGGAGTCCAGCAGGTGAGGCTGCGGTGGCCGGGAGCGGCCACTGCACTCCAGTCTGGGTGAGCTAGTGAGACTCTGACTCAAAAAAAAAAAAAAAAAAAAAAAGAAGTAGCCATTTATTAATGTTGTTTAATGTTGTATGTCTCTTACTATGTATCCAATTTTTCTTTTATTTTTAAACAGCATTATTAACAGACAATTCACATACCATACAATTGACCCACTAAAAGTACAAAATTCGATTTTTTTAGCATGTCCACAGATATGCAACCATTACTACAACCGATTTTAGAAAATATTTATAACTGCAGAAATAAAAACCTGTAATTTTTCACTTTCACTCCTGCTATGACTTCATCTTCAATCTCCCTTAGCCCTTCAAAGTCACCAATATGCTTTCTGTCTCTACAGATTTTCCTATTCTGGATACTTCATGTTAATTAAATGTTATAATACATGGTCTTTGATAACTGCCTTTTTCACTCAGTGTAATAATTTTAAGGTTGATCCAAGTTATGCCCTGTGTCAGTAATTCATTCCTTTTTATAGATGGGTATATTTAATTTTGTGCATTTGGTACATTTTATGCATTTTATTTATCAGTTTCTCCATTGACGGACATTTGGGTGTTTTTACCTTTTGGATCTTAAGAATAATGCTTCTGTAAACATTCATGTAAATTTTTTATGTAGATTTTGTTTGTTTCTTTTGGAATATATACTAAAAGTAAATTGCTAGGTCATATGATAACACTATGTTTAATCATTTAAGAAGCTGTCAAAATGGTTTCCAAAGCAGCTGTTCCATTTCATATTCCCACCAGTAAGGTATGGGGATTTTGATTTCCTTACATTCTTGCCTAAGCTTACTTGTATCTGACTTTTGATTCTAGCCATCCTAGCGAGAGTGAAGTGGCATCTCATTGTGAGTTTTGTTTGCATTTCTCTGAGACTAATGATGTCAAACAACTTTCTTTGTGCTTACTGGGCATGGATACATTTTCTTTAGAGAAATGTCTATTCAGATCCCTCTTTAGTAATTTTAAAAACTTGGGTCATCTTTTTATTATTGAGATATAAAGGTGTGTTTAATTCTAAATACATAAACAGACATAATAGGCAACAAGACTGAAAAGACAACTCAGGATTATTGATGATGGCTGATAGAATATGGAGTTCCTGGAAGCTAGGTAAGTAATGAGTCAATGAGAGTATTGCTTGACATTGCTAACAACAACAGTAACAGGAACAAAAAATGAAAGTGAGAGAGAAGTATACTTTATGGTATACAATGGAATACCATAATCTCTCATCCGGTTTCTGGATCAAAGCCAGTTCTGAGACACATAGACCAATCTCGTGAGTGGGAATTTATATTCATCTGAAGAAAGACACAACAGCACAACTAATACAGACCTCAGTGGCAATTACTTCCATTCTTTCTTAAAAGAACTGATATTTAACAACAGAGTATATGTACATTGGATAAAACAGAACGCTCGATTTTCTCAAAATCTTTGGAATTGCAATATGCACTGACTGTCAAAAATGTCACCTGGGGACAAGTTTTGAGCTTTACTCTTTCGGTCTTGGCAAATTTAGGCTCTTCTAGACTATAAATCTTAGGGATGAGTATCTGAGGAATACAGAAGACACAGTGAGGTTTTATTAAATTTAACACTGTCATCACTGCCTGGTCATTTTTGCTTCTCATGCAAGAAGATGAAAAAGAGGATTATATTTGCAGGAATGATTCTTCCAATGTTCTCGCAAAGATTGGATTGCAGCTGCATATGGAGATTGGGGAGGATTTGTTTGGAAACCCAGAAGACTCACTAGGTTGTCTTTTAGATGTTGTGAATGAACATTTGTGCAACTACAGCCTATGCAAGCTTCAGACACTCTCAGATGAAGGTATTCTTACCTCATTGGGCAAACAATCTAGATGAGTACAGGTAGAGTAACAAGTCTCCCACCAGGTTAGTGAAGGGAATATGTCCACTGCTTGAATGCTTGAATCCTACGGGCCAGCTGGTGAGGCAAAGCTGTGGTACCCAACTGAGGAGCAGGTGCGTCTGAGAAGCCAAACTTCCTGCAGCATGCCTGGGAACATGCCAAGATAAAGAGTCTCATCACACATAGTAGGTAAAGAACCAGAAAATTAACTTAAAAGCAGCTTAGGGATGAGTGGCAGGATAGACCTCCGGAGATGTCCTGCTGCCATCCAGAAGTGCCCTGTATGTAAGTCCTAATAAGCTCATCTACTCATCAAGTTGGACTTGCTTGAGTCGGTTTTTATTTTCTCACTTCCTTTCCAGTATGGGGCAATATTTCTAAACTGAGAAGGAACTGGAAAAGGGCAGTCCCAAGTTTTCCTACGGATGGTCTATATGAAGTCCACTCTATCCTGTCACCAGTGTTGATCAATCACAAGTAGGATCAATCACAGACGGTCCTAAGGCAATAGTAGTATTTAGTATCTTCTTGTTCTATCGCTTTTTTAAATCTCCTCACACACTCCCAGTAATTACTGCCATAGAATCAGTTGTGATTGGTCCTAGTGGTGACTGGTCTTCACCAGTGACAGGGTAGAGGATACTTAATACAGATCTAATACAATAGGCTTTTATCTGAAACTTTTGTGTCACATTCATATCACCTTAGAATCCTCCAGTGGCTGCTTACTGGATACCTCTGTGCTCTCTATTTCCAGACGCACTTTTATTCCTTGGTCTCTACTCTTCTCATGCACAAAGCAGAAAATATTCAAGGACTGCCACCCCTACCATGAGAGCAGAGCCTCGAACAATTACATATGGGAGTTGGTTTATAAATACACTAGGTCTCTCTGTCCCTCAGCTGGAAAATATCTAAAATTCTTGACGTATATTCCTGTCAAGCAGCTGGAGCAAGCTCTAGTCATCACAGTAATACATGGCTTCATAACAATCTTTAATGGCTTCTTTCTAATCCCTGTCTCAGCACTCCATACTTCACTTAGTTTTCTAATGTACTATTTCTCAAAAAACTACTTGTCTTTAAATCTTTGTATCACAAACCAAGAATCACTTAGAGTCACACAGAAAAGTGTGAGGATCTATAATTCTACAATACAAGAAAGTAAAAAACTGATTAAAAAAAACCCAAAAAACAAACTAGCATAGATGGTGTAATGGTTACTGCTATGTACCAACTTGACCAAACTTTGATGCCCAGATGTTTGGTCAAACACTAGTCTAGATGTTGCTGTTGATACGAAATTTTCAGGTCAGTCTGGGCTTCCAAAGCGTCAACTCAATGGGTTGGCCCAGAGATGGTGGGTTTGAGAGGCTGGTCTGTCTAGCCCCAGAAATGTCAGCTCTAATGGGGTGGCAAACCAAGCCCTGAGAGTGTTGCTGGTTCGGTAGGCTGGCAAGCCTAGCTCCCTGGGTGTCTCAGCTTCAGAGTCTCACCTTCTTCCAGCAGCTCTCCTGTTCAGCGGCTCCCTCGGCTGGCAAGCCAGGCTCTGGGGTGGATGGCTCTGGGGTGGATGGCTCTTCGGCTTCCATGATCTTCTGCAGCTCTTCAGCTCGAGGTTCTTGTCTCGTGCCCAGGGAAGAACGAAGGACATGGACAGCCAGAAAGTGAGAAAGCAGGATTTATCCAGAGGGCAGAAAAGCTCCCAGAGTGGGAAGAGACCTGAAAGGTTTGCTGATTAGGAGCTGAAACCGCATGCTCAGATAGCCCTAAGACTGAGCTGATTGGTTACCACTAACTGTGAGATGATTGGTCAGCACTAGCTGTCCTGATTGGTCAGTACTGAGGATCCAAACAGCAGAAGGTAGGGGCCTCATGATGAGCTGATTGGTTGGTACTTGGCAGCAAGCTGATTGGTTGTTTTTTTGATCCCAGCAGTGAGTACTTAAGCTCTAGTTTGAGAGGCTGGCAGAGAACTTGTTTACCAGTGCTGATCCTGAGAGTCCTGCCAAAAGTTTGATACATTATTACCACCAGCCTTGTTATCAGAAGCCATCCTGTCTGCCTGCCTGCCTAGACTTTTTCTAGCTATCTCCTGTCTCCTGTGATAACATTCTTTAAAGATGTGATCAACATCTAAATTAGTAGACTTTGATTAAAGAGTAACATTTAGATGAGGAGACTTTGAGTAAAGCAGGCTACTCTCCATGATGTGAGTGCGTCTCGTTCAATCAGTTGAAGACCTTAAAAGCAAAGATTGAGGTTTCTAGAAGAAAAATCACTCAGACTCAAGACTGAAACATCGACTTTTGTCTGAGTGTTCAGTCTGCTGGTGGCTTGTTTTGTGGATTTCAAATTTGTCAGTTTAAAAGATTGAATATACATGTATATGTGTTTATATAGAGAGGGTGTGTATGTAGAGGAATATACTTACAGAAAATATATATTATATAGATACATATATAAAGAGAGAGAAAAATATTTATGCCATTAATTCTTTTTCTTTGAGAAACCTTAATGCATATGGACAGACAATATTAAAATTATTAGGCTATTTGAAAGTGGTTAAAACTTAATATTTTCTAAGCTTTAGGTAAGCTTAGAAGACTGGGCCTTCTTGGTTCCAAGGTCTCCCTTGAAAATTCCAACAGTTTCTCAAGATGTCAAGATGTGCAAACTATCAAATCTAGCCCTGTTGAAAATCTGCATTCCTGAGCTATTGTTGGTATTGGCCACTTCTCAGAAAAGTGTCAACATCATGTTCATCTGATTACTGTTCAGATGGAAATGTTTGAAAACTCACAAAAGGAGAAATTAATGATAATGCAGTCTCCAAGGTCAGAGTCATGCAGTTAGTAAAAGTTTACATCCTTTCAAAACAAAAATTGACACTGAGCCAAAGTGTCTAGTGGGGTGTGGGAAGAAGAAATTTACAAACTTATTTATCAAAAGGATGGCAGAGATTATTATTACAGAGGAAATGTTTTTTTTTTCTTTTCTTGATTACAGTCTCACTACTGACCTACAAATAATAAAATGTCATTTTGGAAAATTATATGTTCACGATTTGTATATATATTAATATGCATGTTTTATATTTATGTACATGATTGTTTATAAGTTTGATATAACTATGTTTCAGAGACATAACTATATGCATACACACATAATAATTTGTATTATTGGGCATTGCAACCGGGGGAGACCCTGCAGTAGAGACTCAGTTCAGGGGAAAAAAATGTAATATTTTCAAAACTCGACTAGAAGAAATAGGAATGCACTGCTAGATGTACTACTGAGACAAAGGTCATAAGGCCTGAGTTGAAGTGAAATGTCACTTAAAATCGTTTCTGGATCCTGCTTGTAGAACAAAGGGCTTGATAGCCACCCCCAATACCCTCCCAGTGTTGAAACAAATGTCTGCACTGTCAAATATGAGAAGGGGAATTAGTGCCTACCTAGTTCAATAATTTTAGTAGCACAAATATTATGACTAATTTGAAGAATGTTCTGTATACACATCTAAAATATAGGTTCCCAAGTAGGAACGTGGACTAATACAATAGCTTAGTAATGTAATACAGGAAATACTACCTTGGAGTGAGGAGACCTGAGTTCTAGTTCCATTGTTGTTCTTGCTAGTGATGCTATTTGGATCCACTACGAAGCTTTTCTGAAACTGACTAACTGTCTCAAAACAAGGATCTTCACTGATCCTTGTCTTCCAACTACTTTGAAAAATAAGGAAAGACTGAGGATGAGGGAGGGAGGGCAAATCACTCCTTTCATTTTCATTCATAATTGCCAGGTTGACTGAGTCCTTGATCATTTTACCCATCATTGTCATTAGTATGATTAATAAACTAACTTATTTATCGAAAAAAGAAAAAAAAAAGAAATACTTGAGCATGCAAAGATTTTTATCCCCAGTGGTGACTTCTAAAGTTTCCCACGTTCTAAAAGTAAGGAATTTTCCATCTTAAATAACTCACTCACTGTTGCCCATTAGTAGTTTCACTTTTTGGTAAATTATACATTATGCATATGTGTGCTTGCATATAGTTATGTCTCTGAAACATAGTTATATCAAACTTATAAACAATCATGTACATAAATATAAAACATGCATATTAATATATACAAATCATGAACATATAATTTTCTAAAATGACATTTTATTATTATTTATGTATGGCATCACAATGATAAAAGTCTAGTTAATAAAATAGCATTTATTTTCTTATAGTAACAATTCTCATTTGATAGAAATAAATGTATAGAATATATTTTTCACTTTTTAATAGGCAAACATGCTGTTTCTTATTTTTATCTGAGATCCACTCTTCTTTTGTTTAAAAATTCTCAGCGACAGCCATATTTGGTGTTCTTTCATCTTTTTTGTCATAGAAATGTAATAATTTTGAAAACTAAGCAAATACATTCAACATCTTGCAAAGTTTATCAAGAAAATGATAGTTCATACAGCTGTACTAAAAGCACTGGGAAAAAGGTTTGCTATTTTTTTGTGTGTCTAAGGAATTTAATTGCAACCATACCATAAATTACTAGTTAATTATAATATCGAGTGATTTATTCAATTTGAGTTGTCCCAAATTGCTTGTTTTCAGAGCAGGTGGTAGAAGGGCATCTCACTCTCTATCCAAACTTTTATCTCATAAGTGAATTACACATGAAGAGAAGAAGGAAATAGTCTGTGTGCAGAGAGTGCATTTACCCTCTTCTTATATTTTGATGAACATTCATATAAAGAAAAAAGTTTTAAAAACATAAACATTTGTTTTGGAAGAAAAAAGAGTGGAATTTTAAAATAAAATGGCTTTTCCAAGCTTCAAGTAAATGACAACAAATTATTCTAGTGTACCAATAACTTTTGTAACCCTCAAATATTGATTAGCAAGTCATTTTATCTGTTTGATATTGTTATCATTTTCTGACTATCAGAAGTGAAATTAGTGCCTGTCTAGTTCAGTATTTTAGTGGCACAAAAACTATGACTAATCTGAGGAGAGTTCTATATACACATCTAAAATACAGATTTCCAAATAGGAATGTGGACTGATAGCTTTTTTTTTTTTTTTTTTTTTTTTTTTTGAGTTGGAGTTTCACTCGGTCGCCCAGACTATAGTGCAGTGGCCGCTCCCGGCCACCGCAGCGTCGACCTGCTGGGCCCGGGCGATCCTTCTGCCTCAGCCTTCCGAGTAGCCGGGATTACAGGCATGCGCTACCACGCCCAGCTGATTTTTTAAATTTATTGTAGAGATGAGGTCTCGCCAAGTTGCCCAGGCGGGTCTCGAACCCACAGGCTCAGGCAATCCACTCACCTCAGCCTCCCAAAGGCGCGGGATTACAGGCTGAGCCACTGAGCCCGGCTTGATAGCTTATTAATATAATATAATATAGTCCAAAAATTCTCAAAGTTTCTTCAAACTCTAAAATTTGTATGTAGTCTGTATAATTAAGTTTAAACATATGATCCTGCACTCAAATTATATCTTGTACTGAAGACAAAATCTGGATAATAAAATAGTAATTTAATAATAAGCTAAAAGATAAAGGAAGACATTAAAATATTTCTTCAATAATTGTACTAAATTTTATTGGAATACAGCCACGTCCTTTAATTTAAATACTGTCTTTGGCATCTTTCATGCTACAACAGCAGAGATGAGTAGTTTTGATAGAGATCTGTGATCTAAAATATTCACTTTAATGTCTTTCATGTCTTTAAAAGAAAATGTTCACCAAAAATTGATATAAAAAATAATCTGCTATAACACCCCAGTAAAAGTCATGACCACCTTAGACTGAAGTAGCGAGGTTAAATTTTAGCAAGGAGACACAAATTCACAGTGAGACAATCAACTAAACTTGAGTTGAGGGAAATCTTATAGGCCAAAGGCCTCTGTCTGTGATTGAAATTGAGAGAGAGAGTCAAATACCAAAAAATTAAGGTATTTAAGAGACAAAGTAAACAATTACAGTGTGTGAACATAGCTCAAATCCCAATTCAAATAGTTTTTTAAAATGTTAAGGACAGAGGGTTGTGAAAACTTTCTTACTATTTGATTATATTTTTAAAATATTATTTAATTATGTGTGTGTATGAGATACAGGGAGAAAGAGAGACCAAGAGAGCAGGGTAGTTTGGCTATGTTTAAATTTAGTTCTTATTTGCAGAGATACATACAAAAAGATTTTTAAATAAATGACAATGTTTCCAGTTTTCTTCAAAATAATTTTATGTTTATTGGGAGGAAGGTTAGGTAAAACATAGAGAAAATAAGATTAACTGTAAAATGATCATTGTTAAAACTCGCGAATGGGTATATTAAGGGTATATTGCACTGTCTTACTTTTATATATATTTCCAATTTTTCCTAATAAAAATTTATTAAAACAATGACAAGTGTGTCTAGGAGGATGTCGTGAGGTGGGGTGTGATAAAGGAATATTCTCATTATAAAACTTTGAAATGTTACTTTTTAAAAAATGTTACTCTACTGCCAGAACTAAAATCTGCAGAATAATCTAAAATGTTAATTATGTTTAATCAATAATGAAAGGTGTACCTCTCTAAAAAAAACATAGAGTCCAGATGAGCTCATTAATAAATTTAACAACATTTGTGCTAAATTAAATAAGGTTTACTAAAAAGATACAACAGTTTATCAACCAATTTAAAGATAATAGAAATAGAATTTGAGAGTACTTTTAAACTACTACAAATTCTAATAAAAATAAGTTTAGGGAAAATATTAAGGAGGTGGGAAAAAATATGAGCTAATAGAGGTTTGTAACACAAGGTGGTTTTGTTTGTTTGCTTGTTTTCTGAAAGGCTTTTCCTAGGTTTATCATAACTTGTTCTCTCATTTTATTTTGGTCCCGCCTTAACTATCACTGTATGAGAAGTCTTCCTTGACCAATTTATATGAAGTTGACTGAGAATTTTCTTCTAACATGTACTTTTCCTTCACAAGATGTATTACTACCTGTGTTTATTATTTGACTCACTAACACAGGCTCAACTGGCTCCCTAGAACCTAGAATATGTCTTAGCATAGAAAATACACAAATATTGAATAAAATAAAAGAAAAAGAAAAAAATGCAAATATATAGGTACTGTATCTGTGGCTGATTTTCAGAAGATGCATAGAACATTTTTCTATTAAGTAATGTGTTTTTTAAAATTTGTAGTTATTTAGATATGGTCATAAAAAGGATATCAAAATTTGTTTTGAAAATAGTTATTGATTTACTCATTTTTTCTACTTCAATGATCTGTACTTTATTCATAACTAACCAAATTCAAGATTATTCCTAACATATAACAATTTACACTGTTAAAATGCAGGGAGTACCGGTAGCTTATTACATGATAATGGAAAAAAAAAATAAGAATTTCTCGTTGTTTTGTTTTTTTCCTTTTTTTTGATACTTGAAAGTATAAATAAGTACAAGTATAATACAAATCTATGACACAATTTCATTTTCTTTTTCTTTAACTTTGTATGTAGTTTTTTTGGAAGTCATAGGACAAAGAAAAGTATAATTGTTCATAAAATTTATATTCTGAAGGCTACACAATAAATATAATTATTTTTTTTCCAAAGCAAATAAATACAATTTATCTTCTCAATGTATTCAATACAATGTAAGTCATAAGCAATTATCCTCCTCTTATCAACCTTCTTCAGAAAACATTTATTTTCCAAAAGATCAAAACATGAGTTGCAAATGTTAAATGATATGTGAACCTGATTAGAAATTTCTTCTAGTAGTTAATTCTTGAACTCTTTAACATCAATTAGCCATATGTCCTTTTAAAGAAAAAATATGATTTGTAGTTCAGAATTAACTAAATGAAAAGTGTACTCATTATTTTATGGACAGATTACATACATATTTATATATAAATATATAGTAGCTCAAAGAAAAAACACAAAATGTTGGAATTTATGGTGCTACATTGGACAAAGAAAAAGTATAGTTTTGGGGGATGCTGGGTTTGACCTGTTCTACACCCTAATATTAGATATGCATCAGGTAAATTTAAATGTTTGAGCAAAGGTAAGGAAGAATGAGCATAGATTGTGCTCACCTGTAATATATTATGTTAATTATTATAAAGTAAAACCATGGATTGCGACCTCTTATAAATTAAACCTAAATTATTTAAATTAGGAGTTATGATTCAGGATAACAGATATTTCTTTATTTTTATTCTGTTACATATTTCAATCTTCTTGAACAGTATTGCTATACAGCAGGTGCTCAATTTATGTTTGTTGGGCACATGAATAAATGATAAATGTTGAGTAAGTACAAAAATGGAATTAAAAATTCAATAGAATATACATTTTAATTACACTTTCCTTTCATAATATATGTAAATTCTAATATCTACTTTTGTGTTTTCTAAAGCACATTCTAATTATCATTGATTGTGAAAGATAACAGATTTTATGTGATAAAAGGATCCCAAGAGTAAATATTATGGGGAATGTAAGATTGTTGAGATCCCAGAAATAAACCCTCACGTGCAATAGCAAATGATTTCACCAAGAGTGCCATGATAATTCAATGGGGAAAGCAGTCTTTTTAACATATGATATTGTGAAAACTGAATATCAACAAGCAAAAGGATGAAATTCCACCCTTACTTTATATCACATATAAAAATTAAGTTAAAATGATCAGAACCTAAGTATAAGCACTAAAATTACAAAACCCTTTGAAGAAAACCTAGAGGAAAACTTCATGATTTTGGATCTGAAATGATTTCTTGTATATGACACCAAAAGTACAGGTAACAAAAGTAAAATGAACTAACTGAACTAAATTGAATATAAAAACTTCTATATCTCAAAGGATACAGTCAAAAGAGTGAAAAGACAATCTACAAACTGAATGACAATATGTTCTAATCATATATAAGATAAGGAATTATATCCAGAATATATAAAGAACTTCTAAAAGTCAACAACAACAACAACTCCATCTTTAAAATGGGCAAAAGATTTGAATAGGCATTTCTCCAAAGAAGTTATACAAATGGCCAAAAAACACAGAAAAAATGTTCAAAATGTAAAAAAAGAAAAAGAAAAAAAAGCAAGTTAAAACTACAATGAGATATCACCTCACACTGTGATATAAATATAAATCCTATTAGGATTTTACTTATTATTTTTAAAAATGAAAATAAGAAGCATTTATAAGGATATGCAGAATTAGAAACCTTGTGTGCAATTGCTGGAAACATAAAATGGTGCCATCATTACAGAAAATAAATTTCTAAACAAATTGAGATAGAATTACCATATGATCCAGTAAATCCATTGCTGGTTATATACCAAAAAGAATCAACAGTAAGCTCTCAAAGAGATATTTGAACATCTATATTTATAGTGGCATTGGTATTTACAATAGCTGAACATTTAAAATAGCCTAAGTGTGGTATATATGTATAAATGAAACTTTACATTCAGCCTTAAGAAGAAAGAAAATATTGACTGCAGAATGAATGAATGAATCTTGATGATGTAATGCTAAGTAAAATAAGCCAGTCACAAAGCAGACAAATACTGCATGATTCCACTTATATGAAGTTCCCAGGGTCATCAAATTTACACATCCAAAAAGAAGTAGAAGTTGGTTGCCAAGGACTGGAGGTAGAGGAACAGGAAGGTGTTGTTTAATTGTTAGAGAGTTTTGCTTTTGCAAGATAAAGGATTTTCAAATTGGTAACACAGCCATGCAGATGTACTACTGAACTGTACATTTAAAAATGGTTAAATAACAAATTCTATGTGTCTTAATCCATTAAAAAATTAAAGAAATTTTCTCACTTTAACATAATCCTTTAAAGTTTTAAATGAGCTAGTGTTCATTGGAAGTATTCAATGAATGTATGCAGAATTCAGGTTTTAAAAAATAATTATTTGACTAAAACAATTTTTTAAAAATAGCATCTTTAGAAACTGGTGCTCTCCAGAACAAACAAGGAGAAATAGTGAGGATTAGTATTCTGTGAATTACTTTTTGGTAACTTTTGTTCATTTTTCCAGTGTTTTATTATTATTATTATTATTTGTAAGGGTCTCTTTATCAATTAAAAATTCTAATCATTTTGTCTATCACTTCTAATGTTGCTTAAAAACAATGGCCAGGTGAAAATATGAATATATTATGAAATAGCCAAGGTGATGGAAACATAGCAAGAAAAGAATCAAGAAAAGAAGAAACATAGAAATTACTTTTTAAACTTAATAAAATAGGTTGATTTTGTAGGGTAATGACTGTGTCGAAAATGATCCTTTGCTTAATAGATCTCCTGGGCAGTGTGTGTTTGCGTGTGTGTTTTTATATTTACGTACACATAATTTCATTTTATTATATAAATAAACCATTATGAATATTGTGCCTAATGATATGTCACATTTGATTATTTTACCAAAAACTTTAGAATGACAAGTAGTTTAGTTGAGCTAGCTATAAAAATTTGTTTTGGGTGGTCGGAGCTTAAGATGGCAACCAGACAGGTCAGACTGTGAGAGTCTCTGCAAAAGCAAGTGTTGATAAAAACTCTGCATGAGTAGGTGTGCACTGGTGGGAGAGTGAAAGTCTATCTGAGGGAAGACTCGGGTTCATGTACTGGGGACCCCTTTTGAGGGTGTCTGTAAGCCTCCAACTCCTTCAAATGGAACGTTGAGTTTTATAACTTTTAGGAATCGCCAAACTGTTTTCCACAGAGGCTGTACTAGATTATACTCCCACCAACAGTGTAGAAGTGTTTTCTATTTGCCACATCCTTTCCAGTATCTGTTATTTTTTGAGTTATTGATAGTGGCCATACTGACTGGAGTTAGGAGGTATCTCAGTGTAGTTTTAATTTGCATTTCTTTGATGACAAGTGAGGCTGGATATTTTTTCATGTATCTGTTGACTGCTCAACGTCTTCTTTTGAGAACTGAGAATACAGACTACCAGGGAAGACTGTCTAACAGGAAAGACCAATTCGAATAGCAGCAGATTTATCTACAGAAACACTCTAGGCTAGGAGAGCTTTGAGCCAGTCTTCAAAGTTCTCAAAGAAACAATTTCAACTAAGAATGACCTACCCAGCTAATCTAAGATTCATCAGTGAGGAAGAATTAAATATTTCCCAGACATTCAATCCCTAAGAATGTACACTGCCTCTATACCAGCTCTACAAGAAACACTTAAGAAAGTATTAAGCACAGAAGAAAGGGAAAAAAGAACAACAACGTTCTTCACAAGAGTGCAGGAAAAAGATTGAAAGCACTAATGAATCAACCCAAAAATCAAAAGAAAGAAAAGAAACAGGAACAACAACAACTCTATAAGAACCTCATGACAGGCATAAACTCTCACATTTCAATAATTAACCTGAATGAGAATGGACTAAATGCACCACTGAACATACATAGAATGGCAAAATGAATAAAATATCATGAGGCAACAATATATTGTCTCCAAGAGATTCATCTCACCAGAAAGGACATTCACAGACTCAGAGTAAGAGGATGGGAAGCAAAATTTCAGGCAAACAGAACACAAAAGAAAGCAGGAATTGCGATTTTAATACCAGACAAAATACCCTTTACTCTATCAAAAATTTAAAAGACACAGAGGGTCACTATATAATGATAAAAGGTTCGATCCATCAACAAAAAATATCCATCCTAAACATATATACACCCAATATAGAAGCACTGACTTTCATGAAGCAGCTTCTAGGCAAACTTAAAAAAGATATTGACTCTAACACTATCATAGCAGGGGACTTTAATACTCCATTCACAACCCTAGACAGATCATCAAGACAAAAAATCATCAAGGAGTCCAGAACCTCAATGTGACTCTAGACCAAAGGGACTTAATTGATACCTAGAGAACACTCCACCCAACAACCACAGAATATATATTCTACTCATTACTCTAAGATCAACCACATCCTTGGCCATAAATCAAGCATAAACAAATTTCATAAGATTGAAATTTTGCCATGCACCTTCTCAGGTCACAGTGGAATGAAAATAAATATCAACACCAACAAAGTTTGCCCAAGACCCACAAAGACAGAGACATGGACACTAAACAGCACGATGCTAAGCAACTCCTGGGTCAACATGGAAATCAAAACAGAGATTAAAGGATACCTGGAAGCTGGGCTCGGTGGCTCAGCCTGTAATCCTGCGCCTTTGGGAGGCGGAGGTGAGTGGATTACCTGAGCCCGCGGGTTCGAGACTTGCCTGGGCAACTTGGCGAGACCTCATCTCTACAATAAATTAAAAAAAAATTAGCCAGGCGTGGTAGTGCGTGCCTGTAGTTCCAGCTACTTGGAAGGCTGAGGCAGAGGGATCACCAGAGCCCAGCAGGTTGAAGCTTCAGTGGTTGGGAGAAGCCACTGCACTCCATTCTGGGCGACAGAGTGAGACTCCAACTCAAAAAAAAAAAAAAGATATCTGGAAACAAATGAAAATGCAGAAACATCTTACCAAAAACCTCTGGGATCCCATGAAAGCAGTAGTAGAGGTGAATTTATATCTCTACAAACACACATGAGGAAAATGGAAAGATCACAAGTTAACAACCTAACAAGTCACCTAAGGAAGCTAGAAAAGCAAGATCACCAAGACCCTAACATCAGCAGAAGAATCTGGATCACCGAAATAAAAGCCCAAATTTCGGACATAGAAGACAAAAAGATAATACAAAAAATAAATAAAATAAAAAACTGGTTCTTTGAAAGGATAAACAAGATTGATGGTTCCCTAGTTAGACTGACCAAGAAAAAGAGAGAAAAAGACCAAAAAACTCAATCAGAAACACAAAAGATGAAGTCACAACTGACCCTGAAGAAATACACAAGATTATCAGAGACTACTATTTACACTTGTATGGAAACAAACTTGAAAACCTAAAGGAAATGGAGGACTTTCTGACAGTACACAAACTCCTCAGGTTGAAACAAAAAGAAATTGAGACCCTAAATAGATCAATAACAATCCAGGAAACTGACTATGTCATAAGAAAACTACCTACAAAAAAAAGCCCTGAGTTAGATGGTTTTGCAGCAGAATTCTACAAAACATACAAGGAGGAACTGATACCAATTCTATTGAAAGTATTCCAGGTGATTGAGAAAGATGGAACTCTCCCTAAATCATTTTATGAAGCTAACATCACATTGATATCCAAGTCAGGTAAAGATTCAACAAAGAAAGAGAACTACAGGCCAATATCCTTGATGAACATAGATGCTAAACTTCACAAGATCCTAGCAAACCGGATTCTACAATGCATCTCAAAAATTATCCATCATGACCAAGTAGGATTCATTCCCAGGGTGCAAGGCTGGCTCAACATTCATAAGACCACAAATTTAATTAAATACATCAACAGACATAAAAACAAAAACCACATGATTATATCATTAGATGCAGAAAAAGCTTTTGATAAAATCCAGCACCCTTTCTGATAAATACCCTCAAACATGTGGGCATAGATGGAACATGCCTCAAAATAGTAAGAGCCATCTATGAGAAACACACAGTCAGCATACTGCTAAACAGACAGAAATTGAAACCATTTCCCCTGAAAACTGGAACAAAACAAGGATGCCCACTCTCATCCCTCCTGTTCAACATAGTTTTAGAAGTTCTAGCTAAAGCAATCAGAAAAGAATAGGAAATCACAGGTATCCAAGCAGGAAAAGAGGAAATTAAGTTATCCCTCTTTGCAGACACCATGATTCTATACCACAAAAACACAAGAGAATATGTCTAAAACCTCCTTGCACTAATAAAGGACTTTGGCAAAGTCTCAGGGTATAAAATAAATGTGTAAAAGACAATCACATTTCTATACACCAATAATAAACAAACATAAACTCAAATAAAAAGCATAATTCCATTCACAATAGACACACACACACACACACACACACACACACACACACACACACACACAAAATGAAATACCTTGGTATCTTCCTAACCAAAGATGTGAAAGCCCTTTACAATGAAAACTTCAAAACACTGCTCAAAGAAATCAAAGATGGCACAAACAAGTGGAAAAAATTTCATGCTCATGGACTGGAAGAATCAACATTGTTATGATGTCCATTCTACCTAGGGCAATCTGCAGGTTTAATGCTATACTCATCAAATTTCCAGCAACACTCTTCCCAGACCTAGACACAATTATACAGGAATTCACATGAAAACATAAATGACTAAGAAAATAGCCAAAATAATCCTCGGGGAAAAAAAAAAAAGCAGGAAGTATCATACTCCCAGACTTTAAACTTTATTATAAAGCTACAATAATCAAAAAAGCCTGGTACTGGTGCAAGAACAGATATATAGACTGATGGAATAGAATTAGGATTGCAGAAGCAAACCTGAATTTCTCAACCAAATCATCTTTGACAAAGCCTCCAATACCAACCACAGGGGAGAGGAGAACCTATTCAGTAAATGGTGCTGGGAAAACTGGCTGACCACATGCAGAAGACTGAAACAGCACCCCTACTTATCCCCATACACAAAAATCAACTCTAAATGGGTGAAATATAAACGTAAAACCTCAAACAGTAAGAACGTTAGAAAATTCAGGTGACACTCTTATGGAAATTGGAACTGGCAACCAATTCCTGATCAAACCTCAAGTGTCCATGCCTAAGAGATAAGATAGACAAGTGAGACCTCATCAAACTGACAAGCTTCTGCAAACTCAAGGAAACCATTAAGAGTTCAGGGAGACAGCCCACAGACTGGAAAAATATTTGCCAACAAAGGCTTAACATCTAGGTTCTATAAGGAACTCAAACATGCTGAAAGGAATAATAATTTTTAAAAAACCCATTACAAAGTGGGTAAACGATATGAATAGACAGTTCTCAAAAGAAGATGTATGAGCAGCCAACAGATACATGATAAAATGTCCAGCCTCACTAGTCATCAGAGAAATGCAAATTAAAACTACACTGAGATACCACCCAACTCCAGTCAGAATGGCCATCATCAATAACTCAAAAAATAATAGATGCTGGAGAGAATGTGGTGAAAAGGAAACACTTCTACAATGTTGATGGGAGTGCAATCTAGTACAACCTCTGTGGAAAACAGTGTGGTGATTCCTAAAAGTTCTATAAATTGATCTTCCATATGACCCTGTAATTCGCCTAGTGGGAATATACCCAGAAGAACTCAAATCACTCTATAAAAAAGATACCTGCACATGTATATTTATTGCTGCATTGTTCACAATAGCAAGAACATGAAACCAACCATGCTGCCCCTCAAAAGAGGACTGGATTTTTAAAATGTGGTACATATGCACAATGGAATATATGCAGCCATAAAGAAGAAAAAAAATCATGAACTTCGCAGCAACCTGGATGGTCTTAGAGTCTATAATACTGAGCAATCTTTCATAGAAACAAAGAACTGAGTATCACATATTCTCACTCATAAGTGGACCTTGAACATCATAATACTCTAAGAAAAGGATTGACAGTAGTGGGAAACTGTGGGGAGTAGGGGAACAGGGATGTGGGATTGGCAGTAGTGGGAATCTGCCTGGGGGAAGGGGGGCACACCTCATCAACAAGAGTACTTGCACAATGAATATTTGTGTACCTAACCCTGCATTGTACCCCACGATTTTAAAATAAAAATTTTAAAGGTGAAAAAAATAGAATTTGTTTTTGTTGTTTAACTTATTTCATCATTAGGTTACATCTTTCATGTGAAATCTTAGAAATTATTTCTGTTCTACTATCAGTGATTTCAAGTTCATGGATATTTAAAATATATGATATATATAAAGAATATGCCCTTGGTACTAAAGATAGAGTATTGTGAAGATCTGTTAGAAGGAAGGTAAAAGAGGAGAAAGGAAGAAAGAGAGGAAAAAAGAAGAAAAGAGAAAAGTGAAGGAAGAAAGAGAGGGAAGGAAGGAAGGAAGAAGGGGAAAGAAGAAGAGAAAGGAAGGATGGGGAGGGAAAGAAAAACAGGAAAGCAGCCAAATTCTTATAGACTTTAT
Organism: Cephalopachus bancanus; assembly: GCA_027257055.1. Taxonomy (NCBI): domain Eukaryota; kingdom Metazoa; phylum Chordata; class Mammalia; order Primates; family Tarsiidae; genus Cephalopachus; species Cephalopachus bancanus. The sequence continues at coordinate 6,133,754 of JAPVLO010000138.1, forward strand.
ATTCCAGAGTCATTAAGTAAAAGGTGAAAGGAATTTAGTCTTTCAGTAAAAATATTATAGAAATATACTATTGATTTGTGGAAAGAGCCATAATAAAAATAAGAATTATTTCAGAGTTTGATAGAGTGGTGAACAAGTTTTAAATAGGGTTATTAGGGATGGTCTATCTGATAATTGATTTTTTAAATTGCATTTATTTATTTATTTGTTTATCTTTGCATATAGTTATTTATTTTAGCAGAAACCTTACATCTGAATCAGCTGAGTGATAGTGAACATACAGAGTCCTGGAAAAGACTGCGCCTTACAGAGGACATAGCAAGCACAAGGTCTTGGTGTAGAGACAGGCTTTCCATATTCTAGACACAAGAGGAAGTCCTTACTAGTATTGCAGCTAGCAAGGAGTGAGAGGGAAGCATAATAGGAGAACATTTCACAGAGATGAAGAGATGATACTTCATTTATAGTTTGCAGTCTGTCATATAAAGTTAAATTTTATTTTCAATGTGTGGTAAGACACAAGCAGGTAACTGACACTACGTTTTGAAATATACTAGGTGGTACTGAGAGTAGTCTTTCTGTAGGGTGCAAAGTGGAAGTAAGGGTTGAATTAGGACTATCTGATAATTGATTTTGATTCTGATATTGAGCATTTCAATAGTTACGTGAGAAACTTTGGTATATAATGCTAGAGGGGCAGCTCTGGAGGTGGTGAGATGTTTTGTATTTCTATCCAATCCTAGTATCTAGATCACTCACATTTACATTAATTATTGATATAGTTGGATTCATATATGATGTATTTGTAAATGTTTTCTATTCATTACATTTATTTTTGTTTCCACTTCCATTTCTTTCTTCTTTAACAATTTAATTTAAACATATCAGTTTTACATTTTTAGAATTGTTTTTGAGTTGCCCTACAATTTCCAATATACATTTTTAACCAATCTAAGTCAATAACTCTATACCATTTCATGTGTATTGAAAAACATAATAAGAATTCTCAGTTTCTCCAATTATTTCTTCATGGTATTGCTATCATTCGTTTTACTTATCCATATGCTGCAATTACCCAGTACATTATTACTTTAAGCAATCATCTTTTAGATTAATTTATACTAAGAAAAATCAAAAGAAAATAGTTTACATTATTTACTACTCTGATGGACTTTCTTTATGTACGGATGATCTTAGTTCTAACCAATATCTTTTTCCTTCTCCCTGAAGAACTTGTCCAATTTTTCCTGCAGGGCAGACCTGCTGGCAATAAATTTCCTGGTTTTCTTTGTCTGAGAAAGTCTTTTATTTTTTCTTTACTTTTAATGTAATATAGAACTTCACAGAACTTTTGTCTTCACACTCTTTTTCATCATACTTTAAATGTTGCACTTTATTTTATTATTACTTGTTTGGTCCCGATAAGAAATCAACTGAAATAATGCATTCTACATAGGTTACATGCTTTAATTATTTGCCTTTTTTAAAATTTGTCTTCTTTTTATAGTTTATGTATGATGTAGTTAAATGTCATTTTTTCTTGCATTTATTTTTCCTGGTTTTGAAAGTTATGTCCTTTGAAATTGTTCCATATTTCTTAAAAATTCTGTTTTTTTAAAAAAATATTTCATTCATGTGCTTGAGTTTGAGTAGTTTCTGGTGTTTTCAAGTTTGCTATTCATCATTTTCTCTATCAAGTATACTGATGTACCATCAAAGGAATGTTTAATTTCTATTATAGTATGTTTGATTTCTATTCTCTTTGACAGTTCCCAGAGTTTACAACTATTTACATTATTTACTGTTTCTACACACTCTCTACTTTTTTCCATTAGAATCTATAAAATATTGATCACAGTATATTAAATGCCCTATTTGGGAATCAAAACAACTGTCTCATCTGAGTCTGTTTCTAATGTTTTCTTTGTCTCTTTAGGCTATTTTTTTAGTATATCTTGTAATTTTTATTGAAATCTTTAGTGTGTGACATGATATTATTCTGCCAAGAAGTTGAGCTGTGTCTAATGTTTCTTGCAGCTTTAAGGGCTAGAGGTCTGACATTCTTTTGGCATCCTTCTTTGCTATCTTTGAGTTTTCCTAAGAACACTTCTTTCCATAATCTGTACAATTAGCCAATGCTGTTTGTAACCCTCTGTTGTCGTACTGGACATTTGGTGGTGTGGCAGTAAAATATGAAGGATGGGACACAGTCTGTCAGTCTGTGATCCAGTGATTAAATCACAGATTTTTAGTGGGCATGTGTCTCTGGACTGAAACATTTATTTATTTATTATTTTAAAGATGTGGGGCACAGTTCAGGATTAGGTATACAAGTGATCATTGTACAGGTAAAGTTTGGGCCTTCCTTTGGTCCTCAGTTTGCCTGGTTTGAGATTAGGTATCCCTGTTGATGTTGTGTCCTCCCCACCCCAGGAGTATCTTGTTACTGCTAATCCCTTTCTTATAGTATTATGGTAAATGTTCATGAGTGATAACATATGGTACATGTTCTTTGTTGCTGTGATAGTTCACTGAGTATGATCGACTCAATCCATCCAAGCTGCTGGCAAGTCCATATGTTTCTCCTTCTTTATGACTGCATAATATTCCATTATGTATATGTATCACATTTTTTTTAAAATCCAGTCCAATTTTGATGGACAGCATAGTTAGTTCCATGTCTTGGCTATTGTGAACGGTGCTGCAAAAAACATGCATGTGCAGGTATCTTTTTTGTAGAATGATTTGAGTACTTCTGGGCATCTTCCCAGTGCGGTTTTGATTTGCATTTCTCTGGTGATTGGTTAGGCTGAGCACTTCCATGTGGCTGTTGGCTACTCGTATATCTTTTGAGAAGTGTCTATTCATGTCTTTTGCCCACCTTTTAAATGGTGTGTTTGTTTGTTTGTTTCCATTTGGCATATGTGAGGTCCTTGTAGTTCCTGGGTAGGCCTTTGTCAGATACACAGTTAGTAAATATTTTTTCTTATTCTGTGGGCTATCTCCCCACTCTCTTGATGGTTTCATTTGCTTTGCAGAAGATTTTCAGTTTGATAAGGTCCCACTTGTCTATTTTATTTCTTATGGTAAGGGGACTTGGGGGTTTGTTCAGTATCAATCTCTTTAGTGTCCATGTCTTTGTGGGTTTGAGGGAAATTGTTTTGGTGTTGATATTTATTTTTATTTCATTGTGGTCTGAGAAGGTGCATGACAGTATTTTGATCTTATGAAATTTTTTTCTGCTTGATTTATGGCCGAGTATGTGATTGATCTTTAGTATGCTCCATGTGGTGATAAGTAGAATGTATATTCTGTGCTTGTTGGGTGGAGTGTTATGTAGTTTTCTATTAAATCCATAAAATCCATGGATTTAATAAGTTAAATCCATGGTCAAGTGTCAAATTGAGGTTCCAGACCTCTTTGTTGTTAGTGGTTTATTTAAGTCCCCAGATATAACAGTGTTAGAGTCAACATCTTGTTTTAGCTTACTTAATAGTTGCTTTATAAACACTGTATTGTGTGTATATATGTTTAGGATGGATATTTCTTGTTGATGGATTCAACATTTGATCATTATATCATGTCCTTTTGTATCTTTTACAATTTTTGATTGCCTAAAAGTTGTTTTGTCTGATATTAAGATCATGACTCCTGCTTTCTTTTGTGATCCATTTGCCTGGAAACTCATTTTCCATCCTCTAACTTTGAGTCTATGTGCCTCCCATGTAGTGAGATGAAATTCCTGGATGCAGCAAATAATTGGTCAAAATTTTTTATCCAGCTTTCCATTATGTGCCTTTTCAGTGGTGCATTTAGTCCATTCATGTTCAGACTGATTATTGAAATGTGATTGTTTATCCCTGTCATAAGGTTCTTATAAAGTTTTTCTTTCTTTGCATGTTTGTTTTCTTTTAGCTTTTGGGTTGCTGTATGTGTGTGTTTTCAAGTTTGTTGTTGCAATGTATTCTCTGTTGATTCTGTGATCTGCTATTCCCTTGGGAAGTGCATAGTTGTTTTTTTTTTCTTTCTTCTGTGCTTAGTACTTTTTAAACCATCTCTTGTAGAGATAACCTGAAAGATATTTCTTCCCTTAGGAATTGGATATCTGGGAAGGATTTTAATTCTCTGTTATTAATGAAGCTGAGTTGCTGGCTAGGAAATTCTTGGTTGAAATTTTTTATCTTTGAGACTTTGAATATTGAACTCCAGTCCCTTCTAGCTTGTACTGTTTCTGCCAATAGATCTGCTGCTATTCTGATTGGTTTTCCCAGGTAGTTAGTCTGACTTTTTTCTCTTGCTGTCTTTAGAATTTTTTCTTTCATGCCTATTTTGTGTAGGCAAATTATTATGTGTCTAGAAGTTGGTCTTTTCATTTGATGTCTTGAGAGGTTCTCTGTATCTCTTGTGTTTAGATGGTCACATATTTGGTGAGATGAGGAAAGTTTTCTTGGATAACCTCCTTGAATACTTGCTGCAAGGTGTTCTCCATTTCTCTTTCTTCTCCTGGGATACCAATCAGGCATTAGTTTGGCCTCTTGAGATAATCACACATCACTTGAAGGCTTTGCTGTTTCTCTCTGTTTTCTTTCTATGTTTTTTACAATGGAGTTAATTTCATGTTTTGGTAGTCAAGTCCTGAGATTCTTTCTATTGCTTGGTTAATTCTGCTTTCCATGCTTGTCATCTTGTTATTTATTTCCTGGATGAAATTTTCATGCCCAAAATCTCTGTCACAAGTACTTTCAGTGTTGCGTCTTGTCTTTCTTGAGTCTTACTCACTTTTTGTATCCATTTCCTAATCCCCGTTGTATTCTGGGGTCAGTTGTTGGTGATTTCCATTGTTTGGGCTCTAAGGTCGGATTTTTCAGATGTTTTCTCTTTGTAACACTAAAAATTGCCTGTATTCCTCCATTGATTTTTCCTCATTTGTGACAGATCTCTCTTTTTTTTCTTTAGTTCCATTATTCAGTGGCATTTTGAGAGGTTTTCACTTCTAATGTTTGTTCAGCCCTCTATTCTTTCCTGATCAGGGCTCTGAATTTGTTCTATTTTAAAACAGGGCTGTGAGTGGGAAGCTTTGCTGTCTCTTGTAGTTTTGACAGTCGAATAAGGTACAGGATAGGGAGCTAGGATTCAGGAATGACTTGCAAATCACAATGTTCACTGATTGTGGTACTGATTCCCTGAGAGCCACTCCCCACTACCACTCTATATGATGATGCACTGGGTACATGTGTGTACTTCTTGAGTCCAAGAGGCAGTAAAAGCCATGAGGAAAACAGAAAAAAGTGGAATGAATGAGACAGACAAAAAAAAAGACATACAGAATAGCAAGGGCAGAAACCAAAGCAAAAAATAATTTCACACACACACACACACACACACACACACACACACACACCAAAACAACCTGGAAGAACAACAAAGCATAACAAAAAAACAACAACAAAAAACAGGAAAACTGAATACACACATGACCAACTGAAAATGAAAGGAGAAGAAAAAAAAAGAAAAGGAACCCTCATACAAGAATTCACACACACATTGAACTAAAAAATGAGAACAAAAAAGCAAAAGCAAACAAACAAAAAGCTGAAAGATGTACACTTAATTCTTCATGTACACACATAAACAGAAAACAAAAAATGAAAGAAGAAAGAGAAAAAAAGAAGAAAGAAAAAAGAAAAAAGAAAAGGGGTGGAGGGATACAGAGCAAACCCTCACATACACATTCATGCACAAAGAAAAATATTAAAAAATGAAAAAACAAACAAAAAAACAAAACCAACCCCCACTCCCCCAAAAAAGCCTGCTGTCTTGTGGCAGGGTCTGGAATTGTTTCTCTCAGTCGCTCCTTTGTTGTCTCCTGCAGAGCTTGGCCTCATTCAGTTTCTCCCCAGTGTCTGGACCAAAGAAGGAGGAAGGGGTAGTGGGGGTGGGTGGGACTGCAGTCCTCCCCTCCCACTCTTAAATGGTCAGGGGGATCCCTTCTGGTGGGGAGGTGCAGGACTGTCTCTTCCCCAGGTACTGGTGGGAGGAGGGTGCCCTAGCCAGTTCCATCCTGGAGTGGAGCCCTCATATTGTGGCTAATGTCCAGGCTCCACATGGGTTTGTCCCTCTCAGTCATGTCCCAGTCATGTGTGTCTGATGTTCTGAGCATTGCTGCGGGGGAGGGGGTTGGGTCAACCCCAGACTCACTACTGATCTCCTTGGAGGCCTTCCTCATCCTTTTCTGGCCACACCTTTGTCTCACAGATGAATCAGGATAGGGGGTAGGGAATGTGAGACTTGGCACTCATCCTGTCCCTCCAGAGTTTGTGCTTTCAGGATATTCCCTCTGGGTCACAATCAACCCTTGAGTAGTTAATCTGCCAGTCACAGAGATCGGGTCAGTCACTCCATGGTGGGCAAGCCAGAGCATTTTCTTGCCCAGTTTTCAAGATTGTGGTAGGGTGCCTCTTTCATCTTCTCCAGTGGGGCTTTGTATCTGGGCTCCCTCCTTGTGGTCCCTCCACAGCCCTTGTTTCCAGTGTCTGCCCAGGCACCGCAGTGGTGAGGCAAAACCTGGATTCGGCAGTCTCTCCTGGCAGCTTCTTCCCAGGAAGGGTTTTGTTGATTTAAAAAAAAATGGCACTGAACTTCTGTGTCCTGGGAAGCTCTAGGGACCAAGCAGAGAAACTGTGGCACCAGTTGCTTGACCAGGAGAGCCCTGACCACTTGTTCCTAAGTCCCCACTCAGTCACCAACTCACACACCCACTTACTCATTGACATGTATGCAAAATTTTCATACACTCACTTACTCCTACTGGGACTCACTTAGTATGTCTGGCTCCACTGCCATCTTCCTGAGAATCTGTGGGCTGTAACCTTTACATGTGTATCATCACTCACTCTCTCCCCTTTGTTGAGACATAAAGACTAGAGGAAACTGAAAGGGGAGAAGTCTCTTCCAAACTTATAGAAGGTTCTAATAAAGTCTTTTTTTCCCTAAAGAGTAGGACTTTGCAGTATTAAAATCTGGGCATATTTTAGACAAGTTATTTTTCCACTACCACCGCCATCAGTCCCCCATTCTTTCAAAGCCATGGTGGGATTTTTCTCATCTCTTCACACTGTGAATCTGTCACAATTCCTTCAGGTAAAACCATGGAAGTGTGGCAACCCTCCTAAGACTGAAATCACTGTCACTTTCACACTTTCATTCCAGTGCAAACTCTGGCTCTTGGTTAAAAATTACCATTTAATAATTTCTACCAGTTTGTGATTGCAGCAGCTTCTGTTCTGGGGGAGGTATTTGCACCTATGACTCCAGATTCACCTGTCTCTAGAGACCACAGTAGCAGTCTTCAGTGCAAACTTAATTCTCTGACGGGTGGAGAAAAGTCATTAATCTTAAGTCCATCTAACTTTTAATTACTGTAAGCATGCTGTAAAAATTTTTAAGCTCTTTAAATGCTGAAGTTAAAATAGAAAGCTTCAATATTTTCATTGTAGGACAAATAATAGCGATCACTGTTGAGAATGATGATATTGAGAATATAGCAGGCTTGTGCTGTTACACATTTTTAAAAATTGTGATAGCCTTCTCATCTAGAATTATATTGTACTTTTAATATTCTTCTTAACATTCTGTGAAATTATTTAAAGGCACAGTCAATGGAGACTATTATAAACAGTTATGAGAAAGAGACAACAAAGTAGCAAGGTTGACAACAAAGTAGCAAGGTTGACAATTGGAATGCCACCAGCCTCTGTAATTATGTTTGTTAAAGATTAGGATGGATAGGAGTAAACTCATTTTTTTTCCCCCAGAGTCAAGTTCAAATTTCTCCTTCTTAGATTACTTCCTCAAAGGAGAACAAATATTAATTATGAACTTTGTTTTTTCAGTGGCAGCCCCCAAATTTAAAAGCAGAAACCTGGTAGTGAGAACTTAAGACATTTCCAGGTATAAAAGTGCAAGTACTTTTTAAACTAAGCCAAGGAGATCATAGAAAATGCAGAATGAGAAAAGCTTATGGGGGGGGCGGAGTGAGATTAAAAAACAACAACAACAACGAAATTAACTTTTGGAGGGCAGGCCCCTTGTAGTACAAATTCCCCTGCTAGATAATTGTTCTAGGAATACATCCCTAGCATCAGTGTACCAGCTAGCATTGTTTGAAAGGCTGAATTCAGCTTCAGTGAATTGTTTTCTGGAGATTCTTTCAGCAAGTTTTCCCGTTTCATGATGAATGATTTACAAGTGCATCTGCCCACACCATGATGAGGGTTCAGCTCTTTTTAACCAAAATTGCATGACTTCCATGCCCCCCCCATTCATCCAATCTCACCTGAGGGACTTTTTTTTTTTTGGTTCTCTGGATGCAAAAAGTTATCAAAGGAAACTTAAGGTGGTCCACAAAAGCGATTTTAAATTGCTATCAGCTGAAATACTGTATGTTCTTAAACCATGTTGTTTTAAATCATTTTAGTGTAATACACTAAATTAAATGACTAGATGTAGAGTATCAGCAAAATCTAGCTAGTTTTTCTCTTTTACATTTATTAAATAATTTGTTTATATTTCAAAAGTATTACTTTCTCATAAATACTGCCCAGTATAAATATTTGAAGATGGCTAGAAAGCTAGTAGTATATTTTTTACACATTTAATAAAATTTATATTTTTTTCAATACTTCATTCAAAAGCATTTTTCAGGTTATATGATGTATGATGCATACTACAAAGTGTAGACTAAGTGGTGTGATAAATTACTCTCTCAAAAGAGCAGAAAAAATTAGAATACATGGGTGATATCCAGAAAAAGAGAAACTGGAAAGCTTTTCACTTGCAGATAGGGAATATTGTGTATAAATACATGGAGAAAAGGCAGGTTAATATACACAAACATGGGGACACACACAACTTCAATATAGGTGATGCCCTGGTTTCAGGTGGGATAACAAATGACAATAAATGAAGAAAGTCCAATAAACAGGGGTTGAGAAATCATGTTGAGGTGTTTGAATACACATGGAGAACGCTGAGGAGAGTGAAATGAGGCAGTTGTGGAGATAAAGATGATTAGGTTTTATGTAGGGTCTCACAAGTGATGCTAAAGATTTTGGTTAGTATCTGAAGACCAAACGCAAGCAAGGAAGATTTTTGGTGCGGTAGTGCCTGAGATCTGTTGCATTTTAAAAGATAATCTGCCTATAGTATAGAGAATAAAATGAGGGAAAGTTAGACCAAATTTTGTTTCAGTAGTAGTTCAGGTGAAAAATGATAATGGCTTAGAACAAGAAGGTAGTTATTGAGATAGAAAAATATTTTAAAATTTGAAATATATTTAAAGAGAAAATACATAGTATATAAGGGTAGAGCAGCTGTGTGTAGAAAAAAAGTCCAATAACATTACAGCCTCACCAGGTTCTTATGCCCACTGCACATAAAAGCCAAAGCTTTGACAGCAATCACTATAAAGGTTTAATAAATGCAAGGCCATTGAGGGGGATAATGGAAGACATTTCCCAAATCTGCTTCTCCAAGACCTTTAAGCTAAGGTTTTTAAAGAAATAATTTGGTTAATAGGGTTAGGGAATGGGTGCTGATGATTGGCTGGGGATGAAGATATGAGGAAGGCATAGTACCTGTCTTCATACACAGAGCCAGTTTCTAGGGGGGAGGAGTTTGGTCACAGGACTGATAGAGTCAGCTCCTTGATATGTGTCCCAGGTACAGAAAGAGTCTCAGGTCCATCAGAGTAAAAGTCTAAAATACATTTTAGAAAACATTCTTGGATTGTACAAAAGAATGCTATGTATAAAGCAAGTACACGGACCCTTGTGCAGCAAGCCATCACAGAGGTCATTTAGGAAGAAGGTATGTGAGAGGTGGAGTCCCTAGAGATTAGAGCTGCTCATGCCCCTCCACTGATCAAACTTTAGGATACCATCATCAGACCTGTGTGCCCTTAGGCTCATCACATAAAGGAAAATATATTTATCAGCCTCAGGGGAAGCGTCCTTCCTCCCCTATGGGTCAGGACATGAAGATAAGCAGTTGCTCTCTCTTGAAGTAACTATGCAAACAATCATACAAGGGGGACAAAAACTTAGAAACAACAGATTTGTTAATTTCTAACATAACTACCACTTTGTAGGGCTCAGATCTCTTCTATAGTTTTTATCCCATGGCCCTCTAGACATTTTATATAGGCAGTTTCAGTGGTAACTCATAGACTTCTGAATTGAATCTGTGGCCCTAGAGTGATATCTAATTTAGAGGTAGACTAATTATTAGAAAGAAATTAGAGAGTTTGATTTTCAAACTCAACAGTCTTAACATGTTGAGTTATAGGCTGTGACAGAATTAAACTTTACATAAACCTCGTGCTCTTAGAGAATAACCACAATTAAAAAACCCATCCGTCAAAAGATTACAGCAAGCAGTTCTTACTGCAAAGAATCATTCTTCACCATGATTCAGAAAAGATTTACAGATGCTATCTTAATAAATCTCGATGAAGCCTAACAGACAAATCCTTCAAATTTTCCTTCTGTGCCTCATAAGTGACTAGCTCAGTTGTTTTGCTTCCACTGATCAATCAGAACCAAATACTTGTGAATCAAATTCTAGTTATATTTCTCTCCTTCTAGAGATCTGAACTTTGACCTACCCTCACCGTGAGGCAGCATACTCTCTCTCCTTAACGGTCCCTCCTGCAAACAGGTTGGCCTTGGTTTAAAATAATTTTTGATCCCATCCTGTCACCTTCACTCATCCCACTTCACCCACAGTTCTTAATAGCTTTTTTTCCTCCCTGTAAAAGTCTTTTGCTGCCTAATCAATAAGAGACTTGCAGATTTCATGGCTGAGTATTTTTCCTATGGCGATCATTTCCGATGTCCTGTCCTCTTCCTCCCTTTTCCTTTCCTCTTTCCCTCCTTTACACCCTTTTCCCTCTTTCAGTGATCAATAAAGGTCAGTCAAAAGTATGATAGACCAAAGAGCAGCACATTCAAATAGAATGTGATGTCCTCAAGGGGAAAATTTGTGAACAGCTCCGTATGACTCTAACATAAGGTGAGAGTAGAAAGAAAAACACTGAAGAAGAAAGCGGGCAGGTTATTTATATCTGTCTATACTGACATCTACATTTTTATATCATCTATCTCTGTCTCTCTATATGACTATCAATATCAGGCTACACATTTAGATATTATCCCCACAGTGATAGGGACTGCTGAAGAATTGTTGGCAGAAAAGTAACATAATCATAACATAAAAGAATATTTCTTTTAAAAAGTCATTCAGGATTAGCAGATACTAGATTTTAAAGATGAGAGATTTTAAAGTAGCAAAGCAGCTACTTGATAATAGCAGTGATGATTTTTGTACTAAGGGAGTTTGTGACAGGGCAGACCAAAAAGGATAGATAAAATTTGAGAAAAGGAAAGACATAATATTATATTTTATATATAAATAACTAAGAAATAAATGAATGCATATATAAAACTTTCATGCATAATATGTAAGAAAGCAAAATAATTTTCTAGAGTGATAAAAAAATAATTTTCTTCTTGTTCCTAAGTTGAGATTTAGGAGAGTATGATTTCAAGTCGTGTGTGTGTGTGTGTGTGTGTGTGTGTGTGTGTGTGTGTGTTCATGAGGATGTATACATTTTTTCTTTTTCAGGGTAATTCTTAGCCCAGGAAATTAATTTTTGTGATTTGCTTTTCATTATTAAGTATTTCTCAAACATCTTTACTTTTCCCCAAAGTTTATTATATTCTTGAGAATAAATGCTAGTATATAGTATTATCCTTTCCTAAATAAAATTTTAAATAATGAAACTTCAGTATTTTTAAGGTAAATAACAGGTTTAATGTCAATAGTGGAGAATTTACCAGTATAAAGGATAAATAACACATGTATTAGAAAGTAATGCACGTAATACCTTTCATTTTTTAAAAAAGATTGTTTCAGATTATGCATTTTGCTAAAATTTCATATTGTGAGAAGTATATAATCATTGGATATATATTAAACATTTTATTTTATCCATACTTTTTAATTTGCTTAATGACTATGATAAAGTTTTAAGTCTCACTGCAATCCAAATAGGATTTTGACCTTTTTGTTATGTAGTATGTTTATTTTTAATCATTTCAATAATGTACTTACTAATTGGAATAGGTTGTATTCTCAGAAATTATATTTTTGTTTCTCATAGAAAATAAAGCTTACAAATGACTTGCATCAGTTGCTATCTTAATTTAATACTATATATTATTTTCTTTGCTCACTTTGTGTTCAGCTAAGTAGTAAATGGAATCATTTAAATAGAAGTTTGAAGTAGAAAATTGATGTTTTATTGTTCAAATGTACATTGCATAAATATTTGTACAGACTTTGTATTACAAAGATTATAAACACACTTTATTTTAACTACTAAATAGAAGATTTATTTGACTTGGTGAAAACTCATATCTGGAATATCTTTTTTATAAATTCACAAACTTGGTCAGCAAAGTAGTTGTTTCTTTTACTTGTATGTATTTATTACTTTCAAGTTACCAAACTAATCTTGTTAACATCCTAAATTGAAATAAAGCTTGACTTAGAATTTAATCACTCTTATAAAAAGTTAATCAGCTCTTACTTTTGCAAATAATGTATAGCGCTGTAGAAAATACAAATAATTACAAATGGGTTGGGAAAAAGTGAGTTTATAAATAGCTGTAATATCACATGGGATATAAATCATATGAACATACATTCCTTATTTCAAAGAGATTTTCCTGTTTTTGTTGCTGTTTTTGTTGTGACCATCTTTTTTTGTGGAAGGAATCCAATAGTAAAATTATTAAAATAATTGGAATTTGACCTGGGTCTAGAAGTAAAGATAGGTTTTTGATAGGCAAAAAGTGGCATAAAGACCAGCAAATGCATTTTGAACGAAAGTATGAGCAAGTGACAGGACCACAAGGAAGGATTAACAGGCACTTGACACTGCTAGGGTAGGGAGAGATGGAGAGGGTTGGAAGGCACATGGCAATACACTGGGTACCTGGTCCACTATTGGGGAAGAAAGGGCCAGTTAGAAGTCCAAACTTCACCTGCACGCAACATACTTATGTAGAAATCCTCATGTGTACCTTTCAATTCTAAAATAAAATAAAATTAAAATATGGTAAATAAAAAATATGAGTGAGTAATGTATCAGGCATGAGAGAGCAATAATCCATTTTCATCAAAAAAATTAATCACATGTAAGTGCGGTTACTGAGTGGATTAAAATAATTTTGTAATAAAATAGACACAACATTGATTGAAAAAGGAATTTAGATGTTATTTGTTATTTGTAACTGATGGTGAGAAGAAAGAGAAGGGAGAGAAGGAGAAGACATAGGAAAAAAAGGACAGAATGCGCTTGTGAAGCTTAATGTGTCAGCAGTTTGGAGTTTTGATGAGATACAAAGCAAGACAATTGGAAGGCTATGGCGATACCACAGACTCCAGGTAGCAAAGAGCATGTCGTGACTCTGATAATAGAAATGTTGGCTGAGACTCAAATGTATAGCACCAAAAAGACTTCATTTTTTTCTTTCCTTTCATAAACTAATATTTTTGAACACTTCTTATGGGAAAGCCACTGGTATTAGTAATAAAATACAAAGCATTTTTTTAGATAACCCAAATGAAGGATATTTTATCCAGATTGAATGGCTGACAAGTAAATTTTGGGCAAAGAAAAGGGAGAAAACAAAGGTGATTGTGAGACTAAATCTAAATATCTGAACTATCATTATTAGGAAAAGGAAGTAAGTGGGAAACGCACATTTGGCCAAGATGAAGACTTCTGCTTTAGACAAGTTGATTTGCATATTTTGGCTAATCTTTTCATTTTCAACCTAGAGTTTTAAAGAAAGGTAGAGCAGGATTTCCTCTACCTGCTCATGTCCTGAAATATTGAAAACTTGTAGTCAATTTCCTTTTCTAGGTTTATATGCTTTCTGGAATATTTCTCTCATTTCTACATAAATTGACCTCTGGAATTGCATTATTATTGGCATCAACTGTCAATGTCTTATAAATATAGTATTTGGTTATATCTATTTAGTGACGACTAGCCTATAGCCATTGTTTTTACATAATTTACATAATCCTGGTAATCTTCTATGTATTTGATAATTGGGTAGCAATATACATTTTATTTTATCTTTTCCAGAGTACATAAGAATAAGCTCTCACCACAGACTTACCTAACAAAGTATATAAGTGAGTGTTTTTTTTTAAAACACAAAACCCTTCCAAAATAATACTGAAAACCACTCTTCTCCATAATTATTAAAGTATGCGTATCCCCTGATAATTATTGCCAATAAGAGAGATCTAAATTAAAGTAACTCTTTAATGGGACAGTTGCTTTATGCTTATTTCCAATAATAATCAAAGTACCATTTTAATATGAAAGTTAAAGCAATGATATATGCTTTTAAATCAGATGGAGCTTTCCTTCGTTTGCAAGTTAGGAAAATATCTGCTGTATATCAAAACCTAAGAGATTATCAGTAATATATATTTTGAAAACATTTTAAAAGAAAGAATGGGGTTATATTAAATTTTAAGAATGCTTTATGGAACCACCCCCCTATTGCATGAAGAAGAGACTGTGAAGTATCAATCAAAAGCCCAAATAACCTTGATTTCAGGAAATCTTCGAGTGTCATAACTACCTCATTAGGCAAACTGTTCACTAGTTGATTGTCATTGCTCTAGGGCGATAGAATTAATTCTTTGTCTTTTTTGATTGCAATGTTCAATATAATTATCCTGCATTGAGAAACAAGGTAAAAAGAAATTAAAAGGATGTAATTATCTCAAATGCCTTCTCTCCAAGTATAACAATAAGAATACCTTTATGAATTATCTAACTTTAACTTTGCCTGAATGATAAACGCAGAATCCAACAAAAAGATTGTAAGAAACCATGTTGTAGCCGGGCTCGGTGGCTCAGCCTGTAATCCTGTGCCTTTGGGAGGCTGAGGTGAGTGGATTGCCTGAGTCCGCAGGTTCGAGACCCGCCTGGGCAGCGAGACCTCATCTCTACAATAAATCAAAAAATCAGCCGGGCGTGGTAGCGCATGCCTGTAATTCCGGCTACTCGGAAGGCTGAGGCCGAAGGATCGCCGGAGCCCCGCGGGTCGAGGCTGCGGTGGCCGGGAGCGGCCACTGCACTCCAGTCTGGGCGATAGAGTGAGACTCCAACTCAAAAAAAAAAAAAGAAAGAAAGAAACCATGTTGTTTTTCACAATTAGCAGTTGGTGTAAACTGCTAGTGACTTAAATACAGAAAGAATGTATCTAGGTTTCTATATAATATACATTTTTATAAAATCTTACTTTTTAAATTATGAAATTATGCAAAGAAGATACATAATAGAATGTATTAGATTAAATTCCACTCATCATATTTGCATCACAGGTAATATGTATCAAAGCAGGTACTAGCCAGGCTCGGTGGCTCAGCCTGTAATCCCGCGCCTTTGGGAGGCTGAGGTGAGTGGATTGACTGAGCCTGCGGGTTCGAGACCCGCCTGGGCAGCGAGACCTCATCTCTACAATAAATAAAAAATCAGCCGGGCGGGCGTGGTGGCGCATGCCTGTAATTCCGGCTACTCGGAAGGCTGAGGCGGAAGGATCGCCGGAGCCCAGCAGGCCGAGGCTGCGGTGGCTGGGAGCGGCCACTGCACTCCAGTCTGGGCGACAGAGTGAGACTCCGACTCAAAAAAAAAAAAAAAAAAAAAAAAGAAAAAAAGCAGGTACTTCTGAGAGAAGTTAGTTTCAACATCTTAGAAATGTCAAATAGGTGTATACACATTTAGGATTATGCCTTTTTGGAAAACTGATCATGTAATAACTATGTCTGATAATGTTTCTTTTTCTTAAATCCACTTTGTCTGAAATTAATATAGCTATTCGAGCTTTCTGTTAAGTAGTATTGATATGCTTCATCCTTTATTCTGAACCTGTCTTTACATTTCAAATGAATTTGATATAAAACATACAGTTGGGTTTTTCATTTTTAATTTAATTTGACCACCTCTGTATTTTAATTGGAGTTCTTAGACCATTGACATGTCACATGATTATTTACATATTTGGATTGATATCTACCATATTTGTCATTGTTTTCTATTTGTTTTATTTTACCCCTCTTTTTCTACCTTCCTTTCTGTGATTAAGCATTTTGTATGATTCCACATCACTCTTCTACAGCATTATATATATGTAACTCTGTATGCATATGTGTGTATATAAATATATAAAACTATTAGTAGTTGCCTTACAGTTTAAAAGCTCATTTTTAAATAATCTTAGGTGACTGACAAATAACACTGTATCACTTCACATGTAGTTCAAGTACCTTATAACAGAATGAGAAATAAAGATAAAATCCTAAGCTTCCCAGACGACTTAACACACCCCCTCTTAGCTGAGGGGATTCAAAAGAAGCATTAAATGCTGAGTTCCTGGCCATGAGGGAAGAGGGTAACTGACAGGCCTTATTATGTCCCTTCTTTAATAACTTTTAACCAGAATTCTCTCCTAAGGAGTAAGCAGAAACCATCTCTGGATTAATTTTTCTTATGGTGGTAAATTTGAAAATTAATTTGAAAACATTCTTATTATATAATAATAGCCTTAAATGTTGTGCCGTTCCTTCTCAGCACTTAAAAGTGAATAAAAAAATACTCCCTCTACCCGTGGAATCGAATACTACCTAGATCACTCTCACATGTAAAAAATAACAAATTGGTGATATACAGAAATATATATGAATCTCGAAAATCATTAAGCAATATGGAAGAAATCAGACTGGAAGACTGCATGATTGCATTTACAGGAAATATCCAGAAAGGATAAAACTACCATGAAAGAAAGATCCATGTTTGACTGGGACCAGAGTGAGAGTGAGGATTAACTTTTTGATTGTTTCATTTGTTGCTATTATGTACTTCTGTATGCTATATAGGTATTCAAATACATATAACCATTGAAGAACGAATACAAACATTATATGATTACTATATACTACTATAACATCAAAATACCAAAGTATTTGTAGATATGTTTTTATTTTAGGGCAGAAGCATTGAAGAAGAAACTTTGCAATATTAGATCATATGTTAAAAGTATATTTAGCATTTGGAAAAACTTTCAAAATGTTTTTAATGGGACTGTACTATTTTACTTTCCTACTGGCAGTTCACTAGGGTCTATATTACCAACCTTGTCTTTATCTGTCTTTTCAAATAAAACTATTCCATTGAGTGTATACTGGTGTGTCAATGTAGATTTAACTTGCATTTTTCTAATAACAAATGATGGTGCCATCTTTTCATACGCTTATTAGCTTGTTCTTTTAAGAAATTCTTTAAAAATATTTGTGCCCTTTTTATTGGGTTGCTTGTTTTGTTGTTGTTGTTAGCAATTTGTTAAGAATTCTTTTAAATTCTAGATAAAATCCCTTTAGCAAAGATAAATATTTTGTGACTATTTCTCCCAACACATAGCTTTTGCTTTTAGTTTCTTCATGATGTCTCTTGTTTAGGGAAATTTTTTTGCTTTTTTTTTTTTTTTTAAGTTGGAGTCTCACTCTATCGTCCAGGCTGGAGTGCAGTGGCATGCTCACCGCCATCCCAGCATCAACCTCCTGGGCTCAGGCAACCCTTTCACCTGAGCTTTCCATGTAGCCGGATTTGATTTATTGTAGAGATGAGGTCTCGCCAAGTTGCCCAGTCTGTTCTTGAACATGAGGGCGCAGGCAATCCTCTCACCTCGGTCTCCCAAAATGCTGGGATAACGGGTTTGAGCCACTGCACCCAGCCTAGGGAAGATTTTAATAGTGATAAAGTTCACTTTATCAATATTTACTTTGTAATTTTTTAATTTGTGTTTTAATGAATTATTGTGTATCCCAAACTAGCAAGCAAAGCTTCCTATGTTTTCTTTAATAAGTTCTGCATGTTCTATATTATATATAGGTTTGTGATCCATACTTAATTTAAATTTGTGGATAATGTGAAGAAAGGCTCAATGTACATTTTTTCCCCATACAAATATTCTTTCATTTCAGTATTATTTGGGGGAAAATTATTATTTCTCTATGGTATCACTTTGAAATCTTTGTTGAAAATTTTTACCATTAAGTGTGTGTTTATCCTTAGTCTTTCAATTCTGTTCTACTGACATATATCTTTATGCCTTTAAAACAATATGTTAGCTACTATAAGCTTATACTAACTTTTACAATTAGGCAGGGTAAGTTTTTCAATTATGCTATTTCTAAATTGTCTTGGCTATTTCAGGTCTTTCAAGTTTATATAGATTTTACAATTGCCTTGTCAGATTTACACAAAAATCCTGATAAAATTCTTATTAGTGTTTACACTGAACCTACAAATTAACTTAACCAAAAATTATCATGATAGCAATTTTGGGCTTTTTGATTCTTCAACATGATATCTCTCTCAATCTATTTAAACTTTCTTTAATTTTTTTCAGCAATGCTTTTTAATTCTCAATCGTTAAATTTAGAAAAAATAGATTTATGTCAAATTATTTTGAAATGTTTGACTATTTTTTAATTACTTTTTAATTACATTTTTGGATTATTCATTGTTAGCAGATGGGTATCATTTTGATTTTTATATATTGTTATTGTATCCTACCACTTTTAAAAATTCACTTAACAATGTTGGCAGCTACTTTTTGAGATTATGAAAGCGTTATCAAGAGTTATCAAAGATGAAATAATTTGAGCAAGAAAATATGTAAATTCGTATTGGACTATAACCCAAAGCATATAATAAATATTTATAAGTCCTTAGTAATATAATAAAGGATTGGATAAATTTTTTTAAATGGCAGATTATAGACATGCTATCACAGATGGCAAGTGGTGCATAAAAAGATGCTCAATGTTGTATGACATTAGAACATTGTAAATTAAAATGTGATACTGCTGCACATCTATTAGAATAGCTATAATCCAAAACCCTAAAACAATTAAATGCTGATGAGGATGTGAAGCAACAGAAACATTCCTTCACTGCTGGGGGATTACCAAATAGTACAGCTACTTTGGAAGAAAGGTTGATATTTTCTTGCAAAGCTAAACATTAGCTTGCAATATAGTATTCAGAATAATTATTGATTTTTCAAAGAAAAAAAGAAAGTGGAGTTTGGGGCAAGAATACAGGCATTTGCCAAGATATTGGTTACAATTAATTTCTTAAGCTGTATGATAGAACCAGGTGTGTTTTTTTATTATTAGTCATTATGTACTATATACATATTTATATGTATATATATCATATCTTAATAGTCTTATTAGATTTATTTTCCATGTACTGTTCTAAATGTTTTTTCATAAATTAACTCCTGTGTTTTCATAATAATTGTGTAAAGTATTTTCTTCTGTTACATTACTTCCACCAATGTAGCAACTGCAGTATAGACAGTTTTCGTCAACTTCCTGACACCCATAGCTAGTAAGTGACTGAGCCTGTATTCAGATGCAGGCATTCTGCTTCCAGAGTCTACATGCTAAACTATCAAATATAATTTAAAGAATGGCTTCAAATTAAACAAAACGAATCATACAAATAAATAAATGCCTAAGTTACATTATATTTCAGAAGATTTTGTAGGGCTGTAAATATACCAAGGTTTGTAATATATGAGTGAGAACTTCAGTGATTTCTTCAAAAAGCAATAGTTGATGCAGTTTCTGATGGTTTTTCTGGAGACAGTTCATAATATGTAATTAGGAAAAAAACCCACAAAAGATATATTATTTACAGTTTTTAGCTTTCTGGAGATAATAATAAAACAGAAAGCATAGTTTTTAGAGGTCTGCATTCTATGTTAATGCACAGTGAAGACAAAATAATCACAAAAGAACAGTGGAAGACAGTTCTCACATAACCTCAAGATCTTATTTATTTTCTACAATCCTTGCTTAATAAAGACTTGCTTACAATGGGAGAGTGAAGCATAGTTCTCTTGTCTATGGAGGTAAAAGATTCCTGCTTTATGTTCAGACTTTGTGTCAAATCTATGTACATATTTCTACATCCTGTAAATGTATGGATCTGTATAGGTAAGCATATGTGTGTTTATCTATCTACAATATACTACATGCAAACATATAGTGGTACATATTTTTTTTTGTTGTTCAGATTATACAACCAATTTATTTAATGAGTTTAGATGACATTCTATTTCTTATTCTTTTCAAATAGTAGAAAGTCAGTGGGTCAAAGTAGAAAAGAAAAAATGTAGAAGCGGGAAGGTAGTCTCTGGAATCATAAAGTCTTGAGTTGAAAAAAATGCCAACATGTGCCGTCTTTAGCTACTCACTTAAATTTTCTGAACTTTTCATTTCATATGCAAAATAAACATATACCAACTTCATTGGTGTTGCAAGAATTAAAACAAATGATAGAAGATTATTACCTAATGAAGCCTCTCTTAAACATTCACAAGGGTTAATTCCATTCACTGTATGCCAATTCTACTGAGTCATTTCTTTCTGAAAATATTTAAATGCTCTTGTATATGTTCTTCTTTGCTCCATATAACTTAAAAAGTTCCAATCTAGGATCATTTACTGTGATGTCACCTACTGTATCCATGAATAAGATAAAATCCCAAGAAACAAACTGCCTTCAGTTTGGCATTTTGAGATCAGAACTGTGTTTTAAATTTGGAATTTGGCTCACTAAATAGCACAGCTCATCTTTATAAAATGAAATAATTATTAGGTTTTACTGGATCTTATGGGCATTTTAAGACAGTATTTATAACTAGGCTGATTAGATTAAAATAGATAGGTGGCAGATGGTAGATAGAGATGAATTGAGAGATTTCAGAAAAAAACAAAATACTAGTGAGATATTGGAATAAGTCTAAATAATAAGTACTTACTATATATGTCAACCAAATAATAAAAATAAAATTATAAAAGGCAATTTAGTAAACAACATATTTTATCCACAAATATACGTTGGGTGAGGGGTACCCAAATGTTTAGAAAAGAAAAAATTGTTTAATTTATCACTTGGAAAAATGCCTTTGCCACTCAACTCTAACATATGCTGAGAGAGGAAAAAAGCAAGATTTTTTGTTTAGCTTCACTTATATATATGAGAACCTGCTTGCAAGTAAATTTTGCAGAAGGAGAACTGCTAAAAACAACTGTGAAAAACCACTATGGATTGTCATGTTTGGAGATGATTGTCATATCACTCAGGGCTCACAAGCTGTTTTTCTGCACACTTTCTTAAGAGTGTTGGAAATAAGAAAGTTATCATATCATTTTAACTGTAACTTCATTTTTCATATAATATTAATTTATAATGATATCTGAATTATATTTGAATATAACTATACATAGTTTGTCTATTAAGAATCACCAGTGCAAAGATGGCTAGAACTTTGGAGTCATGTGGAGGGGTGCTTATGTTTAAAAATTTGTTTTTAAATTTTAAAATTTTAAATCTGAATCATTTGATGTAATACATTTGGATTAAGATAAATCAACTTCCTGAAAGGCATAGTTGATTTATCTTAATCTAAAAGTATTATATCAAATAATTAAGATACACAATATATAGATAACTACATAAAACATTTGATTCTGACCACGTGAATAATATTTAATAACAGGAAGTAACTGGTTTTCAAGAAATGTCCTTTATGAAAAGCAACAGCCTGATATATTTTGTTTAATTAACTTAATTTTTAAGTTGATAAGATCTAAAAATAACTCAATATAATTTAACACCTGGACAAAAATGTAAGCTTCCTCTGTAAGCTCTGAAACCAACCAATACTTTCTGTACATTACTTGTTCATCAGAAGCAGCAGACAGATGACAATATCACTAACTATAGCTACTAATTTAGGATGGGAGTGGCAAAAAAGGAAGGCATCCTCTGGAAAGGTCTATCTTATAAATGTTAGCAAAGAATGAACTTTAAGCCCATAAAATGATGGGAAAAATTTAGACTAATTTAATCATTTGAAATCATGCCTATATGGGAATAAACACACTGCATTAATATTAAGATAAAAAATTTTCATCTCTAATAATTCTAATGATCATTTAAAATTATTAAAATGTACAATGGCAAGCACTGTATATGACTGCATTTAGTCTTCATAGCAAACATAAAGTTAAATATTATACTCTATAATTTACAGATAAGAAAAAAGAACAAAACAAAAACCTAGAGTCAGTCATGTTAAATAAATGACTTCCATTCCGGTCAACAGTAAGTTTATACTCAGCATTCAAACCAAGCCTGCTGAATCACAAAAGCCCTGCCTGGTGCACCTTGTCCAGAGAGTTGGTTGGAGTGGCTGTGAAAGTAGAGGGGAGGGGAAACAGTCGAGGGTTTCCTTAAGCTCTTTCAGGGTACACAGAAGCCAGGTCGCCCACTGTACCATTGGACTCATCCCAGGATGGCCACTGTGCACTTATTTTGTAAAATTCCCTCCATTATCTGTTAATATATTCACTCATGGCCCTGAGTGGAGGTTCACCCCTAAAACCCCAGTGCATTGGGGGGCCAAGGTGGGATGTTCACTTGAAACCAGGAGTTTAGATAGAATACTAAACTCAAGGGTCACTTGAAACCAGGAGTTGGAGACCAGCGGGACAACATGGCCAGACCCCATCTCTTCAGAAAAGGAAAAAGAAAAAAAAAATAGCAGGGCAAGGTGGTTGGCACCTGTGTTTCTAGCTACTCAGGAGTCTGAAATGGGAGGATCCCTTGAAACCAGGAGTTCAAGGATGCAGTGAGCTCTGATGTGTCTCCACATTTCAGCCTAGATGACAGAGTGAGACTCTATCTGTAAAATATAATAATAAATAAAATATTAACTTGAAATTTCCACATAAGCATAGCAAATGTCAAAGCCTTTAAATCTCTGTCAACCAGCTTCCCTCATTGTCCCATGATCCTAGAACAAATTGATCCTAGAAATAAAATGTCACAAGCTTTCTATTAACCTTCTTCATGTAAAACAGTGTAGGATTCATAATCTTAGACTACATGATAGATTCAAAACACGGGTTTCTGTAACATCACATCACGGTATCTAAAAGAGGTTTATCTCATTAGGTACTAATCTACAATTCAACTCCTGTAAAAGCTCTTAATTATTTAAAATTATTGGCAATTTTATTAAAGGACATTTTTGACCATAATATACAAGTATCCCATGAACTTTTATTCCATTATAATAATCAGTCTATGACAATATTGTTTGATACAGGGCTTCTTATATAAAATAAAATTGCATGCAATTAATTACAAAATTCAAGCAATATTAGGGCCTAGTAATTCTGCTTCAAAGATAGCTAATTTAAAGTCAATCACTGACGACAATTGCCAAAGCAGCATAAACATATAATTAAGTAATAAATTTTTCTTTTTTCATAGAAATTGCACCAAAATTGTGATGATATAGAAAAAATATTGTGCATATTAAATATAAAGCTTATTAAATATATTATACTATTCTTCAATATACAAAATAATGTCTTGATGTGTAACAATATGATATAAATTAATGCATCATTTTGCATAAATATTCATGCAATTGAAATAATATGCATTTAGAAAACACAGTGCAAAAAAAATTCTTTGAGCACACATGTAGCATTTTGCAGTTTATTTCATAATAATCTCAGTGTTCTTTGTCCTCAAATGTGGTTGATTTAAAAGTTACAACTACAAAAAGTCAATAGAGGGCTCACTAGAATTTTCAACTTCTCAGCGCTATTTAATTAGTTATGTGTTGATCACTGTTGGAAAGAATGTTGAAATATATCCAGAAAAATTATTGAACAGATGTTCCAAAAGACTAAAACATTATCTCTCCCAAATTAGACTGTTTAGTCCTTTTATACCGAGGTCCCTATAAGGCCCCTTTTCTCTAGAATATCACACAAGCTCTCCTTGATATACTCTAAAATAAAATTTTTATAAAGGGAAGATCATAGACCCTTAAGAGGAAAAGGAATGTTACATAGAATTTAAAAAGAATTGCAAATTTACAGAAAGAAGCTTGATGAACTCATTAGCTATAGAGGCTGAGAGCAAGTTCTCAAACTCTCAGCTGTTAGAGTTCAGAAGGAGTGTAAATTTTGTATGCGTTTTACTTAAAACCAGAACAAGGGACTTTCGTGTTCTTCCTCTTGTCGTGACCTAAATGTTATAACTGAAAAAGCTGCAAGACACCTAATTTTGCTCGGTTTTCACTTTTAATTATTATTATTATGGGGGGGGATGTTTTTGCTTCTCTACCATTTCGCTTACCTCTCATTTATTTTTCTTGCTAATGAAGAGCATTGTGTTGATGAGACATTTTATTCCTAGAAGAGTACCTTGAAACTGTGGCTTTAACACAGAAATAAGTTAAAATAAATGCAACAATTTATAATGCTTATGCTAAAACCTCCTGGCATATAAACTTGTTTGAACTCTGAGAACAACTCTAGGCTTTTCTCCTCTGCTGTCGAGAAAGAGAAAAACTGAGGAAAAGCAAGAGAGGAGAAAAGACAGCTATAGTAAGACCTATGAATTTCATGAATTTGTTGACAATGGAAATAATTGTGAGGCTTAAGTGTATCTCTTACCCTGAGAATATTTTACAGGAGATGTTTCCCCAAAATATTCATTTCTTTCTGAAATTTATTAACCAGGGATACAATGTTAAAGATCAGCAAGAAGTAATGAGAGAAATAAGAGTATAGCTTTCTGATACTATATACAACAATTAATTTTAAATATATATTTTCTTGGAGTTATTTGGTGACATCTTTATATAAACAGTGAGTATATACACATTTTGGGGTAGGCAAAATATATTTAAATCGTTTATGAAGGTCATTTCAAATGTCTCCTCCTATCTTCAGTCGCTGATTGACTACTCCTGTGTTTTCTGACTAGAAATAATTTTTCTTTACAACTTGAAATTTTTATTTTTGTTAATATTCAGATATTTTTGGAGTGGTATCATTTTAGGTTTTTTATGATTAACTTTTAATTTTAGAATGGTTTCAGATATACAGATTGATTGTCACAATAGTCCAGAAAATTTCCATATACACCACATTTTACGTTAGTGCACCACATTTTGTCACAGTTAAGAAACCCATATTGATAAGTGACCATTTGATAAAGTTCATACTTTATTTACATTTCTTTCATGTTTCTCCAAAAGAGGGTTAGTTTTTCCAAAAAGGGTCAGTCTTTTCTGCCTCATTTGTTAATTTACTCGATCATTTATTTATGTGGGTATTTATTTGATATTTTGTGCATGTGTACTTTTTTTTTTTTTGAGTCAGAGTCTCACTCTGTCATCCAGGTTGGAGTGAAGTGGCACATTCATGGTTACCACAGCCTCTCAATCTGCTGAGCTCAGGCGATCCTTCTACCTCAGTCTTCCAAGTAGCTGGGACTACAGGTGCATGCCACCATGCCTGGTTAAGTTTTCTGGTTGATTGTAGAGATGAGATCTTGCCAAGTTGCCCCCCAGGTTGTTCTTGAGTCTCTGGGCTCAGGCAATCCTCTTGTACCTTCCAAAGTGCTGGGATTTCAAAGAGTCACAGCACCCAGTTTATATTTTGTGTTTTAATCCAACACTACTTTATCATTTTTCACTCAAGTTGTTTTAGTTTTGGCCATTGAACAGATGGCTTCTATGTCCCTTTGACAAACTCTCATCATTCTGGTATTTTTGTTTGACTTGCTTGTTTTTAACACTTTTTCACTTTCTAGTTCGTAATAATCTACAAGAAGATTCAGATTATTTTCTGTATTTTGGATTTGTATATAAATTTTCTAGCAGATAGTGTACCTTAACACAAAATATGAGAATTATTACAAAGTTAGTACATATATTTTATCTACTACATATAGATAAGATCCTTGAAAAGCATAATGTACCTCAATTAAGAGACTATCAGAATATGCATATAAATTAAATATGTTAAAGGAAAAAATTATATATACATATATATATATATATATATATATATATATATATATATAACATAATAACAACCTTGTTAGGGGTTGGATTGTCTTTATCAAAAGGATACATGAAAGTCTTAGACCCTGTACATGTGAATTTGATCTTATTTGGAAATAGAATCTTTGCAGATGTAATCAAGTTAAGATGTAGTCATACTGAATTAGAATGGGCTCTAATAATAGCTGATGTCCTTATAAAAAAGAAGAACCACAAATACTGTATTAGTTTGGGTCTTCTGAGAAACAGAGGAGGAAGAGAGACACAGAGAGAGAAAGAGGAGGGTATTTATTGAGGCTTTGAAATCTCAGAATAGGCTGTCTCCAAATTGGAGACCCAGGGATGCTTGTAGCATGGCTGCTCCAATTTCGAGAGTCTCAGAACCAGAAAAATCAAAGATGCGATTCTCAGTCTGAGGGCAACGTCCTGAGAATCTTGGGGTGTGGGGGGTTCTAGTGCAAGTTCAAAGGCCAGAGAGCCTGGAGTGTGGATATTTAAGGGCAGAAGAAGTAGGGTGTCTCGGTTCCAGGATAGAGAGAGAGAGACAAATAATTCAACTTTCTTCTGCCTTTTTGTTCTATCCCAGACCTCAGCTGATTGGATGTTGCCTGCCTACATTGATGGTTGCTTTTCCACTCAGTACACAGACTCGCATGTCAATATCCTCTGGAAATACTCTCAGATACACCCAGAAATGATGCTTTACCAGTTTTCTTAGTATTCCTAATCCAGTCAAGTCAACACCTAAAATTAACCATCACAGACATGAAGACACACAGAGAAAAGACAGCACTGGGAAGACTGAGGCAGAGATTAGAGTTACGCTACTACAAACCAAGGAATGTCTGGGTTGTCAGAATGGGACGAGGCTAAGGAGAATCCACTCCTGCAAGGCTTCCTAGGGGACTCTACTGACGCCTTGATTTCGATTTCTGTTCTCTACAATGGCAAGAGAATAAATTTCTGTTGTTTCAAGCCACTCAGTTTGTAAAAGACTATTATGGCAACCATAAAAAACTAATAAAATTATTAAAAATCAGCTTGAGTGTGAAATTCAAAATACTACTTTTAGTATCTCATGGATAAATATATAAAAATACATGACCATAGGATGTTGTGTTAAAATCTATTATTAGAAAACATTTTTTCAGTTTGCAGTCAGTAGGCGCTCTTCTAGGAATCTGTATGGATTGCTTTATAATAATTCTGTGATATGCAATAGTTAATATCTCCTTTTTACAGGCTTGCGAAGAGAAACATAAAACAGCTAAGTTGCTAACACAGCTAATGTTAGATCTCTATGTCTGTCCATTTGCTTAATTCCTGTCTCTATCAAAGTGTCTTTATCAGTCTTTCTATTTTCTCTTTTGTCTTCCATGTTCTCCCCCTTTCTTTTATTTTCTATTTAATCTGTATCTCTGTTGTTTCTGTAAAATGCTAATTTTGTATGCTTCAGAGGTAACATACCTTTAGTATGTGGAATATGCATATAAACTTGTTATATAAGGACAAAATAAGACTTCCAATAAAATTTCTCAGAGAAGACTCTATTCTTTGACTGCAATTCAAGAAAACAATATTAAAAATAACTTTCTCACTTTAGAAGCTTAAAATTTTTTTTTTACTTTAAAAAATAGTAATAGTCATAAAGGGATCTTGGAAAGAGAAATAAATAAAATTTCAGACTATTTAGAAAACCCTCAAATACACAACATCAAAACCTATGATAAAAGCCTAGAGATGTTTCTAGAGACAAAATGAGAGCTTTAAATACTTTTTGCTATTGAAAAAGATCATGAAAATAAGTTAACTATGTATAACTCAGTAACTTGTGAGGGGTAGGGGAACAACAGTAGTTTATTAGTGAAACAGATTAGGAAATAGATTACACAGTTGGTACTTTTTACTTTGATGAGCATTTGTCATAAAGGGAATATTTAAATGACACGTACATAGCTCTATCACACAAAGGATGCTGCATTCACCTGGAGCATACAAGTAGGCAAACTGTATTACCAGCCTTGGCCTGAAGTTAGAACAAGAGAGAGTGGTAGCAGACGACAAGCTTGTTGGAAACAGTTGTGTGGGGAAGCTATCCACAGTCATCCAGAAGGGTTTCTCCACAGAGAGAGCTCAGGAAACATGAAACCCAGCCTTAATCTCCTCCCTCCTCCCCAATTCTTCCTACTGGGAAGCCCACTGACTCAACCCAACCTAAAATGAAAAACACAGAATCCACTGATGTGGCCCTTTACAAGTGAGCCACAGGAGAGAGAGGAGCCATCAAAGATAGGCAGTGGGATAGGAGGGGAAATTGACTACATTGTTACATATGTAATAGAAGAACAGCTTCTGTGAGTTCCAACGGATACAAATCTAGTGACCCCAATGGCAGAATTTAGAGGGTTAAAACTTCAGGGAATTCAGGAATCGGTATACAGTCTTTCGCCTAATCCCACTCTTTTTGATACATTCTTCCTACTCACAGCAAGCTTGAATCCTGAGTTCACTCTCTGTTCCAGCCTCCTAATAAATGAAATACACAATATTCTGCAGGAGCAAGAGGTAAAAATTACCCTGCAGTGGAAGAAGATGGAGATACTCCATCCCTGAATTTTGATCAGTCCCACATTTGCTTTTGTCAACTTAAGAAGTCATGAGATCTATACATTTGGAGAAGAGAGTTTATTATTATTATTATTATTTAGATTGGAAAATATAGTTTATTTAAAAAGTAAATTAGAGAGAGAGAGGAGATTCACCTCCCCAAGATAAGGGATGAAGCCAAGGCTAGGAAACGTGACCATGGCTCAAGAAGCCACATGGTCAGACAATGACTTAGCAATCAATGACCAAGAGTTTATTTGTCATGAAGGATTACAGCCTGCAGGGTGGCCATTCTGACAGGCTGGAAGCACAGCCTCTGGCAGAGAACACAAGTAGGCACTTCCAGGGAAGGGAAGGTGGATCAGGGACTTTTGCCAAATAGGTGAGTCAAGTACATATACTCAACAAGTTATAGGAGGAGCTATGATTGTTTATGAAAAGGGGTCATGCACATGCATGTCTAATAAAAGTGCATGCTACATGTGTTCCATGTTCACTTTGGAGTGGAGAATTGACACTTAAATGCCTTACAAGTAGGCCCTATATGTCAAAAGGTGAAACGGACATAAAGTCACCCAAGTGTGCAGCCTCTGTAATCTGGCCAGATTTAGTCTATGGACAGTGGCCTTCTTATCAGCAGACACGACTGAAATCAGTCAGTTGTCCAATATGAGCTATAGTTATGGTGTGTGGAACAGGTGGCCAGTTAGTCAGTGCGTGGTGGTAGATGATCTGTAATTGTTTTTATATTGCTTATCTTGAGGCCAGGCTTATTTAGCTGCTAGAAAAAAATAAAACTAAAAACCTTTGACAGTTAAAACGTAGTTTATTCTTTGAGTGTAGGGGTGTGTGACTTAATCTTTGCCTGACATGGCCTCAGGTCTTGCTTATAATTTGGTGCTTTATGTCTGTTCTGTCAATTTTATGATCACCATTAATTAATTATTAATTAATTAATTATTAATTATTAATTAATTAATTCACCATTAATGCGGATCAGTTTTGCCTAAACCACGAAAAGGGGTTATAATGAGGTGTGTCCAATTTACTGCTCTATCATGGCTGGAAGCTCATTTTTAAGGGTTTCTCTGGGGCTCTCTTGGCCAAGAGCATGTCCGTTCAATTGGAGGGCTTAGAATTTTATTCTTAATTTTCACCTATGCTTTCTCGAGGCTCTGAAATTCTGAAGTACAATCAGTATGCGTCTATGTTTCCTTGACTGTGGTTGATATTTCAGTTTGGGGAGTTCTGCGAAACTTTGCTTGGTTTTATCAGCTTTCTACTTCCGAAATGTAGTTGATTGTTTTAAACTCTATTTTTATTTGTCTTTTAGTTTAGACTTTGGTATCCCATTACATAATTTTAGTGCAGTATCAAGAGTGATATGAAAACATTACATCTTTAATTTGAGAGCATGTTTTAAAAAGTATATTGCTTTTAGCACTGGGTAAGCACTAATTACAAACAAAGGCATATTATAAGATGTATACGTTGTTACCAGTTTTTAAGAGGTGAAATTGTTTATACATTAGTGATACTTCATGAATGTTACTTTGTGATGGACTTTGTGAGAAAAACATTAAAGTATAATTGATTCAATACCTACGCTGTTCAAGGTAGTAGCTGAAATATGGACAAAAATGATATCTTGGAGTTGAATAGGAATTCTGATCCTGGAAAAACACAGAGTTAACATAAAGGGAGCAAAGGAAGTTAAAATATGAGAAAAAGGAATGAATGTTAACTTGAAAAAGATTATGCAAGTATTTAAAAATAAATAGATCTAAAATAATAAGTAATTATAAAAATGATTAATCTGAACTTCAGTTTCAGTTGAAACCTAGGCAGAGTATAATGGTAATGAATTTCTGTGGACTATCTTAGGACAAGACATATGATATAAATTCTCCATTGAACGTATACTGTTTTATACTAACTTTTTTTAGATTTTAAAAAATTGTGCTATTTTCTAAGGATTTGATTGTCACATAAATTGAACTAAAAGGATCTTGTGGCAATATGAAAATCTACCTGCTTAAGTAAGTATTCTGACATGCCTTGTAATAATGTCCATAAATTAAATGCAAAGCAATGTAAAAGGTGAGAAAATGCATGACTATACATGAAAGTAGACACTAAATATTTATAAAGATTTCAGAAAAAAACTTTAAAAATATAATATCTCTAATGTGCTGTTACCATTTTTTTCTTTTCCCATAAAAGTAATTTTTTTTGCAATTTTAACTTTATTGAAAAATTTTATGATGCTGTGATTTTTTTCTTGTGCTTGCTCTTTGACTTTGTGTCTCTGCTTTGATTGTTTTTCTCACTGTTGTTAGAAGCTACTGGCAAAATACCGTGCCGAAGTCTCATTGGAGATGCGTTTCATATCTTTTTTCCCAGGTTTGCCAACTGCTATAAACAATGATGTAGGCTACACGAGACATGTTTGATGCCTGCTGATAGTTCTTTCCTTAGACAGACATGCCCTACATAAGTTTCTCTCAGCATTTACCTCCCAGCATGACTGCTTTGTGCTTAGGGATAAGCCACTTTCTTACAAGATTATTTTGAAATTGTTGTATAACAAACCTGATATGAACAATACTACAGCTTGGAATCTGTTATCTTATGAACAGATTGGTACACATGTGTTTCTTTCTGTTATAATTCACAATGGGATAAATATTGTTCTTCTGTGTTTTTGTGTAGGTACCTCTGGAAAAACCGAGCAGGTTTACTATGCAAACAATCATCAAGATTCTGTAAAAGTGATAGCATAAAATCTTTCCTTTGGAGTTAAACTTGATGATTCTCCTTAAATACTGGGAATAGCATTTCACAGTTGTCAGAGATTACACACTTTGCATTTTTGTATTATATTATTATTATTTACAATTGCCATGTAGTTTAACACTTTTCTTTAGGTGAAATTCTAATTTTTCTAATTCTGATGAAAATTCCCAATTTCAGCACAAAAATAATGACTACTAATTTTGTCCTTGTTTATTTGAGTAATTTAATATTAATTTATATTTTATACTTAAAAATTAAAGTGTAACACAAACGTAGTTTTTTATAGTTGTGGAATTAATAAAATGTAATGCAATACGCTGTTTCATAAGAAGTGTTTTTCCCTTTATTAATAAAGAGTACTGAATTATAAACTTCATATGTGTAGCCTTGGACTGTTTATTCAACTTTTTTGAAGATATTTAAAATTTCCCTATAAAATGGGAAAAATACCTATCTCAAAGAGTGTTTGTAAATATTAAATGAGAATAATTTTCATAAAGCAACTAACAAAATTCCAGACCTGGAATAGGTATTCTAATATTTTTAAGGTTTAGAGTAATAATTTTATAAATTGTATGTCTAATTCTGATTATTAATGGTTATTTTAATCTTTTTACTATCTACAGTAGAATACTTCAGAGTACCAAATCTAAATATTTGTAAAACATAAAAATTTGATTTAGTAACAAATAGACAAAACAGAGGAATGCAGTAAATCTTATTTCTTGTGCAAATTAGGACAATAAATACAAGAGCAAGAAATAAGGCTGAAGTATGTATATGAGCAGAATAAAATGAATTACTACAACATATAAATTATCCAGACTGTTTGCTTAGCTGCAAGATCTACAGGAATGAACTTTAATCTTCTAGAAGCTCAAACTCATAAAAGACAATGTTAGACCTTTAGATTCAGGAAATAAAACTCTTGGCCTTATCTTAAAGTATAAATAAAGCCAAAGGATGTCTATATAAGTGATTAATATAGTTAGTGTGTTCAGCAAAAGTGTGCAATTATATGCTTAAGTTATCCATTAAATACTGGATATCAGGTCAGACATATAATTGACAAATCTTTTATATTTCTTTTTTCTGTATGTAATGCCAGTTTAGATAATGAGGGTTTTTCTTTCAGTATAAATATTATATTAGTTACTTTTAAGGAATATTGCACAATATTCATAATACTAGTGACTAAAATTTTGGAACATATTGCTGACAAATACAACTAGATAATATATTTGAAAGATATAAAGTGTTGAGCAAGAGAAAATTATTGCTACCCTAGTTTTTAGGTGAGCAGAATTATTCTCAGCCTTGATCTTAGAGGGCTTCTAGGATTATCCTTGTCTCAGAGCATTATAACAGTAATAGTCTCAGAATAATACATTTTAAAGCTGAAATACTACATAGAAAAGATATTTTGCAAATAAATTCATAGTTTATAATTTCAAAAATACATCACACTCACCAAAACTAAGGCTTTTTTCCCCTCTATAATAGATATTGGGCAACATAGATTTTTCTTCCCTAAATAATTAGCATATTGTCAAACATTTCACTAACCCTTTTTGTTTTTAATTGCCTAATTAAAGTCTCTGGATCCATGCAGTTAATATGACTTATGTAGTCAGCATTCTGTAATGGTCAGCTTAAGTTTACTTTTAAAAATCTCTACTAATGTGTTACAATTGCATTCATAATTTCCTAACAGACTTCAAATGTGCCCCAAGGGCACCTTATCTAAATACCACTTCTCAGATGCTAAGAAAACTGAGGAATGGTAATTTTTAAGTGATTTGTACATTATTTGTGTGTCATGCTCATTTTACCTGATTCTAGTCTAATGGTAAGTAGAGTCAATCTGCAATTGTGAATGCAGATTGAACAGAAAAACTAAACCTATGAAACAAATTAGAACGAAATAAAGGAGTCGTCAATTATGATCTTCAGATCGGCAAACAAATTTTAGAAAGAAAACAAAAAGCAATAACCATAAAATTAAAACAAATTATAAAAATTTTGAAAAAATTATAAATTTTACTCTAAGTAACTCACAAACTGATAACAGCTAAACCCCTGCCCACACACACGTACACAACACACACCAATAAATTTCAAGAACTCAATAGCTGTGGAATGAAGTATTTGAATATTAGACTAAATTTTAACATATGCTGTATTTCTCCAAAGATTAAGCAATTATTATTTAAAAACTGGAATTATAAAATTGTGTAGTGTAGATCGTGAATTGTGTTAAATTAAATTAAATTTGGCCTGAAGCTGTCTCTATATCTAGTCCATGCACTGAATACTGCAACCTAACTTAAGTATGTATTCTTGTAACAAACAGCTGAATCTCAGACAACCACAACAGTTAAGTTTCAGTCAATCACAGGTTGCAAACTACTTAGACCATGTCCATATAGAGTAATTGCCTCATCACACCATGCCAACAAGACATATGCAAAGCTGTCACCAATCAAGCTGTTTCTGTACATCTCTCCCTTTTTGTTGCCTATAAATAGTACTGACTGCCCACATTGCTGGGTAAAGCGATCTATACCTCTCCTGGTTCTGAGTGTTGCCCAGTTAATGAATTGCTTTTTGCCAATTCAGCTGAATTTAATTTGTCTGAAGTTTTTATTTTAATACATGTAACTATGAAAAAGACACACTATTTCCAAATCTAAGTTGTACCGTCCACTGACATTAGAAATAGCGCTCATGTTTCTCTGTTTAATTTCTTTACTTATAAGGTGGGGATAATAATAATATCTATTTGCATCTTAAAGTATTTTGAAGATAATATCATGCGACAATTCTTTTATAACTGCTGCATATATGACATATGTGAATTCTACCTATGAATAAGTACTTTGGGATAAGAAAACCAAACATAATTTTGTTAATCTCCCAAAACTGAGAATTACGAGCCTCTTCATGACATAATATTTAAAGATATCTAATTCTAATTAGGAAACTTGGAACTTAGTGAAATATTTTCTAGTGTTTTGAAGAATATTATTAAGCCATAAACATAAGAGAAGTTAAAAAGTCTACTTTCATATTAGGAATTTTTTGACCAATGTATTTATGTTTCTCTAGAATTGAAATTTTTTAAAGGTTGATGTGCTAATTTTTACATATTAAGTGGCAAAATTTAAATATATATATACAATAACAAAGAAAAGTTTGTACACATCAGCAAAAGATTGA
Organism: Cephalopachus bancanus; assembly: GCA_027257055.1. Taxonomy (NCBI): domain Eukaryota; kingdom Metazoa; phylum Chordata; class Mammalia; order Primates; family Tarsiidae; genus Cephalopachus; species Cephalopachus bancanus. The sequence goes on from JAPVLO010000138.1 coordinate 6,168,478, forward strand.
ATGATAAACTGATGCATTGATCTGTAAGTATATGTCTTATACAAATGCTCTGTGCCTAGCATAAGGTGTTCTATAAATTGGAAATAAAGCAGCAACTGAACCAACTAAAATGACTACCTTTCTGAAGTTTATGTTCCAACAGAGGGTGAGATAGATTAAATAATAAATAAATAAATAAGACAAAGGTCTAACATCTAGGATCTATAAGGAACTCAAACGTGCCAAAAACAAAAACAAAAAAAAAACAAACAAAAAATCCCATTACAAAGTGGGTAAAGATATGCATAGGTACTTCTTAAAAGTAGACAGAAGAGCAACCAACAGATACACGAAAAAATGCTCAGCCTCACTAGTCATCAAAGAAATGCAAATTAAAATTACACTGAGGTATCACCTAACTCCAGCAGGATGGCTATCGTCAATAACTCAAAAAGCAACAGATGCTGGAGAGGACACAGCAAAAAGGGAACACTTTTAGACTGTTGGTGGGAAAGTAAACTAGTATAGCCTCCGTGGAAAACAGTATGGCGACTCCTAAAAGATCTAAAAATCGACCTTCCATACAACCTTACAATCCCCCTATTGGGAATATACCTGGAAGAACTCAAATCACTCTATAAAAAAGATTCCTGTACACATATGTTTATTGCAACATTGTTCACAGTAGCAAGAACATGGAACCAACCGTGCTGCCCATTAAAAAAGGACTGGATAGAAAAAGTGGTACATATACACGATGGAATATTATGCAGCTATAAAGAAGAACAAAATCATGAACTTCATAGCAACCTGGATGAACTTAGAGTCTGTAATACTGAGTGATCTTTCACAGAAACAATGAACTGAGTATCACATGTTCTCACTCATAAGCGGACCTTGAACAATTATCATAATACTATAAGAGAATGATTGGCAGTGGTGGGAAACTCCTGGATGGGGGGAATGGGGAAGCAGGATTGGCAGTAGTGGGAATCTACCTGGGGAAAGAGGGGCACACCTCATCAATAAGAGTGCCTGCATAATGAACATTTGTATACCTAACTCTGGATTATACCCCATATCTTTAAAATAGAATTTTTTTTTTTTTTTTTTTTTTTTGAGTTGGAGTCTCACTCTGTCGCCCAGACTGGAGTGCAGTGGCCGCTTCCGCCACCGCAGCCTCGACCTGCTGGGCTCGGCGATCCTTCCGCCTCAGCCTTCCGAGTAGCCGGAATTACAGGCATGCGCCACCACGCCCGGCTGATTTTTTGATTTATTGTAGAGATGAGGTCTCGCTGCCCAGGCGGGTCTCGAACCCGCGGGCTCAGGCAATCCACTCACCTCAGCCTCCCAAAGGCGCGGGATTACAGGCTGAGCCACCAAGCCCGGCTTTAAAATAGAATTTTAAAAAAAGAGAACAAGGATTTAGAGAATAGAAATAAATACCAAAGCATTTAAAATAAATAAACAAACAAATAAATAAAAATCTGTTGCTATTTATTTTATTTTTTCACCTTTAAAGTTTTTATTTTGAAATTGTGGGGTATAATTCAGGGTTAGGTATACAAATATTCATTGTGCAGGTACCCTTGTTGATGAGGTGTGTCCCCCTTCCCTTGGCAGATTCCCACTACTGCCGTGATTCATTTTAGTTACCTCAATAAATGAGAGAAACCACCAAAAATAATAGTAGTTATAATCCCTGATGGACGTTCAAAATAAATAATTTGAAGTCAAAATTAATAAGATGGTGTTAATTCTTAACGTAAAAACTGTGGATAACTACACGTTCTTGTACAAAGCTATACACGTTCGAGTACAAAGCTATACACGTTCTAATAACCACATGTTCTAGTACAAACCTATACACGTTCTAGTACAAAGAAACCAAGATGCAGGTAAAAGTCAAGAGTGTTGATTGAAAATTTGACTGCAGATGTTGCCGTGCCCAACGTGCCAAGCTAATATTTTCAGAAACAATTTAATCTCTGACTATTACAAGTCAAAACACCAAAAATGAAGGCCCTTTGAAGATATGCCTTATATTTAGAGAACTCGTTACTATCATGTCACATTTACATGTGATTATATTTGTTGTCAAGAGAGGCAATCTGATCATGAGATTTCCTTGGGAACAGGGTATGAAAATAAGATTACCTGTTGCCGTTGATGCCTTTCCTTTTTTGCCTCCTTGTACTGAATGCAGAGATCTGTTTTCTTGGCTTTTGATATACTGCGTGGCTTTTATTAATTGAATCTAATGGCTAGGCTGAAAATAACTGAAATATGCCATTGCCATTTAAAAAGGTTAAAGCCAATGTTAACATTTTCACTATTTGGGTCTTTCCATGAATCTATTCTTCTTGTTTTTATAATTTTATGGTCATTTTTCTTAGTTTGAGTATGCTTGGTAAGTTTTTGTTTAATGTCAAACACTTTGTATAAAAGGTCAAAAGGCTCTAGAATTTTTTTTATTTTTCACCCTATTTTTTGTTAGGCAGCTATGGTAGCAAGAGATTCCCCTTAAGACATTCATAACTGAGATGACATATATTATAAAGCTTATTCTACCTCTAGTTTGAACTTAATCTTAGGGTGTATATGTTGAGGGGTCCTACCTGAGTGTACGAGAAGTTTTCTTAGGGCCACTTCTTTGCTTGTTCATTTTTTTCTCCACACAGTAAGAATATCAAAATATTCTCTCAGGTTTTTTGTTACTTTATGCTGACCTTTCATCATGAACAGCTTAAGAATAACAAATGCTTGTGAAGAAAACCGGTGCTCGGGATTGGCCTTTATTCTTTGAACTTTCTGTTTTCTAGGATCTCGACTTAAAGGCCTGGCTACTTCAAAGCTCAGCCTCGTTGCTTCTTGTCACATTGCTCTTAAGAGTTGGCAAAGTATTCAAGGAGAATTTTTTGCATGTATAATGTTTAGGTTCATCTCCGAACTTCTCTTTGTTCCAAGATCATGACCCTTTCAATTCTTATGGTCACAGAAATTCTCAGATGCTTTCAAAAATATTTTTCCCATTTCATCCACTGTTGGGTTAATGGGAAAAATATTTGTTCTCATTGAGTACATGACTCAAAGTTATCCTGGAAAAACCAAAGTTGAAAGTCTAGAGGGGTTATGAATTAAACCTACTAGTGCCCAAATCATCTTATCAGGAGAACTGATAGCAACTTTTTTGTATAAAATTCAAAAAAACTCTAATAATATACATAATAATAGGAAGATACCTGCCAGGAAAGATGAAGGGAGAAATATGTAATTAATTTCTCCTCCCAAAAGGTTTTACTTTCATTTAATGTCAGATCATATGAACAAGAATTTTAATACTAAGCTAAATAAATTTTGTGTTAATTTCCAACACATACTACTGTTAGACTTTTGAAAAAGTGTCACGCCATCATAAATTAGCATTTTAGCTTCTTTCCTCCTGTGAACATAATTAGAAGATCTAAGTGAGCTAGGATAGCTCAGAGCCATCACAACTAATCAAGAAAAGAACACAGAATTAACCCAACAGTGGCATTATCTCTATTTTACTTACCATTGCTGGTTAGGACTCAACCTTTCATAATTCAACTGTTTCTTCTCTAGATTAGTCTCACTATAATTTCTCTAAACAATTTAGCATGATTACATGCAGATTTAGTTATTCCTAATTGTCGATTTGAGCACATGCCGCTTCTACCTTATTGCTAGGGTTAAGCATTCACAGAATGGAAGAAAAGTTTTGAAAATCATATTTTTGATTAAAAAAACTTACATCTAAAAATATAAAAATATAAAGAACTTATATAATTCAAAAATAAAAATAGAAATATTAAAATAGGCAAAGGATCAGAATAGACATTTATTTTAAAAGATATAAAATTGGCTACTAAGTATGTTATAAGATGCTCAACTTAATCCATCAAGAAGTGATCATCAAAATCAGAAGGATAGATCACTCAAATGCACAAGAAAGGCTATAGTCATAATGGGAGATAATAATTGCTGGTGAGGATATGGAGAAATTTGATCCTTCCTGTGCCATTGGTGGGAATGTAGAATGGTGGAGCTTGTTGAAAAACAGTCTAGCAATTCTTCAAAAAGTTTTCTTTTAACGCCATAAAAATACTACAATTTGGTGAGTTACAAAATATAAACATAGTTCTGGAGGTCAGACATCTGAAACCTCACAACCAGAATAATTGTGTTGTCAGGACAGTGTTCCTTCTGGATGCGTTAGTGTAAAATCTGCACCTTTGCCTTTTTCAGCTTCTAAAGGTTGCTTTGATTCCTTGACTTGAAACCCTTTACTGTATCTTTAGAAAAGTATTTGCACCACTTTGACCTCTGCTTCCTTCAGCAATTTCCGTTTCTGACTCTAACTAATCTGCCTTTGTCTTGGATGTCTTAAGGTCCCTCCTTAATACATTTGGACCACCTGGATACTCTAGAATGATCCCCCTTTAATCTTCAACTTAATCTCATCACAAAATCCTTAATCACATTTGCACAGTTATTTTTGCCATATAAGTTAATTTATTCAAAGATTCTGAGATTAGGATGCAGACATCCTTGGGTTGTCATTATTCTGCCTACCACACCATAGAATAAAATATTATTCTGCAATAAAACAATGAAGTACTGATACAGAGCACAATATGGATGAACCTTGACAACATTGTGGTAAAATAAGAAACCAGTCAAAAAAATTATATATTGTATAATTTCATCTATACATAACCAAAATAGACAAATCTACAAAGATGTAAAATAGAATTATCATTGCTTGGGGCTGGGGCATGGGGTAGGAAAGGAGAATAACTACTAATAAATAATAATTATATTAAAATCATATTAAAATAATAATTTTTGTGTTATTGGGAAGAATAGGTTGTGTGATGAAAGTGTAAAATGGATTATGATGAAGGTCTTACAGCTCTGTGATTATATTAAAAATGATATAATTGAACAATTTACTTAGGTGGATTGCATTATATGTGAATTATATGTCAATTGGGCTGTTACTAAAAATAAATGAGTTAGAAAGTATTTTAAATGGAATCTAAATAAAGACAAAACATAAGCATTTGTGAGATATGGATAGAGCAGTCTCTATAGACATTTATATCATTAAATACTTATGGAATAAAGGAAAGTAAGTCTAAAATAAATAATATTCGCTTCCATTTTAAGATACTTCAGAAATAATTTCAAAATAAAGAGAACATAATTAGGATAAAGAAAATGATGAAGAATGGAAATCAATAAAAGAGCAAACAAAAATAATACAAAGAGAAAGACTAAAAGTTGGATCTTTGAGAATATCAATATAATTAATTGCACTCTAGTTAGACCTTCCAGAAAAAAGAAAGCATAAAATTAATCAATTTCAGAAATGATAGAGATGATCTCATACATCACATATTTTTTAGACGTTTAAAGGATAATATGGGGATATTTTCCAGAAGTCTATGTCAATATATTAGAAACATAGATAAATAAGTATTCCTTAAAAGACATAAATTACCAAAACTTACACAAGAAGGGATCAATAACTTGAATTCCTTTATATCTTTTAAATATCTTGAAAATGTAATTTAAAGACATTTCTGAAAAATAAAATAAAATCCAGGATCCAATGACTTTTGGGGGTATATTTTGCAAATAACTGAGGAGAAAATCATATTCAAAACTGTTCCAGAAAATTGAAAAGGAGATAATAATTATCTAATTCTTCTATGATACCAAAGTATCTTAGTATAGAAACTAGACATACAAATTAGAAGAAAATGTTTCTACCTATTAATATCCCTCATGAAAATAGATGTGCCAATTCTAAACAATACTTTTGAAAAATTAAAGGTTAGTTTAACATTTAAGAGTCAGTAATGTGATTCCCCATATTAACAAACTAAAAAAATAAAATATACATATCCATTTCAATAGATGCAAAAAAAAAAAAAAAAAACCTCACAGAATTTAACAATAATTCCTGGTGAAAAATCTCAGCAAACTAATAGTAGAATGAAACATCTTCACTTATGAAAAAAAAAGTCACTGTTAATATCACAATTAATTTTGAAAGCTAGATAGCTTTATACCTAAGATCAGAAACAAGAGGAGGAAGTGCAATAAGATTAAAAAAAAATGCATCCAGTTTGGAAAAAAAAGTAAATATGTTTTTATTCAAAGAAAACATGGTTCATAATGTAGAAAATCTAATGAGATAGGCCAAAAAACTACCAGAACTAATCAGCAAGTTTAGAAAATTTATTGGCTAATAGATTGATCTATACACTTGTAATGAACACTTAGAAATTGAAATTCATAAGCAATACCTGTACCAATAACACTGAAAAATAAAAATGTGGCAAAAATGACAAAGGATGTACAAGTCCTATATACTGAAAATAAAATGTTACTATGGTAAATATCTAAATTAATGGAGAGTTATAAGGTGTTTATGGGTCAGAAGACTTCATGTATTTATACTCTACCCAAACTGATCAATAGAGTCAACAAATTCTCAATCCTAATCAACACAGGATTTTACAAAAATTGACACTGATTCCATATTTCTTGTGGAAATTCAATGAAACTATGTTTACCAAAAATCCTTTGAGAAAGAAGAATGCAATTGGAACACTTCACCTAATTCAATAACTTATTCTAAAGCTACAGTAGCCATAGTAGTATAGAATTGGTATATAAAAATAGATATATAAAGAAGAACTAAGAGTTCATAAATACACCCAAAGACACATAGACAACTTTGTGACAAACATGCAAAAGGAGTTAAGCAGAGTAAGTATAAACATTTGAACAAGTGATGCTGAAACGACTGTACATTAGTTTGGAAAAAAATAAAGAACTTTGATACATTTCACATATATTTAGATATCTACATTTAAAAGGGACAATAGCTTCAAACAAAGATTTTGCCAAAAAACATATAAGAATGGAAAATGTTTGCATACGGCAATGCTTACCATAATAACCATTAAGAACATTCAAACTAATACCATGTTGAGATATTTCCACACACTTATTGGAATGACTAAACAAGTATTATGACTAGTGTTGCCAAGAATGAGGGAATCTAAAATTCTCATCTATTGCTGGTAGAAATGGAAATGATAGAATCACAGAAACTTCTTGACAATTTTTTAAAGCATGAAAATACATCTACCATGCAATTCAGCCATTTTCACTCCTACATACCAATAAAAATAAAAACATATATCTTCTTAAAGAATTGTGCATTAATATTCATAGCAGCTTTATTTATAAGAACCAAAACTAGAAATGATTAAAATGTTCAACAACAGGTGTACAGATAAACTGCAGCATATCTATACAATAGACTACTACTTATCAGTAAAAATGTATTGGCCTGGTGCAGTGCGGCTCAAGTCTGTAATGCCAGCACTTTGGGAGACCGAGGCAAGAGGATTGCTTGAGCAGGGATTCAAGACCAGCCTGGGCAACTTGGTGAGACCTCGTCTCTACAATAAATAAAAAAATTAGCCGGGCATTGTGGCATGCCTGTGGTTCCAGCTACATGGAAGGCTGAGGCAGAAGGATTGCCTGAGAACAGGAGGTCAAGGCAGCAGTGGCTGTGAGCGTGCCACTGCACTCCAGCTTGGGCAACGGAGTGGGACTCCAACTTAAAAAAAAAAAAATTGTAGTGAAAAACATGAACAAATTTTAAAATAATTATGTGAAGTAAAATAAACACTATATAGTATTATTTTCATAAAATTCTAGAAAATGAAAATGAAACTACTTTGACAGTATTATGAACTGAATTGTGTCCCCTTAAAAATACATCTATTGAAGTCATTTGATTGTATTTGAAGATAGGGCCTTTAAAGAGGCAATTAAGGTTAAATGAAATCATAAGAATGAGCTCTTAATCCAATATGACTGGTGTCCTTATAAAAAAGGAAAGTGACACCAGGTATGCATGAAGATTGGAAATAGACCATATGAGGGCAAAGGATGACAGGGGCTGTCTATAAATCCAAAGGAAGGGCTCCCTGAGAAAGGAGAAACCAAACCTGCAAGGACCTTGATCTCGGATTTTAGTCTCCAGAACTGAGAAATAAATTTTTGTTGTCTAAGCCACACAATCTTGTATTTTGTTATGGCAGTCCTAGAAAATAATACAGATGATAAATAATAACACTGCCTAAAATAAACCCAGACTTTCATCCGAAGTTGGTTGAACGGTTAATTCTAACGTGGAAACTTCAAGCAGTGGAAAACAATACAAGAGAGAAAGATAAAATGATTGCTCATATCACATCAAGGGTAAATATTGCAGATTAGTGAAAGAAGTCAGACACAAAGCATACAACTGTTACCCTATTTATCCAATTCGAGAGTAGGCGAATTAATATATGCCTATGAAGTCAGGTTACTGTTACTTTGGAAAAGTCTAAAGCTGCTTGGATACGCTTCATCAAGTCACAAAGTGACCTTCTGAGTGCTGGTAATGTAGTATTTCTTTGTCTGGGTGTCCATACCAGACAGAACAACCCAAAGGTGCAGCAATGCTTTTAGTTTATATATAGAGTGGGGTCAATCAGTGTCTTTGGTGCCCATTTTAATTTAATAAGACTTTTTATTCAAAGATGATGTACATACTAAAAAGTACACAGACTAAAAGTGTTTAGTTCTAATACTTTTTCTAAAGTAAACATAACTGACATCAAAAGACTGAATAAACTTTCAGCACCATAAAGAGTTTTCCAAAGACTTTGGAAATCCGACTATCTGAAGTCTTTCTGAGAAAGGGGGCAATTCTCTTAGTGACTGCTGCCCTTCTTCTGATAGGATTATGGAATGCTAAAGATGAGAGCCTTCTATTATTTAGGAGAAAACCTTTTATCTCAGTCTCTGTTGAAATTCAAAACCTGAAGCACTGCTGAGAAGTTGTCAAGAATTTTGAAGAATTTCTGTACTCTTAAAGAGGACAACCAGAAAACAATCTTTGTCCCAAGCAACAAAGAAAATATGTAAGATCAGAAAATAGATGCATACACACATGCATATGAAGGGTGAAGTAAAAGGCCACTGCTTTTGTAAGCAAGTGTTTTTATTATGATTTTGTTACTCAGGTGCTTATGTTTTTAAGTAACATCATTGCAGTCAGCACTATAAAAACTGTTCTTTAATCATGGTAGTGGCTCTGACATTTCAGTACATATCTAGAGGTTTTTTCCATTGGAGAAGAAAGACTTCTTTCCAGACTGGCAGTGGCTCTGTTTCCTGGGTACCAAGAGGAATTGAAGAACTTCCAGTCATAAAGGTTCTGGAGAAGCAACCTCTCTCAAAAATTTACTGGGTACAACCTCAGCAAATGTTTTCTACCGTTCATCTCTCACTGGGTTCCTATGAGCAGTTAGTCTAAGTCTTGGTTAAAGTATTATTTTTAATTCAAACGCTACCAAAAAAAGCGCGTCCAACTACATGTAAATAAACAGAGGCATGTCTAAATGTGGAACACTGAATAGCAAGGAAAATATCAAAATGAAAAAAAATTAGTAGTCTGGGAACCTATAGTACAATGTCAATTTGCAAATGTAGAATTCAAGTTTCATTAGTAATCCCATGCTGTGAGGAACTATGTATATGTGTGTGTGGGAAAGAGATGGGAGAGGAAGCATTTGACAGGTTGGGAGGTTGATGGATTGAGGGTCTTGTATATTGGTGCAATCATAGAGTCTCTTCATTTGCTGCTTTTTATTTCTCTGTACTTTTCAAATTCATGTAACTGTTACGTTTACTTTATTGCCCTAATAGAAAAACCAATAAGTTCACTTAATATGAATTAACAAAACCTTTAAAAGCAAATTTGTCTGCAAACTGCCTTTGTATGTCCAACTCTTGGAATGTCAAGCTAACAAGCAAAGTTCCACTCCAACTTTTCATGTCTTTTAAATTCCATTCTACCATCTACTCATACACATTTCTTGGAGTCTAAAAATTGCAGCTCAGACATATTAGATGTTTTATAAATTACTTTCCTTGACCTCTTTGGATTATATCTCATACAATTACACAGAAAATAATGCACATAAAATCCTTCACATATATATCAGTAGTTTTCTAAAAGAAAATTATCTTCCTTTTGAACCATATTTTTAGGAGGTAGATCTCATTTTTATAGTTGTTAGGGTGTGGCAGGGACAGGGTGAGATTGCAGAGGCTCAGGGAGATGCGCAGCATTGCCGGGGCTAGCAAGCCGGAGGTGCGCGCTCGGAACTCAGAGATCCGAGTAAATTGCAAAGAATTGTGACACACAAAAAGGTGAGAAAAGAAAACATTTATTTAAGAGTAAGTTAGAGAGAGAAAGAGAAGGAAGAAAGAAGATTCACCTCCCCAAGGTGGGGGAGGGGGACCAAAGCCAGGAGAGCACATGGCCACACCAGACTCTAGCAAAGCAATGGCCGCTGGTTGCTTGTGGTTGAGTCCTTTTCATCATTCCCCTTGATGGGGGAAGATCATTAGGGTGATTCAGTGGTGGTCTGCTTCCATGTCACCACAAAGGGGCAGGCAAGCGCAGGTACTGATGATGTCAGGTGATGGACAGCAAGCAGATGAGTGGATTAGTCCCACAATTGCTGCCATGGTGGGGCTTATTCATGTCATGTAGGTCACAACGGCTGAATAGGTTAGCCCTGGGGGAGTGATTCCTGCAAGAGACTTGTTAGACATTTGCAATTCACAAATTCCTTGACCAAAGGTGGGGTGGTCATTTGGGCTGTCCTGATCTTGTATCTGAAGGAGATTTGCCTAGGGGGGATGGGATAACCTGCTGTTTGTCCTGCGGTAGAATGTCTGAATGCTTGCTAATGGTTACACTGAGGCAAAAAGACTAAGAATAAGCTAAGCTTCTTCTAGGTTTCTATAGGTACCTTTCTTTTTTTTTTTTTTTTTTGAGTTGGAGTCTCACTCAGTCGCCCAGACTGGAGTGCAGTGACCGCTCCCGGCCACCGCAGCCTCGACCTGCTGGGCTCCAGCGATCCTCCCGCCTCAGCCTTCCGAGTAGCCGGAATTACAGGCATGCGCTACCACGCCCGGCTGATTTTTTGATTTTTTGTAGAGATGAGGTCTCGCTGCCCAGGCGGGTCTCAAACCCTCGGGCTCAGGCAATCCACTCACCTCAGCCTCCCAAAGGCGCGGCATTACAGGCTGAGCCACCGAGCCCGGTTTAGGTACCTTTCAATAGTCACTCCATAAAAAAAAAAAAAAAAAGAAATCTATCAGGTATGCCAGTTTTTATTACTGATCTACTATTCAAACACAGGCATCTTAACCTTTCCTTCCACCCTGTATTTTCTTTCTCCTCTCCTTCAATCCATCCCCTTTTCCCTGCTTTCCTGTCTTTCTTCCTTGCAAATGTTCTCCATAACCCAGTAAATATCTAGCACAGGTATGTCATCTGGCATCCTCTTTTGTTGTTGCATTTTGAAACTACTTTGAACAACTCATTTCAACAGTCACAGGGATTTACATTTTAATGGTTTAAGATAACTCTGTTCCCATTTTTAAAAATGTTTTAGTTAGAAGTGGAGTATTTTCTGACCTGAATTCATAAAATGTTTTCCTTACTTTTTAATCTATATTTTTAATGTTGCATTAGCAATCCCAAACTCAGGAAATAGAAGTGTTGTAGTTCCACACACAGAAGGAAAGATCCTGAAAAACTGCAAATGTGAGTAGCATTTCTGGAGTATCTCCACTTTTTAATCTTTCTTTGAGGACCCTATTCTTAGTGCCAATAAATCACATCAGATAGTGTTGATAAATTAATTGAGTGTATTTGTTTCGATGGACTAGGCTTTCCATTCATAGGATCAACAACTTTCTTCCTAACACACGAGATTTACTGATACCTGTATTCATTAAAACTGTTTTGCAAGACATTGAAAATTTTAAATAATTTTATATGCAAATCACTTTGGAAGACTAATTGCTATTTCCAGTGGATTACGTTTTATCTTCCAAGAGAAGTGAAATGTTTTCAGGAAAAAAAAAAAAGTCAACTGTATTATAGCAGTTTACTTGACTTTCATGCTGATTTGGATTATTTGATATCAGATTAAATATATTTAATTCACTAGTTGGCCTGATGTTATAAAGTAGCCAAGAAAGCACTGGCCTAAATAACTTCAGAGACCTTCTGTATTAGTTGAATAATTTGTCTTTGTTGGTTGAATGCCCTGAAATTCTGGGCATTCTCTCAAACGGAGAATTTCAGGTGCTTATGATAATGCTGCCACCTCTTCACTACCTTATAATCACACTTAATTAGTTACAGCAGGTGGTAGTAGCTGGCAGGGTTGAATAGGTCTCCTCACTCCACCAACAATTGGCTATTTGTTTAGCAAATGAAAGGGAATCAGTAAGAGAAATCAAGAGAAAATAGCTATGTAGTAGCTGTGGTTCTACCAATTCTTTTATTCTCTTTTTTCTGTTTGACTATAGAATTTGTCCTTTTTTAAAAAAATAGGGAAAATGGTGTGTTACCTTTTCCAGGAAAATAAATTACATATACTCAGTAAGTATTTTTTAAACGGTATGAATTGCATTCAGAGATCTGAAACCCAAAGTATTGTTTGAGGGTTTTTGGCAAGTGAAAGTCATTTTTTTCTAAATGCCATTATCTATGTTAATTGGCTTGAATTAACCATTCCACAATGTATACATAGTTCAAAATAATATATTGGACACCAAAAAATACATACAATTTTTGTTATTATAAAAATTAAAAATAAAGGGAAAAATTTCCTATATATTTTTAAAAAGAATGAAAGTCCTTGTTATGCCACACTGTTTTCTGGCATAATGACGTAATATGAACTTTCAAAAAATCCCACTGAAACACTATGTTGTATATCATATGCACACACGTGCACACACACAAACACACACTAATAGTTTACAGAAGCAAAGAAAATCAAGAATGATATTGTGATTTTAAAATAAAGTTTCTTTCCATTTAAAACAATGGCAATTTGACTATTAGTGTGTTATTATCTTAAAATGACTATGTGTTTGCTTTTTCCCCTTTGTATTTATTAAAATAATAATTATTTTATAAGTAGATCTTGTCTAATTATTAAGGTAATTCCTTACTATAGTTATTTTCCATTTTCAAGTGGTTTTTATTGAACTTTAATAAGCCTTATTTTAACTCTTTGAATTTCTTTTATATATTTTGTAATTATTGTTTTATAAAATAGCACTGTTATCTAGCATTGGGTAATATTGCTTTTTAATCCCAAGCATTTTTGAATAGAAATATGAAAAAATAACCTACATGACTGGTGGTTTGGAGGGAGTAAGTAGGAATCTTGTCCAGGCTAAAATAAAACCTAATATTTATAATGCTAACAAACACTATGAAAAAAAATTGATGTCTGAATCTGTGTATAGAATGTTTTCTAGGATTTTTCTCAGAGTAATCTTTTTTTATTCCTGAGAACAATTAATTGTTTTCCAAAAAAAAGTTCAGATAAGAAAATATGATTCTTAATATGTTTTAAGAGAGTAGAAGAATAATGTGATTTGTTTTTACAACTTTGTATCCAAATAGGCTAATTTTGTAAACACCACATAATATATCACTTATAGTACAACAGACACATTGGTTTTGTGAAAATGTGTGCTGAAGCTAGTTATAAAACTTTTTCCCCTGGAGTAATTCAATTTATGGACTAACAATAAAATAGCACAGTTTAGATTTTGAATATTTAAATCAAATACTTGCAATCTTTCAAATTTTATAATGTAGTATTTTACACATTAGAATGGTTGTAAGATGTATGGGAAGTTCTAAAGCATAAAATAAATAAACTCCCATCAACTAATACTAGAACATTGCCAGTGAGTATGACTATATATGTATATTTTCTTAATTGTCCTCCTGTTATGCAAGGGTAACAAATATTTTTAATTTTGTATCTATTACTGCCTTAATTTTTAAAAACACATTTATCATGATGACAGATTATCTCTTTGCAACTCAAAAATCAACTTTATCTTCTCTTATATTTTAACTGTCTCATAGGAAAGAAGCATAGAGTTATATTTCCTTGATAACAACTGCCAGCAGCACTTTGGGTTCGATTTTCATGTTAAGAAATAACTAGTATCTAAAAGGCAGAAGAGAGGGAAATACCAATCTCCAAAGAGAACAGAAGAATTTGATTAGTATGTAGGTATTTACATGCGTATAATCTATTCGTTGCTGCTAATTAGCCAATACGATTACTAGGTTATTTCCTGAGATTTTTATAGCCTCCTAATATTTTGAAGTCAATACAATATTCTCTGCTATTGTCTTCCCCACTCTTCAAGAGATTCTGTAAGACTATAAGTTCCTATTATGACAAAATTTCTGTGTTCCTCCGAACCCCAAGGACAATACACACGTCAATCCCAAGACAAATTTTTTTGTGCTTCAGAAAATGATGTCATATTCTAAATTGTCCTCTATGACTTGTTTTTCACCAAGATCATATGCTTATTATTTATCTATGATGTTTTGGGTGGAGGCAGGTTATTATTTACTGTCGTAAAATAGTCTGCTTTTTGACTATAGCACAATTTTATTCACTTTTTTGCTAATAAACACTTTTTATTTTTCTATCTTATTGCTGTTTTGCTTTTGTCTGTTGTGTGTTTTGCCTGCATAAGCAAGATGACCAGGAGTATCCTTTAAAAAGTCTTTTTGGTGCATGTCTGTAAGAGTTTCTCTAGGATACTGACAAAGAATCTTTGCTTGGTCAAACTTTAGTCAGGCTTCTGAATCTTCTTTAAGCCCATGTGTACGTCCTTGTAAATTCAGTTTTAGCAAAGAACCCTGATAAGGACTCAGTAAGAACACTTTACCCTCTGTATCTGATTACACTCAATATCTGGTCTAATTCCTCATCTTCCACGGTCCCACAGGTGATATCATATCACACTAAGCATATCTGCAGCGAGAATTCTCTTGGGTCAGTTTTGCTGCAATCCCCCTTACATTTGCTGACTTCTTCTGCCCTATTCTTTGACTATAAATTATTTCCACTAGCCTGTGATGTATTTGGAGGTGAATCCAATCTCTCTCCCCCTACAGCAAGGCCCCATTGCAGTGATCCTTATACCCATCCCGTTAGCCAGAATAAAGTGCTCTAACAAGTATCATTGCATTATTTTTTAACTGTTTGTGCATAAAAATGGAATCACTTAGAAGTATTTGCGTCTTCAGCTTTAATCAATTATGCCAAATTGTTTTTAGAACTGATTATACTAATTCTAATTGTAAGCTTATTAAAAGTACCTATCTCTCATATGTTTTCCTAGTTGTGACATTGTGGAGAGTTACTGGTGTGCCGATCTAATCGACTTAAATTGGCATTCTAGTGTAGTAGTCTTAATTTGTACTCCTCTGATTATCAATAAGGTTGAATAGTTTGCCTGTTACTTCTTTTATTTTTTTGTGAAATACTTGTTAACATAACTTTTGTCAGACTTTCTAATTAATTTTTATCTAATTTTTTTTGTAGTTTCTTAAATTCTCAGGATATGCCATTGAAAATACATTTATATCAGGTAATTTTTCTCATTTTGTAGTTTGTCATTTCATTTTCTTTTTGATGTCCTTTGAAGAAGAAAATTTTTTTGTAGATAGCGTTTTGTGTCTTAAGAAAAACTTCTCTAAACCCATAGTCATAAAGATAACCCTATTTTTATAAAAGCTTTAGATTTTGATTTTCACGTTTGTTTGATGTATTCTGGTCCTTTTCATCTCTCCTCTGTGTCTTTTGACCTCTCTTTAGTATATTCTATCTCTTTATCTCTCTATGGTGCATTATAGTTATTGCCTGATTCTCTCATCTGCTGATAGAATCTTATTTTAAACCTGCCAATTAAAATTTTATTTTTCATTATTATATTAATCATTTCTAAATGTTTAATGCTTGAGTTCAAGTCATCTTTAGTTTTAATGATTTATTATTACTCCGTTACTTATATTTCTTATTTTTTAAGCATTCAGCATATTTCATACTATAAATTAAATACTCAAACATATAAAATCCCTGATCTACATATTTTCTAGATTTTTCCTTACTCTCACTTATGAGTGTCTTAATTTACTATCTATATCTGTGAAATCTTGACTCCAAAATAGTTTTCAATATGCTTTAAAAGGAAACCAAGTTATGGTGAAGGGCTGCGATAACATTCGTTCCCTTCTGGGTGCTTGACTTAATACAGGAAACTTAGATTTAGTTTCTGTCTGTCTGTCACTTGTGATAGACAGTCTCCAAGGGCCTGTCACCTGATTCCAAAGAAAACTGAGCACATGGTTTCCGGAGTGGCATTGTTCTTGGCGCAGCTCAGTTTCCTTTCTTTTCCTTTCATTTTTTCTTGTATAAAGGCAATTTATTAATGACTCTTTTATTATGAACTTAACAATACAATGAAATAGTATTTATTTCATATTATCCAGGAGCTTTTCAAGCTAAAAATCACTCTTTTGAGATTCTATTCTACCATACTGCTAGGTAATACAATTTCTCAATTGCTTTATAATTTTTACATGATTTTGTTTCATTCACTCTTTTGATTTTAAACAGAAAATATACACAATTACTAATCTTATGTTAGTAAAAATGATAATACTGTTTATTGAGACCAACTACAGGGTTGCCAAAAATGTATACACATTTTAAGAATTAAAAAATGGTGGTAAGCAAATGAATGTTAGCATCGTCATGTGACAGGCAGGGCAGTCAAAGAAAATGGCAGAATCACAGCTGAGCCAACGTCCTACTGCACATTGCTACCATAATTTAACTCAACTTCGAAAAGTAATACATAGATAACATCTCTTAAACTGTATTTATTTGGAATCCCCATACATGTAAACACTTGGCTAAAAACTGAATGTGGAGAGAAAAGGGTTAACAGCTGGTTTAGCTGTGCTTCAACCATGGGGATGATTGCTAAGAAGTGGATCCTCTTACATTCCCTTTGAAACAGTAATTCAAAGAGTTCTTAAGAATTAATCTATACCATACCCAAAATAATTAATAAACTAGCAAAGATTTGTGCATCAACTAAACACTTATATCTCTTAAATAATCAGGTGATGACTAGCCGGCATTACTGAAATACAGCTGCACTGGAGGGATTTGGTACCATACTCCTAGGGGGGTCGCATGTCTGCTTGGTGCATACACCTAGGAGGACAGCTAACGTCAACCCCCGTGCTTGACTGCATCTGAAGTAGTTTTACAACTCAACCTCATATGTAGCGACCATGCAATCAGTACAGTCAGTCATGAGAATTTGAGCTTGGAAATAATGAGACTTTGCTACGAGTTATAAACTGTTAATACATGTGTTGCATTTTTTTCCTGTCCTGTATCTGCCCAAAGCTAAGAAAACTTCATGTCGGTGAAACTGAATATAGATTGTGAGGTTGTGGTTCATCAAAATCATGGTCATTGCTGTTAGTAAAGGAAACTGGGCACCAGGAATATATTAGCTAATGTAAATACCAAAGCAACTTCATAGGATTGCAACCTTTAATCATTTGATTTTTGTTGGCAATACTGTGAAATAATTATCTGGATGTTGTCTCTTTCCTCACTGACCAGCCACCACTGGTGCCTTCTGTAAGTTCTAATACACTAACTTCTTTACCTGCTGGACCACTGGGTGACTTCTTTGGAACAGATAAAGAACATTACATGCAACCCTCTCAGGTTTGGGGTTGCTGCCTTACAGATGCATAGAGCTCACAAAGTTTAATTAATTTAAGTGATGTGTCTAGGATATAGCAAGTTACCATTTTTAAAAAGTGAACTTATCATTTATCCAGAATTTATAGGAATTTTAAGGAAAAAATTTTAGGATACCTATCCTTCTGTTGTGTTAGATAAAATAAAATGCTAAAAACATATTGTAACATATTCCTCATACTTGGCCATAAAGTAAAATCAAATATGTTATATAAATTGATATCATAGAAGCAATGTACTTTGGGTGCAAGGAATTTAAGAGAAAATAAATAACAAGGACAAAAGAAAATTAAATTAAATTTTAAAATTAAAAATGTCAGGTTGAGTACAGATGTCAGTTATTAGAACTTAACGCAGAGCCATAACAATTAAGAGCATGACAAAGAAATAGATGAAGAGAATGGTGCAAGGAGTGTACATTAAACTGACAGTCAAATCCACATATGTATGGAAAATAAGTAATGCCAGAGCTTGAACTGCAAACTGAGTAACAGACAAATTTTTCAATTAACGGTAATGAAATTATTAGAGAAAATGGTGAAACATTAGGCTTAGATTGTGCCATATACAAAAATAAGTCCAGAGTGAATTGAAGATTAAATATAAGGAGAAAAAGTTGAAACTTTTAGAAAAGAATTAAAAATATATAGAAAAAATATCTTTATGATCACAGGATACAATTTCTTACATATGAAAAAAATGAACTGACATTGGGAAATTCTGATGAATTCAACTATTATATATTCATCGTGTGACATTATGAAGAAAGTAAAAATGTAAGTCTGAGATTGGGAAATATTTTTGCAATATTTCTAGAATCCTAAGTATTAAAAAACCAAAAACACTTAATAAAAAAGAGAAAGCAATCTAATGATTTTTCTTTTTTTTTGAGTTGGAGTCTCACTCTGTTGTCCAGGCTGGAGTGCAGTGGCACACTCACAGCCACCACATCCTCCACCTGCTGGGCTCAGATGATCCTTTCGCCTCAGTCTTCCAAGTAGCTGGAACTACAGGCGTGTGCTACCTACCACACCAGGCTAGTTTTTTGACGCATTGTAGAGAAGAGGTCTCACCACGTTGCCCAGGCTGGTCTCAAACCCCTGAGCTCAGGCAATCCTCTTGCCTCGGCCTCCCAAAGTGCTGGGTTTACAGGCTTGAGCCATTGTGCCCGGCATAATTATTATTTTTTTAAATACACAATGTGCATTTTACAACAAAGAAAATATAAGTGGCAAATCAACTTATAAATGTAAGTTCAGCTTCCATAGTGAAGAATTTGATATACATAAGAACCAGAAACAAATAATTTTTAAGCTTTCAATGTAGCAACACAAATTCACCATTGTTAAGTGGCAGCTAAACTATGAAATTATCATAATTCCTACATATTTTTAGTGAGATGACAATATAGGACAGTTGAAGCTACTCCAACCCTATGACCAAGCTAACCCACTCAGCAGTGGTATTTAAAGTGTTGGACTACTGACTCAAAGAAAGAAATATATGCTCCAGATGAAACACACAAACACACCACACAGGCATCCATATACTCAATTAAGATAAAGTTTAATGAGAAGAGAGTAAGCCTTACTACTGATACTTCATTCTCATCTTTTATTATGCTTCATTTCCTGTGTTATTTTATGCTTTTAAATCCTGTTTATAACCGTTAATTTAATAATCCACAAATGGGTCTCACAACATCAGTTTTGAAAAACATTTCTCGAGAGATTATTGCATCTGTGAAAACTCATAAAAGTAACATATTAGTAGTAAAATCCTGTGGACTGGTGACCAAAAAATGTCTTATAACAGGTTAATGCATAAGAAATGATGCTTTTTTATCCATACAAGTAAACACTATATAACAATAAAAAAATTAGTACACTACAACTATGTACAAAAGAAAAGAAAGAAAGAAAGAAAGAAAGAAAGAAAGAAAAGAAAAACACTCTTTCAAGCAACTCAGATACATCTTTAAAAAATTCTCAGCAATATTTAAAGGAACATAAAAATGTTCAGCAACCAACCTACTAAAAAAATAATCTCCCAAGTTGAAGATAAGGTTACCATCATGCAAATAAGTGGACAACTAATAGTAAGGAAAAATCAATGTTTTGTAGTCTTGAGCATAGAGGTCTTCCATATTATTCCCAAAATTTATTCTTTAATATTTCATTTTAATAACATTATATTTTTTAAATTTGTATTTTCAAGATTTTGCTACCATCACATAAAAATACAGTTGATGTTATATGTTGACTTTTTACTCTTCGATGTTATAAAAGTCAACAATTTTATAGTTGTTTATAGATTTATTCAAATTTTGTTACATAAAAAATCATCTATAAACTAAAGACAACTTATCGCTTCCTTTTTTATCTCAATTGTCAATGTTTTATCTTTCTAAACTGGCTCAAAACTACAACAAAGTTTAAAAGAATGGTGATATGTGATTCTGAAAATTTTTAATTAGTATAAAAAGTGTTCGATAGTATATTGTTCAGTTGCATATTATTAGGAAGTATAATAAGAACCTCAAATTGAGAAAAATTCTCCCTACTCTTAATTAGTTGTGAGTTTTTATGATGATTGGGTTTTGAGATTTATTAATCATTGATCCTCATCTATTGAGTTTTTTTTTCTTTTTTACTATTTCAGAGAGTGTGAAAAGAATACCATTGCCAGATATTCCAATATCTTCATAATTCATATTTTTATTTATGGCTGTATTTGATCTGTTAATATTGTTCAGGATTTTGCATCTACTTTCCAGAGGTATGTTGGTCAACAGTTTTCTTTATTTGCAATTTAAAAAATGTTGTTGTTTTTAGAGTCTTAGGTTCGCAAATGAATTGGGAAATGTTTCCTCTTTATATATCTGAAAAAGTTTATGTAAGTTATATATTAAATTTTATTTAAATATTTGGAAGAATTAATGAATGAAGTCATTTGGAATGGGTTATCAGATATAGGAACATTCAGATTTTCTATTTCTCTTTTGGTCAGTTTTTTTAGGTTACGTTTGACAAGAAAATTGCAAGTTTCATAACTTATTGAAAGACTTTTTCTATATACTTTCTATTTTTGTTTTGCTTTATCTTTCTTCTCTTTCATTTAAATTACTTATAGTAGCAATTGTAATGTCCATTGCTCAAAATATAATTGGCTTTATATTTTTAATTTTCCATAATTTTGTAATACCTTGGATTAAACATTAATTTTTAAAGTTTTCCATATAAGAAATGTTCACACTCTAACTTAGCTTATAAAAGTGCAAAAATGAGTTGACGAATACATATTCCTTCAACAAAAGTTGAATAAAATACATTTATTTAATTAAGGTTAAGTATTTATTTAATTTAATATATTATATTAAAAAATAAGGGAACATGTATAAAAACAGCTTGGCAAGACTTTCTGAATGATATGTACAGTAAGACATATAAGAAACTATGTTGATTTAGATTAGTTTAAGTATTTGGAAGCTTAATCAAAGTTGCTTTTTATTTAAAATGTCATTTTTTCCACTTTAACTTGAGTATTTCATTTTGAAACTTGTCATTTTAATAAGCATTCTCTCTCTACTCCCACATACTTGGTATATTTCATTTGGTTTTCACTGAACCAAAGTGCTATGAGACACTAAAAAAAAAAGATAAATATGCTTTCTTTACCTATGTAAAAAGTTTTAGTTGATTAATAATGAAGCAATTTATTATATAGATGGTAGCATTCACAGTTACTGTAGAAATTGAAGCTCAGTGAAATCTCTTGTCAGTGTTAAGAAAACACTCAAAGCCAAATATTTGAATGTACCTTCTGAGCCTTTGTACATTTCATAAAACCATGTCTCCATGTTTTTGTCATCTGATTTGTCTGTTATTATATGATGTATATACTTGTTGACTATTCTCATACCATAGGGAATACTCAAAAACAGAGGCAATTATTTTGCCCAAAAGCAAGACCATAAATCCATAAAATTTTGGCTATGAGATTGGGATAATTTGTTTGTGATCTAGGCTGTGTGAGGTATGAAATCATTTTGGGCATCTCTGGGTAAATTTCAACGCCATCTATCAGCAAAGTAGAAAATGATCTATAAGGAGAGGTCCAAATGAGAGTTGATTGGGACAGATACAACAAACATATGAAAATAAAATAGGAAAACAAAGTGATGCTATAAAATATGAGCATGCCACAGATCAGAGAGCACCAGGAATATGTTAATATAACTGTGAAGAGGTTTCCATCTAACACTATGGAATAGTAACAAGGTCACCTGTTAACAAAATCCCAATTAATGTCTCCAAGATATTTTTTTTAATACAAAACCTGATAATTTTTCTAAAGTTCATCTGAAAAAAAGTAATATTATTAATATCCACAATACTTTGGGAGAGCAAAGAAATTATTAAAGTGAAGGGGAATATGCATCACTGAGGTATTTAGAATATCAGGAGATTGCAAGAGTATAATATATGGTTTTAAGGAATGTGATGAGGTTAAGATGATAAACAAGACGAGAAATAAAATATATAGCCAGGATTTCTGCATAACCAAGTACAATTGTATCTGACAGTTAACTCATGGATAAGAACCTTCTGGTTATTCTAAAGGCATATCTGATTTTTGAAAAACTGATGAAACTTTCAGAAAAAGGCAGTTGCTATATATTTTGCCAGTCTTCTCCATATGTCTATCTGCTTAAAGGAATAATTTAGTGTTGTCTGCCAACAACCACAATTTTGATTTGGGCATAGTTAAAGGTGTTTTTATGTTTCTGATTGTACACAGAAAGTTTTGTTAATTCTCTGAAAAGTTCCAGTTCAAAAATACACTAAAGAAATTCCTAAATTTCTGGAAGTAGGACATAATTGTAGTCCTATGGAAGTAGGACATAATTGAAGTAATTATCAAGGTGATGTCAAGTTATTTGAAGAGAAAAACAAATAACAACTTAGACACAGCATTGTTAATACCACTTGAGATTGAAATTGGACCTATTGTGAGACTATCCTCTAATTTGACATCTGGTAATTCAACTAATTTCTTTCATGCTCCCAGCAATGGTTTGCCATTTTTAAAAATATACATATCTGAAAATCTTCCAGATTAAAACTTTTTTATTTGGAGCTAGTTATCACATTAAAAGTGAAATGCCTTAAGAAGTTGTTAGCAATTTTAAATTAGCTTCGATTTTTAAAAATCTTAATTTTTGTATATAAAACAAGTTATCCTGACTTTTAAGTTATTGAATTTTAAAATATAAAATATATTTTTGTCTCTAAAATATAAAACTTTTCTGTTTGATCTTGTCATTTATTTGTGTGGTATTATCTCTCTCAGAGAGGAAAAAAAAGTAACTATTTTACATGATAATAGTTACATATCCCACTTATCTCAATCACATACACTATGGCAACTTTTGGCCTTCAAAATTTTACTGTGTAAAAAAACTGAATTATGTGAAGAAACTAAAAACAAATTTCAGAATGTATTGTAGAGTAGAAACAATTTTTTGAAAAATAATTTTCATCATGTAGACCAAGAATCTGAAATGTGACTTAAGCATTGTTTAGAAAATTCTGAAATTTGATGGTAATCATTTATTATTGAATATACAAAAGACAGAAAATAATAAAGTGATTTTAATCAAAAATAATTGGAAAATAAGACTTTTATCCCTACTGAAATTTTTTAAGTAGTGCATTAGATTGTACAGTGTGTCTTAGATGCATTCCATATAGGAAATACAATGCATACAATGTTGATTGTTTATAAAATGTAGACATATACAAGTATTTAACAATTTAAAGACTGAAAATCATTTTTGTTGCTCTCATTTGAATGTCTAATTAGAGATGAATGTAGTTAATCTAAGTGGAAAGAATTTCTGTTTTTTTGTCAGACCTAGTTCTAAAATACAAACAAAAATATATATAATGTGCTAAGCAGATTTATAAAGTTATTCATAAATCTGCTACTTGTGATTCCAGAAAATAGTAATCATTGAGGCTGGAATTTAAAATAAGTAAAAATAAATGTATTTTATGTCAAGATTAATAGTCTTTCTAATTAGGGAGACATTATAAATAAGATAAACACATAGAAAAAACAACTTCATTAATTTATCCATTAATTCATTCAATTTACTGAGCACCAATTACTGCCAGGCATTTTTGTAGTCACTTGGAATAATTACTGTATGAACAAAGCACAGTAGTGATCAGTAGTGATCTGGATTTGGCAAATCCTGGTTTACTAGATAAGATTGTTGAAAATTTAGCATGCTTTGAGTCAGTTTTTGAAACATTGCCATGAGTAGCTTAAGATCAGTCATTTCAGGAATATTTACACTATGAAAATTATGGAAGAGCAAAAAAAAGCAAGGCTTTTTTTTTAATAGCCAATTTACCTGTGCACGATTGCAAATGTCCTTTTCTAGCAAAGAGACAGGCAATAAACAATATGCATAATATATCATACCATATAGTATTTTAGAGGATGAAAAGAATAAAGGAAAAAAATAGAGAACAGTGGTGGAATTGTGTGACAGGTGAGTGGCTTGCAGCCTAAAATAAGTTAGTGAGGTTAAACCTCGCCACACAAAAACAAAAAGACGTTTATGAGAGAGGTAGCCAGGCTGTAACGAACAAGCAAGCCACTGTATCAGAAGCTGGGTGAGCTGGGCAGGGGGTGGGAGATGAAAATAGAGCGGTAACGGGGTCAGATGGGGTCATCTTCTGGAGGCTAGAGAAGGATTCTTTTCCACCTTGAATGGAATGGAGAGAACCTGCGGGGTTCAGACAGAGTGACAAGATCTAACATATTTTAAAAGAATTACTCTGGCTTCTGTGTTGAATGCGGGGTCAACGTGTGGGAGTCATGTGGACAAAGTTAGAAGAAGAGAAGGCGTTAGGATACATCACATTCATCCACATGAAGAAGAACAGCAGCTGGCAACAAAGCAGCCATGAGTGAATGGGAGACGTTCTTGTATTCTGAGCTAAGCTTGCCCCTTTAACCACAAGTTTTATTGGGAATTTTGCAAACCTTTTGCAATTAGATTAACTTTAATTTCAACATGTTAAAGCGTTAACGACACCAGTCTGACTTTTAAATATTTAGATAATGGAAAGTTTCATGATGTTTCTGTTATCCCTTGCCATGAGATAGTCTTGTTCATCAAGGGAGTCACGAGCACCACGATTAATATAATTGCTGCCAACCTGAAGCCATTAAGAAGCATTTGCCTCACATTGGAAATCTATGCGCTATTCATCTTAAAAGCCAACATATGTTTTTTTTTTGTTAATGAATTGAAGTGATATGGGATTTCTAATTTACTTAAAACTAAGATCTATTTTCTTTCAAGTTCCTGACTCTACTAATATAAATCTACTTCAGGGCATATTTCGAGGTACATTAGACACCATCAACCTTATTCACATAATGCTTTTATTATTGAAACATTGAATGACCCCTCTTCATCCCAAGCACAGCATGGAGTCCCTGCAGAAATTAGCAGTTAGCAGGAATCTTTCCTATAGTTGTAACGAATGAACTGTGTCTGGATTAAATAATCATTAGTTCATACATTTAATGTGAGTTTATCTTTGAGCGGAAAGCTGTGTTCAGGTAGTAACTTGCTCTACCTACTGGAGAAAAGCTGAACTCTATAAAAATAGCTGATAACATAATTTGAAGGAATCACTTTACAGCGACATGATCCATCAACATGCCTACATTATATTTGGTCATAATTCTCTTGATGATACCTCGGTGACATATTATAATAATATAGCACAGGAGTGCTACTCCTATGTGTTTTAAAAGATGTGTTAAATGTCATATAACAAACCTAAATATCAAAAGGCTAAATATTTATTTTTCCTGAGAATTGTATTTGAAATGAAATATAATTTATACAGAACTTCAATTTTAGAAATTATCACATGGGATGCATTAATAAAATTATCACAGTTGTAAAGGATTTTAGAGGTCACATCAAATTCCTACTTAAAGCGTGTGGTAAATAACACCAAGGGAGGTGATACAACTTGTCTAAAATTACACATACAACTATTGTACTGGGATTAACACCCATTTTTTTGAGTTTAACTTTTGTGCTATTTGTGTCATGTCACACTGTTCCTTCAGGATTTCACCGTCCTTTCTAAATTTTCCTGAGGCTTTGCCAAACAGGCTTCCGTTCTGCAGTTTAACATCAAAATACACATGGTACTACAAATATTAATGACTTTAATATTTATATGAAATAAAAACATTCTTAATAGATTAAACTAGTGCTTTTGAAAGATATTTTAGCAAATTCCAGCAAGGTACAAGATTAAGGACTGTATTAAATATGTTAATGTATTTTTAGTTATTCCTTTGTATAATTGCATGCTTTACAATGATTTTATATGTAAGTTAATTATTTTTTTAAAAAAGATTCTAAAATCCAATAACAATGGGTTTTAGTGAAAGTGAATATCTGAGGAGATTTGACTAAATTAATTGCTTATGTAATATCATAAATCATAAGAGAAAATACAATTTAATTTAGTGAAAATTTGTCAGAGACTGCATGCAGTTGTGGTGCATTGGACAATTAAATATGCACTTTTATACATATCATAAATAATGAAAAGTTAGAGAATGTTGACTTAATAATCCAACCAGTAATAAATGAAGCAGAGTGAATCTTTTATTTTATTTTCCCCGTGGCCTATTCTTTACTCCATGTCTTATATGAATTGACATATGAATCAGACGGCTTTCACTTATAATTAAAAGGTGTGCTGATTAAAGTCCTTAATTTTACATTCACAATAAATATTAAAAAACTATATTTCTTCATAATTAAGAAAACCTTGACTATTATAACCTCTTCTTAGGTAGACTAAAAAATTATTAAAGTATAGGTTTGATTGTATCATAACATCAAAATATCAGGATCTATCATTGCTATAAATTGCCTGATTATATTTCATTTTTAAAGAAGATGTTTGCTATTTTTAGTCAACTCTTTTGGACTTGTTATCATTTTACAAGTTGAGGAGTTTATGAGTGACTTATTGTGACTAGATTTGAAATACAGAATGTCATTTGAAATTCCTTGCCAATATTAAACTTAATGGTAGTTAAAACCTGCTTTTATTACAGAGGATCCGTATCAACAAAGCATAAAACTTGGAGCTCAGAATGTATCAGGAAATCTGACTGTTGTACGAATAAGGGTGATAAAAGTTACGAGCAGCCAACAGATACATGAAAAAATGCTCAGCCTCACTAGTCATCAAAGAAATGCAAATTAAAACCACACTGAGATACCACCTAACTCCAATCAGGATGGCCATCATCAATAACTCAAAAAACAACAGATGCTGGAGAGGATGGGTGGAAAAGGGAACATTTCTGCACTGTTTGTGGGAGTATAAACTAGTACAGCCTCAATGGAAAACAGTGTGGCAATTCCTAAAAGACCTAAAAATTGACCTTCTACAACCCACAACCCCCTTACTGGGAATATACCTGGAGGAACTGAAATCACTCTATGAAAAAGATACCTGCACATGTATGTTTATTGCAGCATCGTTCACAATAGCAAAAACATGGAACCAACCATGCTGCCCATTGAAATAGGACTGGACCAAAAAAAAAAATGTGGTACATATACACAATGGAATATTATGCAGCCATGAAGAAGGATGAAATTACGAACTTCACAGCAACTTGGATGAACTTTAGGGCTATAATACTGAATGATCCATTACAGAAACAAAGAACTGAGTATCACATGTTCTCATTCATAAGCAGACCTTGAACAACTATCTTAATATTATAAGAAAGGGATTGGCAGTAGTGGAAAACTGCCAGGGGATGGAGAGGGAGTACCTGCATAATGAACATTTGTAAATCCAATCCTGCATTGTATCCCAAATATTCAAAATAATTTTTTTAAATGTACAAGAAAGGTTATATGTAGCAGTTTAGTCATTGATTTCCAAGTTCTCTGTTGAACCTATAACTTTTCTCATCTTTGAGAAAACCTTGAAATTATTTGTTAATTTTTTTGAATGGTAGATTATTCTATTTCCCAAATTAGATTTATTTTGCAACTTTCTCAAAGTTTATTGTGTATCTGTCACTGTTTCATTGCTGAAGTTATCTACACAAAAAGAAGGGAGCCACTATTGGAGAAGACATAAATATATACTAGTATTCCATGTAGAATACAACATAAAATTTCTAAGTGTCCTGGAGAAGAGAACAATAGACCATCTAAAATATAAACATTTTGTTTAAATAAGAGGCAATACCTTTTCTTTGGTGTGTATTTTAAATTTCCTGAAAAAGATCCCGGTAAAATTTTAAGTGCTCAACAAATGCTTGTATTGTGTGTGCAGGTATCTAATCTGTTTCTCCCAACAGATTAGATTTTTGAAAGACAATATTAGCTCTAGTGTTAGCCTTTAAACATATTAAATAAAGTAAATTGTTGATTCTCAAGAATGTTTTTAAAAATCTGAAATAAGTTTAAACTTTAATTGTTAGTATATTATCTATATTATACTATATTATATAATATTATATTAAATAATGCTGTAAAAGTAGCATATGTTTTTGAACCACGTAGGACTATTTCTTATGTCTCATTTCCCATGAATACTTTCATATGAATTTCTTGCAAATGATACAGTCTTTTCTCTATCCATAATGCAACTCTTAAAATCAGGAAATTAAGTGTTACATGACTACTGTGTAATCTTTGGGGTCTGTTCGAGTCTCTTCAGTTTTTGTAATTTTAAAAATACCTAGAGGATGCAATTTATATTCTATTAAGTTGTATGGATCCATATTGTCCTTCAATCTGCAGCAGCATCTCAGTTGTTTTTTGATGTTTGTGGCTGTGATGCTTTTGAAGATTTAAGGCCAATTATTTTATAGAATGTTCTTTGATTTGGGTTCATTTAATATTTTATTAGATTCAGTTACTCACTTTTGCTAGAAATATGACAGAAGCAGTGCTGTGTTCTTCTCATTGCTTCTGGTCAGGTGGTATATGATTCTGATTTGTTCCATTATTGATGATGTTACATTTAGGCACCTAATTAAGGCAGCGATAGAAAAGTTTCTTATTGTAAAATTTGTCTTCTTTTTTGTGAAAAAAGTGTTATTAATATCTTTATGTTAAATGTACAATTAAATGTTTTCTAATATATTTACAGAGTTTGAAACCCTCACCACAATCTACTTTTATTTTCATCACTCTCCTGAAAGATCAAGACACACATTTACTGTCAGTTTCTATTCTACCCTAGCCCAAAGTAACTGTGGATTCACTGTTTTCCTTAAAGTCCTGCATTTCTAGACATTTTATATAAATGAAATTTTACAGTATGTAGTCTTCATGGAAGGTACTCTGAGACTTGTAAGTGTCCTGTTCTTCATCAAACCTTCACTCACAACTTTAAGCAGTCATTGATATTTAATGGCTGAATTAATTTGTGTTATGATGGTTGCTGAGAAATGATTTTCGAATTGAATACCTTACACAGTTTTTAGTTGACATTCTACTGTAAAGAAAATGCTTTTACTTCTGTTCATTTCAGCATCTGCTCATTGTTTGTATCAGTATTGATTCATGGATTTGTATTTTATTCCATGAGTTATGATTTGTTAGTGCCATTATTTATTTTGCTGCTCAAATTTGCTGAGGTTTGACAGATGGGAGCCCCTTCAAACTGGCTTCTATATTCTTTACACACAGAAGGCCATTCTTAAAGCACTGCCTTATTTACGAGGAAGAAGATATTTCAGACTCATTTCATACTCTTTTCCTGACGTCCTGGAATTTTTTTTCTTGCTTCCTTTTGGTGGAGACTGGTATTTAGAAAGAAAGATCTGGGCACTAATTGTGCTCATTGCTGCCATTGCATGCTATTTTTCCCAGGCTTTCTCAGTGATCAGAGCTAGGATATGATATACATATATATTATATATGTTAGCTATATGTGCGATTATTTATTTTCTACCTATATCTGTCTGTGTTTATTGGTCTTAGTTTGTTCAGGCTTCTGTAACAAAATATATTAGACTGTGTAATTTATAAACAACAGAAATGTATTTCTCATGGCTCTGGAGGCTGGGGAACTCAAGATCAAGGCATCAGTAGATTCAATATGTGGTGAGGACTTTCTACTACAAAGGTGATTCTTTGTTGCTATATAGTCACATGGCAGAAGAGGTGGGTAACTCTCTTCAATCTCTTTTATGAGGACACTATAAAGCACTCATGACTTTATCACTTCCTGAAGGCCCCACCTTTTAATACAACCACAATGAGATGGGGCTCCAACATGAATTTTGGAGGGACATGTTCAGATCATAGCAATGTTGGAAACCATGTGTTTACACTTGTACCTCTAATTCCAATCCAACTGTCTTTACCCTATTCATAATTTCATCCTTTCTCCCTAATGGTAACAAATATAATATGCTCATTATACTCACTTACTATTATTTTTGATAAACTGTCTGTGACCAATCTCTTGTTGCTCATGACAATGTCTTTCCCAAACATAGTGGGCATACTTCTCACTTAGCTTGACACTCCGCTCTTCATTTTAGACTGACATTGTCCACCCCTTCACTCACAGATACCCAACTTAGGCTCTGACACTTTTCTACACCTTACTGCTGCCTCCATGCATTGTCAGGGCTGCCTATATTATCCCTCTCTTGCTCCAATACACTCTAAAGTTTTGGGGTCACCACTGTGACTGTCCAGCCCTGCATCTCTCCAATAATGAGTGCTCTTCTTACTAAGTCTGACACTTTGTGCCACCACTCTGTATTTCCAAATTACCATCTCAAAATAAATTTGCAAAAAAAAATTTTTATTACAATTTATTCTTCAAATCAATTGCGCTTCTGACATTTTCCTTTCTCCTAATGGTATATTGTTTTTTTATTCACTCATGTCAATGTCTAAATTTTATCAGATTTTTCTTCTCCGTCTCTTCTCCTTATGCTTATGTTGCATATTCTCAAATCCTCAAATATTTTTCCATCCTTGTTTTTTTTAATCTCCATTGCCACTGCCTTATGCAAACCTTTTGTTAATCTATACATAAATTACTACAAATGATATATTAATGTTATAACTCTTTTCCCATGTCGGATCCTATATATTGATTCAAGATTGAGATTCAGGGATGATATTTTTATTTCATTTTTTCCTCTGGCTTAACTCATTTTCCTTTGTAATCTGACTCTACCTCTTACTGCAAATTTATTTTTGATAGCATTTCTATATCTCTTAAACACTTTGGAAAAATTCCCTTCCTTGTCTTTGCTTATAATTTAGCCCATCATTTTTATACATTTCTTGGATTAAGGTTTTGTCTTAATGACCACATCAAATCTTCCCCAATAGGTTGTGCACTTCTACTCTCAATTTTAGCTTCTCTTGTATTATTATATTGCTTTGTGGGTATGTGACTGGGTTTTGTTTCTGCAACCATATGAAAAACTATAACACACTGTAGTTATTTCTCTTGCAGCATCTTACACAAGGTTGTGCACTTGATGGACAGTAAATTATTTTATACTAAACATAAATACAAAAACATTAAATTATTCCATCAAAGCTGGCAATAATCAATTATATCTGATAAGAATTGATGATACTTATGCTATTTCATTTTTCAAAGCATTTTCAATTCTACTTGCCAAAAAAGTGACCATATTGATGATAATATGCTATTTATGTGGTGGACTTTGTTTTAAAAAAAAGTTCTTTGAAATTGTGCTAGCTGTTTCTATTTGTATTCGATGTCACTTCTGTACAGAGTCAAGAACAGAAAGTAAACAGTAATGAAGGAAATAATTTAAGTTACCTTGGAAACAATGCATCTGACCCTTGTAGTTGTAAACATCCACTTAGAATATTATAACCAAATAACATCACACTACATAGTGAAAAACATATTCTGATTCTTGTATGGCTGCCTTATTTATTTATTTTCCTGGAAGTTTGTCATTTGTTACTATTTCAAATTCAATTCACTTTGATATTTACAGAAAAATGAAATCTGAAATTTCTCTTTTAACCTTGAAATGTCTAGATACTTATGGGATAGTATCTTTTATATTGGGAAACCCATGTACTACTAAATAAACTTTTACTATAATCTCTCATAATCAATGCTTGAAATAGTCTATTTAAATTTTGTCAATATTAGATTGTAAAGATATTGTGCTGGTATTTCAATGTGATGTGCATTTCTTTATTACTAGTGCATTTGAACATTTTTTCTCTGTATTAATTAGACAATCACATTTCACTCTGTGTGAATTTCTTATTCATAGCCTTGCCAGTTTTAACACTGAGACTCAAGGGTTTTTTTTTTGTTGTTGTTGTTGTTATTATTACCTTGTAGGTATATCTTGATATTCAAAATATTAATCCTCTGTCAATTTTAAATGTAGAAGATATAATCTCCCAGTTTTTCATGTCATTTTCTGTTATTTCCATTGGTCTCCATTGTTAAAATGAAATCTTTAATTTTTATGTATTGAAATATATCAATATTTTTCCCTATAGTTTGATATTTTTGATTTTCATTTAACAAATTTTGTCTATGCCGTGGTCATAAAAGTTAGCCTCTATGGTTCATTATATTAGCTTTATCTTTCACATTTTGGTTTATAATCTACCTTAAATTTATGTATGGTATGGTGGTGATCAAACTTTACTTTCTATATATAATTAAGTGGTTTTTCTCTAAAAATATAGTACATGGTCCATCTTCTCAATTAATTTCTATTAAATATAATATCAATTTCATCAAATAACACTTTTCCACATATCCAGAGATGAGATCCTGAGATGTCACTACTGTTAGTTACAAATACTACATTGTTTTCTTTTTTTTAAATTGGTACACCCAAACTTTTAAAATCTAATTCTGTTTATTAAGGTATATAGCAAAACATTGTGTTTAATTCAAATAAAATGTAGTAAGTCTTTAGAAATTTTTGGAAAAGTGGCTTTTCTGATGTGGATATATAATGATTCTCTATTATAATGGTTTGTACCCAATTCAAATATAAAGTAAAAATAAGTGGTTATGGATCTATTTCAACATTTCAATGACTAGTATTCTGTAAATGGCATTTAATTAATTTTCTAATTAAATTTTGACATATATGTTTTAATAAATTACAGTGTTTTTAAGACTTTAAGTGATACCTAAGTGATAACCTAAAGAACTGTGAAATGGAAATTTAATTTAATAATGCATAATTAAATACACAAAAGTTCTCTTTCCTGAATGCAAATAAAATATTTGACACTGGCATTTGGCAACCTCTTGTGGAATCCAATCAAGGTGATTTCCCTAACAGATTGTTTCATTCAATGTTAGTTACAATATAAATAGAAGATTTAGAATTTTGAAAAATGGTACATTACTATAAAGAGAATAAAACAATAGACCATATAGCTAATATTCAACATTTATTTGACATAGCTCTTTTCTTTCCACAAATAAGGTCCACACTTCAATTGTTTATTTAGTTTTTACGTACTACTCTTGTTCGCTTGTAAGAACTTACAAAAGTTATATTGCATTTATCCATCATGTTGCATTTAAACTCTCTTTGACTATAACAGTGTTTCAAATATTCTACACTTTTAATGATCTTCATTAAAACAGAGCATCACAGTGGATGTTTTTGATGACTGATAATAGAGGATCACTGTGCTGATAGAAGATAGTGGAGGCTTTACCCTGATAGATTTGAGGTGAACTAGTCTCAAGTATTTTGTGGGAGGTCCTCATCTAGAATGTGCCTGATGTTTTTCTCTGATGAGATTAAGATTATGGGTTTCAGTGAGAACGCTTAAAGACACACATTAAAATGTTCACTATGTCTTATAAGTTAGGGGTCCGTGACCAGTTAGGAACCCGGCCGCACAGCAGGAAGTGAGAGACAGGCAAGCAAGGAAGCTTCCTCTGTATTTACAACAATGCTCTATCGCTCACATTACTGCCTGAGCTCTGCCTCCTATCAGATCATCGGCAGCATTAGATTCTCATAGGAGCTTGAACCTTACTGTGAACTGTGCATGTGAGCCGTTTAGTTTGTGCGCTCCTTATGAGATTCTAGTGGCTGATGATCTGGGGTGAAGCTGAGGCTGTGATGCTAGCGTTGGGGATGGCTGCAGATATAGATTAATATTAGCAGTGAGGTTTGACTGCAGAGACCACAATAAGTCAATTGCTTGCCCGGTTCCTAACAGGTCACAGACCCCTGACTTATAAGACATAGTGAAAATTTTAATGTATGTCTTTAATCTTAATAGCCCACAGTTAAGGAATGAAGGTGTTAGGCACCAGCTCCTTGAAGGCCAAGTGTCTACACAAATTATTTGAAATTCTTCGTGGACAATTTTTCTATTCTTTCTTATTTATGCATTTATTTGTTGTATTATTTATTTGTTTTAGTACTAATTAATGGGTCTTTATTGTATACTTTGCGTTTTTGTTTTTCTTTTTTTGAGTTGGAGTCTCACTCTGTCACCCAGACTGGAGTGCAGTGGCCGCTCCCGGTCATTCCAGCCTCGACCTGCTGGGCTCTGGTGATCCTTCCACCTCAGCCTTCCAAGTAACTGGAACTACAGGCGCTCACTACCACGCCCGGCTAATTTTTTTGACTTATTGTAGAGATGAGGTTTCGCCAAGTTGCCCAGGCGGGTCTCGAACCCGCAGGCTCAGGCAATCCACTCACCTCAGCCTCCCAAAGCGCTGGGATTACAGGCTGAGCCATCGAGCCCAGCTTACTTTGGATTTTAATATAACAATAAGTTATTTTATTGCTCAAATGTTTTCAGCCTTGATTGTTGGGATTCTTTTGGCTCTCATGTCACTTTGACCTATCCCTTTCATTGTTTGTGTGTGTGTGCATGCATGTGTGCACATGCATGCACATGCATGCATTTTTAGTACTTTCTTACCTTATGGTACTATACGATGTGCCAAAATCATCTTGAGCATTGCCTGAATCAGTGGTAAATCAGCCACTTCTCCAAGAAGCCTTGATTCCTTTCACTGAAGAATGGTTTTGAAAACCATCGCTCCTACACCCTCTTTGTTTCTATGCTCTTTCAGCTGTCAGACCAAGGAAACATATGTGTAAATGCTATTCCATGTATATGCATATATCTTGAAGTATTTCACTATCTATCCATCTGTGTCAGTATTAGGCTAAACATGAGTGCATATTGATGCTTCCAACTCCAGTCTAGTACCATATGCATCATTCTGACATTCTCACCTACATTTTTACTTTGCTTATATGTAACATTGAACTCCAGTCATAAATCTGGCTCCCTGCATTGGAAAATCATTTACTTAATTATTCAATTTCATTATACTATGAATTTAATTATGTATAGTGATTAAAAATTGATAACCC
Organism: Cephalopachus bancanus; assembly: GCA_027257055.1. Classification (NCBI taxonomy): domain Eukaryota; kingdom Metazoa; phylum Chordata; class Mammalia; order Primates; family Tarsiidae; genus Cephalopachus; species Cephalopachus bancanus. Next base: position 6,203,760 of record JAPVLO010000138.1, read on the forward strand.
ATATCCCTGTGGGAAACAATTTTTTCCACTAGAAGACAGTATTTGTGCTGCATTTAGTCTTAGAGATCCCACTAATATCTTTTTTTTTTTTTGAGTTGGAGTCTCACTCTGTCGCCCAGACTGGAGTGCAGTGGCCGCTCCCACCCACCACAGCCTCGCCTGCTGGGCTCCGGCGATCCTTCCGCTTCAGCCTTCCAAGTAGCCGGAATTGTAGGCATGCGCTACCACACCTGGCTGATTTTTTGATTTATTGTAGAGATGAGGTCTCGCTGCCCAGGCGGGTCTCGAACCCGCGGGCTCAGGCAATCCACTCACCTCAACCTCCCAAAGGCGCGGGATGACAGGCTGAGCCACCGAGCCCGGCCTTATTGTTGACTTTTAAGAGTTATTGGTATAGTTTGGATTCAAGTAATTTATCAGATAAATGAATTACAAATATTTTGTCTCATTCTTGTCTATATTTTTACAGTGTATTTTGTTCAGCTAAAGTTTTTAATATTAACAAACCAAACATTATTTTATTTTTCATAGATTATACTTTTAAATCCAAGGTCATATAGATTTTGTCCTAATTTCTATTCTGGATGCTCTAAAATTTTACCTTTTACATTAAGTCTCTGATCTATTTGAAGTAACTTTTATGAAATGTATGAGGTCCTTTTCTTTCTTCTTTTTTTTTTTAAGCATAGAAATGTCCAATTGTACTGGCACCAGTTTTTGAACAGATTCTCCTTTCTTCATTGGATCACCTTTGCTCTGTTGTCAAAGATTAGTTTCCCATATTTGTGTGGATGTTTCTGTACTCTCTTCTGTCCAATGATCTATACCTAATATTGGTATATTCTGTCACAAACACTAGGTTGTCATAATTAATGTAGCATTATAGTAAATCTTGAAATCAGGTACTATGTGTCCTACAACTTTGTTCTTCATCAATATCGCATTAACTATTCTTGGTGCTTTGCATTTCCACAGTAATTTTAAAATAAGTTTTCAATATATACAAAATAGCTTACTTGGCTTTTGGTTGGGTTTGCACTGATTATATATTTCAGATTGAAAAGTGATAACTCAACAATATTGTATTTTCCAATCCATGGACAAGAACTAATGAATCCTTCATTTCTTTAGACCTCTTTTCTTCTTTATTCAGAATTTTGTATTTTTCTACATTAAAAAATTTGTGATTTCTAAAAAATTTTACCTAAATATCTCTTTTTTGGGGACATTGTAAATAGCACTCTTAAAATTTTTCAATTTTTTCTTTCATTGCTATCATATAGAAAAGCAATTGACTTTTGTATCTGGTGACTTTGTTAATTCACTGCTAAGTTCCAAATCTTTTTGTTTTTTCTGTTTTAGATTCTTCAAAGTTTCTGCATAGGCAATCTTGTCATCAATGAATACAAACAGTTTATATTTTCTATCTGTATACATTGCATTTCTTCTTCTTGTCTTATTGTGCTGGCCAGAACTTTCAATATGTTGTTTAAAAGTAATGCTGAGAGACGACATTTTTGGCTTGTTCTCAATTCTTAGGGGAGAAGGGCTTCATGTCTCACCTTTTAGCATAAAGTAAACTGGGATTTTTGTTTGTATATTTCTTTTAATAGGTTGAGTAACTTCACTGTTTCTCTTACTTTTTTAAGTGGTTTTTGTTGTTGTTGTTATTGTTTTTTGAGTTGGAGTCTCACTCTGTCGCCCAGGCGGGAGTGCAGTGGCATGCTCCCGGCCACCACAGCCTCGACCTGCTGGACTCCAGCGATCCTTTGCTTCAGACTTCCAAGCAGCCAGAGTTACAGGTGTGCGCTACCATGCCTGGTTATTTATTGTAGAGACAAGTTCTCCCCAAGTTGCCTGGGCTGGTCTTGAACCTGTGGGCTCAGGCAATCCACTCTCCTCGGTCTCCCAAAGTGCTGGGATTACAGGCTGAGCCACCGAGCCCAGCTAGAGTGTTTTTTTTTTAAAGGTGTTGTTGAAACTTGTTAAATGTTTTTTGTGCATCTATGGGTATTATGTACTTTTGTTAATCAGTCTAGTAAGATGAATTTTAATGGTTGCTTCACAAATCTTGACCCAGTCTTGAATTTATGGAATGAACTCAATTTGATGTTGATATATTAGCCTTTTTATATATTGCTAATATATAAAGTTTTATTAAAGATTTTCACATCTATGTTCATGAGCGAGGGTGGAAAATAGCTTCCTTTTCTAATTATATATTTATATTGTTAGAGTCTCATAGTGCTAGGTTCATAAATGTGTTGAGAAATTTTCCTTCTGTTTTCTAGAAAAGATGGGGAAGAATTACAATTATTTCTTCTTTAAAGTTTTGATTAATTTTTCCTGTAAAACCTATGAACCTGGTGAGGTTTTGCTGTGTTTGGTTTTTTATTTTGTTTGTATCTGGAATGTTTTATATCATTGATTAAATTTGCATAGTAAAGAGGTTAACTATCTTAATTTGCACTTTGATAGTTTATGTGTTAAAGAAACTGATAAATTTTATCTTTCCTATCAAATTTTAAGCATAATAATACTTGTAGTATTAACTTATTATTTTTAATGTTCATGGGATTATTAGGAATGATTTCTATTCTTCTTAATATTGATAACCTGTGCCTTCTCTCTTATTTTCTTAGCTACTCTGGTTTTTAGTCTATTAATTTTCTTAGTCTTTGAAATAATCAGGTTTTAGTTTCATTTATTGTCTCTATTATTTTTCTTACCTTAGTTATATAAATTTCTGCTCTTATTTATCTTGTTTTCTTTTTTATATGCTTTAATCTCTTTGTCTAATATTCTAAAATGCAAAGTTAGGCTACCAATTTTTTAAGTTTCTTCTTTCCAAATATATACACTTAATATTATAAATTTTTCTCTAAAAAATTACTTCTCCATCCCCCAAATATTAATAAGATATATTTTTATTTGATTCAAATTATTTTAAAAATTCTCTGAAAATTTTTCTTTGATTCATGAATTATTGAAATGTTATTTGGAATATTTAATTTCAAAATATTTGAGAAGGTTTAATTTTTTGTATTATTAATTTGTTAATTTAATTTTACCATATTTTGAGATTTCTTTTAAATAAGAATGGTTTATTTTATGGTGCAGAATATGTTAAATATTGGTAACTCTTGCATGTGAACATGAGTAAAAAGTGTATTCTACCATTGCTGGGTGGAGTATTCTACAAAGGTTAATTAAGTCAATTGATTGATAGTACTGCTTAGGCCATCTATATCCTTACTAAATTTATTCCTGCTTGCTTTATCAGTTATTGATTACATTGATGGATTTATTTCTCCTTACATTTCTCAGTTTTTGTCTCAGGTATTTTGATGTTGATGCTACATTTATACTTTTAAGAGTGTATGTCATTAGGGAGTACCCCTGACATAGTCATTTCTATTCAGTTTTGTTTGGGTTTGGCTTTAGCATACTACAATATATCTTCCTCAATTTCTGTATTTTGAAACTATCTGAATCTTAAATTTAAAGTGGATTGTAAGACATACAGTTTGTCTTTTTTAAAAAGCCAATACTGATTCTCTCTGTATTTTAATTGATATATATTGTTTTGGTGTATTTAGACCATTCACTTTTAAAATTATCATTGCTATAACTGGGTTAATATCTACCATATTTGTTATGACTCTGTTTTTACAGATTTTTGTTTTTCTACCTCTATTTCTGCATTGTGCTGTTTTAATTGAGTATTTTACATGACTCTATTTTATCTTTTCACATAGTTCGTCATTTGTATTTTTTGCTGCATGTGAGACATATTGTAACCATTAGATAGGTCTTTAAAATGAGAGTTCATGTTAATCCATCTAGGATTTGGACCAGGTTTAATGTTTATTGTAGCTAAACGTACTAGATATTTCAAATTATTCCATTGTCCTTGTTTTGTCTCCTCTCTTAACTTTGAGACTTCACTATGTGTTACTTCTCAGAAAAGGTCTGTTTGCTGCATCTCTTTCAGCTAAAATCTGCTCTTATTATTATGTCGCTATAATAATGTAAATAATACATTGGTGTGGTAGTAATGTATGGGAAAAGCATGCTATATAATCTTCCTATTAAGTTTCTGTTGGTTAATGAGCCTGTGTCTCAGAGCTTGACTTTCACAATCGTTGTACATCCTGCTTAAAAATATATATTTTTAATCTTTTCTCTCATCTTATAATTCTTTTCCTAAATTCAGGAATCCCACTCTATTTCGTTAAAACCTTGATCCCTGTTGACTATGCCCTTAACCTATCTTGTATAATATAGGGAGGATAGTGAGAAGGGATTTCTTTCCTTCTACTAGCACTAGATTTTGGAATTTCATTCAGGCAAAGCTCTTTTCTCTAGAGAACAAGTTCTTTCTTGTCCTCCTCCAGTTTCTCCTCTTCTTCATCCTCTTCATCCTTCTTTTTCTTTTTTCTTTTTTCTCCTTCTTCATGGAGAAGGTTTTATTTGTGTTTGATGGTGGTTGTTTTCTCCTCCCCTTGCAAGTGCAGTGAAAAGCTCAAAATTTAATCTTCAAAATGGGAACCAACTGAAATTCCTAGAGGAAACTCCAAGAATGTGTGGGGTTTCTCCTAAAACTTAAGCCATCGAGAATTTCTTGTTCTTATGCTCCTCAAAATGTCAACCTACAATAGTGTTTCAATATGACCGCTTAAATGGCTCTACTAGTTTATTATTCCAGTGGCGTCTGCTTCAGAAGAAGAACTGATTGCTGTATCTTTCTGGATGCAACACTTTCTTCAATTTTATGGTGATGATTTGTTCTGAGACTTTAGTTCTCACATGGATACAAGAAAAATCATTACTTTTCAGTTTGTCCAGTGCTCTCTTGTAGGGAAGGAATGACAGCTTTACAAATGAGAGCTAAAACCATATGCCTTTTCTGTTTTTCTTCATTGTACTTCAATATCTTTGTAGAACACCTTAATAAGTAATTGAACAATTAATTGTTTTGTGTTGTTGATTTCTTTCCCTTTCTAACTCTGTAGATGCAGTGGAAGAGAGGGGACACACTGAGGAAAAGCTATAGACAGAAGAGGATTCTGAACATAAATGAAGAACAAGCACCCAGAACAGAGAAAAAAATTTAGAAAAATATTTTTATCAATGGTCTCATCTCGTATGGATTTCCTATAATGGATTATTGCTTTTTCATTACCACTATAGCACAAAACGCCTTCTTCTTCAAAATAGTTCTAGAAGACTGAATCCCTTTAAAAACATGTAACATTTGCAAAGATTTGAAGAAGGAGCAATAAAGTCTATAATTATTTGCCAATGATGTGATTGTCTACATAGAAACCCCACAGATGAGTAAACCACTACGATTAATATAAAATTCAGCAGGTTTATCAGAGAGGACATCAACTTTCAGAACACTAGAAAGTTTGCCTCATTCAACAGTAACCCACTAGAAAATAATATAATCCTACAGTAAACTCTAGATCCATAAACCATCTACAGATCATCAATTGAAAGTGAATACATAAATCTTTGGATCCATCATGTTTCTGTCCCAAAACTACATGTTCCCTGGGCTGTTCCTAGTAATAACTGAATATCATAAGGATTATGATGAGTAACTTTGGCTTGAAGACTCCTATACTCTTGTGGGACTATCTCAGAAAAGTACTAAAATATGATATTTTCCCTTTCACAGGTCTCAGACTAGCCTTCCTGCCTGACAGCTCTCCTCTGTCTACTTCTACTTCTGAAGTTAGTCACTGGAATGCATTCCAAGAATGTTGAATTACTTCTGAACTTGCAAATGTTTTTCCCTGTGATTAGGCCATCTGTGTTTGCTAATTGGTGCCCGCTAAATTAGGCTCCTACTCTCCCACAGAGAGTGGGAGAAAGAGACCCTATCTTCCCTGATGGTGACATTACTTCAAAGGAATGGCTCCAAGGACCTTGAGAAAGACATTATTTGCTTGCAAAACTGGCAAGAAGCTTTTAAAAAGGAGCAGAGAAAGAGTGTGCAATTACAAGTTTTCTAAAGTAAATGCTCAAAGAAAAGGGAGGTCAGGAGCCGGGAGTCAGGAAAATGTCCAAAATTTAGTCATGCCAAGGGGAGTATAAGGCCTTAATCACTTGTAAAGAAAA